>OW026367.1:114868727-117368727 GCA_932273885.2 Leucozona laternaria
TTTTATATTTTTTGACACTTCTTCACCCCGCATCTTCCTTAATATCGCTTTTAGCGAAAATATGAATAAAACATTTTCGGTAGAAATTTTAATTTACTTTCATTTTGTAGGGCAGATTTTTCCGCTAATACGCTTGGTTTTCAAAATATTCACGAAACACTACAAAAGGGGACCTTTGACCCCCCCCTCTTGACTAAAGCTCGCGGGCCTGGGCTGGGGACTTTTAGTATGTTGTACCTGAGGATTACCCCTACCGTTTTAAACAATAACCCAGACTACATGATTTTTTGCTTTTATTTTTCTTTCGTTAGAAAATTGACGGTTTGAATTTACTATAGAACTTACTGAAAAGAATGATTTTTTTTAAGAAAGTAGTAGTTTTTATAATCTTAATTTTTCTCAAAAACTAAAAGGCCTACAACTCTGTGGTTTTCAGCGTTCGACTTAAGATTAATGAGAGCATCAAAAATCAAATAAAAATTTAGTACCTTAAAACAAAAAAAATTTAAAAAAATCAATACAAACACAAAATTTTTTTTTTTTTTCAAAATTTTTAATTCAAAATCATTTTTTTTTTAAACTGTTGACTGAGATAACTTAATTCAACAATAAAATAATAGAATAGGTTTTTAGATTTTCAAAAAGCTATAGTATAGTATTGTAACTGTTGCCGTTGTTTCTAAATGATTGCATATGCAGTTTAAAACAATGTTTTAGAAAATGATCTCTCCCTTATAAACGGGGGCAAATAGGCCCCCCTCCCCTAAGTGATTTTTTTCTTCGAATAACCCCCAAAATCATTTCACATATTATTGGTCAATAACTTGGAAATAAGCTGTAAGGTTCTTACCTTTGAAAATACAGTGTTTTTCATTTGACAAAAAACACTGTATCAAATAAATTAAATACCGATATTTTAACCCCCACCACCTTCTTTTACTACATACCATCTATCTCATCACGTTAATGGAATTATCATGAATGAACATGCATTTACTTTTTCTAATATTTTTGGGTCGATTGATCAATAAAGATTAAATTTGTAACGTAATATCATAATTTTTCAGATTTATTGACATTTATACCCCCCGCATCTCCCTTACTATTGCTCCTAGCGAACATATGACTAGGGCTTTTTTTGTAGAGAATTTGATATACTTTCATTTTGTAGTGTATACTTTTCCGCTAATACCCTTGGTTTTCAAAATATTCGCGAAATACAAGAAAAGGGGGCCTTTACCCCCCCCCCCTCCTGGCTAAAGCTCGCGGGCCTGGGCTGGGGACTTTTGGTATGTTGTACCTGGGGGTCACCCCTACCCTTTAAAATAATAACCCAGACTACACGATTTTTTGCATTTATTTTTCCTTCGTTGACTGGACTATTAAGGACATTGAAACTTCTAAGCAAATCAACTTTTTCGAAATTCCAATTAATCAAATTATCATTTTGCAACTTCATTATACTGCAACGTTGTCAAATGAACACCTCACTCATCACACACACACACAATTCCCTAAATCTCGTTAATGTACCTATATACAATGACATCTGATATAAGAAGACGGGAGGTCGTGTCGTTGTTCGAAAAGAAATTCCAAAGTAAAGAGGATTATCTCCCATTCAAAATCACCCAGCTAACACCTATACTACCCCCCCCCCCCCTCACCGACCACCACCCACTCCCCAGCCTTTCATTGCCCATCTCCATGAAGATGAAACAAACACTCGAAATATAAGACTTTATCCTGAATCCCCTTTCGAAAATAAACGCCAAAAATTCAAAAGACGAGAAGGAGCAAAAAGGGAATCTTCTAACAATCTAAGCACATCGCTCTAATAAATGCTGATGATTGTGCTATTCTGGTCCTTGAATGTAGATTCTCAAGATGGCACGGGGTGCAGACCTGAAATAAGCTTAAAATAGATTTTATTTTATTATTGTTGTTTTTTTTTTGTGTGTGTCCTCTTTTCAACTGAAAACTTGCTCTGTGATGGAACCTATACTAATATATATTGGGGCTCAAATCCGGGATGAGTTCCAGATGGCAGTGCCTCCATTTGTGGGTATACTTCAAGTCACGTACACCCTTCCAAGAACCAAGAGGAATCAGGACGGAGCTCCTGTTTTCATTCACGATTATAAGACGACGCACAATGGCGGCGGCGGCAGTGGCGGCGACGACAGCAAGCCACCACCCTCATTCTGTGACCTAGTTTCGTTGACGTCGCCAATGACGTCATAGCCGCTGCATTCGGGTCCTGCCATCGAACTGAAGTGAGATCAAGCGATTGTGCCTCAACTTGAGGTGGCAACGACTCCCTGGTGCCGCCCGTCAGACCTTTATTTACCAGTATATACCATACCTTACCTCTTCCTACCTATATAACTTCCCCCTCCTGGGAGGCCATTTTTTGAGAGTGTATTTATCATTCATTCATTCCGTTCTTTCGTTTGTGTGTGCGGCGAGAGTTCGTTTCGGGTAGATACTCAGTTATATATTTACAAGAGCAGCGGCGAGGTCATGTACCCCATGTAAACGCTGCACAAACATGCCATCCCTGACCCACATTTTCCTGCAAAGAGATAGATAAACTCCAAGGGCTGGTTAAGGGTATGAACAGGGATGGTTTGGTTACGCTTGAGGGTGTTCGATAGTGGAGAATGGGGATGGAAATCTATTTTTAGAAGACAACAAAACAAAACTGGTCGGATGGTATTTTTGGATCGATGAGGATAAAACGAGCGAAAGGTGCTGTGAAAGGATACACAAAAAAAACAATCCTCATCCTTGGTAAGGATACATTTATACAGGGAGGAGGTGGTGTTCTATTTATAGCTTCAAAGAAAATAACGTTTCCTCCGACTTGACTTATCGAACAATGATGACAGAAAGGCTTCAATTTAGATTTGCCCCAACATGGAAATATCTCAAGCTTTTTACGGAACACTGCGGATCTAATTATAGGTATAGGTACCTATTGAAAGGAGAATATGAAGTCCTGGAAAATGTTTGATGTTTAAATTGTGGTCTAATTGATTTTGTGTTTTGAATAAAATTGTTAATGGTGTGATTTAGTAGGGGTGACCTTATTTAAAGTTTGGGATGCTACCGTGCTGCTGTGTGGAGTGTGGGTGCGGGTGTTGTACAAAGATTCAATTAGGTTAATAAAAGGTTTTTTTATTTTGTGTTCTGACGTCATCCACATAAGATTGATGGGTTGGGTGACTGAAGGGAGAAGAAAAGTTTTTTTTATTTTTCTCTCTCTCTCTGCGACATTAAGGTAAACGGGGTGCGGCAAATTGAATTGTGTTTGCTATCCATCTCTCTACCTTCATACTCATACATGTATCTGATAATAATTAAGGATAGATATTTTATTGATTTTTATATGTTATAGATATGTCTGATTTTTGTGTTGGTCGTGCTAAGTATGGGGATAACGAGGTCGTGTAGGTATAATAGTTGTACCTATTACATTATTATGTTTCTTGGAATGTGACAACTTTTTTAATTAAATAGGTACATATGTAGGTGTCAAAGTTTGATGGGGAGTTCTATTGTGTTGTATCTGTATGTCGTTTAGGTACCTAATGGATAAGAGTCAAAAACAAAAATACTTATGTTGTCTTAACAACATATACCTACCTATATGAAGATACTCATACAGTCTTACCTGTACGTCTGTACTTTATGTCGTGTTCTTGTTGTTTTCAGGGAAAATCAAACATTTTAAAAATAACAAAAAAAAAAGGTCGCCTTTAAACATTATAGGTAGGTAGGTACTGATAAATATACGTTTTCTTGAAAAATCTGGATTTAAATCCGTCTAATTCCTGTTTTTTTGTATCCGTGTGTACCCGGCACACGTTTTTTTTATGTATTCGGGAATAAGATAGGGCCATCGTTCACAAAAGCAAGTGTGTCAAACAATTTTTTCCCGGTATGGTTTCTCTGACGACGCACGGGTCAAATTTTTACTTCAGTGGATGTCTAAAGAAACATAATTATGCATTATTAGATTGAAACTTATCCCATGGAGCTTCACAAAAACAGTTTATGGTGTGCAGCCTCAAGGTTAGAAAATCATCGGCCCTTATTTTATGTATTTATATATCAGCACGATACATTATCATGAACCAGGATTTTGTCTTGCGATGAAGAGAATTTTGACTTTTTAAAATTTTAAACAGATTTTGTTTCAAACCATGGACAAAAATGTTCGTATATTTATGTATGTAAAGGGTGTTTTTTTTAAGACGTGTGGTTTTCAAGAAGAAATAAAACGTAAATAATTTAATGTTATGGCCAAGAATTCAGTTTTTTTGTAAAGATAAGGGTTTGCCATTTTGTTTTAAAAATGATTTCGGGCAAGTGGCCGCCGCGGCTGTCTCGAATAAATTCTAGCCGAGAGGCCCAATTTTCTACAACTCCAATTGTTGCACGCGATGGCGGATGGACTCATTCGGGTCTTCTTCGCTACTCTGCTCCACAGCAGCAATAGCGTTTTCGGTGTGTGCTGTACGGCGTCTCTGAGTATGCGCATTATACACTAGAGTAAACGTGGTGCGAAGCCGATCCATGGTTGCTCGAATTACCGACTCTGCTGGGCGATCATGCCGACCGAATATTGGTAGTAAATTTGCACGATTTTCAAACATTTTTCAAGAATAAGTCTATTCATTATGAAATGGCAAACCAAATTGAGCATAAATCAAGTGACAGCTGTCAAAACGACCTACTCTGAAGAAAGTATTGCCAGATTGAAAAACACACGTCTAAAAAACACCCTTTATGTAATTATCCTCAGATTGTATTTTGGAAGGCTGACTTCTACTGATCTTGCTTGAATTCATTTTGTCTATAAGCTGATTTTATTGAAACATAAGACTAGGTTCCCTTGAATGGGTGAAAAATTCCACGCTTCACTGTGGTCCAAAAAGCCAAAAGTCGTGGAAAAAGTACAAAATCAGATATTTTTTTTGTAATGTTTTGTTTTTATATCTAATAGAACAGGTTCAAAAACAGTTAACAAAATAAAGTTTTGGTAAATAGTTTGGTTTATATAGCTTTTTCAAAGTTGGTCAATTTTGTTTTAGAGTAAAAAAAAATGACAAAAAACGAATTTATTTTTTTTCTTTTTTTAAATTATGGCATATCTTATGAAAAATCTTAGTTTTATTTAATTTAACGTGGTTGTTTTCTTTGTAGGTAAATTAAAATTTCAAATTAAAAAAAAAAAAACAAGATATTTAAGTCCAAGTACTACTTAATATGCAAATACGAATGAACCTAGACAAGAAAGAAAACTATAATCCTTAATCCTTTTTGTTTTTTGTAAACTGCCAAAAGTAGGAGATTAATTTCTTTATTGCCTTACCGATACTAAAAGGTGAAAGTAAGAGATTAATTTTCTTTTTCCTGCTCCATAAAAAGTTGAAGAACAACGAAACAAGTAACATAAAATATTAAGTTTTTATCACTACTTCAAAAAAATAGGTTATGACATGAGCAATGTACATTAGCTGGAGCTAGTAAGTCTAATAAATATTATAGCCTCGGAAATTTCTTTCAAGAAGAAAAAAAAATTTAGCGTTCGAATGTTATGATTTTTGCAACCAAAAAAGTAAGTTTGGATTACATTGCGCTTGGTTAATTTTGCTTGATAATGATAGGAAGAGCCGACATAAAAGTATAGGTATGTGCATAAGTGAGACGGACGACCTTATGTATACCAATTTGAGATTTATCTCATTGTACATGATCTGTCTCATAGGTTCAGCTGCCACAAATATCAGTCTAGTCAGATTGAGGAACCACCCATCATTTCTATTAGATGTGCCGCATACCGAACTTAGTTTTAGCTCACACAAGTAAAATTTGAGCCTGCGATATGAGATAAAACCTTTAGCTTAACACCCATAATGAGGCAAACGGCCGATCTATATGTATGTATACGAATGCTTTTCTTGTCATGCGATACCCCGATGGAAAGGAGGGCGATTCCCATGTAACAAATATTCTATTTTTAAGTTGCTAGAGCCCTAAGTTCAGCCGAAAATCGAGTTGACAAATTTCGCTTTTGCCACAAACCTACAGCTTCTTTACGGACCAAATAATCGGATTTTATGAAGGTTGTACTTTTGCATAAAGTGATATATGCATGGAAAGGGGGCAAATACGACTATGCCATTTTTAGGAGGCAAGGATGCTCGGTTCAGCAGAAAATTGATGTTAAAAAAATCGACAAAAAAACCAGGTGAAAAAGTCAATTTTTGAAAATACCTACAATTTACCTGACAATTTTTGTTAGACAGACTGATTTTAAGCCTAGAGGCAGATAAGAAGAATACCTGAGATTTGCTTAGTGGCTAGCCGATTTGTCAGCCTGCCTTATTCTAATTTAGACCTCCGTGGTGTTCCGGCAAACCTGCGAACAATTTCTATAAAACTATAACCTGATGTTCCGAGTTTGTCCCACCGTATAAAGCAGTAACTTTGCAGTGCAGCTCCGCAGATCATTCAGCATATTGCTTTAAATTTAATTTTAAAAATGCAGGGGAGTCCCTAATTTTAGGAGACTTCTAAATTTAAAACGGACTATAGATCAGTAAAAGACCTAGGTTCTAACGGACATTTCAAATACTTTTTTTCCTCAATTATGAGTTTATTGGGACCCTAAGAGGCAGTTTCACAGTCGACACTTACCGAAATAAGTGGCACTTAAGTTTCCCATATTAGGAATTGAAGCTAAATTTCACAGCTAGCGTAAGTGGAACTTAAGTCACCAACGTCGGAGACTTAAGTGCCACTTATTCAGGTAAGTGTGCACTGTGATATTTCGCCTTAAACTTTCACATTGCCCACTTAAGTGCCACTTTTCTGAAACTGGCCCTAAGTGAACGGAACTTCGAGATAAAAGCATGTATGTGTGTGTGTAGGTATGTTCATTTATTTGTATGTAGGTTTCTGAAATATCCTTTTTTATTTGATAATTTCAAAATTTTAAAATTTATACAAAATGTGTAAATCTTCATGAATATTCCACCTTGACTTCAATGGCTGAGTGGTGTTAACTCTTTTAACTACCATTTCTTGTCTTTGTTCTCCAACACAAAAAAAAAACAAACCGAAAATCCTTGAAATGGAGAAATATAACTACCTAAATGTTTGCATAGCATTTGCATGCATTATCCAAGTCCATAGTCATTTTCATTATGCCACATCTCCTTTATACTTATTTTGAATAATTAATTGAATCCAAAAATATCCCCCCCTCCCCTGCTAAACCACTGCATGTCTGCCTGATGCATATATCGAGGCTCTTTATGGTTTGTCTGACAACAAGGACATATTATTGTATCCTATTCATAATTTGTGAGAAATCTAGGCCAAAAGTTCAAGAGGATTGTTAGGATGAAATGCAGCCATCAACTCCACCAACAGCCGGACGCACCAATCCTTGATTCCATTATTTCCATTCATATCCTTGCTACATCCTTTGCGTCGCATCGGGGTTACTCGCATATGAATTGAATTGTGGTTTGAGTTCGTTTCCATTGATATTCCTTTGCGTCATTCATAGAAATTCGTTGCTCCTGCTTCTAGGTAGAGGTAAAGTGTACATACCTTGTACATGTTCCATCAGTTGATTCTGTGCAATCCTTGAACATTATAAATAACTATGTTAGGTATCAGAGAGTTGCCAACTCAACACCCAAACACCCTCTCTCAACTTGCATTTCTTGCTGCTTGCTGGGCTGGCAAAAGCACAACTTTCTTGCGGGTTCAATGAATCCATGTTGACCCAGTTCGGTGCGACTCGACGTCGGCGCCAACTTCATTGCACCCGGCGAAGCAAGGTGTGTATATCACAATGTTCTACATAGAAACATAGTCCATCGTGCAGCAGGCAGCAGGCATCAGGCAGACTCTTATATTCAGCACAAGGATACTGAAATTTTGCATCGATTTTTGTCGTCACCGCTATGAGCATTTTATGAATGGAGGCAGAATTTCTGTCGAACGCGCAGGACTTTTGGGTCAACATCCTTGAAAGAAGAATACAGTTTGCCTCGAAACAAGCAAATAAATTTTATTTTTTTGTGAATCGACTGAGGCTGAATGTTGTTTTTTATATCTTGACTGTTTTTTATCGGTCCGTCGAGGATAGCAATGGCGTCACTAAATGGCTTTAATAGTTTGAAAGTTTTTGTACGAGATAGAATTTAAGTGGGGACGCAAGGATTTAAGGACTTTTTTTTTAAGCACACAGAAAACTTTTACATTCATAAGTCATCATTCATAATGATTTGCTGAAAAGGTCAGAGTTTTAGAAGTTGGTACCTACCTATACCAAGTTATGGGAAAATGATTGAGATTGTTTTTTAAGAGATAAGGTAAACTTAAAGGCTTAACTTGAATATTGGTTCACAGAAAAAACATAACATCTGCATAGAATATTGTCGTATCTATAGGTTAAATCCAGAGACGTAGCTACCACGGTATCAGCTTTATCAAAGATACGGGACCCCCGAGAATTAGAGGACCCGATACGCATAATAACATTAGTATTGAGATGACTACGAAACGCAATGCCAATTATTTAGAATGAACTTATTACCAAATTATTTTGTATACATGTGTCTTGTCGATAGTTTTCCTTCCTACGTATCAATATATCTACAGCCTACCAACCAACGTCACCGCAACTGCAACCTGCAACCACTTTGTGTCTCACTGAATTTTTATTATAATCATCGTTCCACTCTCACGCTTTTCGTCTGGACGTTCGGAGTACTCCTTTCACTCCGATTAACAGTTTCGGAATGTTCCTAATTGCGTAAAGGAGTAGACGAGGAAGACACACATATACATTTTAAAGTTTTTTTGTGGAATTACTTGCTTAAAGAAGCCATTTTGTTAAATTGTATCATTCGGTAGTGTGTGTCAATACGGGAAATCGATTTTGTCATATTCATTTGGAATCAAGAAGGAGTAGAACAGTCCGAAAATCCAAAGGAAAACGAAATAATATTTGCGACTTTTTTTTCTGAATCAGTGCCTACGTTCTGTAACTCTTGCATCGATAAAATCAGTCGAGAAACGATGAAAATTGAAACAAATCGTATGAGTTTTGTTCCATTTTCCATCGTTTCTCGACCAATTTCAACCATGCGAGAGTTACAGAACGTAGGCACAGCTTAGAAATTTGATTTCTCAATTCCGCACCCTATCTGTGAGGTGTCGGAATAATCAGGCATCATTATAGAGCTGTGTCAATCGTGATTGATTCGGTCTTTTTGACCCGTTCACCAAAAAGAACGATTGATTGCAATCACAGTAAACCGAAACAATCAATCCCAGTATCAATCATTTCAGTTTTCAAATAAACGAGGTGACGCGAAGTATGTTTCGTTCATTACAATCGTTCTCAATCAATTCACAAAAAGAAAGAAAAACACAATAAAAAAAAAAAACAGAAGCGCATCAAAAGGTAAAGAAACTAATCCAAATGAATAAACAAAAACCCACGGCAGATACATACAATTATTTCTTCTCAGTTTAACTCCGTTTATATGTGTTTGTCGTTTCTTTCTCATATGGTTCAGTGTCTGTTTTGTACGTTGTACCTATCATTTGATTGAGAATGACTTGAAAGAACGAAACTTATATCGTTGATGTGAACGATTGAAATTTGGACACATTGGTGTACGGCACGGGTTACAACTCACAACACAATAACAAAGACCGAATCAATATCAATCTGATTCCAATGTGAACGATGCGATCTTTGTGCTTTAAAAAGTGCGTTACCAATAGAGGTATTATTTTTTTAATTTGTTAGGTAGGTTTTTATCTACATATATCTTTGAATCGCAACCAAAAAAAAGAATGACATTTGAAAAGAACGAAGTGTTCCTATTTTACTGACGACAAAAACGAAACTGAAACCAAAATGATTGGAAAAATGAACGATTGAAAAGAACGAATCATTGAACTGAACGACAAATGAACGATTGAATCTTTTAAAATGAACGATTGACACACCTCTACATCATTAGGACTGTATATTTTGTAATCCCAGTATTATAGTTTTTCTCCATGCTTAAGTTTAGCCCCGAGAATTCTCTGCGCTTACTTAAACCCCATGGTCATTTATAGTTGTTGCATTTATAACGTCGTTTTTTTCTACCAATTTTCTTCGGACTTCCAAAAAAAAAACGCCTATTTTTAAACTATGCGTATCTGCTACCAGGAAAAGTTCCGTTAGTTGTTGAGTGAATTAGACAACAGTCTGGCTTCTAGTTTTCCTTTCTGCTACTGCATCCTTCCTATTTTTTACACTTCCATTTACAACAACAATTAAAAATCATCTGAAAACTTCTGTAGGACAAGAACGCGGTTTGAACTAATCAAAATTGTCCATAGAAGCAACAAATGTGGAACAATTGCAATAGAGTTCAGCTATGGAAGATTTAATAGATAAATTAGTAGAAAAAAAAATAGTAAAAAGTGTTAATACGAGAAGGGTGGATCCTTAAATATGCTTTAGTTGATTTTGTAAAAAAACGCTTATAAGACTGTGCCCCAGAAAGAATGTTTGATACCGGGCCCCCAAAGGCCAGCTACGCCACTGGTTAAACGTTCGATACGCTAAAAGTCGATCAAACAAAAAACGTGTGGGCGTTTAAAATTTTCAATACTATTCCGAATAAATTGAATCTTAAAACAAATTTCAAAAAAAAATGTGTTAGTGCCGGGACTCAAAACATCAACGTAAGTTTAAACATTTTTTCCAAGCATCTAATTTTTGTTACTGAACGTACTCATATATACCTAGATACATAAAAAAGCAAGCGTATAGTTACTTTTTACACAGGACTTATCCTACTCCTAATGCAACCTCCATCTTTCCATCCAGTAATATTTACACACATTTCAGTCTCAATTTTATACTGAACGAACCTCCAATGAATGTCACTTTGTATTTTGACAGATTGCCAGCGAACTATACATTTTGACGTTTATAGAATATTAAGTTGCAATTGTCAGTGGATGGAAATCACTTAATTCGCGATTTCAATCCATTGACATCGCAAACAACCTCCAATGGAATTTGACAATTAATGGTTTGACAGATAGGGGAAGCATTATAATATTTAGTTCCAACTGTCAACCACGATCGAGTGTGGCTATTTAGACAGGTGAAAGTTTCGTTGTCGTGTTCGCGTTGGTTTGTTAGAGCCCTAATCCATCTTTCGTTCCTGTATGTAAACGTAGAATAAAATTGAGACTTTTCAAGCAAATTCACTGACCGAACTTTGTCCGTCTTTCTTGGATCATTGCAAAACGTAGTGTCTCACGCACACCTACAAAAAAATCTTTGTGGCTACTGGCATTTCGTTTTTTTCCGCATACTGCGTTCGCAGATATTCTACGTTCACGTTCGTTGGCGAGGCACGTATGTGTTGGCTGGGGTACAAAATGCTGAGGTTGAACAAATTGCAGAGTTATCGCTCTTCTGTTTGCATTTCCTTTGTGTGTTTTATTTTCTTTCGTCCTCCACTCTAGTGGAGTGAGGAGTGCAGTGAAATCGGTCGAAAAAAAACGACGTTGGGACAAAAGAAATTTCAAGTTTAATGCAACAACAACTAATTCAATTCGGGCGAGGAGAGGAAAATTCTCCGGGCTTAACTTAACCACGGAGGAAAACTGTGTTACCGGCTTAAATTGCATACTTGGCATGTTAGATAAGTGAAGGTAGCACGATCCGGTACTGGCTAGACTATTGGGTACATAAACTACATATCGAATTCGTATCTGTGTACTTGCTGTGGCGTAGGTGTTCGTTCTAAAAAAAAATCGATTGAACAAAAATCAACAATTAACATTTGGAATAAATTTAAATCTAATGCTGCATTAAACGACTGACTAATTGGCGGTTTCCTATCAGCAAACTGTCAAAAAACGCATAAGAATGAACCAATTCATTGTTTTTGATGTCTACTGACAGAAACATGCCAATACGTCTGTCGATAAAGTCAAGCATAAACTTAATGCTTGATTTATACGACTGACAAATTGGGTATTTCCTGTCAGTAAACTGTCAAAAAACTGACAGAAGAATAGACAAATTAATTGTTTTTGAAGTCTACTGACAGAAAACTGCCAATACGTCAGTCGTTTAAGTGGAGCCTAAACCTAAAGCTTGATTTACCGAAGAATGGACAAATTCATTCATTGTTTTTGATGTGTAAACATCTATGCTGGCGTTAACTTTCCTGTGCAACGTTACGTTGTAGAACGTTACGTTACGAAATCTGCACAGTAGGATATTGGGTACTTTCAGTTCCTGAAAACTGCGCTCGGACAAACGTTGATGTTTACACATATTAACCGTGAGTCCCGGCACTCACAAAAATTTTTTAGTAAGTTTTCGAGAAATTTTCTATTAATAATACAAATCATAATGTTTGATGTTCATTAAACCTAGTGCGACAAAATGTGTTTGGAAATGTTTTGTTTTTATAATTGATGAATAAAAGTTTATTTAAATCAAAAAAAAGGCTCTGTTTCTTTGTTGTAGGTAATTTAGAACTCGATTGGAGAAGTAATTTTATTTTGATTCAATTTGGATCCGTTTCGGATTCAGCTTTCACTGAGTATGGTGATCTCTCTTTCCCACGATACATACACGAGTGGGTCCGTGGTCACCCACGGACTTTTTTTATCCGCCAAACGCAATTTTGAGGATATTTGGGTATGTATCCGAAGTCGTCCATAATTTTTACACTACGTGCACGGATCTAAAACGGACTAGTTTGTTTAAAGGGGATTTTCAAATTTTTTTCATTGAACGTACCCTATATCCTACTTTGCAGATTTTCCTAATGTGATGTGCTGCATCATAATGTCGCATATCAAAAACAATTTTATTGATTTTCATTGACTGGAGCGCATATTCTAACCCAAAATTAACAAATACTTACCTGCTAAAAAATTGTACAAACAAAGAAAAGTTTAAATTTTAAATTGTTTTAAAAATATTCTTTTATTAAAAACATTATTTTTAGTTAAAACATTGAATACTAGTTAAATATCAAGCTAATTTTTGAATTTCACTTTTTTTTCAACATTCTTCAAACATTTTTAATTATTTTTTATTTTTTGAGTTTGCATTGTTATGTATCTATGTATAATTATATGTGTGTATATTATTTTGTATTCAAGATAAACCTATATAAAATGTGTTATTGAATGAGTGCCATAACTATTTATTTATTTTTTTTTTTTAATTTCTAAAATTACGAAACAGTCGAGTCAAAAAAATATTTGAATAAATTAATTTTTAACACTAAAGTAAGTTATGAAAAGTTATTTTTGTTTTAAAATTACAAATTAAAACAATAAATTCAAAAAAAAAAAAACCTACGGATAAAACCTATTTTTTTTTACTGACTTCCTAATATAAAAAAAAAGTATTTTTAATTTTTTTTTTAAATAGTCCGTCATTTTTATAAGTTTGAAGTTGGCCTCGATTTACACAGAAAAATACTTTTACAGCTAAATCTCATAACATTTATTCTTTTTATGTTTCATAAACTTGTTTTATTTACAAAATTTCAAATGTCTTCTTTAATTCAAGCATAAGAGCCCAATCAGCCTTAATTAAGTCATCACGGAAATAGTTTTTGCATGCATCAATACTTTGGCGGGTAATCTGAAAAAAAAAGTTAAATATATGTAAAGGTTAATGAATGAAAAATATTTATCTAGAGCTAAACACAAAGTTAAAGTACCTAAAGGTTCAGCGAGAAGGACTGAAAATAAACTGAATGTCTATGTCTAAATTTTTTGTCTAAATGTTTATATCGATAGAAAGCCTTTTGAAGGAATTACACTAATATCACTTTGGATGCGAATATTTCGACAACAAAACTTCGAAGAATATTTTGGTTTTCAGTTTTAGAAAGGTCTTCAAAATTTTAGAGACAATTTTTAAAACCGCAACCGATTTTGAGACTCGATTGTGGAAATATCGCTACCCAAACACTTTTGTAAAGATATTCAAAAAAATCGTAAAATCACTTTCGCTGAAAATATTTCGAGAACCAGACCTTCCACAAGCTTTTGGTTTAAATGTGCGGATAGAGCTTGAAAAGACCTTTATTTTAATGTAAAGCTCGATGGGTTTCGGAAAAAAATCTTCAAAAATCAATACAAAGTTTTTTTGTTGAAATGTGTAAAAAAAATTTCATTGCCGTCTGTTAATTGTCTGTTCAGCACCGGAAACCGTAACCTCCTGCGAGGTTTGATTGCGGAGAAATCGCCATACAAACACGTTTTAAGGGTTCGAAATTCAGTAAAATCAATTTGGATGGAAATAAAGGTTGTTTTTTTTAGACGTGTGGTTTTCAATCTGGCAATACTTTTTTCGGAGTTGGTCTTTTTGACAGCTGTCACTTGATTTATGCTCAGATTAGTTTGCCATTTTATAATTAATAGATTTACTCCTGAACAACGTTTGCAGATCGTGCAAATTTATTACCAAAATAATGGTTCGGTTCGCGCGACGCATCGCGCGCTGCGTCCAATATTTGGTCGACATAATTGCAAAATCGCATAAATTCGAGCACCACATTTACTCTAGTGGATAATGCGCATCCTCAGAAACGCGGTACAGTGGGCAGCGAAGACGCTATTGCTGCTGTGGAGCAGAGCATCGGAGAAGACCCGAATGAGTTCATCCGCCATCGCGCGCAACAATTGGAGCTGTCAAAAATTGAGCCTCTCGGCTGGAATTAATTCGAGCTTGCCCGAAATCATTTTTAAAACATAATGGAAAACACTTATCTTTATAATAGAGCTAAATTCTTTGCCATAACATTAAATTATATGCGTTTTATTTTTTCTTGAAAACCACACGTTTAAAAAAAAAACACCCCTTACAGCTTTAAAAACGTGCAGAAGGTATACTGAATATTAAGAGCAATTTTCAAGGAGTCCGACATGAATACAAATTTGTTCATTCATTCCATAGAGCAGTCCATTTTTCGAAATGCAGCCTTTTCACAGCTCTGCAATTCATTTAAATTTTACTGCGCGATTTAATCTTCATCATAAATGCCATTCTATATTCTTGAAATACCCTCCCACTCGTGTTTAAAATTGCATCATCCGAAAATAAAATCACAACCACTTCATAGTTTCAAAGACTTTTCCCGGATTCATTGAACAAAAAACAGGACTAAAATGGCAAAGGCCATCATCAAAAAATATTTCCATCGAAAAGAAAATTACAACCAAAGTGCAAGTGTGTGTTTGCGTACAAAATATGGAGGACAATCTCACAGGATAAGCTTCCAAATCCAATTTGTGTGCCATCGGAGGAACAACTTTATAGATTCTGCTATCCTTGCACAGCACACGGCCGAGGATGGTATTTCGCAGCTAAAAATAGTTTCGATTTTTCCCCACAAACTTATTGGTCCTATTTCGTATGCATAGAGAGGCTATCACGTTTGTCCGGAAATACCATCGTAGATAATTGAAATTGCTATTCCTGACTTAATGCTCAGCGAGCGCATTGTGTCTGATGTCTGATGCCTGGCTCTGGGGGTACAGTCATACAGAGTGCGGCGACCACAACCGCTCAAATAAGGACTAATGACTGTATATTTTATTATAGCTTCTGGAGAGTCTTCCTCAGATGCTTAAACTAATAAAATTGCTAAATAATTTATGATATTTGGAGGATCTCGTCCTCTGATTGCAAAAGACGTCCGTCCACCAATGGACTCGAAATTAAGATTTGCATTGAATGTGAAACCAATTTAGATCGCTATCTACTATACTATGACTACTATAATATGCTTATACGAGTATATGGGGCTCCCTCTCACAGTGCTGCTGGGGCTTCGCCAGTAGCGTTCAACGTCCAGCGGCCAGGCTCTTTTTTTAATGGGAAATCTTTATGGATCCTTAGTGCTTTGGGATAAATATACTCAAGTGGAGTTTATTGTTATGGTAATGGAAATGTATTTTGTCTGGTTTTAATTTTTGATCATTTTAATTTGTGTAATTAAATTTTATAATAATAATTAAAAGTTGGCGCCGAGAAAATTGATAAGTTTTTTGTTCTTAAAACTTCCACAAGAAAGAGTTATTGACTTTAAGAACTATTGGCTCCTTCTAATCATACTAAGCAACATAAACAGCTAGAAGTGGGTTGAACTTGAGCTATTCCTTCCTCTATGCTGGCTTCAATCTGAAAACCCCAAGCAAATAAACTATGCGAAAATGTCAGGTTGAAAAAGAATGTCAAATTCAAATCAGGCCTATTTTGGCCTGGCTGGCAGGCCAAGTACGATAGTTGAAATCAAAAGGAGAGAAATTGAATTCAACCACAACTTACGTATTCAATCTATGGATTTGGGCATTTTGAGTAGGAATTTCGGTTGAAATAATGCATGAGTTCCAGCTGGTTTACGCAAAGTTGTAAAGATAGTTCCCGTTTTCGTCTTAGCGCTCAACGGAGAATATTGCAGCTGGGGTAGTTTTTTCAGAGGCGGCATTTCTAGTATTGGCCCATTTTGACTTGGCAAAGCTATGATTCTAGGAACATGTGTCTTCGTACAACGCAGGCCGTCCAACAATCGATTTATCACACACTTAGTTCAATAATCGAGAAATCAAAATTTGACAGTTTTGAGTTCCTGTTCAAAAAGTAAGGGAACGTAATTAAAAGCTCACAAAAGGAAAAAAAAAAGAGAGAACCTAGAATTGGGAGAGCCTTAATGAACGACTAAAATAATGATCGTTAAGCCCATTAGAGTAGAGAAGAGAAGAGAAGAGAAGAGAAGAGAAGAGAAGAGAAGAGAAGAGAAGAGAAGAGAAGAGAAGAGAAGAGAAGAGAAGAGAAGAGAAGAGAAGAGAAAAGAGAAGAGCACTTGTATGACAGTTTGGTACAGACATTATCCACATGAAGATGAGAATCTTCGGCAGCCATTTTTGAACAGGTATAGGTAAGGCTATTTTCAGAGCTAAACAAATTTCACTTTGCCGTCTAGGACAAGGGTCTAGATTGAGGTACAGACAGACAGACAGACAGACAGACAGACAGACAGACAGACAGACAGATAAAATTGCGGGACCCACTTTGTTGGTATTCTCTATCATCGTAATGTCAGGCTTAATTGAAATCCCGAGGTCGATTTTTTTTTATGAATCCTAAACTTGCCTTTAATTATGAACTTACATATGTATGTATATCGTAAATAAAAAAGTTTGGAGCGGCGTAAAAAAAGTGAATAGAATATCTTCCGAGGAAGTAAATATTAGGTACTTAATTGGCAAAAAAACGGCGCCCTAAACTACAAAGTCTAACACCTAAAAGAATTGTTATAACTGTTATATTAAGTCTTAGAGTACTAAAAGCAAACTCTGCGCGAAAACAGACTTGGTGATTTAGAGTGAAATTAGCCACCACCAAAATATCATTCAGTTACTATAGTTTTCGTTGTCAAACTACCAAGAAGACGAACAAGAAAGTCAACGTTCCAGCTGTGAAATTTTTGACTATGAGAGTGATGTGAAATACAGTTATTCTATATTTCTACACAGCATGATGCCACTTAACAATGGCGGCGTCGTCGCGTCGCTATGTTAACCTTTTCGATTATTAAACAAACATTTACTTAAACACCAAAAAGCTTCTAGTAAAATGACACACACTTAAATGGAATAGAATTTTCACAGTGCCGAACAATACGTCATCGACTTACTAATACGCCACCTAATGACACTTAATAAATACAGTCCACGACAACGACAACGACAACGAAAACGACAACGACGACATGACATCCCTTAACCTATGTATGTCCTGTTTAAGGATCCATGTTCTTTGAAAACATCTAAAAGTAGCAGTGGTGAAAGTAAATGGATTGCCTTGTTGACAGGCTATGTGTGTCACCTTGCTCTCCCACTTCCACACTCTCCATGATTGAAATATTTATTCTCAATTAAAATGTCAGACAACAGAGTATATGACATACAAACTTTTGGAGGGAGTGGCAAGCGGGCATCAAGTTAGCCATTAAGGATGCCATCGCAAAAAGTCAATCTACTAGCTACTACGGCCTTTGACATTCAAAATTTTATTTTTGAACCGTTTAATGTCTTCATCGTTGAGCCATTTAATTTATTTTAGAATGACTGACAAGCTTCATAAAAAAAACACACACACACTCACACACACACACACACAAAATTGATGCAGGCCAGCTCATAAAACAAAACTGTAAATTTTAATGCGACATCTAGCGATGGGAAGCTTAAGCTATTTGGGGGTGATGTTAAATATACAAAATGTCACATCAACCCCTCGTGCTGATGACGTCAATGCGCTACAAATAAAAAAGCTCTACAAAATAAATCGTCGTTGATCTATTTATCTAGAGTGCGTGTTGTGTGCATTCAACTCCCCATCGTTCGTCGTGTCGTGTCGTATCGTTCATCGGAGGTTGTTTTTGGGGGAGATTGAATGGCTTTCGAAGGACACAGTTCTATTAAAGTTATTAACCCTGGCATTTCTGATATCTATGTTGTATATAATTCTATTTTGTTGGATACTGAAGTTAAATGACGTCATACCAATGATGCACTAACCTGGTTTTGTGAATGGATTGGCTTTAGGGTTCTATTTTTGTTGCAATAGGTAGGTACCCTAAGGGAAATATACGATAGAATGGCAGTTGGCAGTCTAGGTTTGGTATAATTAGGTTACTCATTGGTTGTCGGTATACATCAATCACACCTACATATATGTATGTACATTTATATAGGGAGAACACAGTTATGGGGGAAACTTCTTCATACATTTTATGTTTTGCAAGGGTTAATGGATACCCTTATAACTACTTTAAAAATGTTTTGTAAATTAAGGGATGGGTATAATCAAGCTACTGATTCTCTTTGGTTTTGAATTTCCCCTTCACAATGGAAAAAAAAAACAAATCACTTGCATAGGAGTTCAAGGTTCGAGAAGAGCATTTATTCTTGACATACATCGGCTAAATCCATCAGAACTTTAAGGAAACTTATCATTTAATTCAGTGAAAACAGGCAAACAATTCTGAAAGTAGACATTTTAAAATTTTTATATGATTATAAAGGGTTTTCCAATAAGAGGTGTTATTTTGAATAGCCCGCTATTTCGGTAGCTGTCACTTTTGAAGCTGAACATTTGACAAGTAGAAACTACGCCATTAATAAAAATGGAACGATACACGCTTCAACAACGCATTGAAATTATTAAAATTCACTATAAAAATGGTGAAAATTTGGCAGAGACGGTTCGTAAAACTAAGACATTTTTGGGTCGTCGCGAAGCACCTTGTCGGACCGCAATACAGAAATTGGTGGACAAATTCGAGCTGTTGGGACAAGTTAGTGATGTGAAGAATAAAACCCGTGCACGTCGCTCAAGAACAACTGAGAATATTGCTGTTGTAGCCCAAAGTGTTGAAGAAAACCCAGGTTTGTCCATTCCTCGTCGTTCTTTGGAATTAGGCATTCCACAAACGTCATTACACCGTATTTTGCATAAAGACTTGGGTCTTAAGGCTTATAAAGTTCAGTTAACACAAGAACTCAAGCCGGCTGATCATCAACAACGTCGTGTCTTTGCTGATTGGGTCCTTGAAATGCATGAAAATGATCCGGAATTTCATCGAAAAATCATCTTGACTGATGAGGCCCATTTCCACCTCGGAGGCTACGTCAACAAGCAAAACTGTCGCATCTGGGGCTCGGAAAACCCAAGAGTTACTGTTGAAAAGCCTCTCCATCCTCAACGCGTGAGTGTTTGGTGCGGTTTATGGTCCGGCGGGGTCATTGGACCTTACTTTTTCGAAAATGAGGCTGGAGCAACAGTTACGGTCAATGGATTGCGCTATCGAGAGATGATTAATGATTTTTTATGGCCGGAATTGGATGGTATTGATCTGGACAACGTTTACTTTCAACAAAACGGCGCTACGTGCCACACAAGCAATGAAACCATCGATCTTTTACGGGAAAAGTTTCCGGACCGTGTTATCTCTCGAAGAGGTGATCACAATTGGCCACCGAGATCTTGTGATTTAACACCTTGCGACTTCTTCCTTTGGGGCCACGTGAAAGATAAGGTCTACGCCAACAGCCCAGCGTCGATTCAAGACCTCAAAGATGGAATTCGTGAGGCTATCGAGGACATAGGGCAGCCACTTTGCGATTTGGTTATGGAAAATTTCATGAAAAGGATATGGTCCTGTAAGCGTGGTCGTGGCGGCCATTTGGCTGATGTTGTGTTCCATTATTAACGGCATACCTTCCTCTTGAATGAAATAAACATCCGATCATTTATCTCAAAAAACCTCTTATTGGAAAACCCTTTATCATAAAGCGTTTTAAAACAGGGACGGAGTAGATTTTGACAGTTCAAGACGGGCATGTTGTTTTATCTGTCATCACAATCATCATGGCTAGTTGCAGCGTCGAGAAAGACGTGCAAATGAAAACATTCAACACCAAAATCTCTTGGGGGAACGATGTGCGCGGTGCGCTTATTTTAGAAAGTTTATATGATTGTCCTTCCCGGTCGACTATTTACCGTTTGGTGTCCAAGTCGACCGGTTTAGCGAGCAGTCAGACAACATGCGTACGTCAACGTTGAAACGCAAGGCCTGCCGAAAACATCGCTCCCGTCCATTCAAAAAGAAATAGTTTTAACTTACATTGAAGGCACATCATTTAAAAAAAAAAAAAATTCGAATAATAGATACTCACTTTGCTAACCAACATATCGTCTGCTTCAAAATGCCGGCCAAACATTTTTGGAGATTCTCCAGGAATCGGTTCGATTTTAATGCAGATTTCTTGTCCTTTACGTGCAGTTTCGATTTGTTTGTGATTACATTCTATCGATGTTACAACTCCAATATCAACGAACTGTAAAAAAAAAAAAAACAAATAAATTAGTATTAAATTTTTTGTTTTTTTTTTAAATAAATTAAAATGTCAAAAGCGTTTTATTTGAAATGGTCAACAAACGCTGATTTTGACCTATAAAACAGTACTATTGAATTATGTACAGTATAACACATGTAGCACTATGGATCACCATACTAATAAAAAGTCCCAGTTTTTGCCCCGGAAGGTAATGCGTGTTACTTTTTATCTTGAGTCAAGTGACGAATTTAAAAAAGATGATGTCTATCGTCCATCTACTGTAGTAGTAGAAATAGTAGTAAATTGATTTTGATGTGTAAACCTCTATGCTGGGGGTAGAGTGAAAAAAAAACGTTACGTCGTGCAACGTTACGTCGTGCAACCTTACGGTGTGCAACGTTACGATCTGCCTAATAGGATGGGTGCGTTCAGTGAAAAAATCTTAAGATCCCCTTCAAGTCCATTTTGGATCCGCGCACGTTGATGTTTACACATATTAACCATGAGTCCCGGCACTCACACAATTTTTTATTTTCTTATTCAAATCATGTATGTATAATGACAAAATCAAATATAGCATGGCAATGCCGTCTGCCAGGTTGACAATTTAATAAATTACATAAACATTAAATAAACAATATTCATTGTGCCTATGTTTTGTAAATATCAGAAGCTTTCGCTGAGAACTCTGTTTCGGTAAGCTTGCGCTACTTTGCGGTTCATTCAAAGTTTTTGCACCTCCATTTCGTTTAAATACGCTTTCATGTGCCGTGTCGGTTAAATAATTGCAGCCGAAGAAGGATCGCCTAGTTTCTACAAGCACCGGGAATTTTCCTAGAAAATGAAAGACATCTTCTCGTTCCCTCAGGTTACATAGACTGAATAGTGCATAGGCCGGGAAGATCATCTCTATGTGGCATAATAATTCAATTGTAGAAGCTCGGCACGAAGTCTCACCATCATCGAGATATGCTCTACACTATTCTCATCTCTGAAGAAGTTTCCCGGTCCTAGGTTATGACAAAGATGTCTGTAAACCACTCTGTGGACAGAGCTGGTAGCTTCTTCGATAAACTTCACTCAAAGCTTCTCATCATAATCATAGGAATTAACTTATACAGTTTAGCTCTCCATTCATTGAGATTTTCAATACGCAAGTCTATCTCAATACCACACCATTCCGCGAGCTCGTTCCATTCCGCATACCAGCTGTATCTCCCATTGATTACGTAAAGTGCTGCTTTCTTCGGTAGTCTTTCATTATGCATGTTCAAAACCTTGATAATGTAGTCTACCTGGGTTTTGAGAGTGTTTATGAAGAGGGGGGGTAGTCCTGTTTCTAACATTACGACGATGGAATATTCTTTTAGTAAAAAAAAAACCTCAGCAACTTTTTTACACTTTCATATTGTTTGTACCCCCATACCTGAGACTCATAGAACATAATTGATTCCGAAACTGCTTCAAAAACACGAAACTTACAGCTATGCGCCCATACTTCTGTTGGCCAAACACTTTTTCCAAGTAGCTCCAATAGCACTCTTGGCCTTAACAAGTTTCTCACTCAGATGCTTTTCCATGTCAAAGTTTTTTGTAAAACACAATCCTAGGTTTTTAAATTCGTTCACGACTTCAATTATAGAACCATCTTTCGTTAAGGCTATTCCTTCCACCACCCTTTCTGAAGATCATTATTTTTTATTTATTGAGGTTAACTTTAAGATTCCAAGTAGTACAGTGCCTAAACAGTTGGTTGATCATCAATTGGAGCGATTGGGGTGAGGGCGATAGCAGCGCTATGTCGTCGGTGTTAAAAAGAGGGCCTTTATAATGGTCCCCGCAAACTCTACACCTCCACAAATGCAATCCATCTCAAAAAAAGCCCTAATAAAAGAGGGCTCAATGCACACCCCTGTCGAACGCCACACTGCGATTGAAACCATTCTGATATTTCTTCTCCATTCCAAACTGCTGTCTTAGTTTCCTTGTACAGATTTTGTAGAACTTTTCCAAACTTTGTAGACATCCCAAGTCCATAGAGCTTGTAGAAAAGCGCACGCCTATCCACCGCATCGAACGCTGCTTTAAATTTTAAAATCGATAAAGAAGCTTTAAAGGAAGGATTCTCCAATGCTCTTTAGCACCAAGATGTGATCGACCGTGGAGTAACCGGGCCTGAAACCAGCTTGAAATTCTTTTAGTAAGTGGTTTTGGTTAAACCAGGTATTGAGTCGCTGTTGCAGAATTTAAGTAAATATTTTGTATGAAGCATATAGAAAGCTTATCCCACGATAGTTTTTGTGAATGGGAAAATTTAAGGACTCCTTAAGCTCTTGCGGAATGGTTCAATATTCCCAGATTTGGTTGAACGCTATATTGAGCTTATTTATGTTTTTTGACTTAAGGAATTTTGTTTGTTCTTGTTTAACAATTTTTACTGTCACCCCTAATAAAATATAGTTCAAAGTTCAAATAAATAACACTCCAAGCAACAAGACATAATGCGTGTTTTCTTCAAAAGTGTATTAGGTACCTAAAGTCAGCTCAGCTAATTTTTTTTCAAGAAAACAATAACAACAACAAAATGACACAAAATTTATTATTGTTTGACAATGCAATACAAAAACTGGATATAAAGGGTGTTTTTTTAAGACGTGTGGTTTTCAATTTGGCAATACTTTTTTCGGAGTTGGTCGTTTTGACAGCTGTCACTTGACAGTTTGGTTTGGTTTGCCATTTCATAATTAATAGACTTACTGCTGAACAAAGTTTGCAAATCGTGCAAATTTATTACCAAAGTAATAGTTTGGTTCGCGCGACGCATCGCGGGCTACGTCCAATATTCGGTGGACATAATCGCAAAATCGCATAAATTCGGACAACCATGGATCGCTTTCGCACCAAGTTTACTCTAGTGAATAATGCGCATCCTCAGAGACGCCGTACAGTGGGCACCAAAGACGCTATTGCTGCTGTGGAGCAGAGTATCGAAGAAGACCCAAATGAGTCCATCCGATATCGCGCGCAACAATTGGAGCTGTCGAAAATTGGGCCTCTCGGCTGGAATTTATTCGAGCCAGCCGCGGCGGCCACTTGCTCGAAATCATTTTTAAAATATAAAACCCTTATCTTTATAATAAAGCTAAATTCTTGGCCATAACAGTAAATTATATGCTGATGTTTTGAAATGTTAAATAAAAAAAATATACGCACGTAATTGCCTTTGCAGAATAACTATTAAAATATCGGAAAAATTCACTTTGTAGGGTGAAATGGGATAACACGAAAAAAACGTATCCGATTGAAAAAAAAACCCTAGCTGGAATTAAAAGGTTATTCTAAGGAAATGGCTCAAAGGATATTTTTCTTTTTTTAAATTTTGTTATTTTTAGTGTGAAATTGGGTAAAAATTTAAAAATTGGCCGATTTAAGAATTTCTATTTTGTTTGAAAGGCTATTTTTGAGTGGATGACATTAGGGATATTTTTTTTTTCAATAATTCTATATTTACCTATACGGTGAAATGGGGTAGCAACGAAAAGTGGTATCGGATTAAATTCTTTTCGAATTTGAAAGGGTAATTTCTAGGGGATGGCTTAAGAGATATTATTAAGGGTGAAGTAGGGTAAAAACAAAAAAGAGGTATCCGATCGCAAAAATTATTTTTGTGTTTAAAAAGTAATATTTAGTAGCTGGCTTAAGGGATATTTATTTTTTTAAATTGATATTCATAAGGTGAAGTGGGGTAAACAGAAAGATATCCGAACAGTTATTTTAAAAAAGATGCAATTTATTAAGTGAAATAGGATAAGAATAAAACAGTGGTTTTTTGAATACAAAAACTCTTTCTGTTTTGGACTAAGAGGATCACATTTTTACAAATTTAGACATTCATAAAGTGAAGTGGGTTAAAACCTAGAAAATAGAAGTCGATTACAAAAAGTAGTTTAAATATTTATTTTCTTTTGTAATTTTTTATGCGAAGCTTAGGTTTGTCTACCCATGTGATACCAGGCGTGCCAGCTAGTACTATATAGGTAATAACACAAAAATAAGACCAAAATAAGAAAACGTGGAATTCCTAATTCCAATTTGTGAATTTCTGACAAAAACCTGAAACGCAGTGTTCCTACAATTGACTTGGTTGTTGCTGGTCCATATTATAAGTTTACCCTAGCGCCGACATAGATGTTTACACACCAAAAAAATTGATTTTTTGGGTCACCCTTGTGTAAATATGTGGGCTTTTTTTTATATTCACAATTAAGCGCATCAGAAGTCAGAACCTGAATGAAATCCACTCAATTCATTCATTATATGAATTTTTGTTTATCAGTTAGTGCGCTAATTTTTCAATGAACAATTCAAAAACTGAAGAACTAGATACTTAACACGAATTATAAAACAACAATCCTCTTAACGTTAATTGTCACAAAATCAATAAAATTTATTTACCTATTTACCTAACCGACTTCTTGAAGTTGTAATATATTGTCTTGTAGAGTGCACTCACCGATAAGGGTAAACGTCTCGGAAATAACATTTCAAAAAGTCATTGATAAAAATATTTTATTTAATGACTATTCCGATACATATAGGTACCTACGGGTAGATACATTCTAAATGCCACTCCAACAAATTTTATTTGTTTTACTTTATCAAACAAAAGTCTTTAATTGATAAGGAAACAAGTATAATGTATTTTTATAAACAAGAAAGGTCAATTAAATAATCTTAAAAATAAACAGGTGGTTAAGAATTATCAAAAATCAAAGCTATGTATCAGAATATAAGACCCTGTCCGTATCTTAATGTTAACTCAAGAGTTCGAAACTCCAATCACAAACTTTAAAAGAAATAAAGAGCTGCTGGAGTAATTTGACTCTCTGCTGATACTCAATACTCTTATACTTCTTTATCTACATAAATCGTGAGTCGTCTGTCTGTTATACTCTTGAAGAAATCATTTGATTTTTTTAAAAGCTTTTTTTTCTGATCAGAAAGTCTTGACCTTTGTCTTTATTAATGGTTATATGACACGCCAGACAAAACGTCGTCGTCAGCCAGTCAGCAGCTATCGTCCCCGGAGAATAAATAAAAAGAAAGATGCAGTAGTCAGACATGAGCAAAAAATACGCCATTCAAATAAATTATTTATAAGTCGTTTCTTGAAAAATTAAAAACAATACAAATTTCGATTCATCCATTTGGGTGAGGCCAGGCATTTATAAAAAAAACAACAACAATCCGAGACAATCAGAAGCTGAAAAAATAATAATAAAAAAACCAAGAACCCCGCATCATCTCATTAAATTCGTGTCTGCTCCCATAAAAAAAAAAAAGAGTCAAATCCCAGCGCAGCACTTCGCCCAAATGACAACCATCAGGACCCAAACCAAACCAACCCAACCCTTGTTTCAGCCAGAGAAGAGAGAAGGATAATGTATGCACTTTAAATGTGCCATCAAAATCAAATATTTATCGTCCGTTAGCACGTTCATTTTACACCTCGAAACTACATACTCGTATAGATGAACTCTCAGTTCGATGTCTGAACATCCGTGTCCGTGTCCATGTTCCATTATACCTACATACATATATACTCCCCCAGAAGCCTGTTGGAATTTCGACGACCATCATGCGACCAGACAGACAGACAATCAGGCTATAAAAGCGCGTTCACGTCCGTCGTCGGTCGTAAGCTGGATATGTCTCTCAGGCATTGCGAAGAGATAATGCAACATTGTTTGGTGTGAGCTGTCAAAGTGACAGTGCGGTCAGAAATGCAATCAACACCGAATGACAGTCATTAAATGATAAACAATCGTCTGACACGCCACGCCATATCGCCATCTTCTTCCGCAGCTGATGGCGAGCGGGATGTTGATGTTGATGGTGTGTACCTTTTAAGTTGAATACCTTACACAAAAATAAATAAAAACAAACAAAAAAGATGTAAAACAACATAAAACAAAAATAAGTTTGAATTTATCAATCAGTATGCACACGATGCAACATAAATGTCAGAAGGATGCAACATTAAATGCTGTGACATTAATGTGCCACGCCTCGAAAGTGTCACAAATGAAACATATCAAGAGAGTTCGGTGAGTGGCGCGGCGGCCGGCGGCGGGCGTGGTGTGGTTTTGTGTGTTTGTGATGCGCTGTTGATGGTAATTGTGATGGTGGACTGGGTGCTGCGATGGTGCATTTTTTTTTGTTGTTTTTGGTTTACGAGTAGTAACAGTTAATTAATATCTCAGGAAATAACGCGATTTGAAATCAAAATATTTACTCCAAGTGCATAATAAATGTCCGCCCGCATAAACCTACTCAAATATCAACCAACAAATAACTGCGACGCGATGATGGTTGAATTTCGTTAAACTCTTTGTTTGAGTTGTGGGTTGCTGCAAAAAATGAAAAAATTGCAATGTGCAAATTATTTCAGTAAGAGGTAAACTTATGCGACTGCTTTGCTTATTAGATGTGCTCATTGGTTTGGCTGAACGGTGCGTGTTGGTTATTCACTAATTGACTGCGATGGTTTTCGACTAGTGGCGCATTTGGATTGCGAAGAATTCATAGTTAATAGGGATTGATTGTATGTGTAGGGTAAAGTCGGGTCATATCGAAAATGAACAAGTTTTAATTTTCTATACAGGGTGATTCGCTAAAGGTTTCACAAAAAGCTAGAACGTGTAGGTTAGGTCGAGACAAAAAAAATCGTATGGGAGGGGGTCTATTTCCCCCGTTTAGACGGGAGGGGCAATTTTCTAAAAACAAAAAAAATAGTTAAAACTGAAAAAACAACGCAAGGACTTACAATGTCATGCTATACCTTTTTGTAAAGCCAGAAATTTCTTCTTTTATTTTATTTTTAAATAAAGTTGTTTAAGTAATAGTTTTTTTTTTTTAATTTATTTTCAAACTCAGTATTTTGAAAATAAATTTTTTTAAATTTTGTTCAAAATTTTATGGCATTAAGAAATATTTTTATTTTTTGTAAAATTACCAAAAAACAGATTCTAAAATTTTTTCTAATTCCCTAGAAAATTGAAAATAACAGAAATAAAGTTCCACCTGTTCCTTAAGTTGCTTTGAAATACCTACTATTTTCACTACGTAGGTATTATATTATTTTCAATTTTCTCAAAAAGTACAAGAAATTTAAATATCCGGTTTTTTGTTTATGACTAAAAATTTATAGGAAAATCGAATTTTGAAAACAAAAATTACGTTAAATTTTGAAATTTTTTTTTTTTAAGTTTTGAGTTTAGTACGCAGCACTTCATTAACTTAATAGCTTAAATCACTAAAATGAAAGCTTAACAAAAATTATAGCGGGTGAAATGGCACCAATACTAATATACTGAGATTCCGGGGTACCATATCTCCCTTCTTCAATTTTTGCTGTTTTTTTTCAAATTACTCGAAAAACATGCAGGATCAGATTTAGCAGTGAATAGAAACAAATAGACAATTTTGGTTAAAACGAAGACGTGTCCATGAATAATTCCGTTTTTGTACTTATTTTATTAATTCACACAAAAATGTGCTTCACACTGTTTTGTATTTAGTTAGGGTCTTACTTGAGAAGTTTAAGAAGCTTCCTTAATTTTAACCCCACCTATTGAGAGATAACGTAAAACTTAATTAGTTTTTGATATCTTTGTTTGTTGTTCACCAAGAAATATATCGAAACGGTCTCATATACCCCGTGTTGCCCTATCACCCGAGTTTACCCTATTAACTTATTTGTTGTGTATGTGATTGGAAAAGTTTATCTTAGTTTAGTGCAAAATAAAAACCACTTTACTTGAAAAAAATCTTTAAAGAAATATTCCTGTGACATCAACTTAGGCCCAGTTTTTCACTGAATAGTTAAACCAGAGTTCGCTAACTTTATAAAAGTAATTTAACCCACAGGATTTATGCATAACGACTGAAAAAACTCGGCGGATAAAACATCAAAAGCATCTGTTGAGTTAATCCTGAGTTAACTCACCAAATTTGATGAGTTAACTTGGGTTTAACTTTAATCTCGCAATGAAAAACTGGACCTTAATGTCCGTAAGTATCACATTTCTTTAATATTTTTTTAAATCTTTGGCCTTTTCTTTTCGAAATTGGACGAACGCAGCCTCCACATGGTGGGTAAACTTCGGATCGTACACGCATAGATTTTTAATCTTCAGATCGTTACACGAATTTTACAGAACCGCGCGGTCTAAAAACGAAAATCTATGTATATGTTGGTTTCTCAAGTAAGCCTTCCGATATCCCTGCGGTGAATGTGTTGAATTAGTGATTCAAAACAGCTTTTATCACCGTTTAGACCGTGACGTAATATTATGTACCTACGTTGGTCTTCTGGAAAAGCTGTAGATGATTACTAGTCCCCATAGTTGCTTGTTTCTTCTTCACACTATTAGGTGCCGAAGATGGAAGGCTCAGCTAACATTTTTGAGAGCATTCCTTTAGTGCAAACTTTGACAGTTGACATCCAAACTTTGACAGTTGATAGCAGCCATATTGCTGAAGCTACATCCGTCAAATTGGCTGTCAGAGAAGCCGCGGCGGATATTTGAACGATGTTATATTCCATACATAATGGCATCGATAGGCCTTTCAAACGAATACAGAAAAAAAATTGTGTGAGTGTCGAGACTCACGGTTAATATGTGTAAACATTAACGTACGCGGATCCAAAACGGACTTGTTTTTGCTTGAAGGGGATCTTAAGATTTTCTTCACTGAACGCACCCATCCTAGTATGCAGATCGTAACGTTGCACACCGTAACGTTGCACGACGTAACGTTTTTTTTTTCACTCTACCCCCAGCATAGATGTTTACACATCAAAAATACAAAATTTCGATGACATCTCACACAAATTTCATTTTATTTAAATTTAAAGATAAGAAGCGCTCAATGAAAGACCCCGAACCTATCAATTCGATTTGTCTTGACCTCTTCACCTGTTTTTTTACAAATTTTCTTTTACCAAAATGTAGCCTATTATTTCTCCTTCATTTAAACACCCACTTTAACCTTTGAAGATCCGACATTTCAAACTTACGTTACCATATTTTCAACAAAACTTATATAATCTTAATTATATTATCTAATTCATCGTCTTGGTCGAAATGAAGACGTCAATGGAACGTCGTCTTAACTATTGGCACGTTTTTAAACATTCATGACCTAGACTACTTCGTAAAATAAATACTTATAGAAAAAAAAAATAAAAATATTTTTATCACAAAATATTATTTTATATTGACGGCATTGCCAAAGGAAACCACACACATACACAATTGAATGCATAATGAAATTTAATCACTTAAGGGCCGCACACTTGAGAGTATTTACTTGCAAAAGTTCTGATTATTATTTTATTTTTTAACTATCTAACTTCCGTTGCGATAAAATTAATTCATTATTGAGTTGTAATACTTATATTACGAATTTCCTTTGTTGATTTAAATTTAGATATCGCTTAAGACGATGCGATGGCGACGCGACGCGACGCGAAGTAGTAACTAAAACCGCAATTGTGTATTTTTTGAACCTTGATAATTGATAGGGGTTTTTATAATAATAATCGTATAGGAAACTGCAATATTGCATCGATAAAAATAACCTTCAAGGCGGAATTTTTTAAATGTATGTTTTTTTTTTGTTTAAGGGATTAAGTTACATTTGTGGTTTTATAGATAAAGATTTTAAAAAACGTCATTAGAATATGCGTTGCAAGAGTTCAGTAAAAATCTAGCATTAGATTCTAGAACTTATCGTCACATGTTAGCTTCGGAATGGTATCCTACCTGCCAATTGAATCTTTGAGATCAGTGCAAAGGGTAACAGAAAACAGCACACCATAATGCAATATAAACACTTGTTCTTGTAAAGGGTTTTCCAATAAGAGGTGTTATTTTGATATTCAAAGAAAAATGGCATTTTTTGAGATAAATGATCGGATGTTTATTTCATTATAAAGAGGAAGGTATGCCGTTAATAATAAAACACAACATCAGCCAAATGGCCGCCACGACCACGCTTACAGGACCATATCCTTTTCATGAAATTTTCCATAACCAAATCGCAAAGTGGCTGCCCTATGTCCTCGATAGCCTCACGAATTCCATCTTTGAGGTCTTGAATCGACGCTGGGCTGTTGGCGTAGACCTTATCTTTCACGTGGCCCCAAAGGAAGAAGTCGCAAGGTGTTAAATCACAGGATCTCGGTGGCCAATTGTGATCACCTCTTCGAGAGATAACACGGTCCGGAAACTTTTCCCGTAAAAGATCGATGGTTTCATTGCTTGTGTGGCACGTAGCGCCGTCTTGTTGAAAGTAAACGTTGTCCAGATCAATACCATCCAATTCCGGCCATAAAAAATCATTAATCATCTCTCGATAGCGCAATCCATTGACCGTAACTGTTGCTCCAGCCTCATTTTCGAAAAAGTAAGGTCCCATGACCCCGCTGGACCATAAACCGCACCAAACAGTCACGCGTTGAGGATGGAGAGGCTTTTCAACAATAACTCTTGGGTTTTCCGAGCCCCAGATGCGACAGTTTTGCTTGTTGACGTAGCCTCCGAGGTGGAAATGGGCCTCATCAGTCAAGATGATTTTTCGATGAAATTCCGGATCATTTTCATGCATTTCAAGCACCCAATCAGCAAAGACACGACGTTGTTGATGATCAGCCGGCTTGATTTCTTGTGTTAACTGAACTTTATAAGCCTTAAGACCCAAGTCTTTATGCAAAATACGGTGTAATGACGTTTGTGGAATGCCTAATTCCAAAGAACGACTAGGAATAGACAAACCTGGGTTTTCTTCAACACTTTGGGCTAACAACAGCAATATTCTCAGTTGTTCTTGAGCGACGTGCACGGGTTTTATTCTTCACATCACTAACTTGTCCCAACAGCTCGAATTCGTCCACAAATTTCTGTATTGCGGTCCGACAAGGTGCTTCACAACGACCCAAAAATGTTTTAGTTTTACGAACCGTCTCTGCCAAATTTTCACCATTTTTATAGTGAATTTTAATAATTTCAATGCGTTGTTGAAGCGTGTATCGTTCCATTTTTATTAATGGCGTAGTTTCTACTTGTCAAATGTCAAAAAATGACAGCTTCAAAAGTGACAGCTACCGAAATAGCGGGCTATTCAAAATAACACCTCTTATTGGAAAACCCTTACAATAGGGTGGCCCAAATAATATCATCTTTTGGTTGCTTGAAGGGTTGAACTCTAAAAATGTGAGCTAAAGATTATAACGTTTAGAAGTATTTTGTTGCAATTTTGTTTTTTTTTTCACTACCAATTTTAATGGTAAAAACTTTTTCTTTTTAATCTTGAGTTTAAGAAAAAATTGTATTTAAATGGGGGCAAATGGACTCCCTCCTACTTCTGCCGTAAAAAACATCAATAGAATCGATCACCCGCGTCTGTCTTGGGCTCTCTTTTTAGTACTGATCGGCGCCAACGGTAAAAACGAAGATGAAGCTGAAGATGAAGCTGAAGATGAAGATGAAGACGAAGACGAAGACGAAGACGAAGACGAAGACAAAGACGAAGATGAAGACGAAGAGGAAGACGAAGACGAAGACGAAGACGAAGACAAAGAGAAAGACGAAGACGAAGACGAAGACGAAGACGAAGACGAAGACAAAGACGAAGACGAAGACGAAGACGAAGACGAAGACGAAGACAAAGACAAAGACGAAGACGAAGAAAAGATTAAGGAAGAAAATAGTTCCTCAATATCAATAAACGTAAAAACGCAAAAGAAGACAAATCATTACTTAGAAGAAAAAGTATGAAAATAAGAAATAAATTTAAAAAAATTGTAAAAAATACCAATAGAAGTGGGAAAGGGAAAAGTCCTTCATTAACGATTAGAAGAATAAAAATCAAAGACAAAGAATGGCGGTTGTTGTGAATAAAACTTCCCTGATGGAAATGTTCCACTTCTGCAAAAATTAGGAATGTGAATGATGCTCGACAATTTCTCTCCGAATATACAGGTTGTCCCGGAGGTTCTATGAGGTATATTGGTATTGGGGATATATTTTCTTGGCGAATATGAATTCGGGGGAAATTAAATATTGGGGAGATTCCAGGGGAAACAAAATTTCCCTCGAGATTCCCGAGAGGACCCGATATCACGATAAATAACAAAATGAACTATAGATTAAAACATATAAAAAATAACAAGAAATAGAGAACTGCAAAAATAATCAAACTCAAAGTAACCGGAAATATAGAAAGAAAAGTGGGAAAAAACAAACAATAGGTAGGTACAGGAAGAATAAGAAGAATTCTCATCCATATCGTAAAAATAAAATGCCGACTCTACAACATAATCATTCCCGAGAGCCAAGCGTGCCCATCACAATTGCAATACTTATAGATATTCTCCCATTGACCCATTTCCATCAAACAATGAAATAAGTCCACCCGATGTCTATACTTAGCTATAACGAAGAAGTCGACTATCAAGAGACGATCGCGACGTCAGCGTTGTCGTTGTCGTTGTTGGCCCACCATACCGCCAGCCACCTCCACCACAGCCATCGATAAAAAGGAAACCTACTAGAAGTATCATTGTTGGCCCCATGCGCCGCCGCCGCCGTCCATCGTCGTCGTTGTCGTTGTCGTCGCTCGTCAGTCGTACGTATGAGTATGTACGTGAGGCCGCGCCCCTCCTCATTTCCGTTCGTGACTATCCTGATTATTGCTGCGATTGTAATTCATTTGATTTCTCCTCATCATTTTGCCTTACTCTCGTTTAATGCTCTTGTACTATCATTATTTTTGTCTCAAATACCTACATATACTCGTCTATACCTACTCTTTCTCTCTCTTTCTCTCTCTATGCCTTCATCCAAAAATACAAAATTTAAAATAATTAAAATAAAAACCTTAATATGCAACCTACTCTCGACGACTTGTTTATTTCATATTCAATTAATCTTTGGACGTATTTTCAGACCGGATGTCTACCAAGTCGAAAATAGAAAAAAATCCTCCCCTGAGCTGGTAGATACATCACTCGAATAAGAGGTTGGGGAGGGGGTGGGGGGCTGAATATGATGTGTTGCGTGTATAGAAGATAATGCGCATAGGTATCTCCGCACATAGCAGGCCGCGAATTATCTTTGAAAATTTTCAGATACGTTCTATAAATTTAATACCACCGTCTGTCGTCACCCGTTATTCCGTCTCGCACGCCGCGCCGCACCACTCACTCGTCCCTTGGTCCGGGAGCGGGATAAACAAGATCACAAAATCTTGAATTGTGGTTGACAAATATCCGCCGATCGAAAACGACGACAAGGTAACAACGCGCAATGGTGAAATCACCAAACCGACATCCCCTTCTCCCCCCCCCCATCTCCTCCTATTGCCACTTTCTGTAGAGATTTCCGAAGATCTCAAGGACCATCCATCCAACGCAACGTTGGGTTGGTGGGTTAGAATAGAAATTCGGCAGATTTATTTCTGCAGTAATCAGCAACATGTTGCATTACACCGACACGGCAAGAGGCATCATCATCAGCGCTGACCAAACGTAGGCACGATGCGTGTCTCGAGATCTATGGGCTAGGTATAGTATATATTTCGTACTTTTATATTTATGTCACTTCGTCCTCGTTCCATGGACCGACCACCGACCGGCCGACGCGACGCGTCTCTATTCCATCGTTGTCGTAGCTCGTAGTCGTCTCGGTATAGTAAATATAAATTCTGCGACGAGATGTGATAAATTTATTTGCAAAAAGCATCGTCATAATCTAAAATTAAAAATTTCTGCATTACGCACTAGCGCACGGCTAACATTGTCGCATTTAAAAAAAAAAGGGGAAATGTCTTTCGGGTGTAATGGCGTGAAGGTACTGATATTTATGGACTTGTTTACAATATTTTCCAATGAATTTGATGATGGCGAAAATAGACTTAAGTTTCACAATGTCCCAAATTAATTTTCGATTGGGGAATTTTTAGGTACATATAGGTATCTACTCACTTTGTAGAGAATTGCAAAAATATAAAATTATGTTCGCCATGGGACAGTTTATTGTCAAAGAGTCACAAAAAAGTGCAGTAGAGTGGCTGTGATTTTTACTTTTATATAGAGCGCAGGGCAAGAACTTTTAAGGAACAGGTATGAAGAGGAAATCGTTCGGTTCAACGACTTAAATAGGTTTTCTTTGTCTTTCCTCTTCACATTTTGTGTAACGTTTAAAATTATTTTTCATTCTCAATTACTTTTTTGATATACCTACACAAAATGGGGAATTAACAAGAATCTTGTTAAAATTACAAGGTGTACTCTCCCATATAAAGTTGCAAAAACCTCAAACACAACCTACACCATTTCATTATAACATTATATTCATGATGACATTTTATGTAGTTGATTTAACAATATGTCACGTTATTTCAATCTAAAATTCTTGTAAATAATGGGTGATTTTTTAAGAGGTTTAGAACTTTTTTAAAAAAAAAACACAAAAAATTCGAAAAAATTAATGAAATATTTATTTGAATCGATAGTTTGAACCTTGTAATTTAATGTTTAAAGATAATTTCATGCAAATGTTGACCGCGGCTGCGTCTCAGGTAGCCCATCCGCTGAGTCCAATTTTGGCATACTCTTTCACACATATCGGCCGGTATCTCACGAATGAATGCATGGATGTTGGCTTCCAGTGCGTCAATCGAAGCGGGCTTGTCCCTATAGACATTAGCCTTGACATACCCCCACAAAAAATAATCTAATGGTGTCAAATCGCACGATCTAGGCGGCCAATTGACCGGCCCGAAACGTGAAATTAACTGTTCACCAAACTCGCCTCGCAATTGCGCCATTGTTTCGCGTGCTGTGTGGCATGTGGCACCGTCTTGTTGAAACCACATATCATGCAAGTCAAGAACTTCCATTTCGGGCAAAAAAAAGTTTGTTATCATCGCTCGGTAGCGTTCACCATTGACAGTAACGCTGCGATTCGCCCAATATGGCCCAATAATGCCGCCGGCCCATAAACCGCACCAAACAGTGGCTTTTTCGGGATGCATTGGTAGCTGTTGCAATGCTTCTGGCTGATCTTCACTCCAAATGCGGCAATTTTGCTTATTTACGTACCCATTCAACCAAAAATGAGCCTCATCGCTGAACACAAGCAGCGCGCGATGAACATTTCGAACCGAGCACGAATTTTGATAGTAAAATTCAATAATTTGCAAGCGTTGTTCATTTGTAAGACGATCCATGGTTAAATTGCAAACCAAACTGAAGCTGTTTGACAGTGACACAAGGTACTAAACACACGTCAGCTGTCAAAACCAGTGTTGCCAAAACCAAACCAGCTAAAAAATCACAACAACAATATAACAATATATATAACAATTTGCCAAGATTTTGATATAACCGCAGTTTGAATTTTGTCCAAGATTGAACTTCGTATTTTAACTTTTTCCCTTGTACATTTTTATTTAACTACAGAGCCGTTGACTTAACGTTTAATAGAGTTATGCTTGCCAGTTGTTTACGTGATGAACTTTACTTGGCCTTGGTTCAACATAGCGCGCTATGTCTGTATTTCATTTCAACAGAAGTTACCAGATCATCCTGTTAAGTTACAAAATTAACTTTTGATTCAAAATATCATTTTGTTGATTTTACAATATTATCTGCTTATAGAAAATCAAACAACCAGATTATGTTGTTGGTGTAAAAAATGTTCTGCTTAGTAGGTATGCTGCTGATTCGAAACGAAATTTGTATGTGGTTTCCAACAGGACAGCTAAATGCTTACGAAAACCACAGCGACAAAATGACAATTGAAAGTGTTACTAATTGCAAAAAAAAAACACTAACGCAAATGCAAACACAAACGCAATAAAATCACAGAAAGCCATGCTGTAATGAAAAAAACAATAGCCGTGTTTTATTGGTAATTTTATAGCCAGCGCAGTAAAATTTCCCGTGGCAAACAAAAATAAAAACAAAGAGTGTCGATAAATAAGCCAGTAAAAGAGTGGATAGAAAAGTGGTTATACATACATAGTTAGAACTTTGAAGATGAAGATGGCGCTCTTGAAAAGTATTCATGACTTGAACCTTAATGTTGTTTTTAACGCATAAAATGGATGTGATCTATGATATTTGTAGTTTGGTGGAGACAAAATGGATGTGAACTATGATTATTGTAGCGAACACAGCCTAAAGTTGATAAAGCGTTTTATTAACACAGCCAAAGCGTTTTATTGGTACTTGATTATTGCGCTAGCTATAAACACAGCTAATAAATACAAACACGAATAAAACTCAAAAGATAATTCATAGTCGGAGAATTTAATTTAGTGCAAAAAATCAGCGGAGACTTCTCCACATAATCTGCTACAATTATCAGTTTCGCTCATCGAACAGCGTAATGCAAAACGAAAAAGAGAAGAAAATTTTTCTTTTATAATTCCGTTTATTATTTTTTTTTTATGGAATTTTGCGTTTCGCATCAGCAGCGTACTAGGCTTTATAGACAAACTGGCACTGTGCCAAATATTAATGTGAGCTTATCAAAAAACAAGCACAGCCAAGCTTGACTCAAATCGCATTTATATATCTATGTATGTACATGAATTGGAATTAACGAAAACGCCTTCACACACAAATAACATAAATAGCCGTACAAAAAGTGAAACACCCACTCACGATGTGCACCTGACGAACAAGCCACGTTCCGCCGGCCGCACCGCACCGTACAGCACGAGAACAGGATATGCGTGCCATAGTAGGTGGTGTACAACACGAGCTCATTACTTCCTTTGGCAAGACAGAGCGAGACACACATCAATTAACTTTGAATTATGACACGAATTTCTGAGATGAAACAAAAAAGATATGAAATCCTTTCCATGATTATTTTTTTTTTGTTTTAGACAGCAGTTTGTCCTTTGTAATAATTGTGGTCTGTAGAAGTGTTAAAGCCGCGATCAGGTTGAGCGAGGTTGCCCAATTTTCGCAGAGTGAGAAAGTGAGGGATTATAGACTCATCCAATATCTCAAGCCCTAATAGCAGAGTGAGTGAGAGAGAGTGGGAGATTTCAGACTCTTCCAATTTCCCAAGAACCTGATACGACTTTAAATAGCCCAGTAGCAGAGTGAAGAAGTGAGGGATTTCAGACAGCCCCAATAGTGAGTGAGTGAGTGAGTGAGTGAGTGAGTGAGTGAGTGAGGGAGTGAGTGAGTGAGTGAGTGAGTGAGTGAGTGAGTGAGTGAGTGAGTGAGTGAGTGAGTGAGTGAGTGAGTGAGTGAGTGAGTGAGTGAGTGAGTGAGTGAGTGAGTGAGTGAGTGAGTGAGTGAGTGAGTGAGTGAGTGAGTGAGTGAGTGAGTGAGTGAGTGAGTGAGTGAGTGAGTGAGTGAGTGAGTGAGTGAGTGAGTGAGTGAGTGAGTGAGTGAGTGAGTGAGTGAGTGAGTTCCAGACTTGTAATATCTCATGGACCCGGTACGGCTTTAAACAGCTCCTTTTGCTATTACGAAAACACTATTGGCATTTTTTTTGTGTAGAATTTCATAAGCTACAACTTGCTTTGACATTTCTTTCCAAAAGCTGAGCAATTGACAGAAGACCCCACAATACCATATAAGTATCTAAGAATTAGTTCAAATGTTGGACCCATTTTAGGAAAACCCCGACAAAAAAAGCTGTAAACCAAATTTTGTTATATTTTTTTTTTTAATTACCCGTTTTGTTGTCAAATTTGTCCTGTGTTTAGACAGAAGTTCAAGCTCTAAAAGCTCAGAGAAACAGCTATTATATGGCGTTTTTTTTTTTTTGTTGCCTCTGAGCAAAGCTCTGAGCAGATGCTGAGTGAATTATGAAACACACTTAAGCACTGAACTGTCATTTCATAGGTACATTATTATATCTGTCAAATCACTAAAAAAAAAAAAGAAGGGAAGTTGGCTTCGCTTAGCGTTTCGCTCGGTCATTTTATTCTGATCTAATTGAGCAAGCTTTGAGCTAACTCCAATGGAAAAAGAAACACAATTTTTATGCTCTGATATGTCTGAAGTATAAAAAAACATAGAATTTATTTTGACAGTTCCGTGATCTGCTCTGAGGTAAAAAAGAAAAACGGCAGATAAATAATAAAGATGAGTTGATCGAATAATACAAACATTTCTCGAATCCAACACACAGTCCTGCCAAATTAAAAAAAAAAACCATGTAAGCCAAGTAGCAGGTAATGAAGAGCAATTGTAAAACAGTCAGCGGAAAAAAATTGATGAATGGAGAACGATGATGACAATGAACATGCAGGCCATCATCCTGTGTCCTGGTTCCTGGTTCTGACTCCTGCGACCGGCATTCAATTCACATCCAAGCAATGCAGGAGCATTGGTGTATCACAGAAGCAGTAGCAGAAGCAGAAGCATCACATCGCAGGCAAGAGCTCAGCAGCTGCAATTTCAGTCGCATGTTATAGGTTGAGCGAAAGGAATCTGGTCTGTTGGTGGGTCTGTCTGGGTTCGTTCGGGGTGTATCATTGCATTGCCAAGCACAGGACGTCAGCCAGACACGTTCTCTCTTATGACGATAAGTTCTTCTTTTTTTGTTTACTGTTGATGCTTTTGCTTAAAATTCTTTCTTATTTTTTTATTATTTTTTGTGTTGTTGGAGGCAACAAAAAAAGTGAATCAAGGCACATGCACAATAATGACATCTCGCTAAAAGGACCAAAAAAAAGGAAATCAACAACAACGAAATACAAATAAAAAGGCAAAATTAAAATAAAAACAATCTGTCTGGAAATCAAGGATGCTGCTGCTTCTCCTACTGAGGAGGACGTATCCCATGTAGTTGGCTCTAATGACGATTGCATATACTCGTATGTACAAACGAATACATATATATGTGTGGCTTAATGTTGTGCCTGAGTGAATTAAAATATGCCGAATTGGCGGGTTAAATTTGGCTTTATTTTCGGAGATTTTGGGACTTTTTTTTCGAGAATTTTTATTTTTATTTTTTTGATGGTTTACTCTTGATTTGTTGGCAAATTTATTTCAGAAAGCAGATGTTCGCCTTCGTTGAGATCACGGATGCACATCAATTACGAACTGCATTAATGTGGTTAATTTAATCGGTCAATGGAGTGAATAGGGAAAAATATTTGTGTTAAAGAAAAAAAATTCCATTTCCGTTGAAGAATAAATTGCGCCAGTCTAACCAATGCTTTTTTCATGTAGCATTCACTTATTCGTTTGTGTTAAATCAAATCAGTAGATGGCGCTGGTACATATAAAAATATTACAAAACTATCCCACCAGAATGAATTAAAGTATTTTTAAGAATTATATCGAAGTCAAAAAACAACCTAAAAATGCTTAAAAATTGTGTTTGATAATAAATTGCGGAAAAACCGCTATACACACAGAAAAAAAATTAAAAATCGGTTGTAGTTTGGCAAAGTTAAAGTCAGTCAAAGGAAAATAGAATAAAAATCATAAAAACCGTTATAAGTCGAAAACGAAGCGAAAACAAGAAAACAAGTTTTTCGACTTGAAATGACCTCAGGAACTTATGGTTTTCTTTTGAGGCAATGATTTCGGGACACCCTGTATATACATGAATAAATAACTAAAAAAAAATTTAAAAATTAAATAAAATAATTAATTTTTTAACAATAAAGTTTTCAAAGTTTTGTTTAAGCCTATCTCTGTTGACATAAAGGTCGACTACATCGCAAATGGAATTTGAAGATTGACAAGAGTTCGTTATTGGATGATTTTTCTTGTAATTCGTAAAATGACGTGGAATATTAAATAATTGACGTTCTCTTAAGTGTCTTGAGCAAAGAAGGACAAATTTATATGATTTTCCATAATATCTCTAGCAAACATTATAAGGTAATATTTCCTGCGTGACTGAAGAGTACTTAAGTCAATTAAACCACATCTTTGAAGGTACGGAGGTAAAATATAATCATTAAAGTTGAATTTTCGAAGAGCATATCTGGTTAATTTTCTTTGAACATGTTCTATTCGAGCTATACTTTTTTGATGAATTGGACACCAAATAACACAAACATACTCTAAAACTGATCTAATCATTGATATGTAAAAAGATTTAAGCGTATATGGATCACGAAAGTCATTACAGTTTCTTCTGACAAAACCCAATAATCTATTGCTCTTACAGACGATGTAATCATAATGATTATTGAATTTTAACTTTGTATCGAAAATAACACCCAAATCTTTCTGTTCCTCGACTCTTAGAAGATAAATGCTATTTATTTCATGGGAATACACAATAGGATATGGTGATCTAGTATAGCTTATGGTTTTTGCACTTAGCAATGTTTAAGTTTAAGCAATTTAAGTTACACTAATTATCAACTTTGTCTAGGTCAGATTGAAGTTTAATACAATCCGTAATTGATTTGATTGAAAGGTATATCTTCATATCATCTGCAAAAAGAAAGAAGACATTTTGCGTGTTTAATGACTTCAGGAATATCATTCATAAAAAGAAGAAAAAACAGCGGTCCTATATGGCTTCCTTGTGGAACACCTAAATAATTGTAAATTTGTTTGGACATTTGTGAACCGATCTTTACATATTGATACCGCCCTGTTAGGTAGTTTTGTATCCATCTAAGAACGTTTGAGTGAAACCCCAATAACTTAAGTTTCTTGAGCAAAACGTTGTGATGCACTCTATCGAACGATTTTGAGAAGTCTGTGTATATGGTATCCAATTGACCTCCACGTTCCATAATATTAATACAAAAGTTTGAAAAAAACTATTCCTGCTTTGGTAAGGTTGTTAAGATGTTTGATTTTCTCAGCTTGGGTTAATACATATCCAAAGCTGTATAGCTCAGTAACTAAAAAGAAACACCCTCAAACATCCGCTTTATGATTAAACAAGTTTTAGAGGAGTACTGTGCTTTTCGCCTTGAGTATAAGTTTTCTACACTTATCTCTTCTAGGTACAATTTATTTTTTACTTGTTCAAAGATTAGCTGTCGATTTTATTGCGTTCTTACAAAAAATACTGACCATCAGCAATTTATTTTGATTTCATAATCTTTCTCTGCCAGGAAATCCCTTTTATTGTTCTTATCAAACTTAAAAAGAAAAAAAAATAATTTTCATAGAAAAAATGCAAGTATGGATAATATCAACGAGTTGGTAACCGCGTATCTAAAAAAAAAAAAGTAAATAACAGAAAAGAAAATAAAAACAGCAAAATTACACCCCGACTAAAACAGGGACACTTTATACTTCCCGTTAAGATTCATGTGCATGTGTTGTGTGTATATATGTAAATATGTTTCCATTGAGATGCGGTTTATTTGCCCGCATTTGAACCTCATCTAGCGCGATAATGGCATACAGCCATCCGGTGTTGGGTGTTGTTATGCTGTTATTCGCATTTTTTCTTTTTAATTTTTTGTCGATTCTAAGATTGTTTGAAGTTTTCCGCGTTAAGCGCCGCTTAAGTGGCATTTATAATCGCAAGCAGTTATTTATTTAATTCACCATCAGCACTTCCTTCCCACGGGTGGTACTCTGGGGCTTCGCGTCGGTGGAAGGGAGAATCTGACCGCATGTGTAAAAAAAAGTCGAGGTTAGTCGAGGGACTTAATTCCTTAAAAAAAACAAAACAGAAAATTTGTGCCTTTAAATTTATAATTCATGATTCACAGACCCTAAGGCATTATTTGTCTACAAACACTATAGTTCGAGTAATTTGCAGGCTACTGGAATATAAAGGAAACCTTATGTCACTTTTGACAGATCTTGTTTATTCTAGCTGTCATGCTGTCTTCACGATTCAAGGTCGGGATATATAAAACTACTGCTGGACACATGACGTAAGTCAGAATCAGTTATACCTGCTTACATAAATTGATGCAAATTGCGCAGATGAACTAACGATGAATCACGCAGTCCAATGTTGCGTCTGTTGAAACAAGCAAAAGGCGGCACTTGCTTTCATTCGCTTTTCTTCGGATAGAACAGAAATCAGATCGGACTTCTATTTTAAAGAAGATAGGAGTAGCTCAAATGCTTTGCAGTTATTTAAATGGATCGCATATTTTGTCGATTCGATGATCACATTTTTCTTAAACTTCAATCAAAAAGTAGGAAAAACCTGTATCGGGAATTGTACGATTTGCCTAAAAAAAAAATTATCAAATTTATTATGAGTGTCAACTTAGGACAGCAAAATTCACCGATCGATAAGTGGTTAGGTGGATAATTTGCCGTTTATTAGTTGTGATACTTTCGAATTTGTCATTTCAGGTTTTCTATGTTTTTTTTTTGCTGCTTTGCTAAGTTGATATCAACTTGGCGAAGCACAACCCTATCAAAAAGGAGTAAAAACTTCTTAAATTAAATGGTTTACTACTTGATAATTTCCCATTGGGTAGTTTTTGATTAGTTGTTTCAATTTTTATTTCGTTGTGCGATGTTTTCTATGTTTTTTTTCTGATAATTTACTAAATTCATATTAAATTAGCGAAGCACCCCCTAAAAAATTGTTAGAAATTTCTTATATTGAATGATTTACTGATGAATAATTTGCCGTTAATCAATCATGAATAAGTGGCGACATTTTAAATGTTGTCGTGCTATGTTTTTTCTGCACATGAACTGAAGTTAACGAAGCACTCCTTGAAAAAGGGTGAAGAATTTCTAATATTGAGAGGTTTATTGTTTAATAATAATTTGCCGTTTATCAGTCGTGAATTAATTGTGACAATTCTTATTTTGTTGTGCTATGTTTTCTATGTTTTGTTTTGATTTTTTTTTTAATTTATGTGAATTTAGCAATAATTGACCAAAAATAGATAGAAAACTTTCTTCAGGAAAAAAAAAACAACAAAAAAAAAAACATAGAAAACATCGCACAACAAAATTAAAATTGTCACAATTAATGCACGACTGATATACGGCAAACTATTAATCAATAAACCACTCAATATAAGAAGTTTTTAACCCTTTTTTAAGAGGAAAATTATCCACCTTACCAAAATTATAGTTTTCGAGGTATTTACAAAGAACTGATTTTTTCCCCTTTCGCTCCACAAAAAATAAAAAGCGGTGGTTCGAATATATGGTATTATTTTCGATGTGTTTTAAATTAAAAAAAAAAAACGAAACAAAGCTCTCCACCAAAATTCAGCTTTGTCTAATTTTACTGGATTAACTGGTCTTTTAGAACGCGCCCAGGTATTTATCCCAGCTTACAGTGGGGCAGAATGCCTTAGAAGTTGGTAACAACTATAGGAACCTGAAAATTTTCACTACTAGATCGCACGAACCTGGTTCTTGTGTTTAATAACTGTAACTGTGTAGGTAATACATTGATGATGTATTTTAATGGTTAGTAATGTCATGCAATCTTTCACCAAAAAGTGTCAAAACAAACTCAAAAGTAGAAAAGTAGTAGAAAATATATTTGTTGTTTGAACTATTTATGGACACCAGATTGCAAAACTATGACAAAATTGGTTAGATCGATATAAAGATATACACGAATTAACCAAAAATAAGACAACTAAAAAAAACTGAAACGCAGTTTTCTTACAATCATGCACTTTGGTCGTGACAGGTACGAAGTTTAATTAAAATCGTCGGAGTCATTTTCAAGAAAATTTGAAAAAAAAGAAATTGTTGTAAGGGTACCCGCTGTTGATGAGCTAGAAGAAGTATTTGAATTTCCCTTTTAAGGGAATCACACAAAAATGCTCTGTACCAAATTTAAAGCCGACCGACCACCCTTTTAGGCTCTAGCTCAAATTACAGTGGACGCACAGACACGAGGACTTACAAATCGAAGCACGAATGGTATGACGAGACTCGATTTTATGGACTTCTCGATCATAGTAAAGTTGATTTGATTAAAACCTCGAATTTTGTGTACATGGAAATTAAAAAAAAAAAATATAAAAAGTAGTGGTCCTAGGTCACTACCTTGGGGAACGCCTAGATCAGCGTTTATTCCGCTTTTTTAAAGTAAAAAAAACATGCAACTTGAACCTTCCTTGACAATTAAGTGTACTCAATATAGTATCAAAGAATTAGTGACTCGTAGAAAACATGCACCAAATCAGAACCATTAAGTTCTAAGCATATAAATTGCTTAAAATTTACACTAAGGCACACGGCACAAAGGAGCGTTCTTAAAACTCGTCACTCGCAATGCCATACTTCTGCCCATATACGCTTAGCTATAGCCTTGCATCAAAACAAAATTCGTAATCATTTCATTCAACCAACAAAAAAAAAACTGTTTTTTATAAAATTCCAAAAACCCATCAATCTTGATACAAAAACATATTTGCCTTCTCAAAATGCGGTCACAATTTTTAATTGATATATTTTTTCCTGTCTATCTATTCTATTTTGACAAAATTTCAAATATAAAAAGTCATATGTGTCAAACAAAACGTGCGCCTACTTTATACTTAAACTTGTCACCCGCATTGATCGCCCTTAGCCATCACCCTCATGTTAGCTTAAGCTCAAACATATATTCAAACCAAAAAAAAAAAAAAAAAAAAAAACTGTCATTTACATATAGAATCTGAAAAATTATGACTTCCTGTCTGTCTTATATCACAAGCCAGATGTCAAATTCCATTTGCATATAAAAAAAAAAATAGAAAAAATAAAAACCAAAAGAATTCGTTGCTATAAAATATGTATATTCCAAACCAAAAAATTTAAGAAACAAAAAAAACTTTTGCGTTTAATGATATCCGAAAATAAAACATCGCCCATGCAGGTAAACAAAACTTTCAGTTACTATAAGATACTTTTCAGATACTCCACTGCTCGAGCACGCACGCATGTGGCTTACCAATAAAAAAAAACACACCACCCACCCACCTTTTATCACAAAAACAACACATTGTTTGTGTGTGTGCGTGGTGGGCATAGTCGCACACAAATTTTTAGCCTCCACTCGTCGGATCTTCCGTCGTAGTCGTCGTCGTCGTCGGTGGTGTGTCGTTATTCTTTATCGCAGATATCGTAAAAATCAATATTTCATTCATAAAAGAACAAGCATTCTAATAAAAATGTAGACAACGTATAGTCGCAGTCACCTAGTCCGCCAACAAGATCCCAACAGCTAACTTTGTGCCGCAGGCCAAGCCAAGGCACCCCTACGCCAATTTGGCCTGACAACAACAATCCAAACCAACAAACAGGAAGGTGCGCGCCGCCGCCGCCACCGCCACCACCAACTAAGCCCACTTATTTATTGTCAAAAAACTATTTGTTTCAATCGGGAATAAAAAAAACAATAACATTAGATGTTTCAATAACCTAAAGGGAGCTTATAGTTTCGGGCAAAAAAATATAACAAAATTCTTTCGAAGTCGAAATTTTATTCAAACATTGCCGACAATTCTTGGTCATGACTCAATAGAAATATGAACGAGTAAAGATGAGGTAAAGTATTTTCATATCTATATTTAATTGTAATTGTAATTGTAATTGTAATTGTAATTATAATTGTAATTGTAATTGTAATTGTAATTGTAATTGTAATTGTAATTGTAATTGTAATTGTAATTGTAATTGTAATTGTAATTGTAATTGTAATTGTAATTGTAATTGTAATTATAATTATAATTGTAATTGTAATTGTAATTGTAATTGTAATTGTAATTATAATTATAATTGTAATTGTAATTGTAATTGTAATTGTAATTGTAATTGTAATTGTAATTGTAATTGTAATTGTAATTGTAATTGTAATTGTAATTGTAATTGTAATTGTAATTGTAATTGTAATTGTAATTGTAATTGTAATTGTAATTGTAATTGTAATTGTAATTGTAATTGTAATTGTAATTGTAATTGTAATTGTAATTGTAATTGTAATTGTAATTGTAATTGTAATTGTAATTGTAATTGTAATTGTAATTGTAATTGTAATTGTAATTGTAATTGTAATTGTAATTGTAATTGTAATTGTAATTGTAATTGTAATTGTAATTGTAATTGTAATTTGAAATTTCTAAAAACTTCAAACGTCATTTTAGAGACAATCCGAAGCTACTTCAGCTATACGACGTGCATTTTCTTTTGTTTTTATTATCCCAAAGTAATCTTCAATAATACAAGCAAGTCTGTGCGACTCACTCAGCCTTTTTTTATAAACTACTATTTGGCGGTGTTGTGTACAAAAGACTACAACCAAACGTTTAGACAGCACTGCCAAAACGCTATCTTAAATTAGTTTTTGGGGTAAATTCTGAGGACGTCCGCGGGAAAGGTGATGGTTAAAGCCGACCGATGCGATGCGGCAATTATGATTTATGACTGACATAAGAAATTAAGAGAATTAAAGCCAAAATCCTAACGGAAATGGGGCGTAGTTGGGTGAAAAAAAAGAGGACTCACCACCGATCAAACTTACGATTTATTGGTGTTGTGTTCGTTTTTTTTTTTGTTTTTTTTTTTGTCATTCGATTAACGGTTTTAGGATTTTAAATGATTTGGAAATATACGTTAAAGCTTATGTCGTTCGTTTTAAATTGATTTTCTGTTTTTTTCTCATTCACATTTGATTTAATCGAAAATTTCAAGAGCTGAACAAAATTCTAAAGGAATTAATTAAAACTAAAAAAAAAAACAAAAATTAACAGAAATATTGTAGAATGGCAGAGCTTCCGGTGATCAAGTTGATAAAAGCAAGAATGTCTGTGTGTCAGGTGTTTTTTTTTTTTTTTTTTTGTACCTTGTATCTGTTTTTCATATTTGATGATGGGTATTGGTTTGTGTGTCAATAAGTGATCGATGAGATGATTAGCTAACGACAAAATTTAAAAAATTAGTTTTGGAGATTATCTGTGGTAGGACATGCGTTAATTAATTTTGACTGATGACAACAATTTGACTAAATGAACTGCATGGCATCTAAGGTAAATGTTTTTTTTTTTTAAGCTTTTTTTTTTCAAATAATACCTAACGGCCTCGCTAAGCAAATCGACTGGTTTTTTTTTTTTGAAGATTCTAATTTTATTTTTGAATAAGAATCGCTTTTTTGAGATGAGGCGATAACTTTATAGAATATTATTTTATACAATTCTGAAATTTTTCATCAACTTTTGCATTTTGAAAAGCGAGTATATACAATCGATTTTGGATTTACCTTCTTCTAAAGGGTTTTTCAATAAGGGTAGGTAGATGTTGAAATGGTATAAAAGAAGGTGTGTGTGAGGTGCCATTATGCATGCAGAATGTCAATCGTATGGCGATCCGCTGTGTGGCACGTATGACCATCCTGCTGGAACTACATGTCGTCTAGGTCCATATGGTTAAATTTGGGCCATGAGAAATTGGTTATCATCGTTATGTAGCGCTCGCCACAAGACGGTTCGAAAGAGTACGAACCAATGAAGCTGCCGGCCCAAAATCCACACCAAACGGCAACTTTTTGGGGATGCATTGACACCTGGTGAACCTCGAGTAGGTTGGACTCGGCCCATATACAGCAATTCTGCTTGTTAACAAAAATGCACCCTGTCGCTAAAGATGATTTTTCGGCCAAACTTTCCGAAGCCCAGTCAGCGAGCAAATGAAGTTGTCTTTGGTCATGAACTTTGAGCTCCTGGGTCAGTTGGATCTTGTACGGGTGTAGGCCCAAGTCCCGACGCAAAATTCGCCAAGTTGTAGTCTGCGCAATGCCGAGTTCTTGTGCGAGCAGGAATCGACTGCTTTGGGTTCTGCTGTACACTTTCACGGACTGCGGCGATGTTCTCGGCCGATCTTGCGTTCAATGTTGGCTGATTGATAAATACCGAACCGGTCGTCTCAAATTTTGCCACCATGGTGATTTGGCATCAGTAATTGAATAATAAACAACAGATTTGACAGATGTCACCAAAACAAAATGGCCGCCACATGCCACCAAAATCTACCCGCTCTAATTTAAAAACCCTTAAGTATGAAATTTTTTGGAATCCTCAAATAAGTTGTATGCCAAAATATTAACTGTCATTTTATTTTTAAAGAAAGACCCCAACCATGAAGATTTGACAATTAGAACTGAAGTTATAGGCTGCGAAAGGATCGATAGTTTTCGGAGATTTGGCGTAAATAATGGAAGCTCGTTGTAGGCAAACCAAAATTTAAGTTTAAGTACAATGTGAATTAATTTTTCTAATCATACTGACTCCCCATCATGAATTTACGTTAAAAAAAAAATCACTTCAGAACTCACATTTGCATTCATCAGTGTTCAAATTATTATTCAACTTTTTTTTATTTTGGAAATAAAAGACCAATTTATCTAAACGAAACAAAAAAACATGTCTCTTCATCAAATTGTAATTGTTTTACAGATTTTTTTGTTTTTAAATACAAATTCCCAAAATTCTTTTCCAATGATCGACTATCGATTACCAAAAAAAAAAGCATTTATCGATAAAAAAAAACGACACTCGCAATAAGAATCAAAATTTAATTTATTCCTGCAGAAATTCCTTATCGGATTAGCAAATTCTTTATTACAGCTGAAGCATTTTCAAAAAAAAAAAAAAAAAAAACAAGGTAAAGTAAATGACTTTATCATTTGCAATGCTGCATTTCAGGAATGAAGCTTTAAGTCAACGAATCTCAGCACTTTTACTTAAAGACACTCATAAAAATTATGTATATAAAAGAAAAAGTCTTCAAATGTGTTCCTTTTGTCCCACAACATCCGCACCATCATGAAGCTTCGGTCGTAGGTACTCTTTGCAAATGAACTCTAAAAAAAAAAAAGTCTCCACCTCTTAATTTATTTATTTATGTTGTTTCAATCTCCTTTTTATGCCTCTTCAACTCTTAACAACATCCTGTTGTCTCTGGAATCATTAAAACAAAAAACAACAACAAAAACAAAAACCATCTTAAAGCTACATCGCATTATCCGTTTCGTATACAGTAGCATAACTTGGGATATCAACATAAAAGGGGAGGAGGATGATGTTGAATGAATTTAACAAAAAAAAAAAAAAAAATCTCTAGAAATTGAGAAATAAGACCCCAAAATGCAAAACAGGGTCAATGAATGTTCACCACTCACACTATCTCCACCAGCCAGTGCAGAGAGCTCATCATCATCATCATCTCAATCTCAAGAAGCAGGCAATCTGTCTGCTTCAAGATTGGGCAGTTTTGATTTGATTGTTTTTTTTTTTTTATTTTTTTTTTATTTTTTTTTTTTTTCAAAATCTCAACGTAATCAGGATGCACAAAAAGATACGTCGTCGTCGTCGAATACACGGCTTAAGTATATTGAAAACCAGAAACAGGTAGCTGTTCACCAAGTTGACCACAGACAGTGGAGCAAATTGACACAAAATTGGGATCAAAGCGATGAAGAGAGTTTCCAAAAAACTCCCACAAAGCTAAATTTTAGTGGAGAGTTTCATTTCTGTTTGCTTAGCGTTTCCTTAAAAGTACCCTTCATTTGGAATAGTTCTTTTGATTTTGATTGTGTGAAAGGGGCAACATTTAGTACTTTTTTTAATTTGCACAAAAAGTATTGTTTTTTTTTTTGGAAGAAATGTCAAGATAAAAATTGAAGCTTATAAAATTCTACAAACAATAGATTCGGAAACTTCTTTTCCGCAAGACCAATAGATTTTTAGAAAAATAAAACACGAGTCTACCTTACACAGACTTGATTTAGAAAAAAAGTACACTAAAAAAACATCTGATTTTGTAACACTTAAGCACGTTTTTCTCAAAATCTATTACTTTTATGAAAAAAAATGTCACAATCTTTTGTGTGACATTTCTTCCAAAAAACTGATAGTTTTAAGAATATTTATAAAAAAAAAAACTGAATTTTGGCCCGTTCACCCTACAAAATTAAAAACAGAGTTGTTCAAACCTGAGGCACTTTTCAGTTTTGTACTTTTCTGTTAACAATGTAACTGTATTTTCAATACTTGACGACGTTATATCCTCGAATCACAAAAGCAAGTTCATTTTATTGTGATGATTGGTGATTAATTGATTTATCGATTTGTTTTTGCTATCAGTTGCCCCACTGTGTGTATCGACCAGAAGAAGAATAAGAAGATGCCCAATACGAAGTGCATTATCATCCACGTCCGGTCCAATATGCAACTCGATAAAGGAGCACGTGCAGCCAGCACTTGGCCAGCCGGGACCGGGATCTTTGGGTAGAAGCTGGCTTCAGCTGGCGGCTAATGCCCGATGGCGCGGTCGGCCGGCGTATAGGTACCTACCGGAGATGCGTAAGTAATATGCCGGTCATAAATTCTCCATCGCACTAACCTGTCCCGGCCGATAAAATTGAATGAATTAGTTTGAAGTGTTCTTCTTGTTTGTTGGAATTGCTTGTTGTTTTTTTTTTTTTTTTTTCCTGATCGTTGTTCATTCTTGATCTGCCTCCATGTTTCCAAAACAACAGGATGCTGACGACACGACAAAGTCATCGTCGCGTCGTCGTCATCGTCGTTGGTTGCAGGAGAAGTATGGTAGCTCTGGTTCAGCAAAACACTGAGCCGGCTACATCATCTCCATGGAATATATAGTCTCTCGTTGAGTGTATACCTAATATCTAAGATGTTGTGCGGGGTGCTCGACGTTAACGCTTTTTTAATTTGTTTCCATGCTCGGGTTTTTAATTTTCAAACCTTTAGGTGACTCCGTCCATATAGCTATAGGTACCTACCTATACCTATTCCTTAAACCGAGAAGAAAATTTATTCTGCACACAAGATGGGCGCGCGATCGCGAAACTCTTGAATGAAAACCAGTAAAACTGGAGGAACGAATATGAAAAAAAAAAAAACTTTAAAACATATAAATCGCTTTACGAGTTTCGAGATCCGCCTTCGACTTCCGTTTACTGTAGTTTTGATGCTAATGCTGTTGCTGGGTGATGATGGTGGTGCTGTGATATTGGGATGCTATGATGCTTGGTGGTGCAGCATGAAGAAGAGATTTATATCGAAATGGAAATTCAAGTGAAAAATAAAAATTTGTGTTTAGATTCGAAGATAACCCAAACCCATTGGTTGGTCGATCGGTCCATCTACGAGAAAAGATGTGGTTTAATGAATGAAGATGACGACAACGACAACGACAGCGACAACGACAACGAGGATGTTTGTTTTATAACAATCTTTTATATCAATGTGGGAGCTTTTGATTGATCGATGTGGTCGGGTTTTTCTTAGTTTTTTTTTGGGAATCACATATAAATTTTGGTTTTGAAATAAGACAATGCGTAGAAGTTGATTAAACGAATGTATAAAATAGGGATCTGTTGTATAGTAACCAGTAAATTTGCGTTAAGAATCCAAAATCACTTATATGGAAGAAAAAGTCACGATATTCCAGTTTCTGTCTGATTGATTTGGAGAAGGATTTTCAAAATCGCATGTTAACAAGGGGACTATCTAGGAATGGTCAGATTTGGTATAAATAAACCACTTTAATAGAAAGTTCTACAAGCTATATCGCAACGTCTTTTTATATGCATTGGCATGTTTGCATGCAATTAGCAACGCGCTGACTTTGTTCATCATATAGACCAACAGTGAATATACATAATTCTGACAATTGCTGTGCTGACAGTCTAAAAGCGTGAGTTAACAGCTTTAAAAGTTGAGGTCATTCTTTGGCAGCGTAGATCGGAAAAGATTCAGGGATAGTTTGACGATTGGATGCTTAAAACCAAGTTTCAAAAATTATAAACTGTTCTGTTTTGGATTTTTTTTATATTAAGTCTCAAGTGATGCAAAAATGAATTGGAGGTCGCATCGTAGGACCACAGGGGCATCCACCAGTGATATATTTTATTTTATTTTATTTTATTTTATTTTATTTTATTTTATTTTATTTTATTTTATTTTATTTCATTTTATTTTATTTTATTTTATTTTACTTTAATTAATTTATTTATCCATTAAAAATACAAATTTTATTGATTTGCAACGTAAAAAGTAACAATTTACAATGATTTGAAACATAAAAGTAAAAGAATGAAAAGAGGACCTCAGAGCAGGAACTGATTACTTTCAATAAACACCTTCAAAGGCCTGTAACACAATGGTTGGGTGGTATGAATAAAAAGGCGCACCTGCTCAAAACTCAACTTTTAAGAGCAAGTGCTCCATTGGGTATGAATAAAACACTTGAGAAGGTGCTCAATGATTGAGCATCTACGTGTTTGATGAGCACCTCCACAAAATAAGCACCTGCTCCATTATAAGGTATGAATAAAGCAAAGCACGTACTCCATCGAGTGGAGCACCTGCTCCTTTTTTGTGAGTCACCTCATTTGATTGCTCAACGTTGAAGAAAATAGCTCTTTATATTTTTTGTTTTCCTTAAATGAGGAGTTTCTTCCAATTTTAAACTGCAAGGTCAAATTTTATAAAAGAAGAAGCGAATTATTTTCAAATGATTATCGCGTTATATACCAGATTCAACAAACGAAATGTGGATATTTTGGCGCATTTTCTTGGGAATAGTTCAGAAACGAGGTGGTGAAAAAATACGAATTTTCCTTCGCTTCATAGGTGATCCAGGTTTTCAAACTGGATTTGGAGAAGATATTGCGGAGTATATGGAGCACCTGCTCTGAGTAAGTGCTCCGTTTTATTCATATCACTCAATGTAACAAGTATTTGTGGGATGTGATTTTTTTCAATATTCATTTGACACAAAGCAACAAGTCTATGAATGATCTGCACTTTTTACCATAAAATTTACAGGTACGAAATCCTGGGACATAAAGGGTTTTCCAATAAGAGGTGTTATTTTGATATTCAAAGAAAAATGTCATTTTTTGAGATAAATGATCGGATGTTTATTTCATCATAAAGAGGAAGGTATGCCGTTAATTATGGAACACAACATCAGCCAAATGGCCGCCACGACCACGCTTACAGGACCATATCCTTTTCATGAAATTTTCCATAACCAAATCGCAAAGTGGCTGCCCTATGTCCTCGATAGCCTCACGAATTCCATCTTTGAGGACTTGAATCGACGCTGGGCTGTTGGCGTAGACCTTATCTTTCACGTGGCCCCAAAGGAAGAAGTTGCAAGGTGTTAAATCACAAGATCTCGGTGGCCAATTGTGATCACCTCTTCGAGAGATAACACGGTCCGGAAACTTTTCCCGTAAAAGATCGATGGTTTCATTGCTTGTGTGGCACGTAGCGCCGTCTTGTTGAAAGTAAACGTTGTCCAGATCAATACCATCCAATTCCGGCCATAAAAAATCATTAATCATCTCTCGATAGCGCAATCCATTGACCGTAACTGTTGCTCCAGCCTCATTTTCGAAAAAGTAAGGTCCAATGACCCCGCCGGACCATAAACCGCACCAAACAGTCACGCGTTGAGGATGGAGAGGCTTTTCAACAATAACTCTTGGGTTTTCCGAGCCCCAGATGCGACAGTTTTGCTTGTTGACGTAGCCTCCGAGGTGGAAATGGGCCTCATCAGTCAAGATGATTTTTCGATGAAATTCCGGATCATTTTCATGCATTTCAAGGACCCAATCAGCAAAGACACGACGTTGTTGATGATCAGCCGGCTTGAGTTCTTGTGTTAACTGAACTTAATAAGTCTTAAGACCCAAGTCTTTATGCAAAATACGGTGTAATGACGTTTGTTGAATGCCTAATTCCAAAGAACGACGAGGAATGGACAAACCTGGGTTTTCTTCAACACTTTGGGCTACAACAGCAATATTCTCAGTTGTTCTTGAGCGACTTGCACGGGTTTTATTCTTCACATCACTATCTTGTCCCAACAGCTCGAATTTGTCCACCAATTTCTGTATTGCGGTCCGACAAGGTGCTTCACGACGACCCAAAAATGTTTTAGTTTTACGAACCGTCTCTGCCAAATTTTCACCATTTTTATAGTGAATTTTAATAATTTTAATGCGTTGTTGAAGCGTGTATCGTTCCATTTTTATTAATGGCGTAGTTTCTACTTGTCAAATGTCAAAAAATGACAGCTTCAAAAGTGACAGCTACCGAAATAGCGGGCTATTCAAAATAACACCTCTTATTGGAAAACCCTTTATTTTGTTAAGTTGTCCTAAAAATTCAAAGAGCTCTTCGATTTCGAAAAAAAAACGATAAATCCAGGCTTTCATCATGAACTTGTGGCAGTTTGGATTATCTCCATAATGGAAAACGTGTTTTCCAGAATACAAACTGATTCACCTGAAATGCCTAAACCTCCTTTAAAAGAGTTCGAAAGCCAAAAAGAATCCTTTCATTTCTACAGAATTTGAAGTAGATATCATAAAACTTTTAAGCATTTCCTGTTCTAAAAAGCTTGCCAACATCGATGGGTTGTTAATAGTTAATCGCAGTTGCATTTTGAGAACTGAAGGTACAATGTCTCTTAAGCTCATTTGATAAGTTTGTACCTACCATTCACAATACTTGATATGCCTTTTGTTGGCTATGCATTTTTACAGCTATGCCTTTGAAAACTACATCAAACCAGCTGTCCTAATTTCTGTTTCCGGTTGAACAAACAAAACCAATTGTAATGTAGGAAGGTATCAGTTATTATTATAAATTCTTTACCAAATATGTAACAACACGCAATAATTTCGTCAAAAAAAAAAAAAATAATATCTTGACATGCAGCATGGCATACATATAAACCGGAACTAAAGAATTTAGTTTTTTTTTTTTTTTTTTTAAAGCAAACCGGACGCACGTTGGGCACAAACATAATCCAACTCCAACGTTAAAGAGGATATCTTATGGCAAACACACGCATTGGCATATCCACCGATCAAATGCGGAGTCACATAGGGCGTCATGTCATCCGGAGAGTCGTAGTGTGTTTGTATAGTGTGTATTGATGCCGGTACCCTTAGCCATAATTAAATTACAACAAAAACAAAAATGTACAACCGACCGACAAAAATTTCAACAACACAATTCAAAAAAAAAATACAAAAATCGGAAGTAGTTCCGGAAGTGAATATGTGTACAAATGCGTACTTAATGCAAACACAATTAACCACGTATAGGACGGCAAGGCGGCGGCGTCGCCGTCAGTCGGCAGCGACGGAACAACCCCTCGATTTTAGTGTTACTTCCGATTTTTTTTTTGTGTAGATACTTTTTTTTTTTGAATTCATTCATGATTCTATTTCGAGAGAAAAGGATATGAACCGACATAAATGAGGGTTGTAGAGCATGCTGGTGTCGGTCGGTCGGTTGGTCGATCCTTTTTCACTTTTTCAATGCACAGCACACATGTCTACTTGGAGAATGCAGCAGTCACGCACCCTTAAGCACACCAGCAAAATTGTGTACATATTTATAATCCTATCCGGTTGGAATTTCTTTGTTGTTCTTTGAAGAATTAAATTTAAGTTGTCCTTGTTGGGTTGGGACGTTGCGGTGCAACGTTGGAGGAGCCTGCTTGCCAGACGGTTGGACAGATGCTGAGCGCATGTGCAAACTGCTGCAAACGGTAGCCATAGCCTTAAATGGATGAAAACACAAGCCAAAGACTCGCATTGTTCTGCACGGAAGTAACGAGGAGAAAAAAAAAAAAAAAAAAAATAAGGAACATTACTTCCGTGCAATTTATTTGTGACACGAACCACCCTTTTTCAAGGGACGGGACAGTTTCAAATTTCAATCGCTTTTAGGGCTACATGTGACCACCTACCTATTTATTTACTAGATTTATAAAAGAATTCATAACTAAGCAAAGGAACAAGGTAAAAGCTGTCAAGGTTTTATGTTGAGAAGCAGCCGTCGAAAGCGGAAACCTGCATCTCTGGAACTCGATCATCACTTGAATCTTAAGGAGTCAAATCTCATTCTTTCTAAGCTTATTAACTTATTTAAGGTGGTGCTAGTGTCCGGTGTGGACTTAGGCCTCAGCTAACAAGTTTCTGCAGCTATAGCTGTATTATAAAACTAATAAAACTTGAAGACAAAATCAAAATGAATTCTCCAGCCAGCTCGGTCCAAAGCTAGCTTTCTCCTTGCGTGTGCCACCTGAGTAGCGTTGTTTGCATTTTTCGCTGCCCCTCGGGATGGACTCAAAGATTTCCTGGCCGTAGCATTGGTGTCATTTCGCTCTGCACCGCTCTACCCAATCGTTGAACTTTTAAACTTTTGACTCGGGCAATGTCGCTGTACAGCCCGTAGAGTTCATTGTATCTTTTCCTCCACTCTCTATATATGCAGACGGGACCAAAAACCAGTCGGATAATTTTCCTCCAAAACAGTCTCAAAGTTGGGCATAGACGAGGGAGCCATTTGGCTGATTTTCTGAAAATCCAAATGGCTTGCCCGAGCCCAATCACACGATGCATTTTGGTGAAATATTTTCATCCAGCTTTGACAAGGTTCATGCATCTGCACTAAATAGCAGGGCTTTGATGATTAGCGTCCTTTTTCCCTCTACTTTAGCTGCTCCCAATTAAGCAGTCATTCAAGAGTTTGCCATTATGTTTTAAAAATGATTTCGGACAAGTGGCCGCCGCGGCTGGCTCGAATAAATTCCAGCCGAGAGGCCCAATTTTCGACCACTCTCGACCTCAATCGTCTCGGGCTTATCTGCGTACTTCACATAACCCCACAAAAAAAAAATAGTCTAGCGATGTTTAATCTCACGATCTTGGAGGCCACGCCACAGGCCCACGACGCGAGATAATGCGCTCACCAAAAGTTTCCTTCAATAAATTGATTGTTTCGTTGGCTGTATGGCATGTATCATTGTCTTGTTGGAACCAAAGCTCGTCCACATCAACATCCTCCAATTAAGGCACGAAAAAGTCATTAATCATGGCTTTTTAGCGTTCCTTATTGACTGTAACATTATGGCCGGCTTCATTTTTGAAGAAATATGGACCAATGATTCCCTCTGCCCATAGAGCAAACCAAACTAAACAGTGACTTTTTGAGGATGTAACGGCGCGGCGTCTGAACAATGGCTTGTGGCTTATGATCACTCCAAATACGACAATTTTGTCTTATTACCGTACCCATTCAACCAATAATGAGCTCCATCGAATATTAGACGCAGCGCAGGATGCGTCGCGCGAACCGAACCATTATTTTGGTTTTGCAAACGTTATTCAGGAGTAAGTATATTCATTATGAAATGGCAAACCAAACCGAGCATAAATCAAGTGACAGCTGTCAAAAAGACCAATTCCGAAAAAGTATTGCCAGGTTGCAAACCACACGTCTAAAAAAAAAAACACCCTTAATGTACTATGTACGTTTGTTCATCTAAAATCTGCAAAATATTTTCTGTAATTTAGGCCCGATAAACGGAGCCTCAGCATTGTTTACACCATTATTGAGACGAGAGTACTTGGAACTCCCAAAAATACAGATGAGTGGGGATTTAAGAATAGGTCAGAAAATTCCAATATCGATCAAATATTCACGGACCTCAAGTTCAACACAACATTCTTATTAATACAAAGCATCCATAAAGATGAGCTTATGCCAATATCTGGGCTTATGCACCCCTGCCATACTCATCCGTTTGTGCAGGATGACGGCCTCAAATAGATTTAATAACGTGTTTTTACTTAATTGAATAAGATTTACTCGACAAAAAAAAAATTCTACACAACAACTTTCCGTGATCTTGAATTCAGATATAGGTACCTATATCTATTGATGACCACTTTCGTTATCCTCCTTAGGAACTTTTCCTTATCGTCGGAACCTTCAGGTTTTTTTTTTTTTTTTTTACAAATTGGTCTTGTACTAACTAACCAATCATTCAACTTAATCCAAAATGTATTGAAAGGAAACAATATAATTGAGGAAGTTATAATTACAAAGCAAAGACCATCTGGCTATGTGGAAAATCGGCTTTGGTCTCCTCCTCGAACTCACAGGATATACCGCATTCTGCATTTAACATCTGACTTTGTTTGTGAGTGCGTGGACTGCGGAGTGCAATTTTAATTCCACTTGAGTTATTTTTTTTTTTTTTTTTTGTGTATTTCATTTAGAATTGCTTATTCTTGTTCCTGTTGGTGTTGTTCTCGTGCAACGACTTCTCTATATAGATATATTATAGTCCCGATTATGTCATGCACGACATGATAATGAGGCTTTGTTGTTGCGTACAGGAAATATGTGATTGTCCAGAAAATTATGCGAAATTATCGTCCTTTTGTGCCACAGAAAAAAAAAATACAACAACCTTTTCATCTGTCAGTTACTCCCTATGATAGAGATGTTGATATATTGAAAGTTTCCCATAAAGCCTCTAAGGAGAGTCGTAGTTGGTGTTATGGTGGCAACTGAGAGTAAACATTGAGTGCGATACTTTACGCCATAAGCCATCAGTCATGTCGCGGTCGTATGGAATCAGTTTAGCATTTTTTTTATTTTTTTTTTTTTTTCAAGACCAAGTCTTCCTTGGGTTCTATAATCTATATAAACATTGAACGCTTCTTCGTGGGTTTCGGTTCGAAATAGTTCAATGGCTTTGCTGGAGGGCTACGATTCGAAGCGAACTATCAACGACTCCTATTTCTACCCCCAGGAGTAGGAAGGTAGTGTTTTTTTTTTTTTCTGAAAAAAAAAAAAAAACATAACCAACGAACCCGAACGGTCCGGGCCGGGCGTATCTTGTTACTAATGTGTCAACATTAGAATCGAAAACATAATGCATCAGGCATACAGGCATACAGGCATACAGGCATTCGCCTGAGAGACTCGAACGCGTGAGTCTGAGTTTACTCTAAAGCAAACACACCTGTGTCAACAGTATGCGCTCTTGGCGCGCTCAAGAGGGTTTGTAAGGTTTTTTTTTTCGTTTTATTTTTGATAAAATATGGGGTTCGAATCTGAGACTCTGGAATCTTAATTTTTTTTTTAATATTATTATCAGCGTGTTTTCGTGGTTTAGTAAAAAAAAAAAAAAAAAAGCATACGCACGCATGCCCACCTCTGTCTCTCAACAAAGACTGATTGTGTTCGCTCATTGAACTTTGGTTATTAATATCGTTATTTTCTTGTTGTTTAATTTATTTTGGTTCCTAAACCTACAAACAGTTAGCATTCGATATTTATGTTTTTTTGTCAGTCAAGGGAACTTTGCGTATCGAAAAGTCTAGGAAGATAAATAATTTTTTTTTTTTTTTTTTTTTTTTAGTTCTGAAAGCACTTACCTCCTTGGTTGGCACACAAATTGGAGTACCCTCTTTGACGATACCATTTTCAACCATAACACCCATAACGATTGGATCACGACTGTTAAAAATAAATTGAGGCAGTATCTGAAATTAGAAAAATAAAAAAAAAAATATTATAAATAATTTTGGTTTTTAAATTCAGCAATAGGTGTGTTTTCTTTAAAAAAAAAGTGTGTAGCCAGCTCAGCTCATTTTAAAACAAAAATAAAAGAATTTACTTGATTATGTTATTGTTTGTCGCAGTAAAAAATGTCTTAGCTAGTTTTACATTTGAATGAAAAACCCTTTAGAAATTTGAAATAGAAAGATAAACTGCCTGAAAGCCCTAGTGGTTTACACTCACAACCATCCCTGTCGTTATCGGCAGGAATAAGGGGGACCTGAAATTTTTTGCTGAATTCGAAGGGCAAATGACAAGAGATACTCTTGGAGGATTTGTCACTTACTCGATTCTGGCGGAGGAAGTACTCCTGAACAAAAACAAATCTAACCAGAGTACCATAGTCATGCACTTTTCTTCAGACGAGAAGACAGAGGCAATCTACTCAGCTTAACTGACCAGCAAAGGCCTTCTCAAATTAATAAGTTTTTATAACATTATTGGAAATAGAAGAACAACAGTTTAAAATATCGAAAATATATCACATTTAACTTTTAAACGATAAACGGTAGAGAAAAGTACTGTAACGAAAGCGGACTTATGCGAATGATAGAAGATCAGACAAAAAAGAAACAATAATTAAGTTTTTATTACTGATTAGCGAGAGGATCTATTTATTTTAAAGATTTTAATTTTTGACTTTATCTTTTTGAACTTTCTTCTAAAAAGTGTTTTTTTTAGACGTGTGGTTTTCAATCTGGCAATACTTTTTTCGGAGTTGGTCTTTTTGACAGCTGTGACTTGATTTATGCTCAGTTTGGTTTGCCATTTTATAATTAATAGACGTACTCCTGATCAACGTTTGCAAATCGTGCACATTTATTATCAAAATAATGATTCGGTTCGCGCGACACATCTTTACTCTAGTGGATAATGCGGCTGGAATTTATTCGAGCCAGCCGCGGCGGCCGCAGTCATTTTTAAAAAATAATGGCAAACCCTCATCTTTATAATAAAGCTAAATTCTTGGCTATAACATTAAATTATATGCGTTTTATTTTGTTCTTGAAAACCACACCTCTAAAAAAACACCCTTTATAAACAACGTGTAAACTGCTCTAAGTTGATTTTGGACTGGATTTTTTTTTAATCTAATGTGCCATACTCCTAGGTTTGTCCACACGTCGACTTACTTTGGATTTACACCTGAACTTCATTAATTTATTGAATTTAGTACTTGTCTACCTGAACGGTTCCATCCACCAGTTCAGCCCTTTATTCTCATTTCCTCTTTATTCAGCGTGTGCTGAAAGTCTGTGGGACTTGATTCAGTTCAGATGTGGATTTGAACTTGCTGGTTAGAGCCTTCAATTCTCACAATATTCTCAATTAAATTTAGATGAAATAACTGTATACATTGAAAACCAGGTAAACTAAATTCATCTCTTCTTGTTTTAGGCCCAAGACCCAGTTGCAGTACTATGATGGTCAAATCATATGCCAAAAATTGGCCTCTAACTGCCGGTATCTCGACGATGGATGTTTCAAGTCGTTGAAGGCCATGTTTCATCATTTTAATTATAGCTAAGAAACTCCATTTGACTAATAATTTTATCCTTTTGTTCTTTTATAGTTATAGGTTAGGTGGGTATAACTAGCAGTTAACGCGGTGGTGGTTGATACAGAAGATGGAAGCTATAAGGGTGGCGCAGATGGAAGCGGTGGTGGGTGGTGCAGATGGAAAATTCGTCACAGTTTGATACCAAATTTGTAGACTATATAACTTTCTGCAAGAAAGCATCAACATATTTTTCATTTAAGCGTTTATTTAAGATGCATCATTTAAAAGTTTAATAAACTTCGAAGAAGAGCGGCGTGGTAAAGGGTGATTTTTAAGCTGGTTTGGTTTTGGCAACACTGGTTTTGACAGCTGACGTGTGTTTAGTACCTTGTGTCACTGTCAAACAGCTTCAGTTTGGTTTGCAATTTAACCATGGATCGTCTTACAAATGAACAACGCTTGCAAATTATTGAATTTTACTATCAAAATTCGTGCTCGGTTCGAAATGTTCATCGCGCGCTGCTTCCATTTTATGATCGGCATTCTCGACCTTCTGAGCAGTCTATTCGGAAGATTGTGACCAAATTTCGCACCAAATTTACTTTGTTGGACATTAAACCACCAACACGTTTACGTACTGTGCGTAGTGAAGAAAATATTGCGGCCGTATCAGCTAGTGTGACAGCAGACCGCGAAATGTCGATTCGGCGCCGTTCCCAGCAGTTAGGCCTTTGTTACAGCACTACGTGGAAAATTTTGCGGAAGGATTTGGGCGTAAAGCCTTTTAAGATACAGCTGGTGCAAGAACTAAAGCCAGCCGACCTACCACAACGCCGAATTTTTGGTGAATGGGCTCTTGGAAAGCTGGCCGAGGATCCGCTTTTTTATCGAAAAATTGTGTTCAGCGATGAGGCTCATTTTTGGTTGAATGGGTACGTAAATAAGCAAAATTGCCGCATTTGGAGTGAAGATCAGCCAGAAGCATTGCAACAGCTACCAATGCATCCCGAAAAAGCCACTGTTTGGTGCGGTTTATGGGCCGGCGGCATTATTGGGCCATATTTCTTCAAAGATGATGCGAATCGCAGCGTTACTGTCAATGGTGAACGCTACCGAGCGATGATAACAAACTTTTTTTTGCCCGAAATGGAAGTTCTTGACTTGCATGATATGTGGTTTCAACAAGACGGTGCCACATGCCACACAGCACGCGAAACAATGGCGCAATTGCGAGGCGAGTTTGGTGAACAGTTAATTTCACGTTTCGGGCCGGTCAATTGGCCGCCTAGATCGTGCGATTTGACACCATTAGATTATTTTTTGTGGGGGTATGTCAAGGCTAATGTCTATAGGGACAAGCCCGCTTCGATTGACGCACTGGAAGCCAACATCCATGCATTCATTCGTGAGATACCGGCCGATATGTGTGAAAGAGTATGCCAAAATTGAACTCAGCGGATGGGCTACCTGAGACGCAGCCGCGGTCAACATTTGCATGAAATTATCTTTAAACATTAAATTGCAAGGTTCAAACTATCGATTCAAATAAATATTTCATTGATTTTTTCGAATTTTTTGTGTTTTTTTTTTTTAAAAAAGTTCTAAACCTCTTAAAAAATCACCCATTATAATTTTTTTTAAAAATTTTACGTAAAACGAAAATTAATTTTTCGAAAACAGTTCACTAAATTAATTTTATGTAAAAAGAAAATAAAAGAAGAGATTTCTTTAAAAGAAGAGATAGACCTCCCTTTCCATACTAGTTTTTTGTCACAACTTATGCGAATTACCCTGTACATATAAGAACATCGCATAAAAGTAAGACCCGGTTATAAGAAATTTCCTTTTTTTGCATAAATATTATTATTTCAAGAATATAAATGTTCTTATACCTATAAGTATTTGATAATATTGACCTCTCTCAAAATTTGTTTGTATCCATAATATTGTGTTTCCAACTTAAATGCCAGCTTTCAACTTTCCACTGGAATAACTTAAACTATTTGGAAAGATAATAAATGCTCTGTTAATTTTATAGCACTTGCATCTGGTGTGTTATTGCTTGGTTTTATATCAGTTTTTCTTTCTTATATCCATTGTTTCTTTATTAGAAAAACTCAAATATAAGAATAAAATTATACCTAGATTAAAATGTTTTCTATAAAATAGTAGAAGTACACTTTGCTTTACAAGGAAGGAGATGCACAGCATATGCTTGCCTGAAAATTATAGGGTATGTACCAATACTTAACTCAATTAGGAAGGTTTTTGCTACAATTTTGTATAGAAGAAGCTCAAAGTGGATAGAATGGAATTAATGATTAAGCATGTTTCAAGCTGGTTTTTGAGCTTGATTGTCGACTGCTGACCACATCTTTACATCGCATTAAGCCTTACCATCAATATTTCTGAAAGAAGTCTTTGACACTGTCAAACGACAAGCTTTTGATAGACGAAATGGTTTCCTTTGTGACACGGATTGGGACGGCTTGATTGGGATTGATTTAAAAAAAACAACAGGTGTTCCTCAAGGATGTACTTTGAGCCCAACATTCTTTACTTTTTTTTACTGGCGGCATTTGTGGTATCTTGCGTTACTATTAAAAAAATGCAATAAAACGTCCCACTTTGATCGAATTCGTGTGAAATTCAGCTAAACTAGGTTTAGATTTTTCTTACACTCTTGGAACTCGCTTCCATGGTTATATCCCTACGTCAAGCACCAATTGCAAAGAACGAAATGAGGAATATTCAGATTGATAATGCGATACCTGCAGGTCTTTGATCTACAATTTATGACACACCAAATGGTTTTTGAGCTTTAAACTTTGTCACAGCTTTTCATTATCATTTCGTCTCAAAACATTTGTTTTATGGTTTCAAGTTTAATGGACGTCAAAACGCACACTAACACAACATCTTACTTAAGAATTATTTTATATGTTAACTTACCTTAAGTTTACACGGGAAGACAGCAACCGATCGGAACTCTTCACGTTTCTTTTGTTTAAGTTCCTCCCGATATGCCATGAATTTATCAAATAAATGATAAATAATATCGGCTTGGAAGATTTTCACGCCCAATGAGTCGGCCATTTCTTGAGCATCACGTTCAACTTTAACATCGAATGCAAGAATAGTTGCATATCTGAAAAGATAAAACAATATATAAAAAATTTTAATTTAAATGTTAAAATGTTAAAAGGTGGGTACGTATCCAATTAGTGTGTTTATGATCTCACTGCTTAACGAACGAAAGACGTCAGAGAACCAAAATAAAATTCCAGATTTTTTTTAACAATCAATCTGTTCATGTCGACCTCAATAAACAAAAATCTGTCTGTCTCTCTGTCTGATCAACTATAAAACTTGTAGCAAGCAACAGCAACAATATCATAAATATGACTTCCCATTTTCTTGGCGACGACAAACTTTTTTTATTACATTTTGTCACGGAATTTTTTGATCGTAAAACCAGAAGCACTCAAAAAAATTTTAAAACACTTCAAAATTAATGAATCTAAAATTACATTTTGGACGAATAAATCTGAAGGGATCCAAAGGATATGAGATCATTTTTAGTTTGTTCAGATGTTTCAGTTTCAATTGAATTGAATGTAGTTATCAATTCTTTTCAATCGGAAAAAATTTTAAACGGTGATATAACTAAGTCCCTTCAAAGTTGTATTCAGATATATTTCCGATAAGCTGTTTTAGCCAGTCGGTCCAGCATCAGGTTGCGTCCTGGGGACAAGGTGATAAAAAGATGATCTACTAAGGGTTTTCTCAACCTATATTCCTCTTCTAAGACTCTGCAACTAAAGCCTAACTTACTTACTTTATTTAAGATACATTACAGTCCACGATGGACCACGTCTTCAATCATCAAGCCCTTCCAGCCAACACGTTCCCAAGCTACATATTTGCCTCCAATTACGAACGAATTGATTGAGGTTGTTCTCTATTTGTGAGCGTCATAAATGGTGGGGGAGGGTCTTCCCCGGCATCACAGCCCATTAAGTGTAGATTCAAATACTCTTCGAGCTGCTGCATTGCTGCCCGTATGATCTAAGTGTAGCGACCATCTCCGATGTTTTATTTTAAGCTTTTTGACCAGGTTGACGACGCTGAATACCACGTAGAGTTCGTGGTTGAATTTTCTCTTCCACGCTCCATAGATACACACATACTGGACCAAATATCACCCAAGGAATTCTTCCTTGACAAAGTCTATTGTTCTGTTTCATACAGCACGAGGTGGGTGATCAAGGTCTTGTGAAGAGTCTCCTTTAGTGCCTTTTCCTTGGGACCTTTGTCGACACATCAAAGGGTTCGGTTGTGTTCTTGCAGTTATGGATGAGGCCTCCTTAAGCCCTAAATAACAATGTAAACGGTCAGGTTTATAATTATTCCACTCTGGAATATGGATTTCAAGAGACTATTGAAATAAATACTCATTCGCCAGTTTGTAACCATCAGGGCCCCATTCCACGAAACATACATCAAAATAGGCCCCTATATGAGTGAGTGAAAATTTTTAATTTTGTAAATTTTATGCTGTTTCTAAGTTCTCACATAGGTTTTTTTTTAAATCAAAATTTATACTGAGTCGTCTGTGGGGCCTTTTTTGAGCAACATACATCGCATTCAACGAATGTGATGTGTAATTCTGTGAGATAGGTAGGCCTCAGGAGTCATGTTGGGATTTAGCTCTTCCGATGGTGATTACTTGGTTACACTAAACAGAATCCTCTTCCGTGAAAAGATATGCCCCAGGTACAAGAGCTTTTCATCCTCTTGAATCCCGAGCATTTCGCCTATAGTTATTCAGACCAAGCGCTTTGGCATACGAGATGGCTTGGTCTTTAAAAATATCTTAATTTCTGCTTCGTACCTTGGGACCGGGGAATTCAGAGATCCCCTTGGCTGGAGCATTGTTATTCTTTCACTGGATGTTTCCAAGCCATTTAAGACGTTGTTTTTGTCTTTAGGCTCATTATGTTCCTCTATTTACGAAAAATGTTTCTTTGTCAAATTTTTCAGTAAAAGACGAAACGCAATCTAAAAAAAACTGTAAGACCTCGAAGCTTTTAAAACTGGTTAATAGAGACCGACGCAAGGCACAACCCCCACTCTGGAGGGCCAGGTTCTTGACAAACAAGCTGAAATTCCGATCCCAATAACGCTCTACCTGGATGTGGAAACTGTCATTAGTCCATTAAGGCCTCACCCGCTACGATCTGTTTTCAACACCCAGGCTGAAACCCTTTAAACTGTTTACAGATCTTAGCTCATATTATATGCCATAAAATCTCACATAAGATATCTGTTGAATTCACAAACCATATATTATCTTTCTAATGGGATCCTCTAAGACCTCTTGAGAATCATTCAGCCAGTCATTTCTGACAGACCATTCAAGTGTTATTGTTTTCGGGACACCATGAACCTGGCCAAATCCGTCATTTTGGAAAATACGAATTGATCTAAATCTCCAAAACCATTAGTTTTAGCGGGAAAGTAATTAACTATGCAGGTTGATTCGATTGAGCGTGCAGGTTGGGTCGAGACAAGAAAAAATTCGTACAGAAAGAGGATTATATCCTTCCCCATTTAAACGGGTGGGGCAACAAAAATTGACTCATAACAAAAAAAAACAAAATATTAAAAACAACGGTAACACTTACAATCCCATGCTATACATTTATGTGAGGCCAGATATATTTTCCTTTATTATCTTTTCAAAAAAAGTAGTTTTAGTGAACAATTTTTGAAAAATTAATTTTGAAACTAAAGATTTTTAATAAAAAAAATTTCTTCAAGCTAATTTTGTTCAAAATTTTACATAGTTCAGAAGTATTTTTGTTTTTTTCTCAACTATTTTTAGTCAAACACCAAAAACAAGATGCTAAGATCTCTTCTAATTTGACTCCGATCCATTGCTAAAGTTGCTCTAAAAATCCTACTTCCTATCAATCCTATTTTCAATTTTTTCAAAAAGTACAAGACATTATATCAAATATCCGGTTTTCTGTTTTTAACTTAAAATTTTATAAAAGCCTTGAATTTTGAAAACAAAAATAATACCTACTTAGTAACGTAAATTTTTGAAAAAAAAATAATTTAAACAAAATTTTAAAATTTACTTTTTTTTCAAAATTTTGAGTTTGAAAATTAATTTTTCGAAAACTGTTCACTAAAACAACTTTATTTAAAAATAAAATAAAAGAAGAGATTTCTGATTTTACCAAAAAGTATAGCATGTCATTGTAAGTGTTACCGTTGTTTTTTTTAATATTTTTTTCTATTTTAAGTTATTTTTTAGAAAATTGGCAATAATTTCGATTTTTATTTTTTTTATATTATCACACAATTCTCGTTTCCTAAGAAGCTTACGTAAATGTTTGCTGTAAAGAAAATTGTAGAGCACAATATTTCCAACATTTTGATATATTTTTTTAAGATGATCAGTTGCTGACCACCGACCGACGCCTTGATAGTTTTTGGCCGTAGTACTGTACGAATCGAGATCGAGAAAAATGCAAAATAATAAAAATTGAAACGACATAACCTAACAAAATATATTGACCGCCCAAAAATAAATTGTAAATACTTGTAAAAGATAGTTTCGGAGAAATTGATCATTTCGCGTTTTCCAAAATGGCGGACTTAATCATGGTAAATGGCTTTCCCAAAAACCTGGATTTAAGTTTTCTGATATAAAAAAATCAGACTTCTTGTATTTCGTTCGAAATAAAAAAAATATAAATAAACTCCCTGTACTACATTAGTTTTTTAAATGAAATTCCTTGAAATCCCAACCTCTAAGGTCTTAAGCAAATGAAGGAACTGCCAATCGTAACTAACTTATTTGCAACATTGTTGCAAATTTACCAGAATCACAAAAGATACTCGAAGACAAATTTATTACAGCCATTAAATACCGTGAAACGTTGACATTTGCCAACTTAAAGATTAACTAAAAGATTCTTCAAACTGGGAATTGCCTTCCGTTCCAAAATATATTTTTATTTATTTATAAACACATTTTTTGTTGTTTTGTTTGTATAGAGAAGGTTTAACCCTATCAATCCTACCTCTCAATCCGACACAACAAAAAAAAAGAGGAAAGATGAATTTTGTGTCTATTTCATAAATTGTCCATAAATTGTATTATAGCTTCAATACATATAAACAAGATGAGGATGACCCAAGAAAAACGGACGGCGGCGAGTTAACCCGATGAGGTAAAGGGTGTTTTTTTTTTCAACTGCCGCGCCGATGCGTGGAACCTTGAAACAGAATAAATTGCCGAAGGACCAACTACTTGAATATAATTTTTTTAGATAATTTTATTTTTGAGTGCAACTTTAATACAAATTTCAACTTTGAATTCAATTTCTTAAAAAAAAAAATTTCGTATTTTGTAAATGGCGAAATCGATATCCGAAGCTTTAAAAAAAAAAAAATAATCTACCACTAGCGTTCTGTCGGTAGATGCCATTCACCACCAAATGAGTCGCTTATATCTCTGTCTAAAATATACAGTACCTACTAATGGCATTTCTATCAAACCTTCGTAAGAAAAAGTCACCCTGTATAAATTAATCATCGAGATTCTTCAAAGAGGAAGATGATCAATTGTTGTTGTTGTTGTTATTGTATCTCCTTGGGAATAACCTAAGTGGATGTGATTTTGTATTTCTTTTTATTGTGATATTACCCTTTCTGGCGAATTCTTCCTGTGGACGATTTTGACAGTTCATGTCTGAATTTATCTTATTTACGAGACAGACAATGTATGTCAGTTATAGGCACACAGAGGCTAATGTAAATGTTATTGAGTGTCTGGTGAATGAGTTATATGGAAAAGATTAATGGTCTGGTTGAGAGATTCATTTAACATGAATGAAATTTTGTTTGCCGCTGCGTTATAAAAAAGTGGACAATTGAAATTACAAAAAAAAAAAATAACATAGAAATTTGAGTTTATGGCAAAATTGTTCGAGATACGTGGATTTAGTTAAAGGTCATACACAACACAGGCTCTTTAAATCTCAGAGCAAACCATGAGTTTTCCTTCGTCTAGTGTCGGGCAACATTTCTCATTGAATAAAGAATGAGGCATTCAGAATAGGTCTAAGCGAAGTTAAAGAGTGTGGAGAGTTGAGTCCTGTTCACTTAAATCAAATCATTGTAATTGTAATTGTAATTGTAATTGTAATTGTAATTGTAATTGTAATTGTAATTGTAATTGTAATTGTAATTGTAATTGTAATTGTAATTGTAATTGTAATTGTAATTGTAATTGTAATTGTAATTGTAATTGTAATTGTAATTGTAATTGTAATTGTAATTGTAATTGTAATTGTAATTGTAATTGTAATTGTAATTGTAATTGTAATTGTAATTGTAATTGTAATTGTAATTGTAATTGTAATTGTAATTGTAATTGTAATTGTAATTGTAATTGTAATTGTAATTGTAATTGTAATTGTAATTGTAATTGTAATTGTAATTGTAATTGTAATTGTAATTGTAATTGTAATTGTAATTGTAATTGTAATTGTAATTGTAATTGTAATTGTAATTGTAATTGTAATTGTAATTGTAATTGTAATTGTAATTGCAATTGTAATTGTAATTGTAATTGTAATTGTAATTGTAATTGTAATTGTAATTGTAATTGTAATTGTAATTGTAATTGTAATTGTAATTGTAATTGTAATTGTAATTGTAATTGTAATTGTAATTGTAATTGTAATTGTAATTGTAATTGTAATTGTAATTGTAATTGTAATTGTAATTGTAATTGTAATTGTAATTGCAATTGTAATTGTAATTGTAATTGTAATTGTAATTGTTAATGTAATTGTAATTGTAATTGTATGTCACTCACAAGCGAAGCTCTCCACCAAAATTTTAGCAATCTATTAAAAAAACACTAAATTGTGCCCTTCAACCCCACGAAATCAAAAGCCCTGATCCAATTTAGTGTACTTTTTTATGAAATTCCTAACACATACATAATAACACAAACAAAATTCAGTTCTATAGCAATTTTTTCATAGTGAAAATTAAATTAACTCTCGCATGGAAAAAATTGGTCGAAAAACGATGAAAAATGGAACAAAACTCATACGATTTGTTTCAATTTCCATCGTTTCTCGGCTGATTCTATCTATGCGAGAGTTACAGAACGTAGGCACTGGGCTATTAGGCATTACAAGTACAAAGTTTTATCAAAATCGTTAGAGTCGTATTGAGATAAAGTAAAAAGCTAATAATTTATATATTTACACATAAATTCTCCAATATTTCAAGTTCCTTTTGAAAACCAAACTAGTTACAAATGCTAAGTACCTGACTTATATTACGTCTATCTTATCGTTAACGACAGCAATTGCTCATAAATAGGCGGCAAAAAGTACAGACATCGGCAGCTAACTCAATCTGAATAACTTGTTGCACAATATTTTGTTTAAGTGCATTAATTTGTATTTTGATCGATAGTTTCCTCTAAAACCATTAAATAAGTCATCGATTGTCGGTTCGTTACCCCAGAGATTTGATTAATTACACTCCGGTTATAACTCATTATTGTAGTCAACGTTTTTTTTTATCAGTTTAATAACGCACTTCCACCTAACCATAGCCCCCCAATCAGTGATTCTCCTTCTAGAAGAATAATGTCACTCATTGATTTATCGAAGACTTCACGCAAACAAAGAACATTCTTCAATAAATCAACTAACTATTAATGTACAGTAATAATTTTACGAGGAACCAATCGACACGACTACGTAGACGACCGACGTGGACGACGACGCATAAATTCGTTATAAGCAATTAAAATAAAAATCAAAAATTTAAAATGGAAAACTTCATTAATCTTGCAGCTTCGATTGTCCCGAAATTGAGCATGGGACTTCTCTTGGCATCAAATTACCTTTATTGTGTGTTCGTGTCTTCCTGTTTTGTTGGCAAAACATTTAAAAAACACCTCTACCGCATTCATCATAAATTAGTCACGGATTTACGTTCGGAGAGCCGCATGGGTGACGTCTGACGGCATAGGATAGAGAAACACTACCGGTCATTCGAAAATGTCCAATTAGATCAGGAAACGAAAACTAACTCCTTACAAAAACTAAAGCCCTATTTAAACGACCAGTAGTGTGCACTTGCATTTGTTATTGTTTTTTTTTGTAGGGCTAGTCAAATTCACTTTGTGTTTTTGGTGGATTTTGCGCGGCAATCGTAATCGTAATATATTAATGATGACCCGTAAAGGCCAATTAACGATGATTCAATAGAATCAATCCCATCACATCCCATTGGAGGCCAAACGATCCGTGTTCTGTTGGAGCTTATGATGGCAAAGCGCTCCAAGACAAAGAAGATGGACGGCTTTTGTTCCAATTTTATGGTCATAGTCAGCGGCGGTGGCGATGAGTGTAACAATTAAACAAAACTTAAGTGTTGGAGGAGTTGGTGGCTCGCATTGTGCGGTCACAGTTGTTAATTTAATGGATTGAATGAATCATAAACATTATACGGTTTTATGGCTTCTAGTGTATTAATCTTGATGCGAAGATTCATTATCTAAAAGGGTGAGATTATGACTCAAATTTTAGTCGAAACTCAAAATGAATAATAAAATGTTATGATTAAATTAACAAAAAGTGGAAACATTCGGATCTGAGGAAACAGTTTAGATGATTAATTTGTGACGAGTTTTCGAGCCCCACGATAGTGTCCTTTGTGTGCCGAAAAGTAAAATAAGCACACCAAGCAAGAATTGTTCAATGCGTTTCGCCCGGCCTGGTCTTAAAGAAAAACTGTATAATTCAGTCGACTCCTCCTATTTGCACTCCGCTTAAATGAAACTTGCGGTTATATGCAACAAGAAATTTATCACGGCTTTTTTCAGGGCTTTTCACAGAAAATAGTACGGATAACTGCACTCCACTTATTTAAAAACTCCCTTTAATTGCAACAAATTTTTTTTCCCCAAATAATTATTTTGTTCTGAAACAAATCCTCTTAAGTGAAACACTGAACGCATATATAATTTTTCTTAATGTCGTTTTCGAGTGGACGTTTGGAGCTACTCCTTTTTCACTCCTTTTACTCCAAATTTCCCATTTTAGATAGGAATGGAACAGTTCCGAAATGCAAACGAAAACGACATAAGTTTGAACACACCTTAAAAAATGACGTTTTAAGTTTCATTCCATTCTCATCGTTCCAATCCTTTCAACTGTCACATTTATTAAAACTTGTTTTGTTTGTTGTTCGGGGTTATTTATGTTTTATTTTTCTATCTTTGGAAATATTTCACATCACATCGTTTAAAGGGGAAATTAAGTTGCAGTTATACGAAGTTTGGTTAAGTGCAACAAAGTTGCATATATCCCAAGTTCGTTTATATGAAAACATCGCATAGTTGCGACAACTTTTCTGCATTTTTTGTGTTGCAAATAAGCTGAGTCGACTGTATGTAGCTGTCTCAAGTTTATGTTTGAGTACAAGTGGAGGGCTCTGGCCCTCCGGGGCTGCATTAAAATTTTGTTTAACAACAAATTGGCTTCCAAGCCAAGGAATTTATGTGCGTGAAGTTAGCAAGCACCGCCATTTTGTATTTACGTAGAAAAAATGTTGTGCTTCAATGTGCCCAACCTGTATAATGTTCAACTTGTGATGAAAAGACGAAAAAAGTGGGTCTCGCAAAATCGTCTGTCTTTTCGGCTACAGCTTTAACGGATGGGTCGATTTTCTTTAAACTTGGTACCTAGCGATTTTTAGAGATTCCCCCGACGTTTTTTAGGGACCAATAGTAATGGTTTTTAAACATTTATATGGGAGCTACCGGTATTTTTGGTAACAAGAATAATTTGTATTTAAAATCTTTAAGATAATTTAAAAAAAAAATACTTTAAATCGGCGAGTTGTTTCTTGAAATATTGAGTTTTCAATTGAAAATCCAAAAACTATTTTATATTGTAAGGTTTTATGGAAAAGTTTACACATTTTATTTTTAAACCAAAAAATTTATTCAAAAGCAAAATATGTAAAGGGTTTTCAATTGGCACGGGTAGATTTTGGCGCCCTGTGGCGGACATGCTGTTTTGGTGACATCTGTCAAATCTGTTGTTTATTATTAAGTTAGGGATGCCAAATCACCATGGTGGCCAAACTTGAAACAAACGGTTCGGCAATCAATCATCCAACATTTATACGTAAGGAACGTAAGATCGGCCGATAAAATCGTAGCGGTCCGTGAAAGTGTACATCAAAACCCGTGGCAGTCGATTCCTCGCCGTGCACAAAAACTCGGCCTTTCGTAGACTTCAACTTGGCGAATTTTTCATAGGGACTTGAGCCTACATCCGTACAAGATCCAACTAACCCGAGGAGCTCAAAGTTCATGATCATAGACAACGCCGGCCGTTTGTTCGCGGACTGGCTTCGGAGTGATCGAAAGAGGATCCCAATTTTGGCCGAAAAATTATTTTTAGCGACGAAACGCATTTTTGGATGAATAGGCTATCTTAACAAGCAAAATTGGGAGAACGACACCAACCCACACGAGGTTCACCAGGTGACAATACATCTCCAAAAATTTACCGTTTGGAGTGGATTTTGGGCCGGCAGCGTCATTGGTCAGTACTTTTTTTTTCGAAAACGACGTTGATAAGGCGGTCACCGTCAATGGCGAGCTTTACAAACATTTGGTTCCTGCAGGACGGCGCTACGTGCCACACAGCGGTCGCCACGATTGACATTATGCATAAACGATTTGAGAGAAAGGTTAATTTTTGCAGAGGTGACGTGAATTGGCCATCAACCCCATTATACAAGAGGGAGAGACACCTTTCCAACTGCTACACCTTATTTATAAACATTTTACAGCGATTGTCTAACTTAGACACTGCAATTGGCTCTCCAAACCCATTCTAAAGTCGTTACGGTCAAAGAACAAGGGAAGGCTAGTTTCTAGCTGTATGAATTGAAATTTATCTTGAAATGAATGAATTTAACGTATCCAAAAGTTCACTCAAATTCATTAATTCATTTAAAATTGACAGTTGACAGATTACAGGGATGTCAGTTAATATGTGAGGACATTCATATATTGAAATGCGTTTATAAATAATGAGATATTTAAATCCAACAATTTAGATAATGCCTAGCGAAGAGTGTTCTGAGGAAATTTAATAAATACGACTGTTAACAGATACTGTTTTTTTTTTTTTTAAATTCACCCAATCAAAGTCTGTATTATTTCTATCCCACCCTTCAAAAAAAATGCTCCTGGTTTTATTGTTCTTTAACGGTGTTTCTTAAAAAAAAAAATGATATTCAAAACTTATCTAAATAGAAATCTGATGATTTTACGATCATCATACTCAAATTAAATTTTATAACTTCCCTTGCAACCGCATTTTAATCGCTGAAATCTATTCTCACGACGAATATCTTTTCTTCACATTTCCCCACAAAAAAAAAAAAAAAAAAATAGGAGCTCTCTTTGTACTAAAAAGAAAATATATATATACGTAAGATTGTATATATACCTACTGTCGGTCGTGCCCTACGTTTATCCCACATAGCAACAACAATTTTGGTTCGAAATAATTAGGAAACTACTTCCTCAATTATGTCTCATTTCGGGGCAGCAACAATATATGTATGTATAATGAAATTTAAGCAATGAAGAGATACAAATAATAAAAAGAAATTAAATTTGAGAGATGAGAGAAAAAAAAATAGAATCTCAGCTGGACGACAACGACGACGACGTGTTTGGTTTTAATGTGTTTTTCCATTCCACTCTAAAACTCCGAAATCAAGTAGTTTTTTTTTTTTTATTTATGGGGTTGGGGGGCATATTTTTTTTTTATTTTTTAGTTTTTTTCCCTACGAATCATCAAAACCCATCTACACATTATAAAGAAGCAAATTACACACCATATGTTTAATGCACTGTATATAATAATGTATTTTTGTATAAGAGTTAGAAAAGTATCTTATACACAATTGCATGGTATTTTATTGCTTGAAAAATTTTTTTTTTTTTTCTATTTTGTATATTTATACTTGGGCCCCGAAGAAAGTGCTCCATTTTTAAGTGGCTCGTAAAAAAATTAAATGAAGCTTTCTACAACGAACAGACGAGGTCATGTGTACTTGTGCGTTGTGAATTTATATGTCCCCATGTTGCACTCTCCAGTGGCGGACTATTCGGGACGGATAACTGGCTGGTTCAATTCGGCCCCTCGAAGATAGGGCCCTATTTTCAAAGACATGTGATTGAATTTTGCAACAACAAAAATTAGTAAAATAAATAAACTAAAAAATATTTACAATTTTAAATTTTGTGTAAAAGTCTCCAAAACTTTAAATTGATTAATTTATCAATTTGTTTATATTTAGATTTAATCAGTAAACCTTTTTTTTGGCAAAGTCTTCAAAAGTTTAAGTTGATAGTTAGATTTAATCACCATCAATTAAATCTAAATCTTATTATCAACCTAACGGTATGGAGACTTTTACAAAATTTGAAGTTTACATTTTTGGGATATGAGTTAATGACGTTGTAGGCGTTTTCTTTTATAAAACTACACCGTTAAAATGGCGCAGCTGTAAGTGTAAGTACTTTAGCCGCCATTTTGGAAAAAAAACTCGTTTAAACCAATATCTGGAGAACGACTAATCGTACAGAAAATTTGTTTGGATCTTTCTGATACGAAATTTCCAAACAGAAATGACTTAACAAATTTTGTGTACGGTGACTCGTTCTCAAGATATTGGTTAAAACACGTTTTTAAAAATAGTTAGATTCAGATAATTATCAATTAAATCTAAATCTTATTACAAAACTTAACGTTTATTGGAGACTTTTCCCAAAACAAAATTTATTTTTCGCTGCTGAAAAAAAATCATTAATTAAACCCTATGTCTTGAGTATCTTGTTTAAAGATATTTTTGGGAAGAAACCAACCGTGTAAACGAAATATATACATCGTTTTTTTTTCAACAAAAAGAACTCTACACTTACTTATCCATGATCTTATCTCAAAGGGAAGTGAAGGAGTGGTCTTTAAAATATGAGCACACATTTATATTTGTAAGGCTTAAGTTTTTTTCACTGTAAGATAAGAGTTAAACCCGAATTAACTCACTAAATTTGGTGATTAACTCTGGATTAACTCAACAGATGATTTTGATGTTTTTTTCTTCGAATTTGTTAAGAGCCTCAACCAACCATCCGCCGCTGAACTGCTTCATTACTTAATAGAAGATAAATATAGCGTAAAGAGTTAGCTAATTCTGGCTTAACTCACCTTGGGTACAGAGTTAACTCCGAGTTAAGCTGGAGTTGGCTAACCCAGCATATAAATTAGTTCAGTTAGATTTAACTCACTACATATTAACTAACTATTGATTGCTATTTCACCATATTCAAAAATTAGTTAAAAATATATCTTCAGTTAAATCAGAGTTAACTCACCAATTTTGTTGAATAAACTCCGGATTAACTTAACAGATGCTTTTGATGTTATTTTCTTCGAGTTTTTTAGATTCTTGTGCAAGCATATTCCACTGAACTTCTTCTTCCGTTAACAGTAGATAAGTTTACTGCCTAGAGTTAGCTTACTCCGAATAACTCACAATTTAAAAACGAAGCGTATGATACTTATTTAACTCATAGTTAAACTTTACATAGCCAAAACATTACCAACATAATTAGTTAGATTAAACACATAAAATTTGGTGGTTTAACTCCGAGTTAACTTGAGATTTATATTCACCTGAGGCCCAGTTTTTCAGTGGAGAGTTAAACCACAGTTAGGTAACTCGAGGAGTAAATTAACACACAGCGGTGGAGAATGCATGCGGAACGACTAAACAAACTCGGTGGATAAAACATCAAAAGCATCTGTTCAGTTAATCCTGAGTTAACTCACCAAAATTGATGAATTAAATCGGGTTTAACTTTAATCTAGCACTGAAAACTGGACATAAAAGATTATTCAGGAGTTATTATTATTCTCCAGTTCAACCCTGAAACTCGAGTGATCCCGTACCGAAAAACTGGCTCTTCAAGTCCCAGATTCACGTTTAGGCATTTTGTTTTGTTTAATTTTTGCGCCAGGCCCAGGATTATATGAATCTGCTCCTTGAATTTTCTCTCGTTATAATTACGAAGGAAATTCTTCCAAAGTTCGCCTTGTGTTGACCCAGTAATTGTCTTGAATTAGACACGATGCGGGATCAAATTAATCGATTGATTGAAGGGAATTCGAATAGGTTAGGTTTTAGGTGGTACCACCGAGTGCCAGTAGGTATAAAAGATACAAAAATTGTGTTTTTGTGTGCGAGTGTATACTTGTATCTGTATCTGTATCTGCAACTGACAATGAGTACTCTGTTGTATAATCGAAATCAAATTACAACACGATCATCATCCAAATTATCTCCTATATCTATACTGTGCTGATGGATCTTCTAACCTAACCACCACCAGCTGATACTTCTATTTTACATCGTCACATCGAGTGGGCTTAGATAGTTTTTTTTATTTCTTGTTTGTCGTTGGATTTCATATAGATAGTTTCTGTCGTTTTATGGTTTTCCCATTGGAAGATTGACTATTTAGAAGATTCAAGAGCAGAGGGTGGATAAAATGCGGACCCCCAACTGGCGAGGTTGTTTATTCTTCCACTTGACGACACGGTGAGAGGGAACTTAAGAACTCAAGACTTTACAGACAAAGATCGTTCTCCGGCTGGCTGGCTGGCTGGCTGGCTGACTGTTGGTGGATGGATGCGTTAGTTTTTTTTTTTTTTTTTTTAAGATGGATTGTTTATTTTTTCCAACAGATCACAGTTGTTGTTCCAATTTTGCTGTCTGTTGCTTCTCCATTTTCAGCTCAAGTTCTTGATATCTTTTTTTTTTTTGTTTTTTTTTTTTATTGTAACATTCTTCGTCCGGTCCGGTGGTGGTGATGGTGGCCGGATGTTGCAAAGAGTGCTTCTCAGCATGATGATTTGAGATTTGTTCTGCTGAGAATCTCAAACGGCAAAATAGAAAGAAAAGAATATTCTTCTATATTTTATTCGTCTTATGTAGCTGTTTTTAAGATCAGATTCTACTTATAGTTATTTTTGCTGGTATGATGCGAGAAGACGACAAAAAGGTAGAATTTTGATGATTTGGCAGAGGAAGTTAGATAAATGTTTGTCTTGGAATTGGATTTATAAATATAATATATGGAGAGATGAGTTAGCATATAATTGCAGGAGCGGGAAGTTATGATAAGTTCTACATTGATGTTGATTGGAATTTTTGTACTGATACGGTATTTGTATGATATTTAAAGATCATATAATCGTTTGTAGACTTTGGAAATTACAGATGTTAAGCGAAATTAGCACAGAGAACAAGTGTACAATATATGGGTTTTATGGATTGATTTTTATCAATTTTTCACCTGGTTTACACTTTTGAAATACAAGTTTTTTTAGAAATGAGCATATTCCATAGTGAGTTAATGAGATTGCTTCATTAAGGCTCATGATTTTGTGGGGTGAAAGGGGAAGATTAAATTTTTTTTTGTAAATTGTTCGAAAACTATATCAGTTTTTTTATACAAAAATTCCAGGCAAATATTCTAGTATTTAAGATATTGGACACAAAAAAAAATATTTAATTGTTTTCTAAAGTGCAATAGATTTTTAGAAAAACACACGCAAACGTTTCAATATAATTTTTTCCACATCAACGCTGTGTAAAGTACCTAAGTGCAAAAATCAACGCCTTGACATATATATTTCCGAAAATAATTATTGAGTTTTCGAGACATTCACATCAACATAAGTTTAGAATGTATGAGTATTGCAATGGGAGGGAAAAGCATTCCACACATTCGTGTAGTGCGGCTGAAGAAGGAATCTCTATACTTAACAGCAGGTCCAAAGATAGGCTAAAGGGTAGAAAAACTGATGGGCATTATTAGTGCTGCGAGAAGCCATAAGATCCACGAGATCTGATATAGCGGTGGTAGGCAACACGAAAATTTTAGGTCCCGCAATTCCGCCCAAGTCAGTCTATACCTTTACCCATGGCCTAAACCGCTAATATATTTTTTTCAAAATTAACGTTATTATGTGATTTGTTAGGTCAATTAATTCAATGGAATTTTTGTTTGCTCTAACAATAACGGAATCTATGGTATTTTTAAAAATAAGGAAATACTCAAGTCTAAAAAAAAAATGGGCGGATTTCGAACAAATTTGCACATTTAATGCTTATTATCCAAGATATTTTGAGTGATTCGTATAAGATGTGACAAAAAGCTAGACCGCATTATGTTAGGCCGAGACATGAAAAAAATTGAGTAGGAAGGGGGGTCTATTCCCCCTGCCCTCCTGATTACCCGGAAGGGGCAGTTTTCTAAAAAAAAAAATGGCTGGAAAAAGAAAAAAAATATTTAAAAAACAACGGTAACACTTACAATTCCATGATGTACATTGTTGTAAAAAGAAAAATCTCTTCTCTGATTTTCTTTTTTTTTTTAATAATTAACACACACTCAAAAGGGGTTATGACAACCCTTTAAATGGTATTTTTAACACAGTGCGAGCGTTTAGGGAATTAAAGAAATAGAGGGAGAATAAAATAGGAGCAAACGATGTACTGTACACTTGTCTTGAATGCCTGGATATTTAAATGGGAAGGCAAAACAGAGTTGGGTAAGGAATTCCACGTTCGTGTCGTTCGGCTAAAGAGAGAATCTCTGTACTTGTATATACTTTTTTTCTATTTTAAGTCATTTTTTTTAGAAAACTGCAAATCCCGGCTAAACGGCGGCAAATTTACTACACCCTCCCGTAAAGCATTTTGTTGTCTCGACCGGACCTACACGCTCTAGTTTTCTGTCACACCTTATACGAATCACCCTGTATAAAGCAATCCACCATACCATTAGTAAGACCATATGACCAAAATATTTAGGAAGTGAGTGATTAATGGATGCGCATTGTACTGAAAATTAATCTGACACTCAAGGTTCTTATGAAAGCAGTTGCATTGCACGTCACGCGTTTTGTTCGTCATAAAAATCCGTTCAAGTTCGTCATAACACATCCATCGTTCAAAAAAAATTGATTTTGTTCAAGAAGTTGTCAGAATAGTTGATTACTAATGACAACTGAATTGATCATTTATTTGAAAAAAAAAAAAAAAAAAAAAAAGTTTATTGAAATTTCAACGCGTTTATTTGAATCTGGTGGATTCGAACCCAAACCTCCTACATGACAATCAAACGCACCAACCTATATGCCAACAGGGGCACTACCACAACTGCGTCCATAGAAACCTCTTGATTGGCGCAGAATAAGTTCCAAAATTTAATAATAATAAAAAAAAAAAAAAAAAAAAAAAAAAAAAAAAAAAAAAAAAAAAACATCCAACAATGTAGCCACAAAAACCTAACGTTCAGATTTCTAATTTCTATCGAGTTGGATGAGTCTCTGTGGTACCTACGAACATCAGCCATAGTAAATAATTGGCTTTGTCATTTACAACGCTTACTATGCCTCCCCAGACAAATACATCATCTTCACCTTATATCTAAAAAAAAATTTCTTTCTTTCTAACGTCACTTCTTCGTCGGCATCAGAGGCTTGTTTCATCGCAATAAACAGCTATCTAAGCTTCTCATAATTACAAATGACTCTCATGACTGACTGGCCCATTTCGATGACACTTTTTCAACAACCAATTTCTACAACAAGCTATATGCTTGCTCTTTTCAAGGGAATCTCAGTTCAAATAAATACAAAACAAAACCCAACAAACTAAAAAATTAGAAATAATAAAGAGAGAAGCAACAAACGGCTATATGGTAACATTACTTCCGGTGTACAATGACAAAACAATAAGCGCATATTAAATTAGAGAACAAATACAAAAAAAAAACAAAACGAAAATTCGACTCTATACGATTGGGACATACTAGCTTGAGTTTCCGCTTACATGATGATGATGGCTAGTAGACACAGGTCGTCGACAAGCGTTAGCGTATAGTAGTATAGTACGAGACGAGTCGACTGTGTGAAAAAAAAAGTGTATTTTTGTTTGTCATTTGTGTTAATGCCGCCGCGCGCCGGAAGTCCGGAAAATGAGTTGCTTTTGAAATTAAAAAAATTTAGCTTAGGCTTCAAACGGTGGAATTTGAGAAAGTTTTTTATGAAACATTTAAAGAATCTGTACAATTGCATTAGGCCATGGAATTTATGTAGCCTTACATTGTTGCATTGATTGTGCTGACCGGTTTTGGGGGGAGAAATTTTTGCAACGTTTTTTTTTTTTTTTAAGGAATAAAAGAAATTTAATATATTTTATGCTATTGACTTACTGTGCTTCGTGCTCTAACATAGTAGAGGCCTTCATAACATCACGTTTAACCACCGGACCAATTCGAATGGCAAAGTACTGAAAATAGAAAAAAAATGTTATAACGTAAATTTGCTAACTTTTAATTTAAATTGAATAATTTACAAGATTTGTAAATAAGACACAACTATGTGGCGGATTATATGCGAATAGAACAGAGTACGTGCTCAGAGCAGATGCCCAATAAGAAGCAGAGGAGTTTATCAATATAGAAATAATCTGGTCTTGTTTATTTATATTTATGCACCAACCAGAGAGCACCATAAACCAAAACTTCTATTTATTTTGTATTTGCAAGTTTACCTACTATGTAGCCCTGGAAAATTAGACAAAGAAGGGCCAAATTTCAAAATATTCAGATTAAGCTGAATTTTGGTAGAGAGTTTCAGTTTTATGTCTTAAGCATTTTCTAATAGTAGCATACATTTAAAATAAGAGTTTTAAAAGTGGTGAAATGCCATTTACTTTTCTGAATCTGTAAAAAAAAAAACATAATCACATTCAAATCCTTCTGGTCTCTTCGATTATTAAATTCAAATTTTCTTCTTTTTCTTTTAATTGGCCACGAACTTCATTATTAAAAAGAAAAAACAAAACAGAATTAAACAGGAACTACTTATTGAGCTAAATCACAAATGAGGAGTGTATTCATACCTAACAACAGAGTAAATACTTTGAGGAAGTGCTCATTAAATATGTACTAAACTCTGTCCAACAAAAACAGGCAGTACACGTCTTATGGGAAAGCTTTTTAAAAAGCATTAGCGTGCCATATTTTTGCACCATATTAAATTGAAATAACTCCTCCACAAAAAGTTTTTGCCCGCCCGTGAATTTCCAAAAACATCGGACACAGACCCAACGTTCTATTCAAGGCACATCTGAGTGTGCACTGAATTGCTGTGGCCAATGGCGATTGGCTGCTGCTTGATGTACATTTAGAGTTACCCGTGTCCATTTGGTAATTCGTTTAGCTTTTTTTCCTTGAGTTTCATTTAAGGTGCTTTTGATTTTCGAGCTTTAAGAAAAAGCTTTTAATGATGAGTGTTATCGTGTACACTACGACAACCCTGTGAAAGCTTTAATGAAGGACAGAATTTATGCAATCCACTGAAGCCAGAATGAGAGGCAAACGTCCTATCTTGCCTACACTGCCGATTTTTGTTGGACAGAGTATAGAAGCTCAATCTTTGAGCACCTTCTTAGGTATTTTATTCATACAAAATGGAGTACGTGCTCCGAAAAGTTGAGCTTTTAGCAGATGCTCCTTTTTATTCATATTACCCTATATTTTAAGATATTCTCAAATAGGCAGTAACTACTCGTATTTTTCCATAAGAAAGTAAGGTAAAATAGGGTTTAATTATCCAGGGGTATATACTATATTGTAATCGGGAGGTGATAGAGTGTTGATTTTGTTATTTTTAGGATATGCTAAGTCGGTAAGGTAGTAAAATACGTGTCTTTAGAAACCAATAACTTCGGTTTTAATAAAACCAATCTGTAAGGTTGAGGTCTTTAAATGTAGGTAAAATGTCAAGTTAGATTTCGAATGAAGTCAGCGAATTGACTATCATGGGTAAATTGCCTAGAATTTGAGATTTAGTGGTCAGATTTTCAAGGTTTTAAAATTAAGGTAAAATATCGAGCTTTAGCGTGTCTTAAGGGTGGGAGGGAACTGACACGGTCAAATCGGCTAGATTTATAACCTGAGATTTTTAAGAATATTTTGTTTCTTCTAAAATTAAGATAAAATAGAAAAATACACCCAAATGACACGGGCAAATCGGCTAGATTTAAAAGGTATGGCGCAAAAGTTGCAACCCGGTACAAAAGTTGGACACCGCCGACGAATTGTTCCGCAAAAAAAAATCGAACCATATATTCCGCGTTCTTTAGGTACAAAATGCACTTCAACAAGACATGATTCACTATATCTGTGCTCCTAAAGATCCGCCTGACCATGTGTTTACGTATCAGAATCTCTAATTTTTGTCTTGCCATTTCTTCCAAAAACCAAAATTCACCTTTGCCGGCATTTTTTTCGAAACGAAAGTCTAATTTTCCTAGGCTAACTTAGATTTAGGAAGGCTTAATTATGTTGCATTTGTTTTTAGGCCTGTGTTTGTCAAGTGTTTGATGTGTAAACATCTATCCGGGCTATAGAGTGAAAAAAAGGTGTGCGACGTTACGAGGTCACACTTTACGAGGTCGCACGTCTTAGAACAGCCATTCAACCTACCTAGCACGTTACGTTACGAAAATCTGCGTTGCCACCGTTCGGCTGCTCATTTGTTTTTTTTTGTTTGTTTTGTCAGCGACCGAAAACAATTTTTTTTTTAACGCGATAGTTAGTATTTTATTATTTTATAGCAACCACTTATTAATTATTATGTAGTAACCGATACATTTTAACACTTATTTTTATATTTTATTCTTTTATTTTTAATATTTGCCCGAGCAAAAGGAAAAGCGGGCAAGAAAGAAAACAAAATTAATAATAGTCAGGTGTAGGCGTTGACATAAGTCAATGGTCAATGGCTGCAGGTATGGTAGGATATTGGGTTTGTTCAGTGATGAAAATCTGAACTGTATAACTGCTTTTAAACGATGCAATTTCTTTTTGGTGGCTGGGATACACAAAATGGCTGAGGTTGAACAAATTGCGGAGTTATCGCTCTTCTTTCTGCTTTTCCTTATTGTTTGAGTGTGTATTTTATTTTCATCTGTCGTCAACTCAGATAACTTCTTAAATTAAATTAAAATGATTAAAGTAAATTGCGACATCGTTTTTTTTTTACCAATTTCCTCCGGGCATGCAAAAACACACGGCTATACTATTGCACTTCCACAAAGTTAACATTCATTAAAAATTGCAGCGTCAAATTCCATTGGAAGTTGGCTGCGGTTTCGTGGTTTCATTGGATTGAAACCACGATTTTAGTGCTTTCCGCTGACAGTTGTTTGGTTTTGTCGATGTTCAGAGTTCGTTCCAATTGTATTGTTGGTGATGGTGAGTCCTGATGATCATAAGCAATAACCATGTGTAATGTGTAGTCACCTTAAAGTTAAGAGTGAATTATGAAGCAGGAGCTTTTAGTACCGAGCTTTCATTGTTCAATGGACACTTCACCACCAGCCCTTTAGTGCTTGGAAATTTCGTTACAGCGGTTACGCCACTGGGTATTTCGCTGCCCACAGATAGGTAATGCAGTGTTAATTATACAATATGGTCATGTTTCTTTTGAGTACGTTCAGTAACAAAAATAAGGCGCTTGGACAAACGTTGGTATTTACACATTATTAACCTTGAGTCCCGGCACTCACACGTTTATTACCTCTTCATTTTGTCTATGCGCTTTTCAAAAGATTTAAACCACGAAGTTCACTAGGAGCAAACTAAGGAGTGCCAAACATATATAATTGCCCCAGGAAAACTTCATGGCTAAGTGAGCGTTGTGGGAAAATAAGTCTAGGATGTTCCCGCAACAATTTTACGTGATTATTACCGTGAAAATATTTTACTCCAAATGCGTGTTTGTAATAAAAAATGAGGAGAAGGGTGATGATCAGATCAACGAACGAACGAACGACCAACTAATTTTTCATACACATGATTTTGTCCTCAATCAAATGCCAAAATAAGTGCACTAGTGCACACCGTAAAGACCCACATCTACGAGTAGGTATACAAAGCCATCAATAACCCTATTACGGGGCATTCATGGAAGACAGATTTTCACCGTGCGAGTAAACCTATATTTTACTCCAAAAGCACCATACATCGCGTCATCGTCGCAGAACTCGATCCGATGCGATGGATGGGTTATCTAAACTGGAAGAAATATCTACAATTCATAAAAGTAAAGGAGGAAATTGATGTTCCCTCGTCGTTCATCGTATAGTCGTCGTTCATGGCGCAAAGACAATAATTATTAAGCACCTACTTCTAGTTCGTGTATTCAAAAAGTTTTTGAGGAAAATTCCGTGGGAAACATCCACTGCCGTCACTTCACTGCTTTATCACGGATTGGTGAATGGGAATCTATGAATGAATAAGCCCGTCTGTTTTTTTTTTAGTTTTTTTTTTCATTCGATGAGAGAAATGGAAATTGGGGTCACCACTGTGTGAGTGTGTACTTTTTTGGGAAGATTGTTTTTATGAATGAAAAACAGGGTTACCCGCAGCAATTAATTATGATGATGAGAATGACGAATAAGATTAGGTAATGAACTACGTCGCATGTACTTGCTTTTCTATTGAATGGGACATCTTCCAATTAAACGGTTTACATCACTATTCTGCTGTTATTTTTTGTCACATAGCACGAAAATGGCACGGTGTTTCAGAAAATAAAGCACTGTATTTTTAGTTCGGCGGCAACGCTGGTTAACACTGATTCAGAACAAAGCCAAGCACACTCATCTGAAAATTTGTGCTTTGGCGGGAAATGAAAATTTGCCGTTAATTAGTTGGGATAATTTCGAATTTGTCGTTCCATGTTTTCTATGTTTTTTTTTTTTTAGCGATGCACCCTCTCAAAAATGGGTAAAAGCTTCTTAAATTGAATGGTTTTCTACTTAATAATTTGCCGTTCGGTGGTATTTGAGTATTTGTAACCAAATAAATTTGTTCGTGCTATGTTTTCTATGTTTTTTTTGGCTGCTTTGCTAACTTGGTGTCAATTTAGCGAAGCACCCTCTCAAAAAAAAAACTTCTTGCATTGAATGGGTTACTGCTCAATAATTTGCCCTTAATAAGTCGTGAATTAGTTGTGACAGTTTCAATTTTGTCGTGCTATGTTTTCCATGTTTTTCTGCTAATTTGCTAAATTCATATGAAGTTACTGAAGCACCAAAGTGTTAAAAGCTTCTAATAAAGAATGATTTATTGCTTACTAATTTCCGGTTTATTAGTCGTGAATTAGTTGTAACAATTTCAATTTTATCGTGCTATTTTTTCTATGTTTTTTTTTGCTAACTTTACCCTGCTGAATTTAAGTCACTGCGGTCAGTCCAAACCTACCTGCCTAGTTTGCTAACTTGTTAACAGCTCTTTGAAAGTGTTCTTTCAAGGTATGTCATGTGCAATAACTCTGCAACTCTCCACTTCTATGCACTTCAGTAGCTCGTATACTATACCGAGTTCCCTAGACGGGGAGATAGAACATCGCCTTGCGGCATACCTCAACTGACAGTTCTTCTTCCAGAAAAGTCACCCAACTATGAATTTATAATCCTATCGCCCAGCATTTGATTAATCAATTCACTAAGGCCGGTATTCACCGAACGCTTATAACTTAAGAGGCTCATAAACCTATTCACCAAGCAATAATAGTGAATATTTATGAGCGCTCATAAGACTTACGAGTGGTCCCGTTATTTTCGAATTCCACATACCAACTCTCACATTGCTTGAGTTTTTTTTTTTGCAATTTCAATGTCTTAAAATACCTTATTATTCAAATGACTGCATTAGCTGGCTTGACAGTAGACCATCCTGTCAACCCGATTTGTCATTACACTTTCGATGGTTTCGGCACCTAATAAGCGAATAGTTTGCCCAATATTGTTCGTAAGTGCCTCAATCGTCTGTGGATTGCTTGCATAGGATCGATTTTTAATGACACCCCACAGCGGCGGCGTCAAATAGCGGCTCCATGACGGTCATCAACAAAGTGACTGATTACGCGATTATTGATCAGTATGCAATAATTCGATTGTTGGACAGTTTGTGTGGTACGTACTTCGTAGACTTATCTTGCTGGAGCTATAGCTCATCCAAGTCCATAAAAACGGCAATTTCTGGCCTTGAAAAATCGACCATCATGCCTCTCCATTGAAAGTTTATTCTTATCTGCGTCGCACCGTCGTCTTGGAAGAAAAATGAGCCAATAAATGCCACCATTCCAAAAACTACAAACGTTCGCCAAACGTTTCGACCGAAATTTCTATTTAATATTCGAACTGTTTCGGAAACACGGCACCAACTTTTAAAGTAACTTTTAAATATTCCCAATTCGTCAATAAAATCTTAAATCGATCCATTTCGTACCACGGAAATATTATACTGACTTCCTGTCAATTTTTTTGCTCATACGAGCTGTCGGTGTCAAAATAACATTTGATTCAGAAAGAAATTAAAAGCTGGTGATGGTTTCTCCAACACACCCGAAACAAGTGAAAGTTGCAAAAAAAATTTGTCTTCTTAGAAATATAACATTTTTGTAAAAAAAAAACGCCACCAAAAAGTATGCGTGTCCAAAAAAAATGTATCCATTATCATGTCTGAAAATTTCATCAAAATCGCTACATTGGTTCATATTTTATATCTTCTCCATACAACTTGAACCACTGTGCACAGTTTGGGGTCTTTCCTGGAGATAGATTTGTATGGTTTGAAGCAGTTGAGTGTCTACTGTAATTTGTTTGTTTGAATTTAATCAAACTTTTAAGGTAAGTTATTTTTACTAACTGAGCAGGTTTCTACTATTAACAGTTTGGGAACTTCCTGAGAAAAATCATTAATTTTGTCAGTTTCGAAAGTAAAGCTAAATAAAACACACACAGCGATACATTTTTGATGAAAATTTTATTTCATTACTCGTATAAAGTTTGGACTTTGAATTTAAGTGTGAAAAACAATATCATTCAAATGGCCGCCTCGGGAAGATTCGCAGCATGCGCTTCTTTTGAGGTAATTTTTAACCACTTTTTTCCACATTTCGGGCGGTATCTCGGCCATAACCTGAGTAATGTTGGTTTTTAATTCGTCTCGAGTTCGGGGATCATTCGCGTAGATACGGTCTTATGCGTAGCACCACAGAAAAAAATCTAACGGTATCAAATCGCATGATCTTGGTCGCCAATTGACGTCGACAAAACGTGCAATTACGCGACCAGGAAACTTCACACGCAATAAAGCCATAATTGGTCGTGTTGTGTGGCTTGTTGCTCCGTCTTGTTGGAACCACATATCGTTCAAGTCATGATCTTCAATCGCCGGCAAAACGAAATCGGTTATCATTCGACCCATTGCTGCGAACGCCGGGAAATCTATAAATTCGGGTCATCAGCAACACTTGCACTAGCTGCAGCAATATTTTCGACTGAGCGTACATTACAATGATGCACAGGCCTTACGACATCAGTAACGCTTCCACTCTCTTCAAATTTCTTCACAATTTTACCGATTGCTTTACTTTTTTACATATTGCTTTAATCATCGCGTAATGCGCGATTAAATGTTGGTACGTTTCTATCACCACTTTTGTATGGTAAATTTAAATAAATTTTAACGCGTTGTTCGATTGTTAAGCGTTCCACTATCGTAAATTACAAACATTCAACTAATATTATGACACTTCAAATGACAGCTGAGTTGTTTGACAGGTGTCAAATGCCAGCGCAACCAAAGATTTCAAATCTATGACTTTTTCAAGTTTTCGAAAAGTGTCAGGGCCTAAAAGTTATGTAGCGTAATAGAAGCTTAAGGGTCATATTTTCAGTGCTGAATTAACTCTTATTTAAACCAAAGTTAGTTAATTCTGCAAATAAATTGAACCCGAGTTAACTCAGAAGAAGGTTTTTCAGTGTAACGTTAGCTTTAACTTTAGGTTGTCAAAAATCTATAAAGAACCAAAGTGCAACACTATTGTAATGCGCTTCAGCTTTTGGGACAGAGAGGGCGGCACTATTAGACACTATCTAAATGTCGATTTGCATATTATCAACCTCTTTATTTCGATAGGGTTTTGTTTTGACACGCATCTGTCAGATATATCTTTCAAGCTCGTCCAGAGTAAACTCACCAAATTCGTTGAGTTAACTCCGGGTCTAAATTGACGAAAAATATATTTCAGGATTTAATCCGGGTTTAACTTCGATGATAGGAATAATATTTATAAAACTGAAAAATCACCCCTAGCACTGTTCGGAATATCAACAAAGAATTTTGAATTCTTCAATTAAATATGGGAACAAAAACGATAAATCGATTTTTTTGAAATATCGGGAGTCAAACTTGTATGCCGTTTTCGAGTGGAAATTCGGAGTTAGTCATTTTTCACTCCTCTTACTCGAAATTTTACATGTTCGATGGGAATTGAACAGTTCCGAAATCCAACCGAAAACGACATTATAGTAACATTCCGCAATAAGGATTTACAATCATTCAAATCAAAACCGCAAGAACAAAAGCAAGAAGCCCACAACTGAGCGCTTTTTGGCTAACACAAGTCTCTCTCTCTCTCTCTTCGCATTCTAATAAAATAACTGTCAAGTTGTAATGGGTTGAATTATTTTACGACTCCTTAACTTGCCACATATAGATCCTCAAGCAATAAAAAGCTGACAGGGAGCAATATAGCATCATTACGGTTAAAGATACGTCTGTCCGTGTCGACCTCCCTTCTGACTTCCTTCTGCGATGCCGCACAGAACTGACCTTTTAAAGTGTGACGACCCTTTTGCTCGCCTTAATTGTTTCATTATTGGTGGCTGTTCGAGCTCGTAAGCGCGGTCGGTTGATTTTTCAAGTACTAACCGTGCGATAATGGTGTAATGTTTCAGTGGTTCTGGTTCTGGTTGCATAGTCGAATCAGTGGCGATGGCGAGGAAGAGAAATAGGAATTTCGGAGATCTTCGGCTCGCTAGCGTACGGCTGTCACTTGGGTTTAATTTAGTATCAAATTGATTGGGTTAATGTTTTATTTATTTCTTTCCGGAGGCGGAAATTATTTTTTTTTTTTTTTATGTTGTCCAAGTTGGTTTTGTAAGCGTTTCTTTTGCCAAGTTCCTTTCCTTATTTTTACTTGTTGTTTCCTTGCCGTATAGTTATTTATTTTTTTTTTTTTTATAGATGTCGGCATTTTTCAATGGCGATGGCGGCGGCAAATGCTATTGATGATGATGACGATGATGCCACTGTGCCACCAACATCATCCGCCGCCGCCGCCGCTGGGGAGTATCCATTGGTTTCATCGGAAGGGAGAGCATGTGGTGATGGTGATGGCTTGACATAGCGTTGGCGGTCCAAGACGACAATGTAGATGTATGATGATGTAAAAGATGACGACGCCGCACAAGTTCAATAACCATTAATTGATTTTGCTTCTTTTTTTTTGCTTCCATATACTTCTATCCATATTCTGATGTGTCTTCATTCCTGGAGTGAGAGTAACAATGTATTATGACTTGATATTTATAGGGGAACGAACATGAGAGCGTAGGGTTGCTGTGCGTCACAAAAGGGGTGTCCATGTACATATAGTTTATTTGGCTCCATTCATTGATTCATTTATGCCGAAGATAAAATTGGAAAATCGTAAATAGATTGAAACAAATTTGGCTCTTCGTTTTATTGGAGCGTGTGTGAATGCGATGTTGATGATGATTGGACTGATTGTATAATGTGCAGTGCATGAGGGCATTTTTACGGTCGATCGTGCAGAGTATTTTGAATTGTATGGAAAATAGAACAGAAGTCAATGAACAACAATAATGGATATAATATTGTCCGTAAAGTTGAAGAAAGATTTAAAATTTGTCAAAGAGCTAGAGAAACACACCAACAGCTGACTCAAATGAAATTTCTTTAATGGAGAATTGTAAGAATGCAAGCATTTTTAGTAATTGCTTTACACAGAGGAAAGAATACTTGATAAATCAAAAATGACAATCAAAACAGCGAAAGTCAACTATCACCTTAGCCAATTACACCCCTGTATGTTATGTAAATTTACCGCAGTTCTACAGTAAGTTTCAAATGCAAATTCTTATGAATTTAATTTTTATTGGTTAATGTTGGCTGCTTTGTAGACGGAGTTCAAGGAAAAGCAATTGTTCAAATTTATTTTTACTTTTATGCCATTGAACCATTCTGTCGGCACGTATTGCCAGGCCTACACTTATTAACTAGAGCTGTGTAAATCGTTCATTTCAAATGATCGAATCGTTCAAGAATCGATTACCAAAATGATTTGATCATTTTAATCAATCGATCGTTTTCATTCCAGTCAATTCATTATTTCATACTGTTCCCATTCGATTATTGATGTGTAAACATCTATGCCGGCGCGGCGGTAGAGTGAAATAAAAACGTGGACTTTCCTCTGTGCGACGTTACGATGTACCACGTTACGTAGCGCGTATTCTCGGAAATGATTTGACCCAGAGAGCTCCTAAATCGATTGGCGTTCTCCTTTTCTCGATCCGCCGTACAAAAATGTTTGTCATATTTTGACACCTGTCAAAGTAAGTGTTCTAGTGGACCCAGCACGTCGGCTTAGACACTAAGGACTAAGGTATTATCCACCTCCTAAATCGATTGGCGTACTCAGTTTTTCGATCCGCCGTGCACAAAATTTTGGCATATTTTGACACCTGTCAAAGTAAATGTTCTAGTGGACCCAGCACGTCGGCCGATACGCTAAAGCAATATCCACCTCCTAAATCGATTGGCGTACTCCGTTTTTCGATCCGCCGTAAACAAAATTTGACATATTTTGACACCTGTCAAAGTAAGTGTTCTAGTTGACCCAGCACGTCGGCTTAGACACTAAGGACGAAGGTATTATCCACCTCATAAATCGATTGGCGTACTCCGTTTTTCGATCCGCCGTACAAAAAATGTTGGCATATTTTGACACCTGTCAAAGTAAATGTTCTAGTGGACCCAGCACGTCGGCCGAGAAACTAAGGTAATATCCACCTCCTTAATCGATTGTGTACTCCATTTTTCGATCCACCGTACTAAAATTCTGGACAGTGCAAATTTGTATGTTTCCACTGCACTGGAGCAAGAGGGCTGGCCTTGACAGTACGTAAAAACAAGCGTTGATGTTTACACATATTAACCATGAGACCCGGCACTCAGACAATTTTTGATGTGTAAACATCTATGCTGGCGGTAGAGTGAAAAAAATAACGTGAACGTTCGCGTGCAACGTTACGGAGTGCAACGTTACGGAGTGCAACGTTACGATCTGCATACTAGGATGGGTGCGTTCAGTGAAACAAATCTTAAGATCCCCTTCAAGCAAAAACAAGTCCGTTTTGGATCCGCGCACGTTGATGTTTACACATATTAACCGTGAGTCCCGGCACTCACACAATTTTTTTTTATTTCGGTTTCGATGAAATTCAATCTCCGAACTTGACGAATACTGTACCAATTTTGATCGAATCTTATCTGACCCGTATTTCTTTTCTCCGATTAATATATTAATTCAATAGAGATTGATATCGAAAATCGAGATTCATTGAAATGATTGAGATTGGGATCGATTGAAACGAAAATTTGTGATTTCAACCATCAATTCATTTCGATGATCGGATCAAAAAAATCCAATCGGTCCTGATTGACACAGCCCTATATGCTCGAGTTATAAGTCCTTGGTTAATGCTTCCTAAAAAAGAATTTTTAGTGTCAAAGAACCTAAACCTAACAAAAAGTTAATTATTATTTATGTAAAAACTAACAATAGACCTCTAAAAAAAACTAGTAGTTCAAAAGTGGTAACCACAACTAACCACCAAATAGATTCTGTATTATTTCCAAAAACTGCAATTATGGTGAATGTTCTTTCACTTGGAATACAAAAAATTGTGTGAGTGCCGGGACTCACGGTTAATATGTGTAAACATCAACGTGCGCGGATCCAAAACGGACTTGTTTTTGCTTGAAGTTGATCTTAAGATTTTTTTCACTGAACGCACCCATCCTAGTATGCAGATTGTAACGTTGCACACCGTTCACGTTTTTTTTTCACTCTACCGCCAGCATAGATGTTTACACATCAAAAACATATACAAAATAAAGAGATATTCTCTCAAATAGTTTTATAAAACTTCAACTTATACCGTTTGTAACAAATTTTGAAGTTCACAAAAATTGTGAACAAGATTTTAAATTTCAAATATAGCTAGATCTTGCGCCACTCTTACCAAATTGTTTTGACATAGGATTTGACAGATATTAATTTTAGCTTAAAATCAAATCGATAGATGGCGCGCGTACACATACAAAAAATATTCTCAAAAGGTGGTTAGCCTAACTAACCACCCAACCTGAAAGAGTTAAATCCAACCTAGACTGCCCGGCACTTCGAAGTTATTTTGCTTCTTTAAAGTTATTTAAATATACACTTTTTCTTGTTGTTGCTGACAGCATAATTTCATTGATAAATAGCTCTCTGTTTTACATCTGCTATTTGATTCAGCAAAATGTATAAACCATACACTTTCTTTCTAGTCATCAAAAAGAAGAGACGCCATTCAATTTATTAAGTGAAGGACTAGACAAATGCTTTACCTTCTGTAAAGAAAACAAAAAAAAAAAACAGTTTTTTTGGTTTAGCTTGATTGAAACGCATAAATATCTGTTTATTCACTGTCACATCTTAGAGTCCCCTCATCCATTGATGAAATTTATTGCTTTTTTTCTTGTCACCAACAAAAATTATGTATATCTAAATTCATGAATGAATGAATCTTATAGCGCGCCCTCTTCCCAGATCCACTCTGCTGGTGTGTAAATGACGCAATTTTTTTTTTAGATAGGTATAGGGAAGAGCGTTGAGTAGTAGTGGTAAGTAGTAGTAATAGTAGTAGTATCTATATATATTAATACGACGACACTAAAGTATGTAGTTAAACCACGTGTCGATCTTTCTTCATCCTCGAAAGGAAGTGCGCACTTCGTTATGCAAATGAGAATGCTATATTTTACTGTGTGCCCTGGGCTGCGCCTTGTTTTTTTTTCTTTGCTGTATAACGGCGGACAACAAATGCGTAACTACAATAATACCAACAACAATAAAGAAAAAAACGTCGTCATGGCCACTTCATCCGTTTTCTTTAAAAATTAATTGGTAAGGTACTCTTGTGATAGCAGTACAACTATCACGCATTTTACTACTCAATTACATGACCACCAGGGATGTTATACATACTCATACAATCTGGCAAGTAAGAGCGTGGCAGCAGTAGTAGTTGTTACCAAACTGTTAAAAAGTGCTATTCATAGGGGAGAATTTTTTTTTTAATTTTCCTTAATCAGTGTTGTCAGATGAACAAAAAAATCGTCCCGCCAGAAAAATTGAGAAACCCCCTAGATAACCACATTTTATCTTCAAAAACCCCTAAATTTTTTTTCAACTTTTTATTTTTATTCACAGCTCCTAAATTTGTATTTAATTTTAAATTTAATTAATTCACAATAGTTAATTAAGTAGCCACAATAAACAAAAAAAAAAAACATTTTGTAAAAAAGATACTTAGTAATAAAGGGTTTTCCAATAAGAGGTGTTATTTTGATATTTAAAGAAAAATGGCATTTTTTGAGATAAATGATCGGATGTTTACTTCATTATAAAGAGGAGGGTATGCCGTTAATAATGGAACACAACATCAGCCAAATGGCCGCCACGACCACGCTTACAGGACCATATCCTTTTCATGAAATTTTCCATAACCAAATCGCAAAGTGGCTGCCCTATGTCCTCGATAGCCTCACGAATTCCATCTTTGAGGTCTTGAATCGACGCTGAGCTGTTGGCGTAGACCTTATCTTTCACGTGGCCCCAAAGGAAGAAGTCGCAAGGTGTTAAATCACAAGATCTCGGTGGCCAATTGTGATCACCTCTTCGAGAGATAACACGGTCCGGAAACTTTTCCCGTAAAAGATCGATGGTTTCATTGCTTGTGTGGCACGTAGCGCCGTCTTGTTGAAAGCAAACGTTGTCCAGATAATTACCATCCAATTCCGGCCACAAAAAATCATTAATCATCTCTCGATAGCGCAATCCATTGACCGTAACTTTTGCTCCAGCTCATTTTCGAAAAAGTAAGGTCCAATGACCCTGCCGGACCATAAACCGCACCAAACAGTCACGCGTTGAGGATGGAGAGGCTTTTCAACAATAACTCTTGGGTTTTCCGAGCCCCAGATGCGACAGTTTTGCTTGTTGACGTAGCCTCCGAGGTGGAAATGGGCCTCATCAGTCAAGATGATTTTTCGATGAAATTCCGGATCATTTTCATGCATTTCAAGGACCCAATCAGCAAAGACACGACGTTGTTGATGATCAGCCGGCTTGAGATCTTGTGTTAACTGAACTTTATAAGCCTTAAGACCCAAGTCTTTATGCAAAATACGGTGTAATGACGTTTGTTGAATGCCTAATTCCAAAGAACGACGAGGAATGGACAAACCTGGGTTTTCTTCAACACTTTGGGCTACAACAGCAATATTCTCAGTTTTTCTTGAGCGACGTGCACGGGTTTTATTCTTCACATCACTAACTTGTCCCAACAGCTCGAATTTGTCCACCAATTTCTGTATTGCGGTCCGACAAGGTGCTTCACGACGACCCAAAAATGTTTTAGTTTTACGAACCGTCTCTGCCAAATTTTCACCATTTTTATAGTGAATTTTAATAATTTCAATGCGTTGTTGAAGCGTGTATCGTTCCATTTTTATTAATGGCGTAGTTTCTACTTGTCAAATGTCAAAAAATGACAGCTTCAAAAGTGACAACTACCGAAATAGCGGGCTATTCAAAATAACACCTCTTATTGGAAAACCCTTTATAAGAACATTTTGTTTAGGGTTTTCTTCACAATATCTGAGTAAAGTTCTGATTATTTATTTACTCGACATTTAAATTATCCGCAAATAAAATCCTCCCAGTTTCACGTTATGATCCAGTTTTCCAGACAAAATAGTTATAATTGATGAAAACTTGAAAAAAAAAAAAATTAATAATATTTAAATTGCTAAGTAAATTTGCTAATCGACACTTCATCGGGCCATTAAAATACTTTGAACTTTAATTATAAGTTAAGATTAAAGTTAAACCCGAGTTAAATCATCGTATTTGATGGGTTTACTCAGGATTAACTGAACAGATGCTTTGGATGTTTTATGCAACAAGTTTGTTAAGTCATTCCACATACATTCTCCACTAAAAAATGGCTTCCTCAGTTCACTGTGGGTTAATTTACTTCCAGAGTTAGCTAAATCTGGTTTAACTCACGATAAATAAATAAATATGAAAATTAAAATATAAAGGAATTACAATTTTTGTTTACACTTCTTTAAAAAAAAGGAGTAAAATTCTGACATCCAGAATGTAAGGAATATCTAACTCGTAGAATACTTCCAGCTGTTTCAATACCGATACGAATTCTCAACTTTTTAGCTCTAAACGAATCCTCTCACATTAACCCCCCCCCCCTCTGTGTTCAGAATTATTAATTTAAAATGATTAACCAAAACAATTTATCCAAATTTCTCAAGATTTTCGCATAACAGCTGTTTACGTGAATGTCAAATTCGTTTCGGGTAATGTAGTTCAACCGATGGATAGCAGAATGGGAAGGTAGAGTGAAAGGCAATCGAATGGGTGAATCGAATTAACGATTCACGTGAAAAGCAGAATAGCAGAATAGTGCTGATAGACATGTAAAGGGAACCACCGTGTCCACTCCACCATAAACCCTAGAATAAATATATGTTTTTTTCGAAATAAGTCGAATTGTTCGCGTCCAATGCTAAAAAGTTTTTTTTATAAACAATCCCCCCCCCCAAAAAAAAAGCGGAAATCAAACTCGTTGGTGACGAAGTGGGAAGGGCAATATTTAAAGACTTAAATCGTCAAGATCTATCCCGACTTAACTCTTCGTGAAGAAGTCGAATAATGGAGCAAAAAAGCGTAGATATGTATGTAAGTAGGTATATCGCACAAATCGATTCGAGTACAACTATATTATGTTGATACCTTTAAATTTCGTACGACCTTACAAAAAAAAAAGAATACAAAGAAATGTATAACAACACTGTCGTAAGAGGTCTTTCCAGAGATCCCCGAACAATACTAATCTAAATTTTTTTATGAATGAAAATCCCAAAGACAATCGACATACTGATACTCGTACGTCGCCTCGGTCGTTACGTTTTCGCCGAAGTTACTAGAGACAGTACAAAAATTACACAACTCTCATTGTGAATGGCTGTGAATTGTGAATGATGTTATATGATGACGACGAGCGGTCACGATGACGAAACAAAAAATGCGAGCAAACAGTAAAGAGGTTCTGCTTCTGGTTGCCGTTTTTTTTTTTTATTTTTTTTTTTTATGTAGTTCACTTATTTTTTTGTCACCGAGTCTTTTGGTATTTTTTTGATTTTGTTTTTTTTTTTTTTGCTACAAAGTTTCATGAATGGAAATCAGTTTCCTTTTCTTTCACAATAAAATTTTTGATGACGTAGAAAAATAGAGTATTGCTACTAGCGGCTGTTGTTGGGACTTCTCATGGGAAGTGGGTTGAATTTTATACATTGAAGACGGTTCGATGGATATTCCACAAAGTATAATACACAGGCGATAAAATGGGGACGGCCAAAATCCAGTCCGGAAGGAAGTTATACGATTAGCGCTGAGAGTGTGATATTTTAAATTATTTGAAACCGCGCGACTTTTGGTTTCGAAATTGATATCCTATTACGGAATCACACAATGTCTAATGCTCATTTGATTGTTTAGATTGTTTGTCTTTTGTTAGCTATTTGAGAAGTGAGGTGTTGGTTGTTGGGATTTTTTTTTTTTTACTGCTGCTACTGTTTGTATGTATGGAAAAAAAGATGAAATACAATCTTTGTCGTAAAACAGAAGGAAATGAGTTGACTATTTTAATACTCGGATTTTTATGGCTTTCGATGACAAATGCCCTCGATATGGTAATTTTTTTTTTTTTTTTTTTGAATTTTTATTTTCTTTTGAGCGAACTAATGGGTTTTTAACGGCTTGGGATAGAGTCAAGTCGTAAAAAAAAAAAAACAAAAATAAAAATAAAAAGAAAACTTGAGGGCGAGTTTCACTAATGGCAAAAGGAAGATGGGAATTTATGGTGTTTACGCACAAAGTCGTTTGTTAAAATGTATATCTCATAGAATTTATTACACTGTCTGACACACATTGTTTCAAATGAAAAAAAAAATGAGACTAAGATGCATTGAAACAAGTTGATTCAAATGTATCACAAGATGAATCATATAACCCAGGCATAGGAACTAATCTATTCAGAATTTATCACAGTGCCATTTATGGTTTTTTTTATAAAACAAAGTTCTTGGTCGACTTGAAAAACGCGGACATAAAAAACCTATCAAAAGATTTATCACAAGTTGAATAACTTTACTTGAAATGGCGCCTATACGTCCAGGTTACACTACGGCTTCAAGTCACAGCCCTTTTCTGACAGTCCGGTCTCTAGCCAGCTACCTCGCATTTCACATCAAGATGGGTACGTTCAGTTTTCCGTTTTGTTCTTCTGTTGCGTTATTCATCAGCTGTGGATTTTTTAAAGACTCGGCGGGGGGGGGGGGGGACGCTTTGCTATCAAAACGTCCAAAGTTCTCCAGCACCGGAAAATTACTTGAAAATATTTCCCTCAAAGCAACTAAGCAAGGTTTATGCTTCTGGGATTAGCCATTTTGAAGTCATATTCGTCCATCGTGATGTTTTAAAATTATTGCATAATATATCACAAAATCTATCACAATTTTTTACTTTTATCTGTACGGACTTTCATTATAGTTGCATCAGAGAATATTATTTAAATTTTATTTCAGACTTAAAGGGAACATTGTGTTTCACATATTGTATCTAGTTCTACGAATGTATCACAAGATTTATTATAAAATCTATCACAAGGAGTATGAAATTATAAATGTGTGATATAAAAATGTATCACATAGTGGAAAAGATACCTAAATGATATTTATTCTAAAGTAAGTGAACATTAGTGGCACTAAGTAGTGCATATCACAGTGCTGGACTAAGGTATCACAAGATTTAGTGTTACATATATATACTGGTATTATACCAAGAATCAAACTATCAATCTCTTAGCAGTTTTTGATTAGACAGAATAACACGACTTCATTTATTACATATGTTTCGATACACTGAAAAAAAAAATTACCAATCACAAAAGGTATCACAAAATGTACTAATGTTTTTTGTTTAGGCACATAAAGCCAATTTAAAGATTTACAAATAACGATATTTCAATGTTTTGTACCATATCCTTTACTTAACTTATCACACGATGAGCAATTATCAATAGATTATAAAGTATATCACAAGAAGTCGATATCATTTTCGATTTATTTTATTTTTTTACACAGATTTGGCAGATTTTAATTGAAAAAAAATCATTAAGTGATGTTAATAATTTCACTTTATTGACCAAAATCAGTTGAAAAAAAATCTATCACAGACATTACCATTACGTTACTTAATATACAAAAATATATAGACTATAAATCAAAATGTATCACAAAAGCTACCCAATTCTTCTTTTATTTATTTGCTTTCCTTTAACAGCGACAGTAATCTACGCGTTTTTATACGAACCTGTACTAAGGGGCGTGACGTGAAGCGTGAGTGACATTTAAAAATAAAGAATTTCCGTGGACCCAAATTTAAAATCCCAAATTAATTTACTCCTTTTTGAAATTCGTATTCCAACGGAAATGTATATGAATGAATATAAACATACCCAGGCCCACGTCCAAAAAAAAAAAAAAAAAAACAAATTCATTCCTCGTGTCCACAATTTTGGTGAAGCAGAAATCTCAATTGGGATCTTAAGCTTTAGTATAGTAGATTTATAAGGGAACCCCTCTTTTGTGGCTGGAATAGTAACTTCCCACTTCTTATGTGCCAACTATTTTTTTTTTTTTTTTTTTTTTTTTTTTTTTTTTTTAGCGGGATTGATGTGTTCAACATATATGGCTTGGGCGAACAACAGTCTAACCACACAGCAAAACATCAACATCAGATGCAGGTGATATTTAAGTTGAAAAAAAAGCATCCTTTATAAAAATATACGAATATATAGAGGAGCATGTTGATAACGAGTTGAATTATCGGTTTTGTGAGCGATGTGGGCGTTTTTGGAGTAGAGCGCTGTGTTAAACTACTTTTATACCGCCCACTATACCATTACACCTTGGAAAGAATTGGGTTTTTCATTTCCGGCGAATTAAAAAAAGGAAGGTGTTTTGCTGGGGACTGATCTTGCAAAGAGTGATTATTGTCAAACGGAAATATAGCTTGGAACAGTTTCACGAATAAAGATAAATTTAAAATCTTTCTAAATTCCTCTCAGTGTGAATTTGGTTTCAATGTCTTGCATATATAGTATTCCTACCAATAGTTCGGGATGTATCATGGATGGGTCATGAGCAGTTTGTCAAACTTTTTCACCTGCCATCATTTGAGAAGATACTTCCTTTGGTAATCCCTTTAGGGAATATTTAAATTTTTCCGCTAGTTAAATCTTTAGAGCTCATAGTTCAGTAGAGTCATAATCCAAAAGTTCTAACAACAAAAATGTCTGCGTTGTCCGCCATTTTGCAAAAAAGCCTTATAATTATTAAAAGCGATTTGTTCGTCTAGTATTTGTTGGGGAGTATTTTTTTTTTCTTTTATAGTTTGTTGGTGAGGATATTTTTGGAAATTCTTCTCATTTAAAAGGTATTATGGAAAAAAATGTCGAAGTTTAGGCACCAAAAATGATTTTCTACGTTTATATCGCAACATGTTCATCTGAGCGAGAAAGTAGCTATGGTATTTTTTGTGGAGTTCAATTTCCTACGTTTCCACATATTAAGATATTGTTTGCGACAATCGAACATGAACGAGTTATTTAATAAAAACCAATCAAACCTAAGATTTTAGATGGCGCCCAACGCAAATAGGCTAGAATGCCAAAACCTCTAATAGTCGAGTTAAAGTAGATTTTTATAAGGAAGTTAAAGGGTTAAATTTTTCATGAATATTGGTAATGGGGCTCATTATAAACTGAGAGATTTCCTCACCGATCCCAAGACCTCTATGTCAGTTACATAGGGTCAAAGGTCATGCAAATGTGTTTTTTTGCAAATATTTCAAAAACGGTTTGTTTTAGAGAAATATTTTTTTCTACAATCTTGTCGCTGAGGCAGTTTCCAACAGAAATGATTCTGGGAATTTTTGTCATAGCATTTACCGTTTAAAAGTTACAGCTAATAAAAAAGTCAGTTGAAAGAGGTCTCTAAGCTCTGCCGCTTCTGACATATTTGCAGAGACCTATTTCCATTACCTTTGGCCTCTTGTTCTTAGAGGTCATCGGATCGGTGAGGAACTTTCTCAGTTTAGAAAGTTTCCCATTACCAATATCCACGCCAAATCTAAGCCTTTAACATATTTCAGTATTTTTAAGTAATTTGTTCGTCTGTTCTCTAAATGGCCTATAAACCCGTCTTACCTTTAGGTAAAAACAGACATGTACCTTCTTTAATTTGTGTAATTTCATAGCCTTTTTTTTGTGTATATTTGTATATAGTAGTGTCCTTTCTCAAACAAAAGAATTATTCGAGGAAGACGTAAAAAAACACGTCTATAATAAGGAATCTCCAGCACTCTTCTATTATATAGATTCTCATAATGAAAGATGCTTATTGTCATGATTAAAATTTCTTTTGCGGGCATCAGCACCAACAAATTGTTTGCATTTATCTTTCACACACTGACCGACCCTCTTTCTGGGAGCTTTATGAATTTTTAAGAATTTTTTTGTTATTTAATAAATGAATGAAAATCCTTCTTCTTAGAATGTCTAATTAAATTCTCTACGTGCCATGCAACGAAAGAGTCCCCCCATTATATTATTATGCTATTCCGGATGTTGCCATTCATTCATTTATTCATTCAAGAAAATCTCTCTCACACATGGGGCAAAATCTTAAAGAAGAAGAAAACATTTCATTCGAAATAAAAAAAAAAAAAAAAAAAAAAATAGAATTCTCCCATTCATCAGTCAAATATGGCGGAAATTTAGCTTCTTCTTTTACTTGCAAGCATACACATCATTTTCAATCTTGTCGTCTTCGTTGGCTTTTTCTTCTTCGGTGCGAAACAATGAATGGGAATTCCCTCAAGCATAACCATAACAATGCGGTTTAAAAAAAAAAAAAAAAAAAAAAAAAAAAAACATTTCCATATGATCACAGAAGAAGCACATTACACACCCAATATCTAAAATACTACGACCACAAGAACACGCCAAGTTATTATACTTCTTTTTCATCTCGATACCTTTATAGCAACTGGAGCGCCAGACAATTTTCTTACTCTACCCGGAAAAGCTAAAGTATTTCTATCGTTTCCCCCATCAAACCTCCAGTTTCAGAGCTCTGACTAAAGAAGGGGGCTAACTTGAGTTGGATGGGCTTGGAATTGTTTGATGATACCGATTATGCAAAGCCCATTGCCGTTGAAAAATAATTGAAAATGGTCATCATTTTTGTTCGTCTATATTCTACAACTTAGACGAAGTGGACCCTTTTTTTAGGTTACGCTGTGTGCTTCTTGGGAGAGCCATTATTTAAATTGGGAATAATATGTTCATCATCTACGATTATAAGAAGGAGCCCCCTGCTACACATCACACATCAACAAAACATATTACGTTCTTATGTTTGTGCAAAGAATGGAATTCCTATATAATCCAGCACCAGCAGCAGCACCAGCATACAAGCTTCAAGCTGTAAATGTTCCCCCATTCTTGAAAACAAAAATTGTTCTTTAGGGAATTATTCTCTTTCGTTTCGGATGAATGGGAATATGGAATCGATGGTAGAACTTTTTCATTCATAAAACGGCGAGAACTCAAGACCAAGAACAACGCCGAATCAACTTTGGCGCGCAGAATGTAAAGCAAAGCATTCTGTTCTTGGACAAAAGGTGCTTCCGTGTGGACTCAGCTGCTGCTGCTGCTGTCGCAATGAAACACATAATGGAATACCTTTATCCATGGATGGAAGAGGAGATTGTTACTTCATGACGACAACAACAACGGCGACGACGACGACGACGACGACGACCATGTTCGTTTTTATGAATGAAAATGTTGCGCAGTTGTAACAATATTTTTTTTTTTTAATTCATTCTTCTTCTCCGACACCAAAAAAAAAAAAAAAGGGCAGATGGTTGGTTCTTTTTGAGGCTAAGGGATGAATGAGTTGAAGAATGAATGAATGATACTCTTCCCATCCATCATTGAGAAGGGTTACTACGAACATGCATGGGAAGTTAGCATCAGGGGATTAAAGATTAAAATGTCCAGATGTTTACTGATTTGTTCGCGAGATTGAAAAGGTGCGGTTTTCAATTAGCTTGATTTAGAAGAAATCCTTTCTGTTTCTTTCTCTAGAGAAAAGGGTGCCTTTTTGTGGAAATGATTCACAATCATGGTGGCAGGTCAATCATTCTCAAAGAATAGACAAACTTTGTTAATTAAATCAGCAACTAATTACGCCTTTTGGTTTAAATATGGAACTTTTTTTGTATCGAAAATACATTATTTCTTATCCCTTTCCCTGAAGACGCAGACTTGAAAAACTTTCGAACGCGTTTGGGGACAACAAACTAGAAGCACGTTTAAGGGAGCTGTGGTAAGGCTTAATTAGCGTTCCCATTCAAATAAAAAAAATAGAAATATTCAGCAGATTCGGTGGTTCAATTTTTCAAGAGGATTCTTAAATTTTTCACGCTGGTTTCTACAAAGAGGTTCCCTGGTGAACTCTTCGACGAAAGCCTAAACTAACTGTGAAGAAGTTTAACCAACATAAAGAAGACAAAACAGTTCTTAAAGCTGCCAAGAGTATCAAGAACTCAAAAACTTACAAAACCGATTGAACCTCTTCAACGTTTGGTGGCCAAATTTGAGACGACCGCGACCGGTTCGGTAATCAATCAGCCAACATTCGTACGTCAAAGGAACGCAATATCGGCCGAGACCATCGCCGCGGTCCGTGAAAGTATACAGTAGAACCCGAGGCAGTCGATTCCTTGCCATGCGCAAGAACTCGGCCTTTCTCAGGCTACAACTTAGCGAATTTTGCGTCGGGACTTGGGCCTACGCTCTTACAAGTTCCAAGTGACACAGGAGCTCAAAGTTCATGACCAGAGACTGGGCTTCGGAGCGTTTGGAAGAGGACCCAAATTTTGGCCGAAAAATCATTTTTAGCGACGAGACGCATTTTTGTTAACAAGCTGAATTGTCGTATATCGGACGACTCAAACCTACACGAGGTCCACCAGGTGACAATGCATCCCCAAAAAGTTACCGTTTGGTGTGGATTTTGGGCCGGCGGCGCGTCATTGGTCCGTACTCTTTCGAAAACGACGTTGAAAAGCGGTAACCGTCAATGGCGAGCGCTACAAAACGATGATAACCAATTTCTTGTGGCCCAAATTTAACCATATGGACCTAGACGACATGTGGTTCCAGCAGGACGGCCGGCGATACGTGCGACACAGCGGATGCCGCGATTGAAATTCTGTATGAACAATTTAAGGGTGAGGTTATCTCTAGCAGAGGTGACTTGAATTGACCACCAAGCCCGCTAGGCTATTTAATGTGGGGTTTTCTGAAGTCACAGTTCTTTGCCAATAAACCACAATCGACCGATGCCCTTAAGGTGAACATAACATAGGCCATCGCTCAAATCTATGCGGAAGAGTCATTGAAAATTGGACCACTCGGATCCGTTAAACCGTAAGAAGCCGAGGCGGGCATTTGAACGATGTCATATTCCAGTCATAATGGCACCTCACACACAGCTTGTTGTATTCCATTTCAAGATCTGCCCGCTCATATTGAAAAACCCTTAATAAGGTTCCGGTGGATCATTATAACTCGTCGTCAGGATTCATGGTAGCGGGATTTATGCAAAATCTCCAAAAAACTATTAAAATGGTTGTCTTACAATGTTCATAACTTGAGATCTAACAGTCGGATTTTCAAGTTTAAAGGCTCTGAATGAAGATGATGAATGTCATTTTTGACAGGTGTCAAAAGTTTTTATTCAAGAAGGGTGTTTGTAACGAAAATCTATTTGATTTCAAAAAAAAAAATTAAAACGAATATTCTAAAAGGCTATTTTCCCAACTTTCATTTCAAAATTAGTTGTTTAATAGGGTTTAATGCAGCAAAAAGTGTCAATGTGGCCACTTTATTGACATTTTTGACATATTCTGAAAAAAAAACCGATTATTGCTCCAATCATCCTCTAAAATAATTTCAACAGACATTTAATGTCAATTCATCAGAAGAGATTGATTTTATGGATTTTATAGAAGACAAAATTAATTTTAAATTAAAAAAATATGCACGACTAGATCACACGAAATTGAGAAATCCTCCAAAAGTATATTTTATTTTATTTTATTTAAAATATAAAGCAATGTCGGTTTAGTTACAACACTTATAACTCAAAACCGGCTGAACAGATTTCAATTATCTTTGATTCGTCTCCGACCCGAACAGCAGAATAAACATAAAAGTATCAAAAAAATTCACTTCGTAGGGTGAATTGGGGTAAAATGAAAAAGAAGTATCCGATTAGAAGAACTCTACCTGCGTTTCCAACGTTATTCTTAGGAAATGGCTTCAAAGATATTTTTTTAATTTGCAATTTGTAGGGTGAAATGGGGTAGAAATAAAAAATTGTCCGATTTAGGAACTTTTTTTTTTTGTTTGAATTTTGTTATTTTTATTTAATACATTGTTTTGGTGTTTGAAAGGATATTTTTAGTGGATGGCTTTAGGGTCATTTTGTTTTCCAAAAAATTGGTTGTTATAGTGTGAAATGGGGTAGAAATGTATTCGATTTCAAAAATTCTTTCTGTATATCAAGGGTTCTTTCTAGGCGATGACTCAAGGAATTTTTTTTTTTAATTAAAATTTATAGGGTGATGTGGCGTAAATACAAATGAGGGATATCCGATTTAAAAAATTCTTTTTGTGTTTGGAAGATTATTTTTAAAAATTATAGAGTGAAATGGTATAAACGAAAAAAAGTGGTTTTTGATTACAAAAATTCTTTCTGTGTTGGTAAAAAAATAAAGGTTGGACTAAGGTGATCATATTTTCAGGAATTTTGCCATTCATAACGTAAAGTGGGTTAAAACCCAGAAAGAAGTATTCAATTACAAAAAGTATCTTAAATATTTATATATATTTTCTTTTGTAATTTTTATGCAAAGTTTAGGTTTATCTACCCGTGCGAAGCCAGCTAGTTTTACTATAAAATAAAAAATCTATGTTTTAAAATTGGACCCATATGATTCAAGCCCAGTGAATAGCACACAATAAAAACCCCCAGACAACTCGCCAATTTTAAATATTTTTATTGAACCTCACTTCCTGCTATCATATCAACACCAATCGAATATTTTTAAATTTCTAAAGCATATTCATATATTCTAATCACAATATAGCCAGCTTCTTACTCAATCACAATAAGCTATAACTAAAAGTAATCACCTCAACCACTACAATATATGTACGTAATATCGTTAAACGATGACCATTCCGATACTCACTTGCCGGCCGCGTCTTCCATTCATGAAATATTTATCGAATAATTTATTGTAGTATTATTCAACAGAATCGAAACAAACTTATAACACTACATTAACTTCCCTTTCCTCTGCGCCGGCCGCATGTTTGAAGTTGACTAGTCTATTGTGTATAGTGTATATACTTCAAAGCAGGAAAGAAGCAACACGCAAACATTTTGAATTCGCGAACGTTACGCTACGAAATTTCATTGATAAAAATTTATTAAATTTCATCGTCTGCGCTTTCGAATCCACCGACATGACACGACAAAAATGTGAAACTGGAAAATGGATTTTTAGGGGTGGAGTTGTTAGCCCTTTTGACGTTAGTTACGGATGCACGGAACGGGTGTTTTCACCACTGCCGCCGGCCGCCGCGCCGTATTGTGGTGCACCTTGCAGGTGAGATTTTGATAGAATTCTCAGAATTCCATCAAAATCGGCTGAGAATTCAATTCTGAGAAGTTATAATGAATGGGATGAGAATTCAACACGGCTAATTTCGGCCCATTGGCACGCCCACTTTAAACAAAAATGTAAATTGATAAAAATCCGGGAAGTTGTCTAGATAAACCTTCTAGAAAATATTTTTGTTAAGTAAAACGATATACAAAATTTTTCCCACGCCCACTTTTGGGCGTTTTTTGTATTTCTTTTCATTTTTTTTTTTTCACCTTGTGATAAGTTAACTCAAATTCACGCACAATTTCCAATATTTTAACTTTCAGCCTAAGTATGTAAGTTAGTCATTCGGAATAAGGGATTTTCAGATATTTTGAATATGAAACATGGGAAGTTGGCATTCGGGATTTTGATATATCTTAGATGTCGGGATATTAGCTTGAGAAAACATGGAACTCGAGATATTGGAATTTTCGAATTAGATATTTGGGATTTTCCCAATAGAAATATTGACACTCGGTATTTTGGAATCTGAGGTTTTGAAATCGGGAAATTAGCATTTGGGATTTTGAAACTTGGGATTTTGAAATTCGGGATTTTGACATTTGTCATCTTAGACATCGGGATATTGGCATTAGAGAATATGGAACTTGGGATATTGACAATCGGGATTTTGGAATTCTGGTAACTTAACCCGGAGGGAATCCCGTGATAGAGCATTTATCCTTGGCAAACAAATCATCGGTTTTATGCTTTTGCAGTCTTAAAATACACTGAATCATAAAAGTTTGTTTATTTAAAAGTTTGAATACAGAGAAGGATTTTTTAATAATAACTGACGTGGATGTCCTTTAACAGATGAATAAGTAGGCTCCGGGATCTAAGCACCTCATATGAAAAATATGCCATCAACTGGGTAAAAAAAAGTCAAATAGTTTACAGTTATTGTTTGGTCGTACGAAATTTTGAATCAAAAGTTTTTAAGCTCATTAGAAAATTTATAAAACTTTATTTTTGGGATATTCGCAAAGCAAGTTTTCTATACGAAATGTCACTAAGAACTTAATAAAAGTCAACGAATTTCAGTTATTGGTCATAGTCAGCAATTAGTATTTTTTTTATGAATTTTTAAAGTATTTTTTTCAGTTTGGGATGTTCAAAAAAAAAAATGTATACCACATGAAAGATGAAAGATCATTAAACCGTTATAACACGTGAACTAGTTTCAGTTATTCGTCAGCCATAGATTTTTTGTGAATTTTTCGGACCAGAGATTATCATCGCCTCATTTTTTAATTTTCGAACATCCCACGAATGAAATGCTTAACATCTCTAATGACCCTGAAAAATTTAAACCTTGGCATTGATTAGAAATTTCTATGACTGACCAATAAATGAAACAAATTGAAATTTTATGACCAGTTACTGATAGTTTAGATGCCAAACTTTTTTATTCGAATATCCCACATCTAAGGTGCTAAGATCCCAGAGCCGAATCAATTCTTTTCTTTTTTTTTTTTGCATAATTAGTTCTGCACTGTTTTTAAACAGTTTGCAGAAAGGAGGATTTCATAACTTTAGTATGAGTATTAGTTTTTAAGACTTTTGTAGCCTTTAGACATCTCCTGGTTTCGAAGGAACTTTAACGGACAACGGTGCGCTTTGCCCAGTCATCGTAAGTGAGGGGTTTTTAAGAAGAATTGGTTAATATATGAGTAGTAAACCTGGCAGTTTACCCTTCGTTGAAGCCCCTGATCCGCCACTGTCATAAATTAAATATTTTGGGAAGCATTTTTCCATTCATCGAACATTTGTGTGTACAAAAAAAATCAAGCTTACTAAATGACCTCATCTTATTAATATTTTGCCTTCAAAAATACCGTATTTCTTTCGGATCCCATATTCTACAATTACATACATATTGTTGAACTGCAAGAAAGTAATAAAATTGTAAAGTGGAAGTGGAAATGGAAATGGAAGGAAATACAAAACAAAGCCCGCCACAGCTACACCACCATGTGTCAATATAAATTCTTAAGGCGAGAGCACATACTTGCAGTTGAGTGATTTATATGCGACTCGTGGTTCGTAGACCGTGTGCCGTGTCTGGTTTTATATAGAGGGCGTTGCTGTCGTTCTAGTTGTCGTCATCGGCACTGTGGCTGACAACGACGACGGACGTTTATAAAAATAGAGAGACCTACATTTTTTGTTCATCAACAACGGTGCATGAAATCGTTTGATCTATTGACCATAGCCAACGAACTTGAGATAAAAGGTGTCCATGGAATGCACCAGGAGGATGACAGAGATAATTCTAACTAAAGATACCTTTATAGTTAGTAACTTCCTCTTGCATTCCTCCACCATTTTGTAGTCCACAACGTGGCAGAGAAGTAGGATGAAATGCAATCGTGCCTGTGATGGATTAGATTAAAATATTTCGAAATACATTCTAAAAATATATAGTTGTACCATACCATATCAGAAGGACAGGACGAAAATGAGCGGGAGGCCCGGAGGAGCAGGAAAAAATATTCATTGAGATGATATAGATCTATGGCGAACGAACACGAGAATCGACAAGAAGAACCAGCCAGTGAATATGGGATATGGTAATGGGTGGAAGTGGCGAATGGCATGGCGATGGCAGCGTGGCGATGCGATGGTAAATAATTCTATGACAAACACAAGTAGAATGTGGGAGAAACATTCGGTTTTTGCTGTAGGTACTTTTCAACACAACATTGATGATGATAATAATGGTGGTGCGTGATGGCGGTCGGTGGTGGTAGCTGATGGTGGGTCTTGGGTTCATTGAATAGTCGCAGCAGGTCGGAGGCTGGGGGTATGGTAGTGATGGTAGAACATCAACATCATCGGCAACATGCGAAGCTATTTTCGGCTTCATATCTCTGTTTAGCTTTGGAAAAATGCTTATGGTTCAGTCTAGCAAAAGATTTTAAGCATGCTCAACAACTTATTTAAGTTTTTTTTTTTTTTTCAAGCACATGTTAATGAATGTTTTTTTTTTTATATATACAAAAATAAGAAGAAGCTGGAAACGGTGTTTGTGTTTCATACAAAAGGATGTTAGGCGGAATATGAAATTAGAAACCAAAAGACCATCACGGCAGATTTCGATTAAACATTGGATTTCAGGAAACTTATAGTTTTGATTGCAAAAACTTCGAAAAACAAAATAGTTTTTCTGTTTTGCTTGATATATTTGTTTATTATTTAAAAAAAAAAACAATACAAAAATGATTTGACATCATCCAAAATTGTCTAAAACTGTGCGTCAATGTTTAATTCCTTGTGGTAGATTCTGAAACACCCTGTAAAGTATTATTCTTTAAAATCACCAGTTTTACAGACTTGAAAATCCCAGTCAGGCAGACAAAAAATTGATTACGTTATCTTTAATCCGTTTGTTTTTTATCATTGTTACCTGTTTTAAGAGTTATGATTCTTGCAACCAAAAAAGTCAATATGGGTCACTGTGCGGCATTGAAAGTCCACATTATGATATAATTGCTTGTTACAAATCCCGAAGAAAAACTATAAAAAATTCATTCGTAGTGTAGAATTTTATAAAAATTGCTATTACGAACGGATTCAATGATATTTTTTTTTTCGGAATTCGTTAAAATTTCCGATTACGATGAAATTCGTGATAATCATGTACTGTTGGGGAATTTTAAACTTCCTCGCATGAGGCAGTGAGAGAAAGAGAGAAATTTTTCTCAGGTGGCTTCGGAACTGGGAGTGGATCTCTGGATAAATTGAATAGGTATTTCTGACGGTCGCTTGTCAAAAATCTATTGAAACCCAGGTAGGAACGTGTGGAATGGGCGATTTTCTTAGTGGCGCCATCTTGATTTCGGTAGCGAAACTTTGATTTCTACAGTGTACAACTAGCAGCCGTATTAACTGAAGTGAATTTACTGCGAGTAAGCTAACTCATCGAAGAGAGTCTATTACGTTCAATTTTAATTTGAAACACTTTTTGCCCAGCTGGGAGTTGAACACAAACCAAGCGTCTTCATAGCCAATCGCACTACGCATTGCGCTACCGAAGTCACATGATCAGGTCTAACTCAATGTAGGTTGTTTTTGTTTGACCATTGCATTTGAATCAACTAGCATTTTTATTAGACGAGACTAGACAAGCTAATTTATAACAGTTATAACAGTTTCTTGCCATTAAAAGTGGGCGTGCGTTAACGCGACTTGAACAAAAAAAACTCTGGGTACCTGAAGTATGCCCACCGGCGGAGGGCCCTGGCGCTGCGGGGCTGCATAAACAGTACTTTTATAAACCAAAACTGTTATAATTGACATGTCTAGAGTCACTTCCATTTTTATTAACTACACACAGGCTGGTATAGTTGTACAATCGGTTTCTTTCTTTTTTTTCTGAAAAAGTAAAGATAGACAGGTATTGGACATATTTTTCTTGTAGTAGAATGTCTTAAAGAATTTTAAATAAGCATCATTTTACTATTCTTCGGACAATTTGTTTTTATTAATAGGAAATTTAAACTCGTGTGTTAACTCTTATTCTATGGTTTTCTTAACTCATGGGATAGAGGTGGGTTAAGTTTTTTTTTTTATAAATAGAGGCCTGAAGGAGTTTAAGGTAATACTCCACTGAAAAACTGCTTCTAAGTAAACTTGGGTTAAATCGATTTGCAGGATTAACTAACTCTGGTTTAGCTCAGAGTTAATTCAGCACTGAAAAACTGGCTTTAAGTGTGTTAAGTTTCGAAAAAAAATTTAAATTATTTAAGGGGTTAAAAGTAAGCTTTATCGTACTTTACTTTAAAAAAATATTTAAATACTACCGTTCAGTAATACGCAAATAATCAAAATGGCCGACAATTGTATGTGATTGCATATGAACATGATCAAGACTAATAATTTACAAAATCTACTTGTTTTTCGTTCATAAGCATTTGTTTTTGTGATCTTTTGGGATCCTTATTTCTTGGCGTGTTCGGGAAATGAGATCTGAGAGATTTCCCTCTGTCAAAAAGTGAGCAAGCGAATCTAAAATTTTTTTACTTTAGGATTTTTTTTTCTTTAAGATTTTAGGATACATATTGATATAAAGCTTAAGTCAGTAAATTAGCATTTTTGTTTTTTTTTCTCTCTCTCTCTCTCTCTCTCTCTGTCTCTCTCTCTCTCTCTCTCTCTCTTTCTCTCTTCTCTCTCTCTCTTGCTATTCAAAAATCCTGCTTTTCATAATCTTGCAACTACGAATTCTCGCTTTTTACAATCTCGAAATTACAAAAACCCGCAAACTAAAATCTTGCAATTGATTTCAACTCTCTTTTCGGATGCTCATCTCGCTCTCGCAACTCCGTTGCTAAGCTTTTGGAATATTCAGATGTGCGTGAAGTTAGCACCGCCATTTTCGATTTTCAAAAAAAAAAAAAAAATTGTGCTGTAATGTGCTCAACTTAAGCTGTCTTGCGCCGTTAATATTTTTTGCAAAATTCGCAAATTTTTCTGATGCATTATTTTGCAAAACTACGATTTTCTTAAAAATCAAAATTGTGATGTTTTGTGCTCAGTTTCTTGTCCTAAGAACCAAGCAGTTAAAAAAAAAATTCGCATATTTGCAACTTTTATGGTCGAAACTAGATGTTGCGAAGCTCCATAGCGTGCAGTTAACATCGCCATTTATTTAAAAAAAAAAAATATGTGCTGCAATGTGCTCAACTTATGCTGCCCGTAATATTTTTTGCGAGATTTACAAATTTGCAAATTTAACGGATATATTTTTTTTTTTTGCAAAATTACGATTTTCTTAAAAATCAAGGTTGTGCTATTTTGTGCTTAGTTTGTGCTGCCAAAATCCAGAGATATATCAAAAAAAATTTGCAATTTTGATTTTTAAGAGAATTTTAATTTTGCAAAAAAAATATATCCGCTGAATTTGCAAATTTGTTAATTTCGCAAAAAATATAACGGGCAGCATAAGTTGAACACATTTTTTTTTTAATAAATGGCGGTGTTTACTTCCGTAAAATTTGCAAACTTGAAAAATATTTACGAAACATAACAGCACAAGTGTAGAACATTACAACACAACCCCATTTTTTTTTTTTGAAAATTTAAAATGGCGGTGCTAACTTCAGGCTGGCTTTGCAAAATTTAGTTTCGGCCATAAAAGTTCCAGACTTGCGATTTTTTTATCTTTTCGATTCTAAGAACGAAAAATTGTGCACAAAACAGCACAACTTTGAATTTTAAGAAAATCGTAATTTTTCAAAAAAAAAATTCATCCGTAAAATTCGCAAAAATGCGAATTTTGCAAAAATATATACGGCACAAGTGCAGCATATTACAGCACAACTTGAAAATCCAAAATGTATGTACCTACGTCAACATTTTTGTTGAACAATGGTTGCAAGATTTAAATTTGTGAGATTTCAGGGTGATAGACGTAAATGCGTTAAAAGCGGGATTTTGTAATGGAAAGCAAGATTATTAATTTGCGAAATTTTTTCATTCGAGCTTTTCATGTGCGGATATCGTAGTTCTTCTCATTGAATCAGCAAATCATGACTTTACCCCGTTTGGCTTCGTTTAATAATTTTTGAACTCCTTTGTGCGTGTTTCCTTATAAATACTATCAGAATTATGAGCCAACATTTTTATCAGCTGTGCCTGTGAGATCTAATCAAGTGATTAAAAAATCCTTCCAAATTAAAACGCTACTTCCTAGACTATAAATTCAAAACCAAGCTCTTGTGTTGTTGTGATTAATTCTCAGAATCTTCAACATCTTCAACTACTAGCTTCTGATATCACCAAGATGTTCTCTTTTTTTTTTATTGCATGCTCGCAATTAAGAAGGTAACATGATTTCTTTATGAATGGGTTATGTTAGATCATAAAATAAGAAGATAAAAAAAAAAAAAAAAACTTAGTTAGCCCAGTCTATAGGTATAGGATGAGTGTCTTAATTTTCTGTAGAAGACTGTGCCTGGCAAGGCGCAGAGTAACAATTTATTTCAGATGCCACCATGATATGAGCGTAGATAAAAACAAAAAAAAAAGACCAAGACATGGAAAACAGTTGCGTGGAAATTATGATGTAATTATTTTGGTTTTGGTTTTAATTTTTTTTTTTCTGTTGCCGCAGTTGTTGTTGTTGCAGTGGTATGAGTTTTCAAAGTGAGAGATGTGCGGTGATCTGATGATGGTGATTGGTGATGGTGAAGTAATTTGATACTTTTCTCCCATGCAATTCATATTCTTGCAGAGCTAATAAAGGTTTGCGTGCAACAGGTGAACGAACGGGGAAAATGTATTTTTTTATCTGCGACTACAAGGTTTCCTCTTTGTTGCAGTCATAGAAATATCATACCTGCCTACAACCAGCATAGTTACAAAATTTTATAGAAATAAAAAGGAGGAAAAAACTTGACTATAATATAATTGGCGTTGTCGTTTCCGTGTTTATAATTTAATTTGTTTTATTATCTAGTAGCATCAACAATGTGTGATGGATATGCGCTAAAAAGTGTGCATTGCTGAGATTAATCGAGTCAAACTTTATCGTGTGGTTCAGATGAGTGATTTGATAACTTTTAAATTTTCGGTTGCCAGAATGTTGATAATTGACTTACACTTAATATGATGTCACTGAAAAATTTAGAAGTCGGGAATATCTGGAAACATAGTAACAGGCCATCAAAGTCCATACAGCAAACACTATGTGCTAAGCTTCTTAAAGTGTATAACTTGTCTCTATGCTCATCAGTTAAGTTGATATCATCCTCTTTGAGCAATATAGTCTTCAAGCTGATAATTCAAACACTATTCTTTCAGACTTTTTACCTGCTATGAAAGTGGAGTTCCACTGGGTTCTATTTTGGGACCACTATTGTTTTCTTTTTTTACATTACTCAGCGGCCCACGATTTTATTAGGCATTGATCTGTACATGTACACCAACAACGGACGTTCAACTCTATATAAATATTAGAAGCTTATTGGGCCCGAGCACACCGTTAGCAGTGTAAAAACGATGACCTGGCAGAAGTAGCAAGCTGGTCTTCAAAAAATAATCTCCTCTAAAACCTCATTGAACCTAATTATTAAGTTATTTACTTTCTTTCTTACCTTAGCTTTCTAATTTCGCAATGCTTTTAACAAATTTCTGTGAACTTACCTGAAAATAAAAAAAAAAAACACACACAAATGAATCCAAAAGTTGGAAAGGAGGTAAAAAATATAAGTTTTTAAATTATTTTTTTTTCATATTAGAATGAGGGAAAATTGTTGAAAGAAACAATTCCAGGAATCTACCTTGAGTAGAAAACGGCTAGAAGATTTATTAGTCAAAGTTCGTTTGAAATAGCTTAAAAGTAACTCAACAATAAGTTGATACAAATTCCATTCATACACACCAGATTACTACTACACAAGAGTCTCGCGATCGAAATAACAATCCAAGGTTTTAAAAACAAAAAAAACTGGTTCTAAGATTGGGACAAAGTCTCTTGGAAACATCGAAGGTAACTTAGTCACGAAGCACAGGGAATAGCAGATTTATCCAAGGAATCATATACAAGTAGAGCGGGTGATAGGGCTATAAGAGAATCTACCTACAATAAAAAAAAAAAAAAAAACAATTCCATTACCCATAGAATAGAAAAATTTGACTTAAGGCCGCTTGTTGTGACGGATTCGTAGTGGAACTCTTCAAATTCATCAAATCATCAATTAAATACGGATGGTAAGAAGCATGTCCGATGGCTTGACTATCAGCTCTATATGCCCCATCTTCAAAAAAGACGACCCTATAGGTTAATGTTTAAAGAGGGTGTATCGAGGGGAAAATACAACCGCGAACTTTATGAGATGCACGTCGCGACTTTTCGTGATATTTGGATTTTTGTATGGTGCCTTCGATTGATACTTTTTTTTCGTTGCTTTAGGACTTTCTTCAAATTCAATTTTTTTGGCAAGAAGTGAACTAGTTGGTATTATGAGAAGCTCTGGGAGCATAATAATTGAAGAACAGTTCACTTTCTCAAAAGAAGCACTTATTAAATTAACAAAAAGCACTGAAAAGGCACAAATAGAAGTTTTAAGCAAAACATTCTCGCATTTCAAAATTTACTTCAAGACACGGTGGCTCAAAGCTTGCAGGATCGAAGAAAATTTTTTTAAATCTTATGAAAAATGGCTAAACAGTTCTATTAGATTCTATAAAGCACCAGATTCAGCGAAAGAACGTGGTCGTCCGGAAGTGAGTTTTGAGAATTCTTCTGAACGAAAAAAGAGGGCCAAAACGCAGGACTTGAGAGATTGGGTACCTTCTAGTGTACTCAATTATGCTTCTAAAATGAGTTCAAGAGCTTCCGGACAGATTCAAGCCTCCAAACTCTTAAAATAAGTAACTGTAAGCCCCAAATGAGCTGAAAAGCACAGAAAAGCATTTAAAAAGTCGCAGGAGAAAAGTTGTATGACTGGAGAAGATGCTTTGGCAGTATTAGTCGAAGCGAAACTATCACGCCACCAATATAATGTGCTAAAAATGAATGCTCCTGAAAAATTTCCATTGTATTACAAAGTTGTGCAGAATGCAAAGAAAGATTGTTTTCCCAACAAAGATGAAGTGAAAATTACAGCTACAAAAGTCGAAGTCAGTCTTCAAGCTTTGCTTGACATTACATCAAAAAGATTACTTTCAATGTTGGAGTGTTCTTGAAACAATAAGAGATGAAGATCTTGAGAAATGTTTCTTAATATCGAAGTGGGGTTTCGATGGTAGCTCGGGACATGGTTCCTATAAACAAGCTTTTCACGGACCAGAAGCAGACGATCCTGCGGTTTTCATAACATGTTTAGTCCCCATTCGACTTGTAAGTGGTGAACATATAATCTGGCAAAACCCTCGTCCAGCTTCCACAAATTATTGCAGGCCCTTGAAAATTGAATATATTTAATAGTAAACTCAAGTTTCGAAAGCTGAAAAAGCACGAGTGGATAAACAGATTCAAAATCTTCAAACAACTTCCGTAATAATCGGTAATAGGTCTGTAAAAGTAGATCATTCTTAAATTTTGTCCATGATTGATGGAAAAGTTTGTAATGCTTTAACTGAAACCACCTCAACCCAAAAATATTATTTATGTGGAGCAACTTCGAAAGAATTCAACCAAGTGGAAGATATGATTAGACGACCAGTAAAAACAGAACACTTATCTTTTGGATTGTCTGTTTTACATGGTTGGATACGAATGTTTGAATGCCTTCCGCATTTAGCATACAAATTACTCATTAAAAAATGGCAAGCTCGCGATAGTGACAAAGAAGTCGTGGCAGCAAATAAGGCCCGAATTCAAAAGGATTTCCGAGAACGATCTGGATTAATTGTCGATAAACCAAAACCGGGATTTGGTAACACGAACGATGGCAACACCGCTAGGGTTTTTTTCCAAAACCCTGAACTCTCAGCCGAAATAACAAAAATAGGCACAGAACTTATATAAAAAAATTCACACAATTATGATTATAGTTGTCCCATTATAACATTAGTTTGCGTTAAAGTGGGTGTGCGGGGTAAGTTTAGCGGACAAAAATTAGATCTTCAATAAATCTTCTTTAAGTTTTAATATTGAAATAGGATACATTTCAGAAAATCGGGCGTTTTAGTGGGCGCGTCAGGTGGACGGGTTTAAAAATATCTCCGGACTGGTCTCCGAAGCTATCGTGCAAAATTTCAGGTTCTAAACGGCTGATTTGATGCCACTTTTTATAGCATTCTGCCCCACTGTGCGTCGACTACATTGGCTGGGCCAGATCGAGGAAATATAGACAACAATGCTCTTGCCAAGAATCTTCGCCTCCATACTCGAGGCGACTAGTAAGATCGAACATCCTGTTCGGAGACCAAGTAATCGCGGATGCCAAGGGGCTTGTTCTGGAAGACTGGAAGCAGCGTGATACTCAGGAAGCTGCCGTGTCTCAGACTGAGACCCTTCTGGTCTTCAAAGCTCGTTAAGTAAGCAGAGTCTTAAAATAGCGGATTAAGTTATTTTTGGTTCAATGCAACAATTGCTTCGCCAAACAAGAAATTATAACTTTTTGAGTTATACAGGCGCAAAATTTTCAACAGGCTGATGTTAAGGTACAGGGTCATTCATTTACCGCTTCCAATCTTTAAATTTAAATAAAACAAAGTGTGTGTGAGATATCAACGAAATTTTGTATTCGTTTGAAAGGCCTATCGATGCCGTTATGTGTGGAATATAACATCGTTCAAATGTCCAACGCGGATTCTCTGGGTGGAGCGCATCCGAAATGTCCAATTGTCCATGACTCTGGTGGATAAATCAGGCTGAATTTGACCGATGGCTTTGAGGACCGCTGTGGTTTGTGGCTTATTGCCACAGACCTGCGACTTCAGAAAACCCCATAAGAAAAAGTCAAATAGCAGGATCTCGGTGGCCAGTCCACATCACCTCCACGTGAGATGACCATGCCCTCGAATTGCTCGTGCAGAACTTCCAATGCAGCCTGTTCAAACCACATGCGGTTGGTGTGCATATCATCCAATTTAGGCCAAAAGAAGTTGGTAATCATCGACCTATAGCGCTCGCCGCTAACGGTGATGGCCTGGCCAGCGTCGTTCTCAAAGAAATATGGACCGATGATCCCGACAGCCCAAAATCCACACCAAACGTTGACTTTTTCGGGATGCATTGGACGCTCTTGGATCTCATGTGGATTGGTTTCGTCCCGAATTCGACAATTTTGTTCGTTGACGTACCTATTCATCCAGAAATGGGCCTCATCGCTGAAGATGACCGTAAATGGGCGAAGCGCGTGGAACGTTGCCCTAACAGAAAACCCATTTTTATAAAACAATTTTATCATTTGCACGTGTCGTTGAACGCGATATCCGTCCATGGAGATTTGGCAAAACAGGCTTAATAAATGACAGCCAATTGTACAGATGTGGCTTCAACAATATGGCCTTGGAAGACCCTTCATAAGCATCACGATACTACCTAATAATTTTATAACTAGCTAAACACGCCTATAAGAGTGACAGTTCATGCAAAAAGTAAGCAAACAGACTTTTTCACATTTTGAATTGTCAAAGTGACATATAGAGTTAGTATGGTACTAAGGGCCAGTTTCACAGTCAGAAACGTGGTACTTAAGTGGGGCAATGTGAAAGATTAATGCGCAATATCACAGTGCACACATACTTGAATAAGTGAACTTAAAGTCTCCTATGTTGGTGAATTAAGCTCCACTTACGCTAGCTATGAAACTTGGCCTAAAGTCCTAATATAGGAAACTTAAGTGAAACTTATTCAGGTAAGTGTCGACTGTGAAACTGGCCTTAAATAAAATATATAAAAAAAAGACAATACGATGCTAACTCGTTTGAAATTTGGAAATTCCAAAATGTTTTTCTTATTCAAAAAAAAAAAAAAAAAAAAAAACAGTCATAATAAAAATTATAAATTTTAACATAAACATTTATTAAAGAAATCTCTCCATCAAAATCAATTTTTGTATCACTCAAAGCCTACCTACATATACACAATACACTTTGTAACGCCTCTTTATAGAAACCTAAAAGGGCTCCCACATAAATATAAAAATTTATGTGTCAACTAAAGTGCTTGCTTGGGAATCAAAACTATAAACTGTTTTATCGATTTAACTTCAATTCTTCAAAAAATGAGACTTAAAGTCTGGCAGTGCTGCATAAATTAATAAAGCAGTTTATCCAACTGCCAATAATAATATAGCCGTCTAAAGTAGTAAACTCCGCTCTTGTAGCAGTGACATTTTCTCAGCAGCCATTTAAAACTTATAAAATGCTAATTTTATATTTTTTTTTAATAATTTATTTATTTCTACTAATTTACGAGTCACTATAAATGCTATTACAGTGAAAGACGATAACACGTGGTAATAAATGAATATCTACATAACTGTGACTTATTTTTTTTTTATTTCTATACAACTCGAATTTCCTTGAGGGGATTAGTTAAAAATTCAACGAATATTGAATATTTGAAATCAAAACCTTAAATCAATACGATTGGAGTGTTACTATTTCTGATGGCATTTGTGGTATTTTATAACCCAGCCAACATGTATACGTAGATTGACAAGGAGGATGTTTACTTCGCAGAGCAGCCGCCTTGCTGTGCCGGAAAAACCCACAACCACAAATTACTGCCAAAGTGGAGAAATTCAATTTTTTTCAATAGTGCGTCGTTGTTGAGTCGCCTCCAGCAATGTGCGATAGAAATTCGTCGTTTTAACCAAAAATGGCAAGACAACGTCCCACTATTGTCAACGCCATACTGGCTGTTAGGTTCTAGCGGTTGATGATGTAGATGATGATGATGTTGATAGTGGCAGAGGCACTGTGTGACAGTTGGCAGATCCCACGTAACACTTGGGAAGTGTCAGTGGAAAGGTAACTCGTCGACGACACGATGGACGGCAAAGAAACAACAAATATTATTTTTTTTTTGCTGTTGAAAGGCGTTGACGACTTTTCAAATGAAATTCGAGATTCAAGTGGGATAGCTATTACAGCCATGGTTGCCACTTTAGGTATTTTCCCTTCAAATTTAAAAATAGGGTTGAATTAATCTGTAGCTATTTATGTTATGTATTATTAAAAGGGATACAACAAAAAATAAAATAGCGAAAATAAGTGCAGCCACGCAGTGCAGCCACGCAGTGCAAACACAACACAACACAAGGCATAGTGTAAACGTGTTGCAGATGCCCAGTGTAAACGTGTGGCATGTGTGGTCTATATTCGGTTCGGTTCGAGCTGTCACTTGATTTAAGTTCATCGTGATTTGCATTAATATTTAATTCATTTTCATTTCTTAACGTGGCTGGTCGCGTCTGGACATTTATCTTTTCTTTTCTGTTGGAGTAACTTTACCTCGAAGTTCCTTTTATAAGTAATTAATAAAATGCAATTTCTAGTTATTATAAATATAAAATGAATTCCTTAATTAGCTGAGTGATCTAATTTATATGCATAAATTAGATTGCTGAGCTCTTATTTTCCTGAACATGCCTAAAATGTATTGTGTTTTGTCAGAGCTTGCAAAATGGTGTCCGTACAATATTTAGATGATGACAGTTTAAAGCCAAAATTATAAATGTCATTTTACTCATAAGTTTTTTTTTTATGACGAAAATGATGACCGATTTTAGACCATCTTTATGATAAACTCACAACTTTTCATTCGTGAAAATGCGGCATTAAGAAGTCACTAAATTACAGTCTGAGATACATCACTTAATTTCATTTTGAGAAAGCAGAGGTCACTAAATTACAGTATGAGATACCAGACGTCACTAAGTTACAGTCTGAGATACCAGACGTCACTAAATAACAGTATGAGATAGCAGACGTCACTAAATTACAGTCCTAGATAGCAGACTTCACTAAAGCACAGTCTGAAATAGCAAACGTCACTAAATTACAGTCTGAGATAGCAGACGTCACTAAATTACAGTCTGAGATAGCAGATGTCACTAAAGCATAGTCTGAAATAGCAAACGTCACTAAATTACAGTCTGAGATAGCAGACGTCACTAAAGCACAGTCTGAAATAGCAAACGTCACTTAACTACAGTCTGTGATAGCAGACGTCACTAAATTACAGTCTTAGATAGCAGATGTCACTAAATTACAGTCTGAGATAGCAGATGTCACTAAATAACAGTCTGAGATAGTAGACGCTTGACTAACTAACTACTTTAAACCTGGGTTTCCACAGTCTTTTCTGGAACGTAAGTCTTTCAATACGGAGACTCACCAAGTACTCGGGATTGGTACTTATTTCTACTATGGCGGAGCTCGATTTTCTGTGTGCTCATCCACGGTCTCTTATATTTCGGTTTGAACCAAGTCTGAACTATAATTTCACAAAGAAAAACTAATATTAATATTCGGGATTGATTTGTATGCAATTTAATAAAAACGGGTTAAAAATATCAAATAGTTTCAATGTATTCAAAAGACTGCCAGAAACAATTGCATTTTTTTGACGGCTCTGCCCAAATCCCTTTTAAGTATTATATTATTTAATAAATTTCGATTTCTGACCTATTAGTTCTTGCCTCAAAAATTCAACAATTATTTGTTTGTATCTTTTTAAACTTTGTTATTTTTCTTTACTTAAAAGTAGCCACTAGTTATGCAAACAGTTTGGTGGTACTATTTTTGTTTTACTCAAAAAGGTTCAATTTTGAGGAATTTAAAATGTTTCTTGTGGGATATTTTAAAGCACTTGGCATCACTACGAGAGTTGTAGGCCACGAACTCTTTTTTTTATTTTATTTGTATTTTGTTTTTTTTTTTATTATTTTTTATTATTATACTATATTTTTGTGTGAAAAGTTAATTAGAAGTCAGCGCGCCGAAGGTGCTGAAGAGCTAAAGGCAGATACTCGCATTCTTCGTATCGTATTTCGTATATACTCGCACATACAGATTTTGAAGCGATAGTAGGCTGGAAAAAGTTTATTGAATTTCATAACAAGAAATACGACGAATACATGTTGTTAGATAAATCAGTAAAGCAGAAGGTGATTACCGGAAGTCGTGTGCGCTCGTTGAGTAACTAATTAGAATATTTTGACATGAGCTATCTGATTTTTTTTCTGGGTGATGTGGGACTGGGTGTGGGTCTATACCCAATAATTAATAAGTGGGAGGCTATAGAACGAATTGATTGCAATGTAAGTTGTGATTGCAGTTTTCATTTTTTTTGTTCCCTTGAACAAAATTTGAATTAACCACTACATATTAAAATAAGCCTGTGGCCTAATGTCACAACAAGGATAGTGAGATCGAATCCCAGTTTCAGCCAGCTGAAAACAAAAATGTTTTTCTACGCGTCTTGCCTACTATGAATAATCATTCAAGAGTATCTCTTCTTATCATGGAAAAGTCACTCTCATCTTAACCGCTCGGATCCGACAGAGAACTGTAGGTAACCGGTATTTTTTCTGATAACGCACACATCGGAATAGTTGAGATTTGTAAGTTCCTAGGACCTGGTTGTCGACCTACTAAACTTATTTATTTTATTTAATCGACCAAACCAGAGTCTAAGATTGGCGTTTTTATCCACAAAATTTATTTTAAATGGTATGTTATTTCATTCTTGAACTTGAGCAAATTAAACACATCGACTTGTTAAATTGAACACTGAGTCATGTTAATTCGACAAATAAGTGCTGTCAATTTAATAGTACACCGGGTTAATTTATCTAGATTTTAATGGTTATTCAACAGGATTATTTATTTGAGCTAGTGTAAAGCGGAAAAAGTGTCACAATAATTTTTTAAATATAACTTTAGTTGTGATTCAACACGACAAAACGCGACGGTTAAATCTTAATTCTCGTTACATATTTAACATGTTGAAAAATAACAACCCGATAATTGGTTGATTTCTGTTTACTTTTAAACTGATGTTTTCCCTGAATGTTTATTTGTTAACATAAACCAAACAATTGAGTTGCATATGAACTTGCTAGCATGCAAGCAAAGCCAGTCTAACAATCCGGTTCGGTCGATTATAGGACTTTATTTATTTTAAATCGAAAAATACAGCCCTAATCGACCGAACTAGAGTGTATAGGGAAAGTCCGTTCCTAGCAAAGTGAAGACCTATCCAGCATCCTAGTAGCCTCACGTGACCCACTAAATTCCTCGTTAAGTGCGTGTATTATATGCAAAAACGATCTCACAAGCAAAATACTGTCCAGGAATATTAAGTTTATTTGACATAAACCCAGATGATAACTATTTTATTTGGTAACTTTTCTTATTAATAAACATATTTTTTCTTTATGATAAATTTCCACTCTTTATCATTGAAAGTAGGGCAGCACTTCATCAAATTGTAGAAACATTCTAAAACATGATTATGTCACATAAATGCACTGATTTATGAAACAAGTTATCCGTTCCTTATCCTTAAACGTCAAATTTATGTTTAAGTTATCCGCTTATCTTTAAACGTCAAATTTGGCGAGTTCAAGTTATCCGCTATCTATCACACTTCACGAACCATTATACACTTACAAAAATAAGAACTAAAAGTTAACAAATAAGTTCTATCTCGCCGTTGTTCATCGTTTATTAATAGGGGAATAGTCTAATCAATAGAAATCACTGCATGTTGGTAATTTGTTTATTTTTTTTTTTAATAGAAATAATTCCAACAAAAAATTAATTGTTTTTCTTATTATTATTTTAAGTTTTAAAGTTGATTTACACTTCCTATGGTTCCAGAGCATGCTCCGCTGGAGAATCTTCAGAAAGCCGGAAACACTTTAATTGTTATGGTCTGGTAATATTCTTTTTTTTTCTTCGTCTTATTACTCGTCTTACAAAAAAACTTCATTTTTTTTTTGTTTTTGTTTTTCTTAAGTTTTGTGTCTTGCCAACCATCAGCCACTGAAAATCCAATTAAGCCCACTTCCTTCTGCCGAACCATCCGAATCCAGTGACAGGCAGGAAATTACTCAAAATATTTGCACATTGTCAGTCTGATGGGATTTGGCATGGTGGTGGTAGTGGTGGAGGTGGCGGTGATCGTAAGTGATCCACGACAGTAATTTACTATAATATACGTATACATACTAAGGGTGAATTCTATTTTCGAGTATCATTTTGTGTGTCTCTTCAAACTGCGCTTCATCTTCGTCTTTTGTTTTGATATTTATGTAGGTACGATTTATTTTTATTTTGATTGCTTTTAGCTTTGGTTGGGGTTAATTTTTTTTTTTATTTTGAGGATTTCCTCGAAAACAAACATCATCCATGTGGTTTTAATCGTACAATATTGTTCTTAGAATGGTTTCTTAAAAGATAAATGTATTCCACTGTTGACCATGACATTAAGAGAAATTTATGTTGACATATTGACACAACGACGCGACGACGACGCTAAGGCGACACGCTTTAGAGGGGGGCTATTTTCAAATGGCTTGGTGGTAAAAATGGGACCATCAGATGTGAGTTCTTTTTTTTTTCTATAGAAATACAAAATATAAAACTGAAAGTTAACTGGAAACGAGGATTCAGTAGAAACGATGACGCGCAGGATGAGGAAAAGAATTTCCGGCTGTGAAATTTTTGAATGACGATAACGACTGATGTTTAAGCATTGTTCAGTCATAATTCTGAGAAAACATCGAATTTTAGTGACCAGTCAAAATTGGTTCTGTAGGAGGACCCCAGTGGCGTATAATAGTTATAGTTTGTTAATTCGTGCCACCACGCGCTGGCGATCGATTTCCAGCCTATTCCACCTAAAAGCAAAGTGTTTTTTCCAGGGTTACTGCCTCTCGGAGGAAGTGACACATCCTCCAAAAGTGCTTCTTATCTTAGCCGTTGTTGGCCCTTTTCATTCCTGCTGACACACAACAGGTACACGGGAATATTTGAGAGGAGTTCTCCACAAACTATCGCGCAACTCATTGATTTTATTTTTAAAATTTACTGATGGTTAAAATCCTCGCTATTAAAAGTGCCTTAAAATTGGTTCAATTTTTTGTAATAAATTATAAGTGCTTCGCTTACATTAAGTTCGGTTCAAATGTCATTTATATGGACTATCGCGCAAATAATGAAACTTCAATCGTTAATGTAATCGCTCAAAATTTTAACGGCCCTTAAGTTCAATTATTTCTTATTCCGTTGTCCTCACAACACAAGTCTTACATGTTCCTCCAAAGTTTGGTGTTATTGCTTTTGTAAAATGGCTTTCGCTCTTATTGCCAGTGTCGTTTGTTTATCGATAAACGACTTCTATCGATAGAGTTGATATTCGAAAATTTAAGATTTCCGAAATTGTTGTTGCGACTTTTATCGCAGCAAACGTCATACTACATTTGCGATACATTTTTTTTGCACACTTTCAAGTAAAACAAGACTGACAAAATATAGGTATTTTTCTTGTTGGAAAATTTTAGTATAAAATTTATACAAAATAAGTTCTGTCATTATCGTAAAAAACGAGATAAAAATGTATTGCGAATGTCGTTCGACGTTTGATGCGATAAAAGTCGATTATTTATCTAAGGCAACAACAACTTAGGTTATCTTAAATTTTCGATTGTCAAATCTATCGATAAAAGTATGCAGTAGACAACAACAAAACAAAAAGTGAGGATAATTAAGTCAGCAATAGTGAACATTATGTTTGGTTATTTTGGGCGTTTTTCTTTTTTAGTTCAGAGCAGAGCCTGAACTGTTAAACAAAAATCATGTTTCTTTTTTAGCTCAGAGCATTCAGAACTCCAATTTAGTGTTTCTTTTTTTTGCTCTGAGTATGTGCAGAGCGCGCTCTATGAGCTCAGAATAAATTGACAGAGCAGACGGAGTTGAATAGCTGAAAACAAATTTGACAAGTGGACAAAAAAAAAACATCAAAACAGTAAAAATGGCGGACGAGAATAGTCGACCTGCAAAAGAAGGTAAAATAATTTAATAAATTTACTAATAAAAGCCGTGTTTTTTTGCAAGCCCCGAGGAAATCGATCGAAAAAAACGACGTCCTGTCGTGTCTTCCAATTTACATGTTAAATGCAACAACAACTAATCGCCTTCGGGCTTAGCTAAGCGCGGAGGATTCTCGGCGCGGAGAATTACCGGCGTGAATTGCATACTTGTTATCGATGGTTTGTATGGAAACTCCATTTTCTTTCTGTAATGGCGTCGCTAATCCCGGATGTCGTTTTTTTTTCAACCAAATATCCCCGGGCTTGCAAAAAAACACGGCTAAAAATAAAATTATTGTTTTCAATCATTTACATTTATTACAGGCTTGAAATGCACCTCTGGAATAACGAAAATGCTGATAAACTTGGTTAAAGAAAATTTTGAACGCCTACAATGCAGCGTTAAATAGCCAGTTCATCAGCAAATTGCGAATATTCTTAGCAATGAACATTAGAACAATTTCTTCAACATAATTTTTATTTTTAACTATGTATGTGCACATCATCCACATCGCAATCTTCATCCTCGTTTTCATCAAAAAATAATTCAAATCCTTTCTTCACTATTATTAGTTTATCCACTTTATTTTTAATTAACTTGTTACTTGTTGTCTACTTTTTTTTGTGTGGTAAAGAAAATGACAAATGAAAAAGTGACAGCTGGTGAAGTGTGTTTCTTTAAATAAATCTGAACTCTCAGAGCAGTGCACGCTCAGTTCAGATTCAGAGATCGCTGAGAGTATGTTCGGAGTGTTCAGACTTCGACTCTGTTCAGAGCTTTACTTTGAACTAAAAAAGAAAAACGCCCTTTGAGAGTTAGTGGCCGCTAGATGGGTTTGTAGAAAAACTGTTGTTGCTTAAAGGTTGGTATCTTTTGATTACTTTGCACTGACATGACACGAGGATGTCTTCCTTGATTCTTCCCATTTTAAAACGCCTACCCTATACATATATAAAGGGTGTTTTTTTTAAAACGTGTTGTTTTCACGAAGAAAAAAAAGTATTGCCAGATTGAAAATCATACGTCTAAAAAAACACCTTTTATTACGAACGTTGTGTATCGTCTGAGTCTAATTTTTTGCCGGTTGTAATTTGAGACAATTTTCATCCAAAACATTGCCGTACACAACTTCGCCAAAAAGTTTGATTTGACAGGCGCACGCTACCACATCGCAGCCTATTGAGTTGTAACTGAGGTAATTTCAATTCAACCATATTTTCCACGAAATTCGATAGAAAATTACACTAAAAACCAGATGAATAAATCTATGTGGAATCCATTCAAAGTGGAATCCATCCACAAAACAGAAAGAGAAAATAATAAAAACCAAAAACAAAACCAAGCCACATGAAATGAGCTTTCAAACGAAATTAGAAGATGAAATAACTTTTTTTTTGAAAATTGCTAAATAATCTCATTTTGGCTCTATCTAGTGTATTATAAGGAGGAATATCACGCTTTCAAAATCACGAACATATTTCCGGCCATTTAGTTCCCAATATTATTCAATAATTTTGGGAATAAATGGCTAAATAAAGGCAGAAATATTTGCATTTTGTCAGACGCTGCCTTTGCCATTTTTGTATATAAAATCTATTGCCCAATTTGAAATTGAATAAGTTAATGACAAAAATTGCGATAATCGTGCAAAGTCAACATTACTGATAGATCGCTCAAAAGTCCTCTGTTTTAAGCCAAGCACTTTCGATTCGTAAATTATCCAGAAACAGCAAGAGTGAGTTGACAATCCTTAAGCGTAACAGCTTAAGTCACAACGGCCGGCGTGGCGCGGCATCCGGTTGTCAACCAATTAAACAAACAAACAAACCAACCAACTAATCTATGAATTATTGCTGGTATAACCACACTGTGTTTATCAATAAAATACAAGAGCCATCACCATCCACCAATATGGTGGGTCAGTCAACATTATGGTTTCCGTTTATGGCACTATCACCCCTAAATCAAGCTTAGCTGCTATAGCTTCTAGCAGCACAATTCCATACACAATCACAATCATCATCCGTGGGTGGGCCCGGGCATAGTAGGTTTAGTTATGTCTTCCTAAACACACATACCTACCACATAAATATTGAGTAGTATACGATCGGTGATCGCAGAATGTGTGCAAATTGAATTCATTCATAAATATTATCCGTATCTGTAGTGTTTGTAAAATAAATAATGGAAGTGGTAATAGCAACAAAAAATTGAAAGAATTATTTAAAAAAAAAAAAAACAACCAAAACATTATTTTTTTTTATTGCCACTCGTGCGAATCTACTCGTTGGTTATTACCCGGAACAAAAAGCAAAGGGTGGACTGGGTTCTATGAATGTGCTTTTAGCCGTGTTTTCTTTTTTTTTTGCAAGCCCGGAGGGATTTGGTTGAAAAAAAAAATTGTGTGAGTGCCGGGACTCATGGTTAATATGTGTAAACATCAACGTGCGCGGATCCAAAACGGACTTGTTTTTGCTTGAAGGGGATCTTAAGATTTTTTTCACTGAACTCACCCATCCTAGTATGCAGATCGTAACGTTGCACATCGTAACGTTGCACGACGTAACGTTGCACACGAACGTTCACGTTTTTTTTTTCACTCTACCGCCAACATAGATGTTTACACATCAAAAACGATATTGGATGAATTCAGTCCGCGGTCAAATCGAAAGAGTAGATTCTTCGTGATGAAGAGTTTGTTTATGGAAATAACCTACATTGATTCAAAACATGAGTTTTGTAAGCGACTTTGAATGAATGCGCGGTACTTTGACAGTACCTTTCAAAATACAAATGATAACTGTCATTCCGAATATTAAAGAATATTGGGAACAAGCATTTTGAGTTTCTTTTTAACCATTACAGAATAATTAGAAACTTTTTTTATTCCATAAATGTAGAGTCGAATAAAAGAAATAGTGGGTTCGTTCAGGGTAGTTTCATACAATTTGTCAATTGATAAAATGTTGCGTTCGAATTTCTTCTACGAGTCCATAACTTGCCCTTAATCACAAATATCGCAAATATAATAATGAATGAATGGAACGAGTTAGATTAGTATAGCAAGCGAGTGATGACCTAATATTATTGATCGACCGGCTTTTAGTTGATAGAGACAGAGTATTATATGTAGTACGAGTATATAACAGTACACACCTATACTTTCAACGCATTATTTTTCTTTTATTTCTTAACTTTATATATCTATTAGGTATACGTTATAGATGTTTCTTTTGTTTTATTTGCTATAATGTTTTATCTCCAACACAGAGCAAGCAATACGCAACAATATAATATTTTTTTTGTTGTATTATTATTATTTTAGTGTCGCACTAGGGTTTTGTTTGCGCACTTTAAGTACTACGGGTTATACATACTTACTCTGTTGCGAACAAGCTAATTGTGAATGGAAGTCAAATAAGTAAACAGGAACTGGAAATTGGTTACACAGTCAGTTTACACAAACGTTGTGCTTCCTGCGATAAGAATATTGATTTTAGATTGTTCTTAATGAATTTTAATTAGTTTGCATGTTTTTTTTTTTTTTGTATAAATGTATATGTATTGTATATATTCGATACAGGGAGCAACGGGAAGAAGAAAAACAAGAATAGATAGCGCAACATTGGGCCTTGTATTGTGATATGTGTTGTTGCTGTTAGTTTTTGGGCTTTTTGGAATAACAATATAAAAAACACTTTTTTTATAAAATTCGTGTATTAAGTAAAAAAAAACCGATGTTTTGCATTTCGAACGAAATCGAATTTTAATCGATTTTTAATTTCACTCGAAATGAAATTCCATATTTCTAACGGGTGTTATTTTTAGAGGAATAGAACTTTAAGTTGGCAACACTATTTTAACTGGAGGCCATTTTGTCAGCTGTCAAGTGATTTATTTTTAGTTTCAGTTTGGTTTGGCATTTCAACATGAATAGACTGACGCCTGAACAACGCTTCCAAATTGTGCCCAAAACAAGATTGCCGTTGATCCCAATTTTCATAAGCGATATTATTTTAGCGATGAAGCTCACTTTTGGTTGAATGGATACGTCAATAAACAAAACTGCTGTATATTTGGAGTGATGATAATCCTCAAGTGTATATTGAGACACCGTTACATCCACAAAAACTGACTGTTTGGTGCGCTTTATGCTTTGGTGGAGTAATTGGTCCATACTTCTTTAAAAACGACGTTGGCCAGAACGTTACAATCAATGGTGACCGCTATAGAGCCATGATTACTGACTTTTTCGTTCATCAATTATGAGCTACCATGATGTGTAGGTGCTGTGGTTTCAACAAGATGGCGCAACATGTCACACAGCTCGGGCCACAATTTATTGGAGGAAACATTTGGTTTCACGTTACGGACCCGTGAATTGGCCTCCAAGATCGGTACGGTACCATTGGCCACTGCAAATTGGTAGACGGACATTTCACCACCGCCGATTGAGTGTTGGATCTTTAAGTGCTGCCATTTAGTGCTCAATATTTGAGTGCCACCCATTTAAGTGTCAGATTTTTCGTGTCTGGATATTTTGTTTCCGTGTTGGCAAAGTAGTGTAGATTTTATTAGAAATGGTTAATTCAATTGTTTTCAATAACAAATCGTATTCTTTTTCAGCTTATTTAATCATTTGCGTTTTGTTTAGAAAATTTTGCAGAACAGCGACTTTTGCAAAATAAAAAAATTAAAAATAAATTATGCAAATTAATAGAAAATCATTTATTTACACTATTTTTACTCGCGGGAGGCAATTTTTTCATATTTTATTGTCAATAATAGGAAATTGAAATTCGGGTCAAAAATTGAAATATACAGAATTCGCTTGCTTAGCAAGATTTCAATTTACATTGCAATAAATAAAATGTTCTAAAATGTTGCATCATGCAAAAGTTGTCATAAAAACATGGGTATAACTGGCAAATCTGTATTCTATTGTGACTAACCACATTTGAATTCCAAAAGAAACAATAGCCATATTGAATAATTAGCACTTCATTGTTCATTACCTGTCTGTATGCAGTGGAAAAAAGTCTAGTGTTGAAAGATCGACAGCGAACTACCCAGTGGCGGAACCGCTGTAACGAAAATGCCAAGCACTAAAAGGCTGATGGTAAAAATCTGGTGGTGAAGTGTCCAACGGTGAAAGTTCGGCACTGAATAGTCCTGCTTCGTCCAAGATCGTGCGATTTAAAGCCGCTTGACTATTTGCTGTGGGGATATGTGAAGTCGCTAGTCTACGCCGATAAGTCCGAAACGATTGACTATACTTGGAGGCCAACATTCGCCGTGTTATTGCCGATATACGGCCACAAATGTTGGAAAAAGTCATCTAAAATTGGACGTCCAGATTAGACTACGTCTGAGCCAGCCGTGGCAGTCATATGCCAGAAATCATATTTAAATTATAATGCCAGAAGATTATCTTACGAATAAAGTAAATTTCATATCAATTTAAAAAAATCATCTTTGTTTTATTCCATTTCAAAATTCTATATCTCTAAAAAAAACACCCTTTATTTCCCGAGTAATAGTTTTGCCTGCCTCAGCTCGTTGAGTACCTTCCAGTTTTTGGATGTTTTGGCCTCCTCTTCTGTTTTTGATTTTGTTTTTAAACACAGACCCACTCAAGGATATACATCTGAATCAAAACCTTCAAATCGGAACTTGTCTGTTTTGGGAGTTCAACGAGTTGCTATGAATCAATCCGCGCTTAAGACATACGTTAAAAAAAAATTAACTGGGTCTTCAATCTGCACCGACTGATTAGAAGAAAAACCGAATTAAACGAATAAAGACAAAGTTCCTGATCTACAAGCAACTCTTTCAACCAGAGATCAAGTAAAGCTTTTCAGTTTTGCACACGCGATCTTCAAGCCATGAAGGTGATTCAAGTTTTTCAAAAAAGAAAAATTCCTAAGAATTTCACCGGATTTTACTTCGACCGGCATGCAGTGTTTGGTTTGTTGAATTTTGGCAAAAAAAAAATTATTGACACGAGGAAAATGATTGAAATTTGGTTCACTTAATAATTTGGGGACAATTAATTGAGTGGTACTGTCATCGAAATCAGAACTTTTAGTTCAGAAAATGGTACGAAATTTTGTATTATTTTTAGACCAAATCTGATAAAACTTTGAAAATTTTGACAGTTAAAAGTTAACAACGAAATTTTAGGCCATCTAATCAAAAACTCAAAACAACAAAATCTAAAATAATAGCTTTAAAAATTTTATTTTTTTGGTTACTGTATTTCAAACTGGCGGCAGATTGATGGGTTTTTGAACGCTTCTGGTTTCGATTCTCAAATCAAGTTCAGAATAATTTGCTCTTCTTTTCAGAACAAAAACTGCTATTCCCACACCAATCGAAAAGGCCAAAAGAAAGCGAATTGATTTGTTTCTGTCGATTGAAAGGAATTTGTAAAAGAATCGAATTATTTTTGTGGTTTGTGTGTGTGTGTTTGTTACTTGACAGCTGCAATTAATTATTTTTAACAGTTATATTGACTTAAAACACTGTTGAATTTGTCTTCCCGAATTTCCACGACTTTCAATTTGAAGTATTTGAAATGTCAAATCTCTCTATATAGGGTGTATGCAAATCGGTGTGTAATCTTGCTAACAATTCTAGATTTGTTTTGACAGAAGATAATTGAATTTGTTTAGAAAAAAAATCGGAACAAAATCGATTCTTTTGTTGAAAGGAATTCGACATACATATACAAGTAAGATTTAACATTTTGGCAGCTGCTTACAAGCTGAATTCAGTGACCGCGAACTTGTTGAGTTATAAGATTATTTCAATTTTAATAAATTTAAGTGTTGTTTGACAAATGTCAACTGTCAGAATTCGATATCTAACGTCAGATTAAAATACAGAAACCAGAAAAAAACAACATTTTTAGAACTATTATTTTGAGCTGAAATTTTGTTTTCAACTTTTAATTGTCAAATTTTTTTCAAATTTCTATCAGATTATGAAAACTGTCAAATTTCTATTTGATTCGATCAGATTAAATTTAATTTTTTTTTTTTTTTGAAATATGCGAAAGAAAATTAAATGTAAGTTCTATTTTTTTTTTGTTTAAATTTTCACTCAAGACCTCTGTTAGTTGCAAATAATATTGAAGTAGAAATCTTGTAATTTCCTGCAGGTATTTTTGTGTCTACACAAAATTGCAATGTTAACTCAAAAATTTGATTTATTAAGTTGTGTCGTTTTTTTTCCTGACCGACGATATTTATTTTTAATTATTTTCTGAAATAACTACATATATCTATAGAAGTACATATTATGTACATAGGTACATTGTACCTATATCAAATGTCTAAACAAGTTGAACGATTTGAAAATTATTATATGAAATAATATTTTAGGAATGATCTAATTAAAATAAAATTGCATTCACTTTAGCACAAATTCCCTGTGAGTTCATTATAACAGCTTTTAATATATTTTTTTTAAGAAATTATAGAAAAAAATGTATTTTCCTTCAATCGTACATACCTATGCTATTCCATATTTGTCTATGTTTTTTTATGTTCAGTTCAAAGATAATACCAAGAATTCCACAAACAATCCCCACATTATCTGAATTTCATTCACATATTTATAAAAAAAAAAAAAAAAATTGATAATTTCACACCACCAGCCTAAAGCCATCACATATACCTACATGCCTATTCCGACAACTTTATAGCTAAAACTACTCTACATAAGCTTTCACTTTATGTGCCCCATCAAGTTATGGCCACTCGTACTAGGTATTGGATGGTGGAACAACTGCTATGCTATCAGAGAGGAAAATAGATAATTTCATTCATTGGCATTCGCATTCTTCATTCACAGCAAAAAAGCACAAAAAAAAAGAAGCTCTCATAGCAACAACGGAAAAGGCAGCAAAGGCAGAAAAAAACAACCAACCAACACACCATTCAGCTTCAGCCACCTCAGCAAAGCTATGAATGAATGAACTAGATACGTTGATAAAAAGCCAAAAAAAATATTTATAAGCGAAGGTGTTGTGGTTGGCGTTCCTCCATCGAGTTCGAGCATATACATATGTCTAGCTGCTGCTGCTGCTGCTACACCACCCACGAGTCTATATAGGAATTTCGCGCAGTAAGAGGTCTGAAGCTGAACCCACATTCAAACGGCCGGCCGGTGTCTGCTAATGAAAAGAAACTATCACACATGAGACGTAGGCAAAACATACTGCTAAATGATTAGCAGGATTAACTTATCGGAATGAGCCTTTAAGCAATAAAATAAATGCTTGAGTCGAACGAACTTATTCTTATGACAGATAGTTTCCCTTTCCATCAGATACACAGCCTTACTCTTAAAGTATACGTTTTTTAAGTACATAAAAGTAGGTATCACATAGATAAAACAAAAAGAAATTCAACGATGCCTCTACCCTTACCCCTAAGCATCACCAACTTCAAACTTTTGTACCTACCTACCATAGGGCAGAAGGAAAGTTAAGAAGACTTGAAATCGAGCAATAGATACTATGGAAATAGACTTTTCACAACTTCCGGTCGTACTTCCTCTGCTGGCTTTTTATTCATCAGAAAAGAATTTTTTTTTTTTGTTCTTTTGTTTTTTTGTTCTTTTATTTTATACAGATTCAGTTTTGTTGTTCTTTTCTTAGAATTTTTATTCCACTCTTCTATTCGCGCGACGATATGTTAGTCTTGGCAAATGTCTTCGTTTGGCTTCGAAGAACACAACAGCCCAGCCAAAACGACCGACAAAACCAACAATGTCCTCTGTCTCTCAATACATATATATACTCAAGTTCACATTTATGTAAAAAAAAAAAAAAAAAAAAACAAAAAAAAACACGAGACTGGGTGACTAAACAGAGTGATTACATAAGTTATAGTCGACGAGCGAGAGGAAAGAAATTAAAAAAAAAAAATGCTTAAGAACAATTTTCATTCATGAATATGAGATCACATTTTTGCATCTCTAGAGAACTTGATTGTTTGTACAGAATGTGAACTTTAGAATGGAAGGAGAGCGGAACGTCCGTCGTCGCTCATCACTCGTTGCTCGTTGGTCGTCACAACTCAGAGAAAACAAATACTGCCTAAAAATATGCACGTATTTTTTTATTTTGTTTTAAAAGAAGATGATGCCACAAGGGGTCATTGTGGTCTTGTGAGTGTGTATTTTAATTTTTTTTTTTTTTTATTCTGAAAATAAACTTAAATGTCTTGATTTATTTAAATTTTATTTTTGTTTTTATTCTTGTTGACTGTAAACACTGACATGTGCTCATTGCTATTTTATTCAAAAGAGGGTTGGAACTGCTGCGCAAATGAATAAAATTTAAAATATCTATATTGTTTGTATAAAACTAAGAACCTATACCAAAACCGACGACGCGACGCGACGATGACGGTTAGCTTGATGTGAGGTAATTTGCTTGCAAAATCGAAAATGATGAATGAGTTCCGCGAGCTTGTATGGCTATAATTTTAAAGGCATTTTAAGGGCATAGCCGGTTGTCAATCAAAAAAGGCCGCCAAATGCGAGGGGCGGCATGCTAGAAACTTTGAGCGCATACTGCTCGGGTTCTCCATTGAAGGTGAACAAAGTAGGTCAGTTGCACCTAACGTTGCCTGTCAAAATATAGTTTACCACCTTACAATATTTTATGTACAAAAAAAATACATTTTAAAAATTATCTTGTCGATAATTAGCACAAACTTAAACAAAGATTATGTAAGGTACGAACATTTTACTTACATAGACCACCGGTCGAAATTAAGACGTGTGGTTTCCAAGAATTTAGCTTTATTATAAAGATAAGGGTTTACCATTATGTTTTAAAAATGATTTCGGACAAGTGGCCGCCGCGGCTGGCTCGAATAAATTCCAGACGTCTTCTTCGATACTCTGCTCCACAGCAGCAATAGCCTCTTTGGTGCGCACTGTACGGCGTCTCTGAGGATGCGCATTATCCAGTAGAGTAAACGTCGTGCGAAACCGATCCATGGTTGCTCGAATTTTTGCGATTTTGCCAACCGAATATTGGACGCAGCGCACGATGCGTCGCGCGAGCCGAACCATTATTTTAGTAATAAATTTTGCACGATTTGCAAACCTTGTTCAGGAGTAAGTCTATTAATTATGAAACCAAACTGAGCATTAATCAAGTGACAGCTGTAAAAAAGACCAACTCCGAAAAAAGTATTGCCAGATTGAAAACCACACGTCTAAAAAAAACACCCTTTATATCATAAATCAAAATAAAGGGTCTAATTTTCGTCTTTTAGGAAGGAGTCAATTTTCTAAAAAAAATAATGACTTAAAATGAAAACAAAAAATTATACGCAACTTTTTTTGTTTCCAAAGCAAGTTTTTACAATGAATGGTATTTTCAAACTTACAAAAAAACTATAAAAGAATAAAATTAAAAATTCAGCGTGAGTAGTTTTGAAGATTATTGTATGTAAATAAATCAGGAACAGGTTTTCTGTTAAGCCAACCGCTTAAAAATACACGTGAAAGATGATTATGAAAATATGATCAGCCTTATTGTGAGTTTCATCCAAACAATATTCTACCCGGAAATTAGACATTTTACTTTTCGCCTATTGTGAGTTTCACCCGAAATTTCATGATCGAAAAATTCCCCTTATTGTGAACATGCCATTTTCACTTTTTTTTTGGAGGCGAAAAAAATTTCGTTCGCGCGAAACTCACAATAGCTTTTAAAATTCCGGGCGAACAAAAAATTTTAAGGTGAAATATTTTTCGGGTGTAATTCACAATAAGGCTGAATAATTTGTCATTCACTTTGAATAAAAAAAGAAAATGAATAATTATTTTGACAGAACCTTGAAAAAATTCCAATGAAGATAGTTTTTGATACCGTGGTTTGTTGTTTTTTAGCCTGTTGGTAGCAATAAATTCACAAAAGGCCACGATGGTTTTATCCCAAAATAATTTTTTAGCAAGAAATGTATACCTTTTTATTTTTCAGAACTTTGTTTCAAATCAATTGGAAAATGTCGCACTTTTCCACATCTCCTTAGGTTTTCCTAGTGGTTGTACGTTACGAAATGAAAAATATGGTGTAAAATTATTTTAAACCGGTTCATATTGCGCTTTCAGATTTGGGTACACACTTCTCGTTCATTTCATCGCTGTGAACTAATCGTAAGTTTTATATGGAAATTTCATTTACACCCGAACTGAGAACTAGGCTTAAAAAAGTACTAATTTGTTTGTTATAAAAATTAATCAACACAAATCAACCACCAATCAGAACGAATATCATAAAGTTCCACTACTATATGTATAGTACTTCGATATTTCCCCCACCACAATCACTTAAATCTGAATTTTCAGATGAGAATTTTTGTATGAAAATTCAGATGTAACGTAAGCAAACGTAACTAAAAGTCAATAAAAATTATCTAACTTTGTATGACAGCTGGCCAATCAGAAGCTCCAAAAATTCAGATGTAAAACGTAATCCGTTGAACGCGCTCAATCTGAACAACTGACTCGACACGATACCTCGTGATGGCTATTGTTTTATTTTCGTCGAGAAAACTAATTTAATTCTAAGGAACGATTTTATTTCAAAAAAAGCTGCTTTTCAAATCTGAGTTTCCAGCAACTTTCAGTTTATAGGAGAGAAGAGCACGAAGTAAGTAAGGTGAACAAAATATCCCAGGTCAACATTTGACATTTCTTTTCACACTTTAGATAGTGTACGTTTAACAAATACACTTTATAAATGGAAACTAAAGAAAAACGAAAAAGGTGTAGAAAGGTACAAGAGATTTTAAATCAAATTTAAAGAAAACGTAAACAAATCTCCAGCAACTTCTTCATTTTGATTGTTGAATACGACTAATGGGCCTACGCACTCGGGAAGAAGTCATAAATTCGCCCTCTGGCCAAGGGTATTGGGGCTGGGTGGATGCACAGTAATTTCAATTAAAAATAACATATATTTCACTTGAATGGGACTTATCTACAATCACTGTGCAATACACTATTATAATGACTTACCGGAATTTTAGATGTCCTTAAGAACTCCAGCAGAGCTTCCAAAGATCCCAAAGTCGATGCCTGAACGAATACACCAGGTGTGCTTAGTTTGATGTGACTCAAAGCACTTTTCAGTTCCTTTGCCACTTCCTCACTAAAAGCAAACAAATAAACCAAATTCACAATTTTGTCGAATCAAAACTTAAAAAAAAAAAACCTTACCGGCAAATTTCAATCTCATCTGGCTTATTGGCAATCAATAGATTAATACCAGCGATTGCCTTCTCCAAATCTTTAGCTGCAATCTTAACTCCCTGAGCTGCCTTAATCTCTTTGTACTCGACGTATGCATTTTTAACTCTCAACTCCTTCAATGGCTGTGGCATAAGGAGCGAACGAATTTGAGTTGTGATGGGTCCATCTGTTCCAGCAAGGATCATGGTTTGTCCTTCTCTCAACTTGCCATTAATTAAAATTGCATCGATAGTCGTTCCCAGACCGGGTATAGCCTTGACTTCCAGCACAGTTGCCTGTAACTCATCACTGTACATGAGACGTTTGGCCAACATATTCTGACAGAATTCAACGATGAGGAATAGAAGGTTACCCATTCCTTCACCAGTGATGGCACTAGTTGGCACCAAAGACACATACGTGCGAGGATCTGGATTATCATAGAAGAGAGCTGCATTGAGACCTTGTTCGGCAAATTGTAGAATTACCTCCTTGGTGCGCTGTTGGAATTCAACCTGAGTATTGGCCTGTTGCCCTTTGATTACATCACGAATATCCTTGCGTGGTATCACTTGCCAATCGTACAGACGATCGATTTTATTCAGAGCCACAATGAACGGACACTTCTTCTTCTTAAGCAGACTTATGGATTCAATCGTTTGCGGTTCCAGACCGTGCATGATGTCCACTACCAGAATGGAAATATCACACAAAGACGAGCCACGATTTCGAAGATTACTGAAAGACTCGTGCCCAGGGGTATCAATGATAAGGAGACCTGGCAATCGATGTTCGAAGTCATTGGAACCCTTAACCACTTTTGCTTGTTCTTTGATGGCATCAATAGGCACGTTTGTGGCTCCAATTTGCTGTGTAATTCCACCGGCTTCAGAATCTTGTACATGAGTTCGTCGAAGTTTATCGAGAATCTTAGTTTTTCCGGTATCTACGTGGCCAAGGACACACACGACAGCAGCACGGAGATCGTCGGTAGTGCGACGCTTACTTGCTTCCTCTCGAAGTCTTTCGATACGTGTGATAGCACGTTCGCGTTTCAATTTGGGATCGTAGCGCTTGTCGTCGGCTTCACTTCCATCACTGCCATCTTCATCATCGCCCTCGGAGGAGTCATCGGAGGAGTCTTCATCGGCTGAATCCGTTTCTTCGTCGTCTTTTTCTTGAGCAACATTGTCTTTGCCATCCTCTTGCTGTGCTGCCTCTGAGGACTTCTCTTGAGAATCGTCCTCTTCCTCCTCACTGGCGCTTGCGTCCCAGGATTCCTTAACAGTCTCTTCTAAGTTCTTCTCATCTTCTGGTTGAGGAGTATTATCCTTGGAACTCTCATTTTGCGACTGGCCGTCATCAGTCTTTTCTTCCTCCTGCTTCTGGGCTGGTCCCTTCTTCTTGGATGGACGATAACGAGTTCCAGGACGTGGGCGTTTTTCAGTTGGATCGGGAATTTCCAAACCTTGAGCTTTTAACGCATCCAACATAGCCTGAGCTCTAGCCCGGTCTTCTTTCTGCTTCTTGGTCAGCAGCTTACCCTCGGATTTCAAGCGAGCCTTTCTTTCAGCTTCCTTCTGTTTTTTCTTCTCCTTTCTCTCTTGTTCTAGGCGAATTGCTTCCAACCGTTGGGTCTCCCGTTCTTCTTCCAAACGAATTCGTTCTTCTTCCTCTCTAGCCATACGTTCTTCTTCTTCTTTGATTTTCTTGAGTCGTTCCTGCATTGCAGCTACCACAGACTTGCTCATTCCACTTTTGCCTTTCTTGTCGTCTTTTTTCTCTTCTTCAACCTTCTTCTCCTTCTTGTCTTTCTTGCCCTTCTTTTTCTTATCATCCTTGGAGGATTTTTCGTTGTCTTCTTGGGCGTTTGCAGATTCTTCTTCTTTCTCTTGCTGATCCTGTTCTGTTTCGGGTTCGGGTTCTACGGAAGCTTCTTTTATTTCCTCTGGCTCGGGCTCGGTAGCAGGCTTAGATTTTCCTTCCATTTCTCTTTGCTTCGCCAAAGCTGCTTCTTTCTTTTGGCGCTCTTTCTTTTCCTTTTTCTTTTGTGCGGCAGTTTTGACAGTACTCTCATCATTGTCATCCCCCTCGTTGTTCTCATCTTCCACTGGAGCCTGGGTTTTGCCTCCTTTAATTGAAGTAAAAATACATAGTTTTTTTTTAAATTTTTTAGATAGTATGGAATACATATGTAATTAACTCCATGTAATGTAAGCGCGTGTAATTTTATAAAGTGTGTGAGAAGTTAGTATTTGCATTTTCATACTTTATCCATTTATGCTCGATTTAAATGACTGACTTTTTTGGACCTAACAACGGGAATATAAATTAGTTTTTCAGACCATTTGGCACATGGAAATCCATAATAATTTCCGTAATCATTTTTTATGACAAAGAATGGATACAAAATGGCAAAAATATGTAAGATGAACTGAGCTTAACACAAACTAGCATGAAATTCTCAAAAATCAACTTATTTTATTTCCATTCTTCTTGGTGTATAAAGTTTGGCCCAAAGTTTCTCCCAAAGCTAGAGTATAACTCTCATATTTGATCTGGTACCTCTAAGAAATCCCTACATTTACTGGATAGAAGCCAGCATAGAGCTTTTTAAACTGATAGCTGACAGATCAATTTCCGAAACATTTGTTTCGTTGGAACATCCTCGTAAGGTTTCTTGCCTAGCACTTTGTTATCGTTATTTCTTTAAACAATGTTCTAGTGAAATATCCAGCTGCATTCCTCCCCAAACAATTTCCCCTTTATACTCGCTCCCCCAGGAATGATCGTCAATACACCTTTGAGCCTAATTTTGGATGTACCGATAAGTACAGATATTTTTTTCTTTAGCCAGACGAAACTACTGAAGAATTCCTTACCCAACTCTGTTTCTCCCAAGATTTCTCGAAAAAAATTACTTTTATGGCCAGTTTGGCTCAGCTTTATAGCTTGGTAAGTGTGCACTGTTATATTGCGTCCTAATCTTCCATATTGGCACATCTTTCATACTCACATTTTCGAAAAAAAAAAGAAACTAACTTCACAGAAGTACTAAGTCAGCCTAGTCCCCAGTCCAGCTAGACCAGGTACTAGCTCTGGTACTCGGTCCTACCGAAAAGTAAGTACCTGAGCATTTCTTCACACCTAATACGTCTAAAACCGGTCTAATTCTGATTTTGACACTATTTTGGCATTTCAAAAATAATTTTGATATTTATTTGACTACCAAAATTGACAGGACAGGACTAGGGACTAGTACTTGTGCGAAGAAATGAGTTGATACCGATTTGAGTACTAATTTTAGGACTAGTACCAGTACTCAACGGAGGGTCATAGACACCCTTCCAATAGTAAACAAAATGCCTGTATTTTGTCATTCTACAAGACACAGTTATTATTTTGTGCCACCTAATTTTCCGTACTCATGTTCCGAATTCAAAATTGTTTGAAGTACCAGAATGCAAAATTATACTAAAATTGGTTAGACTTATATAAAGATATACACGAAAAAGCCAAGAATGAGGCTTCTTAAAAAAGCGTGGAGCTATTGCCTTTAGGCGATTTTTTTTGCCAAAAACCTGAAACGTAGTTTTCTTACAATCACTTTGGTCATTACAAATACGAAGTTTAATAAAAATCGTTAGAGCCGTTTTCAGGAAAATTAAAAAAAAAAAAAAAACATAAAAATGCTCTACACCAAATTTAATGCAAATCGGTGCACCCGCAGGCTCTAGCGGTATGACGAAACTCTTTTTTCGGACTTTTGACCATCGAAGTGTAAGTTTTGATTACAACTTCGACAGTTTGTTTTACACGAAACCAATACTTCACCCTACAGAGCATAAGTATAAAGAGTTTTGCACTAGTTAAAGATGTGTGTTCTATTTTCCAAATTTTCGCTTCAAAAAGTTTTTGACTCAGTTATAACAACAAACTCATCCAAACATTCTTTGGGAGCTTCCCCATTTTTCCCATAGAAACATTTATGATAATCAAATTCAAAATAACCAGTTTTACGATCCAGTTAAGTTAAGTTAGGGCCGTTTGCTGAAATGAAAATAAAATATTTGCGGTTATGTTCTAGTTTTTCATCAGCTCTGTCACAAAAGCTCTTTAGTTGAACATAAATATTTAAGTGTCGTTTCAGCAAATGGGGCTTAGGTCTTTCTTTATATCAATGCTAAACATAAACCATCTAACACCGATTCGGAGTGTAAGACTAACATTTTTGTATTTAATGGTCTTAAACGTTTTTGTGACTAAAGTTTTATCCTAGTTTAAATGAGGTAGATACATAGATCCGTTGTTAGCTCTAAGCCATCTAATGTTCAGTTTTTCAGTGCGGGATCAACTGATTCAATTTACATAAATGTAGAACCCGAGTTAACTCAACAAATTAAGTGATTAAAAAGCTGTGATTATTAATTGAGGCTCAATTAGGGTTCAAGTATGTGATTAATTTTCGAGCCTTAAACCCTGGTTGAATCTGTGTTAATCAGCCGAAGTTGGTGAATTAAAATCTTGTTCAGAGGATGAACCAAATTTGTAAAACTGGCCCTAACTTCCTCCGATTTAACTCAGAGTTAACTCAGCACTGAAAAAATAACCCAGCGAATATCGACGGGACTTTAAAGTTAATTATAAATATGACTATGGGCGATGATGGATTTACTAAAGCGAGGAAGATAACATGAGGAAACGGTTAACTTAAAACAAAATTTTTCACCAGCAATTACATATTTTGTACCTTTTTTATTTTTCTTTTTGGACTCTGCTTCGGCAATATCATCGGCAGAAGCGACAACAACTTCAGCAGGTGGCTTTTGTCCTGCATACTCTAGCTGCAGCTCGGCTAGAACCTTGTCTAGATCTTCATCATCATCGTCGTTGTCCTTTCGTTTGCCTTTTTTGTTTTTCTTGCCGGCTTTTTCGCTTTTCTTCGGCTTCACTTCAACTTCTACCGGCTCATCGTCGGACTCGGACATAGGTTTGACTGGTTCATCATCGTCCTCAGCCATGAGCAAATCGAATCCAGAACTTTTGTTAGCTTTCTTGGCGTTCTTCTTCTTTTGCTTGGTTGGTTTTTCATCCTCGGATCCCTCAGCACCGCCATCATCAGAATCAGCAGCGGCGGCACTCTTGGACTTAGCTTTCTTTCCAACTTTGAGCTTCTTCACCGATACGGTGATGGCAGAGACCTCGTCGTCGTCGTCGACGTCCTCGTCGTCACTCGCCATCGACTTAGCTGGCTTTCCGGGTTTCTTCTTGTTGTTGTCCTTCTTTTTGTTCTTCTTGTTCTTAGCATTGACAGTGTCGTCGTCACTGCTGCCAGCATCAACACGATCTTCAATGGTAGTTGTCTCGTTGTTGACCCTGAAAGTAAGTTGCAATTCAAATCTGGTTTCTCAAAAAGTGAAAGTTCACTGGTCGCCACGGTACTTACATGTCGTCGTCGCCAGAGACTACCTCTTTCTTGCCCTTTTTAGTTTTGACCATTTTTCACGTTGTTTCTTCAACACGTTTGGATTATTCGGTCTTTGGGAATTCACAATTGAATCGAGTAAACTTGGAACTGTGGACTGGGATAGAATTTAAGAAATCTAGTTAGACGGGGATTTCTTTTTCAATATTAATTGTCTTATTTTCGGTGTACACGCACTCAGTAAACGAAATCGTAGACACAACACACTAGAATTCGCGAACAATCGGGTTTCGAGATTCGAGTTCTCGTTCGGTATTCGTCGTATGCAGTTTTAGCTTTTTTTTTGAGGTTATGTGCTGGCAAAACGTCAAAAAAAATTGACTTTTTTCAGTCTGGCTGTCTTGTTTTGTTTGACAGCTATGTTGTTGTTTTTACTAGGGATGAGATGAAAAGTTGCGCAAATGAAGATATCGATGTTATCGACTGTAATCGATGATAAAAAATGTAGGTCGTTGCTACATCGCATAATTTCTTTTGAAATTCAATTTTAACAAACCAAAAAAATTTCCAAATTCGATTCCAAATCATCTTATTTCCCTTTAGGTACAATACATGTAAACGAAATTATCTGCATCAGATTTGGCGTACGATTCACGGACTGGTGAGTCTCACCGTGTTTATTTGAGCCACCTCAAATCAATATCAAATTACTGCTCTCTACAAATAACGAAGATAAATAAAACAATTAGCTAAAGAAATATTGCCCACGACTCATAGGGCATCAGTTTTGTTTTCGGTCTCATGTTTCTACTCTTTTGCACTCATTATGTTCGAAAAGAGTCATGACTCAAAAGTCGTCGTGTAATAGCAGACTTAGAGGCCAGGCGCGCACATGCAACTAAACAGTTTGGTTGCGATTTTGAGCACTATGAGATTATATGAGAGTCCGCGCACATAAACCGGCGGACTCTCATATAATCCCGAGTGCTCAAAATCGAAACCAAACTTTTAAGTTGCATGTGCGCGCCTGGCCTTATAGCCCAATTCTCCCCCATCATCCACTGATACCTCACAAGTCACAAGAAGAGGTGAAATTAATATTGTGACTTTTTCGAATTCTCCCCCTGAGTCACAACTTATGAGAGTCACAAAAACAATCGAAATTGTGATCTCCTTCATATCAGGTCACAAATTACATGTGTTTTAAAAATTTGATATCATAATCTATTTATTTATTAAACAAAATTGAATTTTTTTTTAAATTAGGAAAGATACATTTATTAAAGTGGGGATTTTTTCAGGCGTATCTTCCTCGTTATCTTTCATCCCAAATAAAAAACAAGATTTTCACAATAGCACAGTCTTTTTTTTCTAACGCAGGAAACAAATGATTCATTAGCTCTCAAAAAAGACTAGATCAAACTTTATGTATTTCTTGATAAACATTAGCCGTGTTCCTTTGGAGTTGGCGAACTACTCATGAGTATATCAAAACGATAGTACTGTACTACCAACTACTCGTGCTTTCATGGCGAGTAGATGGGATTAGTAGGCAAATTAACTCTGTGCGTCCCATTGAAAATACTCGCGAGTACTTCACCGCCTCCAAAGGAACACGGCTATTGTGGTTACCGCTGATTTACCACTTGCGTTAGTCCTTCATTAAAGATGATTAGCTGTGAACAAACTAGCCCTCTAACAACTCAACTCAAACTTGCTTGATAAAATATGCACATTCGTTGATTTACAAGTTGCACTAATTCTTGATCAAAGATGATTAGATATGAACAAACTGCTTCTCGATCTTCTCAATTTAATACATCTTTCTAAAAAAAGAAAAATGAAATGTAAGCTCGCCTTTATATAATTATATCAAGAATTCACTATCATAACTTCTGAGCACTTCCTAAATTTATTTTACCGATTCGAGTAGTGCATTTGTCGCTGCATTCCCGATTCTTGCACAATGCACTTGAAAAAATCGAATTCAAAGACAAATTTCGTTACAGTTGTGTTACTGTCTAATATTTAATTTTATTTTTACTTTTACAAGTGATTTTAATATATTTTATTGAATTTCCAATCTCTCAATTATACTTTGTGTCTTCAATTAACCTATTTCAAAGGGAAGGAATATTATCTAAATGCTAAATATTCATCTTAATTGACTTGTAACTTCGAACCAACTCCAAACAGAGAAGAATGGATGCAAGAAGTTTAAAGAATGCATCAAGGTATGTATTTCAAAATTGTATATTTTGTATCAAATATTATGCTTCACAATTTTTTCATTATTTCAGTTCATTATTAAATTCTGAAAAAGACGATACACTTGGTCTTTTAAACATGGAAAATTTGCGCGGTAAGAATAATTTATTTGTGATTTATTTTCTTTTTTGGTCTTTTAAAAGAATATTGTGTGTGTTTTTTTTTTTGTAGTTTTTGGTGAAACCTCAAGGAATTCATCTTCATCAATGAGCAGAGATAAAATCCAAGAACGCTTGAAGCAGGAACGTGCCAAAGCAATGGAAACATTGCAGAAAGCTTCGCAGGGTAAATTTAAGCATCCAAATCCAAAACAACTTAGTATGGGAAACAAAGAGAATGATTCTAATATCACGAGGACACCTGGTAAGTGGGAATAAATCTTCACGGTACCTAAATGGTGCATTCCCTTCTTATCCTTTGTTCGTTTTGCTAATAAACGATATTGTTCTGATTGTCTAGGGTGTGCTTTTCTCCCTGCTCTCACCTTTGCAAACCATATTGATATTTAAAATGTATTTTTCAGTCCTCGACCGCACGGACTATGTACCATATCGTGGTCTAAAGAGCATTAACATCACCGATCTTGCTGTTGACAAAACAATCCATTTAGAATCTTCTGACATAAAATCGTCGGCGTCCAAAAACTCTGTTAACAAAATATCATTTGAGCCCTCTGAAATGACTGGCAGATCAACGGCCCTCTCTCGAGAACTGAACAGACAAAAAACCAATCGCCATAGCTTGTTGTCTGTGGAAGAGATTCTAGCAAGTAGCTCTGCGGCGAGTGTTCGTAGTCTGTGTGATTCATTGCGTGAAAGCTATGGTGGTAATAATAGCTTGAGCTTGCCACGGACAGCCGATATGTCGAAAACCACTCAGGAGTCACTTTATTCGGGAGGCACGGATCAGGGCGGCTTTTCGTTCTCGAATGCAATGCGTGCCGATGAGAGTTGTTTTGGATCGGAAAATTTTGCACCCGCCGAACTAATGCATTCAAAGTTAATGGACGATGAGAAGATGTGGGCCCAGGAGTATGCTGCTATTCCCGAAAAGGTTCTTAGTGACTCGCATGTTAAGAATCAAAGTAGAATTCACGCTGATACTTTGCTAACGTCGATGATGTCGAATGGTGTCAATGATCCGGATTTTTCACTTGGCAACTATTTTGGCCAACAATCGGAAGATCTTTGGAATATCGTTCATGCTAAAAGCCCAGTCAAGGGACGCCCTCCTGTAGCGTTGGTAGATGCCACAATAACGGAAACAGATTCGGTAAACAATATATCCACTACCCCCAAACCGGATAATAAAGCCTACAGCAACCATCCACCCAATCGGACGTCAATGGACAAGAAGCATGAGAGTAAAGATTCTGGTAACGCCACAGATAGTTCCTATTTGTTGAGCGTGTCAGCAATTGAAAGAGCTTTGGGTAATTTAGATATTAAATTGTCTCTGTGAAAGGCTGTAAACTGTTTTTTTTTTTTTTTTTTTTTCATTTTAGTTGATATACAAACTGAAGACTCCGATGGATCGGTGGTAAATCGCCTCCTAATGGCTAAAAAAACCAGAAGCTGCATGAATCCTTACCGTGAACAAGTACAAGAAAAATCCAACACTAGAATGCTTTCGTTAGGAGAAGCAATAGAAAGAGCAGCCATCAGAAACAATAAGTATCCTGAGACTATTTTGGAGGACAAGGAAAACTTTGATCCGGAACAAATTAAAACAACAAAGTTTTCGGACACAATGAGCTTTAGTGATTCATTGCTAAATAGCACTGATATGAAGAAGTTTGAAAGAAGCAGTATGGGACCACGATCCCCATTGAATCCGATTGAGATCAGCAATCCAGCTATAACTGTTGGTGAGTCTTATTTTGAGTTTATATCAAATTTCGTTTTGAACAGCTTTCCGAATCGTCTCGAATGCTAATTTCTGGAGATCTTTGTGCTCTGGATATCGAAAATATCGCCAATGTTCATAATTTCATTCCAGCATTGTATTTCTTATTTTTATTTATTCTTTCTTTATTTTGTTAAAATTTTTAGATGAAGCTGCTGATTTTGGTGACTTGGATGAGCATACATCATTATTGGAAAAAGAAGCAGCTCGCAAGGTTCGTCGTCATAAGACCACTCGTGATCTAAGTCCAGCATCGACCGATTCCAATTTAGAAATTCCAAATCAATATCAAGATCGTAAGCAAAAACGAAGTCGATCGGGTTCGCGTGATGTCGAGAGAAGGGAAAGAAGTTCGTCAAAAGATAAACGTCCAATTGAAAAGTCCCAGCCGATGTCGCTCTCGTCGACACGCAACGAACAAGATGAAATGTCATCACCAAATCCCTCTAAATCGTCATCGCTCCTTCGTAAGAACAGCCGGCGAAGTCCATCGCCAGCATTCTTCGATTCTCCAATATCATCACCAAGAAGCTGTTTATCTTCGCATGTCTCATCCCCGACATGGGCGGGTCATTCTCCCCAACTCGACAACACCACAAATTCAGATCGTCGTTATCTCGTGGGGACAGTTTCGTCTCCAGACTGCGGAAAATTCTCACTCCCAAGCTATGGGCTGGTGACTAAGACCACTTCGACTGGTTCGGTGAAAGGTCGCAGCACATCACGTTGCTCCAATTCGAGCGAATTCAGTCATCGTGATGGCAAGTTGATTCCGTTGAAAGTGACATGTCTTCAGCTGTCTTGGGGGAGTATTCGACTGCGCAAGAATGCCAACAAATCAATGCAAATCAAAAATACTTCAGACAAAAGGCTCATAGTGAAGGTGGACGTTTCGGGACCAGGGTTTCAAATAGTCAATAATCAGGGCAACTTAATAACTCTTCAGTCGCAGGAATGTCGATCGGTTAGCCTGAATTTCTGCCCAACGGTTATTGGTGTGGCTGTGGGTGTTTTGTCTTTTAGCGCTCCGAACAGCCCGTCAAGTCAAACTTATTTGGATGTCCCACTTTATGGCTATGGAGGCACGGCCAGTCTCATTCCACAAAATATCATGAGAGGACCCATTGGTGCGCCCTTCCTGACTATGGGCGATTTAAAGGAATTATCGGGACCGTTGGAGAAAACATTCAAAATCTACAACAAAGGACCACTGCATGGCTTTGCCGTTATAATCATCGATTCCTTTGGCTTGGATATGCCTCGACTGCGTGATGCTATTGAAGTCACACCCAACAAAGTACTTATTCCTCCCGAGGGAGTTGCAAATATACGTGTCACTCTGAAACCACGTCGGGATGATATTAAAAAAATCATAAGAAAGATCTCGGATGTCCTCGCTCTTGCCAATATGCGGATTATTTGCGGAGATGAACCATCTCGACAGAGAATTCGCAACCTGATTCGTACCATGAAGGAAGAAGATAAGTCAAAGTTTACCTCCAAGTCACTGGACAGGGTTTGGGCCAGTTTCCCCGGTGAGAAGCCAATCGATGATTTGGATGCATTGAAAGAAAAATCAGAGGTAGCCTTGGACATGATCTCATCATTGCGCATCCATGAAATAGCTCTAACTCTTAACCATTATAAACTGGATGAAACTACAGATTCCACGTTAGTCTTTCCGGATGCCGATGAAACAGTTGTTTTTCGTACATTTTGTTCTACCTCGCCCACCCATATGTTAGATCCTGTCGATGAAGAACAAGAACACAACTCTGAGTCGTGGTCGGTCAGGCCAAATATTTTACAATTCGATCCTCCTATGAGATTTGCAGTGAAGAATGACTCAAATAAGAGGAAGTTATTTGAGATCTCTTGTAACTACGATTTGTTTAGATTTAATCCGACCGAAGCGTATGTGGACGCCGGCAAAGAAATGGAAGTGGAGGTTTTGAGTCAAAGTGAGAAACCAGGAATGTTGCCCAATGATCAGATTAACATTTGGGTGAGCTTATAGAAATTTAAATAAAACAATTTGATCAATTTAACTTATTTTGTTTTCTTTTTTCTTGCAGATCTACACTCAAGATGAAAGAGTTTCCATCCCAGTTAAAGTTAACAAGAACTATTTCCCATGGAATCGCAGATAGAATCTGTTCAAACTTAATTCTATTTTCGAATAAATGTTTTGTGTATTAATTTTACTTATATAGATTTGCATTGTTTGTATTTAAAAAAAAAAAATAAAGTTATTGCATAAAGCGATAGGCCTATAAAATATTTGTTTTTGCAAAAATAATTTTGTTATTTTTATTATCTGAATGACTTGCTCCATATCCAACTGCAACGATCGAAGAATATGGCTTCCATGATTACTCTCATAACAAATTTTTATAGAAAAATAAAGACACCTATACCTGTAGTCGAACTAATATCGTTCCCTCGATATTTTGTTAACATTAGGAGGTTTTAAATGGAGCGTTTCTGCTTATTCTCTCAATTAGATTTGAAGGTCAATTTGCTGTTACATTAGTTAGTACATATTTGAATAATTTTTCTAATTATAAGTAAGCTGAGCTTGAATCAATTTTGGATAGATATGTTTATCTATTACTTCCTTAATTACAAATGAAACAATTTATATAACAAGTTCTAAGCTGATGTAGTTACCACTTCGCTTCTGGGCCCGTATTACGAATTACGAAACGAAAGGCAAAAGAAAACGGTAGTCATGATATAAACCGATTATGATTTACGAGAATGGATGTCTGAAACTAATGCCGATAAAATAAAAAAAACAGCAGAACCAAACATATAAATAAAGTGTCAACTGCATAAAGTCACTCTCCAAAATTATAAAAACCGATCGGAAACATGGGGCTTATTACATAAAACGAATATCGTTTGTAACGCCTCGTATTCGTTAAATTGCGATTACGAGTAACGAGTTTCGTAAAAAAAAAACGATACTCGTATTTTATAAACGAGTGCCTTCAGCTGTCGTATTTGCTGGCTTTCGTTTTGAGTTTGTAAGAAAAATAATAAATGTAGTATGATTGCATTTTCGTTTTTTACAATCGCACTACGCGCTGACTTTCGTTTCCCTGGGCTTCGTTTTTTCTGCCGTGCGTTTCGTAATACATAATAAGGGCCCAGAAGTCGTAAACGAAAACGAGTATCGTTTTTAAAAAACGACTATCGTAATCTAAAAATAACGAAAACTACGGATTCTGAACGATAATCGTAATTCGTAATACGGGCAATGGTAATTTCTTTCTGCCATGAACATACAGATCAGTGACCAGTTTAAGAATAGACGGTATCGCTAAAGCTAGCCCTTAAGTTGATTTGAAAAATCTTTGGATTTCATTCAAAACATTTATACAAACTTCTTTTGTAAGCCTAAAAAAAGCTTAAAATTCTGAAACCAATAGAAATTATTTAAGAACAGGAATTTTTCTTCCCCCATGAAATTTGAGGAATTTAAATTATTTTAAATCTATCAGTTTCTCATTATTAAAAAAGAGGGACTTTAAATTAATGGAGAGTGAATAAACCGTAGTTTAAAGTGAGCAGTTTAACTAATGGGGAGTGAAAGGCACCATTAGATTCTAAAGCTTGAGTAATACAAATCAAAAACCGAAAGAAGGATCCAGAAACTGCACCGTAGCCCTTTCATCATCTTACTGAAATTGTTTTGGATCAATCAAAGTGCAATACGACACTAATTGATTTGTGCTGAGTGTTCGATCGTGCTTTCCGATGGCTGCACTTGGGCTTTCCATCGGTTGTTTGACACGACAGCGAGAAGTCCTATAATTGAACTGAAAGGTGTCGTGTGTTCTTTTCCTGGTCCTATTCCCTACGTAACATTACTAACTTAAACATAGCAATAGTAATTTAGGTCTGGGCCCATACTAAGTAACTTTATTCTAATTTCGAATCTATTCGAAAGCGGTTTTCAATGTTTAAAATAAGTGGTAATATGGATAAATATAGGATCAAATATAAGTGCTTTCGCCACATAATCTGCAATTAGCGCTGTTTCTATTTCAGTTTATAAGCGCTTGCAATAGAGTTAGCGAGTTGAGATTTTGCGAATTCGAACGTTTTTTATTGCAGAATCGAATTACATAGTTGGGCCCCTGTACTTACTTTTTTGGCAAAACAAATCAAACAAGCCAACTGGAACGCCTTAACACAATCACCTTAACAGGGGTGATCAAATATGAATTATGATTTATTTTTAACTAAAACAAAATGTTAATAAGTTAAAGTTGCTCCTAGTAAGTGGATTAGCGAGAAGCTAGTTAAGTTGTAGGTACTTTTGCCATTCGCTGGAGATAAAAAGGGATACAAAAAAAACAAACGTTAGTGACACAATATTATTTACAAGCTCAAAAGAGAAAGTGTGTGTGCATGTGTGCAGATAAAATAATACTCTGGCGACAACAGAGTTCTTGTTGAATGTGGTAGATTTTCGTTTAGATTTCGTTAATTAATTTTTTATTAACGTTTTAATAGATTTGTGAATTAGAAAGTAATTTACAATTTTTATTTAAAATAAAACAACATAAGTTTAAAACACCAATGCCAAAAACTTGAGATCAAAGAAACACTTCTTACAAGCTATAATGGCAGAAATTTTCGATTAGTTGACGTTTGGTTAAAAGGTTTATGCGCCTGTAGAATAATCAAAGTCGTGTTCGTTTTGCCAATCGAAGTACTCCTTTTTCACTCCTTTTTCAATCCTACTACTTCAAAAAACTTTATGACTTAGCTGTGATGTTAGCCGTGTTCCTTTGGAGGTGGCGAAGCACTCACGAGTACCTTGCTAGCCATTTATAATGGAACCCATAGAATTGATTTGCCTAGAAATCTCATCTACTCGCAATAAAGTAGATTATCGTTTGGATATACTGACAACCAAAGGAACACGGCTATTTTCAGAGTGTTTTTCTGTTCCGTATTTCATTTCGATAATTAGACGGGGAACAAAAAGATGACTTGTTAAAAGTAGTAAATTCTTGAAGAAGCCAAGAATGTCGACATTCGGTATTGTGTGTTAAAATGTGGAAAGGTGATGTTTTTGAATTAAAAAGGACTAGCACGTCCGAAAATCCAAGTAATAATCTGGGAACAAAATGAATTTTCTTTGAGTGTACTAGATTTTCTCAAAGATTTGATATTAAACGCGAATTCACAGTTAATTTTTTTATTAATAAGCAAGAAATATATATTTTAAGGATTCTGTCAATTTGAATACAATTAAGCTTTTTTTATTAATAGGGATGATAGTGTGTTAAATTTGGTAAGATAAATTTTATTTTAAAGGTTCATGTTTCCATTTAAATAATTTTTGGTAAAAAAAGTAAAGACAAAAAATGTTATATAGATATTTTTAATATAGGTACGTTTATTAATAATATATATAATTATATTAAGAAACTCATCTTAATAATAAATGAGGAAGTAATAAAGTATACTTATATACATGTATCTAAAACAATTATGTAAATATTTATTAAATAAAATGTATATTTCTTAAAATTAAATTATAATTCAGTAATTTTTTGTTTTTTTTTAAATATTAACAAAACTAGTATTTTTTTACAATACAGTACACAAACTAAAGGAAATACATTTTATTTTTGTATTCATATTGATTTACATAAATATCAATAAAATAAAAAGATTCATTTTTTTTTGTTCATAGATTTTTGTTGAAATTCAACGATTGACAATATTATTAAAAATTATTAAACTAATTTCATCGTACATTAACATTTTAAAGATCATAGAAATATAATTCTAATTAATTTAAAACTAATTTTTTTATATTTAATATGAAACAAATGTTTATTATTTATGTATCAAATTCAATTACCTAAATATTGGATGTGGGTTTATATGTACATACTTATTATCGGTCTTAAAGTTTTATCAAAATCTGTATTATTTCAGATTAAAAAAAAATACTTTAATTATAATATCTTATTTTTTTTTATTATTTTTTCTATAAAGATAATAAATTATTGAGTGTATCTATACCAACTTGTTATGCCAATTTAGCATCATAAATATCTGAGGGAATCATAAACAAATTTAATAAAAACTGTGTGCGAGAAGAAGGGTCGATTTGATGATCATTTCATGAATGTTTAAAACCAAAATTAAAAATCATTACTACCACTTTTTTTACAATATCTCGAACGTGAGTTCAAAAAATTTCCATCTTCATTTATAGAGATCAATGGTTGACAGCCATTCGTGCGTGATATACATACTTATGTATGTAGATGTGTTTTTTGACATTTAATTATGTACTTATACGCTCATGTTCTGCATTCCAATTTGAGTTTTCAATACTTCTTTCGAAATGCTTATTGTGAATTGGAATTTCGAAAATAAAAATTGATGTTCTGGTTCATTCTATTTTCTGAATGCATTCATGAACTTTTTTAAATGTATGGTGTTTGTTTAAAGATTAAACATGTTGTATATAAACAAATCCAGCCACGCTCCTATTTGTCTATCATTTGTGTGTACGATAAGCATGCAAGTGATAGGCAAATGGTATCATGCTTGTATTCGTTAATAAGATAAGCAATGTGCATTCATTTTCCTTATCTCTTGGTGTGTTCATCTTCTAAAATTTGTATAAATAGCGTAGAATAGTTTAAGAAATTTAAGTATCAATAAAGATTTTTGCCAGACAACACGTCTTCCTTTTCTCTAAAATAAGTAAAGAAATTCCCCCCACCCGCGGTAAGGAATCTTTACAGTGTTTGAACTATTTTTTTTTTGTGAAATGGGACAGTTGCAAGTACTTCTGTATTTCTTGGTGCAAAATGTAAAAAAAAAATTGTATTTTTGTTCTTTTTAATATTTGTAGTATCTGGCAGCACTAAAACTGACAGATGCTAGCCCATAGAAGAAGGACAAATAAAGATCATTCGGTGTGAGACAGTTAGAAGTGAAATTGTATTTAGAAGCATGAAACATGAAGAAGAAAGCATTCAATGATCCTACTTTTTATCTAATTTATCTCACACTTCATGCACAATGTTGAACCTAAGAAAAAACAGAGCCTTTGAAAAAAACGCCTTTAAAACGACCCTTACTAATAGATTTTTATATGATTCCAGATGACTCTAATTCCACCTTGTCTATGACAATAAAACAGCTCCATGAGTTGGTAAGAGGAAGCTCACAAAGTCTCCTTGACGAAAAACTTGAAGAGTTGCATAATAAAACTTATGGATATAACAAAGTGTCCCCCAGAGAAAAAAGATGAACTTCTCCAAATTATCAAGGCGTTCAAACCAAATTATATATCTTTCAGTTTTATTTCTAATTTCTTAGAAACTATGATATATATTTAAAATTAAGGTAGGTCTATCGTTACCTGATTTCACGCAAAACATCGAAACTGAAGAAGATCGTCATTCTGCTAAGGAAATTCTACAACAACAGGCAGGAAAAATGTTAAAAACAAGTGGCAAAAGGTTTCCTTCTGTGTCCATATAGGCACTTCTGTAAGGGTTCTGGTACGGAAACCCACGTCGATAGAGGACGTGGTGATGCCCGAAATATTATAGGTGTGATCTTGAGTAAAACAGATGACGAGCTTTATCAGATTGGAACAATCTGTATAGAAAACAATTGTATTCTAGATCTGAGTTCAGAGTGTGCCCAAGAGGTATTCTGGATATCAAAGAAGTACCTAGTACCGAAATTTCACTACGCACAGTTGAGAATTTACAATCAACTGGAAGCGGACAAGGATTTAAAAGATTTTTTTTGCAAGCAGGGTTGTAGCTCATCAAAATGTTTGTCCTTCAAAAATAAAATCTTATGTAATTCTAAGTGCCACTTCAGCTAACCCTGCAAAAATAAATAAGTTCTTCATTTAGAAATAAAGGTATGAAAAATTAAAAAATAATTCTTTTTATTTCATTTTTAGTTGGTGTATTTTATTTTTCACTTTTTCTATGGTATAATATTTATGGTATATATTTCCTAGCATTATTTAACAGAAATATACAATACCTAGGGAATATATACATCTCCAGTGGACGGAGTTTTTATATTTTTTTTTTTGACACGGTTTCCAATTGTGAGTGCATTTTATAATTGATTAAAAACAGATTAGTGAAACCGATTTAAAACGAAGTAATTGCAGTGGAAAAAAAACATAATCAGCCTTATCACGAATTGCATTCGTATCGTGGATTTATTACGAATCTCGGTTTTTACAAATGACATTATGGAAATAAATTGCTCATACGCCCCAGTGTACATACAATATATTATGGAGTATGAGTAGTTTGAATGGTTTTCTTTTTTTTAAAACTAAATAATTGCATCGAAGAAAATCTTATAATGAGACATGTCTCACTGTTTGCACTTTCATTGTAAACGGGTTTTACACAGCGACTGATTTGTTTTATTTTTTTCTCCTTAACAGGCTTTGTTGTTGCTACGAAACTAATTAAATATGTCGGTGGAACGTTTTTCTTTTGGGAAAACTCCACCCAATGCAATGCAAAAAGTGGTGGATATGGTAGTGAAAGATGGAATTTCATTGCGAAAAGCAGCTACAAATACTGGTGTGGCATTCCAAACTCTTTCGAGGTATGTACAAACTTTCAAAGCATCTCCGTCTGCAAGGTTGTACCAAAACTACGCAGTGAACGCTGTGTTTAGTAAGGAAGAAGAACTATCTCTAACGTCCTATATAAAAAACTGCTCCACTATGTTCTATGGATTGACGTTGCTAGATGTAGGGCGTTTGGCTTATCAGACCGCAGTTGCTAATTCAAGAAAAATGCCAGAATATTGGATAAAAAACAAGAGAGCGAGCACTGACTGGCTCAAACGCTTTCGTAAAAGGAATCCTTCACTTGCCCTTCGCACTCCAGAAGCATGCAGTCTATCTCGAGCAACTTCGTTTAACAGGCACAATGTTTCCAAGTTCTATGACAATTTGTTTGTCGTCCTGTCACGATCTACCGACAGATTTGCATCAGGAACTCGCATATATAACCTTGACGAAACCGGGTTAAAAACGGTCCAGATTCCTGCGAAAATACTTGCACAAAAAGGTATGAAACAAGTTAGTAAAGTAACCAGCGCTGAAAGAGGAACGTTAGTCACCTTGTGTTGTATTATAAGTGCAACTGGCCAATACATCCCTCCAGTAATGATTTTTCCCAGAGTGAATTTTAAGGACCATATGCTGCTTGGTGCACCTGCAGGTACACTTGGACTTGCAAATCCCTCCGGGTGGATGAACTCGAGTTGTTTTTTAAAAGTGGTGGAACATTTTGTTAAATTCACATCTAGTTCCAAAGAAAATCCCACCCTGTTGTTGATGGACAATCACGAAAGCCACATCAACGTTGCCGCTCTCAATTATGGAAAAGAGCACGGCGTAATAATGTTGACTTTTCCTCCACATTCGTCGAACAAAATGCAACCACTGGATGTCTCCGTCTACAAACCGTTTAAAACGTCGTACAACCAAGCGATAGACTCATTCATGATGCAGAATCCTGGTAAAACGTTTTCCATTTACGACATTGCAAAGGCAGCCGGTTACGCTTTTGAAAAGTCGATGACACCATCGAACATCATGTCAGGATTTCAAAAGCCTGGAATCTACCCACCTGACAGAAATGCTTTCACTGATGTGGACTCTATGTGCAGTTTGGTCACCGACAGGCCTCTTATTGATGCAACTGAGGAAACAGGTCCAAGTGCAAGCGGTGGATTACCGAAACTCATCACACCAGAAAGAACTGACCTTGAAAGAGAAACAATTTTGTATGTTTCAAATCAACCCGGACATCCTGAACCACAAAGTGATTTTATCAGCCCAGAACAGTTCAAAGGCTACCCTAAGGCTGCACCAAGACAAAATAAAAGAAAACAACGAAAAAAGGGGAAAAATACGATACTGACGGACACGCCGGAAAAAGAAGAATTAGAGAAAAGAGAATTGATGAAAAAGACGCCAAAAAGGAAGATTCAAGCTATCAAAAAGAGGTAGATACTTCAATCTGAGTCTGAATCAGATGGGAATGATGACGTTATTCTTCAAGATTGTTCAATAGACGGTTCGTTCGTAAGTGTGCGTTCTACGGAGGAGATTTTTTCGCAAGAAGTTAAAACGGGGACCTATGTTTTAGTTCGATTCAATGCGGACAAAAATAAAACAGTTTATTATATTGGCCAAATAATAAAAGACAATCACTACCAAATTCTGTTCCTGCGGAGGAGCGGCACAAGGAATAAATTCACTGAGCCTGAGATTGAGGATATTACATCGGTAGCACACGAAGAAATAGAGCTGGTGCTGCCAACGCCGACTCCGTGTGGTCACACTAGTCGCCAAAAGTCATCGGTTATATTAAATGTTGACTTTCAAGGCTATGGAAGCAGCCTAAAGTGATTATTTTTTTTTTATTTCGAAACTATATGTGAATTTTAAATGATCTCAATATGATTTGTTTTTTTTTTTTTACTTTTTTAGTTTATTGTTTTTTGTTACTTTTTTTTAAAGAAATATATTCCTACGTTACTTTATTTATTTAATAAAAACTAATTACCTACTTATTTAACGTTTTATTATTAAAAAAAAAAATTTTTTAAGTTCGTCTCACTGTTCGCCTTACACTGTCTCACTTTTTTTAAATTATAGTTTGTTGTGATGCTGTAATGGGTCCTTTCACTAAAATTTCTCATGGAACATTAAGGTAAAATATGCCTAAAAATATACTCCAAGTTTGGTTAAGATTGCTTGAAAAAATTCAGAAATATACCAATTTAAAAGAAAAGTGTCTCACTGTTCGCACGTTTTCCCTACCTTTGTTCGTCTGCTTCTTCAACAGGACAGCATAAGCGCGGCAAAGAGATAAACAAAGCTGCATTGACGGCAACGACGTAAAGGAAGAGGGAGAGAAAGAGAGCGAGGGAAGTACTGCGGATTGATTTGCTACAGAGAAGTGCTACTACCACCAGTGTAGCCATACACTCCAAGAAATTCACTACTAGGAAATTAAATCTACTCCTACATTGTGTTATTGTAAGGAGTTACGGGATTTTATGATAGCCAACCAAGAAGTAAACGAAAAAATGTTCGAACGACTAACTTAAGAAATTTTTAATCTGCGGAAAGAACTCCGTGAGGACAGGACTTCACGAGATGTAATATTCGAAGTATTACAAGAATTTCTTGAATTCGAGAAAGCAATTCAAGAGTCTCAACTCTCAAGAAAAATTCAACAACTTGGTAAATCTTTTTGTTTTCTTAAAATTTTTGTTTTCTTATCCCATGTTATGTTTTCATCTCAGGCAAATTGATACCTATATATTTTTTTAATTTTCAGAATTTATTATTTTAATTTATTATTTTTTTAACTTTTTTTATTTTTTTTTTATTTTTTTGTTTTTTTAGAAAAATGCCTTTGTTCAAAGTGGGCGTAATGTATACCCCAAAAAATGTATGAAAACTAATTTAAGGAAAGTCTTTGATGACATGGTGGCCAAAGAATTTTCATGGCGAGGCACACAAGCCAAAAGATGTGCAAAGGCTTTGTCCACACTATCTGCCCTGCGAAGAAAAAAATTGGACAAAGTAATTAAAAAAAAAAAGCCTAATTGAATCTTTTCTTGTAGACGCTTTTCATACCACCCATAATCATAATTCAATTTTTAATTAAAATGTTTGCTGGGTAACCTTAAGTTTCTAAAAACGAAAGTGAAAGTGTCTACTCAAATAAGGTTACAAATTAAATATCAAAATGCTGAGTAGACACACGCGCAAAAGTTTACACCGTGAAAATTAAATGTTCCCACGATTTGTACTTCCAATGCAGATCACCCATATTCCGAGCCACGATTTGGGAATTGAGTCGTCGATGAACCACCGAAGAGACAAGTTTCATTATTCCCACGACATTTGGTTCTTTCTTTGGTTTGCAGATTTCAATTCAGAATTAATTCATAATACGTAGAGGATATATTGCTCAAACTGAAACCGATACAATGTCGTCTGGTTCAGAATCCGACATGGATTTTGGCTCCGACGATTCTCATAAAGATCCTGTTTGGCAGCCAGAAGAAAATTTATCCGATAAAGATGGGAATGTTTCGGATGTCACTAGAGACATCCTATTAGAAGAAGAAAATGGAGATTTGAATACGGATGGTGATGGTGGCAAAAGAAGTCTTCATCACTGGACTGAGAACGTGGGTAGCCACAAAGTTTTTGAGGTCGTAGGGAAAAAAGGTCTTCAAATCGAAATTTCGGATCAAGCCTCACCTAATGATATCTACTCACATATTGTAGACGAAGGGCTCATCAAATTTATAGTTGACGAAACTAACCGTTTTGCTGAACAAACTGTAGCAACCAAACGGAGATCCAAGCATGGTCGGATGAGCCTGTGGATTCCAACTGATTCAGTAGAAATGATGAAATTCTTTGGATTGATAATGTGGATGGGTTTGGTATTTGTTATTTTTCGGATAGTAAAGTGAGCTTAATTTTATGCAAGGAAGGATATAAATGTGCAAAAGTAAAAAAAACAGATGCAATCCATTGCCATGATTTACGAGAAACCATTCAGAAAATGGCATTAACGAATAAAATAAAAAAAAAGTGCATTGAAAATAAAGATAGCGACAGTTATGTTAACGCCCATGAATAAAGACTGTTGTGTGTCAACATGAATCTAGTTAATTAAATCAACCCTTTAATAAACAGCTACTGTTCGAACTGCATGAGTCTGGCAACTCTGCATTTGATGTTTTAAGTTTTACAAACATCTTACATTTTTAACGAAAGAAGAGAATGGAACTATGTAAGCTTAGTAGTGATAGAACAGATTTCGACCTGAATGGTCAATCCAAAAATTATTTCAATATGAAGTTGGTTTTCCGAGATTCGCTGAGCTATCGATACATTTGGTCAATAGAGCCAAATTGTAACAGCGACCGGAGATAGATTAAATTTTGCATAGAGTAAATTAAAAAAAAAAGGGAAAGTGCGGTCATTCCTTAGAGTAAAATATTTTTTCCTAAGAAAATTCTGACAAACGAAATGTTGTATACCTATGTAACAGCACCACTGTACGAAAGTACAAGTATAAATTAATCAAACATATACGGAGACAGTAGCAGTTCCAAACTTCAAAGGAAACATACCAACCTACAATCCACAAAATGAGTACAAGTAAAATGTAAAATAAAACTTAGTCGTTTACAACCACATCAAACGAGCAACCGTATCCCATAATGGACTACATGACCAAAATGTGCAAGAAATTCTCGCCTATAACGAGAATAAACGAGTAAGAATATTTATTCATAGCAGCGCAGCTGCCATCAGTGCAGATAATCACCCCTTTTATCAATTGTTGGGACATAGTCTCTGGCGCATGTGCAAGAAACGAGAAAGAACAGGATAGAGTGGCCGACGCAAGAGTAGCCGCATGTATGTAGCATTATGTGAAGCCTCACACACTTCCATATGCTAGCATACGATAGAAACGAGAAAGAAACAAGAAAGGACGCTGACGCAAGAGCAGACGCATGTATGTATAGAATTATGTGTGGCCTTACACACAACCATATGCTGATACAATCCAGTGATTAGACCCAGTGAGAGATAAAATTATTTCCTGGTAAGAATAAATATAATTCAATAAGATTAAAATGTGAGAGATAAAAGAAATACAGCTACAAAGCTCTGAAATTAAAACATTCATCAAATAAAAAAACCATCCATCGTGTCACGGTAAAAAGAACCTTAGCAAAAACTATTCTTTAAGTTCCCTTTTCCTTTCTCTCCATACCGAGTGCTAACGGTCCACCTTAAAATTTTAACTTTACTTTGTCTTATTTGTTTCAAAAGATCTTGGGTTTTACTCCTTCTTGTAAGGTTTCCCAAGCAACTTAAATTCTCATTAAAATACTTTCATACTTTCAAATATTACTTCTTCGTTTTTATTCTCAAATACTTTCACCGTCGACGGTTCCCCTCCGAAGGTTTGTGATTTCATTTTTCACAAATAAAAAAATCACTGGCGCCCTTTAATTAATTTCAGCTACGTTCATGTGTCAATACAGTAAGTAGTTTTAATTAATTACATTATCATCCTTTTTTTATAATCAGAATTAATCATTGTTAATAAGAGTATAAAAACTGAACCCACCCCTAACTGAGCATAGCCGTGTTGGCAGCACTTTTTGTTGCTGCTTGTTGCACTTCGAACTCGAATTCGGCTTTCTTTTTATTGTCATTCTTCTACTCGTGCACAAAGTATATCTATAAGTCGTGGTCGTCGATCGTGGATTGTTTTTCGTGCGTCGTCAAGTAATAAATCAAACAGTTATTTCTTTGATTCGGTTCGCGTCGGAAAAAGTGTAACAATTGCCAACCGAACGTGGGGCTTTAAAAAAAAAATTCCTAAAAACCGCGGTGAAAGTGCAGAACATTCCTACGATAATTTCTTTTTGTTGTTTGCAGTGATTAGGGAAGTTTTCGTTTAACTTGTTTTGTGCTTTTGAAATTCTGCTGCATACACATTAATGTATTATAAAAGGTTTTGCTTGACAAAGGGAACTCTTAGTTTTAAGACAACCACGTATAGGTCGTCTGCGACGTTCCAGTTAGAACTTAAGTTGCACGCAAGTAATAAAGAACTCATAATTCAGAGCTCGTTTCTGAAGAATCATTTTTAAAAATTCGTTTTATTAATTAATGAATTAAATTTATATATATTTTGTATCCCTTAAGTGTCGCATAGTGTTTTTAAATTTTAATTACGGTGTTCATATACCCCATACATACATACATAAATTATTCCGTTTCACTTTAAATTGTTTATCTAAGTGATCGTGAATGTTATATTTTTCTGACTCTAATACTGTCGGTTTGAGTTACTTTCTGCTGAGTCTTTTTGTGACATTTTTGAGTCCGCAAAAAAAAACAACATTTGTTTACATTTTATTGAATTGGATTTTAATCCTACTACGATTGGTGTGACCATTATCCCAAATTCTATTTGTTTTTTCGGTGAATTTTTTTTATCTTGCGATCGATAAACAAAGTTCAAAGAGCTTGCGTGGGGATTACGGCAAACAAATCCTTTGACATAATTGAGATTAGAATTTGAAACCACAGACATTGTAGGATACTCTAAAGGACATTTCCATATATTATTATACAGGCCATCCTGTTGGAGATTTGATCATCCCCTACCCCTTAACCTGGTGTAATAATTCAGTGGCTATTCCATACCGCGTGGTCGAAAATGAACTACATGATGCTTGGGTAAATGGCTGTAAGCAATTAAGCGCTTTGCAAGACAACAGTGTCGAACGTTACTACACTGAACGCGTTGTCGGCAACAATACTGAACGCCACCATTCAACCAACCATTAAAAAGGCCCATCTAAAATCTGCGTCAAAAGAGAGACGTCAACAATGTCATGTCGAAATGTCACTTACAAATTTATTGCAAAATAAAAAAGAAGTGTGTTAAAGAGAAAAAAAAAGGTTTCGGTGTTTTTATTTTAATATATTGTTAATTTTCGATTAGAATAAATTCTAAAGTTTTACAAGGCTTTACAACCAAAAAAACAGAAATAATCTTTCCATTCTTTATCCCAACTGTAAAAACAGGATAATATGAATTACATTCTGGCACTTTCAAGTATCAATCACCACATGTTATGAAAGACATTTTTAGACGAAATGGTCAAAAGAAAATGAGATTCCAATGGATATGTTTTTTTTTGCGTAATTTAAGGACAGACAGTTAAGATTTAATCCCTTGTTTATCGTAGATGGCCGATGTCAGGAATTGAAACACAACAAAAATTTCATGACGGAATTCATGTCAAGTCAACACGATTGGGCCAAGAACATATTGCCAAATTGTCAGCAAGGGAAGGCAAAATCCATAAGGTTTTGGCAGCACTTGCCGGATAATTTAAACTCAATAGGGCCACAAATTGGGGCTTCAAAGTTATAATTAAGTAAATAAAAAGTGCAAGTGGAAATCGAAACAGACGGCAGAAAAAAAATTATCCTACTCCCACAACCATCAATAATAAGATAAAAGAATGTATTCAACTGACATTCAACAGGATGTTTCAGGAAGTAAGTCGGCGTCTTCTTACAATGGAGTTTTCTTTAACCACTTGGTAAAAGACCTTAAGTCAATCAACAAGGCCCAATCGCAGTCGTGCAAGGTTCCAAACTGAATCGACGATGAGTAAGGTTTTTTTTTTGTTCCTAATATATTATTCTGAAGTGATGAAGTGAGATAATTGTCGATTGACACTTAGTTTATTTCGTTTTCTTTATAAATGTTAATTCGCTGACAAACCTTTCAAGCGGTCGTACTATCCTAATTAATAAAAAAATATTTCTTACAATAAAAAAAGCGAAATAATAAAAGACTCAAGAGTTTTATTTCTTGGGAAAAAGTATTTCGCGAATAAGAAGGATTTTTATCTGGCAACATTTATTAGTATATGTTCTGCCTATGAAGCAAAATTGAAACTAGGTAACGTACAATTAAGTATCTAAGTAAGTCTTGACGTTCGATGTATTGAATTTTATATACATTTCATATGCAATATTCCATATGTATTTAACGAAAGAAACTAAAACTAAAGAATATTTAATATAAAATATATAACGAAAGATAAGTTAGTTCTAAGAAAGACTCCAACCGAGAAGGTTGATCCTCGAAAGAAAAAAGAATACAAAAGTGGTTTTTTCATAATCTTTTTTTCCACTATAATTACCCGTGTTTCATTTATCCTACATAAAAATATAGAGCTGCCGATACACAATTGAATGTCTTTTTAATTAGTCCCTCTCTATGCAGCTTCAAGATGAAAAGGGAAGCGAAAATCGCCACAAGAGGCACAGCTAAAAAAAAATGCGTAAGTACGTCAAAAATTATAACTTCTGCATGCATTCAATGTTGTTATCACAAATCACGCGGTGGCAAACCGGAGGGTCACTTGCATCACAATGATGCAGAACCGATTCCATTCCGCTTAATACATGGAATAAACAACGCGCAAAATGTGCACTTAGCTTTTATACAAATTATTCAACTGAAAGTTACTTTTACGTTTCAGAAAAATTACCAGAGAATTGCGAAAGATTGAGATAGAGACTTGTCCACTGAGAACAGTGAATATTTGTTTTAGACAGCAGCGGTCAAACAAAGCATACTTCTCTACATACGCTGCCCCGAAGAGAGAAAGAAATAAACTGGTTCCTGTTCCAGCAGAGATAGAGGCACCACCAATTGCGGTACAGATGAACCTTCCATTCGCGGAGCCCTACGTCAGAAACACCTGGGGTGAATTCGACGGCAGCATTACAAAGTGGATGACGTCATTTTTTTTATTGCATCATAATTTTTTTGGTGCCTGCCATCGACCGTCGAGTTGTGAAAAATAAAAAATAATTTTTATAAAGTAAAATTAATTAATACAAAAAATTAAAACATTTTAAAATAAAGGATTATTTTTGGGAAATTGGAAACAACCCCTCATGTGTGTACATAGGTAATCATCTTGATTTTTGAACACTTTATCAGCCGAAGAAGCCGATAAGAACTTGGTTCTCAGTTCGGTTGAAGATAAGGAATTTTTAGATTTGAGAAAATGAAGTGAATGCATATTTTTAACGTTAGAAGTACTTAAAGGGGGATATTACACTGCAATTGGTATTTCATAATTCTATTTTAAATTTAATTTAATTTTACAAAAATAATTGAAAGGAAATGTACACCCTTGTATCCTTAGAAGATGAAATAATAAGGAAATGAAATTTGTCACATATATAGAGATACCGAGGCGTTCCCGTCGAAATATACAGTGATAATGGAACAAACTTCCATGGTGCTGAGCGAAAGTTGAGAGACTCAGTAAAAGAAGTCAACACTAATAGAACGATGGAGACGTTTACAACTACGACCACCAAATGGATCTTTATTCCACCAGGATCACCACATATGGGGGGCAGTTGGGAGAGACTAGTAAGATCGATAAAAACTGCGCTCGACGACATAATGCCGACTCGAAATCCTTCGGACGAACTTTTGAGGAGCATGCTCATAGAAGTCGAAAATGTAGTTAATTCCCGTACGCTAACCTACATGCCTATCGATAACGAAAGCGACGAGGCGTTAACCCCCAATCACTTTCTTCTGGGGTCTTCAAATGGCAGCAAACCACCCGCATTATTTGACGATGGCACTAAGGCACTTAAAAGAAATTGGCTCACATAACAGCAGTATGCGGAACGCTTCTGGCAGCGCTGGGTAAGGGAGTATCTTCCAACTATGACCCGTCGCACCAAGTGGTTTGAGGCAGCGAAACCTATTGAAAAAAGGGGTGATATCGTACTGATCGTGGCTCTACTTAGCCCAAGGAACTGCTGCCCCAAAGGACGTGTGATCCAAACTAAAACCTCAAAGGATGGCCAAGTTCGAAGCGCCTTCGTACAAACACAAAGTGGTGTTTATGAAAGACCTGCGGTGAAATTGGCAGTTCTTGATAAAGCTTTAATTAATAGAAAAAAATTAAACATTTTGAAGCGATGTACTCATAAATTGTGTACATTAACTAATAACAATAAAAAAAAATATGAGGTGTAGCGTAAAATTGTGCACAAAAAGGCAGAGAATGGTGGTCAAGAGCATTTCCTTTCACAGGTACCTACATAAGTTTTATTATATTTTTCTCAAAGAAAGTGATGTGAATTGTTCATATTTTAATTAATCACAAATCAAGTAGCACATTTTGAATGATTTAAACTTTAAATAAAGCTAAGAACACTATTAATCAATTGAAAACGTGCACATGATTTTTTGGTTATAATTTCATGACTAGAAATGTCAAACTGCGATTCTGTGAAACAGGGACGTTTGTTTTTTGTTGGTGATTATAAGGCCCAACTATTTGTTTAGCGCTCTTTATATGAGGAAATTATTTTTGTTACTAAATCGATTTTCAAACGTTTCCCTAGTTGAAGTGACACCTGTAATGAATGAAATTTTGTTAGATTATCAGACTGCTGAGCATTACATGGATACATTACTTTCAAACATCTTCAGTAGTAGATAATTTTCATAAACATTATATAAGACCAGGGAAATAATTTCTGTGATAATGTGACGATCTGTTACGTCTAAACTCGTCCTTAAGATGTCCACGCACCCTTATCCTGAAATCAGCTGTCAATGTTATGTCAATGTCAATGTGATATAAACGTCAGTCAAAACTTTGCAAGTCATTTTTAATTGTAATTTTGCAAGTCATGTTTTCCTTTTCATTTTGTTTCATTTAAATTGTAAAAATATCCAAATGATTGTGAAATAAAACACTTCAAATTAAAACTTCGAACTATCAACATCGTCTGCATTTTTATTGATACAAAGTTGAATTAAGCGAAAACACGATCAAATACATGTATTGATTTATAAATATCAAATCTGCATTTCATTTTTCAAATTTCCTTGATTTCTTTTCTGCTTTTCGTTTTTTACATTTCTTTGATGCTGTTTTATTTATGACAATGCGTAAAATTATTATTAAGTAAATATTTAAAACTCCACTATAACAATTTAATTCTTAAGATAATAGATATTACAAAATGTTTTCGGTGCCCTGGAGACTTATATCATAAAAAAGTAAGTATTTTTTAAGATAACGCTGAGAAAGAAAATTAATTCGGAAAATAACAAAAAATGATTGTTATGGCGCCCTAGTTAGTTGCCATCAAAAATCACTCCGGCCCTGTTAGAATGCATTTGTGTTTGTGCGAGCTAACGCTATTATGAAAAATGCCGCAGTTTTTTTCCAACATTGGCACCTCCTCATATTTCATCTTCTTAGCTTGTATCTCGCTTGTTTAACTTTATTTTTTCAGCCACTTTTTGACGCGTTATAATTTTTTTTCGGAAAATAACAAAAACAAGACAAAAGTTAACTTTACGTTTTCATCAAAGACGCTTGATATTTTGGCTGAAATTCTGTTGAAGCTCGCTTTAAAAAGCAAAAGCTTGGAATTGAAAAAAATGGTGGCTTCTTTCTGAAGAGAGAACAAGGTGAATAAAGGTTAGATTTATCGAACACTGTTAAAAATAATATGTTAAGAATGCTTTGTTTAGTACTAGAATTGTTTGGCCTCCGAGCACTGCCATATAATTTCCCTGTCAAACCTTTAAAGGCTAAGAAATCTTCGATAGCACCGAAGCGCTCAACAAAGGCAGTCGCAGCAGCTAATTTTTAACCTCTGTTTGCTAGTGAGCAAGAAGCTCATGAATTTCATTAGCAAAATACGATCAATACGCCAAGAATTTATCTGATTGGACAAGAAAAAGAGGTGAATAACTTAATTACAATTGAGATGCAGAGAAATGTTCTCCTGACACAAAAAATATAACCACTTCAGAAAAATAATTCAATCGATACAACCTCTAGTTTTTCAAGAACTTGAATATTTTCAGTGTTTAATGGAAATTGAACATTTAACTTTGAGATGTGGGAAGTCAATAGATACAATTGAAAGATCTGCTAAATGTCCAAAAGTGACTGTAAGAGACTAGTAAAAGAGGAACTATTAACTTACTCAGGAAAAAATATAATAATATCTAAACAAGAGATTAAATTTAAATTTTATATCCTTAGAAATTATTGGAAGTAGTTATCAAGTGTATAATGTCTATGCCCAAAAGGTGCACAAACTTAAAAACAAACTACCCTACAACCATTAATAGTTGCCAGACCAAGTCTTTGGGAACTTAACTTATTCTACACATATTATGATGGAATTTTGTGTTTCCAAATTTTGATAAAATGTTTGGACTCTACTTATAAACCGTATAACGTCATGCATTTTCAGTACCCGATTGCAATGAAAAAATGTATATATAGTTACGGCAAGGACATCCGTCAAGCCTCCAGCAATATTACCAACGCAACATGCTTAACGACTACTGTTATCGTAAGTCATCAAATGATTCATAATTAGAATCATTATATTTGAATTGTTGACACAAGTGAGCAGCAATTAATATTTTACGAATCATAATTAGAATCATAAATATCAAGGCCAACAACAGAAATTAAATTGAGAAAGCAAACATAGTTGAAAGAAGAGAGAACAAGGTGAATAAAGGTTAGATTTATCGAACACTGTTAAAAATAATATGTTAAGAATGCTTTGTTTAGTACTAGAATTGTTTGGCCTCCGAGCACTGCCATATAATTTCCCTGTCAAACCTTTAAAGGCTAAGAAATCTTCGATAGCACCGAAGCGCTCAACAAAGGCAGTCGCAGCAGCTAATTTTTAACCTCTGTTTGCTACTGAGCAAGAAGCTCATGAATTTCATTAGCAAAATACGATCAATACGCCAAGAATTTATCTGATTGGACAAGAAAAAGAGGTGAATAACTTAATTACAATTGTGATGCAGAGAAATGTTCTCCTGACACAAAAAATATAACCACTTCAGAAAAATAATTCAATCGATACAACCTCTAGTTTTTCAAGAACTTGAATATTTTCAGTGTTTAATGGAAATTGAACATTTAACTTTGAGATGTGGGAAGTCAATAGATACAATTGAAAGATCTGCTAAATGTCCAAAAGTGACTGTAAGAGACTAGTAAAAGAGGAACTATTAACTTACTCAGGAAAAAATATAATAATATCTAAACAAGAGATTAAATTTAAATTTTATATCCTTAGAAATTATTGGAAGTATTTATCAAGTGTATAATGTCTATGCCCAAAAGGTCCAAAAACTTAAAAACAAACTACCCTACAACCATTAATAGTTGCCAGACCAAGTCTTTGGGAACTTAACTTATTCTACACATATTATGATGGAATTTTTGTTTTCCAAATTTTGATAAAATGTTTGGACTCTACTTATAAACCGTATAACGTCATGTATTTTCAGTACCCGATCGCAGTGAAAAAATGTATATATAGTTACGGCAAGGACATCCGTCAAGCCTCCAGCAATATTACCAACGCAACATTCTTAACGACTACTGTTATCGTAAGTCATCAAATGATTCATAATTAGAATCATTATATTTGAATTGTTGACACAAGTGAGCAGCAATTAATATTTTACGAATCATAATTAGAATCATAAATATCAAGACCAACAACAGAAATTAAATTGAGAAAGCAAACATAGTTGAAAGAATATGGAAAACTTTGATAATGAAACCTTTGATTGGCCATACTGAGAAGAAAATGATACACTTAGCCCAGATTTTGAATACGAAGAAGTTGACGGATATGAGCTGCCTGCTATGACGTTGTTAAACTGGAATGATTATTCGCTGAACTCACCACTCATTTCAGATAAAATTGATGCTTTTACCGAGTACCTGAATACAGGATGTACATACACATACGATACATTAGCCAGCCACGCAGCTGCACTGGCGACAGCATTCATTCGAAGTTTTACTTTATAGTAATATAGTCTTGTGGAAGCAATTTTTCGTGATTTAAAGAGTGCAAAAGCGGGATAATTTAATAATAAAACAAAATTATATACTTAGAGTGACGGATATTACAGATTAATATACATAGAGAAGGATTTTCTTGGAAAGACAATAACTGGTAAGATACAGTCCACTGCTTTAAAATAAATTTATTGCATTATTATTGCAATTAAATTGGTGTTGTGAATTGTGCTGCTGTTGTCGCTATTATGCTGTGTACCGTGAAGGAAAATCTAATAAAACAGTGATGGTCACAAAATATTACAAAAACAATGTGAAATAGGTACAGATTGAAATTTAGATTTGGAGAAGGAATTTATAAAACAGTTAGAGCAATCAATATTATGCGAAGGAGAAGGAATATATATTTCCTAGTTTGAGAAGGAATAGCAGTAAGACGGCGACAGCGGCAGAAATTCAGCGACGACATAATTTTACAAAGGTTCACTTTAAAATATATTATTTTCTTTATATTACAATTGAGGAACTTGTCTAGTTAAGACAATAGTACCAATTGAATTTCCTTTACTTTTTAAGGGTTCAATAAAATATTGTTTAATTTTCAGCGGTATACTTTTTGGGAAATTTTTAGGGATTTAATTAAATATTTCTTAATTTTCAGCTGAATGTTGTGCTAACGCGAATACTAATCACAATTTCGTTTCCACATTATTTACCTTTCAGATTAAGTGAAAGACCACGAAAGAACACTGAAATTACGAAAGACCACGAAAAAAACATTGAGCAGGACGGAATAGAGAAGGACAACAATGGAGAAGGAAAGTACTGCTATGTACCTACTGGAGTCGGCCATTAACTCGATTTCTCGGCTGTTGGTCTATACCAAGTCGGAGAAGTTCCAGGCAGCTACCAGGGAAGAAGTGCAAATAAGGCTCGTAGCGCTACATGATGCGTGGGAGCAAATTAGGGAGGCTGAGAAGGCGATAACTAGGGATGGAGACCTGCTGGTCAAGGCGGAAATGGAGCGAAAAAAGGCCATAGCCGAAGAAGACTACTTCACGGCTCATGCCACCTTCAGAAGCAGGGAATTGTTACTCGTGCCAGCCCGCGCAGAGAAGGATGGAAGGCCAATATCATTACAGGTCAACATGCCATTCCAGGAGCATGATGTGGCTAACACCTGGGGCGAGTTTGAGGGTAGCATTACAAAACGGCAGGGATTCCGGGACCAGTTCGGTTTGTTAATGAAAGTAGAACTGAGGAAACAGTTAAAAAATTATATGAAAATCCCAAACCACAAAACAAACAAAATCAAAATTTCCACCCTAAAAACCCCACATATATAAGACCACATTTCAACCATAATCCTAATCCCAATTACAAGGGAAACAATTATAATCCAAACTATAAACCCCACAGTAGACAATGCAAACCCATGGAAGTAGACCCGACTTCCAGTCAACTTAAGGAAACCCAAGTAAACCATAGTGAAGAAAATAATCCGGATTTTCCGAAGCCAGCCTCGGAAACATCCAATTCAACAAAGGAAACTTGCCCTTTGTTAAATTAGAAAAAAATAACCATATTTTAAGATTATTAGTAGACACCGGAGCAACTAATAGTTTACTAAACCCAATAAAAGCTCCAAAAGATTTAATTAAACAATTAAAACAACCATTCGAAATAAAAACGGTGGGCAACCCAATTTTCATTACTGAAGAACTAGTGATACCAAAAGAACGATTTATAATACCGGTTGATGAAGATTGTGTATTCCAGCTGTTTAATTTCAATGAAAATTTCGATGGATTGATAGGAAATAATATTCTATTCGTCCTAACAATGCTTCGATAGACTTCAAAACTAGAATACTAAAAATAAACAAACAAAAAATTCCTTTGTTTTTCTCGAGAGAAGAAGAACAGGAATATCAAAAAGAAATAAACTGCCTACAGAATTTGGAACCTCAAAGTATCGAACACATCGAAAATTTGGATGACAAACGTCTCGAACATTACAAAATTACTAAAAAAAAAAACATAAAGAAGTCTTTTATAAAAAGGGAAATGATTTCAGTTTCACTAGCCATGTAAAACATCAAATCCCAACAATAAACGAGGAACCTATATTTACGGGTATTTATAGATATCCTGAAATTCATAAAAAGGAAGTCAACAAACAAATTGACGACTTACTCGAACAAGGAATAATACAGCCTAGTACCTCACCATACAATGCCCCTATTTGGATAGTTCCAAAGAAGGAAGATAAAGACGGCAAGAAAGAATGGGGAATGGTAATAGACTACAGAAAACTGAACAATATAACTAAGGAGGATAAATTTCCTATCCCTCTTATTGACGATATCCTTGACAAACTAGGAAAATCCAACTATTTTAGTACATTAGACTTGACAAAAGGCTTCCATCAAATTGAAGTAGATATCAAAGACAGAGAAAAAACAGCTTTCTCTACTTTATCAGGACATTACGAATGGCTTCGTATGCCATTCGGATTACAAAATGCTCCTGCAACATTTCAAAGGATGATGAACGAAGTCCTAAAGGACCTCGTTGGAAAAATTTGTTACGTTTACTTAGACGATATAATCGTTTTTTTCCACATCGCTCCAAGAACATGTTGACTCATTAAAGAAAGTTTTCAATCAATTAGAAAAAGTAAATCTGAAAGTTTCATTAAACAAATGTGATTTTATGAAAAAAGAATCCGAATTTCTTGGTCATATCATAGCCAAAGATGGTATCAATCCCAAATCCCAGTAAAATTATTGCCATCCAAAAATTCCCAATTCCTTAAACAGTAAAGGAAATCCAATCCTTCCTAGGCCTATCTGGATACTATCGTAAATTTATCCTAGATTATGCCAAAATCATAAAACTCATGACAACCTTCCTGAAAAAAGATAAAAAAATAAATATTGAAGACAAAGATTATAAAGAAGCTTTTGAAAAACTCAAATTAGTCATGTCAGACGATTTAATGAACAGACACCCAGACTTCTCAAAAGAATTTCTGCTAACCACAGACGCTTCAAACTTTGCGATAGGAGCCGTCTTAAGCCAGTCACACGGACCGTTATGTTTCACATCCCAAACCCTCAATCAACACGAATGTTACTATTCAACTATAGAGAAGGAACTGTTAGCTATTGTTTGGGCAACTAAACAATTTCCCCATTACCTTTACGGTAGAAGGTTCAAAATTCTCACTGATCATAGACCACTAGTTTGGTTACAGAATCTTAAAGAACCAAATTCCAAATTGCAACGTTGGAAAATCAAATTAGAAGAACCAACCCAGATAGCACTCAGAAAGAAGAATTAAATACCTTAGAAGTTAGTTAGATAGAAACAATTATACCACATCATATTATTCGCAAACGCGGTTTGATAAATATTACCTAAGGTAAAGGTTTAAAAATAGTTTATGGCACAATGGATGACGATGACAGAACAGAACAGACATCGAAGAAAGACTAAAAGCCCTAGAAGAAAGTAATTTAGAGTTAATACAAAACAATAAAAAAACAAATAACTATAAACAGTCAATTCAATGAACAATTTAAACAAATACAAGGAATATTCAAACAAAGTATAAAGACATTAAACAAATACAGATCTATAGAGAACGAAATTAACACACTTCGTATAGAATTAGAATTCGACAAAAACTTAGAACGAGTTCAAAGAATAATCGAAAAAATAGATGACGTAATCATGACCAGTAGGACAGGAATGTTAACTCAAGACATACTGACTATACAAGAAATTTATTAATACAATATTAATATAGAAAAATTAAAAGAAATCAAATTAACTATTGCCACATATAATGAAAACTTGTTAATTATATTAAATATTCCAAAATTCAGTCAGAAATTATATAACAAAATTAATGTACAAACATTGCCAATAAAAGAATAAAATCATAACAATACCCAATGAAAATGTTTTAGAATATAATAAAAATGTTTTTGAAATAACTAAAGAAGAAATAAATTTAAAAGAAATACAAGATGAATGCATCAAAAATCTATTTAAAGAAAATAAATTATTAAATTGTAAAACACAACCAACACAATAACTACTATTATCATTGTAATAATAGTTGTAATAATATTCATATTCTATTTAAAAAAAAAAAATACCATAACCAATGTAAATCTTCCAAAAGTCGAATTTCAACCATTAGAAGATTTTAAAGAGTGAGGAGTTATAAGTACAGAAAAGATTAAAAGAATTTTTTAAACAAAGGAAATGAAATCACATTCATATTCGATACCAAATATTCATGTGATACCATTTTCTCTTACCGCTCTTGATAATCCTTTTTTAAAAAGATTTTTATTTAAAGTGCATTTATAATCTACTCATTTAATTTTTATAATTTTATATTTTAGTGTGGTGTGTCCATATGGATTCAATGAGTCTAAGATTAAAAACATTACCAATTCAGATGGTTCTAGAATTTTAAACATCATCCAAGGAGGAAATATACAAGCCTTGAACAATCAAGGAGGCTTCCATATTCATAATACTGGGAAAAATGAGACTTGTCCAGTCCACCATGTAAATGTGAGACATCAGAAATTGTTAAGGTTGTTCAAGCCTATTTCAATACTATTTGTGAAGATAGAAACCTTATTCCTAAAGATCATACAACCACAAATGAGAAATCAAATTCATATAATCTTGATAATGAAGTTGAAATGGGTAAACAACAAACTAGCTGGAACATAACTTCTATTGATCCTCATCAAATGTCTTTTTTGAGGAGCATAAAAAAAAAAAAAAAAAAAGTTGTACTTTGAGATCCGGAAGCTCTTCAGGTTTATGGTGTCCATCAAACTGACGTATTCTTGAGATCAGAATTCCTCCGAGTCCAAATCAATCAGAGGTGCAATTTCTTCCATTGCCAGAGAATCTACATGCACGGATCTGATCTGGAGGAGATCACTCAGACTGCTAAAGGAGGGTGCCTTGATGGAATCAAAAGTACTATCATTAAAACCCTGAGGCAATGGTGGTTCGGTACTGACCGGAAGATCTGTGGACTCGAAGCGTAAACCAGGCGGGAGAGAATAAAGTTGCGCCGAAGGCCGTTGTAATCCACTCGGTGGGTAAGTTGGTGTAGATCTTCTATCATCTGCTAACTCCGCACTTCGAATCAGATTTCTAATCCGTTCTTCATTTTCCCTACTAGGTGAAGTCATTTTGGAATTGATGAACAAACCCGAAAAGATATTAAACAAAAACTAACACTATAAATGGTGAGTTTATGAAAACAAAAACGCTTAGTTCTAAGACCAAGACACAAGTTGATCTTTAATCAATTCGCCCGAAGATGGAGGTACACTCCGAAACGCGTCGCTAAACCTTAACATTAATATCTATAAAAGTTATGAAATTTATTCGTTATTAAAGAAATATTTTAACAAAATAAAAATATTCGTGTTTTTTCTTTTGATTTAATCATTATATTTATACCACATAACTTGGAGACAAAAACAACATGCATTTAATCAAAAACTTGATTTCGAAAAAAAAATCCAATATAATTTTCTTTGGAAAAATGTACTTATAACTTAAGAAACCAGAAAAGTTTTTATGAAAACAAGAATTTTTTTTCTTAAGTATAACCAAAAAAACTATAACAAAGAGTAATGTAATTATTAGTCTAAATTTTATTTTTTTTTTTGCGAGTTGTAACGTTTTAAGAAAAGCATCAAGGCTAAATAAATCCTAATTATTACTCAAAATCGATTTGTGTTTCTTATTAAAACAAATATAACGAAATCAAAAACACTTGAGAACGAGTGAAAAAGTAAGATTTCTTTTAGTGAGAAAACTAAAGAAAACTTTAACAAAGAAATTAAGTCTGAAGACAAGTATAAGTCTAATTATAAGAAAAAAGTAAAAATCAAAATTTTATAAATTTTATAAGCAATTATTGAAACTAGTGTGTTCTGGTACGTAATTATATGTATTTCTTTATAAGAACACAAAAAAAAACCGAGAACCAATCAAAAAAAAGGATTCTTATTCAAGATGAACTTGAATAACAATAATAATTTTAAGAAAAACGCAAAAAAATGTAAATTAAAAAAAAAAAGAATAATTTTAAGAAAACGTGGGAAACAAAAATTATAACAAAATTACTATTACCTTTAAAACAAAAACAAAAACAATTGCATTTCTATTGTTTTCGTTTTCCTCTTCTTCGTAAAATTATAAACTAAAGATATTTAATGATGTTATTAAACATACAAAAGTTCTATTTAGAAAACCCAACCAGTACTATATTATGTTTGGGTAAATTTGTATAAATTAGAAGTATTTCAGTGTAGATTAGAGTTTTTTTTATGGTTTTGTCGTAAGCATACGGGATGATTCAGGTAGCTGTTCGGTGAATACTTTGTTGACGATTTAGAGTGACCTTACTAATGTATATTCGAAAAACAAAAAGACTTCAGACGGACTTGATTTATCATTCATTGGTGTGGTGAAACAAGGCGAGAAACTAAAAACATTAGACAAAAGTACTTTACACTGTCATCTTCTTCAAACCCGCAATTCAAGTCTGTCCCTAGGACTTTCTTTGAAGACATTGGTATTGAAGAGATAACTTACAAAAACCAGTGAGTTTCGAAAACTCAACTAAAGTTTGGAAAGCATTGCAGCAATGTCCGACTAATCGCCAGACACGGACATGATTCCAAGTAGAAACATAACAAGAACTGGACAAAGACGATTAGAAAATGAAAATTTAGTAAGAAAAGTAAAATAAAGTTAAGTATAGGAATAAGGAAAAACAATACTAGGTAAGGAACTGTTGTCGCTGCAAATTTTTGGTGATCCATCGCAATTCACCTAAGTCCGTCAGTGACCTTCTTGGGGAAGACTTATAGATACCAAAACTTGCAGCAATTCCAGCAGACACGCATTAACCGCAGTCGTTATGAACTTCCAAGGAATCGTCGCAATACATCTAGGTGCGTAAGGTACCTTCCTGATGCAGACTTACGATCCTTGAAAATTCATAACCAGCCTTATTGTGAGTTTCGCCCGGAATATCGTTCACCCGAAATATTTGTGTTCGCCCGGAATTTTAAAAGCTATTGCGAGTTTCGCCCGAGTAAAATTTCACTTCGAATCTGGACTGACAGTTCGAATAATTGGCATGTTCAGATAGCTGAGTTCGCAATAAATTTCCTTATCTCTGATAAAAACAGAGAATGATCTCTGAACCAACTTTATTTGTTGAATATAAAAACCCCAATAAATGTACGTATTGCTGCAATTTCCTATTAAAATTGAGGACACAGAGTGCGAAAACACGCTTTTAAATCCATAAATAATCAATTTATCTGCAAAAAAAAATATAACTTAGTCTGTAAAAATACAAAATTTCCCTCTCTGTTTTTTTAACATGTGAATAACACGTGACATGTGAAGAGAAACTTCTATAAAATGACTGCGGACGGACTATCACCACTTCAAGGCCTCACTGCGCTAACATCCGTAGTGCCCTTGAAGTGGTGATAGTCCGTCCGCAGTCATTTTATAGAAGTTTTTCTGGCCTGATTTGTGTTTTTGTTTGCAGGTGAGGTTGAGTTTCGGTGACAAGATCCCCCCCCCCCCCCCTTTCCGACGAGCTAATGCCGCGCATAGCAAGCAGGCCGCGTTCCCGAAACTTGACATTCCCTCCATATTCCGTCCTCTTCCTTATCGAATTTGCTACATATTCCTTTGTCCTATCCTACCTCTTTACCGACTCCTCTCCTCGCTTCCTCTTGCCTCGCAATAGTATGTCCGATTCGCCGATAGGAGAAGATGTTCTCAACTTTAAAGAAATATTTTTATCCTTTGATGGGGTTAAATTCCCCTTCAAAAACTTTTTTAAAACATTTTGTTAATTTAATCTTAAATTTCTAGTTCCGAGTTCCAGGTTTTGGAATTTTATTGAAATGTTATAGGTACTTATATAACAATAGATTCAGCATCGACCATTCAGGAATTTCCTTTTAATGAACTTATTTCATACGCCACTGAAGAAAGCCGAAGTACTCAAAAGCAAAAGCACATGGAACAAATGTATCCCTCAAATTCCATCGGACTAAAAGAAAGCTTTCCGACCTATAAAAGAGACCTTTTTGAAATAATAATAATAATAATAATATGCGGTGGAGTAGTAAGACCTTGTCTTCTAAACAGTGTACCATTGTTTCACAGAGTCACCTTCTTCATTTTTTTTGGATTCAATTAATTGGTTTGATAATTCTTTTATAACTTATGTAACTGGCGATGCGGCGATGTGCAAAGCAATTTTACTACGCCAACACAAGTTGAAAGAACTAAATTTAACGTTACAACGTTTTATTATTACCGTCGGTAAGTCACTGAGCGGAATAAAAACTTATCTAGTAGTAGTAAACAGCATACATTACTGTTGTGCCATTGAAACCGAAGAGTCAACATCCGCAACAACATCGTCCAGTTTCTCTTCTTCCGTCTTATCTGCAACTGATTTTTATTCCTCAAAGACATCTGAATCAGATTACCGTCCGTCCGCCTGTACAACAACACCTTCCACATCAGGTTCGTCCGCCATTCAATCTAGCCCATTTACAACACTTCATCCTCCTGCTTTCCCATTCACATCAGGTTTCTATCTTGCTGCTGTTATGTGAAGTCGCTTTGAATCTACAATTAGATATACTCCAGAACAGAATGGATGATCCGAACCATTCAAGTATAATTTTCTTCGAGACTTATTGATGTTCAATATTTGAGCTCGAAAGATCAAGTGGCTGACATTATCACAAAGCTGCTTCCAAGACCACAATAATTTTAAAAGCTTCGTTCAGGACTCGCACAAGATGTTGATGCTGGATAAACTTCTGGAAGAATATTAAATTGAGGAAGAGTATTGAAATATCACCTTTAACATCTAAACGTCTAAACCTCAACATCGTGTAGATCCGATCGATTAAATCGCATTCTTTTTTTTATGTTGCTGAATCCTCTCACTCGGATAACACACCGCAACCATTCAAGGATGGTTGAGTATTACGAGTCATACAAAATTAAGAGAAAAGGGAAAATTGTTTTCCAACTTCCCTGGGTTAAATCTTAAGAGAACAGTTCAGTGGGATAAAGTTTGAAAGGTTAATAACCTACTAGCGAATTTGATTATTAACTGTTCATTCGAAGCTCATGGGATTAGAATATTGTAGAATAGGCATACCTCCCCTGTTGAATCTTCACAAATCACCCGCAAAACAAATTAAAACAAAAAAAAAAAATATGTTCAATGGAGCACCAACCCAATGGTGCACCAACAAATCTTGTTCACTTCCGCAAAATGTAGGTATCTTATACAGATTCTTAAATAATAAGGAAAACAATAAAATCATATTAGAAGTCGATAATAAAAAGGTTAAATAAAGAAACAAACAACAATTAACAATTAACAAAAATCACAACAGCACACACTTAACCTTGAAGGGACAAATCAAATACTTGTTATAGTTAATTTTATGGTTTGCACACCGAAAATACTGACATCGATGATTTAAACAATTAAAAAACAATTAAAATAACCAATTAGAAACATTTAATTAAATATAAACGCGAAAACATACAAATCCAATGCAAAGGGGTTATGGAATATAACCTATAAAAACATTGAATTTTACACATGAAATTTCACCATTAGTTTTTTTACTTTTCAATAAACAAACACTTGAACTAACTAATTTATAAGTTAGTAAAGGTATTTGTATAAACAAATTAAACGAATCGCAAATAGTTTACAAATAACTTAATCAAATGTCTTAAACGTCACTCCACGACATGCGTGAAAACATTAAGCCAATTTGACACGACAACTTTAAGGACAGAACAAACGAGGTACTCTTATCATGAAAACGTTCATGCAAGGAAAAGTTTTAAACAAAGATTTTATTAAAATTTTTATTTGTTTATTAAATATTTTATAATTTATAATTTTTTCATACAGCTAATGAGCGAGAGAGAGAGAAAAAAAATGAAACAAAAACAAAATGGCATTTGTATAAAAGGTGCCCGAAAAAATGCCAATAGCAATAAACAGTGTTACCAAAAATAATTATTTTAGGTAATGGTACAAATCATACTCACCACAAATTCTTCTTTTTGAGCTTCGCACTTAAAATAAAGTATAGCCAAAGCAAGAAAGATTAAGGAATTTAGCACACTTTCTAAATTTCAGATAACCTAAACATATTTCAGCTCAAATGACTCGTTCTAATATATAATATTAATAGTATTTAACTTTTCGTTTCATGTGGTGAAATATAAACAACATTCAAAAGATCAATTGGCACCACTAAACCACGCGAAATAAGGTATAAAAGGCGAGCTAATCGAGCAATGAGTCCTCTTTCGAATCCTGAATTCAGCGAGTCAACACCAGCGATATTATAGCAAGTAAATCAAATTGAAATTGCTCGACGAGTTATACGTCAAGCAAATATATTTTGACAAATTAAATAAATTTAACCCATTGTAGTAAGTAGTAAAGGAAAGGAGAAATTCAAATTGAAATCGTTTGATGAACATATACGTCATCCGAATATAGTTTGAACGCCTTTTTTCTTTGATAGTAGTTAGACTAACAAATTTATTTTCTGTACAATTCTAGTGGAAATTGTTAGACGATCATATACGTCAAGCAACCATCACTTGAAAGTAGATAGTTAAACTTAAATTAAATAGTTTTAACTTATTAACAAATTGTTAGGAAATTCGAAACGGACAATAGAGGACAAAATTATTAATTAAAATATTGCTTGTTCCGCCTTCTCATTTTACGAATTTTGAACAGTCGTTGATCTCAAGTAAGTATCAACGTTGGGCAAAAAACATCCCCTGTTTGCGTGTAAAAGTATACTCGCACCCACACATATAGGATAATCCAGTTACCTTCTTATATACTAGTATTTTTTCTGTAATTTCTTTGATTTATATAATTTTTTTGAGTCGATCATAAGCCAGCGAAGACAACACACCGCGCGCATTGCATTTTCTTTTGCAAGCCTAGGCTTCCAAACCAGAGACTAATATCACAACTCTGTCATTAACTGATGTTCGGCATTATGCCCCAACATAATATCAGCAAGATTTCAACCAAGATACAGGTGCTCCAGGTAAAAGAATTCTGCATCTGTAAGTAAAGATATGATTACAAAACGTTGCTATGAACTCTATGCTGGCAATACTGTTGAAAAACTACCATTAGGCCTTCCGTATTCTTACAGCATCACCTCTTTTGGGTCTATAGAAGACGGGTCCTGTACCTCACGAGGGAGTTTAAAAGTTAATAACAAAACTTATAAAAAAAAACAGTCAGAAATACAGAATTTAAAATCTTACTTGGCCATTATGACGATTTACTTGATATCAATAATGATGATCTTAAATTGTCGGATGGTCAAGTTCTTAAATAAAGAGTGCTTCTCTCCCATTTCAGGTTGGCATTATTGAGATACCCTTGTTGAAGGTACAATTTGCGGCAACGAGCGACCATTCACACTATTATATAAAGGTCCCGCAAATAAAATTACGGATTATAGAGATGGGACGAACATTGTGACCTATCTATTCCAGAAAGCAGAGTGGGAGTTCGCACTGACAATCCACAAGAAGACACACTTCTGTGACTACCTCAGTGCGTGTGCTAAAAACAACAACAATAAAGCTCACCCATGCAGGGAAACAACCTGATGCTGCATCAAGCAATAAGCCATCACACCACAGCGCGCGGTAATTTTCCATTCTCTCCTTCCCACACTTCTCGCAAAAGCTTTAGCTTAACCATTGCATCAAATATGTTGGTTATCCAATTGTATTATTGTAATCGATTGAGCTAAGGCAATATCAGATAAATTGCTGTTATTGGTTTTTGGGTATCCAGGAGCGGATCAATACATTCCACTATTAAGGCATAACACTAATAGTGTTTTGTATTGTGAAGCTATTTTGGGGCCCAATATTACCCCATAACTGCATAGTTAATTGTCTGATTTGTGTCTTTTTTTGTGTTTGTTTAATCATAATGGTGGGTGAATTTAGGGTCGATTATGGCAACATTCGGGGGCTAAGGAAGAATTTCTGTGCTGCATACATCCACTGTTAAAAACAGGCCAGCAGTTTTGGCACTAAGTGAAACCCAAGTAGGTGAAAATTCTGACTACTCGGAATTCAGTTTGCAAGGTTATAGCTTAGTGCCTTTATTTTTCTCACACCATGGTTGTTTAAATTTCATTTCTGTTTCTTAATGTTCAAATTTCGTTTTAATATTTTTTTTTTCTTTTAACCATGCGGTCATTTATATTGTAAGGCCAAATGGATCATTTCATTTCGTAAATCTTTTTTTATGCATAGTTGCAACAATAATATTATTATTGATTCAAGTGTGTGACCAGTTGAAATTTGTATAGTTCACGCTTCTCGTGTTCCACTTTTTAGATTTGCTATTCATCTGTTCTCACGCTTGGAATTTTTTGCATAGTTGCACTTATAATCCGTTGAATCTATATTTGTATTAACAAAATAAAGTTCAGTTCTGTAAAAACCTTCGAACCAGTGCGTCGTCTTATATCTACAATTATTTTAGGGTTGAATATTTCATTTGGGAAATTATCATTATTTTTGGGTTGAATATTTCATTTGAGAAATTTATCATTGGCGACCGTGACAGGACTCATTAAAAAGAGTTTTAGTGGCCTGCAGTAATTTGTTTAGAATTTGTTTTTTTGTTAAGAATCTTTCTGGTGCCCTGCCGTGGTTTAATAACTTCGTGAAAGTGAAATAATATATCATTGCGTTTACAATGGCTAACTTGAATAATGATCAATCGATTGAAGAGATCGCCACTCAGCAAGAGCAAGTAGGTGAAGCAATTTGCACCATGGTTCGGAATTACAACAAAGATAGTTCCACTAGGAAGACTCTAGATTACCTGAACAAGAAAAAAGGGCAATTGGACTTTTTGTGGGAAGAATTTGACCAGAATAACTCGATTTTGCGAGAGAGATTCTCGGACCACATGGACCATCCTTACTTCCAAAAGGACTATTTTGAACTGGTACGAAAGGCAGCAGAGCTCATGACTACCAATTTACATAGACGAATCCCAGAGTTAACAAAACCACATGATGTCCAAAACTCAGATGATCTTCAGAAGCAGTTTCAAGAAGGAAGCAAAAATGCAGAAATAGCCGAAACATTCAAGGAAAAGTCCTATAACCTACAACCAAAAGGTCAACTAAAATAAAATGATTTTTTCTTTTGAATCTTAATTTCTCTTTAATTTGAAAATCAGAATGTCGGTGCCACAGATCGATGAATATTTGGGACTACCCATTATTGAAAACAACAAATTGGCTAATCTAGAGGTAGCAGATGTTAAGACTAAACAACATCCAACTAGATATTGTTTCAATTCAATAGCATTTACAATATTTGAAGATAAGTTCATCTCTCAAACAGATAAAGACAAAATTTTAATTAGTCAAGGAGTGTCAATTAGCAAGTATTCTCTACTATTGAATTCCCTAAAAATTTTACAGATTTAAAATCTTGTCTAAGGGCGCTCAATAATGAAGATAATGAAAAACCAATATATGGTCAATTAGATTGTATTGTTACTAATTTTTCATATTTTATTTCCTTTTTTAGTGTTTATGAAGGTTTTGGACCTATTTATGATAGTTATATTCTTAATCCAGATGAAGGAATATTATTTGTTAATGAAAGACCTAAAAATAGTTCTACAGTTTTGGAAGGAGAGATTACTTCATTTGATGTAAGAGCGACATGTCATATTTTATTATTATTAATGTCAAAAACATTTACTACTGATGCTAGTTTAAGAGACTCACATATTAAAAATTACATTTTACATAGAATGAGAGCAGTAAATTTTGCATTTAAAAATTTTGTATAAGTCTCCAGCTTATTACTCATGTTTACCGTTGGCATTCGGAAATTCGCTTACCAACTGGATTCAGTAAAAGAATATCAGATATGCTAACTGAAAAAGCTAAAGGCATCACAGCTATGGACAAAAAGTGCGTACTGATCTTTGATGAAATGGCAATAAAAGAATAAAACATCAAAGACGACATTATATATGAATTTACCGACTTGGGGGAGTATGGCCGCACGAATAAGATTGCCTCTAAATCAATGGCCTTCACATTAAAAGGTTTAAATAGAAACTGGAAGCAAACAATTGTGTACTACATCGGAAATCCAAACGGAGAAATTTTATCAAAAATGATGGTCACAATTATTACTAGAGGAATAAAATTTGGATTAACAATTGCGTTGTGGCAACAAGCTGCGACCAAGGGTCGAACAACTACTCAGCCTACACCAAACTTACCGGATCAATGTCTATTGAAGAGAAACCTTATATCGAAATCGAAAATAATCGAATTTACTTCCTCTATGATTATCCACATCTCTTTTTAAGAGTGTGCGAAACATAATGCTGAGTCACAAAATTTGAGAGGATGTTGTTGACTGGCGCGTCCTCCAGTCCAGAGACTTTTTGAACAAGACTCCAAAGGAAATATGCAAGTTTTTTTTTTAAACTTACTCAATCACATATAAAACCCAATGGTTTTGAGAAATTGTCAGTTAAATTGGCCACACAAGTTTTTAGCTCTAATGTATATTCGGGAACACATTGTTCCCTGCACTGAGCAAAAACTTTTTTCAAAGTGAACAAGAAAAGAAAGATGCTGCAGCAATGGGAAAATTTATCAAGACGATGAATGATCTGTTTGATAATCTTAACACAGGCAAACTGTATTCGAAAAATCCCAATAAACAGGTAGTATCCGTGTCCACAGACACAATCAATTCTTTGATTAGCGCGAGAAATTGAATATCCACGTGGAAATCAAGTATCCCATATTGCTTTAAGGGATTAAAGCACACTTTATTGGGAATAGTCCAGATGTGTGAATACCTGAAATCGGAATAACAGAGTTTTTTTTTCTGGTAGCGCACTTTAATACAGACGTGGCGGAAAATTTACTTTCTATGTTGCGCTGTAACAGAAGGTCCTATGAGCGCAACCCTTCAGCTTGGAGATTCGTTCGCATTCTGAAGCAAATAATCTTCTAGCATCTAAGTTGAGCTGAACATTCGGGATATGAAGATGGTGGTGAAAAACCATTGCTGAAGGGAGCTGACAACGAGGGAGAAAATGAGTCAGCAGAGGACAAAGACTTTCACTTTGAAATGCCAATAGAAAATAACCTATGGCAAACAACATTGATGTATAATGTTGAAGAGAATTTTGAAGCCGACGATATGGCAAATGATATAGACTAAAACCCAAATGGCAATGCTAGTAATTTTTGTTCAGCGAAACTGCAGAAAGCAGCATCTACATATCACGCAGGATTTGCGGCATGGAAGCTAAAGAAAAAGCTCTACTGCGAAGATTGCTCTCAATACATGATCGAGCAATCAGACGGGACAAGAGAACAAACATTATTAATACAACTCAGAGCTTATGGGAGTATCACCACACCATCAGAGTTTGGAAAACTAACAGTTCCGTCGATACCGTTCGAAGAAACTTTTAGAAGAGTACAAACAATTTTCGAAACAAATCCCGGAACGACAATTAAAAGGAGAAGCTAGTAGAAGCGTGATTGTGCGAAATCATGAAGTCAAAAGATAGGGGTTTGATCATGAGGTGCAATACAGAGCACAAGGAAAAAATTCTAAAATTTTTATTGATCAGACTGGTCAAGTTTGCAATTAAGAAAATCAAAGCCAGCAAAAAAATATGTTAAAAATAAACATATTTCAAGGATTTTGTTTTGGTATTTTATATTTATTTTTAAGTATATTAAAAATAAATAAAATATATATTATTCTTTTATTTGTTATCTTGTAACATTAAGTTGAAATTAATAATATTCACTGTGAAAAACAAAAATTATTATAGTATCGAACCCTGGCCATGTCACCCAGGGTAGGAAAAGTCCACTCCAAATATGGATAGGGTTCTAGGGTTAAATGTATTAGTATTTAATATTCATGAATGTAGGAGTGAGAATACAGATGCTCTGATAAGAACCTGAATATGTAATATTATTTAGTCCACACAGAACCCTTAATGGGTCTGATAGACATTCATCATGAACATATAAATCCAAACTGGAATTAAAAAACGAATTATGAATTATTAAGACGAAATTACCTGCTCAACTAAAACTTCCTGGATGGAAAACCGACAGCGAACTAAAAGAAGTATATCATTCAATAAAAGAAAAATATATAATGCTGAGTCAAAAATTAGTGATTAACGCAGAAATGTCACTTCTCATAAGCGACACAATTACTCTATACCATTTCATTCCCATAACAATTGATCGAAACGGTACAACTATAATGGCAAACCTCGAAGCGGAATTGTTATTTCATGACCGCAACAATGGGATTCTCATAGAAAGATGCCTATATCAAATTAGAAGTATGTACGCCAAAGATGTCAACAACAACTGGACTTCATTAATTCATCTCCTGTTCGACTTAAGGCACTTCAGCAGATACATAACATTAGTGGCCATATTTCGTTAGGTGCTATTTTTATTGCTGTAATAGCATTAAGTTATATACTATATTTAAAAAAATATTGTAATCCTAAGAAAACTGTTGAAATTGAATTAATATTACCAATATATACAATGTATGTTTAACATTTCATTTTCTTTTCACAAACACACAAAAGAAAAATGTTTTGGTGGAAAAATTTAATATTAAATTTAAAACAAAGCGCTTAACAGTTTTAGGACCTTATTGTAATACGAGATTCACACGCGAAATTAGTTAAATGTGAGTATTTGGCATTACCGTTTTCGAATTAAAAACAAAACAAATAAACTGAAATGTCAAATGTTCGACTGGGATAGTCATAATAGAGGCCTTAAACGATGTGATTTGCAAAGTTTTCAGAGTTAAACCCGAGTCATAAAATTTAATTTATCTTATCAAGTCTTTAAGAATTAGGTAGTTGACATCTTTCGCATTGATAGGTAATGATTGTTCTGAACCAGAGACTAATATCACAACTCTGTCATTAACTGATGTTCGGCATTATGCCCCAACATAATATCAGCAAGATTTCAACCAAGATACAGGTGGTCCAGGTAAAAGAATTCTGCATGATTACAAAACGTTGCTATGAACTCTATGCTGGCAATACTGTTGAAAAACTACCATTAGGCCTTCCGTATTCTTACAGTATCACCTCTTTTGGGTCTATAGAAGACGGGTCCTGTACCTCACGAGGGAGTTTAAAAGTTAATAACAAAACTTATAAAAAAAACAGTCAGAAATACAGAATTTAAAATCTTACTTGGCCATTATGACGATTTACTTGATATCAATAATGATGATCTTAAATTGTCTGATGGTCAAGTTCTTAAATAAAGAGTGCTTCTCTCCCACTTCAGGTTGGCATTGAGATACCCTTGTTGAAGGTACAATTTGCGACAACGAGCGACCATTCACACTATTATATAAAGGTCCCGCAAATAAAATTACGGATTATAGAGATGGGACGAACATTGTGACCTATCTATTCCAGAAAGCAGAGTGGGAGTTCGCACTGACAATCCACAAGAAGACACACTTCTGTGACTACCTCAGTGCGTGTGCTAAAAACAACAACAATAAAGCTCACCCATGCAGGGAAACAACCTGATGCTGCATCAAGCAATAAGCCATCACACCACAGCGAGTGGTAATTTTCCATTCTCTCCTTCCCACACTTCTCGCAAAAGCTTTAGCTTAACCATTGCATCAAATATGTTGGTCATCCAATTGTATTATTGTAATCGATTGAGCTAAGGCAATATCAGATAAATTGCTGTTATTGGTTTTTGGGTATCCAGGAGCGGATCAATATATTCCACTATTAAGGCATAACACTAATAGTGTTTTGTATTGTGAAGCTATTTTGGGGCCCAATATTACCCCATAACTGCATAGTTAATTGTCTGATTTGTGTCTTTTTTTGTGTTTGTTTAATCATAATGGTGGGTGAATTTAGGGTCGATTATGGCAACATTCGGGGGCTAAGGAAGAATTTCTGTGCTGCATACATCCATACTGTTAAAAACAGGCCAGCAGTTTTGGCACTAAGTGAAACCCAAGTAGGTGAAAATTCTGACTACTCGGAATTCAGTTTGCAAGGTTATAGCTTAGTGCCTTTATTTTTCTCACACCATGGTTGTTTAAATTTCATTTCTGTTTCTTAATGTTTAAATTTCGTTTTAATATTTTTTTTTTCTTCTAACCATACGGCCAGTTATATTGTAAGGCCAAATGGATCATTTCATTTCGTAAATCTTTTTTTATGCATAGTTGCAACAATAATATTATTATTGATTCAGGTGTGTGACCAGTTGAAATTTGTATAGTTCACGCTTCTCGTGTTCCACTTTTTAGATTTGCTATTCATCTGTTCTCACGCTTGGAATTTTTTGCATAGTTGCACTTATAATCCGTTGAATCTATATTTGTATTAACAAAATAAAGTTCAGTTCTGTAAAAACCTTCGAACCAGTGCGTCGTCTTATATCTACAATTATTTTTGGGTTGAATATTTCATTTGGGAGATTATCATTATTTTTGGGTTGAATATTTCATTTGAGAAATTTATCATTGGCGACCGTGACAGGACTCATTAAAAAGAGTTTTAGTGGCCTGCAGTAATTTGTTTAGAATTTGTTTTTTTGTTAAGAATCTTTCTGGTGCCCTGCCGTGGTTTAATAACTTCGTGAAAGTGAAATAATATATCATTGCGTTTACAATGGCTAACTTGAATAATGATCAATCGATTGAAGAGATCGCCACTCAGCAAGAGCAAGTAGGTGAAGCAATTTGCACCATGGTTCGGAATTACAACAAAGATAGTTCCACTAGGAAGACTCTAGATTACCTGAACAAGAAAAAAGGGCAATTGGAGCTTTTGTGGGAAGAATTTGACCAGAATAACTCGATTTTGCGAGAGAGATTCTCGGACCATATGGACCATCCTTACTTCCAAAAGGACTATTTTGAACTGGTACGAAAGGCAGCAGAGCTCATGACTACCAATTTACATAGACGAATCCCAGAGTTAACAAAACCACATGATGTCCAAAACTCAGATGATCTTCAGAAGCAGTTTCAAGAAGGAAGCAAAAATGCAGAAATAGCCGAAACATTCAAGGAAAAGTCCTATAACCTACAACCAAAAGGTCAACTAAAATAAAATAATTTTTTCTTTTGAATCTTAATTTCTCTTTAATTTGAAAATCAGAATGTCGGTGCCACAGATCGATGAATATTTGGGACTACCCATTATTGAAAACAACAAATTGGCTAATCTAGAGGTAGCAGATGTTAAGATTAAACAACATCCAACTAGATATTGTTTCAATTCAATAGCATTTACAATATTTGAAGATAAGTTCATCTCTCAAACAGATAAAGACAAAATTTTAATTAGTCAAGGAGTGTCAATTAGCAAGTATTCTCCAGTTACATTAAAAGGATCATCTACTATTGAATTCCCTAAAAATTTTACAGATTTAAAATCTTATCTAAGGGCGCTCAATAATGTAGATAATGAAAAACCAATATATGGTCAATTGGATTGTATTGTTACTAATGTTTCATATTTTATTTCCTTTTTTAGTGTTTATGAAGGTTTTGGACCAATATATGATAATTATATTCTTAATCCAGATGAAGGAATATTATTTGTTAATGAAAGACCTAAAAATAGTTCTACAGTTTTGGAAGGAGAGATTACTTCATGTCATATTTTATTATTATTAATGTCAAAAACATTTACCACTGATGCTAGTTTAAGAGACTCACATATTAAAAATTACATTTTACATAGAATGAGAGCAGTTAATTTTGCATTTAAAAATTTTGTATAAGTCTCCAGCTTATTACTCATGTTTACCGTTGGCATTCGGAAATTCGCTTACCAACTGGATTCAGTAAAAGAATATCAGATATGCTAACTGAAAAAGCTAAAGGCATCACAGCTATGGACAAAAAGTGCGTACTGATCTTTGATGAAATGGCAATAAAAGAATAAAACATCAAAGACGACATTATATATGAATTTACCGACTTGGGGGAGTATGGCCGCACGAATAAGATTGCCTCTAAAGCAATGGCCTTCACATTAAAAGGTTTAAATAGAAACTGGAAGCAAACAATTGTGTACTACATCGGAAATCCAAACGGAGAAATTTTATCAAAAATGATGGTCACAATTATTACTAGAGGAATAAAATTTGGATTAACAATTGCGTTGTGGCAACAAGCTGCGACCAAGGGTCGAACAACTACTCAGCCTACACAAAACTTACCGGATCAATGTCTATTGAAGAGAAACCTTATATCGAAATCGAAAATAATCGAATTTACTTCCTCTATGATTATCCACATCTCTTTTTAAGAGTGTGCGAAACATAATGCTGAGTCACAAGATTCATGTTTGAGAGGATGTTGTTGACTGGCGCGTCCTCCAGTCCACAGACTTTTTGAACAAGACTCCAAAGGAAATATGCAAGTTTTTTTTTTTAAACTTACTCAATCACATATAAAACCCAATGGTTTTGAGAAATTGTCAATTAAATTGGCCACACAAGTTTTTAGCTCTAATGTATATTCGGGAACAATGTATGCACTGAGCAAAAACTTTTTTCAAAGTGAACAAGAAAAGAAAGATGCTGCAGCAATGGGAAAATTTATCAAGACGATGAATGATCTGTTTGATAACCTTAACACAGGCAAACTGTATTCGAAAAATCTCAATAAACAGGTAGTATCCGTGTCCACAGACACACTTAATTCTTTGATTAGCGCGAGAAATTGAATATCCACGTGGAAATCAAGTATCCCATATTGCTTTAAGGGATTAAAGCACACTTTATTGGGAATAGTCCAGATGTGGGAATACCTGAAATCGGAATAACAGAGTTTTTTTTTCTGCTAGCGCACTTTAATACAGACGTGGCGGAAAATTTACTTTCTATGTTGCGCTGTAACAGAAGGTCCTATGAGCGCAACCCTTCAGCTTGGAGATTCGTTCGCATTCTGAAGCAAATAATCTTCTAGCATCTAAGTTGAGCTGAACATTCGGGATATGAAGATGGTGGTGAAAAACCATTGCTGAAGGCAGCTGACAACGAGGGAGCAAATGAGTCAGCAGAGGACAAAGACTTTCACTTTGAAATGCCAATAGAAAATAACCTATGGCAAACAACATTGATGTATAATGTTGAAGAGAATTTTGAAGCCGACGATATGGCAAATGATATAGACTAAAACCCAAATGGCAATGCTAGTAATTTTTGTTCAGCGAAACTGCAGAAAGCAGCATCTACATATCACGCAGGATTTGCGGCATGGAAGCTAAAGAAAAAGCTCTACTGCGAAGATTGCTCTCAATACATGATCGAGCAATCAGACGGGACAAGAGAACAAACATTATTAATACAACTCAGAGCTTATGGGAGTATCACCACACGATCAGGGTTTGGAAAACTAACAGTTCCGTCGATACCGTTCGAAGAAACTTTTAGAAGAGTACAAACAATTTTCGAAACACAAATCCCGGAACGACAATTAAAAGGAGAAGCTAGTAGAAGCGTGATTGTGCGAAATCATGAAGTCAAAAGATAGGGGTTTGATCATGAGCTGCAATACAGAGCACAAGGAAAAAATTCTAAAATTTTTATTGATCAGACTGGTCAAGTTTGCAATTAAGAAAATCAAAGCCAGCAAAAAAATATGTTAAAAATAAACATATTTCAAGGATTTTGTTTTGGTATTTTATATTTATTTTTAAGTATATTAAAAATAAATAAAATATATATTATTCTTTTATTTGTTATCTTGTAACATTAAGTTGAAATTAATAATATTCACTGTGAAAAACAAAAATTATTATAGTATCGAACCCTGGCCATGTCACCCAGGGTAGGAAAAGTCCACTCCAAATATGGATAGGGTTCTAGGGTTAAATGTATTAGTATTTAATATTCATGAATGTAGGAGTGAGAATACAGATGCTCTGATAAGAACCTGAATATGTAATATTATTTAGTCCACACAGAACCCTTAATGGGTCTGATAGACATTCATCATGAACATATAAATCCAAACTGGAATTAAAAAACGAATTATGAATTATTAAGACGAAATTACCTGCTCAACTAAAACTTCCTGGATGGAAAACCGACAGCGAACTAAAAGAAGTATATCATTCAATAAAAGAAAAATATATAATGCTGAGTCAAAAATTAGTGATTAACGCAGAAATGTCACTTCTCATAAGCGACACAATTACTCTATACCATTTCATTCCCATAACAATTGATCGAAACGGTACAACTATAATGGCAAACCTCGAAGCGGAATTGTTATTTCATGACCGCAACAATGGGATTCTCATAGAAAGATGCCTATATCAAATTAGAAGTATGTACGCCAAAGATGTCAACAACAACTGGACTTCATTAATTCATCTCCTGTTCGACTTAAGGCACTTCAGCAGATACATAACATTAGTGGCCATATTTCGTTAGGTGCTATTTTTATTGCTGTAATAGCATTAAGTTATATACTATATTTAAAAAAATATTGTAATCCTAAGAAAACTGTTGAAATTGAATTAATATTACCAATATATACAATGTATGTTTAACATTTCATTTTCTTTTCACAAACACACAAAAGAAAAATGTTTTGGTGGAAAAATTTAATATTAAATTTAAAACAAAGCGCTTAACAGTTTTAGGACCTTATTGTAATACGAGATTCACACGCGAAATTAGTTAAATGTGAGTATTTGGCATTACCGTTTTCGAATTAAAAACAAAACAAATAAACTGAAATGTCAAATGTTCGACTGGGATAGTCATAATAGAGGCCTTAAACGATGTGATTTGCAAAGTTTTCAGAGTTAAACCCGAGTCATAAAATTTAATTTATCTTATCAAGTCTTTAAGAATTAGGTAGTTGACATCTTTCGCATTGATAGGTAATGATTGTTCTGAACCAGAGACTAATATCACAACTCTGTCATTAACTGATGTTCGGCATTATGCCCCAACATAATATCAGCAAGATTTCAACCAAGATACAGGTGGTCCAGGTAAAAGAATTCTGCATCTGTAAGTAAAGATATGATTACAAAACGTTGCTATGAACTCTATGCTGGCAATACTGTTGAAAAACTACCATTAGGCCTTCCGTATTCTTACAGTATCACCTCTTTTGGGTATATAGAAGACGGGTCCTGTACCTCACGAGGGAGTTTAAAAGTTAATAACAAAACTTATAAAAAAAACAGTCAGAAATACAGAATTTAAAATCTTACTTGGCCATTATGACGATTTACTTGATATCAATAATGATGATCTTAAATTGTCTGATGGTCAAGTTCTTAAATAAAGAGTGCTTCTCTCCCACTTCAGGTTGGCATTGAGATACCCTTGTTGAAGGTACAATTTGCGACAACGAGCGACCATTCACACTATTATATAAAGGTCCCGCAAATAAAATTACGGATTATAGAGATGGGACGAACATTGTGACCTATCTATTCCAGAAAGCAGAGTGGGAGTTCGCACTGACAATCCACAAGAAGACACACTTCTGTGACTACCTCAGTGCGTGTGCTAAAAACAACAACAATAAAGCTCACCCATGCAGGGAAACAACCTGATGCTGCATCAAGCAATAAGCCATCACACCACAGCGAGCGGTAATTTTCCATTCTCTCCTTCCCACACTTCTCGCAAAAGCTTTAGCTTAACCATTGCATCAAATATGTTGGTCATCCAATTGTATTATTGTAATCGATTGAGCTAAGGCAATATCAGATAAATTGCTGTTATTGGTTTTTGGGTATCCAGGAGCGGATCAATACATTCCACTATTAAGGCATAACACTAATAGTGTTTTGTATTGTGAAGCTATTTTGGGGCCCAATATTACCCCATAACTGCATAGTTAACTGTCTGATTTGTGTCTTTTTTTGTGTCGATTATGGCAACATTCGGGGGCTAAGGAAGAATTTCTGTGCTGCATACATCCATACTGTTAAAAACAGGCCAGCAGTTTTGGCACTAAGTGAAACCCAAGTAGGTGAAAATTCTGACTACTCGGCATTCAGTTTGCAAGGTTATAGCTTAGTGCCTTTATTTTTCTCACACCATGGTTGTTTATGGATCATGTTTGAATACCAACTTTAATTTCATGTGGTTTAAGTTCACCGTCCATAAGCGCATCATCCTAGTTTGGATAGTTACTCAACTTCTAACGAATTAGATGCACTATCCGACTCCACCCAGAGAATTATTTCCCATTTTCTGCACGGTGAAATCGTTGTTACGGGCGATTTTAATGTACATTATTCATCGTGGCTACGCTATTCGGGTCAGACAACACCCGAAGGAAGGTATGCCGAGATTTTTGCTGAGTTAAACAACCTGACTCAGCTTGTTGATGAGCCTACGCGGATTCCTGACGTTGCTTGCAGGTCAATCCGCCAACACTCTAGACTTGTTCCTTACTTCTGACCCTAAACCCCGGGCAGTCGCAAAAAGTGACACCATATGTTATGCATAAGCATGATAATAAATTTCGTTTTTTAATTAGTCTGCACATTCTTCGTTTTGAATGTTTCTTCTTCATTAAATTCATATTAATTGAAGACAGAATGTTTATGCATACCACATCACTTTTTTTTATCTCGTTTAAGCATCCAATATGAATTTCATATTTGATGCATTTGTTTATCTATATGTATGTATAAGAGTTAATCTGTGGTTTTGTAAGTTAGTCTGAAGTAAAACTCCAAACAATAAAGATACCTCTTTATTTAGTAAAACGAAACTCGACAAATCTTTTATTTCGCGGCATAACACATGCAACCATCCATCGGTGAAAAATGCGGGGACATACTAGACAAATTTTTTCAGAGCATCCCGGATGTAGAATATAAACCGCATTACGGTGCGGTCGTTCAGGAGACAGCGGCAATTATCGACATTTTGGGGAAAACCGCCAATCGCATGAATCAACTATTACGCTAAAAACGAACAAAACGAGTACTTGACTTCATCGGAGGTTTCTCTAAATGAGCATTTGGAACTATGGATAGTGAGAACGCTAGACACAAATTAGAATTCCTGCGCACAAAAGAGATCAGGAAACATTTCAAGTAATGGACCGACAGCTATGTGTTATGAGCTCCAATTTCGACAAATAGAGCAAACCAAGAAATCAGTTAGCAGTGGAGATTGACAACATAACTGCGGGTGTAGAAAGTCTTAGTGTTGGGCCATGAACGATCGCGGAGTCTAATTATCAATCTGAAAGGTGTCGGTTGTTTCTATTTTCGGTCGATTATAACGTATACGTAACATTAGGGAAACCTCCCACGATTACAGTCGCACCACTACCAAGGAAGTGTGACTGCTTAAGATGAGAAGCGACGTCAACATATTGGCTTAAACCATCACCGCAAAGGTAGTTGAAGTACAAAATAGACAAACCTTGGAGCTGACTATTTCATCATCTAAAATTTGTATAAATAGCGTAGAATAGTTTAAGAAATTTAAGTATCAATAAAGATTTGAGTCAGAAAACACGTCTTCCTTTTCTGTTCAAATTTACAACGATCAATGGATTTTCATTTGAGGACTCTTTTATGATCTTATTTATGTAAATAGAAACGCAAAGCGATCAGCCGTATTTTGGCTGCTGATAATCTGATAAATTATAAAGAGATAGGTATCGTGAAATATAAATAATAATAATTTTTGGTTTATTTCAAAGAGAGAATATAAATTGAAAGGTGTATTTTTTTTGAGTAAAGTGAAGACAAGCAAAAAAGAAAATGAAACAAAGACAAAGTGAATCATTATATAAATATTTAGTGAATATTAAAAGAAAGAGACAAAGAGATCTCATATAAAAACATACATTTGCAGTGAATATGCAAATGTGAGTGTTAGTGGGACTTGCGGGCGTGTAAAAAGCCCAACCGCAATAAGGACTCAGTATTGGTTGCATGCAAAGGAGGGTGTGGAAGTTTGTTCCAACCCAAATGTATCAACCTAACCGAGTATGCTTTGAATAAGACAGTGGAAAATAAATATGTAGTGATTTAATGTGAATCTGTCGCGAAAAATGAATGTCTCTTCGACACATCGAATTTAGAACTTAAAGCAATGTGGAAAAATGCAACAAGAAATCTTTTAATGCTGTAATTTGGTAATAAGTCTTTTAATGAAGTTATGAAATCTGGAAAGCTATGTGTTGGATGGGACAAGTGTTTTGTTCAGGAGTTGCCTGGATTTCAATCACAATAGTACAGACTGTAAAGTAGAAAATAAGTTGTGTTAATAGGATTAGGTGAATTTGTAGTCCTAAGTTTGACTGAATCCCTAAACGGGCTAGGCTGTGAACTATATTTCGATAAGTTTTTCAATTCACCTCTTCTTCAATATCATGCATAAAAGCATGCGAGTTACACAAATGCAAGTGAGCAAATTTGAAGACGGAACATTTGTGTTGCTTCGCAACCCATAAAGTAATGCAAAACCACTTTCCGGTGACGATGGGAAAATGTCTATATCTGAAGGCCATCGGAAAGTGGATGCATTGACCTTTTGAGTATTATAACTATAAGCTTATAAATTGATGATAATAAAACTACCGGCAGTCGCAATCGACCCGGGAAACAGAAAAGATTGTTGAAGTGTTTAATTCCAATATATATATATAACTTGCGCGACTGTTCGCACTAACAGAAAGAATCTTCCAAAGTGATTGCCATCAGATAAAAATATGAAGAGGGAAGAAATTTACAATGTGAGCTTTGAAGGTATATCGTTCATCAAGTGGATGGACAATAGACCAGTCCATATGTTGACTAACTTTTTGTCTCCTACAACAACATCAAACGTGAAGAGAAGACAAGCAGAATAAGCACAAAAGTTGAACGTACGGTGCCCTGAAGTTGTTATTTCTTAGAATAAACAAGTTGGAGGTGTCGATTTAATGGACCAACGTTTTAATCAGAATTTATGTATTTTAACGTCTACAGTGTGGAAAATCGCAAAATATAATTGGGAACCTCACCAGGAAATATACCAGTTGACAACTGAATTAAATAAAAGTTTGTCAGCGCAAAAAGACCTCAGAGAGAGAAGTGCAAAATTAACTTTAGCCAGTCACTCAAAAGGCTTACTTCCGTTGTTTTTTTTTTATTATTTGTCGCGTGGTAAATCGAATCCTCGAGTTCCCAGAGACCTACTTACTTACAAAATGCATAACTCAGCTTTGACCTACTAAGATGCACTCTGGAAGTAGGGCTTTTTACCGTGATCCACTGAGTCGTTGCGTCACATTAATTGTAACGTGAAACTGCTATCGACGATGAATACCTATTTGGTATTTCGACAACAGTTGTGACTCAATGGGTCATGCCCTTGTAAGGTGGCATGTATTTGGAGCACAACACCCTGAAAACTGGACCTAAAAAACCAATCTGCTCGCACACATTAGTCACTCATTGTTCAACAGTAAAATATTACTAAGGGAATTTGTTTTCACAAAATGTACGAATATTTAATCAAGGCTTTCGTTTTGAAATATTCTTGACTTTTTTTGTAGACATTTCATTCTAAACGCGTTCATTTTGATTCGTTTCATTTCGTTCATATTATGATTTATAACGTAAGACACTGATAAGTTGGTATAGATACACCCATTGACATTTTTTTTTTTGTATATAAACTTATACTAAGATACTTAAAAACTAAAATTTTGAATTATATTCATTTATGGAATTGTTTACAATAGTTAAAGTTAATTATGGAAATATAAACAAATAAACTTACTTTTAAATTTAATATCTTTCTTTTCATATATATTTTGAATCTCGTTGATTTATTATTGATTGTTGTTCTTCAGTTTGTTTGTGTAATTCTTTCTGGTAAATCACATCCAATGTAGGCATCCTTTTCAACACAATATTTTATAAGATCCCGCCATTTATCAGTCAAAGATAACAAATGTGGATTGCCACAAATGTAGAGTAATGCTCGAGCCCGTGAAATAGCTACATTCATGCGTTTGGGACTGCATGCGAAACCGAGGGCATATTTAAGATCAACTTTAATCAAATCCGATGACGAACGAACTGTGGAAATCAATACGATTTCACGTTCCTGCAAATAAGGAAGTTTATTTAAAAAATCAAAAGAAATCAATTTTGATAGAATATTTTACTTACTTGTCCTTGAAATTCTTCGACAGTTCCAATTTTTGGCATTGCAACATCTGCTTCAGCAAAAAGAGTGCGAAATATCTTAACTTGCTTGAGGTAGGGAGTTATGATTGCAATTTGATCTGGTTTTATATTTAAGCGATAAAGTTGTATTGTCATCAGGAAAATCTGTTTAATACAAAAAAAAAACAATTTATTTAATTTGAGTTGAGAGTGGGAGTGGGAGTGGGAGCTGATCAGACAAATTCTGCAATCAAAAATAACCTGCCCACTAGTCTCAAAGAAGGGAGGGACATAGAATGTAAGTGCTTCAACTAATCCTTCTCGATGATTTTAGAAACCATCCTCCCTCTTTTAGAAGTTATACTAATATCTTGGAATATAAAGGTTTTTTTTTTACCGTAAACCTAAGGGAGACTAGTAGAGACCCATATTCGCCTCAATCAAACAGATGATAAGCCATACAGAAATCAACTGTCCCTCTTCATACGACTAAAAGGTCACAACTCCATGAGAACCCACACGAACAGAAGGCGCATCAGTTCATGTGGCTTGTGCAGAGCGTGCGTGAGGAGGAACAATGCTCGAAGGATTAAAAAACAAGATTAGAAAATTTTCAACTATGTGTCCCATTCACTACAAAGTCCACTAATCTATCCTTAGAATTTTACAGAAATAAAAAAAAATACGGGCGCACAACTCAAAATCAATTTTTTTCATATTCCCTTCCCTTTACTACTCTTTTAGTTTTATATTTCTGTATCCTGAGGAGCGCAATAAATCTATTGAGATCACATTAAACGATAACGATATGATCTTCTTCCTTTTATAAACTCAACAAACATTTAAAATAAGCCATAATAAAACTAGTATAATATAATGTTGATCCGATAATTGAATGCAATTTAAAAAAAAAATAGAAAGGTACTTACATGCTTTGCCTCAATTGGATTGTACCACGAAGGTGAATCAGGATCCTGCTTGTTTACACCACGAATACCATGAAAAAATGTCGCATGTGTATCTGAACGGATTTCCGATGCCGGCAAGAGAGATCTTATGCTCTCTAGAATATCAAATTCTTTATTCCCCCTTTCACTCAATTTCGGTATTAATTCTGAATCATAGAAAAGGCTACTGTATCCATGAAGAATACTTGGTAAGGCGCGATAATTAAACACCAACTTTGTCACCAATCGTGGATCATATCCTGTTTCTGGGAAACGAAGTTTATCCTTTCGATAAGGAAATCGAGCAGTTAAACGTTCGAGGTATGACAATCTTAAGCCACGTTCGCCAGCAAAATTATTAACAACTATGGGACCTAGTTGAAGGGGATCTCCTGCAAGGATGATTTGTCCGGAATTTGGTGTTAGTAAACACATTGGTGTTACTATTTCGGGTTCAGTACATTGACCACTCTCATCGATTACCAGATGGGTGAAGTGATGCTTGGGGAAATCCATTTGAATAAAATTACTCAAAGTTGAACAGGTACTGATTGTGATTTTATGACGACCAAGATATTTCATCTGACATCTCAGTTTCACTCCCGACTCAGTAACAGTCATCTGTAAGCGGAAGAAAGAGATTCAAAAGTTATAGAATAAATAATCGCAAAGAACAATGCGAAACTTACAGCATCCTTTGCAGAACCATCCATAGCTATGTCGATAGTTGCACAGTACTGTTTCAAGTGATCAGGTATGATTTCCTTCTCTACCAATCTTTGCGCCACCAAGCGCACAAAATCTCCTGGATTCAATATTCCAGAATCGATTAGTCGAGTTGAAATCAAATCTGCAGCACTATTTGACGGAGTTCCAACCAAAATTCGGCTATTCGGCATAGTTATTAGAATTTGCAAAATCGTCTCGACCAAAGTTATCGTCTTGCCCGTGCCCGGTGGACCAAAGATGACATAGGGCATAATTCGAGCCTCACCACGCAGTACTTCTTTCACTGCTTTCTTTTGTATATCATTCAAATTTTCGTTGCACCATTGTTTGGGGGCCAATTGCCCATCGATGGTTAGGTTGCCTAAATCATCTAAGCCCGCATCAATTTGCAACTTATCGCTAATGGCGATTTTCGATGGAAACAAGAATTGTTCCCCTCTGTTGGTCACAATCTTCTGCACACCATAATGCTGCTTGCGGAAGCCATATCTTGAGAAGTGGAATTCTAGTCTGTAGTCCTCTCCGTTATATTTGTTTTGGAAAGCTGGATTGAATTTAACGAGGATTCTATTGAAGAGGACTTTATGAATGCACCCATCAAAGGCACGATTGTCGTCTTCTTCAGCCCATGGATTGGTCGCTCGCACAGTATCGCCAACCACCAGAGATGGTCTCTTCTCGGCTAAGTTTTCTATTGTCAATGCAAGATATTCTCCTTCGCGAGCGAAATGGGCCCGCTCTCGGTCGTATTGGCGAAAGTTCACAAAATGCTCAATCTCTTCAATGTGCAGCAGGGTCTGGAACTTGTTTGTATAGTTCTTTATATCCAATTCCTTTGACAAAACTGGATAAAGAGCGTCTAGATTGGCAATTTGATCGGCACGAGGACAATCTACGAGCAGTGCATTTCGCAGTTTTAGCGGCACCTCAAAGGACGGAATTCGATTGGCGATGAATCGACGCAAAACGTGTGTCCTCACACCCGGGATAATCTCCTTTTTCTTTGACCAAACCTGATTGGCATAATTACGAGAGCGACGTTTGTTTGAATTGAACTTTTCTTCGGAATTCTCTTTATTATTATCATCCATCCCAACGGCAATTTCGATGATACGATATATTTGGAAATTTGAAAACGTAAATAAGAGTTTCTCTTTTACCATACCATAGAATCGGGATTCACAATACAATTTGAGTATCGTGCTTTTGCCAGGCTCCAATTGTAATGGACAAATATTTTCATCCAATTTCAATTGAGAATTACGACGAATACCTGTGAAGTCCATCCGCAGGATTTTTTGAAGTCGATCGCTGTTGTTTTTAAGTTCGATTTCAAGTTGCTGGGTTTCGAATGCTTTTTCGAAACTGAAACGCAGGCCTTCCGTAATCGAGATAACTTGATTTGTATTTTTTTTTGATTCGGTTGTGGGTTTTGGGGTTCCATTTTTCAGTTTTATTTCAGCACGTTCAAGTATTTCAATGGAAAGACAGCGCCACAAATAAATTCCCTGAAAAGTAAGCAATAATATACACAAAATTATTATTTATTTAATAAACATGTAATAAATTTCAGGTTAATATTAATAATTGAAACCACCACAGGTTCATAAAAAAAAACAAAAAAGAAGATAACTCACCCTTTCACATTCAATCATTTCAGCTGTTATAACATCTCCCTCATTGAGCTTGTCTGCAGATTCGATGGTATCCATCGTAAAGTAGCAATCGCCATTAACAATTCCCCAACTGTCATGCAATTTCCTCACAACACCTTGTTCTTGTTTTGTTCTAGCTGGATGTACACTTATAGTTTCCAAAATTTCACCAGCAAGGTCGACAAAATTCTCATCAGTTTGAACGTTGCAATTCAAATAGACACGATCACCTTCTTTTGGTATGAATTCAATGCTCACAGCATCCAAATCAACTATAATCTCCTTATAGTCGGTATCGATAGTTACAAATTGACGATTTCGAGATATAATTTGTCCGAGTATACTACGTTGGTGAGTGTTGAAATATTTAGGATCATTTTCTTTTAAGTTTTCGAGTGTTTCTTTTATCTACAAACAAAAACATATACGGTATATTGTTAATAAATAGAATCGTGTACATACGGTATTTTCTCTAATACAATTTTAATGCAGAATTAGAAAGATTGTATTTTGTATTTGCATTTTTATTAATATATTAGCCTGATCTTAAGATTTAGATAGATCTTGTTTATAACAAGGAAGTGACTCTACCAATGACAATTATAACAGTTTTGGTTTAAAAAAGTTCTGTTTATGCGGCCCCGCAAGTCCAGGGCCATCCACCGGTGAGCATACTTCGGGCCTCCAGAGTTTTTTTTTTTGAGTCGCACGATGCGCGTTAACGCGCATGGCGATAAACTGTTATAACTTTTATAAATAGACATTTCTCTAGTCTCGTCCTTATAATCGCTTATAATCGGACTTAGAAAATGGAATCAAAAATTACAACTAGAAAAGATAAACAAAATAAATTGTTTTTGACTTTTGGAAACGCTGGAGCTATTAGTAGAATTTTTAAAGATATGGACTATGATAGGTGGAAATGCCCCAGGTTGAAGCAAAAATATGCTAAGCCCAACACATACTTCAATTTTTTGTGGTTCAGATCTTCAGTCAATTAGCACATTATACAAACACGTTTTTTTATCGAAGCCGTTATATGAGATTTATCCCCTTTCAAAATGTGAATTTGTAAGGGAAATGAGATAATTTGGAAATTATTTTAATGAAAATGATCCAATTAATAGAACCCATGATATTTGTATGTTTTAAGCGAACCACTTGTCGCCTTCTTTTTGAGATTTTTACAAATGTAAAAAACATAAACAAGTAAAATACGAAAAACAAAATAAAAATAACAAGTAAGTTTTCCAAAATTCGTTAAATGTTCAAAAATTCAAAAAATCTAATTAATATGGTTTATTTAAATATAAAGTTTCAATAAATTGTGACCCCTGAAGAAGTGAGAATTTTCAACGAAACGTAGGGTGAAATTATGGATTTTTTTTAATTCGCATACTAAGTAGAACGATCAAAAAAGCCCTTTAATGAAAAAAAAAATCGTAGTAAAATATAATGTTTTAGGGATGTTAAATTCGAACGAATTTTCTATTCGCCGGTTTATGGAATGCGTGAAAATAGCGATTTTTACAATTTTTTTCCAGAAGTATTATCACTTAAATTCATTTTTTTAAAATAAGAAAAGATCCTCTGTCATTGTCCCTGAGTGTAGACTTTTATCTTAACACGATACGATTAATAGAACTCAAGGTATAAGTTTTTTAAGCGAGCCTTAGCGGTGTATTTTTGGAGACTTTTCTTGTTGATTTTTGTCTATAGCCCAGTACGCAGATAGCGCAAAATTTTAGTTTTCATACAAAATTCTCTTAAAAATTTGACATTTTAGCCGAGTGGTACACAGCTAGAGCTTTAAAAAGTCAAATTTTTGTTTCACGAAATAGTTGTTCGGCACATTAATTCACGAGGTAAATTTGTGCAGATTCTGTAATTCTTGAATTTTGGGTGAACTTTGCTTTTAGAAAATATAATTCAAAATGGAAGAATATTAAGAAACAAACGATTTATCTCAGTTTAAGAAAATTACCTCAGTTTAAGAAAATTACCTCAGTTTAAGAAAATTACACTTGAAATAATGAAAACAAATTCTCTGAGAAGGTTGAATATAATTTATTCTCAGTGAACAGCTGATTTTTTGTGACATATTCTCCACAACGCAAAATTATATCAAAATTTAACTAGGGTCTTAGCTGATGTTTGGAGAGAACAATGGGAGGTTAAATTTAGCACGATCGGCATACTAAGCTGTTGCATACAATTTTCAAAAACAGCCGTTAAGGTTCTCTTAAAAAGCTTGTATCTTGAGTTCAATTAATCGGATCATCAAGATAAAAGTCTTTACACTAAGATAAAAGTTTTTTAAGTGATAATGCTTCTGAAAAAAAAAATAAATTCGCTTTTTTCAACCCACCACAGGCGCCAAAAAAGCTGCCAGGCTTTTGTTTTCGATATCACGACACATACACATACACCTTCAAATATCGGAGAAAATAATAAAAATATTAAAAGACTTATATGAAGGTACGGAGTCTGCGGTATGGGATGGAGAAAAGCTCTCGGAATGGTTTGAAACCTCAATGGGCGTAAAGCAAGGATGTCTTCTAAGCCCGCTTCTCTTTGCCCTATACCTTAACGACCTACATGATTTTATTGGTGGGGGCTTAGAGGTGAATGGTATGAAGATACGCCTACTCATGTACGCAGACGATATTGTGTTACTTGCGGATAATCCAGAGATTCTCCAGGGAATGATAAATAAAATCGATGAGTACTGCCTTCGCTGGAACCTTTTTATCAATCTTGAGAAGTCCAAAATTGTTGTTTTCAGAAGAAGAGGTGGAAGGTTAAGCTCTCAAGAATCCTGGAAGCTGAAAAACCAAACTATAGAGATTGTCAGTAAATACAAATACCTTGGGATATGGTTGACGCCCGGCTTATGCCTGACCGAACAATTCAAAAAAAGAGCAAAGTTGGCTAGACAGAGCCTCAACCTAAATTGGAATAAATTCATTACGAGTAAGCATGTCAAACTTAGTTCAAAGATTGAACTATTCAATGCCGTTTCTAGAGCTGTAATATCATATGGTGCACAAGTGTGGGGACATACTTATTATGAAGAGGTGGAAAAGTCACGGAGATACTTTTTTAAAAAGATACTTGGGTTACCAAGAATATCCCCAAATTATATGCTTACACTAGAATGTGAAATGAAACCGATTTTTGAGTTCACGATGCGATGCCACATGAACTACGTTGGAAAAGTTTTAAATTCGTATGACAACAACAGACTACCAAAAATCTTAGCAATGAAAATATAGAAGATTTAGCTTCAAACAGGCATCTTTTTAACATCCTTGTTGGAAATGCAGCTGACAAAATAATAGTAGATGACAACCAAGAGGCTCAACAGAGAGCTCTCCGCACAAGATCACATGGTATTTATCACCTGCTTAACTACGGTTCTGGAAGAACCTATGTGGGGAACGAGTGGAAAACTTCAACGACACGGTGGATCTTCAAAGCAAGGGGAGGCTTAATAAAACTTAATGGTACGTCGAGAACAACAACTGAAAATATAAACTGCTCGCTCTGCAATATGTCTGAAGCCGAGACATTCATGCATTTTATGGGAATCTGTCCAATATTCAGAGGGATAAGAAGAAATTGTTTCGAGAGCGCTACTTTGAGTGAGAATATGATGATCAGCATACTGAATGGAGAAATGTCATGGAGTCCCGTTGTAACATATTTACAAATAGCCCTAAAATATCGTCAGGAGCTGATTGATGAACTTAATTATTAATAAAAAAAAAAAAAAAAAAAAAATTAAACAAAACGCAACTATTATTATATACATAAATTGGTTTTAAGCTTAAACATGTTAATACGTCAAATCTAGGGAGGTAAAAGTATTTGACGAGATTCATTGTTGTAAAATTTATGTTTTTGGATATTACTCAATATTAACTATATTTCGTTAAAATTAGCTGCAATGCTAATAAGTTGTAAATTAAATTATACTATTTCATAGAAATGTATAAATTTATGTTTTAACAAATGAATTGAAAATAAACATCATTACTACTACTACTACACCTTCAAACCCTCGAAGTAAATGTTTGGTTTTCTTTCCACACCCAAAATATTTGCTTTCAGCTCTTGACTATCATTGCCTGCTAAACAAATTTTTGTAATCGAAACATACAAAACAAACATACATAGAATTTAATTCTTCCCGATGTTAGAATTACATACATATTGACAATTTCTACGTTTTTAAAATCTATCAAAGTTTAAGACGGGATATAAGGGTAGGTGGACTGTAATGAATACAGCGTATCACTGCTGCTAAATATATTTGTGTCGATTACCATTGACTAACATTTTGCGTCTTAGAAGGGTATGGCAGTATCTAACGGATGAGCCCGACGTAGGACATCGTTTGTCAACCAAACGGGGGTCGTTTTTAAGTATAATGGGGGTGTCAGTCTGTTGAAAAATCACATACCTATGTAGATAATTATGAAGCTAAACTTTTTATATTTTATTTTCAACTCAGGTAAGTCACGATGAGACTATCGATAGGTAGATAGGACGGTTGCAGAGTTAGTGGAGATTTTGAACGGATCTCCGCCTTGCGGCTGTCTTTACGTCCGATTTAGGGTGAATTGCCTGCTTAATTAATCAATAATTTTTCACCTAAGACATTGCAAACTGACATTAGTAAAATATTTTCAGGTGATATATCTATATTTATCTGCATGGTGTCGAAAGCAATCGTCTGCAAAAGTTTACTTTTAGTGACATAACGGGGATTGATTGGGATAATGGCATATATATTTTCTTAATTCGTATCAAACGAAACATAAAAAATGCGCCATGTCCGAAACGTCTGTTCACATGCGAAACGAATAGTGTACAAAATATTCTCAATACATCGTTTGAGGGGCACATCGTAAGAAAATCATATTTTTATTCTTTATTATATAAGGGATCGGAAAAAAATATTTGTGGTGCGTTCTTTTACTATAAAAAAATTAACTATTGTTAATGTGTCAAATAAAGATGTTGAAGTGCCATTGTTAAAAATGTTAACAATATTGTTAATCTCGCAATGGATTGAAAAAAATTAAAATACATTTAGAATGAATAAATCAAAGAAATCATTTGATTGCATCAAATTTATTTGAAAAAAATAGTTAGAAAATGTTTACAGTTTGTAAATAATATATGTATTATATAAACTTTATTTTTGCAAAAAAAGAGAATCTTCCAGCGAAATATACAATACAAATTCACTTTTAAACGATCTACCGAAATATAAACGAAAGAAAATATCAAAAGAAGGATATTAATCGTAAAATAACAGAAAACGTTTCCAAAAATCAAAATCGACAATAAAATATATTTATTAAATTGAAATAGGAAATCCAAAAATTAAAATACTTTCAACTCTTAAGAACGAAAAGTAAACAAAAGATAACCACAAAATGAAAACATTTACAAATTAACCTGCTTTTGACAGATTAACATTTCAATTCATATCATCGAGATGAGTTGAAAATTTTTACAAAGTGTAACATTCTGACAACTCAACATGGAATCTAGGAACAATTTAAAGACGTCAGAATGTTACACAATGTTACGAGAATTTAGGAACGACCAAAGTTAACAATAATTAACTTTTTAGAGACAACTGCAAATGCCACCATAGAAATTCAAATTTCAAATACATTAAATAGAGAAAGTAAGCGGATTTTCAAAAATAAAAAAAGTACCTACCTATACATTTTTTGTAATGCCTTGGCTATAAAAGAAAATTTATACATATCATAATAAATGTTCACTTTTCTGGAGATGAAAAAAATTCAAATACATATGTTTAAGTTCGCGGGTCATTGGGATTTAATATTTACTTCCGAAAAAGAATAATATTTTGTACACTATACCTACACAAAATTTAAGACTATACTATAAAGCATGAAACTGATTAAACCAGCGCCAGCATCGTCAACAGAAAAGAGCACGCTGGACAGGAAATAATTTTGAAGCACATTGCCACAAGCAACGCCATTTAATTTTCAATAAATAAAAGCAACAAGCGAGAACAAAAATAAACAACACCAAGTTCCAATTTTAACATTTTTTTTAATTTTTGTCAGTGTATGCCACTGAATATTCGAAGTAGGAATGTTTTAAGAAATTCACCAGCAACAGCGCGTTACGACGCTTGTGTTCAACGATTGATATATCTACATTGGTTCTAAAATAATCGCGGCCGTTGTTGCTGGTGATATTGCTGGTTCAATCTGTTTCCCGCATAACACCAAACAATCTACTTAGAAGTTATGCATATAGTTATAGTTATTAAAAAAAAAGAATAAAAACGAAAGACGTAAGTAATGTGAACATTATAAAAATACGTACATTAAAATGAAATTAAAAAAATAAATCAACATTAAAATTTAAGAAAAAACAAAACATACCTGTTCTTCAGTTTTGGCCTCTTCATCCCACAAATTGTCTTGCGTCAAATCCACCTTCACCACTCTTAAATGATCCGATTGAACATTCTGGTAGGCCAAATACTCCACTGTGGAACCAACTTTGAACTCGTGAAACAGCAAAGCCGCCGAAGAATCAAAAAATATCGAATTGTCTATAATTCCATTGTTGCCTCTCAGTGAAGTTATCACTCCAGTTCGCTGAGAACAAGCAACTTCTTCATCGGCTGGCTTATTCTCGGGGAGCTTTTCTTCTTCGATAACTTGTTCATTCTCCAATTCCTTCTCGAAGTGGCGAGTTTCCTCTTCGAATTTCTTGGCATATAGTTCTCTTTGGTAATCATAATCCAGCAGATTATAGACATGTTTTAATAAAGAGAACATCTTGAAAGTTTATTTTTTTAGCGAAAAAGTGATTTTTTTGTTTCTTTTGATTTATTATTGTCCAGCACGTTTCTCCAGAGGATCATACATCCACTCAGTTTCTTTCAGATAATTCAATTCTTTGCGTAAGTTTTGCAAACGCTTCAAATGATTTTCGGTTGTTGAAATCTTATAGCCGCACTCGCTGAGAATCAAATATTTGTAGCGGGCAAAGGTTTTCTCAGAATGGGACTCAGGTTTTTTACTGGGCTGCTGGAATGGTTTTTGGGGATAAATACTTAAAGATAAAATAGAATACTTAAGATTGCGACTTTTCACTACGCCATGACGATGATTTTGCCTGTGAAAAAAGAGCCCCTCACCGATCTCACACAAAAAACAATCATGGCGTAGTGAATCTTTTCACATTAAAAGGGGACAAACGACAAAGCTTGTTAAAAATTTCTTTTTACCTCTGCTGAAACGTCGGATGTGCTTGGACCTTCTGATGTATTAATTTCAGTCGACATAACTATAAGCAGGGTTACTTTTATAAAAGTTTTTTTTTCTGATTAAATCAGATGATCAAAATATTAAGAAAGACAAAAAGATGAATTAAGAAAATTTATTTAGCTTTTTTTTTTTGTGAAAATAATAATAATTAAAATGGAACACTCCCGGCGCGCGTCTAGTTTCACACCGCCAAGAAGTTAAAAAGAAAAATTGAAAAATATAACGAATGGGAAAAAACCTACGAAGAGGACAAATGAAATGAACAGGGATGGCAGATGGTGAATGATTGAATTCAAAGTCGTTTATGTATTTAGCCATGTTCGTTAACCCTTGTGCCACAAAGTTTCAATACAATACATTTTTTTTTACAGAAACACAGAAATTATAGCAACTGGCAAGCTACTCGCTCCTCAAAGGGCTTGTCTTCACGAATCCAGTTGAGAAGCGATGGAGATTTGCTAAGATTTGTCCATAATCTTCTAATCTCGAAGATTTGTCACACAAATTTATGTCGTTAACCTAGTAGATGTCAAATAAATCTTATTAAATCTTCATAGGGCCAATAGTTTTACAAATCGAACAAACCTCTCTTATGTCACGTTGAAGGCATTCATTTGAAAATCCAACCTTTTTTGCTTCTTTTGCAAACATGAAACTTTCCGTCTCACTTCAACTTCATACGGAAAAATTAAACAATATTTGCATTTTAAAAGGTACTGTCAAGGTTAATCTATTTTTAATCTTTTTGTGTGGTGGAAACACATTATGGATTTGTCTAAATTGAGAATAACCTTCGGTGGAAATAAAGTATCACTTTTTCACTTGCACAAAATGACTGCTTTTAGGCTAGAGCGATTTTTATTCTTCGTTTCTGTTTTGGTTTCCTTCTAATTGCTAATAACTTGTAAACGGTGCCTACCCCGCTGACCACATACGTCCCTCGACAACATGCTTGAAAATCGCAAGAAGAAATTCCATTATCTAAAGCACTGAGATCTAAACTTGCTTGTTCTTACTGTACTATAACATCCCTGCTTTCGGCGCCAAATTCGAAGATTATTTTTTCGAATTTGCATCCAGCGAACGTAAATTCTCCGGAGGCGCGCAGTTGCGCTATGCAAAAAAAAGAGAAGAACAAAAAGTCTATTTTATTTTCGTTTCGTGTGGCTAGTTGGTTGGTCGAGTACACGTTTTTTTCTTTGGTGCAGCTGAAGCAAATTAATTGTGTGAAAATTTTCATCATAAATAAATTCACTTATCGACTATTGAAAGAAAAACTCAGTGTTCGTCGACTAATCAGAAAAAAAAAATAAAAAAAAAACTGAAATATCCATCAAGTACTCGGAAAATCTGAAACCAGGAAAAAACCATCCAGAGGAAAAAAAAACCAAGAAAATGGAACAAATTATCGCTAATCTTTTAGTGGCAGACAACGATGTTATCCAAAAGGTAAGTTTTTATTTTTCGTCTAATTTAGAAGATTGTTCGCACTAAAATTCTCATTTCCATACAAAAAGTACTTAAGTCTAGATTTTCAATTCGCATTGTGCACCTAAATTTTCTGAAAAAAAAAAATCGTTAAACAGGTTAGATTCGCAATCGCTTCAAATTTTTCGCAAAAAGTACGACAAAACACGTGGTAGCACAGCTCGTATCGTAATTTTCTTGTCGACGAAGATGGTGACCTCCTTTACCGGGCGGACATATTGATGAAGAAAAGCTCTTACCCCGTGGTCGTGTAGAGAGTGTAGAACTCCACTGCGTGATCTGTCTGAACCACGAAAAGTTCTTCCCTGGAGAAAAATAAAATTGCGGGTGGGGTTTTGTGACGATGGCAATGGCGAAGCTCTTTTTTATGGAACATGATCTTTTTTTTAATTCATTTTCTTTTCCGGTACGTTACGCTCTGTGAAGCTGCAGGAATTTGAATCATTTCACTCCGTGTAGAATTTTTGTTGTAGAGGAGATGATCATTGAACGTAATACACACGTGTTTTGTTTTAGGAAGTCGGATCGAGTCGGGTCAGGCTGCCACTCCTTGTTTTTCATGTAGTATTTGTCTTAAGTTCTTGTGTTGTAAGTCGTTTGTTTTCCAAAAATCATTCCATTTGACGATTTTACTAAATCGTTGAGTTGGCAATTAAATTATTGCCATTGGCATTCTTCTCATTTCTTGAATAGGTATTGGTTCTCTTTCAGTTTCAGTCTCACTCCGTCAATTAGTCAACGAGTCAGCCAGCTGAAGGAACAATTGCCGTGGAATCTATTTTTCCTAAGTATATTGTTGCCAAGTAGATAATGGCGAAAAAATACTGAATTATGTTGATCATTTTTAGAGCATTGTACGCATTCAAGCTGCAGCAATTAAATAGGTATGGGGAATGTGTCATAGAAGCTTGTGAATAGGTAGGTCTATCTGTATTTATAAATATACAGTACATTCATTAAACGGTTGATTGATGATTTTTTGAGATTACCTTTTCGGCTTACGAGATAATTCAAGTGGATACCTAGATTATGATTACGGAAATGTTGTTCGTTCAAAGATTAATGGTGACATGTACTCATTTAAATCGTTTTCAAAAGCATATTGGAAGGAGATTTTTTTTTGTATTCATACTTTGTGGATATAATAAATCGGGTAGGGCACGTTTTGTTCATTAGCACCTTATAGGGGTACTTTCAATTGTAATTTAAGGTAGGGAGGAAGGTATTATGTATGTACATATATATTTTCCGACTGTTAATTTAGCTGTTTTCAATAATCAAATACCTAATGTATATACCTACCTAGGTATAAAACTAAAAAGATGTAATAAATTACCAGTCAATCTGAGTATGTTGTTAATGGTTTAGATAAACAGCAATTTTGTTGTAGTTTGTGATATATTTTGGAACATGAATGTAGTCAATAATATTATTACAAGCTTTACTGAGTGTTTTAACAACAAAAGAGGGGTGACTTTATAGTTCTTGCAAATAATCATCTTGACCCCTATTGCGGATTTGATCAGTATGACAACGTTGTCACAGTCGACTGATTTCACATTGTGAATTTTTTATCCAGTTCATGCTAGGTACTTATTCCGTAAATTTTAAAATGATAGTCGTTATAGCGATAGTAATAAATTACTTCGTCTTCAATTTGCTTCACTCTACTCTACACAGTCTACAATAAGCGTGGCCTTTTATGAAATTGTATACTTTCTTAATCGGAGAGAAAAGTTGTGTAAGCAAAACTAGTTCAGCTAGAATTTCTGAGATGTCTGTTGTTAGTGCCCGACTAACGAGAAATGGTCCAAACTGATTTTCGGAAACTACCTTCCCTTTCTTTTTGGGAACAAGCGAAAGAAACAAACATTTTCTTTTTTCGGACTTAGCCTGTTTTTAAAATATTGATTTGTTTTTTTTTTTTTTTGTTTTTTTAATTAAATATTATTTTATTACCTACTAGCTAAAGAAATTTTGTTTTGTTTTAAATTTGTACATACAATATTATTTCGAATTTAAGCCGTTAACGAGAAAGTCAAAAATTAAAAAAAAAAATTGTATCGTACAAAAGTACACCCATTTTTTTAAATCAAAATCGTTACAGCCTTTCTCGAGATAAATAACCCCTTTCATATCGGTTGCATAGCAGGTACCGTTATTTTTGGAGCTAAATAAAAATTTCAATTTCCCCTCTAAAGAATAATCTAAAAATCTTAAGTTCAAAGTTTGAAGAAAATCGCTTTAATAGTTTAGACTGTAGGTCAAAGTACATACGCATACATACAGATAGCGGGACCAACATTTTTCGTGTCTTCTATAAAGACGATATTATTTGAGTGCTAAGCTGACTATTATTAGAATATAATCAATCCAATTTTACCGCAATATAGGTACTTTGAATTTAAATGGACTTCAAACCTAGATTTCTGGATGTATGTACATGAATAAGTACTTAAAGTGGCCACCAGAAAGCAGTTTAAATTCATTTCGATTTATCTACATTATATTTAAACGTGAAACGTAGAATTGGATTTAAGACTTGTACCAAAATTAATTTTAATCTGGATTAAGCGAGTTAATAACATGGGCTTAAGTCATCTCTAAATTTGTTGGTTATTGGTATGCTCCATCATTTTTTATTGAAATCTCGATTTCGATTTTTTTTACGATTGTTAAACTTGTAAAAGAAATTCACTTCAGAACTGCTGCACTAATTTTTGTTTTTGAAAATATCGTTGGCCTGCAAGCAAAACAGACCAACTGCCAAACATTTTATTTTGTATTACAAATGTCAAGTATGGCACAAAAGTAAGTAGAAAGTTTTGTTAAATCTTCTTATTTTGCCTACAAATATGCAAGGTAATTTTCTTTTACACATCTCCTTGAAGCGTCGGTTAGCTTCCAAATATAACTCTTTAAAGTAATCGCCATTATTTTTCCGAAAAATTTTCAGCCATCTAAATGATTTTTCCCTCGCCTTACAGCATTTATCATCAAACCAAGGGGAATTTTCCTTTTGAATGGACCGTTTAATATCGTTGCTGCCTGGATAGGGCCTCATAATGATTTCCTTCAGTTTCGAAATGTCGATTTCATTTTGGTTCGAAAGTTCTGTACCTATCTAATTTAAATCGATACGTTTCTGCGTTTGTGTCAAGCCATTTCAAGGTGGGAAGCGGAGCAAGATTGCGGATTCCCTCTGGTATTTGCATTTTGCGACCGATCTTAACTATTTTAGGTAAATGGTCTGAATAAGGGACGGGATCGACTTTAAGGTCCACCCTATCTACAATCGAATTTCCTTGACTACTTATATCTTGAGTTCTATTAATCGGGTCGTCAAGATAAAAGTCTTAAAACTTAGGAAAAATGACAGTCATTTGTCATTTAAAAAAAAATGAATTAAAGTGATTATTCTTCTGAAAAAAAATTGTAAAAATCGCCATTTTCAAATACTCACCCCAACCAGCGGTGCCAAAAAAAACCTGCCAGACTTTTGACTCCGTCAATAAATGGATTATTAGACAGCAAATCTGTGAAATTTTGTTCCGTCAATTCCTGTTATATATTTCTGAGCTCTAAGCGATCTAAATTTTTTTTTAATTCGCCTATTATTTCATGTTTCCGAAAATTCTATTGTCATTTGACTGATCCATTTCCTCTTTTATAATTTGATCAAGCATTAATCCGATCAACTAATAAAATAGAAAGCTATTGAAGCGTTATGCACTAACAGTAAAATATTAATTCTGGGAAAGCGAATAAAAGAAAATGACAGAATAAGTATGCAAACCTCAGAAACTGAATTGACAATCGAAGTAAATGGTCATTTTAGGTAAATGCGCATTTACCTAAATAATTGACACTTCATATTCCAATATTCGACCCTTAATTGCCATTTACTCAGACTGTTACACTTGGCTTCAAGTGTCAATATGAAAATCTTAAGTGACACTTATTACTTGATCTAAGGTCATGTTTCATAGTTCAAAATTAAGTGACATTTAAGTTCCCCTAGAGTGAAAATATGGGAACTTAATTGAAATAGGCTCTTAAAAATGTTTAATATTAAATAAAAATAATAAAAAAAATTGATATTCAGTAATTAACATTTTACGGCGCCACAAACATCGTGGTATACATATTAATGTTTGTGTGTGAATTGAAACTGTTTGAAATCACAACAATCCCGTGTGTTTTTAAAATTCGTATGTGTCAGCAATAAATTTAAGAATGTTAAATAAACTTTAAGATTCAAAAGAATTCGATGAATAACAGAACGCGTATCAAATACCATACAAAATTTCTAAATATTTTTTTTTTATATAACAGTTTTCTCTAAACAGTTTTCCATAAACTTATGTATCTTAATGAAATTTTTATTTAGAAGTACACTTTCCTGACTTCTCAATCATTTTCCTTCTGCGGTGTGGAAAATGAACAAACGAATCCAAACAGTGACATTCTCAGTGGAATAAGAATATCTTTGATATCTCAGAAAACGATCTAGGTATATTATTCACACAACGAACATCTAAGCTTCAAGACAACAATATTTTGAAACTCATGAATCTTTTTGTATCTCATCTAAATCTAAACACGTTTTCCTTACATCTCTAGTTCAAGCAGATGCCGGAAGCGGTTCATTTTTACTTTTAACAAAAGGAATTTAAAATGAACGAATCCTTCTGACTACCTGAAGTATCTACAAATGATCCTGATTGTCATAATGAAATCATGCATAAGGGCTTAAAAAAAAAAAAAACACAAATCTATAACGTACTAACGTTATATACGCATATATGCACTTCAGTTTCCTATTTTTACACTCTCAATGATTCACCATCAACCAAATGTTTCCCACGAAAACTTTATTATTGTTGTTATTTACGTCAAAATGAAAAATTACCCAAGCAACAAGACGTCTTTTATTTTAAATGGGGGCTGCTTGTGCAAAATGAAATCCTGCTATTCTATGCTAGGTATAGTCCTATTGTGTGTCTGCTTTTTCTCCTCTCACTTCCATCCACCCTGTTTGTAAGATTCTAAATCATTGGTGTAAACAAAACATTACGTGCTGATTTGTTTGTCTTTCTCTTCAAGCAATTGCCTTCCTTTAAAAATAGAAAATTGAATTTTCTTTATTATATGGAAAGGAGGTAGTAGGTTTAAATGCAACAAAGCGCGCACATATGTATGTAATGTAGGATATAATTGCAGTGTCTCTGAATGGGTTTTTAATAGGTGCTTCAATAGTTAATAAAATAAATGACAACACCTGCATCACCTAGCCGTGAATCCAACAACCGACTTCTGAAATTATAGCAAGGGGTGGAAAAACATAAGTGATGTGGGCATGTATTTTATTCTTGGGGAGGTATTTTTGTTTTGTGGTTATAGCATTCATAACTCGAATAAGCAATCAATTCAATTTGTAATTTTTTGAAATTTTTTTAATTTTAAATTTTTGTTTTCTTTAGGCAACAGCTGATTTGCAGGAAGCCTACAAGCATCCCGAAACTATTCCAGCACTATGTCAGATCGTAGTGTCATCGAAGGAGCCTCAAATCCGTCAATATTCGGCGGTTTTGTTGAAGAAGCGTTTGGGTAAACTTCGCAATTGGCAGCTGATCCCACCCGAACAACAATTGGTGTAAGAATTGATTCTTGTCAATTTAATTGAATAATTTTTCATAATTGTTTATTCAAATAGGATCAAACAAGGAATGCTCAATGCGCTTATGCAAGAACAAGAAAAATCCGTTCGCAATGCCATCGCCCAATTCATTGGGGTTTTAATTCGTCACGAAGCCGATAAGAAAGGTTCATGGATCCAAGAGGTCTTACAATTTGTCTACAGCCATTGTAGTTCAGCTGATCCTAAGCAAAGTGAATTGGGATCATCGATCTTTGCCACATTAACCGATGTAGCACCTGAACAATTTGTCGCACACATGGAATCTATTTGTGAAATGTTTACTGCAGCTTTAGTTGCTACCGAGGCGAGTGGAAATATGGCCACTCAAGTTATCTATAACATTCTCATGGGTATGACTTATTTGGTGCCATTCATTTTGGGACACAACACAGCTGAGTTAACCTATCAGAAATCTATTCCTTTGGTTATTAAGTCTCTCCAAGCTTTTGCCGTCCAGGACTCTGAGAAGGTAAGAAACTCGCATTTTTATGTTTTTCTTTTTGAAAGATTTTACTAATTTTTGTTTATGCTATAGTTCGTCCAAGCTTTTGATATTTTGGAGAGCATGGCTGACTACACTCCAAAGCTGTTGACATCAAACATAAGGCTGTTGTTAGACTTCTGCTTGGAAGCTTCGAACAACACTCAGTTGGATAGCTCGGTGCGTGTAAAGACAGTGGCGTATATTGGCTGGTTGGTGCGTTTAAAGAAAAAGGTCATTGTCAAGCAGAAGCTTGTTGAACCTATCATTCAAGTTGTCTTCAATTTAATGGCCACTGAACCAGAATCGGCCGATGGTAAGATTTGGAATGGTTTTTCCAGTGTTTATTTTTTTTTTTTTACGAAATTTTTCCTCACTAGATGACGAAGAGTACTTCCTTGGTGAAGACAATTCCAACCCAATGACCACTGCAACTCAGACAATGGATCTGCTGGCATTACATGTTCCCCCAGAGAAACTTATTCCACCACTATTGCAGCTTTTGGAGCCAGCCCTACAAGGTAGCGATCCGTTGCCACGTAAGGCTGCCTTCCTAAGCATGGCTGTCATTGCCGAAGGATGTTCAGAGGCCATTTGCAATAAATATCTGGAAACAATGTTGAACATTGTGAAAGTTGGAATCACTGACTTAAATCCAATTGTGCGTAATGCGGCGTTCTTTGCATTGGGTCAATTCTCTGAGCACTTGCAGCCGGACATCACAAAATTCGCTCCTGAAATTCTACCAATTCTATTTGAATTCTTGCAACAATTGTGCAACGAATTGAGGGTAAGTTGATTGATTTCTTTATGACTAGTATCTCTTTTTTTTTCTCTCTCTCTCTCTTACTATTTCTCTCTCTGTGTTATCCTGATTTATTCAAAGCTGTTTTACTCACTATTTACAAGAATTCAGCTTCAGCCCATTCAGGAAAAGCAAATAGTGACTCAATTTTACACTTCAGTGGTCTTCAAATCAAACGAAAATCTCTGTTAACGAATTGGGTTAAAACAAAAGACAACATGATGACGATTGACAAAAAATATAATTATATATTTTGTCTCTCCAATTTTTGTTTGATGTGATCATTTTTCTTAAAGTAATCTTTTAGAAAAAAAAAACGAGAGGTGCTGCACGGATTTAAATTACTGTATATATTTTTTTGTTGTATCAATTTTGAATTGATGTTTACACAAATTAAGTTCTTTCTTTTGATATGCTTTGTTGTATTATTTTTGTTTACCCTGTCAAATTTGTTTGCAAATATTTTTAACTTAAGAGTTTCAATGGTTTTTTTTCTATTTGTTAAAACAAAATCTTTTGCTAGATCAGCTCGAATTATGTGGGAATGGAAAGGGATATTGTAAAGTGTTATTTTGTATTTGACACACAAAATAATAATTTTCGATTGACAGCTGCTTCCGAAGTTCTCCGACAAGAAATAGTTCCGGAGTTATGGAAGTAAAACAAATAATTTAACTATTGAAGGTTTGAATGAAACAACAACCACTTGAGTGAGCTACCACCAAGTCATTATAGGCTAGAGTTATAGCTATTTCACGGCTGCCAGACCGATCATCAGACTCGTTTTAGTGGTGCTTAATCTATTTACGTTCAATTTTAATGTGAAAACCTTTTTTTCCCAGCTGAGAGTTGAACATAGACCAAGCGTCTTCAGAGCCAATCGCACTACGCATTGCGCTACCGAAGTCACATGATCAGGTCCAACCCAATGTAGGTTGTATTGTTTGACCATTGCATTTGAATCAACTAGCATTTTTATTAGCTACACACAGGCTGGTTGTTGTATGACTTGGTGGTAGCTCACTCAAGTGGTTGTTTTTTCATTCAAATCTTCAATATTAATATGATGGTGCGTAAGCTTTGCAGCCTTAATGCGACAACTTTCATTAATTTAACTAATTATATGTTGTCGTAAGTGCAAGGATTGAGAGTTTCAGAAAAAACCACGGAGGGTAATACCACCGATAAACCTGCAGAAGTTGGAAATTTTTTTGAAAAACTGTTGCAGAGTTATTTGAGTTATCTTTGAAAGCTCGGCTTTTCTTTATCTCACTTGTCCTTTTGTTAAAATCTTCTGCTTGCAGAAATATCCTTTCTTTTGACACGAATTTATAAATTTGTAAACACGTGTAAGAAAGATTCGCACTTATGGAATAAAGGAGCTGACCCTGTATGCTTCTTTTTGTTGTTGATCCGAAACGGATACCTCGAAGGCTATCTAATATTCGACTGGATTTGATTTTACATCAATGGGTCTGATTAACTCCCTCAGGTCTTTCAGTTTGGTCTCTCTTTATAGTTTTGCGACAGTTTTGTTTTTCTTACAAACTTAGAAGTCCATCGCAGTCTAGTCGTTTCAGCTTGAGTGAAGAGCAATCATCCAAACACATCAATAGGATGCGCTTTTGGTTTCGAGATTGAAATCAGCTACCGATTTGGATTTCGTGAGTGAAAAGAGCTCCCGAAAAAGAGACCGAAGTCACTGCTGCAACAGTCGATGCTCTTGAATTTTTTGTCAAAAATCTGAAACCCACTTTTCTTATAATCACTTTGGTGATTACAGTTACGTCGAGTCGATTTTTATTTTTCGTCGTTGTATGGCAGCTACCCTTTCTGGATGAGTTGAAATCGTTGTATGAGCTACCCTTTCTGGATGAGTTAAAACAAAAAATCGAATCTAACTGCCAAGGAATCAATGAAGCCAAAGAATGAGTTGTAATAGAAATTGCACGTCTTATTACCTTTAAGAAAATTCCAAATCGAAGTTTAAAAATTAAATATGAAAGAACGATCTAATCATATTTTAACAAAATCTTTTGGTGGGCTCGATTCCATTGAAGTAAACCAAGCATACTCTGCCTGGCAAAGAGTAGTTTCCTAATAATGAAATATGACCTAACGTTCAGTCTAAAATGTTTCTTATAGGTTTGGATCCTTAAGAAGGAAGACGTTTTTTCGGAGTTCTTCTTCAGTACCCTTCCATATATTTTATTTTTTTCCTTTTAAAATTGATTTCAATCATGTCTTTATGTTTCCTTAGTTTTTAATTCCTCAGTTGAATAAAAAACTATATAATGAACTGCTTAATGGAAAATTTTATTAGTTTAAAGATTAATTTGAAAATGATCACATCACTCACTGCTTTTACGTCCCTTTCCCCATAAGAACAGTCTTAAACGAGTAATATATTCTTCTTTTGTTTTCTCTCTGATGCGTTTATCTAGAGCGGCGGTACTGAACCCAAACACATCGATCGTATGTTCTATGCCTTGGAAACGTTCTGTGAGAACCTCGAAGATGCTCTGGTTCCTCATTTGCCCTTGTTGATGGACAGGTAAGAATCAAATCTTTCTCTTTTTTTTTGTCGTCGTCAAAATGTTATTTCAATATTTTTTAATTATTTTCTAGGCTCTTCCAAGCTTTGGACCCTAACAACTCGGTTCGTTTGCGTGAATTGGCTCTGAGCGCTGTTTCAGCTGCAGCAAATGCAGCCAAAGAAAACATGTTGCCATTTTTCAATCAACTCATTCAAACCCTGCAAATGTACTTGGTTAAGACCGAAAACGAAGATATCATCTCGTTGAGACCACAGGCCATCGACACTTTGGCTGCCATTGCAAGGACAATTGGCAAAGAGAACTTCATGCCATTGGCCACCGACACAATGAATTTCGCATTGAATTTACTGGCCGAAGCCGACGATCCAGATGTTCGTCGAGCATTGTACAATCTAATTGCTTCTCTGGCCGAGGTTGTCCACGAGGAAATGGGTGCTGTCTATCCCAAGATCATGGAAAGGATCTACGAATCGATTTTGTCCACCGAGGAGGTTATTCCGAATTTCAAGGACGACGATTTGCCAGTCCCCACAGTAGAGAACGATGAAAATGAAGAAATCGACATTGAATTGTCGGAAGGGGAGGATGACGACCTTGACAACATTGCTGGATACAGTGTTGAGAATTCGTACTTGGACGAAAAGGAGGAAGCCATTCTGGCACTGAAGGAGTTCGCTTTGCACAGTGGTGCTGCTTTCATTCCATACCTTGAACAGTCCTATCAGAATGTCTATAAAATGATTGACCATCCACAAGAAGACATTCGTAAAGTTTCCATTGATGCTTTGGTTACTTTCATTTTGGCCCTCTACAAGCAAAAGGACGTGCAGGGTGTCTCGAATGCTGTTGTGATTTTGATCCCAAAACTGGGACAAACCATCCGCGACGATGAAGAAGTTTCAGTGGTTATGGCTGCTGTCGAGGGCTACGGTGAGCTGCTGAAGGATTTGAAAGAATTGGCTATTCCCAATGATGATCTTCGTGACACCATCTTTACATGCATCAATGATGTGCTCTTGGGCAAGGTGGCGTGCCAATTCGATGACCCAACAGGAGGTGCTGGTGGTGATGACGAGAACGAAGAAAGCGAGTACGATGAGGCCATTGTTGAATCGGCTGGAAATATCATCCCACTGTTTGGTAAGGCAATGCGTCCAGAGCAATTTGCCATGTTCTTTGGAAGAGTTTGTCCAATTATTCTGCAGAAATTGGTAAGAAAAGTATTTTTTTCTTGAATAATTGATTCTTGAATAATAATTGTATTTTTTTGTTAGGAAAAAGCGAAAAAGAACGAAGATTTGGAGTCTCAACGCTGCTTCGCCTATGGTTGCATTGCTGAATGCTTCGCTCCCCTACAAACATGCTCAGCAACCTACTTCGATACATTGTTGCCAATTTTGCTCGATGGTTTGTCCGATGAATTCGACCAAGCTAGGCAAAATGCTGTCTTTGGTATTGGAGAGTTGGTGCTCTACTCTGAGGCTAAATCATATGAGTAGGTTTTCTCTGTTTTTTACAACAAATTCTAAATATGGGGAACTCACACATTGTATTCTTTAATGTTTGTAGATCATTTCCTCAAATCCTCACCGCTCTCTCCAAATCTGTGTCAACGGAAACAAAACCAGGTGCTTTGGATAACATCTGCGGTGCAATCGCCCGCCTGATCATGACCAATTGCAGTTTGATTCCATTGCAACAAGTGCTGCCAGTCTTCCTGCAAAATCTTCCACTCAAAGAAGACTTCGATGAAAATGCTGCCATCTTCAAGTGTTTCAAGCTGCTCTACATCCAGAGCCGTGAAGCGATTGTCAGCTTCCTCGAACAGATTATCGCCATCGCCATTCATGTCCTGTACAAGAAGGAGTTTGTCGATGATGAGACATGTGAGAATGCCTTGGGCATGATTAAAGAAGTTCGCGAAAATTATCCCGATAAATTTGCTGCCGTAGCAAATACGAATGCCGAAATTGCTGCATTCCTTCAGACGATTTAAGAAGGCGAGTAACAGAGAAAGAAAATCGTTCTAAAAGTTTAGTTATTTAAATACGAAACAAAAGGAGGGGGAGTTAATTTCTAAACGGGGGAGTGTATTCATTGTTTTACTCTCCAAGACCGATTTAAAAATATTAAAAAAAGGCCACCCTCTTCTCTCGAAGCTCTCACATTTTTATTAAACTTAAATTATTAATATTATTATTATTATTTCTTTTTGTAAAGACTGCATTTTTTGTATATGATGACAATCGAGGTCATATACGTCCATACAAAAAAAAAAACTGTTTGTTTTCTACAACGCATATAAGACTTGCAGAATTTTTTTCTGCACATTTTAAGATTCTTCCTAGCACGAGGGTCACATAAATGAATACAAATAATAATAATAAAAAAAAACCTATTTAACAACGGACACACTTTGTTAAAAACAATTTAACATCATTTTTCTCGTATTTTTTTTTATTATTAATATAATGAATAATTTGAGAAAGGTTTTGATTTCTAGTTAGACTAGGGAAAGATACCTCTCTCTCCCTTCTGGTCATCATCAGTGAGATCAGAAGATTGTACATTCTATAGGCTGTGATGTGTGTCCAACTTGTTAAGTATTCTTTTTTTGTTTTTTCCTAATTCACAGAAAAGAAAAAACAAATAAAAAACAATAAATTGTTGTTAACTCAATCAAAAACGAAAAAGTATAATAAACGAAACAAATTGATGTTGGAAGAGTTTGTTATGGCTATGAATTTTTGTTTAGCTCGCGATTCGATGTAGTTTATTACTTACGTTTGATTAAATTTTATAATTCATAGAAAAATAATGAAGCTCAATTAAAATATTTTCGTTTTTTTTTTTTTTTTATTTTAATTAAAGTAATACTACATCGGTGAAAAATATATTTTATAGCCCCAAACATTTTATAAACGAATAAAGAAGAAAAAGATGAACAGGAGTTCTTTCCTTTATCTTAATATGTATGTTATTTGATTTAATATATATTTTTTTCCCAATAAAGTATATGTATTTTAGAAAGATTTCCATGTATGTTATATGTATACTATTTATATATATTAAAGAAAAGAAAGAAACAAACAATTATTCCACCAAGCAAAGTTGTTAACTGAAGAATGTTTATAAAAAAGAAGAAAAGGATTACACAATAAAATTGCATGTATTTTCTAAAAAAAAAAAAGCAAGTTTTTTTTATTTTGTTTCATCTTTTTTTTAATTTAATACTTCCTAGTAGCCACAGTGGTATATGTGCAAACATACTTTAATAAACAAAAGTCGTTTGGCGCTTCAGTTTTAATAACCCTGTATTCTAAAACTCTCATCAAAACCCTTTATCATCCCACATAAATAAGGCTCTCAAAGAAACAAGGAAAAACGAGATATGTAAACAGCACTGTTGCCATTTGCCACTGGGAATTCCACTCCTATGTAGCTATGAGAACTTCGATGATCATATTTTTACGAATTTAGCCATTCATAACGTGAAGTGGGTTAAAAACCAGAAAGTAGTATTCAATTACAAAACGTAGCTCAAATATTTATCTTATATTTTCTTTTGTAATTTACATGCGAAGCTTAGGTTTGTCAACCCGTGCGAAGTCCGGCCGGGCAGCTAGTTGTATATAAAACCTTTATAAATATACAATTGTTTATATATTTCACATACAAAATTATATTTTATTCTTGTGCATTTTAAATGAGATAGTTTAATAACATTTCAAAGTGAGTGTCTGTCCGTACAATCCTTGAAATGGCACGTAAAATCAGACGTATGGTGTTTCCCCTAAATTCGGAACGTCCCTTATTTGTTTCGTATTCGGTTGGGTCCGACGTCTCGTTTCTGGCACTAAGAAACATCTTAAAATTCATCCGGAATTCCAGATGGTTTAGGGAGGCACCCCATACCCATACTTAAGCGTCCACTCACCTCACCATAATTCCTTCCTATACCCCTCCCTATACTTACCTTACCCTGTCCTTGGGGAGCACAATGCAATGGATCCGAGTGAGGTGATACGGCTAGCCGTATCATTACCCCATCCAACCTTTCCCGGTCCGATAAGTGTGAATCGATGAGAAAGGCACGGTTAAGAACGTGGTAGATATCGAGTATTACTCCGCCTGGACACGAGTAGGTTTCATGCGGTTTCAAAAAGTGAACCAATTCGGGTCTATGGCAAACAAAGTTAACGTTAACGGTTAAGCTTGATGAGATTTTGTACTTTTTGCTTGAAATCAACATTTTTTCATTCGGTGTGAAAAGCAGAAATAGCAACAAAACGGCCGCATTCAAAGATTGCCATTGCATCAAATCAACGCACTTACACTTATACACTTTGGCGGTCGCCATTCTAATTTCTGCAGTTTCGCTTCGAACACAAAAATTTTCATTATTGTCAGCAAACAAAAGCAAATGAACCCGAGTAATGAATTGTATTTGGATCTCTCCAAAAACTTACCCTGATTCCGTAAGGCTTTAGTACAACGACTAGTACTTAGTTCGAAATAGTCAAATTTTGAGTTATGTCGGTCTGATGAGAAATAAGGGAGTAAAAAGTAATTAAGTAACACGGACATAATTCGTCATAGACAGAAGGATATCTCCAAATTCAGTGACAAATTATTAGTTGCATTCGTATAAACTGCGATACTTGGTTTTCAATCACATGCAAATCGGAGATCAAACAATAGATCTGGCTCCCCAAAGAAAAAAAATGTAAAAAAAGGGGAAATTAACAAAAAAACAACTCATACAAGTGGGTTTTTGTATAAAATATTTAATTTCATAACAAATCAAAACGTCCTAAATATTACCACTTCGATCAACTGTATTCAAAACTTTCATTTGTCTTTATTCCCTTTCGCCTTTCCAATCGCATGTGAAGCTGTTGCAATTTTATTTAATTGTTTTTGCTTATATGCCTTCATTGTGTTCTTCTTTTTGCGTTCTTTTGTACGACCACTGGCTTGTTGAGCTTCAGCTTTTTCTAATATTTTATTAGTTAGTTGCACTTGTAGTTTCTCCATCAATGTCATCTTAGTTGGATCCACTGGCTTTGCTTTCTCCTTAGCTATGGTCTTCATGACAATCTTCGATTGCTTGTCTGTTTCGACCTTGTTGCGTAGCTTATCAAGAGCTGTAGCATACAATTTGGCATTGCTTTCTTCAACGTCTGTTGCGACCCTGATTTCCTCGGTTATTGCCTTGCCAACTTCAGAGAGGGTATGCTGGAAGAAATGAAGAGTAATAATTATGTAATAATCTTTTTAGGTTACAAAATTTTAAGAACTCCTACATTGAAACTATTGAGTTCTTTCTGTGTTAGCAGAGTTATTGCTGTTCCTGGTCGACCAGCACGCGCTGTTCGTCCTATCCTATGGATATAGGTGTTGATGTGTCGTGCTGGATCGTAGGAAAACACAATGTCTACATCTGGGATATCAATACCACGCGCCAGAGTATCCGAACAAATCAATCCATTGACTTTTCCCCTCGCAAATGAACTCAGGACGTTCGCACGCGTTTTGGCATCCAAAGCTCCTGATAGTTCCTTTATTGAGAGACTGTTATTGAAGAGAATCTTCAGAACAAACGCTAACCTATGAAAATACACAAATCTATAAGAAGAAACGGCTGAAACAATCTCTCTTACCTGCCCGAAGATTCCACACTGTTAGTGAAGCACAAGAACTTTGTCCAATTATTCTCGGTGATCAGAGAGTAAAGTGTCAAAGGTTTGATGCGACTCTCTGTCAGACAATACTTCTCCGTCAGCTCAGCCGGAGTTGTGTACTTGCCAATGAATTCCTCCCGAATTTCCGCCGCTTTAACATCTGCGAATTTCTCTTTGAGCTCGTCGAAATTAATCAGAACCGATGTGAACAACTTGGGCTGGAATAGGCGAATAGTTTGAAGTTTTTCAGGATCTTGTGACAAAGTTGCAGAGAAGAGCATTTTGTGGGGTTGATTGCAGGCAGCCGATTCGAGTTCATTGATACACAAAGGGGCGACCCGTCCGGAGAGCAACATATCGGATGTGGTCTTGACATGATTGTCCAGATGGTACAGCCAGTTATGATGTACTTGGTTCATTATTCTATCTGCTTCGTCAATTATAAGGAACTTTAGGGATTTTAGGCAAAATCCGTTTGTAGCATGCAAGTGCTCTACGAGACGCCCAGGGGTTGTAATCACAATGTCGACTTTGGAGTAGAATTTTCCTTTGTAGGATTCAACAAGCTTTTGCTGTTCCAGATGGAATGGGAATGATTTTGACAAGAGGCACACATTCAGGTTTGTCTTCTCTGTGAGTTTCTTGAAGACCTTATAGACCTGGAGGGCCAGTTCAGCTACTGGAAGCACCACAAGAGCACGGATTTTCTTTTCTACACGATTTTCTAGCAATTGTACTATGGGTATAGCGAAGGCAAGCGTCTTTCCGCTACCTGTCGGCGCCGAGACACATATGTCTCTGGGTCGGAAGGGATAAGGTTTCGAGTGGGCTGTTAAAACCCAAGGAATTACCGATTTCTGGACGGGAAACAAGTTGTTAATGGAAAGCTCCTTAAGCGATGCCTTCAAATGGTCAGAGAGATATTGAGCCTTAGATACCGAGCTATCCTCTTGAGCTGTGGAATCAGCAATGCTAGTTGCAATGACAGTTGGATGCGCCAACCAAGGTGGAAGGACCATATCAACCCTGGGTTTGCGATCGAACACATTTGAGCCGAGAACTTGAAAGTCTTCGTTTGTCGCCGTCGTCGGTTCAATAGATAATTTTGGTTTTTTGATTGCATCTGATTCTTCATCTTTATTTTCTTCTTCTGGTGCTTTCTGATTTTCACTTACCACTGGAATATCGGAAACTTTATGGGAAATTTCGGAAACTTGGTTACTTTTTCGTGATTGAACTTTTTTTAAGAGTTTCTGGAGAATTGCATCTTCTTTGTTTGGATCGTCGGCCAATTGTTCACCCTCGGTGTATCTACGAAATTGATAATAAGTTTATAAGTTCAAAATTTAATATTGGATCTAGTATTATTAAACCTTTTTACTGAGAATAATTCCATTTTTAATATGAAAATAAACAAACTTTATTGCATGCAAAAGTGAATAAACTTGTAAACGAACTGTCAAAATACGCTGTCAAAGTAGCACGTGCCTGGTTTAAAAAAAAAAAAATTAAAAAGCGCCACCTTGTATTTCAGAAGTTAAATTTGAATAAATCAGTGCTGTCACTCTTATGTGGCTTTCGTTTCAACCAATTCAGATTTGGGTGTCAGATCTTAAATCTTACTGGCAAAACGAACACAAAACGAGATTTTATTTTGTTTTGTGATTGTATGGGTGCCACTTTTAAAACAACACGGGTAAAAGTCACTTTTCTTTGATGTGTGTGCAAGTGCGTGTGAAAATCTGTGTAAATCTTGCTAAAAATCGAGATCTGCAAAATCGACTTCAGATCTACAAAAATTCGATTTTTTTGGTCGAAAGGAAAGGAAAAACTTGTAAAAAATCAAAAAAATCGAAAAAAAAATCGAATTTTTTGGTCGAAACGAAAACCACATTATATGTTGATAATAGTCTTATTTGGTGTTTTTATTTTTGTTTTCTAAAGCCTAGTACGCTGCTGATGCGAAACGAAAAATCCCATACAAAAATGACACAACGAAATCATAAACGAAAAATGTCATCCTCGTTTTCGTTTGCAGTACGCTGTTCGATGCGCGAAATTGATAATTGTAGCAGATTATATGGAGAGGTCTGCGCTCATTTTTCGCACTCAATTAATTGCCGGGACCATTAATTGGGTGCGGAAAAGTGACCGTTGAGTTTTTTTGTGTTTGTATTTTTGTTGTATCTTTCATTACAGCTTGGCCTTCTGTGATTTTTTTGCGTTTGCGTTTGTGTTTGTTTTATTTTTTGCAAAAGGTAACGCTTTCAGTTGTCATTTTTTCGCTGTCGTTTTCGTAGGCATTTCGCTGTCGTGTTGGAGACCACCGAAAAATTTCGTTTTGTATCAGCAGCGTACTAGGCTTCAACACTAGTACCACAGCACAGATAAGCTGTGTTCAATTGAACCTTGCGAAGTTCTTTTTAGTACATACTTCCAAGTATTTATGATGAATGAATTAATCAAGCACTTTAATTGTGCCAAATGCAGAATTTAACCTCAATATGAGTGTAATTTTGGTTTTTTGTTTTTATATTTTATTAGGTAAAACATCAACATTACGCACAATAATTTACTACGTAATTTCGTTTTACTGATGATGTTTGTATCTTGTGGTGATACATTAACGCCCAATTTCTTCAGAAAAGTACTAAGCCATCCTAGTACCCAGTCCAGCTAGACCAGGTACTAGCTCTGGTACTCGATCCTAACGAAAAGTAAGTACCTGAGCATTTCTTCACATCACTTAGTACCGGATCCAAATACAACCAGCGGTACTAGGACTTAATACGTCTAAAACTGGTCTAATTCAAATTTTTAATTTAATTTAATTTAAATTTTGATATTTATTTGACAGCGATTTTTATTTAATTTAATTTTCGAATGGATTTATGTGTATATTATAAAAAAGAGGACATACTACCCGAAGTGACTTCAAAAATTTGTCTTTGTCTTTGATTTTCGCAGTTAATAGCTAGATAGAGAGTTGGAAGATGACGAATGCCAATGAAGTCCTACCGCTATTTACAGGAGTGATCCGTGGTGCTCTGTTCTGAATAAGCTTCCAGATGAATCGTTTGAATTAAGTAGAACATTGTGTGTTATTTTTTTAGTGGAGTTTTGGACATTTTTCTGTGTAGGTATGTGTGTGACAGGCTTTGAGAAATTACCTTTATTATGTGCATTTTATGTTCGGTTCATGCAATGCATTTTAAAATTGCGACCACCAAAAGTTAAATTCAGTATGTACCCACCATAAAAAAAAGAAAATGAAAAATCAGTAAAATCAATAAAAGCCTAATAAACCTATTTAATAAACAACAACCAAAAAACTACCAAAAATCAGCAAGGAATTCATGGAAGAAAATGAATGAAATTTCTCTGATTCATGTATAAGCGCCACTAGACTGCTGGTTTGAAAGTCCTAGCCTAAATAGTACTCGGTACCAACTTAACAGAACTATAGGGCTTAGTACTTATGTGAAGAAATATAAAGTATAATAACCAGGTACTACCTGATTTTGATGAGCCAGCTAGTACCAAGTCCTAACTGATACTCGATAGCCGTGTTTTTTTTGCAAGTCCATATGGATTTGTCGAAAAAAACGACATCGGGACTAGTAGTTTTACACGTAAATACAACAACAACTTAAATCCATATGGACTTAGCTAAGTCCAGATAATTATCGGGACTTACGTACTGTAAGTAAGAAGTTCCTAAGTCCCGATGTCGTTTTTTTCGACAAATCCATATGGACTTGCAAAAAAACACGCCTGATATCAAATTGCCAGGACCAGGGGGTAGAACTTGTGTGAAGAAATCAGTTGATACCGATTTGAGTACTAATTTTAGGACTAGTACTGGTACTAGCATTAGAACTCTGTGAAGAAATTGGCCGTAAGTAATACCCTTCGGGGTTAGCTAAGCGCAGAGAATTTTCGGCGCTTGACAAGCACAGAGAAAAACTGTGTTACCTGCGTGAATTGAATACTGGTTATCGATAGTTTGTATGGAAACGTCAACTTTTTTTCTCTGATGGCGTCGCTAATCTCCGATGTCGGTTTTCACCCAGCTTCGAGATTGCAAAAAAAAACACGTCTAGTGTTAGTATTGTGGGCAAAAGTTCATATATGTGTCCAAGAGGAAATATCACTCTGAACAGAGCCAATTGAAGGTTTTTGAATTGTTGTGCGTGCTTGGAGGTCCAAACTTAAATGTGGCATTTGAAACGACAATGTGCCTTGCAAATTTTGTAGGTTATGCAGGAGCTTGAGCATATCCTTATTACAACAAAAAAAAGTTTTAAGAGTGCAATTAGGCAATAACGATTTCTTAATTACACCCAAGAAATAACACAGAACATATGGTCATAACCATAACATTTTTTGAATTCGAAACGATATTACCATCAGCCTTGAAAGATTTAACAAAATCTTTATTAACCAATTGAAAAGTTATAAACTTTTTATTTTTAATTAAGGGAAATGATTTTGAACATCCATTAACCTTCTTACGGGCCTTCTCATGTTAGTACTTGAGGTCTGGCCAAACATTTTATAAATTTCTTGTTCAAATTTACAAATCAAGATTTAAATAAATTACAAACCTGATGTAACAAGGAATGGCTGCAGAATGTCTCGAAATATTTGTTCAACTCCAACAGGTTTCTCAACTGTTTTAAAAATAAATCCTTTGGTAACACACACCATCTGTATATTCAACTAAAAACATATTTAAATAAAAAAGCACTTTAAAAGAATGGAATTTATATAAAGACAAAAAAAAAACGGAAAAATGTTTACCAACTATAATACCGTTCAATTGGTGAGTATAGGGCTATTTTTAAAACGCCAACAATCGAAGGCATCAATCAAAAAAATTAATCATCCAAATACGAGTAGGAGTAGTTACTTTATCGTTTTAAGATTCTAAAAATATATTTTTGGACAATAAGGTTAAATTATCTGAATTAATTATTATTAATTATTGCTTCTTGCTTAATTGTTAAGAATGTAATCTCAATTCAATTTGAGAACAAAAATCTGAAGAAGCAAAGAATTTCTACTGGAACCCGTTCATATTGAATCACGCTTTTAAAATAAGAAGAAATTAACTCTCATGATTTAGATTTTAAACGTAAATGATGGCGGAAGATTTTCAAAAAATCATGAGTAATTCGAGGGGATTCCATTGTCTTGTTTCGAACACCAACTTTGCGTACATTTGTTGTTAAAATTATATTATATTTTTTATAGGACCAAATTTAACGAGACTATAGCAACTTATAAGGCTGTGTTTCTTGCAGTTTGAATTAGGTAGCTTTGATCTTTTTAAATTAAAGCAAAACTTATTAAAAACCTGAACATTTCGTACTTCCGACAAAGGCACCAATTTTATTGTGGAACCAACAAACCTGAATGCATTTTTGTTAAAACTTGTTGGATTGAATTATGCTTTAGGTTATAAATATGTATATTCAAAAAAAAATCTCTTTGATCTCAAAGACTTGACTTTTAATGATCAATTTTGTTCAAATAATTATTGTTTTGTTTTTATTCAAGTCCATATAAAAACCCCAGAGAAAAATAAAAAAATAAATAATTTCTTTTTTACTCTGTTTGTTTCAAACATTGCCATCGACTTTAAACTAGCTTCCAGATGAGCTAAAGACTTGAAATTTTAAACAAAAATAGGGCATAACTGGATGAAAAGTTATTTTAAAGTCAATTGCGAACAGACAAAACAAATCTGAAATTTGCCAAATGTCTGTCATGTAAGCTTGCAAGTCCGATTAAAATTTCATGAAAAAAATGACATCGCAGCTAAGCAATTTACACGTTGATACAACAAAGAATTGAGTCCATATATATTTTGGAACTTATGGCGAATTCCTTACAACAAAGAAATCGAATTTTTTCTAAACAGAATCGATTTTTTTCTAAACAAAATCGATTCTTTTCTGTCAAAACAAATCTTGCTTTTTTAGCAAGATTTCACACTGATTTGCACACACACTATGAAGACTTGACATTTATAATACGTCAAATTGAAAGCCGTGGACTTTTTGGAAGACGAGTTGTTTATTTTTTGGTTGCAACGAATTCTACATAATTTAACAAAATATTCAACAATGTATTCAGTCAATAAAGCTATAAAAATAATTTATTGTGCGTTGTTCATTATCAAACACAAATTTGACAAAAAAAAATAGCTTTCGCGAGTGAAAGACGTGTTAAAAACTTTCAGTGAAAGTGAAAACTTTTCTAAAACAATTTTCTTTAAAAATATAGTATGTGCAAATAGAAGTTCAAACAAATAAAAAGCACGAACAAATTGGCACCATATAAGCTGGCTAATATCTTTTATTTATTAATTTAATTCTATTGGTTAAATATTTTTCTCACAACAAAAACAAACAACCTTAATAGTTTTGTGAATAATTTCTTGACGTTTTGCGTCAATTGCACGAATTCCTTTCAATTGACAGAAAATAGAAAAAAATCGATTTCTTTTTTGAAAGGAATTCGCCATTAGTCTCTCTCTAGTCCCGATTAAACTTGTATTATCAGCTCGAATTATCGCTTTTCTTTCTATAGTTTGAATGGAACCGTCAAAATATCTGAGCTATCGAATCAATTGATTTTTTTAAGGAAGCGCTTATTGTCATGGACGGTATTCACCTTGGACTGACTCTTCCGACTTTCTTTGACAGGTCTCTGTATTTTTTCTGTCTGTACTTTTTCTTTAGCTTCTAAATACTATAGAATGTAATTTTTTTTTTCGTTTTGAAACATTTTTAATTAGTGAAATTTTAATTTTGTAATTTAAAAAAGTTCTAATTAACTCTTCAATTTTGATTTTAAGGATGTGAAACTGAAACGAAAGGCATTTTCCTCATCGTGTAGTCCCGAGTTCAGTAAATCGATCTTCAGTAAAACGACTCATGTGATCAGGCACCTAGTTTAAAAAAAAAATTAAAAAAATGCTACTTTTCCTGGCCACCTCTTTCCCACCATGAAGTGGGAGTGAGCAAAAGCACAGAAACGCCAATCAAAATTGGCCGAGACAGTCCAATGTGAATACCGTCATGAGTCTTGTAAGTGCCTGCCTTAGAGGATATATCATATGGAATGCTCGTTTCTATCAATAATGCATTGTAATGCCTGGGGCTATGATAGGGGGCGCTATTTCACTTTCGGTTAAGATAAAGTCTTAGAAGATCGTACAGCTGCTATCTAAATTGTTCTACTTTGAAGTAATTCTTGAAATTAATAAGTGTTATTTATTATTTTAAAGATTTCAATATCTTCTTTTTTAGTTTTTTTCTCCAATGTGCAGAAAAATCAGTGACCGAAACTTGAACAGCGACCCCTATGAAAGGTTCGCATTCGAATAAAAACAAGCACTCCATATTATATCCTCTAAGGTGCCTGCAGATCATTTGAGAGGTCATATGAGAAGTCATGCGGCTTTATAGATTCAATCTGGTTTTTGCTGTCCAATTTTGCTTAGGGATTTGAAAAAAAAAACACACTTGTTGAATGTTTGAAATGTTCTCTTTTTTTCATTCACAATATCTATAATTATAGGCATGGACATAGACACCCTACATAAAAATAACCGTTTATAGTGTGGCTTATTGTTATGAAGTAGGTATACCTACATACGAGAAACAGAATGCCTTTCAAATCGTTGCACAACCAATGTCAAGATCGTTCATTGATTCTGAAACATAAAAACAAAGTAAAAGTGACACACAGGAAGTGTGGTCGACGGTTCACAACAAATCAACCGCATAAAAAAAACCTTTAGGCTGTTTTTATTAGGTATATTATTATATTATTTGTTTAAATGTAATGTAAAGAACCTTTTAACATACACCTAGAATATTTAAAATTAAAAACGGAATATTTCAAGAAGCATTACTCACGATCTAAGAATGGTATTAATTAATAACTTGAACTACAAATTAACCACGAAACCACACGGTTAGGATGGGAAATTCCCAAGACTTTCGACGAATATATTCCATATATATGTATACCTTAAAACTTATACAAAACTGCAATACAGATACTTGTGACTAAGAAAAACCAGTTTGTCCAGCTGTTTTCTTATACATAGATATCTTATCCGCTCTTAAAATCCGTTACAGTTTATTATGAAATGGTTTTGTGCACCTAATATTATATAAAATTAGATAATTGGTTTGAGGAAAATTTCGAGCTTAAGCGGACAGGCCCGATTCTAGGTTTGTGTTAAGGAGGGGTTTAGTTTCTTATAAAGTGTACTAGGGATGGATGGTGTTTATTGGTACGTTTAAGAACTGCGGTTAGGAGAAACCACGCATGTGTGGCGACAATAGAATTTGTGTTTGAAATCAGACATCACAATTTGACAGACGATGAGAGCGCAAGTTCGTTTGATGGGGTTTTGAGGAACTTTTTATAATTTTTTTCTATTTAAATAAAATTTTACTTTATCAAATTATGATTTTTTTTTCAAGTTTGCTCTGATATTGTTGGGTTTTTGTTTATTAATTAAGCTTATATTGACATAAAAGATATTGTATCTTATTATATAAGTCTACACGAATAAATACAAATATGAACGGTTCAAAACCGGAGTAAATAAGGCTTTTCCAGAAGGACTAGACTAAACCCATGCCAATTTATAACAATCATAACAGATTTTTCGCCATTAAAAGTGGGCGTGCATTAACACGCTTCGTGCGACTTGAAAAAAAAACTCTGGGTGCCGGAAGTATGCCCACCGGCGGAGGCCCTGTACCTGCGAGGCCGCATAAACAGTACTTTTATAAACCAAAGCTGTTATAATTGGCATGTCTAGAGTCACTCCCTTTCCAAAAACTATCTTTGTCTTTTTTCTTTCTAATTTTGACAGTTCGCAAGAAAAAAAAGAAGACTTTTACATACAAAATGCAGGGAAAACAAACAATGGAACTCTGCCACCAAATGTCAGAAGTGTCAGCGTGAAATTAAACAAAAAAAAAAAAAACAATCTGACAGCACTCCCTGGTTGGAAAACAAAACCAAATGCCGAAGGCACAAAGGCGAGCCAAAAAAGGCGGGGGTTTAATAATAGTGATTAATATGTAATAAAATTTGTTTTTTTGTATCAAACACTTGAAAAAATGTTCACTAAAATGTTTAAACACTAATTAATAGGTAATTCGATCGCAAATTTAAGTTTTCAGTTCCAAATACAATAAATAATCAAATGACCGGATTTTTAACACTGCCAAGAGCATGTAAATATTTTCCAACCAGGGAATTTTTTTGTTGTTGTTTTTAGATGTCAAATTAGAAAGAGAAAAGACAAAGACAAATCTTGGAAGACCTCTATCGTCATATGCTTTTCAGTGCACAATCACATGTTTTTTGTTTTCCCTGCAGATTTTACTGTCAAACTATTGATTTTTTTTTGCTTGCTTGACCTGACGTCTGGGGAAAGTTCCAAATTATAATTTTATAGGTTATTGAACTAACAAAACTATGGAGTAAGAAATTACGTTTAAGGTTTGTCTCTTGCAATGTTCATATGAATGAAAAAATTCCTGAGTTATTTTATATACAGCACTAACTGTCCTTCTTTTTAAAATTTGGAAATGACTGTACCTAATTATATTTATGCAACTTCGTACCTGTAGTGCATAAACCAATTGCAATAATACTAGGATTTTGGTTTTGGCAGACACAATTCACAAAGGTTACCGAAAATAGGGTTTTAACGTTTTTTTTTTTATTTTTTTTGAATAAATTGCTTTATTTTTTTTTATTTTTGGGATATTGCCATATATCTCGTTAATGGCTGAACTGATTTTGTTTTAATTTTACAATTTTAAATAATATTGCACTTGAAAGATTTACAAATAATTTTATAATAATTTAATAAACAAAAAATTAAAGAAAAAAATTTTGATTTCTAGTAATTTTGACTTTTTTCGCATTTGTAATGTCTAGCCAGATAAATCAGAAGAGCAATTTCGTGTGCCTGCATTTTATTTACTTCATAATTTAAATTTAACACCACCACCCTATTATTGAATTTTTTTTATTTTTTTCTGAATCCGAGCCCGAATAAATTCGTAAATATTGTTATAATCAGTAAGATTTGTTTGGCTCACGGGTGTAAGCTACGACACCCGTTGTCCCCTCTGTATCCGCGCTTGTTACATATTCAGAGATTAAGATGTTAAAATTAAAGCTAGAGATCAATGGAATGTATGTACCTACATAGATAGGTTTTTTTTTTTATTTATTTATAAAACACGGAAGTCTATCGTCACTTGCGGTGGGCAAAATATTTACTGAGATAATGGCTTAATGTAGAACAATGGAAATAAATTTTGACCGTTTGTAACTTATGGGGAATGAATTTCCGTTTTTTTAAATTTGAGTCATTTTTTTTTGTTGACTCGAATTGTCTGAAAACATTTTTGTTTTTTTTTTCAACAGAACATGCTTTGTACTTGGTCTATACCAGTTTTCCGGACTTTTGAAAGTTGCAAAAATGTAGAATACTTGTTTGATACTTGTTTGTCTTTATAGCCAAATAGAATTTTTTCAATTTCACGGATAATCTTTAATTTGTAGGTACATACATAAGTTGTATATCACATTACTAAATAACAAACGATTTAGGTATTTGTTTTAAAATGAAACACATTTTGCTTTTTGGCTTGTGCGTTTGTTTGAAAAACTGATGAGCGAGTGACCAATTAATAATACAAATTAAAGATTAAAATTTACATATGAATACGAAGTTAATCATTTAATAGTTTTATAGAAATATTTAAAAACAAAAAAAAATCTTACATTTATTTATTCTTTAAAGTCCCGGATTTGGGGTTCTTGTATAAAAATTCTTAAGATTATGTAAAATTTTCAATAGCGTGTTCTGAATTGCCAGTATATTTATGCGAGCGGTTTGCAAGGGACAAGCATTTTAGTACCTTTCACACGAGGAATCAAAATCGAATTTTTTGTAATTTCCTTATAAGGTTGAATGTACACTTAGACCCAGTTTCACAGTAAAAAAAAAATGGCACTCATTTAAGAGACCAATTATGGAAGATTAGGGCTATTATCCCAGGACACTTAAGTCTCCGATGTTGGTGACTTAAGTGCCACTTACTCAGACTATAAATCTGAGGCTAAAGTCCCAATATGGGAAACATAAGAACCACTTATTCCGGTAAGTGTGCACTGTGAAACTGGCCCTAAGGCCTATTTGCTGAAATGAAACTTAAGAATTTATGTTCAATGTGACAGTTTATACTGAAGAAAAATTAGATGATAAGCGATTAAGTAGAATATAAATATTAGTATGTTTATCGTTTCAGCAAAGGGCTCTATAAGTGATGTGTGAAAGGTGATGTCAAAAACATATCCTCAACTTGTTGATAGGGGTGAATTTTTTTAACCCCCTTACTTCTTGCCTTTCTCTCCTAAGAACTGAAAGTAGCTGGAAACTCAGAAAGGGGACTATGTGGAGTTGAAGCGTGCTTTAACTACACTTCCACACCGAGTTAAAATGGGTTTACATAGATTGGTATATTTGTTTTAATAAGATGCGTAAAACCTGGCAACACATCTACCTAAGTGAGAGAGAATTTTTTAAAAAAATGAGTAACTAACAAGAAATTTAATAAAAGCATTGAAAAAATTTCGTCAAAATCCAACTCCTCGCTTCAACAGTCGCACATTCAAAAGAAACGGTTTTGTTAACATTTTACTTTAAATTTAAAAAAAAATAATATTAAATTATTCAAGATTTCATAAGTTTTTAACTATTAATTATTCATTTTCACATCATACACAACTCAATTCCAATTCAAAAGCGAAGTAAACTAACGGCTGATGGGTGTTTATTGTTTTGACAGACAAATATCTGCACTTCTTGCACACAGCAAAAATCTTCAAAGTTTTTCAATGGAGGGGACATTTTTTTCTCACTCATTAAGCACTCTTTGCAACTGTTTTGAATAAACCAGAACTTACGACAGTTAGTGAACACTTGTAAGAAATTTCAAGTTATTAGACAGACCTTATACTTCATTACAGAGAACTTAACGAATCTGTCAAAGTAAAAGTAACAGCCATTGAGCCTGATTACACGATTCCTTTTTGTCGGTTGTTTCGTCTTTCGTCATTTTGACAGATAATGTGAGAGTTGTAGAAACGTAGCTCCATTCCCCCTACATTCCTACACCTCTCACCCAATCTGTCAAAATGACGAAAGACGAAACAACCGAAAAAAAGAAAACGTGTAATCAGCCTCAGTATGCCTGTTTTTACCAAGTTTCACAAGACTGTGTTGTTTCAAATGGGTTTTGACAGCAAATTCTGAAAAAGACATTTAACGTTACCAAACAGACCTATTACTTTGGTAAATTTGACAGATGAAAAGGAAAACAATAGGCATTTTTTTTAATCTTTTTTTGGCTTCGAAGTATAATTTTTATCACAAAATGATTTCTTTTTGTAGAAAAATACTTAACACAATAGGCATGTTCAGGAAAATGAGATCTCGGAGACCTCAGCAATCTTAGTTGCATGAAGAGGATTTTTCAGCAAAATTTCTGCTACTGTCAAAATTCTGAGGGATAAAAATTTAGGATTCACTTGCGCACTTTTTTGACGGAGCAAAATCTCTGAGATCTCATTTTCCTGAACGCTCACAATAGCAGTATTCGCTAGTTCAAGTCTCCCCAAAGTAATGATTTTGACGTTTGCGAATAAACGACAGAGATTTGAAGAAGATTAAAGGTAAACCTACTTAAATCTCGATGAAGAGATAAATGAAAACGTAGAATAATTTATACTAGTAGGGATTCCTTCATTACAATATCCAAATTCCAAACAAAAGTGATTGTTATTTCCACTTTTCCAACAATGCCATTTTTTTTTGCATCTTTCAAAAAATGCTCACGTTTAATTTCTCGGATTTAAAAGTCATTTCAAGAAACCAGCGCCGCACTTTATCAATTGCCCTATCCCGACCGATATTATCATCTAGCCATTTTGTCGCCTTTTAAACAAACCCCTCGCTGTTTATTAAAATCACACTGTAATAAGAACTGTTTTTCTTATCAGCGGATTTAAGATGGCGTTTGGGATATTGACATTCACCATTCACGCAATACGATAAAAAATCCACCCCAATATCACACACGAGTGAATTACTTCAATATTAGTTCATTCTATATTTATTCACCAAACAAAATAACGCCAATGTAATATGCCTACCTTAACCTGGTCAACTTATTAATTTATTCTTATTTAAATGCTTAAACCTATTTTAAGTGCGATGAGTGGTTTTACCAAAAATTAATCCAGCAATATCATCACAAAGTTATCCACTTAACTCGTGACGTCTTTTGTGACACTATATTTTTCATCCTCATCTACATACCTATACCTACAAACATATACAAACAAAATTAAAAAGTTTTTTTTTTTACCGAATACACGAGTAAGAAACATAAACAAATCCCATTGATCAAGAAAAAATTAAAATATATGAATAACTTGGTGTGTTTTCCCTCGGCGACGATGACAACAAGAGTGTGACATAAAACTTGAGAAACAGGTGTTATTACCCCTGGGATTGAGATTCACAGTCAAGACAGTCGGAGAGTTTAAAATGACACTACTCTGGCGGGCGATAGCAATCGTGATTCAATGGTAGTTTGGGAGGGGGGTGGCACGGTATGCATCATATCGTCAAACAGATACAAATACGATTCAGCTACGACTTAAACCTAAGCGGAGCTGCTAACTAACGTGTTTTAACTCTTAACTGACGCTGACGTAGCGAGCGGGTGTTCGGATTTGGGTTTTTTTTTTTTTAATTTGTGTTCAGTATTTCTATTCAATTCGAATCGACTCGGGGAGTTTTGTTAGGGCGCCATTCGAATGCGAGGATATAAAAACACTGTGCCCAGCTTAGAACTCTTCTGTGGTGAGAGACAATCGATCGTGCGCAGAACGTGATACAAAATAATTGATATTTAAGTTGGCGCGGGCAATTCAAATAATAATTGTTTTAATTTAATTTTGTTTATTTAATTTGATTTATAATTTTTTAATAAAAGTAGAAAGTGTGTGAGAAAAAAATACTAAAGAAATAAAAGAGTGCTTCATTCCCTCTAAAGAAATTTTATTTGACAATTTTAAGTGCCATTTGTTTTTGTCAAAGAGATTAAGAGCAGCGTAGTGTTTTGTTAATATATTAACTGTGTAAGATTTTAAATTTTTACGAAACATACACAAAAATGGATACTACTACTCGTTGGGCTTTGATTGTTATTTTGATTGGATTAAGTTGCAGTGATATTGTGTAAGTGTTTATATTATTTTTTAAGTGAATAACACATTCCCATGATCTAGCACACGTTGAAGGTCTTCTAGAACTAAGAAAAATGGTACATGATAAATCAATTCAAAATATTAATTTTAGGGTTACAACTTTTTTAAGTAGTGAATTGCTATAGTTCTAATTTGATTTTCAATATTCAATATAGACATTTTTGATCAGGCATTTTTCACTCTATCAGCATGAAATGAATGTAAATACCTATCGTAATGAATGAAAGGTACCTATCGACCAATCACACATCACAAGAAATCACACTTGACAATGACCAAGATTCTTGGTCACTTGAAAAAAATGTTCGAAATTCTACTTCAATACTCATACACTCCCGTGGTAAGCTCGAGGACGGAACAATTCACTCGGCGCACAGTTTGCTGCTTATTCGACACTTTAACAAACAAAGTGTCATGACTTGCGAAAGTTAACGGTTTCAAGGGACGAATCTCTTTTTGCACTCACTTTTTGGTGTGAGAGGAACAAAAATTTAGATTTCTTGTAAATTGCTCGAAAACCATCAGTTTTTTTTGGAAGAAATGTCAAAGCAAAAATTATAGCTCATGAAATACACATAAAAGCCTCAAACACTTCTTTTCGTTAGAGGAATAGATTTTAATATAAAACGTACGCAAACCCACCCAATTCCTTGCACTGCAGTAGATGTGGAATAAAGGACAAACCTAGGCTTTCTTTAAAAATGTGCTAAAAGCCTGGTTTACAGTTCCCTGGCTAAAGTAAACCTTATTTAATAATCTTAAAGGTTGAAAATTGAAAACAATTATTTTTGGATGCAAAAATAATTTGCATGGAAATAATCTTGTGAGGAGAATATAATTTTTTCGGAAGAATAAAACGACTGGATTTTCCCATAGGGAATAAAGGATAGAACGATTGTCTTGCTTTATATTTATAAGGCCTACATCAATGAAATTATTATGTGTGGAATTTGAAATCGTTCAAATAGCTGCCTCGCCGTGGTTTTGCTGGGTGGCTATAAAATCTGAAAGGTCAAATATCAGTTAGACAGCTAGATTTTAAGTGTATTCCAGTTCACGTCGCCTCTGAGTGAGATATCCATGCCCTCACAAATTCACTCCTGCAGAATAACCATTGTGCCATCAGCTGACAATTACCGCAGCGTCACGTCGGTGCCACGCTGTCCTATTGGAACCACATGTTGTTTCATACCATAATCATTTGGCCCTACAAAATTGTACGCGGTGTTGGCTTTTTTGGCGTTTTTCTTTTTTAACTCAGAGCAGATCACGGAACTGTCAAATTCTATGTTTTTTTTCGTAGCTCAGACATATTAGATCATAAAAAGTGTGTTTCTTTTTTCCATCGGTGCGTTAGCTCAGAGCTTGTTCAATTAGCTCAGAATAAAATGACGAGGCAAATCGAGCGAAACGCTGAGCGAAGCCAACTTAACTTATTTTTTGTAGTGATTTGACAGACACGCCTATTAAATGACAGTTCATTCTTCAAGTGTGTTTTATAATTAAATCTGTGGACTCTGATCATAATATGCTCAGAGCTCTGCTCTAATCGCCCAGCCTCTGCTCAGAGCTTTGCTTAGAGCCAAAAAAGAAAAACGCCAATTGTTCACTAAACGAGTCGAATTCAATTTTGCTACCAAACGTTTGAATAGTCAACTTGGAAGGATGATCATGTAAACCGTAGAACGAGCGCACATCGTTGCCACAAGAGATTTTGATAATACAGTTTTATCATTTGCACGTGTTGCTCGAGGCTTTTACTCTTGCCGTAGTGAATTTGGTCTAAAGCGTTCGGAAAATAAAAAAACAACACAACATTAACAACAGATAAAACAAAATGGGCGCCATGAACTGTCAAAATCACCTCATTAATCATATATATGTCAATATTTACGCAGGGCTGTTAAATAGTTAAAATAAGCTTGCGCGATATTTTGGTGACCTTATACGCTTATTTCAAAAGTCAAATCATGCATTGCATACGATATAGTTAACTGTAAGTTTACGTAAGTACAAATTTAGCCCTAAAATGGCAGTTGGTATAGGTATATGAATAATTTCTTTCATGGGAAATTATGTCATCTTGTTCCGTTTGAATGGATCTATATCTTCTATACCAGGTCTCTATACAAGTGGAAAGTCACCATCGCAAAGTGTATTATTTTGTATACTGTATACCTACAGTTGATTCCATTTAAATGAAACACCATAATTGAATTGAAAATTTGATTCATTTAAAAGGAGTTTAGCTACGCGAAGTACAGTTTGTGTGAAAAATGCTCCAAACAGAGCCTTCATAATTTTTTTGTTTAAAATATTAAATTTTGTCAATTAAGCAGCGTGCTGTTAAGCGAATTTGAAAACTTGATTAAATGGTAAAAATTGATAAGCTATTCCTAGTTCAAAACCACTCTTGTTTAAATAGATGTATACTTCAACAAAATTATTAAAACAGTTTTAATTTTTACAAAATGATATCTTTTCAATGGCTGCTCTTAGTTTAAATAATTTACGTCTTATAATTATATTTACTAAGAAACAGAAACGAATTATAATCAAAATATAAATATGCTAAGTATACGTATACATTAACAATATAAATGTACATATCTGTTCAGAACATAAATAAGAATTAAGAAAAGAGGAGCTTAAATATAATTTATTGTTGTCTTAATATTATAACTTGCTTTTTAGGACAGAGTATTGGTTTCGTGTGAACAATGATGGAGAATTTCCAAAAAAAAAACGGTTTTCGTCATACTATCCGTGATTAGTCTGTTTGTCTGTGCGTTTGTGTGTCTGTGCTTTCAGGTGCACATAGAGCAATCACGAATTCTCCTAGCATATACCTGCAACGATTTGTATTTTCTTTTTTTAAACTTTCTCATAAACGACTATAACGATTTTTATTAAACTTCTTACCTGTAATACCAAAGCTACTGCAATAATGCTGCGTTTCAGGTTTCTTGCAACAAAACAGGATAATGGAAATAGAAGGCTTTGAACTTTTTTTTTTTAACAACAAGAGAGCAAGTTTGTTCAATTTAGTGGTGCATTTTATTTTCAGACACAATTTATAAATAAAAAGTGTTCAAAAATAGATTAAATTTACAGCGCAAATTTGAACTGATGCTTTTATGGTTGTATTTTTCATACCAAGAGTAAATATGAAATATTATATTATTGTGTGGAATAATACCCAATTAAAATCATTAAGTCACCTCAAACTTAATGCTTTGTGCGGTTAGGAGAGTTTTGGGGATTTTTGTTATTATAAAAATGAATCTATGGATATTACTGTCTGCGTTTTTTTCCACATATTTTTGGACATTCAAATGAATAATAAATGTTTGTACCTGTTTTGTTTGAATTAAAAAAACAATTAATTTAGTTGTTTTTTTTTTTTTTAATTTAGGTGAAGATGGGGCACAGATGATCACTTAAGGTTTGCCGATTCATTAGAGACGATATTGTTCATACAAAAATAAGGACAAATATCCTCAACACATATCACTTAAAATTTTAATTTCAAATATAGACAAAAGGATAACATCCCTGTACTGTACAATATTACTGGTTTGGGTGTTTGTTTTGTTGATACTTGAATTCAGTTGGGGGGAATACGAGAAATAAATGCTCTCTATATAAAACAATTTGTCGAAGACTTCAAGAAGATTTCTTGCAATAGATTTCTTTGTCATTTAACCAGGTTGTTCCTCAAGCGCAACAAATAGATTTCAGTTGCTGCAGTAAAAACTCTGAAATTCAATAGCGTGCACCTCAAGGTAGTCAGCTAGGTCCACTATTCTTTAATCATAGCAACTTTCAATGGCTTTGTATCGACAATAGGTTAAATTATTTAGAATCATCTAAAATCATTCTGCCTATGATTATGCTCTTCAAAATTAACTTCATTTTTGTTTAATGTGTCAAGAAATCAACATCTTCAACTATAATTATTAATATTCTTTTTAATAATTTTAAACGAAGAAAATAAAAAAAGGTAAGCACCACAGACAAAGCTAATTATTTATTTATGTTCATGGTTATAGTAAAGCGAATCAGCAGACTTCATTAAAACACCATCATTTCTTGCGATATGTGATGAAATTGAAAACTAGTACACTCAAACTCTTAACGACAACAGACAACTTCTTCTACTATTTAAATAAAAACAAAAACCCTGATAACAAACTAAGGCAGGTTACACATGTTAGTATTGTTGAAAATTGGGAATAGCTAAGTTTTTAATGATTATTTATGTTTGTCACTTTATTAATCGTACGAACAAAATTCCATGTGCCTTGTAAGCCTTAGTTTGTGCGTTCAAAACTTGTTGACATGCATTATTTTTATGTGGCGACGCATTATGAAGCGATATTTTTTGATAAAAATTCAAATTTCTCGTTTTTGTTTGAAGGGGAAACATATGAACACTTTTCTCGCACTTAAACGCTTCTTGGACTACTCTATAGCCTTAAGCCAGGCACATTCTCGGCATAATGTGTGTTAATTCCCATTGAAACTCATGTTTATTATTTGTTTTTTTTTTTGTAATGGAAATCACATGTGACTGTGTAGCCTAACTACTCGGCCACACATTGAGCGATAGAATGACAGAGTGACAAGTTTAAACAAAAATTTGCCATTTATTGCGAGACAACTCTCAAGCAGCAAGTGGAACTTACAAAAAAATATTAGATTATCTTAAAGTTCAGCAAATGATGATAATAGGTCAAATATAAGCAATGGAAAATTTTGCATCAATTGTTAAAGTTAAAGTTAATGACAGGCTGAAATTTTAGTAGGTGGAAACACTGCCTTGGATTTATTAAATCTAAACGAGATTAACTTTCTGTGGAAACAAAGTTAAAAAAAAACCTACAGATCCTAGAAAAGTCTGTTAAAACTCATTGAATCCAGATTCTTTCACATAAACTTCTGATGCTGCTGCTATGAAACGAAAAACCCATACAAAAATAACACAACGATTTTTGTTTGCAATTGGTGACACTTTCAACTGTCACTTTTTCGCTGTGGTTTCAGTAAGTATTTCACTGTCATGTTGGAAACCGCGGATAAATTTTGTTTCCCATCAGCAGCAAACTAAGCTTTCTAACTGGATGATATCGGTTTTGAATCCTGATAGGTTAAGAGACATGTTTAAAGTGGTCATAACCTTACACCATTTTGACAACCAATTGGACCTTAAATATTGGCTATCATTATATGAAAAATCTTTTACAGAATAGTTTCAAATTAACTGAAGTTTGTGAATATTAATGCTCTTGAAATTTTACCGAATCAAAAGCTTTAAACAACTTGGTTCGAATTAGAAACAAATGGTTAATTCGTAATTGCTGTATTCTTAATTAACTTAATAAATAAATACTTTATAATTTATATAATATATGACAGATTAGGTTGACCACTATCTGTCAAAATTGACAGTCTTTAAAGATAGCTACAAAGGTGTAATTTTGAGAGTTCAGAGGTTTCTAAGGAAGCTGAACGTAGTTCCTTAGGCCAGGCGCACACACAAGCAACTAAACAGTTTGGTTTCAATTTTGAAGCGCGCGCCGGTTTATGTGCGTGGACTCTCATATAATCCCATAGTGCTCAAAATTGAAACCAAACTGTTTAGTTGCATGTGAGCGCCTGGCCTTAGTAAAATTCAGCATTGAAATTTTTTGGAATTTTTTTGTCGCACTTGATGAATTTATAAAATAAAAGATTATGAGTTTTTTTCTAACTCCTCCATCAAATTGACGAAGAAAACCTTTGAGATATCAAAAGACGTGAACTAGCTAATTGATTGAAATTTGAATATATTTATATGTAATATATATACGCCATCAGTTTGGAAGCTTGTCAATATTGAAAGCTAGCTATATTTGTGTATATCTAAATGAATATTTCCACCTGGAAGAATGTTAAACCAATTTCATCTTGACAAACAAAAATGGCGCTGGCAACCCTAGTACACATACAGATACTGTCGCAAAATTTTAAACATTCGAACTAAATTGGCTCTAGTGAACGTTTAACTATTTCATAATTTTAAACACGTTAAACAACCCTACTAACTTCGTTACGTAACGCAAGCAAATTGTAGAGAAAAGAGTTTAAATCTGACAGATGAATAGATAAAACTGCTACACAACAAAAGAAATTCAAGATCGGTAAGATTTTTAAACACACATATTTAACATTTGCTAGCCTTTTTACAAAGCTCAAAATCGACAAAAAATAAAAAAAAAAAAACTTTCGAAAAACTTTCGGTCCCATTTTTTTGTGGTGAAATATCTATTGCCGAATGGATAAGTAAACTTTTAAGAGATAAAAAAGCGTTTTTCTGCTTCTAAAGTTAGGTATTTAGAGAGCTTGAAAGCGTTAAAGTCATTTTATGTCATTAAAAAAATTAGCAAAGAGTTGACTCTCGCCTTAAAAATAGATTTAAGAGTGGACTCCCATTTTAAAAGTGATTTGGAGAATTTTCGAAATGTTTAAAACTTTTTTAACTGTTTGTTTATATCTAAATCTTATTTACCAATAATTTTAAATTCCGTACAGAAATTACAATTGCAAAATAAAAAAGCTCCTTAAACTTTGTGTGTCAAATTTTAAATAAACAAGTTTTAAGCAAACAATTAAATTTAAGCCAAATTCTTCACTTATTAGATAATGGTTAAAAATATCTTGATTTTTTGTTTTATAATACCTTACAAAAATTGCACGTATTTAGCCTTTGTTTAATGTTTGCATTTATTATTTCTGATTTTTTTAATTTTTTTTAGTGTGTACTGTGCCTTAAGATAGATATGTCTAATAAAATTTCTTTATAAATAAAAACTGGAATTTTTAAATCGTCATCAATGCGAATATGTTTTTTTGAATTCAATATTAGAGATGTAAAAAAAAACCCTAATTAACACACATATCTATGTTAATGAAATCCAAAACTTTTATTGTTATTTTTTTTTTTGCAATATTTCAGCATATTTAGTCGCCTTTAAATGATTTGAACAACAAAAATACAAAACAGACAAAACAGACAAAACAGATAAAATATTTCCTGTTGAATTGGCCTTTAATCGATTATAATTTTAGCTAACAGTGTTTTTTATTCAACCCATATTTCTTGTTTACCTGAAAAAAAAAAACAATACTAATTCATTGTTTTGTTTTTAATTCAGACAAGTTTGTAATTCATCGTATTAAATAAAACATTCAAACAAATCAATACCTACCTACCTCACTTTTTGTGCATTAATCATTTATCTTGATTAAGTTTGTGTAGAGAAAATTGAGTTATTAGGAAGTTCAGCGAACTTGTCAACAATTATATTAGTTTTCTAGCACACGCCAAAATGACCTTCAATCTTTTTCCGTTTCTCGCCAAGATTGTCAAGATAGACAAACAATTGAATAAATCAAGTTTCGGTCACTCGTCATTTGCCACTAATTGTGTCGGTCTGGTGATCTGTCTTTGAAAAACTGGATTCAATGATAATTTGACGGATACAGTTAATAATTTGATGGAATTCAAAAATCAAATATACAAACAATAATAATGACCTTACATATGCATCTACAATTTTATGTCACATTTATATGCAAATGAACATTACATTCAATTTGTGCCACTTAGGTAACGATTATAAGAGCACTCGTGAACTGGTAAACAACAACAACAACAACAAAAAAAAAAAAACACTTTAACAACAAACTCGTGCTTCCGGTGAAATTGAAAACAACAATTGAAACAACGGTGTGTCACACACCGACTCTAAACGATGATGGGCAAATAATTCGCACATTACACATTGACATATAAATGATGGTACATATGCTACGTAATTGGAAATTTAATTATTATCAGCATTTATGTTGAAATTTGTGGCTTTGTCACTGACATTGTCAAACATGCCAAGTGTCAAAATTTTATTTTTCGATGAAGACTTTGACATTTCGATGGTCAAGAAAATATCCGTTTATACGTTGCACCTTGAGCTTAATTTATGAGTTCATATGCGCAATTGACAACATGAGTTTAATGCCAAAAAGTTAATCATTTTTTTCTTTTTTGATTTATCGATAATATTAAAAGCAATAATTAAAACATTAATCAGGCCAATCAGAATTGTTATTATATTTTATTTACAGAAACTTTAACTTTGTTGCCAGTGTAATTAAACACGGCCGGTATGCAGAATGTTACGAAAGACCAAAACAGTATAGAGTTCAATGCGATAACTACATTGGTGTTGATGTGATATACTTTATTTTGAACACACATATACTATATACAGATAGAGTGATGTGAACGCCTTGGCACAATATTATACAACACTTTCCATGGTAATGGACTTAACGGTGGTTTAGTAACAAGATTCAAAGAAGTTGGAATTCGTTCAATGGCTTAAAATTCAGTCAGTCGCAAGTGAGTGGCGACGAAATTACGTGACACGGTATATTTTTGTTTTTGCAGGCAAACAGTTAAACATTGGTGCTACACGGCGTATACGTACTTTTTCTTTTCTTCATCATCTTAAGCAGGCATACAAAAATTACAAAATATGTGTATGATTTTGTATTTGTTTGTATCTTAACTTGTTGCGATATTGAATAAACAACTGGACAGTGGGGTGTACATTCAAGAGATACTGAATTTCAAGGAAGGGGATAATAATTGAATTGATAACTATACATATGTACTTACTCATATGATTGTTTAGTCACGACGTCACGAGGCGAGGTGATTCCATTGGTGTGGTTAAATATAGAAAAATTATAGAGAGTTGTTGCTGATCTCTGTATGATTGAAAATTTAATTGTGTAAATAGTGTAATATTTGGTTTATTCGTTCAATGCATTCTAAAGAACATATGCCGTTGGGTAGAAAATGATAATTGTGATTTTTGGAGTTAAAGTTATAAGAAATTGAGTTTTAGGGAGAGTTTTTCTAATGAATGCGATGTTTAAAGATTTTTGTCTCAATTTAAAAAATGAAAATAACTTTTTTTGTAAATTTTTAACAATAATAATATCAAATAAAAATTTAGTGAATTTCAAGTACAGTCAACACCCTCTAAGTAGAACTTTCTTTAAGTCGAATTTCCCACTAATTCGACTTTTTTGCCCGGATTTTGGCATTACCCTATCATCTATTTAAAAAGATATTCTATACAAAAGTAGCAAGGCTGTAACAAAAAATTGTGTGAATACCGGGATACTCACGGTTAAGATGTGTAAATATCAATGTTCGTCAAAGTGTTGGAGTTTTGTTATTGAACGTAGACGTAGCCAATTAGAACTTAATGTGTGACACGTAATTTGTGATCTTAATGTTTTACACGAAACGAATTACAGTATTACAGCGTCCCGTTTTAAGTTTACCCCACTTAGATCTAGTTTGTCAGTGCATGAGTCAAATCCGAGTTAAATCAGTGTTAGTTAATCCTGCAAATACTTTAATACCGAGTTAACTCAAAAATAATTTTTCAGTGGAGAGTTAAATTTAACTCCTAGTTGTCAAAAATCTATCGAAATTGAAGTGCGACAGTATAGAAATCAGTATGTTTCGCTATCAAATTCGAGATGGCATATTTTCGTACCTCGATTTGAATAGATTTTTGACACGCATCTTTCAGAAATACATATTCATCTAAACCAGAGTTAACTCACCAAATTTGTAGAGTTAACTCGGGATCTAAATTGACTGACAAAATATGTTTCAGGAGTTAACTCGGGATAAAACCCGAAACTAGGATAATCTCGCACTGAAAAACTTGGGCCTTAATCATCAACAAAGTAGACAATGTACACGTTCGGATTATGCTTGAGTTGCGGGTTGGGTTCCAAATATTGCGTTTTTAATTTGAAAAAAAGTAGGTCTTTATACATCTGAGAAGTTCCCTTGAGCCACTCTGGCACTCTTCTCATGCAAAAAAGACGTAGGAAACCAATTAGATCTTTAAATAAAACGACAAAAGTAGTGAAAAACTTAACAAAGTCTAACTTTCAGCCCCCCATTGTATTGGTGGAATACTTCGTATAACCCCTTCTGCTGCATTGAATATTATGTTCCATCTAGCACCTCTTGACATATTTGTTAAACAAATGGCTGCAAGCACTGCCGTTCGTCTTAAAGGTTTCTCACAGTAGACTATTAATGATATTGGCCACTTTACATTATTCTGAACTCATTTGAAACATATCCAAGTAGCATTCACTACACCCACAGTTACAGTTCGATACAAATTTTCTGAGGTAACCATACCTTCCAGATCTATCTGGGAGGTTTTGGCATTCCTGGAAGATGAATTCATTTCTACACGGGGTTGATGGGTTGTGTGTACACAGACAAGATGAAATTAATATCTCCGTTCGTTTTCCCAAACACTTTAGCGAGTTCCTTGGCTTAAAGAAAACGTGATATCTCACACAGATATCCGCATATTCTCAAATAGTCAAGCCGCCATAAAATCTCTGGACTTCGTCTCTACAAACTCTATGATAGCCCTTAACTGTCGATCATATCTCTCATCGAGATGGCAGCCCAGTTTAATATTCAGTCTGCTGAGTGCCGGCCGGGCCATATGGACATTCGAGGAAATTGCAGGGCTGAGGAACCCGCCAAAAGTGGATCAATACATAACATCACCACCTGCGTGGCCAAAGCTGAATTTGAAGCGCTCCAAGACTTTGATATAAAAAAGCAGCCTCTGCATCGGCTCCGTAATAGGTGTCATTACCGGACACTGTTTAACAGGAAAGCACGCAACGATAGGCTTGGAGTATTTCAAATGATTTCTGCAGAAGCTGTATGGATGAGGAAGAGGAAGAATTGATTCCTTCTCTGTACTTGTCCTGCTCTTTCCCAACGACGTAAACTCAATCTTGGAGTTTACTAATATAATGATCCTAGTGATCTGACAATTGTTGACATAAGTATTCTCGAACACTATGTATATGCGGCTCCAAGTGGTTCAACGAGTAGGGAGAAAAGTTCCTAGTTTCTTGTGTGTCAAGCAATTCTACTTGGCAGCCAACTTAACCTTACCTAACCTAACCTCTTTCCATCAATATACACTTGACAAATTTTTTGCAAACATTTGAAAACCATTAATGTATATACTATGTAGGTACAATATACCTCGATTACATACATTTACAATTTTAACTTTAAAACAAAAAAATGATGAATTTGAAATGCGCTTGAAAAATTATGATAAATAGATGTGTCACAAGCCTGGGTTTATTAAGTAAATAAGTACAAATTATTAACTGCGTCAGGTGGCCATATTTGGTAAAAGTCAATTACAAATGTTCCCCTGGATTGATTTTGGGGGATTTTCAATAAGTCTTAAGTGCAAGTGAGTGGTCTGCTTCTGAGTCAGTTCAAACTTGTTTTAGTGAATATGCCTATTCGGTAACTAAAACATTCATTAAGTTTCCCAAAACTGGGTTTTTTTTTCTATGGGTTTTGACAGAAAAATGAGAAAATTTGTGAAAAATTTCGCCTTACCAAAGAGACCTAATGTTGCCTAATAGTTGGGTTGGCTCACAAGCAGCCCATTTAAATGATGCAAGATGGCTGTAACCTGTAAGCCCCATTTGATTTTCAAGAATCTGCTCCATTGAAGGTTCTATAATTGTGCATTAGAATTTGTACGTTTAAAAATTTTCTCCGAAGTGGTAACTGGTTTCTCCGTGCTTTTTATCAACTAAATTATCGAATTCCAAGTTTTTTTTCTTTAATTTTAATTCAAACACATTGACTAATTTTTTTTAAATTTCGATTGACATTGTCACACTTGTCAATTACATTCTAGTGTAACAGATTAATGTTTATGCCATTTGAATTATTTTCTATCTGTTCAATGAATTTTTTAATATACATATTAACAAGTATTGAACCATAACAAAAAAAAAAACAAAACAAAAAAACCACCTGGCAAATTACTCTGTGGCTTTAGCTCAAGGCATTGAAATTATAGTTATGCTAATAAAGTTAACCCATCATGACGACGATGTATGGCGACAACATGGACATAGCAGTTATTACAGTATCGTATTTAATATGCTTTTAAAAACATAGAATAAATCATTAATTTGATATTATTTTTATCGGTTATTATTTTTTAAAATAAAAATTAAATTGCAGGAATGTTATGAGTTGTTTTGAAAATGATTAATTTTCTGTTGAGATAATGAATGCAAAAATTATACTTATAAACCTACGTAAATTAAAATATTAGCATAACTATGCCATCTGGGTAAAAATATTGATGTTTTAATAATAGGTGAATATGAATTATAGCACCACGGAATAAGGTCGCACACCTCAGGCAATTTTTTTTAATGCTTTTTTTTTAAAGTAGATATTTCTCTATTTGTTGTAAGGCAGGATTGCAGGTACCGTTAGCTTTTGACCTTAACAAAAATTAAAAGTAGAAAACAGTGCGTTAAAATTAATTTATATATGATTATACCATTTTCTTTCTGACTAACAATTTAACGATAATTCGCAATCCACAACATTAGGAAGCATTCCACAAGTCGTCTCAAATAAAGGGTTTTCCAATAAGAGGTGTTATTTTGATATTCAAAGAAAAATGGCATTTTTTGAGATAAATGATCGGATGTTTATTTCATTATAAAGAGAAAGGTATGCCGTTAATAATGGAACACAACATCAGCCAAATGGCCGCCACGACCACGCTTACAGGACCATATCCTTTTCATGAAGTTTTCCATAACCAAATCGCAAAGTGGCTGCCCTATGTCCTCGATAGTCTCACGAATTCCATCTTTGAGGTCTTGAATCGACGCTGGGCTGTTGGCGTAGACCTTATCTTTCACGTGGCCCCAAAGGAAGAAGTCGCAAGGTGTTAAATCACAAGATCTCGGTGGCCAATTGTGATCACCTCTTCGAGAGATAACACGGTCCGGAAACTTTTCCCGTAAAAGATCGATGGTTTCATTGCTTGTGTGGCACGTAGCGCCGTTTTGTTGAAAGTAAACGTTGTCCAGATCAATACCATCCAATTCCGGCCATAAAAAATCATTAATCATCTCTCGATAGCGCAATCCATTGACCGTAACTGTTGCTCCAGCCTCATTTTCGAAAAAGTAAGGTCCAATGACCCCGCCGGACCATAAACCGCACCAAACACTCACGCGTTGAGGATGGAGAGGCTTTTCAACAATAACTCTTGGGTTTTCCGAGCCCCAGATGCGACAGTTTTGCTTGTTGACGTAGCCTCCGAGGTGGAAATGGGCCTCATCAGTCAAGATGATTTTTCGATGAAATTCCGGATCATTTTCATGCATTTCAAGGACCCAATCAGCAAAGACACGACGTTGTCGATGATCAGCCGGCTTGAGTTCTTGTGTTAACTGAACTTTATAAGCCTTAAGACCCAAGTCTTTATGTAAAATACGGTGTAATGACGTTTGTGGAATGCCTAATTCCAAAGAACGACGAGGAATGGACAAACCTGGGTTTTCTTCAACACTTTGGGCTAACAACAGCAATATTGTCAGTTGTTCTTGAGCGACGTGCACGGGTTTTATTTTTCACATCACTAACTTGTCCCAACAGCTCGAATTTGTCCACCAATTTCTGTACTGCGGTCCGACAAGGTGCTTCACGACGACCCAAAAATGTTTTAGTTTTACGAACCGTCTCTGCCAAATTTTCACCATTTTTATATTGAATTTTAAAAATTTCAATACGTTGTTGAAGCGTGTATCGTGCCATTACTAATGGCGTAGTTTCTAATTGTCAAATGTCAAAAAATGACAGCTTCAAAAGTGACAGCTACCGAAATAGCGGGCTATTCAAAATAACACCTCTTATTGGAAAACCCTTTATATTTAACCTCAAACACTCATTTTACTTGTTTTTGTTTTGTGACAATTCCCAGCATTCAGCGACTATACTTATGTAAATGAAATATCAAAATTCTTGACAGTTCGCAATTTGCAGATAGCTGGTAAAATTGTAGGACCAACTTTTAGTGTCAAACCATCGTCGTTTTGTGAAATTCAATCAAAATCTCGAGCTTAATTTACAAATCCATACAGCACGTCTATGTATTGCAAATATGTACATATTATAAATGAAGATTTATGATCAAAAATTGCTAAAAAAGTGACACGAAGCATCTTTGTCCCTGACTCTTTTCGAAATTAAATGAGTGCGAAGGTTGAGTTTGAAGCTTTTTCTCTTTCACACTCATTAAATTTCAAAAAGAATCAGGGGCAGAGTCTTATCGTGTAATAGAGGTCATAGATCGAAAACGTTTCTTGGCTGTTTTTTTTTTTTTTTTTGCCAGCTAAAACTGTGTAGATTTGAGTGTTATCCTAGGTAATGGGGAAGAGATTTTTATCATCTGTCATTTTCTTCTTAAAATATTTTAAGGTCATTTCCTAAATTTCTCATCAAAAAGCTTCATAATGCTATGTACATACGTACACATACCTTACCAGGACCCATGTTCTGTAACTCTCGCATCGATAAAATCAGTCGAGAAACGATGGAAAATGGAACAAAACTCATATGATTTGTTTCAATTTTCATCGTTTCTCGACTGCTTTTAACCTTGCGAGAGTTACAGAACATGGGTCCAGATATATTTATTAAAGAAAACAATTAACTTATTATTTATGGCTGCCCTCATATGTCGAAAGTGGATAGCCTTCAATTAACTTGAAGTATTTACGTTAAGTTTGATTAATTTAATTGAAACCACAAAAGTATACCAGCTCTAAAGTGCTTCCTAACTATACTTATAGATTATAGCCATTCAGAATTGAATGAAATCATGTAACAATATGTCCTTTAAAAATAGATTTCAATTGATTTATTTTTATTTTCCCAACTCCAACGAAATCACAGAACAATCGGAATTACTATATGAAACATTTCAATGTCGCATATTTTAAATCTAACATTACATAACATGGCGCATGAAGGTCTGCAAAAAAAAAAAAAAGAAATAATAATAATACAAAATGAATAAGAAACAAATCGATAAGAATATTATTGTTGCTTTCAATCTCAATTTCAAGCATCAGCTTTATGATTATGATAATTGAGATAGATTCACTCTCGAACAGAACAGCCCCCACAACTTGAAGTTGTGTTACAATTTGTAAATATATTTTTTTTTTCTGTCAAACAAATTGATTTGTTTTTGAATTAATTGTTTTACAACAATAATAAATCCACACGCTTCAAATATTAAAAAAAAAAAAAATTTAAAGTAAAATTCACGATTGTCTAACACGTTTTTGCTCTTGAATGCTGATAATTGCTTATGTCATAATTACTACAATAATGCCCCTTAGGTAGGTATATTGATAGTGGTATTTCGGTAGTTTTTTTTTCAGTAATTCTTTGTCAGTTGTATACATATATCTCATTTTATTGGATTTTTTGACGTACATACATACATATGTGTGTAACAAAAACTCCAATAAAATGAGAAAGTGTGTGTAGAATCATCTTTCGTTCGGTAGTAAAATCTTGTAGGAAGTCTCACCTTATTTATACTACCTGTTTGGTTTTCTTATAAGATTTTTAATTTTTTTCTCTGCTGACTGTTTGTTGTTGCATCTTTTGGTTGAGTTGAGGTAAAACAGTAAACAAAACAAAATTTAATGATTAAATGTCAGTTTCTCTTTAATTAATCAGATGACCTGCTCTGGGGGTTCTTAGGTGCATAACTTCTCTGCTCATCTTTTGCGCACACGAAGCATAAGCCACGAACAATACACCCAAAGGTTCCATTTAAAATGCACCGGACAACTACCCCATATGTCCAGTGTTATGGCCACAGATTAGCCACATGAAGATGAGAATGTTTCGTACGTTTCACCCTCCAAAACCCATTTGTTTACATTGTTGTATTTGAAATTTCATCCCGCGTCGATGAATGGATGTGAATTTTAACAACAATTTAACCAGGTGTGTGAAGATCCCTACTGTCTATGTGTGAGGTTTTTATACACACATTCTCATTTTTTATTGGATATCTGACAGTTCAAACTTAAAGGCAAATTAAAATGGCTGCAGGGAATTATCATCTTCATGTGGCTAATCTGTGGTAATGGGACTAATGGTGGATTTACATTGATCTTCATGCGAGCTCTGCAAAGAAACAGGGATGTAAGATATAAAAGTTATACCTGTTGAATAGAGAGAGAAGACCAAAATGCAGAGATCTTCATAGATGAAGATTATAGGAAGTGCCGTAATGCAGATATGAAGACGTGCATGTTCATCTTCATGGTATACTCTTTCACACATTCGTTTTTTGGCATAAATCCATCCCACTACTTTTCTTCAAATTTGCAGATGAAGATACATGTAAATCCATTATAAATCGTCTCACTCAGTACAGCTTGAAGGGTGAAAGGGAACGAACCCAACAAAGCTATGCGCAAACCGACGCGATGGCGGTGGCGATCGCCATAACAAATAACAATATGGATGTGAATCAATAGAGCTCTTCCAAGATTTGCTTTGTCTTTTCTCTTTCTAATTTGACATCTAAAAACAAAAGCAAAAAGGAAAATATTTACATGCTCTTGGCAGTGTTAAAAATTCGGTCATTTGATTAATTTCTGTATTTGGAAGTGAAAACTTAAATTTGCGATCGAATTAAATATTAATTAGTATCTAAACACTTTAGTGAATATTTTTTCAAGTGTTTGACAAGAAAAAAAAATGATTTTAGTACATATTAATCACTATAATTAAACACACGACTTTTTTGGCTCGCCTTCGTACCTTTGACATTTGGATTTGTTTTCCAACCAGGGAGTGATGTCAGATTGTTATGTTTTTTTACAAATTTTACACTTACACTACTGACATTTGGTGGCAGAGGTCCATAGAATGGGACACATCTACGTTCATATTCCACTGCTGCGTTCAGTATTCAGTTACGCGACTTTTATTGAACGAAGCAAGCGCGACCTACCGCACGATATTTCAATTGAAGTTGAACCTGTCAGACTGTTATATGGAAACTCACTGTCTCTCTTTCAGAAATAGCTGACGGAAATAAGATATGGAAAGTTATTTTCTTAATTATTTTGTTTGTGATGCAATGCTAAAAGTGAAGCCTTTTCTTTTTTTTTTGAGATGCGGTTTTTTGTGTCTCAAACTAATTTTAAACGTTTATCCCTCTTTCCAATTAATTCTTCTAAGATTAAGACCAATAAACGATCTGATATAATATATTTGTGATAAATAGACCTATTAATCCATGCTATCGAATCGAGATAGAAGCAGTGCTTCTCTGTCAAGTTTTGAGAATATAAAACAAAATTTGGGTTTTGTTCGTATATCGTATATAAATTTGACTAACATCATATTTTTTTTATATTTCTCATAATTGTTATTATTTACCTTAATATTTTTAGAAATGCTACAACAGTAACACAGCGCCGATTTCCCCATGATTTTCTATGGGGTGTTGCTTCATCATCATACCAAATAGAAGGCGCTTGGAATGAAGATGATAAAGGAGAATCCATTTGGGATTTTATGACACATAAGACACCGGAAAAAATTGCAGATCAATCGAATGCTGATACTACTGCTGATAGCTATCATCAGGTAACTAATTTTTAATTTTATTAAAAAAAAAAGGAAGATTACAATTTGAGTGAACCTCAACCCAAGCTTGGTCGGGCCGTAGCACATTCAAATAGTCAATAATAAATGATGGTATTTTGACTGCTTGAGAAATATAAACACGATTACACATCAAATTTTACTTCTTTGTTGTCACTGACTTCGTGACTTAGTTCGTTTTAATTTAGAGCTGAAATGAGGTAATTTTGCTCTGTTTGCGGAAAAATTGTTTTCATTGGAATTTTGCCAATTTCGTTTGACAGCTCATTTCATTTTGAAATCGTTTATTTTGTCGTTTTTTTTGTGCATCAAGTTTTGACATTTTCATAGAAAAGCTTTTCAAAGATTTTTAATTGCATTGCACTTGGATATACTTGTGAGGTTTTTAGTTCGAAATGTGAATTTATTTGGGAAATGAGATGATTTGGAATCGAATGTGGAGATTTTCAACGAAGTTATTGGTTCAATTGGCACAAGGGATGTATTGCATCTTCTAACTTAGATTCAAGAACCACTCTAGACATCTATCTTTTTTAAATATTCCCAGTGTCAACTGGATGCCGTGCCGTGTGATTTTATGAGATAATAAAGATCTTCAGTCGAGTCGTATTTATTAGATTTATTCAGAATTCTCTTGGACAGTTGTAAAAGTTTAAATTGCTAGTCATAGTTTAGATAGCTAGACACGCTTTAGCCATTTCCACATTTATAAATTCAATCAAACAATTATTTAAATATATCCTCATATATTCAATAACGTCCCTGTAATCTGTCAATTTAGAATGAATTAATGAATTTGAGTAAACTTTTGAGTCCTCTCGTTGAACATTATATGAATTTCAAGATAGCTAGTCTAGAAAATATATTCAAAAATGAATTTAAAAAATTTTTTGACAACAAATGTAGGTGTAAGATCCAGTTGAAGAAGCATGATTCAGTCTCGGTTCACGATTTTAACCCACACAATTTCGGTGGATTAACTTGAGTGAAAAACATGTTTGAGGAGTTAACTCGGGTTTTACCCCGGAGGTAGGATGACTCGCCACTGGGCCTGTTAAGAGTTGTCATCTTTGCTCAAACTCCAGCTCCAAAAACCTTAAGCTCCATCTTTGATCCTTCTGAAGTCAAGAGAATTTCGATTTTCGTTAAAATTTCGTTTAACAATTTCTCTTCTTAGGATATTTCTAATAATTATTTCAAGTCCTCAGCATTTAGGTTATTTTAGTAATTAAAAGACAAGTTTCGGTTTTGTCATCAAACAGGTTGCCCCAAGTTTATTTAAGTTTTTGTTTTCAAATATGTAATTGATTTGTTTATTCAAAAAGGCATAAACCACAAATTTTATTTAAATAGCCATGTTTGTATGTACATATTAAGATGTAGATATAGATTATAGCAAAAATTTCATTGAATTTTTAATAAGCTTGAATTTAAAAAGAAATTATATTTTTTACTGTTTAAAATTTAAAAAAAAAATTCACGAAATACCTAATAAAATGTGGTTTAAATTATGGAAAAATACCAATAGATGAAGACAGTAGGTAATATAATTTTATTCAACCGCAAATTTATAAAAAATAAAAAAATTTATAAACAAAGTCTATTATAGACTTGACATTATGTATTCTTTATGAATATGCACCATGAACTTTGTTAATTTCGATGTAAATACTGACTAAAATTTATTGACGACACAAAACTACGTAGATAACTCATAGTAATTAAACACATTTAGTTTCTCAATGGATTGTTTACTTTTCGAGTAAAGCTATGATTAGACGGTCAATGTTAATGGTCAACGCATTGACTCTCTGACGTCACTAAAAAAACATCAACACACTGCCAATGAACCGTCAACGTTGACCATGTCATTGACGATCATACGAATGACGCTAGTCCGTCAATGTCAATATCGGAAGCCAACGGCACAGACGCAGACTTCGTTTCCAAGTTTCCCAAAACTGTTTTTTTTTCCATGGGTTTTGACAGCAAATTGGGAATATTTATGAAAAATTTCACGTTACCAAACAGACCTATAGATAGTTATTATAGGTCTGTTTGTTTACTTCCCAAAACTACCTATTTAATTTTTTACATAAACTTTGACAGAACTTGGCAGTTTTCGGAAGTAAATGAACAGATGTAATTATAGGTGTTTTTTCTTTTTTAGTTCAGAATAGAGCTCTGAACAGAGTCCGAGCGTGTTCTGAACGTCCTCTGAACGAAGCGTGTTCTGAGCACTCTGAACTGTTTTTGAAACACACCTGAACACTTACAGCTGTCAAATGCTTGTGTTCAGCATTTAACTCTGTCTGCTCAGTTATTTTGTTCTGAGCTCATAGAACGCGATCTGAACATGCTCAGATCGAAAAAATAAAAACAAAATTTGAGCTCTGAATGCTCTGAGCTAAAAAAGAAATACAATTTTTCGTTTGACTGTTCAGGCTATGCTCTGAACTAATAAAGAAAAAACGCCTTTTGTATACCCAGGGCACTTCCATGTTTATTTGATGTGTTTAACATATTTCATATTGCTATCTCACTTGTACCTGTGAAAACTTCTTCGTTCAGTTTTAAAAGCAGATGATAAATGCAGGGATGGTTGGCAAAGTACATTTCAGATAAAAGATCTGTGAAGAAAATTGGTAATATCCCGGTTAATTTGTCACACCGATAGATTCAAAAAGAATCTTTAAAAAATCAGATTTAAGTGCATTTTGGTGGAACTGGGCATAGAAATGGTAACATTTTTGCACAGGAGAGTTGTGGAAATAAATTGTTTTTCAAAATTCTGAAATTGTTTATTTTGAAAAGTTAAAATCAAATTGATTCGGGCATCACATTCCCCCCCCTACCCCTTTCTCATACATGATTGGTTTGACACTTTCCAGTAATTTGTATGCAAATTGCAATTCATCTTCATTTAATGACAATAACCTTGAATCATAGAAAATAATAAACCAAGTTATAGTCTTCACAAAGCAATCATATCGATAATTTTAGCTGATTTTGCATAGATAACGGGTTCTGTACAAATAATTACACGTGTAATACTGCAAACACCTTTGAATATAAATTCACGTTTTGATACACGAAAAATTAAGTTAAATATAGTTAAGCATAGTTTACACGTGCAAAATTGCGGGTTCTAGTTTCAATCACCACTACTATACCTAGTAGTGGAAACAAAAATAATACCAATCAAATCATCAAATCCCATCACATTTGAATCCTCCGAAGCTCCATTCAAACTATTGTTAATATAAGCAATAATAAATTACTGTATTATAAGATTATTGTAAGACTCAAATAAAAACAAAATACATAAAATACTTTGAAGTTATTGTCACTAATTGAGACTCCGTGGAAATGAATAAAACAATACCACATTAATTTGTCGATAAAACATTTAATCTTGCCACGGGCCTCAGAAAAAACCAAAACGAAGAACTTAATAAACAATAAAAATTCAAACTACTTAATTACCATGTGAAAAGATTTATAATCCATTCGCGATAAGTATATGTAGCTTTAATTTATTGGAAATTTATTTATAAACCATATGAAAGGTGTTACATTATGTAGTTCCAGTCAAATATTTAACTGCCCACCTTAGTTTTGATATACAGTCGACTCTCCCTAAGTCGTACTCCCCCTAAGTCGAACCTCTCTCTCTTACTCGAACACATTCTCTTGATTACTGGCATTTTTTTTCACCGAATTTTGTTTAGCACAGAACAATATAAGAAAACATTACCCCTTCGGAATTCGTATTTGGATATATGTAACTATACGAACCATCAAGTACACTTGAATACCCTTAATATGTATTTGTAGCTTGGCGTGTGACATCATCGTCTGTTTCTTCCTATTCAGAAGATGTTTTTTATTTTTTATATTTTTGTTTTTCTTCGATGAATTCATGAGTCCTTATTTGGTTTTTAGTTTTTTAAATAAGCAAGAAGCTATATTTTTTTGTTAATTTTTTGTAAGTATGTATATTAACCTTTTTTATTAAATAAAAAAAAATAAAAAAATCTTTCTCTCTATAACTCGAATTTTTCCAAAACTCTCTCTAACTCGAACAAATCTTGGTATCCCGTGAAAATTCGACTTAGGGGGAGTCGACTGTAATATCGAACTCAAAACCCTACCCAAATTATGTTTTGTTGTGTAATAAATTAGAGCTGGTAATGAACAAAGGAAAAATAAATTAAAATATTATTGGTTAATTGGCAACAATTCTCTGCATTTAAGTAATTTGTTTGTATTATCTTAAAGTTAGAAAAGTTAAAACTACCTATAGATGCCGAAAAAAACGTAAAGGAAACAAAGAAATCAACTTTCTGCTCCAATAAATTCACAATCAAATAAAATTTATTCCACAAACTGTCAAATATATAAAGATTAATGGTAGTCAAATTGAATGATCAAAAACGGTAATAAAAATTCCAATTAAAAAGCAATAATATACCTAATTCTAAAAACGAACCCTCCCATTCGAATTAAGACATTCTATACACACACACACATACACATACAAACACACATTTGGTCATATGACCAGAAGACAAAATACATTTTCAATTTTGTCACTATAATATCGGTCGAACAACCTGTAATGCTAATTACCCGCACCTGGCTCCATCTATGTGTTGTTTTATTCGACAAACTCATTATTCTATGCAAATGTGCATGGCCAAGGCGGGACTGTTGTTATGTGGGGTTAATAAAGTTTAACTGAACGCGATTAGCTCCAATCGAACATCTGTAACTAGTAATTCTTAGGGGTTGGTGCTATAGCTAGCTAATGCGCTAGCTTTCTGGACAGCAACCGGTCCAAACATCAAGTCCACCACACCCAGAAAATACTAAAGGCGCGTGTCACTGTCTCTTTAAGTTACAACTAATAAATCAGTTTACCTTTTTTTTATAGGTGAATGCAGTGTTTATAGAGAAGGCTTAGTGATTATTATTATTAACTCTGAAGTTCAAATTCATTTGCTGCATTATTTCAAGGCCTCAATGGTTGAGCCAAGACGCAATAATATTATGAATCTGATCGTAAACATCAATTAGGTATATGCGATCAGCAACAACTTATTCGATGGTTCGAATTGATTCGTGTTGTGAAGGAGCCTCAAGATTCCTCAAGAAGATAGATTGGTTTTCTTAAGAGGCTATATCATCAGTGTTCTATGACATTCAGCTGCTGGAGCCACACTTCACCTAACAAAGCTCGAGAGTTTAAGGCTAATGATAATAAGTTTGATTATGATATTTGACTTAGACCCCGCGTACCACAGTCAATATCATGGTTAGCAACATTTTTTCGCCGTTTAATACCTAAGCATCGAAAAGGCGCAATGCGCTGACTCTTACTAGGAGAGATAATTCCAGTCTTAACTAGCAATATTTCAAGTAGCCAGGTAGATATTTATCGGTTTCAATTGATATTCCGACAGCAGCTGGCTTTATGTGTTTTATTAATGGAAGAGGCGTAAAATTTTGCTAAGGAGGTGAAATCTATTTGGTAAAATTAGCATTCGAATCAAATGTTATAAGTTCGTGTTAAAGAATCAGAATGTTTTTTTTTCGCGATGACAGTCAAGCTGTGTGATCAATTAAGAGAGATTGTATGGCACACTTACCTACATGAGTGAACTAAACAACTTTTTATGTATACTTGTTAATTTAAGAATGCCACAGCAATGTTTTCAATCGAAAAAAACCATAAGGCCAGTTCTGATTAAATGAGGTCTCATGAAATTATTTTCTTCACTTTTACGGAGAATGGGAATTGATAGCCGTGTTTTTTTGCTAGCCCGGGGAGATTTGGTTGAAAAAAAAACGACATCGGGGATTAGCAAATACAAAATGGAGTTTCCATACAAACTATCGATAACAAGTATGCAATTCACGCCGGTAACACAGTTTTTCTCGGTGCTTAAGTTAAGCCCCGAGAATTCTCCGAACTTAGGTAAGCCCGAAGGGGATTAGTTGTTGTTGCATTTAACATGTAAATTGCATGACAGGACGTCGTTTTTTTCGACCGATTTCCTCGGGGCTTACAAAAAAACATGGAAAATATATGAGCAATGTTGACTGATTTTTTTGACAGAAAGTTGACAGTTAGCGGAGAGTATTTTTAAGGTATCAGGGACTTTTGATCTGATTGATCTGAACAGACCTAATGTAGTTGTAGGTCTGTTCGTTTACTTATTCCCATAACTGCCAATTTCTACCAATTTTAGTCCAATGTTTTTCTTTTTCATTTTAACTTTGACAGAACTTTGGACTAAAAAAAGAAATATACCTATTTGTAATTAAAATTACACTAAAAATATCAAAATATGACCACAAACTTCTGGAAAATTAAAACGAAAGTGCATTTGAAACTCCCTCGCAATTTCACATCCGTCTGCATCATCAACATTAAGGCTGTCAGTTTTGACGTTGACAGATTCGTTAATTTTTCTAACACATTGAATTTTTTTAAAAATATATTTTGCTTAGAATAAAGCTTCTTCTAATATTTAAATTCTGTTTCATATAAGATCTTCATAAAGTTTAAGTTAACTGTCATTTACTCTTCAATATAACTGGTAGGTATATAAATCAAAATTTACCACTTCAGAGGGAATTTTAGTTTAAATAATACCAACAAAAGATTTTTCGGGATATTCATGGGCATTTGGTTGTAATCCTTTATATTTTTTGTATAAAGCCTTAAATCCAGGTTCGACTGATAAAAAATAGGATTTACAAAGAAAAAGAGCAAAATATACATATTTCAGTTTGAAAGCTTACGTCCAGAGTGCGCTACTAACACGCAAGCTGGACTCCACTATCACAGTGCCGTCGAAACAATAATAATGTATTAAAATTTGCCCATAAAAGTGCCTCTCACCTTAGTTCAGATTCTGCAGAAAATTCTAGATCCCCTACATTCCTGCTCATAGTAACAATCACACTTGAATGGTTGATATTTGTTAGTCACTATGTCTTCGTTATCCAAAAGCTGTCATGCCAGCCATATTGTATTTGTATTTGTAGTCCCATTTGACCGAGTTGTTTTTTATTTTATTGGCTTTCCTTTTTTTTATGTTTCATTTCCAACATCTTATTAAATATTGTTTTCTTTTTTCGTTGCTATGTTCATTTCAGTGGCGTCAAGATGTCCAAATGGTCCACCAATTAAACGTTAACATCTATCGATTTTCTATCGCATGGCCACGTATCCTGCCAACGGGCTACATGAATCACATCAGCAGCAAGGGCATCAAATATTACAGTAATTTAATCGATGAACTTATCAAGTACAACATAACTCCCATGGCCACAATTTACCATTGGGAATTGCCACAGCGACTTCAAGAATTGGGTGGCTGGACCAACCCTGAGATAATTCCGGTCTTCAAGGACTATGCTAGATTGTTGTTTGAATTGTTTGGCGGTCGTGTTAAGGTAAATAAGTTTGGGACAAGTTTCATAAGTTAACAAGCATAAATTTTGTGTTTCGTTTTTTTTTTTTAAATTATAATTTCAGATTTGGACAACAATTAACGAGCCATGGCATGTGTGTGAACATGGTTACGGTGTAGACTATATGGCCCCCTCCTACGATTATCCAGGGATTCCATCGTACTTGTGCGGTCATAATTTATTAAAAGCTCATGCAGAAGTTGTTCATATGTACCGCAGTGATTATCAAGCTAAGCAACGAGGTAAATAAGCAATAATTTAAATAAAATTAATTACACTTCCATTTAATCGGTGGGTGGGTAACAGGGCGTTTTCTAAATAGCACAAAATTATAGTTCTCTCGATGGATTGAGTTTTTTTATATTAACTTCATTCCATTAACTTGTTTTGTTTTCTTTTTATTGTGAAGGTAAAATTGGTATTACTCTGGATGTTTCATGGCCAGAAGCAAAGACTAATTCTGACGAGGATAAAGAGGCCTCCGAGCGAGCAATGCAGTTCTATGTAAGTATACCTAATTTTGAAAAGTTGTTCTATAAAAACACGGATCTATATGTTAAGTCTTTCATATGATTTCAATTTAACCCCACATTTCATTTTAAATTTAAAAAAGAAAAAATAAAAAACGTTTGGTTTTTTTTTATACCAGTCAAATAGTTGTCTTGGTCGAAATAACCTGGTGTGTGTAAATGAAATTTTTTAAATGATGTCAACTTAATTTATTCTACTAGCTCAACTCTGCTAAAACATTTAATGTTTATAATGAAAACCAGTCAAATATTTTAGGAACTGAAGTTTTACATTGTTTTTATACCAATCAAAAATTTTGTTTGGTAGAAAAAGAAGAAAGCTGTGCTTGTAAATATGATTACTAACAAAAATAAATTAAACTTTGATTTTTCATCTCAATTCAGCGAAAACAATTTAATAGTCGAAACTGGTCGAAAATTCTTAACTTCATATTGAAATGTAGTACCTACAATATGAAATATGACAGTCGATATCTCTACTAGTCTTTTTTGTTTATTAATTTCGTACAGGACAAATAGATGAATAGTAAAATATATGAAGTTTCTTGACTGCCCATTAACCTTGAATAGTTGATTGGTCGAAAAAAATTAAGGCATTTTAATTTTTAACAGAATTTTTTTGTCATAAGGTTGCTAAACAACCTGCACAACAGAATAAATTCCAAATTTCTTGTTTATACCATTTGCTAGCTCATATTGGTATTCATTAAAAATAGTTGATGAATCAATACTAATAAAAATTGCATCAACAGGATAAATTAAATTATTTTTTATCAATTGACATTTTTATGTCTAAGCTTTGTATATGTGACTGACTGGTATAAACATGAAACTGGCTTCCTACACCACAAGTGTTGAATATATAAACTTGTTCATTTGTCATTTGAAAAACGTTCCATGACATGCTCCACTATCTAAAATTCTAAAGATTCTAAAAAAGCATAACAAATTTAATTAATTTTTTTCAATATTTCACTAAACTGGTATAAAAATGGTCTACGCACATAGCCAATACAAAAATAATAGTTGAAAGTCATTGTTATTTCACGGCAAATTGTTTATCAGGTTTTTAAGGACATTTAACAAAATTATTTACGTGTCAAAACTGGTATAGAAAGTAGGATAAATTGAAACTAGTCGAAAATAATTAGATAAATGAAGTTTAAGCTGGCAACACTGTTGAAATTTAAACTGTTTGATTTTATATAAAAATCATATTGATTGGTCGAAATAATGTAAAAGTTTATACTTGAAGCAACCAATTTGTTTAAATTATATTTACCAATACAAAAGAGATTAGTTGAACGTTTAAGAAATAAGATTTTCAGATTTAAATGACACAAATTAGTTATTTAAAATTAAACACATACAAAATATCAAAAAAACTTTGTTTATAACATTTCTATTCACCAATTTACAGGTTGGTTGGTTTGGACATCCAATTTTTTCGAAACGTGGTAATTATCCACAAGTTATGATTGATCGCATCGCTGGAATGAGCAAGGAACAAGGATTCACACGATCACGTTTGCCATCGTTTACATTGGAGGAAATTCACATGATTCGAGGCACTTCAGACTTCTTCGGAATTAATACTTATACAACGAATTTGGTAACACCGAATGGTCACAATAATACTGGAAATTTCCGTATACCATCATATAATCATGATATGGGTGTTGTTGAGGAACAAGATCCTGAATGGCCAGGATCTGGATCACCATGGTTGAAGGTAATTGTTTTTGCTTTAATGTTATTTGCCATTTTAGATCATTTTTTGAGAGCGAACAATAAATGCTGTTGTTTTTAAAATCTACACATCTTTATTGGAATTTATGTAGTATAAAATACAAGACACAAAATGAATCGAATATACTGGGCCAATCTCTTTTTTGTTCTCCCACTATATCCTCTTACATAAAGTCATACCATTTTGAATAAAATTATAACATTATACCTCCTTATTTATTCAATATTAACTCTCAGTTCCTTGTTGCAAAACCGTTAATTGCATATAAAATTAAACGTGCCCCTTAATGGTTTATCAACCCCAAGGCCTTGACTGATTTATATGATTAAGAAACGTGGAATTTAAACACCCGTTATGAACCAAAAAAAAGAAAAATAATACAAGTTATTTTTAAAAATTCACTCATCCTTGAGTTTCTAACTTATGCGTTCTTAACGATCTCAAATTACTTGAAAGCTTTTATTTTTAATTCCACACAAGAAAATCCAACAAATAAAAATATAAACAAATCATTTCTAACAAACCGGTATTTTCAGTAACAATATAATTATTGTTTACTAGTTAAATCGATTGTATAGTATACCTAATTGACATAAAGGTGCAATAAGGGCAAGGTTAGGGATCTTTAAAAAATTTACAATTAAGATAAACAAATGGAAAAACAAAAGTACAGTACAAATGAATTTACAATTCGAAATACTTCTATAGTTCATTGATATTTTAATTGTCTGTGGAAATTACAGAAAAAGTGTATTCATATGAAATTAGCTTGTTTTGTTTGACAGCTCATTTCATTTCATTTCATTTCATTTTGGAATTTTAATTAACCGTTGATCGCTTGTTTTTATTTTTGTTTTTCATATACTGTTATAATATTTCCATAAAAAAGCTTTTTAAATATATTTCAATGGGGAATTTTACGAATCTATCAACGTTTAAAGTCGTATGCATTATTTTTATGAATCTGACAGAAGCTAAATTTTTAGTCGAAAATAGAAGGCATTTTTTATGTTTAAGGCAGATTGTGCTCAGTTTTTTAATTTTGATATCAATGTGTAACTTTAATTACAATACATTTACGTATATAATAGGCACAACTGTTCAGGAAAATGAGATCTCGGAGACCTTAGCCCAATCTCAGTTAGATTAATAGGAATCGTCAGCAAAATTCCTCTCGGTAAAATCCTGAGGGGGAAAAAAATTGTGTAACAATCTCTCATTTTTCGACGGAGAAAAATCTCATCGATCTCTTTTTCCTTAACGCGCCTATTAATATACATATAAACCTCCACACAATGCCAGTATTTGCTATCAAAAAGACGTAAGCAAATTGTTACAAACTGTCAAACTCTATTCCCGTTCCACATACGATCCACATTTCAACGCGCGACTAACCTCAAAATCTTTCTTAACAGCTCTGAAAAGCCTGCAATGTGCCTAATTGGGCTCAAATAACCATAGGTACACTTACAAATCCGCCGGTGCACCAATGTGTGTTTTTTTGAGTCAAATTTTGGTTTCTAAGAAACTCAGTTGCTTACTGATTATTTTCTGATTCTCGAAGAACTGGATCTACAGCGCTATAAATTTACCAATAATTTGGTTTCTTAGAAACAAAAGGAAGCTTTTCGTAAAGTTGGTAGTTCAAAGATATAAATTTCGAGTTAATTTTGGTTTCTTAGAAACTGAGATGAGTTAGGAAGTTACATTTTTGACCACTTTATCGAGCAGCTATATTGACAATAACAATATTGCCAGCGTTGTTATGGCATTAGGTTTTCATGGTTAAATAGATAAATATGTATACTGAGCCCAAATCATCTGTCAGCTGTCAAATTTGCTGTCACTAGAAACAGTATTGCCAGTTTAAGAACCAAACCATTATAGATAAAACACTTTTTTTTATAAGGCACTATTTTATAAAGCACTATTTTATAGATACTAAAAACTGGTAATTGGTTCATAAGCTCCCCATTGAAATAGCTACATATAGCTGAAGCCTACAAACTTGGTGGTATATATAGGTATAAATAATATGTAGCAAACTCAAAGTTTATAATACAAATTTAAGTTTGACGATAAACGATAAGTGGAACTATTTTTGGAAAGTCAGTTGGACCTAAGGATTAATACTGGATTAACACGCCTGACAAATTGGCAGAATTTCTGTCAATAAACTGACAGAACAATGGAAAAATTCATTCTTTTGACAGTATACTGACAGAAAACTGCAAACTTGTCAGTCGTGTAAATCCACCATAAGATTGAACTACACACAATTTGTCACCTCTCAAGCGAGTTAAATTTAAACTGCTTAAGCTGATACGTGCGACTTTATTGCATACATTGCTTAATTCTTCGATAATGATAAAAACGCAAGCTTTAATAATATTATTATTACTAGGTAATTGGTGTTAACATTCTAATCATTCAATTATCTAGTCTGCTCCATTTCTCTATAATTATAACAAATTAAGATGCAAATATTGTTGATAGTTTTGTAAATAATGTATCCGCATTTAATTTAAATCCAGTTAACATTTTCTACGCTTTGCATACATACACTTTTACAAAATGTCTTGGATACTTACCTATATACAAACATATAGGTACATAGTATTTACATACATACTATATGTATGCAATTTACAAGAATCTTAAAGTTTTGTATTTTAAGACTCGGCAAAGCGTAAAAGATACATTATCTTTGAATTTTATGGTCGTTTAATTGACATAACCATTGAGCTGATCACATATACAATTCTCAATTAGCGTGTCAAGAATCAACTCAGTCAAATATCAAATGTTTTACTTTGCAGGGTTTTAGTTTTGAATGATTTTATCGAAAGGCTGTTTGACATAAACTATCATAAACTGTCATAAATTTGAAACTTAAAGATTGACGAATATTCGGTTTCATTCTTCGTTTAGTGTTCTTCGGCAATAATTCTATTTGACTAACATATAATATTTACATATACATACATACATATTTATATTGCCAATTAAATGTTGATATATTGTCAACATTGTGTAGTCAACTGGTTTATTAGGTGTTAATTGTGTTGAGTCAACCAGACAATCAGGTTTAATTATTATATCACTGAAACGGTTTGCATCTTTTAACATACATATGTACATACATACATAAAAGATAAGTGACTGATTCTTGATAATACCGACAGCATCGGCAAGTAGTAGGTATATTAAGATTCTCATCGTCAAAATTTAAATTTAAACGAGAAATGAAAGCGAAATTTGAATGATTGTTTGTTCAAAAAAAAAGTCTATTTTTAGAATGGAAGGGTGCTTACAATAGTTAATATTTGTATAAGGTACACAATTATCATGTACCATTTAATGGGTTTGGTACTTAAATTGTGATAAACAACACATTAAAAAAAAAACATTCATGTCATTGATCAGAATATTTCTACAAGGACTGATGTCTTCGATCATGATTACACGATTCCCTGCAATATTCTAGATCTTATTGTTGTTTCAATTAATTGGTATAAATATGGGTAGAGACTAGAGACATGCCAATTTATAACAGTTTTTTTTGCCATTATAAAAGTGGGTATTCGTTAACGCGCTTCGCGCGACTTGACAAAAATTCTGGGTGTCTGAAGTATGCCAACCGGCGGAGGGCCCTGGACCTGTCGGCCGCATAAACAGTACTTCTATAAACAAAAACTGTTATAATTGGCATGTCTAGAGTCACTTCCATAAATATGACCAGAGCCAGATCGAGAGAAAACTCGGACCCGGACGAAAACACACGCCAATTTACATAAATTACAGTAGTTTTGCATAAGTTTGAATTTATATACGCTTAGAAAGAAATTTATATGTAAGACGCAACAACAACATTTTGGATGAATTAATGTAAATGTCATCAATTCATTCAAAACTTCATCTGTTTGACACATGATTTCATTTTATAAATCAATATAAACAATCCAAAAAAAATATCTGAACAAGAAAATGGGTCAGTTACTGCCAATCGTCACATAAGTCGCGTTCAAGAAAATGGAATATCAGAGTTTTCGCTCCTTCAAAAAGTGTTCAAGTGACTTTCAATTTTGTCCTCAGTATTTTGACAGCTGGTGAAACCTGCTCATGTAACTGAAATTACTGAGATCTCCAAGATCTTATTTTTTCTGAACGTGCTTATTTTTAAAGAATGACCACGTTCGGGGATCAATCCAAAGCTTTCCGGATGGGTTCGTGTTGTTGTATTGCCTTGTGAAAAAAACAGCTGACGCAACAACAACTCAAGGTATTTGAAAACTTTTAGATAGGTTGACACCCTATCGGATAAATTCTCGAACGCAAGGAATTTCCTATTGTTATACACTGCCGCAGTGCTTAAACGTCAAAATCTTTAGTGAAACTGACATTTGTTAAGCTATTTTAAAATTGCGAATACTGGCATTGTGTGAGTTATGATCCTATAAAAAGATAGAAGATAGGTGTTGTTTTCTTATTAAAAATACTATACTTTAAAGTCAAATACTTTACTACAGATGAAAAGAAAAACATTTTGTTTTTCTTTGCAGTTTCCCATCTGTCAGATTCACCAAAGTAATCGCTGTCACTTTTGTCCTTAACAGATTCGTAAAGTTTCCTATTGGGCTGGGCACATAAATCGTACAAGAAAACTGTTAAACATACCATTCAAGCGGTTGAGGGATTGAATTCACTGCTTTCGTTCAAATTATTGGAGAGTAGTAACAGATATAGTACAGAAGAATTTCGATAGTAAAACTCGATAATAGGCAACAATTATATAAAAAAAAAAAACGGTGGGAGGGTAAAATACAGTTTTTAGGTTTAAGCCTAGTAGGACGCACTGTTGCAAAATTAATGTTTTGTGTACCTCTCAATAAGATAACGGAATGCTTATGAAAATTAAATATTTATGGAGAGTTTTTCCAATTGAAATGTGATTCAACTTACTGTTTTCCTTTATCAATTGCAACAAGTCCTAGATTTGAGCATCTTATTTTATGTCTTAAAAAGTACCTTACATTTGGACCCACTTGTATTCCAAAATACATAAAAACACTTTAAATAGAACTTCACAGGAACTTTTTCAACACAACGACTACATTCTACATATAATTTTACAAAAACACGGGATTCTGATAGCCTTCTAAGATCTAATCTCAAAGAACAACACAATTAATGTCGCACAATCTTCTAAAATCAGATTGCTCATTAAGTTTCTCAAAATAAAGCCATCTTAAACCTTTTTGTTCCATAAATTATTCAACTTTTATATATCTCCTGTTAAATTTTTGTGCTCATCCCTAACTTTTCCCCCAATTCGATGGCATTTTTCTCGTGAAAAGAAACATTAAAATAAGCTTATTCAGCATCTTGCAAGGCCATTAATGCCAAAAACCCTTTCATTACCCTCGAACACTTCCCATTGTGAGTATAAAGCAGATCACATTCAAGACACAAAAGCAAGGCAATTTTCCATCAGAAATTAATTTAATTTAACCACACACAGTTACCGCTCTTCGTCTCAGCGCGCACCCTCACACGGTCATACGTATCCCCTTGCAATAAGGTATTCAAAAAGAAGAATACAACTCCTTATATGGGGGGTGGCTTATTTAATCTTCCAGACAGCATCATATCGTCTTCTCCAGATGCAGCTCTTTGTGTTTCTATAGGCACTGCAACCCCTCATCCACATTCTTATGAAATAATAATACAATGCGATGAGACAAGTTCAATAACTTCCTGAATCCTCTCAATAACAGCACTACTTACAACCCCCCATCCGCCTCTCACTTCTCACTTCTAATGCCTTTCTCCCTCTTTCTTGCAGGTTGTTCCGTTTGGGATGTACAAACTCCTGATGTGGATCAAGCGTGAATACAACAATCCACCGGTAATAGTGACCGAGAATGGAGTCAGCGATAAGGGTGGCCTCGAGGACTATGCTCGTGTGGATTATTACAACTCGTATCTGACATCTGTTCTGGATGCCATCGAAGAGGGTGCCAACGTCAAGGGATACATTGCATGGAGTCTCATGGACAGCTACGAGTGGAAGGCTGGCTTTACGTAAGTCTTTTATAGTTTGCACCCTGCAACCCACAAACCTAATCAATAATCTTTCAAAATCCACAGTGAGAAGTTCGGTCTATACCATGTTGACTTTAATCATCCAAATAAGCTGAGAACTCCAAAGGTTTCCGCCAAGGTCTTTGCCAAAATCTGTGAGACAAATGTTATTGACTGGCATTACAGGCCCGAAGTGGATCCGATTGTGATAATGAGTGCCCGAAGGAGTGCATCCGGACCGAGTAATAATATTGCCTGCCTATCTACAGTTCTGCTGGGTCTGATAGCCATAGCAGTCAACCTATTCAGGAGATAGACTAGTGTGTGTGTGTGTTTGTGTGGTTCAAGTCTTAGCCTAAGTGGAATATTCATTGAGAACTTTTTTTGAAAAGAAAAAGTCAAAATGTACTTTTATAGTCAAATTATTATTTTATAAAATATAAAATTACCTCCGAGAACTGAAGATGGCGATAAGAGGAAAGCAAAGACCTTAAAGCCGATTGAATCTGGCCTATTTTACTTAAACAAGCAACAAAAAAAAACTAGTTTCATTACATTTATATAATTTTAAGTCTACATATATATTTGTATAGTTTAATAAGTTTATTATTATAAATTTTAATTAGATTTTTAATAAATATAAGAAGTTGAGTAGATATTGCTTTTTTTCTTGATTATAATAATATTTTCGATTGTGATTGTTATCCAATTATAAATATAAATATTATATTGTTCGTATAAGGATTCATAAATGTGTTTTGTTTATGTTTTTGAAATTATACATACCTCACTTTTTTATTAGCTAATGTTCATTATTTCAACAACATTGGTTGTTGAAGAAAGAAGAAAGTATTTACATTTTATTATATTTTGTTAAGAAAATAAAAATATAAGTCAAACTACATATAAAGATATCTTTTTAATTAAATGCAAACAAATGATTTTTCACAGTTATATTGAGATTTTGTTGGAAAACGTAAGTAAGCTAAGGTATTCTAAGGCTCAGTTTTTCAGTGGTGAGTTAAACCAAAGAGCTACTAGAAGTGAATTAACCCACAGTTAACTGAGGAAGCAGTTTTTTGGTGGAAAATGCACACGGAACACGGAACGACTAAACTCTTTGGATAAAACATCAATAGCATCTCTTCAGTTAATCCTGAGTTAACTCACCAAATTTGATGAGTTAACTCGGGTTTAACTTTAATCTCGCATTGAAAAACTGAACTTAAGGAATATAGAATTTTCAAAAAATTAATTTGTTTATTTATACTGAATTTCACCCCGCCTAAGAACTTTAAACCATACAAATAAAGCTCTCCACCAAAGCTCACATTTTTCGGAATGTTTTCAAAGTATGGGCTGTTTTGTTGAATTTTAATAAAATAATTTTATATTAAATAATGTTTAATAAAAAAAATCCATTCTATTAATTTCATAAAAAAAATGTAGATTAGCTCAATTTTTTTTGTTTACTTAAGGGCCACGATAATTTTTGACCCAAACTTATGTCGCTGCATGTACCTACCTACATACATACATATTTGTATACATATTCACAAATGTTTACCTTTATAAACTATGTTTTTTTTTGTTTTTGAGGCGCAGAACTTTAAACTGGCAACACTGTTTTCTGTGACAGACTATTTGACATTTTTTGGTTGTTTTGAGGTGAATTCGGTTTGACAATTTACCATGAATAGACCTTAGAGGATATATAATATGGAGTGCTCGTTTCTATCCCTAATGCATTGTAACGCCTGGGCCTCCTTGATAGGGGGCGTTATTTCGGTTAAGATAAAGTCTTAGAATATTGTACAGCTGCTATCAAAGTCATAATTTGCTTATTTTCTCTCTAAATTGTTCTAATTTGAAGTAATTCTTGAAATTAATAAGTGTTTGTTTATTATTTTAAAGATTTCAATATCTTCTTTTTTAGTATTTCTCTCCAATGTGCAGAAAACTCATACCGCAACTTCAAACAGCGACCCCTATGGAAGGTACGCATTCGAATAAAAACAAGCACTCCGGATTATATATCCTCTAAGGATTAGACTCACGCCAAATCAACGTTTGTAAATTGTTTTAATTTATATAAAAAAGAAAGAAACATAGTTGAAGTCAAGAAACTCATAACGGGCATTAAGTGCATTTTATGGCGCTAATAATGAAGCACACTTTTAGTTAAATGCATGGCTGTCAATAAACAGAATTGCTGCATTTAGAGCAATGACGGTACTGCATCCCACACAGCTGATTTTTGTTATAGCTAAAATACAAAAAGAAAAGTAGACATATTGATTTTGTTTTGATATAAGAGATCAATCAACTTTTCTGGATCCACATAAATGTCCCATTGACGAGTGAACAGATACCACAGCAAGCGTTCTAAGTTCTAAGCATTAAACATAACGCTTCGGTTTAATCCCTTTCACCGTTCAAATGGTTCTTCCAACGTAAGCAAGTGCAGTAAGGTCTGTTTGGTATCTTTTTTCAGTAAAATGTGTAAAACCTATCGAAACACAAAAGTGATAACGAATTTCTCAAAAATGGAGAAACTTACAAGAAAGCTAACAAACGCATTGAACCACTCTTGTGTCAAAATATCACTCCACACATGATGGTGTTCACATTGAACTCACTCCACGCGATTTATTTTGACATCTCTTTCTTCTATTTGACTCCACCTCACTGTGAGAAAGTGAGGTAGAATATTAAAATTTTTTGAAAAAATCCTACCTCACTAGACTATCTCTTTCTGATCATGATATAAAGTGAGATAAAACAAAGAAACGTAAACATGAGTCCTGCAGAGTGAGTCCAATGTGAACACCGTTTTTAATTAAATTAAAAGCAAAAGATGCTAACAGCTGGGTGTTTTGATAGTCTTTACTCTTTTTGTACACAGAAATTTATGTAGCACAAAGTCGCAAGCTATCCAATGGAAGGGAAACTATTTGCTCCCTCGATTTGCTCTCTCATTGCAACTTTTTTGAGTTAACAAACCCTTTGAAAGCAATGGTCTGGTCTGTTGATAAAACTTGGGAGAATTGTTTTATTTGTCATGAGAACTAACAATCAAAAGATTCCATAAAAATATCAAGGGATTCATTCTTGGTTGTCATTGTCACTACATTTTAAACACTACTGTACCATTGTCACATTTTTCCACTTGTTTTTTTTTGGTAATAATTCCAAATTTTCCAATTTTCAAATTTTGGAAGGGCCAAAGAAAACCAAAAAAAATCACGAAGAAAGAAAATTATGTATATATTTGCTAACAAAAATGTATCCTTACGTAATAAAATCTTTACTAATCCAAATGAAGACACTAAACTTATACAAACTCGACTTATTAGTAGGTACCTACTATACTTGGTGCAAGTTAATTTCGCTTTTTCCTTATTGTGCCAAGTCCAAGTGTAGGACGATAAACAGAGAGAAAATATTGGCGATTTTCCAAAGAACATTTTTCTGTAGTCGGCAAGGGAAGCACATCGAGGTAAAGGACAAGAGTATTCCAGCCAAAAGAGTTTTTGAATCCCAGTTCCAGGGAACAAAGCTAACGGAATTATAATATCCAAGCCATCGGAAATGTCAGAGCTTTTACCTGCATGAATGGCAGCACCGTTTTCAGGGTCATCGAGGAAGGAAAACAACAGTGTTTAAAACAAAGTCTTTTCATGAATCGGGAGTAACGTTGACTCCCACCAACAATCATTCTGATTTATGATATCCTTATAAAGGGTCCGCCAAATAACTTTCTTTTTTTTTTTAAAATGGCGCAAAACATCGAGTGTAGCTTCGGCTGTGTGGCACGTAGCGCCGTCCTGTTGAAACCAAATGTTGCCAATATCCTCCTCTTCAATTTGTATGAACGAAAATTCGTTCAACATGGCCCGATAACGATCGCCATTGACTGTAACGGCCACTCCTTGCTCATTTTCGAAAAATGGCCCAATTATGCCTCTGGACTAAAATCCGCACCAAACAGTGACTCGTTTTGGGTGTATCGGCTTTTCAATGTATGCGTGCGGGTCTTCTGTGCCCCAAATGCGACAATTTTGCTTGTTTACTACCCGCCAAGATCAAAATGAGCTTCATCTGAAAAGATGATTTTTTTGGCAAAATCGGCATCTTCTCTAAGTCGATCGCAGGCCCACTTAGCGAAGCGTATGCACAACCATATTCGTTCATTCCATTCACGAAATAAGCACTAGTTGAAAAAAAAACGTTAGATGGCGGACCCTTGGAAAGTTGGTTTCAAGCTACAAAAAAAAAGAAAACCTTTCCAAATTCATAGCTATTTAATCTTTCCATAATTCCAACAGCAATAGGTCTAAGGTTGATGGTATAGTCCTACTACAGATTAATCTTTTTTTTATGAGTTATAATGGATTTACATTGATCTTCATGCGAACTCTGCAAAAAACAGGGATGTAAGATATAAAAGTTACATTTGTTGAATAGAGAGAGAAGACCAAAATGCAGAGATCTTCATAGATGAAGATTATAGGAAGTTCCATAATGCAGATATGAAGACGTGCATGTTCATCTTCATGGTATACTCTTTCACTCATTCGTTTTTTGGCATAAATCCATCCCCCTCTACTTTTCTTCAAATTTGCAGATGCAGATACATGTAAATCCATCATTAATGTGCCATGATTGTAGATAGTGTTATAGAATGATTATAGACAGATCTACCTGTTTTAAATAACAAGGGACTGCTCTCTGGCAACTATATAGATAGCTACAACTTTACCTTTGCCTGACAAACAATCAGTAATCATACACCATTAACATCATTAAAGATTAGATTGAAAGTGAAAAAAACACTGGTTACGTTAAATTTCAATGCTAAATATCTAACAAACAAACAAACAAATAAAACAACAAAAACAAATATATGTACTTAGTTAAATGATGCAACGGAAGACAGTTATTGCATCATTCAATAAAAGATGCTCAAAACACGATCTATGTGTAGGTATGTAAGTGTTTTGGGTCAGATAAATTAAAAATGGCATCCATTTTGGTTTTAATATTATTTCCCAGAATACCCCTTTGAAATTTTTCAGCTCAGGACAAATTTCGAATGTGACATGAAAATTGCATCAGCAATTAATGTGGATAAGCATATATTGAGTAACAATCAATTCACGCTTTTTCTACTTATATAGACAATTAGAAGTATTTGAGCCTTGAATGAAAGGTCATTAATGTTGCCACGAGCTTAATTAGACGGCAACCTTATTACCTGCAGAAAACAAGTATAAGTACCCACCGGAAGTTCCAGTTGTTATACAAACAAAATTCGTGAACTGATTTAAAAATATTTACCTATTCATCAGAGTGTTTATTTTTGTCAATATTTACAGAGCGCCCTGTAGCAGGGCATTGTTTTGTTTGGTATTTAAGTCTGGGGGGAATACCTACCAGATAACACCCATCAGATGTCGTGAGATCGACGAGATCACAAATCACACGTGTTGGATTTAGATCTAATCTCATAACATTGTGTCTTAGTAGAGTCAGGCTCCGCTCAGACCTCATATAGACAAGCACCCTGGATTAAAAGTCAACACCATTAACCGTGTTCGATAATAATAATAATAATTATAGTCTAGGCACCAGCCCTCACACAACAAGGTGGATATTAATTTTGCTTATAGGCATCCGGGCAGTTAAGTGGAAAGACTGTAGTAGCAAAACAATGTTAGAGCTCGGGTGCGGGTCAGAGGTAGATTTGTTAAAGTAAGTAGGTACCTCTGCGGATACAATTGCTTCCGTGCCTATTATAGATGTTAGCTAGCTGCTAAAAGCTTCATTTAAAGCTAATGTGAATGTTATTTATAAATAAATAAGCTCTTAAGTCTTAACGTGTAATTCATATTCACAGAAATTAACAAACAAATTTCGATCTTTGATGAAATTGAAGATAAATCCGGCTCAATTAAGTGGGTGGAAGTTCAGGTCATATAGGTAATTGCTGATAATTATACACATAGCCAATACAGTAGGTAATTTAACATGAATAATTGATGTGAGAAAATTCTTGGTATTCTTGGAAGTAGCGTTTAGTATTTTAATAGGTATTTCTTCCAATACTTAGCTGTTGAAATATATGGCTTAAACCGGACCGAGCCTATTGTTGTTTTCGGTTGAATCTTAGAACTATTCCATTTCTATAGAAAATAGAAACTTTGGGACAGAACGAGAGGCAATGGAGTAACTTAAAACGAAGACAAAATATATGAAAAATTTACAAATATTATTTATTTTTTAATTTAAAGTCGCTTAGAGGAAGTTTAAAGTTTTAATACTTTCCTATCACCATCATCACCATCATCACCATCAGCTCATGAGTTCTTCTTAGTCTCCGAACATTATCTTGTACGTTCAAGACAGTCTCTGCATTTCGTATATATAGTTAGTATGACTTTGGCAGTTACTGGTTGTGTTTTTCGTTTTTTTCCGAGCCCTTCCTTTTTTCAAATATCACCTTCTTTATTTCTACAGGTCGTTTTATTTCAGTTTATCACCTCTTCAATTTATTCAATTGATTCCAAATTGAATAAAAATAGCTGTTGTACTCTTGGTTTAAGTATTTTTAAGTAAAATAAATTAAGTTATTGAAAAGGGCGCATGGCAATTCAATTCAAGAATTTAATTTGAAAATGGCCTCCACTTCACCTCACAGATGAATACACCAATAACCGGTATTTTTAAATACAGAGAGATAAGAGTGCGTTCACCAGTGGAGGAATAACAAATATAAGGTTTGTTTAGCGAGGCTGTTCGGAACAGTTTTGAACAGAAAAGTACAAGTTTTTGCTGTTCAATGAGGAATTTTCTGTTCTGAACTGTTCTGGTTTGCTCTTCAATGAGGCTGTCTAGAACACTTTGGAACAGTTTCGAACAGGATTTTCTGTAATAACTTTTTAGGTAGAACAACTTAGAACAAATTTCCTGTTCTAACTTGTTCTGACGTTTATCACGAATCTGTGCTGGTTCTGTTCTATTCTATTCTGTTCCGTTCTAATCTAACTATTTTGTCACTGAACACAACTATTAACTTTAGACCTGTTCCCGCACAATGCGGCTGTTGGGACACTGAATCGAGTCCGCTTAGTGCTGGCTCGAGCATTAAGTGACAGACAACCGAAACATGCGCAAACACATAACTTTCAAGATTTAAATAAAAGTGAATAATGTGAGATATCAACAGTTTTTTATTTTATTTGAAAGTGAGAAAATTATCTCAGAAATGGTATTAAGATTTCTAATATGTATTGGCCTTGTTCCTTTTCAGGTTGCATTATATGACTTGTTTGCTAGGTATTTTTAATGGGATGTACAGAATTGATTTAACTCAAAACTTTTGCTGTACTAGATTATCATTTGCATCTACTCATGAGTAGTTTTCCACCTCCACAGGTGATCTCCCACTCAAAACACCAGTGTTATCAATAAAATCGTCTCTGAAAAAACGATAGTGACTTAGGGTAAATAATCTAATCGGCCTATCATAAATGCATAATATCCTCCGTAGTTAAACACAACATTCTGTGGCGTTCTCCTATCAAATTTAAGATTCCTATAACTATTTCTGGAAAGAAGGTTCTGTGCAACATAAATAGTGTCGTATTTATAAACGCTGTTTAGCTTTAGACAGCCGTGCAAGTTACAAATAAACATTTTAATTGTTATCTTAGATTCAGATACCGAATTCGGTTGTCTCAACCTTGACTAATGTGCTTTATTTTATTAAATAAAATGTCACATAAGTCAAGCTATTAAAACACTGTCTAACTATTTAAATAAGAAAATTGATTAAATCATGTCTTTTCAATTAATTCAATTAGCTCTAAAAAAATCTAGGTTTTACATTCCTCACCTGTCTTGATTAATAAAATAAACAAAAGGTGCAACTTTAATAGACATTTAAAATTATACGAAAATACTTTACATTTTTATGCAATTAAGTTCTTAGAATGTCACATCAAAATTTTCTAATTAAGTTTTTTTTACTTCTTAGAACATTCTGTACAGTATACTTATCGAAAAAAAAAATATGTGTAACAAATGCACCCAACCCTGTTCTGTCTTCAGTTATTATAGAAACTGGTCAATTTATTTACTTTGTATAAGTAAAGTTTTTTATTTTTATTAAAAGGCGTAAAATTAAATAATTGGATTGGCTAATAGACTAAGTCAGACCTCTGATCTGAAGTCTAATTAGTTCCGTGTCCGGCGTTAACAAACTTATCAGTCAGTGTGTCTGCAAGTCTTTAACGAAAGAACAAGTAAATAAAGATCAATAATTATAAAGTCTCAGTAATTTATAAATATTCATTCAGTAAACACCTGGTATATGCACTAGAAGCTAGAAGCCTTCAATTTAAGGCTTTCCAATACATACAATTTAGGATAATAAAAATATCTATAACTTTTTTTATCTTCAAAATTAAAAATCAACACAATTTACTGACGTTTTATTGACAATCAGTGAAACATTTTGATCATGAACTTGAATGATCTTGACATGAACTGTCATTTATAATTAATTGAACCTGTGAGATTTTTTCAATTCAAAAATAATTACGCTTGATCATGTTCCGCTAGCTAAATAGACTTAGGTATTAATAAGAATAAATAATATACTCGTATGTAAGTCACAACATAGTGTTAAAATGTTTCCACAAAAGAATTGCGATTGTAGAAACATTTAACATTTTCTTTTTTTTTTGATGTGAGGGATTTCCAGTTTTTGTTGTACTCGTTTAAACGTTCTGGAGTTTGTGACAGTGATAAAGTTTTTAACATTTTTCTACTTCTAATGGATTTATTTTTGACAGATACAAACAAAATTTTCTCCGAAGTCCTCCGACAAGTTCTTGTTGCGGAAAGTGTTTTCTTTTTAAAGAAATAGTTAAATAAAATGTAATTAATAAAGAAATAAACTTTATTTACGTTAGCTTATGTTAAGTTGGGGACTTTTTGCTTCTAGGCAGAACGAAAAAAACAAGTTCACAACAATGAGTGGATGGTGAATCTGCTGAGCGAATATCCCGATATTGCACAAAATTACACCAAAAGGACACCAGAGATTGTGGCCGTCTTTTGGGAAGATCTGGCCAATCAGATGAATTCATTGGGACCAAGACAAAGGGATGTTGGTGAATGAAAACAAATATGTTCGTGATTTTTTGTTTTGTGCATTGATCCGTTTCCATTGTGATTAAAGTTTTTTTTTCCAATTTATTCTTTTTTTGACACTTCAAATGGGAACAAAAAACATATGTTTCGAAATAGGGAGGGGACTTTGTTGATAGTTTTGATTTAAAAATCGGTGCATCTAATTAATGGGTCCATTAATTAACGCTAGCGCATTATAATTGAAAAAAAAAACTTTTTATAAGCAATAAATAACACTCTCGCACCAATTTTTCATGCATTAAAACGCTTATGGTGTTTATTTTATAAAAAAAATTATCGAAAACATATTGCATTTTCGATATATCGGTTAATTAGCACATCTCTGCCTGAAATGTATATCCATCGCAATGCGTCGTCGCATTCCTGTAAAATTTCTTCCGATGAAAGCTACTTCGAACCGAAATTGAATTTCCGACGAAGGATACGTTGCGGAGAATATTCCGCTCCGACGGTTACCTCGATAGGGCCGATTGTGAAGCTGCATTTCTCAAAACGTCCAGAAAAAGATCTTATGTTAGTCACCCATCTATTTGGGTAACAACCTCAGCCGTTCCTGAAAAAAACCTCATTTACAAATAACTAAATCAAACCTCTTTATTTTTAAAAACTACCTACACGAAATAAAATAATTTGCGCGAAGGGTTTACACCTTGGTATAAAGAACGCATCTATATCCGTTAGTGACAAAACTGTGTACATAAAAAAAGAGAAAACAAATGTGGAGCGAATTACGTCACTCATTGACAATATGTGTGACAGAGATTCGTGACAGACATTCGCAATATGTATTATATATATGTACCTTGGGATCGCACAAACTTACTCTAGTGGTTGAAAGCTTCAATCAGTGGCTGACTTACGAGGGGTTCAGGTTCAAATAGATAATACAGACTAATGCAAAAAAAAGTTTTGTAATTGTTACAGTAATTGTTTGATGAGTCAACTCTGGATTGACTGCATAGGTTTTTCTCATTTCTGACAGATATATGTCAAAAATCTATCGAAATTGAGGAAGGGCTATTTCCATAATAGCGCCATCTTGATATCAGTAGCGAAACGTAGATTCTTATAAGTCGCCCTTCGATTTGGATAGATTTTTTTTAAAACTTGCATTCAAATTAATTAACGTGAATAGTGAAGGGTTAGGCCTTATTCCGTGGACTAAGAAAAAATGTTATTAATAAAACAAAATTTCTACTAAGTGACTTTTATCAACATAAACTAAACCACCGAAGAACCAGGTGTATCAAATTTGTTCTGAAATTAAAAACTATAAGTGTAGATTGCAAATTTAATTTTGAATAATAATAATAATGTACTAGATTTATCGAGTTCTTAAACCATTTGCAATTATTGGACAATCAGCCATCAACGAAAAGGAAACGAAAATATACAAAACCGGATATGATCGAATGCGAATGCTTAGTGAGGAGGATTTCAGGAAGAAATATAGCTTTTCCAAGAAAATATGGGGAAACTCGTAGGAATAGTTGAAGATGACCTAAATGGAGATACAAGAGGTGGACATACATAACACAACAGACACAACACAAAAAATTGAAAAATAATAATAATTTTGAGAGAAATATAATATTAGCAAAAGAATTGTTAGGTGTGTTTGGTACCGTGAGCTTTGTTTTTTTTTTTTTTTACAAATTATTATCAGAACTGTCAAAGCCTAACAAAAAAAAAACAAGTTTGAGAAACTTTCAAGTTACCGAAGAGTCATCTTACTTACTGTAGTAGATTGGCCGAGTTCAACGCACATCTGAATATTGAGAATTCTGAATTTTTGAAGCTCTTGATTGGCCAGCTGTCAGAAAAAGTTCTGAAAATTCAGATGACTTCTGACAGCTGGCCAATCAAGAGCTTCGAAAATTTAGAATTCTGAATATTCAGATGTGCGTTGAACTCGGCCATTTTCTTAAGAGATTTTTTGTAAACGTCACATTACTATTTCACGAATATTTTGTATTTATTGATGGAAAGTTTTAACCCGTGGCTTAACTCTTATTCTATGGTGTAGTAAACTCGTGGAATAAAGGTGGAATAAGCGTTTTTTAATTAAAAGGGCTGTTGGAGTTTAAGTTAATACTCAACTGAAAATCTGATGCTATACTGAGTTAACTCAGGCTTAATTTATTTGCAAGATTAACTTACTCTGGTTTGATTCAGAACTTACTCAGTGCTAAAAAATTGGATCTTAGGCACATTAAAAGACACCTGTTATAAAAAAACAGTAATAAAAACGATTTTCTTAAGAAAATTTAATGACAAACATTAAGTATTACTACTTAGCATAACTACATATAATTTTAACATTTTGCGAATTTATTAATTGAATTGCAATTTATAACTCTTACGCATATATTGAATAGCTTATATTTTATAGGGAATGATTTATAGCTCAACTATAGCTGCTATGTATTTAAAAATCTATTAGGAGTTACATGAAAGAATGAATGGCATACTAAATGAAAAGCCATTCAAGATTCAAAGCATGTACATAAAAGTAGTTGTGCTTGTTCAATTATTATAAATTATTATTATTCAGCCAGTTAAGCGTAAATGGTTTCCTGAACTCGTCCTGAACATTTATTTTGATTACCCCTTGGGAAAACAAATTGGGAAACCTCCAAATAAGCGCCAATTTTCAAAAAAAAATTAGCTATTTGAAATTTGGTATATGAGTGCGATAACTTAGGCAGCGCAAAATAATAGAGGATTCTTTTTGAAGGACAAAATACAATTATTGAATTAATACACTTTTACCCTAAGACTTCAAAAAAAATGAACTTCCTTTTAAGTTTGAAATTAAGACAATGAAAATAAGTTGTGCTTAATAAACAACAATCTATTTCACTTCAATTCTTGTCATTCCTTTAATATAGCTAATTTTATACAAAGGTAATCATTTTGTATGTGCTATAGTGCACGTTATGAAAAAATCGTGCATTCTTTTTAACTTCACTTTTTGCTGTGATTTTTTTTATTAATTTTGCACAATTCATTTCTGTGTTGTAATTTAAATTTAATTGCCCTGAGTATAAATCATACAGATATATACATTTTATATCTTGGGGAGTTGTTTTGTTTTAGCAGTCATTATGAACAATTAGCAGAGTCAGTTTTTGTTTTAAATCCCAATTTATTACTTACTGTAACAATAGGTAGACAGTAGCCGTGTTTTTTTGCAAGCCCCGAGGAAATCGATCGAAAAAAACGACGTCCTGTCATGCAATTTACATGTTAAATGCAATAACAACTAATCCCATTCGGGCTTAGCTAAGCGCAGAGAATTCTCGGGGCTTAACTTAAGCACGGAGAAAAACTGTGTTACAGGCGTTAATTGCATACTTGTTATCGATAGTTTGTATGGAAAGTCTATTTTGTGTCAGTAATGGCGTCGCTAATCCCCGATGTAGTTTTTTTCAACCAAATCTCCCCGGGCTTGCAAAAAAACACGGCTAGCATGAGATCTTTCGTGGTTTCATGGCTATTGCATATCAATGACAATAATGTGCAATGTTCGGACACTGTCCTGATCTGTAAGCTTAATTCTTAAATGAAATATTGTTTAAACTATTGAGAATCACCAGATCGAAAAATTACGTGAAAAACTCAAAAATATGACCATTTTTTCAAAAAAAACAGAATTTTTTGCCAAAAAGCTGAAACGCAGTTTTCTTACAAACATCGTAAAAATACTTTCGGATTATTCTGCGTTGTAAAATTATTTCAGAGAGCAATCTGGGGATCCAGTAATAAACAACCTTGGACCATCCAAGTTATTTTGTATATTTAAGTGGTCTAGTATCATTGTAGAAATGCAAAAGTGTAAAATTCTCTTGCACTCCAACAACATAATAAATCTGATTAAAATGTTGCTGTAGTTTTGCAGCTAACAAAAAAGATTCCATTATTCTTATCTTTACTGCTTTCAAAATTATAAGTTGTAAGCCTACAAAGCTGTTGCTTTATTTAAACAACTTGTTACGGCGAAATTTTGCCGTAACAAGAATTGCTCTTTCGCTTCCCCATCCTAGGTTCCCTTCTTCCCAACTTTCTTTTACAGGTGCTTCTTTTTCAACTTACTGAGAGAGAGAAGGGCAGCAATGGTCCATCAGCCATTGTTTCACTCTCTCAGTATCGCGAAGAAACAATAATTGTAGTTGTCAAACTTGACAGTTCCGGTGGGTAGTTGGCCCACTCATCATAAAATTGACAGACGGACGGTCTGGCCATAAGAAATCTTAAATAAAGCACGGGCGACACTTGGTCCCCGATTGCTGAAGTCACTCTTTGTGAGAATGGCTGCAGAATGGCTGCAGGCCCAACGTAAAACTTTTGCTTTAATTTATACTTACAATTGTAAAAGATGGAACGTTAACAGCTGGACCCCATTCCCCCCAAATCTGCGCAAAACCCCAACGAAGTAGTTTAAATTCGCGTTGTGGAAATTTTCTGCCAAACTCCTTTCTAACTTTTGAAAAATTGATTTAACTCGTTCCAACTTTTCACAATTTTATTTTGTCTTAAGTATTGCAGGGGAAAATTGCACGTGTGAACACTTAGGTTTCTTTCGGTTTTAAAAGTTTTCTTTTTCATATTGAATTGGGGAAATTAGGTGGCTGAATGCGCTCATTGGATTGCTTACCACTGGAAGTCATGTCAGAGGTCGGCGAATTCAATGAGGATGACGATGCATGAAGCTGGGGTGTGAAGGTGCGAGTAGGAAAGGCTGCTGGGTTTCAACTGCGTTAGCGCGCTCACGCAAATATGCGTAGTGTTGCTGAATGATGACGTGATCGAAATCCCGGGCCACTGATTGGCCGAAAGCACGGGGGTTTGAAAACGAGAAGGTACCATCCAGGCATGGTGAAAGCCTGAAAGGTCACTTCTTGGCAAGTTACAAAGCGATTTACATCATAAAATAAATTTTGAGAAAAAGAAAAATTTTAAAAATTCGAGAGAGATTTAATTTGTCGATTAGAGTTTCAAATTAGGAAAATTGAAGGAAAATTGTGAAAAGTTGGAGGAAAAATTGTGGAAGGGATTTCGTGAAATTATCACGAGGAAATTAAATTCTTGAAAGGAGGAAAATTGGCAGGAAAATTCCAGATAAGTATAGTGATTATTGAATTGGTTGAATAGTGTTCTTTTTTTAATCGTTTATTGTGTGTGATAAAATCTTGACACAAATTCCGTTTGGGTTTTGCTTTCCGTTTTATTCCGGAAAATTACGGAACTCGTGACCCGTTTCAAAATCGTTATATTCTTTCGGGACCGAGTGTTAACGGTCCACCTTATAATATTAAATTTTCATTGTTCTCGTTGTTTCAAAAGATCTTGGGTTTTACTCCTACTCGTAAGGTTTCCCAAGCACCTTAAATTTTGATTAAAAATTATTTCATTTTTCAAATACAATTTCTTCGTCTTTTTTTTTATTCTAAAATACTTTCACCGTCGGTTCCGCTCCGAAGGTTTGTGATTTCCTTTTTTTTTTAGAAAAAAAATCACTGGCGCCCTTTTTATTAATTTCAGCTACGTCCCTGTGTCCACACAGTAAGTAGTTTTAATTAATTACAATCATCCTTTTTTTATAATCATAATCATAATCAATAAAATTACAAAAAAACTGAACCCACCCCTAACTGAGCATAGCTGTGGTGGCAGCACTTTTTTATCGCTGCCTGTTGCACTAACTTCGAATTCGAATTCGGAATTCTTTTGATTATTATTCGTTTGCTTCCTTGTGAGGCTAAATTTTGTTTTCTTATTGTCATTGTCGGTCGTGGTGTAATTCGTCGAATTAAAAATAATTGAATAATTCGGTTCGTCGCGAAAAAGTGCAACAATTGGCACCCGAACGTGGGGCTTTGATTTTAAAATAAAAAAAAAAAAAAACGTATTTCCAAAAAACCACGGTGAAAGTTCCCCAGAAGCAGTACATTGCTGAAAAGTTTTTCTTGTGTGCTTGTAGTTTTTAGGGAAGTTTTCGGTATATTGTTGTGTGCTTTTACTTTCCCTATTTTTCTTTTTCTTCCCCCAGGAAATAATCTGTGGTAATATTTGTGGAATCCGTGGAAATCTTGCAAAAAAATTCGCAATACCTACCTAACAATTGAAGGTGACTTTATACTTGTAGATGTGAATTGCATAGTGAATAGTGAATACTTACGTATACCTACAGTGGTTTGTTTACTTTGGTTCAAAGAGTGAGTACCTACAATATTATTTTTGTTGATTAAATTTTGGATTAAATTGGACATAAATTCTTCCATTTGTTGGAATACATATATATATTTTTCATACCCCTAAGTGTCGCATAGGTTTTTTTTCTAAATTTTACTTACGGTGCTCATATACTTGATAAATACTTCATTATTCCGTTTGATTTGTTTTTATACATAAGTGATCGTGATTGATATATTTATCTCAGTCTAACAATTGTCTTTGGCTTGAGTTTATTTTGTTTGAGTCTTTTTGTGACATTTCGCAAAAAAAAATTTTTTGTTTACATTTTTATCGAATTGGATTTTAATCCTATTTGTTTTTCGGTGATTTTATTTATCTTGCTCGATCGATAATCTGAGTTTTTTTTGTGGTGGAATTTATATTATTTAACCTAAAGGTACCTGCAGTGTCGTGTGAAAGTGGAAAAATTAATTCAAAAAAATATTTTTTTTTCTGGGTTTTTTTTTGTTATTCGAGTGGTAATAGTAATTTCTTTTTGAAATAGTTTTTCTTCTGGAATAAAATCAACCGGGTGTTGATTTTATTTGCTTTCTGCAATCTATTGATTTTGATTTATTTATCGCGTGTTTTTCTTTGGAATTGGTACAATCAACTGGGTGTTGATTTGGTCCAATTTTTTTTTTTTTGTTTAGCATTTCAGTGGACAAAATTAAAAAAAAAAAAGCAAATAGTTTTTACTGGCGAGTTTTTTTTGTGTTTGATTTCATATAGTTTTTTTCCTTTTGTAACAAATCAGCTGGGTTTTGATTTTTGCAATATTTTTGATTTTTTTTTTGGCGTGGTTGTGTTTTTTTTTGAATTGGAATAACAATCAACCGGGTGTTGATTTAGTGGAGAAATTAATTAAGAGAATTGTTTTTACTGGCGAATTGTTTTTTTTTGTGTGTTTTATTCCATACAGTTTTTTCTTTACTTTTAGAACAAAATCAACTGGGTGTTGATTTTGTTAGCTTTTTGCAATTTTTTTTTACTTTTTTTATTCATTTATAAATTGGTAAAACAATCAACCGGGTGTTGATTCAACCCAATCTTCGGTTCTACAATTAATACAGTTTTGTAATTTAATCTTGCTTTTGGTTTTGAAGTTTTTTTTTACTAACATGGATGTGTATAGGCTAAACAAGGAGGAACTCACCTATGAGTTACAGGCTAGAGGTCTTAAAGAAGGAACTGTAGAAAACATGAGGATGCAACTACGGGGCTCGCGCACTTTGGAACGCTCGGGTTCAATACCAAGTGAAAGCCCTCATTATCCATTCTCTTTTGATGATGATGTGAAGGCTGTGCAAGCAAAGATTGTAGAGATTAGGGATCTTTTGAAAACCCCTCCGAAAAATTCAAAGTCCGGAGATTATTTAAAGGTTTTGACGAAAATTGAATGGTCTTTAGGTAGGATAAATAGGGCAAAGGCAGAATCTTCTGATGAGGTTAATAGTGTAGCTGATATAAGGGGGGAATTATTATTGCTGATGGCAAAATTAATGGAAGGGGGTGAGGAGACACCCCAACCTAAAGATAAAGCGGATGACAACACGTCGACAGCAGGCATGGGTGCGTTACCAACTGCAAAGGTCGACCAACGTGCGAGTTCAGGATTCCAACTACAGAATGAACCCTGTGACCGGAATCCTGAGCGTATTGAAAAATGGAGTGTTAAATTCTCAGGTGAGCAGTGCGGCTCATCTGTGAATTCTTTTATTGAAAGGGTCGAAGAACTTAGGGAATCGCGTGGGGTTTCGGAAGCAAGAGTTTTCAGGTCAGCAGTAGATCTTTTTACTGGGAAGGCGCTTCTTTGGTTTAGGGCGATTAGGGATTCAATTTCAACATGGGGAGAGTTGGTTAAGGAGTTAAGATTGGAGTTTTTACCCTCCAATTATGATGATCTCTTGTTGGACGAGGTCAGGCGGCGTACCCAGGGTAGGGATGAGACAATGGGTATGTACATTGCTCTCATGCAAACCCTATTCAAAAGATTCTCTGAGCCGTTGAGTGAGAATAGAAAATTAACTATTCTCATGAAAAACATAGCTCCTTTCTACCAAACGCAATTGGGCTTGGCTGATATCAAGTCAGTCAATGAACTGGTTGCGTTGGGTAGGAAGTTAGAGACAATTAGGTCAAATGTGGAATCTTTTATCCCTCCTCCTTCTGGTCGCAACAGGCAGTCTTTGGAGCCTGATGTTGCGTATGTTGCTTCAGTTCAGGAAGCAACAGTTGCAGTTAATCGTAATCCACCACCCAATAGGACCATTCGTTGTTTTAACTGCAACAGGGAAGGCCATTTTTCGAACCATTGTTCCGCTCCTAGGCGTTGTTTTGGTTGCGGTACGGTAGGTACCACCCATCGGAACTGCAGTCGCTGCTCGGGAAACGGGCAACGGACTCTTGGGCCAGCAGGTCAAGAGCGCCGTCGCAATTGATTAGGTCGCCTGCTGACGACCAGTTGGCAAATCAGGTTAGGTTAGGTTTCACTTTGGATAATAGTGAAAATGATACAAGGCCATATTTAGGAGTTAATATTTACGGGATTAAATTTTTAGGATTGTTAGATTCGGGTGCATCCCGAACGATAATTTGTAGGGATGTTTGGAGAGTTTTAAAGGACTTTGGATTAAATTTAGATAAATCAAGTTTTAGGCAGGTTCATTTAGCAGATGGTGCAGGTGTAGGAGTTTTAGGAGTTGTTAATTTACCCATTGTTGTCCAGGATAAATCAGTTTTATTGGAGTGTTTAGTTATACCCTCCTTACCACATGCATTGATACTTGGTGCAGATTTTTGGGCACTGTCGGGTATTGTCCCGGATCTTCGTTCAGGCATGTGGAGTTTTTCAAGCCAGGAAATGGTGGCTTCGATAGGAACTACATCTATCACAGAGGAATCTGAGCTAGATGAGGATCAAAGGGAGAAACTTAATTCTCTTATTGAAAATCTGTTTAGGGACATGCCAGAAGGGCTAGGGGTGACAACAATGGTAGAACATATAATTAGGACGTCGACAGAACCTATAAAGCAGCGGTACTATCCGGTATCACCTGCAATGCAGGTGCATATCGATAAGGCTCTTAACGAGATGTTAGAAGAGGGGGTGATAGAGAAGTCGAATAGTCCTTGGGCTTCTCCAATAGTTTTAATCAAGAAGAAAGATGGTACCTTTAGGTTTTGTGTCGACTATAGGAAACTTAATAGTGTTACGGAAAGGGATGCTTATCCACTCCCGATCATTTCAGCCATTTTAGATAAGCTTAGGAACGCTAAATTTTTAACGTCGCTAGACATTAAGTCAGCGTATTGGCAGATTCCAATGGCGGAGGAATCTCGCAAGTTTACTGCCTTTACGGTACCCGGTAGGGGACTTTTTCACTTTAAGCGAATGCCTTTCGGGTTGCATAACGCCCCTGCTACGTGGCAGAGGTTTATAGATAGTGTTTTAGGGCCAGAGTTGGAGCCATATGTTTTTGTTTATCTGGACGATATTATTATCGTCACAGATACATTCGAGAAACATCTCGAAATTCTCAACGAAGTTTTTAGGAGATTACATGAGGCAGGTTTGAAAGTAGGTCGAGAGAAATGCAACTTTTGCAGACCCTCTCTTAAATTTTTAGGTTATGTGGTTGATCGGAACGGGTTACATGTTGACCCGGAAAAAGTGGATAGCATGGTTAAGATACCTGCACCCAAAAATGTCAAAGAGGTTAGGAGTTTTGTAGGGACTGTTTCGTGGTACAGGCGCTTCGTACCAAACTTCGCAACATTAGTTAGGCCGTTGACCGATTTGCTTAAGAAAAGCAAAAAATTCGTCTGGACACAGGAATGCGAAGATTGCTTTAGGAAAGCAAAGGAATGTTTAATCACGGCTCCGATTTTAACATGTCCCGACTTTAATCTTCCATTCGTGGTCCAAACAGACGCATCTGATTACGGTATCGGGGCCGTACTCACACAGACTTTTGAGGAGGGGGAAAAAGTAATATGTTACTTGAGTAGGTCTCTTAATAGGAACGAAAGGAACTACTCCACTACTGAAAAGGAGTGTTTAGCAGTTTTGTGGGCAGTTGAGAAGTTGCGGCCGTACATCGAAGGAGTTCGCTTCACGGTCGTAACTGATCATTACTCATTGATTTGGTTGAGTAATCTCAAGGACCCACAGGGTAGACTTGCACGCTGGGCAGTTAGGCTTCAGCAATTTGATTTTCAGATCATTCACCGAAAGGGTAAAGATCATGTCGTTCCGGACATGTTATCTCGGGGAGTTCCAGTAGTGGCTGGGATTTCGGATGAGGATTCTGACCCTTGGGTGGCTAAAATGATTTCAAAGGTCGAGTCAAACCCGTTAGCTTTTCCGGCCTGGAGAGTAGATAGTGGCCGATTGTTCAAATTTGTTAAGTCCGGTCATGTAGTAGTTCATGATAGCAACGAAGAGTGGAAATTAGTAGTGGGCAAGAAAGATAGGTTAGCAATTCTTAAAGAATGTCACGATGGCCCATTAGCTGGACATATGGGAGTGAGAAAGACTTTTGCTAGAGTAGTATCAAAATATTATTGGCCTAAGATGAGAGGAGATGTAGCTAGATATGTTAGAAAGTGTAGTACGTGCCAACAAGTGAAACCAATCAACGATAAGCCAGCCGGTCTTATGACTGAAAGAGTAGGAACTTCTTCTCCGTGGGAGATGATAAGTGTGGACTTAGTGGGTCCTCTGCCCAAGTCTAGTAAAGGTTATATGTATATCCTCACAGTAGTAGATTATCTAACGAAATTTCCTTTATTGTTTGCATTAAGATCTGCAACTGCAAAGGCAGTATGCAAAGAGCTAGAAGATAATGTTTTTCTTTTGTTTGGGGTTCCAAAGATTGTCATTTGCGACAATGGTCCTCAGTTTAAGAGTAGGGAACTTAGGGCACTCTGTGATGGATATTCTTCAAAGCTTAGGTTCACTCCACACTACCACCCACAGGCTAATCCCGCGGAGAGGATTAATCAGATAATCAAAACAACTTTGAGGGCTTATGTTTCGGAGAATCACCGCATTTGGGATTCTCAGTTAGCGAAAGTTGCTTGTGCCATCCGCACATCCCAACACGAAGTGTTAGGAGTTACACCATATTATGCCAATTTTGGAAAGGAGATGTTAACTAGTGGTCAGGATAGAATAGGTATTAGTAATGAGGTTTTAGAAAGAGAAAATGGTGTACAATCAGTAGGAGATATAGGTGAGAGATTTAATAAGCTTAGGGCTGATATTGCTGCCAAGTTACAGACAGCATCAAAGAAATCAGCAAGTGCGTACAACCTCAGAAGGCGAGATGTGCAATATCTCCCTAATGACGTTGTATGGCGACGAAATTTTGTCCTTTCGGACGCAGCAAATTATTATGCGGCTAAGTTGGCACCAAAATTTGTGGGCCCCTTTAGAATCCGCAAAAGATTGTCTCCTTGGACATATGTCCTTGAAGACGAAAACGGTAAAGATCGTGGCACTTGGCACACCAAAGATCTGAAGCCTTTCACTTCGCTAAATGGAAATGATTGAGTCCATAAGTCCCTATTAGAGTAAAGAGTAATTGTTTTTTTTGTAACTTTTTTTAAGATATTGGTTTTTTATGCATTTTTAATTTTGTTTTGTTATTTTAAAATGGACTACCATATTTGGTCTGATGGTTTTCCTTCCTTTGTTGTTTTGTTGACCAAGATGATCCGCAGGAAATTGCTTATTTTAATTTTAAAATAAGCACATTTCCGAGGAGGAAAGGGTGGGATTTGTTACGGCGAAATTTTGCCGTAACAAGAATTGCTCTTTCGCTTCCCCATCCTAGGTTCCCTTCTTCCCAACTTTCTTTTACAGGTGCTTCTTTTTCAACTTACTGAGAGAGAGAAGGGCAGCAATGGTCCATCAGCCATTGTTTCACTCTCTCAGTATCGCGAAGAAACAATAATTGTAGTTGTCAAACTTGACAGTTCCGGTGGGTAGTTGGCCCACTCATCATAAAATTGACAGACGGACGGTCTGGCCATAAGAAATCTTAAATAAAGCACGGGCGACACTTGGTCCCCGATTGCTGAAGTCACTCTTTGTGAGAATGGCTGCAGAATGGCTGCAGGCCCAACGTAAAACTTTTGCTTTAATTTATACTTACAATTGTAAAAGATGGAACGTTAACAGCTGGACCCCATTCCCCCCAAATCTGCGCAAAACCCCAACGAAGTAGTTTAAATTCGCGTTGTGGAAATTTTCTGCCAAACTCCTTTCTAACTTTTGAAAAATTGATTTAACTCGTTCCAACTTTTCACAATTTTATTTTGTCTTAAGTATTGCAGGGGAAAATTGCACGTGTGAACACTTAGGTTTCTTTCGGTTTTAAAAGTTTTCTTTTTCATATTGAATTGGGGAAATTAGGTGGCTGAATGCGCTCATTGGATTGCTTACCACTGGAAGTCATGTCAGAGGTCGGCGAATTCAATGAGGATGACGATGCATGAAGCTGGGGTGTGAAGGTGCGAGTAGGAAAGGCTGCTGGGTTTCAACTGCGTTAGCGCGCTCACGCAAATATGCGTAGTGTTGCTGAATGATGACGTGATCGAAATCCCGGGCCACTGATTGGCCGAAAGCACGGGGGTTTGAAAACGAGAAGGTACCATCCAGGCATGGTGAAAGCCTGAAAGGTCACTTCTTGGCAAGTTACAAAGCGATTTACATCATAAAATAAATTTTGAGAAAAAGAAAAATTTTAAAAATTCGAGAGAGATTTAATTTGTCGATTAGAGTTTCAAATTAGGAAAATTGAAGGAAAATTGTGAAAAGTTGGAGGAAAAATTGTGGAAGGGATTTCGTGAAATTATCACGAGGAAATTAAATTCTTGAAAGGAGGAAAATTGGCAGGAAAATTCCAGATAAGTATAGTGATTATTGAATTGGTTGAATAGTGTTCTTTTTTTAATCGTTTATTGTGTGTGATAAAATCTTGACACAAATTCCGTTTGGGTTTTGCTTTCCGTTTTATTCCGGAAAATTACGGAACTCGTGACCCGTTTCAAAATCGTTATATTCTTTCGGGACCGAGTGTTAACGGTCCACCTTATAATATTAAATTTTCATTGTTCTCGTTGTTTCAAAAGATCTTGGGTTTTACTCCTACTCGTAAGGTTTCCCAAGCACCTTAAATTTTGATTAAAAATTATTTCATTTTTCAAATACAATTTCTTCGTCTTTTTTTTTATTCTAAAATACTTTCACCGTCGGTTCCGCTCCGAAGGTTTGTGATTTCCTTTTTTTTTTAGAAAAAAAATCACTGGCGCCCTTTTTATTAATTTCAGCTACGTCCCTGTGTCCACACAGTAAGTAGTTTTAATTAATTACAATCATCCTTTTTTTATAATCATAATCATAATCAATAAAATTACAAAAAAACTGAACCCACCCCTAACTGAGCATAGCTGTGGTGGCAGCACTTTTTTATCGCTGCCTGTTGCACTAACTTCGAATTCGAATTCGGAATTCTTTTGATTATTATTCGTTTGCTTCCTTGTGAGGCTAAATTTTGTTTTCTTATTGTCATTGTCGGTCGTGGTGTAATTCGTCGAATTAAAAATAATTGAATAATTCGGTTCGTCGCGAAAAAGTGCAACAAACTTTTGATGTGCACCTTGTTTTATACCAACTGTATTTTGAATTGGAAAGTATCGGCTTTTTTTTACTGCATAACTTTAGGAAGTGAAGAAGAAACAAACACACCAACAGTAGAGTATTTGACAAAAAAAAAATTGTGTGAGTGCCGGGACCCACGGTTAATATGCGTAAACATCAACGTGCGCGGATCCAAAACGGACTTGTTTTTGCTTGAAGGGGATCTTAAGATTTTTTTCACTGAACGCACCCATCCTAGTATGCATATCGTAACGTTGCACACCGTAACGTTGCACGACGTAACGTTGCACACGAACGTTCACGTTTTTGTTTTTCACTCTACCGCCAGCATAGATGTTTACACATCAAAAACAGACCAAATAATTGTTATATACTGTGATGTTAAAAATAAACAGATTATATTTTTTTTGGAAAAATACATTAAATCATTTATAAACAACCAACAATAAAATCAATTCCAATTTAGTTTAAACTTGTTCAAATGCAAGTATTGGCTTAAACTTATTATTGATTAGAACAAAACTGAGATCATTTCGTTGAAAATTTCCAAATTCCATTTTAAATTACCTCATTTTTCCATACAAATTCACATTTCGACATGAGGCAATAGAGCTCTTCCAAGATTTGTCTTTTCTCTTTCTAATTTGACATCTAAAAACAAAAACAATATAGTCCCTAGTTGGAAAATATTAATATGCTCTTGGCAGTGTTTAAAATCCGGTAATTTCATAATTTTTTGTATTTGGAAGTGAAAATTTTATCAAGCGTTTGAAAAAAAAAACAAATTTTAGTGCTTTTTAGATTAATATCACTATTATTAAACACACGACTTTTTTGGCTCGCCGTCGTACCTTTGATATTTCGTTTTGTTTTTCAACCAGGGAGTGCTGTCAGATTGTTATTTTTCTTTTTTACAAATTTTACACTGACACTTCTGACATTTTGTGGCAGAGGTCCATTTCAACCAAATTTGCTAGAAATTAGTTTGGAAATTACGTGCCAACCTTACGAACACACCCAATTGGAATCCATTTTAAAATCTTTTGTATTGATATGAAAAACAGAAACAGAAAACGGCTGATTACCTACACGTTTCTTTTTTTCGGTTGTTTCGTCTTTCGTCATTTTGACTTATTGGCGGTGAGAGATGTAGGAATGTAGAGGGAATGGAGCTACGTTTCTACACTCCTCACCCTATCTGTCAAAAGGACGAAAGACGACACAACCAAAAAAAGGAATCGTGTGATCGGGGTCAAAGAGAAAACAACGAATCCTTAACGGCTAAATCGAATAAAAAAATTAAATGAGCTGTCAAACGAAAATATTAAAAATTTCATGGTAAATATTACATAATAAAGGACGAGACTAGAGACATGCCAATTAATAACAACTATAAAAATTATTTTGTTGGCGCAGTCTAACGTAGTTTTCGGTTGGATTTCGGAACTGTTCCATTTCTATCGAAAACGTTGTAAAAGGAGAGTAAAAGGATTTACTGCGAACGTCTACACGAAAATGACATAATATTGGGCGTGTTTTTTGCAAGCCCGGAGGGAATTGGTAGAAAAAAACGACGTTTTGGCTAAGTAATTTAAATGTTAAATCCAACAACAACTAATCCCCTTCGGACTTAGCTAAGCTCAAAGAAAATTCTAGGGAATTAAGTTAAGCACGGAGAAAAACTGTATTACCGGCGTGGATTACATACCTATACATACATACTTGCTATGAATAGCTGTGCTCTATTATCTTCTATCGGGATCCGGATCTGGATCTGGATTAACTTTTAACACGTGTTATAAAAACAATTTTGAAAATTTCCCAGTATTTTGTTTGTGTATAACGTGTTTAAAGTAAATCCAGATCCAGATCCGGATCGCGATAGAAGATAATAAAACACGGCTAATAGTTAGTATAGAAACCACATTTGGTTTCTGTAATGGCGTCGCTAATCCCCGATTTCGTTTTTTTAAAACAATTCCCCCCCGAGGTATGCAAAAAAACACGCCTATTACATCACTGTCCGCGTTCGAGTGCCGATCATAGTTTTGATTTGTTGTTGCATTAGCTGTCATTATTCTTTTTTAACAACGGATTACAACAACACAAACCTATCCGGATAGCTTACAATAGTTAGCCAACCGCAGCCATTGTATTTATCAGTTATTTACTGCTATTTTCTTATTAAAATGATAGTTATCAATATGAATTCCCATTAAATCGATGCAGACAGCAATTCAGTTACAGTATACAGGTACATACCATACTTCTTAAGGACATGTGCAATAAATGTGCATGAGCTTGCTTGGTACATTTTTATGTGATTCATGTCACGTTCATGTCATATTTTCAAATCCATTTTTGTGCTCAAAGTAATTTGATTTTACACTTAAAATTTGTCACAAAAAAAAAAAATAAACAACCACGGTAACACACTTGCGTGATGTAAACAACTAATGCATAATTAGGTATGCATTTTATTTAAGAACAATCCCCTGCTCAAATATGTACAACAACCCACTTACACAAATAATAATAATTTATTCTATGGCAGGTAGGTAGCGTGAAAATTTTTTGGAAAAATCATATTCATATTTTTGGTTGGACACACAGGTAGTTTTAGAGCTAGAACATAATAAAACGTCAGTTTTAACGAAGAGAGTGCTTGTGATTCGCTTGAGTACCTTAATTTTCCATGAGTTACCAAGTCACGCATTCCGGATGTTAAACATAAACATTTTCTGAGACTTTTATTGTCTCTGATGGTGATGGTAAAAAACATTTCGATAATGTTTACAAACCATAAAGGGAGTTGTCCTCGAAAAAGTGGAGTTATCATTGTCTGAGACCATAATATCAGTCAACTGTTTTTCATAAATTTTCAATCATAAACTAATCGAAAAATTTGTTGCTGTTTTGTTGTTACGCATATTAAAAGTCGTGTTTTTTACAAGCCCGGAGGGATTTGGTTGAAAAAAAACGACGACGCCATTACAGAAACAAAATAGAGTTTTCATACAAACTATCGATAACAAGTATGCAATTCACGCCGCGCCGGTAAAACAGTTTTTCTCCGTGCTTAAGTTAGATAAGCCTCGAGAATTCTCCGCGCTCAGCCAAGTCCGAAGGGGATTGATTGTTGTTGCATTTGACTAATTTCCTTGCAAGAATCACGGCTATTGATAGTTTGAATGGAAACATCATTTTTTTGGTGATGTCGTCTCTTTTTTTTCATCTAGTTAGCTGTGGGATTGGAAACAAAACACGCCTAGAATATGCAATCCTAAAGGGCTGGTCAAATAGAACGCCGCGATTGGGCGGTGGGGTCAACAATTCACAAGGAAGAAAAGAACGCGATATGCACAGCTCCCTCCAATTAGGCATTAGGTGCGTTCAGGAAAATTAAGTTACAGAGATTTTGTTCCGACAAAAAGATAGCAAAGGCAAACAAAACGAATTAAAATTCGTTGTCGAATTCTCAGTAAAATTTAAATTAGTGAGTCTATCCATCACCGTGGCACGCGTCTTTATAATCTGTAAAAGTTAAAATACTTTAAAATCTAGTTAAAGTGAATGCAATGGAGTTGCAGCCGCAAGCCCCAAGCCGCAAACCAAAAAAATCGATTTGTTAAGAAAAAAAAATCAATTTCTCAATACAAATGAAATCTTTCATTTTTACAAAGATTTACCCGTATTTGCACACACACTAAGAATATTTGATATTTCTCGTCAATTTGAAAGTTTTTTTGTCGCGTAAAAAGAAAATAAATATTCAATAGTGTTTAAATCCAAAATTTCAAAAATTGTTTTTTTTTTTGCAAAGAATAAGAAATATCGGAGTTTGGAATCAAAATATTTAAAGACGATAAATACAGCTGAATACCATCGCCGGTGTGTCGGATTTTAAGAAGTCTGTACTTCGAATTCCTGCTTCTTTTCAACTTTTCACCGTTGCCTGCGGAAAGCTTTTAAGGCTGAAATGTGTGACTGGCGCGAATTATCACAATATTATCGATAGTTTGTATGGAAACGTGAAAAGAGCTATCGGGAATGACGGTAACGGCAACGCCAGTTTCATTTTGGAAGAAGTACGGACCGATGATTCTGCCGTGTTTATTAACTTACTATAGTTTTTAGCTATATATTAAGATATTTTTACCTAAATTATTGTTCAATAATATGTGGGATTAGCTTTAAGGAATTTTTTGAAGAGTCTTAAATCTAAGGAACCGCACTGTATATACTTCAAAGCTTGCCTCAAATGCAGAAAATATTTAGGCACGTTTCTACAACTTTACATTCCTTCAAAATTGAAGTGCACTACCACTTATTTCCAAATAGAAAAAAAAACACATCATCACATTTTTAATTGCACCTTCGCTTCAGTGTATATGAGTTCAAAACTCGTGTACATTATTTATAGTCGTAACACAATACAAACGATATAGCTCCTTGTCCTTTATTTCTCCAAAATGCCATCAGGGGTTGCAGATGTTTGTTGAGAATCCTTGTATTGTTGCACAACTGCATTTAGATTTTATATGGTTTCCCTTGCCTTGCCCCTCCTGTGCATTTGTGCAATTTACCATGATACTAATGATGATGATGATCATGAACTTGGAACATGATTCATGAATCGACTGACGGATAAATAATAGCTTTGTACCTATCTACTGACTGGATATGAAGGTACAACAAAAGGTTATATATTGGTGATGTTATTGTTGTTGCATAATAATATTCCCCACAGTAGCACCAGGGGTTGGATATTTTATTTTTTTTTTTTTTTCAATTTCATTGTTGTTTTCTCTTCCAGCGAACGACACCTCTTCTATATAATAAATGGTTTATGTATGTTGAATTTCAGGACATTCATATACATACTTATAACAGTTTCGATTTGATATGCTGCTGAAAAACTGCGTGCATTCTGAGGAATTATAAGGACACGGGCATGAACGCTTTTTCCTAACGAGGGCTATTGACAGAAGCGCAGGGGATGTTAAAGGTGCTGGTTAATGTCAAATTTATTGATGGTTGTTTATTCTTCACTTTAAAAATAATTGTATCTTGAATTTAAATATCTACAGAATTTTTTGTAGAGGTATACATTTTTACGTTGCTTATGATGGTAATGATAGTTAGTATTGATGGTATATGTAGGATTGTAGGTATTGTCAGTGTCATAAAATTCTCGGCGCCATATACAGCTATATAAGCTCTTATCACAACTATTTAATATGATATCTTATTAATACTTTACCTACCCAAGGCCAATGGCATCACTACTTTTTCACCTTAACGCCTTAAAAATGTCCCTGCAGACAAAAATCCACTTTATGGTGCATCGTAGATATTTGTATGTCTATATGTGTGATGGTTGCTTATAGTAAAGTGTAATGGTTTGACAGGCATCAATGTGGTAAGGCTATTCATGTTGTCTGAAGCGGAATTCAGTTATTCATGGCAATGTCTACGAGCATGTGCACCAAGGAGATATACGAAACTGCAACTGCATTCTCCATAAAAAATCCCATCTCCAATTCCCCATCGCAATACCAACCCTTCATTATTTCATTCCGCAAGCAACAAGGATAGAGTAGTACAGTCAATCTGACGTTTAAAATTAAAAACATTAAAAAATGTATTCATTTACAATTTGAATTATCGAAATGTTGTTAACGAGATCAGAATAATCAAGAAAGTGTGAAGACCCAAGTCGTCGAATCGTATTTATTCCGCTGTTAAAGCTCATGTTAAAAAAATGTACCCCCATCATTTTTTGTTTTTAATCTTTTAATATACTACGTTTTCATTAGAGCAAATGAGTTAATTTCGTTGAAAATTTCCAAATTCGAATCCAAATTACCTCATTTCCCTTACATATTCACATTTTGAAATGAGATAATTACAACCAAAACTGCACGAAATTCGGTAGGAAACTACGTGAACACTTTATGAACACACCTAAGTGGAATCCATTTAATGTGGAATTCATTGAAAACAACAAGAACAAGCCAGATCAACGTCAAAATGAAATGAGCTGACAAATGAGATTAGTAAATTCTTATATGAAAACACTTTTCCGGAATTTGCGAAATTACCTCATTTCGGCTCTAATAAAAACGTAGTATAACGACCGTAAAAACATAAGAAATTGTAAAAAAGATATTTTCCAATTTTTTTTTTACTTTCTCAGCATTTTCCTATCGAATAGCTAATCCGTATTACCAATAGAAAAATTCATTCAAGTACACTTTCAGCACATGTCATTTTACCCCCCAACAAGAGCTGTCAAAATATTGATTCGTTTTTACTGTTTTGTTTACTTGTTTTAGATTGACTTCTGCAAATCCACTCCTAGCAGTAGAATATACATAGATGGTGTTCACATTTGACTCACTCCGCGTGACTCATTTTGACATCTTTTTCTTTTATCTCACTCCACCTCACAATAGACTATCTGTTTTTCATCAGGAGGTGGAGTGAGATAAAACAAAGAGATGTCAATACGAGTCGCGCAGAGTGAGTCCAATGTGAACACCGTCATAGGTATTCGAATTTGAAGCAACAAGAAGTAGTTGTAACCATTTTTTGGTGTAAATTTTGGCACTTCTTCATATACAGAACCATTTTCCCACGTCTTTTCAGAACAAGAACTGTCATTCTGAGAGCAATGCTATAAAAGATCATAAAAAATTACCTCTGTGTCAAATTCTGCGTGCTCTATAATTTCTGTTTCAACTCATACAGCAAATAAGATACATTATGTCGGTATCTATCGGTAATCCTTTTTTTTTTAAAGATACCCATTTTGTCAACGACAGATTGACTGTATACTCTAAGGGCATGGAGCTGCAGACCAAATCGCAGACATTTTCCTCCCACAGAGACGACTTGGAGTGGTCGTGGTGTGCCTGGTGAATTCGGTTCACATTTGCAATATCGATTTTTCATCCCTTTCCCTATTTGTATTTGTTTAACGATTTCCAACACAATACAAATACAGAAGCGAATTCCAAAAGAAAACACGTGGCTCCCGCTCCCTATAGACACGACAACGTTACACCGCACCGCTCAATTTGATGTTCCTGAAGCCACCCCATATTCAGCTATCAACTTGTTTTACAATATAGGCAAAAACAAAATTATATCAGGGTGGGTGATTAGTCTGGAATCAATTGAAATTAAATTTTACCAGCTCTGAACATATTCAAAGACAACAGTTTTGCATGCATGTGACAATGACAACCACACACAAACAAAAGTAAATCCAAATAAAAGAACCCACATGGGAAAAATGACTGAAATTATAGCAGTGACAAAATGGACAAATCTGCCCCGAGCCGGGATAAAACTCAATTCGATGTGCAGTAGCAGATAGAAGTGAAAAATACCATGTGAAAATGCCATGATAAGGTCGAATGTTCTTGTTGGTGCTGAAAGACCAAGAGTACAGGCTCGACGCCTTATTATTTTCAATGGTGTGGGAAAATAACTATCAAAAAACTTGGTAGGTATAAATAGATGAGTAGATCTAATGTGGCTTTCGTTTCAACCAATTCAGATTTGGGTGTCAGATCTTAAATCTTACTGGCAAAACGAACACAAAACGTGATTTTATTTTTTTTTATGATTGTATGAGTGCCTTTTTTAAAACAACACTGGTAAAAGTCACTTTTCTTTGATGTGTGTGCAAGTACGTGTGAAAATCTGTGTAAATCTTGCTAAAAATCGAGATCTGCAAAATCGACTTCAGATCGACAAAAATTCGATTTTCTTGGTCGAAAGGAAAGGAAAAACTTGTCACAAAGCAAAAAAATCAAAATAAAATCGTTTTTTTTTTTGGTCGAAACGAAAACCACATAACTTCACACAAGAATGTAAGAAGCTGTTGCAATTCAAACAAACATATTAAACATGCAACTATTAGGCCCGGTTTTTCTTTGCGAGATCATCTTAAGGCATGTTTTGTAATCCCGAATTTACTCAAAAAAACTGTACAACAAAATAGGTCAGAAGAGCCTACATAATTTCCACGTAAGCCCATAGAGAAATACGTGTGTTACCGGCGTGAATTACATACTTGTTATCGATAGTTTGTATGGAAATGGTATATTTTGTCTGTGATGGCGTTGCTAATCCCCGATGTAGTTTTGTCTAACCAGTTATGTCTCTCCAGGAGGATTGCAAAAAAAAAAACGACAAGTGTCCCACTTTGATTTCGATAGATTTTTGACAACTGAAAGTTAAATTTAATCCTATACTAATTCTTAGCATTTATTAATAGCGTTTTCGTTTGTCCGTCCGGAAACGCGAAAACGCTATGACAAAACTACTAACTCATCAATAACAGGTGATGTTTGTCAGCTGTCACAATAACGGTAATTAGGTATAATGGTTTTCAGAATAATAACAAGGAATGCCTCGTCGGAAAACCGTTTTTTTTTAAGAACAAAGAGTGTTTATAACCAGACCAGTGTCCCCACTTCACAATTAACCTTTTTGAATTTTATAACCGGTGTTAAAACATAATCTATGACCTGCCATGGTGATCACTTCATCAGATTCACATTCGAAAATATATCATTTTTTCACTTTCAACCAATACTTGATCCCTAAAACAATACAAAATGTGACAAAGAATGGTTTGATTTTCACACTTTTTGGTTTTTATTTTTCGCTAAATTGGCTCTCAGGCAGGGTATAAGACTTTAATTCTCTTTTTTGTATTTTATTTTCACAAGATTAGCTATTGGACACAATGAATTGGAGAATTGGGTTAGGTGGTGTTTAATAGCAGTGATTGAGTATGAATAGCATTTCCGCAATTGAGGAATCAAAGTGTTTCAAGTCACTATTATCTTATGTTCCTATTAACTTAAAAAAAATGGTGGTACAGAACTCATGTAAAATCGATGACATTTTAATTAATGTCTTTTTTTATTCTGTGTGTTTAATTGAAAAAAAAAAACTATTAAATTTGTATCGAATTCCTATGAATTAGATAAACCTTTTTAGTTTCATCAAATAAATACAAAATTTTAGTTTTATTTTCTCAAGAAGTATCAACTTATTTAAGCAAAACAAAAAAGGTCAGGGTTTTAATTCTTCCTAAAGTGACGTTTTAAACGTCATTTGCTATTTATAAATATCCGTGTTCCATTGGGCCTTGCAAAGTACTTTTTAGTACTTCCCAGTAGATGATGAATGGAATGCTTTCATTTTGCCAAAAGTAAAATCTAACCTCAATATCAATTTAATTTCGGTTTTGTTTTCTTATTTTACTTTAAAATGTGAAAAATGTCAACAACAGTTATCTATTACGTTATCTCGTACGTATTCTGTTGATTGGTGATGTCTTTTTCTTGTTTGGAAACATTCTGTTACTAGATTAATGAACTACTTTGAACTACTTCGACCACAGAAGAAGTACCACAGGTAGAAGTAGTTGACTGCAGCCAGAAGTACTTGGCAGTAGATACTGGAGCCCAAAGGAACACACCTAATGCCTGAGATCAAGGACCGTTTGTAAATGCAAAACACTCATAAATTCTTTTCACAACATGCTTCAAAAAGTTGCAACCTTACTTTCATTGTTTTGTTATGTTAAGTGGAATATTTTATATGTGGATTGGATAACCCTTTTTTGATATTTGACAATGGAAAGGGCTGATGCTGTTGAAATGTGTTACTGTCTGTTTTTTTTTTGTATTCATCCGTGGTTCTATGTATGACCTGCGTTGGAATCCTTTTGGATGGCAAAAGATTTATGAGTCAGAAATATGGTTAAAAATGGATGGAAACTATACGACTCCTTGGATGAATAACCCTTTTCTTTTTTTTTTAATTTGGAAAAGATGCTTGTAGGTATGCAGATTTGCAAGAAGAAATACAAGGCCGTGGGATAAATTTTCATGAGCTAACTTAACACCTATATAGGGTTAACAAGAACACAACGCAATGGTGATGATGGATAGATGTTTTTAAAGCCTTTAAAGTGTATAAGATTGGTAAAATTATTTAATATTATATAATATTTAATATTTATTAATTTGCCTGCAAGCTTATCAGATAAAAAATGAGAATGTGTGTATAAAGATCTCAAACAGTAGGGATCTTCACACACCTGGTTAAATTGTTGTTGCAATTCACATCTATTTATCGACGCCGGAAAATATTACAAATGCAACAATGTAAACAAATGGGTTTTGGAGGGTGAAACGTACGAAACATTCTCATCTTCATATGGCTAATCTGTGGCCTTTTCGATTGGTAATCCGAGAGAACGATTTTATACGTATGAACTTTTTTGGAACGATTCTGAAAACAAAATCAGAAGCAAATTTCTCTTCTTTTCAGAAGAAGAACTGTCATTCTGACTCCAATCGAAAAGGCCATAATGCATATTCAAGTAGATTGGGAACGCAAACAAATTTGACATGTTTCATATTCTGTACACTATTTCTCCAATTCTCTTAAAAAAATATTTAATTGTGTACATATGTTAAGCTATTTATATTTTACACCCTCATTTTTGTAAGGATAAAAAAATTCATTGGTATCTTTTTGGTTTGACGTTAAAACGTCACGTTTTAACTGAGGATTGTGTGTCAATACCCATGAGTATTCAATTTCACACACGTACTTCTCAAAGTTGAGTGACACTGGTACCTACCTACCTATTTTGTATTTTCAGTTTCAATTTCAACCCCTTTCTTGCAAAATATATGTAAATACCTTATTCGCATTCATCCGGCAAGTCAGCACGCGTATTTCTTAAAAAATCTTTGTCATAGTACCTATACCTATTCCAGGAATAATCCGCTACGCACATTATGACATTTTAAAAAGAGACTATAACGCCATGGTGACGGCTGTTCTTGACAAAAAAAAAACGATTCATATACAATCAGCAGCGGTGTCGTATTAGACCGATATTAATGGCTTCTCACAGTCTATGTAGGTAATTTATGTAAATTTAAATTTATATTCAAATACTATCGAATTTAATCTTTTACTCTGTGAGTCATTCCAAAAGGATATTCCAAGCGAAAGGATATTCTATGGGCTAGGTATGGTAGGAAAGTGTGTGTGTGTTCGAAGAAGATTATTATGTTAATGAGGATATTTTTGACGTCATCCTCAAACGTTAACTGGAACTGGTACCGATGAATCATAAGGCAAAGAAGCACTTCAAGACAAGTTTTGTTTGTAATGTAAGTAGGTAGGCTTCTAAGCAGATAATAATTTAAAATAAATAAACACAGGACGGTCAAGCATATAAAAAAAAAAGTGGGTGAGTGCCGGGACTCACGGTAAAGATGTGTAAACATCAACGTTGGTCCGAGTGCCGGATTTTTGTTATGGAACGTACCCAACAGGCATAATGCAGTTATATCGTAACGTAGGTATTTCACGTAACATGGTAAATGTAACGTATTACATGTTAGGCCCACGTTTTTAATTTACCTTACTGCTAGCTAAAATGTTTACAAATAAGAATTTCTGATTCATGATTAATACATTCCGAAAAGTATAAAATTTATTACAATCTCAAGGCTTTACTTAACATTCACGACTTTTTGCAAAAAAGTGGCAAAAAGTGGAAAAGTGAAAAACAAAAACCATGCACTTGAGATGCCTGTGTTCGAAATAGTTGCGTTTGATCTGTCAAATCAATCTGAAATGACAGATCAAACACAATTTTCGTATACTTTTTCGCACACAAAGGCATCTCTAGTGGTTGTTTAAGCTATTCACTTTTCAACTTTTTGCAATGTGAACACAACCGACTTAATCTGACTTTCGTCGTGAAAACAAAATACAGATCTATGCTTGTTGAAGGATTTATAGGAAATATTTTGATAATAAAATTTTAATTTTATCAAATAAAAAACATTAGATTCTGTAGTGTTTAAGTACCAAAGAAAAAGTACAGACAAAGAAATCAGATGTCATAAAAGAAAACGTCAACAATTATCCCCAAGTTTTTAATTGATATTAAACAACAATAGCCGTGTTTTTTTTGCAAGCCCGGAGGGATTTGGCTGACAAAAAAATTCACATCGGGGATAAGCGACGCCATTACAGAAACAAAATGGAGTTTCCATACAAACTATCGATAACAAGTATGCAATTCACGCCGGTAACACAGTTTTTCTCCGTGCTTAAGTCAAGCCCCGAGAATTCTCCGCGCTTAGCTAAGCCCGAATGGGATTAGTTGTTATTGCATTGAAAATGTAAATTGCATGAAAGGACGTCGTTTTTGTCGACCAATTTCCTCAGGGCTTGCAAAAAAAACACGGCTAATGTAAACAAGTGGGTTTTGGAGGGTGAAACGTCTATCTATGCACCTTTAGGCCAGGCGCGCACATGCAACCAAACAGTTTGGTTTCGATTTTGAGCACTGGGGATTATATGAGAGTCCGCCGGTTTATGTGCGCGGACTCTCATATAATCCCATATTGCTCAAAATCGCAACCAAACTTGTAAGTTGCATGTGCGCGCCTGGCCTTAGGTGCCAGTTATAAATAGATTTCATTGAAAACCATCATTAAAAACTTTAATGACTAATTTTGGTACCTTTAGAAAGTGAAATCAGTAATTATTTTGATGCAAAAATAAAGCTGATGGCTTAAATTATAATTTTTGTGAAAAAAAATTGAATGGGGTCCACACTTCGCCATAAAATGACGTTTAATTTTTCAATGATCATTGATAAGGTAGTTCATTCATTGAAATAATAAAAGTCATTTTATGTGGACGGCTGGTCCAAAATGAAAATTTTTTCGGCAAATATTAATAAATAAGTCACTACCTACATATTGGCATCAAAATAATTACTAATTTTACCTTTTAAGTGCCTCAAAACCAATCATTAAAATTTTTAATGATAGCTATAACTGGGGCCTTACTTAAAACATTTATGTTCGGTTTCACAAATATTTACCAGGCTTTTAAATTTAAAATGACATATTTTTAATGGAACAAACGTCATTTTAAGATTTAATAGCCTGTTAAATAGTTAAAAGGGCTTTATGATATCGGCCATTAGAGTGAATGGCAACACCTTCTGTCAGACATATTTTCTGGTCCGCTAGTTCCTATTCTGACAACTTTTAAAAAGGCAGTAGGTTCGTAAATTCTTTTCTAACAATCCCAATGCTAGTGATAGAGTTGTACGAGTACCTAGGTATACCTAAAATTTAATCCTAAGAAGCCAAATGCATGCAAAGCCAACAAAAATATCTGTAAACTTTACACAGCACCCAGTAAAATTATTCATAAGCAGCATATAGCAACTCATCTACATTTGTATAGTACATACGTTCGTTCCCAAGAATGAAGAAAAAAAGGGGTTGTTAGTAAGCGCCCTCTTTCATCTTTTTCATGGCAAAGTAAACACTCGTTAGTACGTCAAATTTGAATGTCGAAAACAAGAAGAAAAGAAAAAGGAAAATACCTACGCCAAATGTTTTCTTTTGGCACCATGTTTTAGTGGAAATTCATTGTCACGGTTGTGTTCTCAGCATTTTGAAACTTTTTTTATTATTTAAAAAAGAGGTTTTTTTATTTAAAAAAGAGTTTTTTTTTTTTAAATAACGATTGCAGCATTTTAGGGGTTAAACCTCGTCGTTGCTTTATTTTCACCTTTTTTCTATCTGTGGAAGAAATATTTTCCACGCTTCTCCTCCTTCTTATGCATAATAGATTGAAAGTCATATTGAAAAGGCTGACATGGCTTCAATTTATGAATGTAGCGTTGACGGCGGCGGTGGCATATAATAGAACTAATATAGTGAGAGCCCAGAGGCAAGCCTTTCATCGTTATCCTTTTACAGAGACAAGGTTTGCACTGTATCCTCAAAACAAGTAGGTATGCCTAGTGAGAGTCCTTAACATTTTGTGTTATTCTTTTTGAATTGCGGCTGAGGTTCAGTGATGAGGATGACGATGACAGTTTGGGAGAATGTCATCCTATAGGCCTCGTTTTCGAATATATATAATTATACATTGTACATTGGTTTCCAAAAGAAAATCCCCAATCCTTATGCAAGCATTGAGCCTTGACAACAACAATTTGCATAATGATGATTCTTTTGGCTACTTATAGTGCAACAAAAAAGATACTGTTTTCTCGTCTGAATTTAGTTTGTGACCCGCTAAGGTTAGTGAACTTATTCCCTCTTTTTTATTTATGGTGTCTCGGTTTTGTTTTATGTTTTGTGTTGTTGTTGTTGCTATTCTCAAGAAAGAAGCCTAAAAGATTGGGGGAATATGCAAATTTATAAGATATTTTTTTGTTGATATTCTTGTCAGGATTTTGTTCTTGCAAACGATTGCACACGATTGTGCACGTTCAATTGGAAGGATGCTGTAATAAAGTTGGCTTTACTTTTTCCATCGGGACTATATAGGTTGCTTTGGTATGGTTGGTACTTCAGTTATACCTAGATACACAAGGATTTTCGACTTGTGGTAGGTTCGAGAGGAGAAAATGAAGTTTATCTTTTCACTATGGTTTTCAATTAGAAGAGTTTTTATAGCAAACAAAAAATTTAAGGTGGGGCAGTCTGACTTTCAGTTTGTATAGATAGGTATGTTTAGTTAGACGATGGTCGTCCAAACGATTTTTTACGAAACGACGTGTTTACAAGATTGATCCGTGTAGTCGTACAGGTACAATGGCATCTTTGACCTCTTTCACACAAGGAAACTAAGTTTCCAGCAACTTTGTCCCTTTTCACAAGAGGAAACTGAGTTTCCGGCAACTTTCACTTTGTAGGAAAGAAGGCCATGAAATAAGTGGGGTGAACAAAATATCCACGCTCAACAATTGAGGAGATTCTTTTAATATTCCTTCTCACACTTAAGGTACTGTGCGTTCACCAACAGACTTTATATGGAAACTACAGAAAATCTCTTACGATTTTGTTTCTTCGTGTGAAAGGTAGAGGAATTAAAAGAAAACGTTAACAAATACAGTTTTCAGTTTTATGTGATTGACCGTTGCTTATTAGCTGTGATTTGAAATTCAAAAATGTTTTCAATATTGAATTCAATATATATTTGCTTTTTTTTCCTAATTTTTCAAGTTTTATTCATTATTTTTTATTAACAAAATTAATAAATGTATATTTCTTCAAAATCAGCTGACACTTTGACATTTCTCATTCCCCTACTCCACTTCAAAAGTAGGTGCAGAAAATGCTTAAGGAACAAAACTGTTCTCGAAAACTTCATGAAACACAAAGTGATAGAATGAAGAACAGTTTAGCACACGCTTCTTACTCATAATGCACATACTACTGTACTTTTCTGTTCCTTACGCACACCTACTATCTATGTCTGTTCCTGAGATTTTTCGCACTTAATCTGATTGACAGATAAATCTGACTGTCAAAATTTGAGGAGCGTTTATAAAATTTTCCCAGAGAAAAGAAAAGCTGTCAAAATGCCGGGAACGGTTTGAACACTTATTTCGAACACTTTTAAATAAATTGATAAAGTTTGTGGCGTGATAGTGAAAGCTCGTGTTTTTATTGATAATCGGCTGGAATTGGATGGGCCTACAATTTTTCTGCCAAATCCGGACGCATATTATGAGGGGTATTTGGAGATTTTGACACTTCTTCGGCTGTCGTGAATAGAACATTTTTTGTTCTTAGGTGGAAGTGGCTGGGATTCGATCCTCAGACCTTCGGCGTGACAGTCTTAAATACGCCAAAACTAATGTGAACACACCCGACTCACTTTGGCGTTCAGCACTCGTTGAAACAAAACAAAAATCTGTGCTTGTTGAAGGTTTAATAAGAATTTTCTTACTTACAAAATATAAATCTTAATAAGTAAACATTTTCCAACTGAAAACAAATTGGAAAACGTCAAAATTTGTTCTCACAATAAAGTGGAAGTGAGCAAAAGCACAGAGAAGTCCAAAAAAAGTCGGAGGAGACAGTCCAATGTGAACACCGTCTAATAAACAGACATTGAGCGAGCCCTGATTACACGATTCCTTTTTGTTCGGTTGTTTCGTTCGTTGGTACAATCTTTAACGTCTGTATATCATGCTGTATTATAAGGAAGTGAAATGTCAATTATAACAGTTTTGGTTTAGAAAAGTACTGTTTATGCGGCCCCGCCAGGGCCCTCTGCTGGTGGGCATACTTGAGACACCCAGAGTTTTTGTTTCAAGTCGTGCGAAGCGCGTTAACACACGCCCACCTTTAATGGCGCGAAAAACTGTTATAACTGTTATAAATTGGCATATCTCTAGTCTCGTCCGTATTATAAATGTAGCAGTCGCAGTACTGGAAACCTTTTCACATGGTGATGTTCGCTATTACTTTGGAAGTGACTCAAGACATGCCAATTATAACAGTTTTGGTTTATAAATGTACTATTTATGCGGCCCAGGGCCCTCCGCCGGTGGGCATACTTCAGGCACCCAGATTTTATTTTTCAAGTCGCGCGAAGCGCGTTAACGAACTTTTAATGGCGAAAAACTGTTATAACTGTTATAAATTGGCATATCTCTAGTCTCGTCCTATTACTTCATATGTATCCCTAAGTATTTGTATTACTACCAAATTGTTAAAAAATGTTCTCCCTCATACGTATACTTTTCGTTACGAGAATATTTACCAACTCTTTCCGTAACGATGACAATTTTAAACTTTTCCTAATAAACGAGCACAACCTTACCGGTAGCTTTTATTCAAAAATGTGTTTGGATAAAGTGACGAGCTTTGTGCTGTCAGTCCATGTCCTATCTTCTAGCGCCAACAGCAGAGGCACGATCACCCAAAAGCCCGCCCAGGCGTTCAATTAATTATATACATCTCCCCCCTCACTTCGTTTTCATGTAAATTCTGATTAGTCCCATTTAAAATGCACAAGACCACTTAACGAGCAAGTACCTAATAATGAATTTTCTGGCTTCATCCATTGCGTTTAAGCTTACATTTAGTCACAAAGCGATACACTTTTTTTTTTGTTATTCGCTATCACTATGCCTTAATACTTAGGTATACAGAGCATTAACCTTGATAAACTTCATTTAAATCTATCCTATTCCAGAAGGCCCCACTCAATGCTAATCCTCTCATTATTTTCTTCCAAATGATTTACTAGACCACAACTGCTTCTTCATAAATCTTTTATTAGATTTAAACGACATTAAAGAATTTTCAACAACAAAAAAAAACACAACATCTGTCAGACAGATTATGTCGCATCTGACTTATAGAATGGCACGATCGCACCCATGCTAAGGCATAAATGTGACATTCTACTTCTTCTTCGATAGTTCAAAGTGTCAATAATTAAATTCCAACAATTTGAAGGGTGTTTGTGGTTAAAAATAAATTGCCACACGCCACAATTAAATGCAAATAATGTAATTTTGAGAAGAATTTTATACAAATTCCATAGGTACGCGTTAAAAAAAAATTTTAACCAACATTTTTGACACAACACATCGATATTACACTGATTCATTAACGGTAATTGTTATCGAACTATTATTATCAATCGATTATCATAAATCAAAAATATAATATGACGGCGTATCGAGCGAGAAAAATCACAGTATGTTGGTATACCTAATTGGCATAATCAACCACCTCTCCATCTCCTCTTCTTATGGGGGTTAGGTATAATTAAGCAAGGCAACTTTTTTTTAAACGAATTTTCATTTCGATGCATCAAGATGATGATGTCGATAACATCGACGCTATTAATCAAAAAGATGTGCGTGACATCGTGCGGCGTTAAATTGATAATTGCGATCAAGAGAACCATTTATATTCCTGATGCCTATAGTCTATGATGACTCTGGCGGCCGGCGTGGCGTGGCCATGGTGACTGCATTAGCTGCAGAGCTTACCCGAACCAAACCCGGTATCAATAGAATTAGATGACTTTTTTATGGCCCCCACATCGACATGAGAAATTATAACGACATCAAAATAATCGGAGAAAATTTCTGATATTATTAATTGAGATTGTGCATCTCGAATAAATGGAATAGAGATGGCTTGAATAATCGTTATCGTAATTTGAAAAGTAAGATGATTGCAACTGTTTTGGTTTAATGTACATTTAGGTAGGCACCTACATACATATTATATAGCCATTTGGATAAAGGCGATTTGACTACTTTTATTTACTGAGTGAGATTGAAACTCAAAATGTGTTGGGACTTGGGACTGGGAGTGGCGAGTGGGGCAAAAAAGAGACTGAGTGCACGATAGGTTATTTATTATTCGAAAGTAGAATGGAATACGTGAGACGTGAGCTGATGAACATTTAATTTGATTAGTCGAAAACGAAAAAGGAAATTGAACAACAAAGATGCTCAGAATTTTGGTTTATTTTTATGGTGATGTTATTGTTGTTTTATTATGGTTGCCTTTCGAAGTCGAAGAGGAAGTGCATTTCAGAATGTTTTTTTTTTTTAATAAAGTCGAAAAAGCCTGCATTGCTGTATTGATCCTACATTACAAGCGAAGCACAATGATTTTGTTAAAAAAACTTTTTCAGAATGAAATCATTATGGGAGTTTGGAAAGAAACGCATGACTATACCTAATAACATCAAAGAATCCCATAATTTATGGTTTACCGAAAATCCACAAAGATCAAAGATGGTAGGTATACTATCTAGATTTATGGTCAAGCTACTGCAGGAGATTCAGAATATTCAGCTTAAAATGTAAGAAACTCCAGTGATTTTATACAAGCTGTCTTTACAATTCGTTTGGATGATGATGACATTCTAGTGTCGTTTGATGTCGTTTCATTGTTGACCAGTAGGTATTCCTATACACTTGGTTTTGACAACAGTTGAGAAAAAGTGGAGTCTCATCAAGGAAAATACAAGAATTAAAAATTCCATGTTATATAGAGATGTTTGAACCGGGTCAGTATATCAGCAGAAGCAAGCTGTGCCCATGGACAACACAGCATCACTTGTAAACTCACGCACAAACCAAAAATCTTGCCCAAAAATGTGGATGACTAATGCTGCATTTACACGACTGACAAATTGCCATTTTTCTGTCACTATACTGCCAAAAGAATGAATTTTTCCATTGTTCTGTCATTTTTTTGACAGTTAAATGCCAGAATACTGCCAATTTGGCAGTCGTGTAAATGCAGCATAATGCTGGATTTACACGAATGACAAGTTGGCAGTTTTTTGTCAGTATACTGCCAAAAGAATGAATTTATCCATTCTTCTGCCAGTTTGTTGACAGTTAACTGCCAGAATACTGCCGATTTGTCAGTTGTGTAAATCCAGCATTAGGTATTTGCTGTGGTAAAATTGTCTGAAGTGAACGATACTTCAGCAGCACTTAACTCGTTCCATACATAATAAAAATTCACGGTTGAAGTTGAAAAAGAAGGCCAGTTTCCCTATTTGGACATATAGGTGCGATTAGACATAAAAGCCATATTATTTTCGATTGGTACAAAAAACCAACCTCTTCATACTGGCTCATCAACTTTCAACTGTAACTCAAGCCAGCACAAAATTCTATATAAATCAAATTCGAAAATGAAACGAATTGTGAAAAAGCTATGATTTGTTAATCAAGCTGAAAAAAAAGTGAACAAACACACTTTGATTATCACGGATCTTTAATCATATTTTAGGAACAATGATAATCAAATTGCAGATTTAACCCACTGTGAACAAGCTGGCTCTTAGGCTCAGTAAAGAAAAATTCACTCATTCATTCACATTCATTCGACGTAAATTTTATTAAAATCGTTAGTCATCAAATAAAATATGGCACGGCGCACTTTGTCATTCATGTAAACCTAGCATCATGCTGCGGATTTATACGACTGGCAAGTTGTAATGAAATGATTTCTTCCGATTACTTAATGGCTGATTTCCAATGCCGCGTTGGGCGTCGCTTTGAAAGATTCTTCTGTCAACGCAAAAGTTCAGATATAGAAATTTATGTAAAGTGTTTACAATGACGCGTTGGACAATAATGTTACGATTTGGCATCTATTAGCAGGTACACAAACCAACGTAACATAAGCGACCTCAACGCAAAAGTTGAAAAATATCTACTTCTGCGTGCGTTTTGACAGTAATGTTAGTTAATATGTATCTTGTGTGTGTTCAAAAAAATTTGAATTTGTTTTCAAGAGGTAAGAATATAATTAGATTTTGAAATATTTGTACATAAATTTGAAGTTGTAGAATAAAAATTGTTTTATAAGATTTCTTTTGAAGAGAAATGTATTATTTTAGTGAAGGAGCATGAGTAGGAGGGTTGACGACACATCCTTGTTGTTTTAAAAAAAAAGTTTCGGGCGCTTTGCTTTCATTTTATCAAAATTTAAGCCAAATAATCCTTCATCTATTCTATGATGGAACTCTGGAACCTACCAAAGCCGTTTTGGTTTTTCTTCTTAAACGTCTTCATAGGCCGAAACAGCAGCAAAGACTGCTTTAGCAACTATTTCTACTCTCGACAACTGATTTATTGTTGTTAATTTTAAATTTAAAGACCTTAACATTTGATTTGCAGAATGACACTGCAATTCTTTTTAATCAGCTGATTCTCTTAAAGTCATCTGTCATGTCGACGCGTCCGTAATGCTTGTAAACGTATACTAACGCATAACTAACTCGAACGCGTCATTGGAAATCAGCCATAAGATTTTACTTTGATTTCGTCGCGTTATAAATAAATAAAATACAAAAAAAAAATTAGGTATTTCAAATCTGACAGAATTTTCGTCCTAAAAAAAAACTGAAAAGTGCAACTGCCGATAAATCTGTCAAAAAAAAAAAAACAAGTCCAAAATATATTTCATTGTTTGCTCTAGTTTACTACTGTATCGGATTAACATCAAAAACAACAATCCACTCCCATTTCCCATATTAAAATTAATTTCTCTTTAATTTTTTGGTATAAGTATAATTTATAAAAAGTGCAATGGACTGTTCCATGGATATTCTCTTTAATTTTTCATATGAAGAACAAAAACAAAATCCAAACAAAGCGCCCATCGCGCATCGCCCAAACCAAACATACCTTTTTCCACTTCCAACGAACCAGCACCATAAATTGCGGCATTATTCCCTTTATCCTTTGTGCGAACAAACAAAAAAAAAAACATCATTTCTCCTTCTCTGCTTCCAACAGCACGAATTCCAGTTCTCACTGGAACTGAACACAGACAAAACTGGAAGGCGGATTGGAAAACTGGAATCTAATGGCGACAAAACGGCATCATCGGAAATTTATTCCATTTCTCCTTTCATTGCTTCGTAGATTCTTTGCGGTCTCGCGTGTGAGTTGTGCACAGTGCTTTCTTTTTGTATGGAAAATAATAAATAGAAGAAAGAATTTAATAATATTTATATAAAAAAAGATACACCAGTGTGTGGGATTTATTTTATTCAATTTAAATATAAAGTAAACCTAATACGTAACCGATTGCTGTCGGAAGGAATAATTGCCCAACCGAACGTTACAAGAAAAAAATTGAAAATTTAAATTTTCTCAAAACAGAGGATACCCGAAGAAAAAAATCAGTTGAAGTGCAGTTTCAAATTAAAGCGAAACAAAAATATTTGAGTGTGGAAAAGTGATTGGAAAATATTTTCCTTTTAAAAAAATAAAAAAAAAAGTGTGATAAATCAGTGAGGAGACACAAAGTTACACACCCAACAGAACACACTTTTTCTAAACAAATTTTGGATATATCTTTTTATTCTTAAATTTTACATCGAATTTTTTCGACTTGAGAAACAAAAACTTTAAGGAAATTTATAACGTCTTTTGACAAATTAGGTAAGTTTTCTGTACATGTTATAATTTTTTTTTCACTTCATTCAAAGATTGTTAGTTTTGGGCATTTCGAGTGCGAGTACAGTTAGTAAAACACCCCTGTTTTGGGAGGAAAATGAGCCGCCAACAACCCTCAGTTTTAAAGGATAACCATAAATTACATTATACATGCATACTGTACTAAACAAAATGAAACTAATAGGTGTCGTTGTTATTGTTCGGCTAACTGGACATGCATTTTAAGGAAAAAAAAAGTAAGCGGCCGCTTGGCAGGAAAATCAACCCTTGGCCGGTGTATAGAGCGCTGATTTGCACTTTTTTTATTTTGCCTTCATCCCTTTTCTTTGTTGTTGTGATTCCAGGAATAAAGAAGAGGGTAGCTCAGTTACAATTGTTTTTTTTTTTTTCTTTATTTGAACAAGCAAAACACTAGAAAGAAAAAAAATTGCCTTTTTTCATATTCCATGGGCGACTAGACGACGACGCCGGTTTTCTGTTAGGTTTTTTTTTTTTTTTTTTTAGAAAATTTTCAAACGAGCTGCGATTGCATTTTCCCAGTTTTCCATGGTGATTCTCCTTCGCTTCGAAAGGAGAGTTAAGGAATAAAAAAGTGTTGCCAAAGGAGGTTTCTGTTTGATTGTTTTTTTTTTTAAAGCATGTTCCTACTTTTTTGTTGAAGATTTTTACCAAGCAAATAAAACTAAGTAAAAAGATTTAAATAAAAAAAACCTTTAAGGCGCGAAATGTATTACTTACCAACCTAGATATATATTTTTAGTAAAACAACCTTAGTAGGTACATAAAGGGTTTTCCAATAAGAGGTGTTATTTTGATATTCAAAGAAAAATGGCATTTTTTGAGATAAATGATCGGATGTTTATTTCATTATAAAGAGGAAGGTATGCCGTTAATAACACAACATCAGCCAAATGGCCGCCACGATCACGCTTACAGGACCATATCCTTTTCATGAAATTTTCCATAACCAAATCGCAAAGTGGCTGCCCTATGTCCTCGATAGCCTCACGAATTCCATCTTTGAGGTCTTGAATCGACGCTGGGCTGTTGGCGTAGACCTTATCTTTCACGTGGCCCCAAAGGAAGAAGTCGCAAGGTGTTAAATCACAAGATCTCGGTGGCCAATTGTGAACACCACTTCGAGAGATAACACGGTCCGGAAACTTTTCCCGTTAAAGATCGATGGTTTCATTGCTTGTGTGGCACGTAGCGCCGTCTTGTTGAAAGTAAACGTTGTCCAGATCAATACCATCCAATTCCGGCCATAAAAAATCATTAATCATCTCTCGATAGCGCAATCCATTGACCGTAACTGTTGCTCCAGCCTCATTTTCGAAAAAGTAAGGTCCAATGACCCCGCCGGACCATAAACCGCACCAAACAGTCACGCGTTGAGGATGGAGAGGCTTTTCAACAATAACTCTTGGGTTTTCCGAGCCCCAGATGCGACAGTTTTGCTTGTCGACGTAGCCTCCGAGGTGGAAATGGGCCTCATCAGTCAAGATGATTTTTCGATGAAATTCCGGATCATTTTCATGCATTTCAAGGACCCAATCAGCAAAGACACGACGTTGTTGATGATCAGCCGGCTTGAGTTCTTGTGTTAACTGAACTTTATAAGCCTTAAGACCCAAGTCTTTATGCAAAATACGGTGTAAAGACGTTTGTGGAATGCCTAATTCCAAAGAACGACGAGGAATGGACAAACCTGGGTTTTCTTCAACACTTTGGGCTACAACAGCAATATTCTCAGTTGTTCTTGAGTGACGTGCACGGGTTTTATTCTTCACATCACTAACTTGTCCCAACAGCTCGAATTTGTCCACCAATTTCTGTATTGCGGTCCGACAAGGTGCTTCACGACGACCCAAAAATGTTTTAGTTTTACGAACCGTCTCTGTCAAATTTTCACCATTTTTATAGTGAATTTTAATAATTTCAATGCGTTGTTGAAGCGTGTATCGTTCCATTTTTATTAATGGCGTAGTTACCTCTTATTGGAAAACCCTTTATATAGTAGCCTACCTAATTTAAACAAAATGTTCAATATTTTTCGCTTGTGGTTGAATTGTGTTGCATTCCATTTTTTCTTCAAAAATGTTATCTATTCTTAATTTTAAGGTAGACAGGTACTCCGTTTACATCGACCAAAGAACTGAGATTTGGCTACATTTACTGGCTGAGCACAATAGACGCGCGTGAACGCTCGTGTTTATTAAAACTTATTTAACTCCCAGAGTAGCGACCGCGTCTGCATCTTCATTGCATTCACTTCGCAGATTTTATGTATTTTATCTTTGCTGCGCGCCATGGCTCGCGTCTATAGCCGTGTTCCTTTGGTGGTGGCGAAGCATTCACGAGCACTTTGCTGGCCATTTTTAATGGAAAGCACAGAATTAATTTCCCTATAAACCTCATCTACTCGCCATGAAAGCACGAGGAGTTGGTAGTACTAGATTATTGTTTGGATCTACTCATGAGTAGTTCGCCAACTCCAAATGAACATGGTTTAGGTATATTGTTCAGCCAGTGAATCTTCGTGAGGCCGATAGTTTTACAAATCGAACTAACCTATGTATAACCATATCGTGATGAACGTAGGTATTCATTGCAAATTTAGTGGGGTTATCCACGGATTAGCCATATGGTTCACCCTCCAAAACCCATTTGCTTACATTCTTGTATTTGTAATTTCTTCCAGCGTCGATGAATAGATGTGAATTGCAACAACAATTTAACCGGTGTCTAAAGATCCCTACTGTCTATGTGCGAAGTTTTTATACACACATTTTCTTTTTATCTGATATCTGACAATTCAAGCTTGTAGGTAAATTAAAATGGCTGCCGGGGATTCTCATCTTCATCAATGTCGGCCTTCCAATGGGCAACAAATTAATTTTGTTGATCATAAATAAATTTTGGCTGATTTAACCATCTTTTAACTAGCCTCACTATACACCAGTGGAATTGAAAGTCATCAGTTTGGCAGCAGCCATCTCTACAGAAACGGATATACACCAACACCATGAAAAAAATACATCAACGTTTGTCCAAGCGTAGTTTTAAGGATCCATATTCGAAGTCGTCCATAAGTTGTTGACTACGTGCACAATTTTCACCAAAAATACATGGTTGTTACTAAACAGACATAATATTTGTAGATATTTACGGCTGTTCTGATATTCGGTCGAATTTGAAAACGGAAACGAAAATCGAATCCGTGCGAATTGAAAACGATGTTCTGATTTCCAGTCGGATTTACTTTTAAGTTTTACCAACTTGATCAACAAAACTTATTCGAAATCAGCTGTTATGTATGCAAGACCTGTCAAAAACGAAATTGTAATCCGCCAACAAAAGGATAACCGGATTTAAAACGTCAATTTGGTGGATTGTAGATCCGTTCCTTTTGCCAAATCCGCAAAACATTTTCGAATACGGAATTCCGAACATCGATAATTCGAAAACTTAAGGATATAGAATTCGGATGGAAATTAGAACAACCGTGATTTACAGTTTTTGGAAAGTAAACGAATATACCTACCCTACTGAATATGCCTATCTATACTCTGTTTAACGAAAATTGTCAGTACCGGGAAGATAGGACGTTTGCCTCTCAGTCTGGCTACATTGACTTGCGTAAACCTGTCCCTCCTTAAGGGTTTCCGTAGCTTTAATTATAAATAATACTTCACCATTCAAATACTCATCTTCATAAATTTGTTTTCAAAAGTTTCAAATTCCAAAAGTTCCTTAATAAAATCGACAGAAAAAGCTCTTGAATTTGCTTACAATTGAGAAAGGTAACTCTGCACAAACATCGTATATGACGACGACGAGCGCACGATCGTCACTCAGTATCGTCGTGGTGGAGTGTACGACTTTTTGCGGAGAATTACAACAACAATTCGTATACGTAAGTCAGTGGCTTGCTAATTATTTTAGTGGAATTTTTCCCAATTCAGTGACGTGAGGGTACAACAAGCGCCACTGCTTTGCAAAAAGCTCTCCCATAAGCTTTGTACTGACAATTTTTGTTGAACAGAGTATAGTAAACCGAAATAAAAGTAAATAGCATTTACTATTTAAGTCTGCGACACAGGTATTAGAATTATAAAGTGGCCAAATTCCAAAAACTGCAAAAAAAACCATTTAAATTGAAAATGATATTGCAACAACTAAGAGCCATTTTCTTCACTACAAGTTGAAGTCAACTTGAGGATTTTTATTCTCAACATGTGATTTTGGTTTTCTTCACTCAAAGTTGAGAGTTTCAACCTTCGATTCTCAACTCTCGAGTTGATCAACTTCTGGTTTTCTCAACTTCCGAAAATAGTAGAAGTTGAGAGAACAAACTTGAGAGATTTCTGCCAATTTCAAATTTCTAGGTTTCGGTTTGAATAAAAATATTTTTAAAATAAAATGTTCCGAGAAAATTATTATTGGGAAAATCTGCCATCGTCTCGTCTGCTTCCGGAAGCGAAGATGAAGAAGAAGAAGAATTGTTGGCGATTGAAAGAAGACAATAAAAAATGTGTCCACGGGTCGGGGTCGAAAAATGTGACGACCATGATTGTTTCTACCGATTTCGTATTTCAAAGCGAATGACAGTTTTGCTCTTGAAATTGATAAATGGTAGTTTGCCTTACACTGAAACAAGGTACCTACGCAGTGGAATATCTATAATATTCCTTAGTTTCCATATGTGTAGATCGCGCGAATTACGAACAATTACCCAATTATTATTGATTGTGCTGAGGTATTATGCACTCGGGTTTATTATTATTTATTTTTATTTTTCAATGCAAAAAAAAACAACCGGAACTTTAATTTTCAAACAGCACAGAATAAATTCGAATCTAAAGTTCAAACATGCGTATATCTGTCAAAAATTTCCCAGCGAAATTTTTGAAAACCAAGTGGATATGCTAACTTTTAAATTTCAACTCTTGAGTTGAGATTTAAAGTAGTGAAGAAAAACAAATTTCAACTTGTCACTCAACTCTCAAGTTTGTGTCAACTCTAGAGTTGGCCAACTTGAGAGTTTGCGGCAAGTTGACAAATAGTGAAGAAAATGGCTCTAAGTACCGTCACTCAAACTCATATTCGTACAGATACTAAAATGCAGTTCTATTGCACTTAATTCGAAGACCACAACAAAATTCGAGCTTTATTTGATTTGAAGTCAAAATCTTATTAATATTTAACATGAAAGGCCCAAAAAAGTAACATCCCTTGACAAAAAGAGGACATTTATTGACAAAACTCCGAAAATCTAACTGAAAGGAGTCAAACTCTTATTCGTACACCCAAAGTTTTCTTTTGGTTTTAAACCAAAAACTAACACAATCTCAATATTTTGTTGCATATTCCATATTTTATATACCTACCATGGTCTAGTCTATTTAGCAGAAATTTTAAAAACTTCTTAGTCTTTTCTATTGCATTAAAAATCAAATCAAAAATTACAAAAATTCCCGATTTGTACAGCAGTTTGTATTGCAGTTTTAACAAATTTTCCAAAAACTGCTGTTTGCGTGGTGCCGGTTGCCGGGTATGTGTGAAATGGCTCTTACACTCTAACTGCGAAATTAAAAATGGGTCGTTAAAATATCATTTAACGGTAGGTGAATATGACGTCAGAAAATTGGTAAATTTTTTACAAAATTGAGGTTATTTGAAGTGAGATTGAAAGGGAAATTTGCGAAACTTCGGAGATAATTTCAGAAAATATCTATTCCAATTTTGCGCAGTTTACTTCCCAAATTGCCAATTTCTACCAATTTTAGTTCAATTTTAATTTTGCATAAACAAAATATTAATTTATACTTTTGCAAAAAACAGGTCAATTCTGAGGTCGGACTCGAATTTGAAAACGTAATAGCCGGTTCAGACTGTAAACAAAGTTCAATTTTGTACACCGGTGTATTTTGACCATGTATAGGGGCTGCTTTAAAACAAAATGCGACGGACTAAATTAATAAACCTGGACATGACTCAGATTACAACCTGGTTAATCTAATCTATTAGAAGCTGTTTAGTTTGGGAAGATTGAGACCGGTATCACGCAGTTTGCAGTCAAAAGAAGGTGAGGCGAGACACAAAGAAAACATAATAACCGGACTCGATGAGTCTCATTTGGTGTTGTTGTTTCTATGTGCGAAATGTTGAAATTATTGTTGTTTCAATGTGTTTTGAGGCGCCTCAAAGTTCCTAATGTAAACAAGTTTAGACTCACCAGTCCGCACCCAATCTTTCCAATCTAAATATTGTCTTATGCATTGTTAGTTTTCTCGTTCTGCCATAAAAAATCTAATAGAACGATTGGAAGCTCTGATGGGACTAAAATTTAATGGGCAGCAGACGGCCGTTTTTATCATTTTTGTCAATGTTGCCGGTTTTAAGTTTAATTTTTTTTTTTTGTGCGTGAACTTTCCCAGACACGTCATGTTAAAAGATACAATTCCAATATGTGGATTGCATGGTGCGGAGTTGCGGAGCCTGCCATTGCATTTTCCATCGGTTCCTTTTCTAGGTTCTTGCCTTCTCCTACGACAGCGCATGTGTTTCAATGGAAAATAAAATATCCAATTTTAAAACAACATGTTTTGCGGAAAGGACAGTAGGGGTAGGCATGAGAGGAAAATCGTCTGCGAACGAGGAGATAATGTCCTTTTTTCTGTCTCTATTCAAAAAATAAATGAATATGTACCTATGTACATACATACCTACTCGCATAAATGTGGGTAGAACGTAGGGATTTATTTTTTTTCATCAAATCAAATAACTCTTCGATTTTTGTACGGTTCAGGGTGTAAATATGGGATTATATTTTATCATTTTTTGAAAAAAGGATGAAATTTTGTATGTAACTGGATTAAAAATGATTTCATATCTACCAACATGCAAGTAAATAAGTAGTCAAATAGCAGACAGTTCCTACCTATCCCATTTACAAATAGAAATAAATTATTTACATTTGGGTTTTTCTCTTTTTTTTCTACATACATACCTACATTATCCCATACATAATTTTGTGTGTGTGAATAATTTTTGGCAACATAAACAATCGGATTGGGATTATGAATTTTTTTTTCTGAATATTTGTTGGATTTCCGGTCTTTTCTTTTTTTGTTGCTGTTATAGACTCGATGACAAATAGGTCGTATGAATTTTATATATTTTGGGAAAATGTAAGTGCTTGTGGAAGATCAACTGTAAATGGCTTAAATCTTTCGAAAAATAATGGGGGTGAAATATTGAATTGAAGAAAGTTGTAAGAAAATCCCATAATATCCATCTACATAGGTACCTATACCAAGTTAAAACGAGAAACTTTCTAGGTTGGGATGCCTCACTAAAATCGGATAATATTGTACAAAAAAGTAGGTTTAACCCATAGTTTAGTTTTCCTCTCGACAGATTTCATAGAGAGGATTCTTCGTCGTAAAATGATACCTAACTGCCTACTTGAACTTATTTCGGTCGCTTGTATGTATGTATGCCTTTGGCTCGGAAAAATTGTATTAACCCAATTCTTAAAGTGTATTTTATCACTGAATTGTATAATTTTGATTCCGTGATTGACCATATCTTTAAATACTTAACAAAGGAACTGGTTTTAGATAATAATTTACTGTGGGGCCGTCTACTTAGAACCATCCATTTTGTTTATAAGTGGATATGTCTTAAACACAAGATAATAAATATGCGGATTCTATATGTTGTTTTGTTAATTTTATACCTACCTTCGAGGATCGTATATAGCTATGTAGTACCATTACGACCATAAACAATTTTTATTTTACCATAATAAATCCCTTATTGCCACTTCTGACTTTCTCGTAGAATTTCTAAATGCTAACTTCAAAAAAATTCAAAGTAGTTAAGGGAGTATAATTATGATAAATACATATCAGATAGCTATTCGCTTAATTATAAAAATAGGGACTCTTTGTACCTACAACAAAATCGTTTCGGTTGACGAGCCAAGTATGAACGTGTAAACAAAGTGTGCAGGCTATTCTATGTAAATTTTGGAACCATAAACAACATCAAGTCGTAAATATAAATTTCTTCGGTCATCAAAAATAAAAACCACATTTGAACCCCATTTAAATGCACACACAAGTGTATAATATTGAAATTTGTGCAATCGTTGAAACAAAAAAAAAACAAAAAATAAACAAAAAACTTATACAGAGCCCTCCATCTAAGTCAACACAAACTTTATTGACCATAAAATTTAGAACACAAGAACCAGAGTCGCACAGAAGTATAAAGCACATAATAGGAGGACTCAATATGGAATACATATCACATCCCAAGATCCATTCCCTTTACAGTAGAACATCATCACGCTCTCGGGCAAGAATATTATTATCATCAAACGTCGAAAAGATTCTTTTTCCTTTTAATGCCATAAAGTTCGGATTTGTTGTTGTCTCTTTTTAGTTTTAACATAAATTGTATGAAAAAAATTTAAAGTCCATCAATGGGTCGCACGGGTTTGCTTTTTATGATAATCGATCTTTAAGCACAGGGATTCAAGTTGAAGGATACAAAATAAAAACGTTATCCTATGGGGTTTTCGATTGGTAAAATAATTCAATTTATTTTTGATTCGGAAAAGCCGATTTTGACTATTTTCGAATTACATTGCGACAAAATAAAGGGTTTTCCAATAAGAGATGTTATTTTGAATAGCCCGCTATTTCGGTAGCTGTCACTTTTGAAGCTGTCATTTTTTGACATTTGACAAGTAGAAACTACGCCATTAATAAAAATGGAACGATACACGCTTCAACAACGCATTGAAATTATTAAAATTCACTATAAAAATGGTGAAAATTTGGCAGAGACGGTTCGTAAAACTAAAACATTTTTGGGTCGTTGTGAAGCACCTTGTCGGACCGCAATACAGAAATTGGTGGACAAATTCGAGCTGTTGGGACAAGTTAGTGATGTGAAGAATAAAACCCGTGCACGTCGCTCAAGAACAACTGAGAATATTGCTGTTGTTAGCGCAAAGTGTTGAAGAAAACCCAGGTTTGTCCATTCCTCGTCGTTCTTTGGAATTAGGCATTCCACAAACGTCATTACACCGTATTTTGCATAAAGACTTGGGTCTTAAGGCTTATAAAGTTCAGTTAACACAAGAACTCAAGCCGGCTGATCATCAACAACGTCGTGTCTTTGCTGATTGGGTCCGGAATTTCATCGAAAAATCATCTTGACTGATGAGGCTCATTTCCACCTCGGAGGCTACGTCGACAAGCAAAACTGTCGCATCTGGGGCTCGGAAAACCCAAGAGTTATTGTTGAAAAGCCTCTCCATCCTCAACGCGTGACTGTTTGGTGCGGTTTATGGTCCGGCGGGGTCATTGGACCTTACTTTTTCGAAAATGAGGCTGGAGCAACAGTTACGGTCAATGGATTGCGCTATCGAGAGATGATTAATGATTTTGGCTGATGTTGTGTTCCATTATTAACGGCATACCTTCCTCTTTATAATGAAATAAACATCCGATCATTTATCTCAAAAAATGCCATTTTTCTTTGAATATCAAAATAACACCTCTTATTGGAAAACGCTTTATTTGATTTATTTTTTGATTTAAAATTAATTTTTCAGATCTATTTCTTTTTTTGTAGAATTACCGCTTCATATACTAAAGCCAACATCATTTTGCAAATATAACTGTTTTGCTTTATTTACCGATTCCACGTTAGATTTTTTTCTCCAAATATATGTCTGATATCTCTGTCAAGACATTTTCATTTATCTTCGCTGGGCAAATCATGTCATTATATTCCATTTTGTACCGCGACTACATGGGAGGTTGATGGGTGATTTTTATGTTGGGGACAAGTGAGGAACTTTTCGGTTGTATTCATGCCTGGTTTTGGGGTTAAATATGATAGTGTTTCTGGCAGTGCACTGGAAGTTGATGCCCTAGCTTTGACGAATCTTATGCGAATTACTCTGAATACAAGTAAATGTTATTAATATGTACTTAAATTGCCGAAAAAAATTATAAATGAACCTCCTGTGTTGTACTAACTCATCACGTTTACCAAAAATAAATAAAACTTTCAAAGACCACGAAGATAAATTAAATGAATTATACACAAAATAAGAAAAAAAAAGTAACCCGAGAATACATAATGTTGCTTTGTTGTCCGCCTTAGAGAAAATATTTTATTATTTATAGGTAAGTGTATTTGCTGTCCGTCTCCGTTCAAGGGAATGTCCGTCCAAGGGAAAATGTAAACTATGCAACCTATATGGAGCATAGGACAACTGAGCTCAACTCCATAAATGCGTTTCGCCCAGGTACGATAGTTGGGCTAATCAGTTATATGGCTAACGTACCTTTCTCAAGCCGCGTCCAGATCAATCAAAATTTATGTTGTGCGCCGTTCGCCTTGAATTTTCTATTCGCCACAAATATTACCGCCGAAAATTTGAACTTTTTTCGGAATTAATTTTTGCTTAAAAATGCCATGCATCAGAAATAATTTTAATAAACTGATGAATCCATTTGCCCACATCAAAACACCTTTGTGCAGCAAATATTTTCGTGTGCGCCGTAAATCCATCGGAATCGGATAGCGTGAGTTGAATTTGACACACAAATTTGTCTGCGCCCCACATTGACTTATTTTTTTGCATTTACACAAGTATTTGCGCCGAACACGGCGCACAACGCAAATTTATATTGATCTGGACGCGGCTTAAGACGCACATTTGTATCGATGTTTAACGACTAATATACAAATCACAGCATTGAAATTCTATGTGTCTGAATTTAAACAAATTGCCTTAGAATGATAAAATTCACAGTATCTCAATGCTGTGATTTTTATATTAGTCTGTAAACATCAATACAAATTTCTTACAATTTCTTTCGTCTTAGAAGGGTACGTCAGCCATCTTACTGATGAGCCCAACTATCATACCTGGGCGAAACGCATTTATGGAGTTGGGCTCACTTGAATTTTTAACTTGAATTTTATTCAGTTCAGTTTTATTCACTTAAACAGAAGAATTTTTCTTTTCAAATTTTCTTTATATTCTATTAGCATAGAAACAACTCTATTCCAGTTACTCAATTAGGTCTTGCCATTTGACGGATAAACCTTTTTTTCTTAAAATATAAAAAAATGCAACTTTGGCTAAGCGGAATAAGATACCAAATATATTGCATTATTTTACACCGCCGCTTTACCAGGACCAGATAAATTGTATTGGTAGTATATTGGCTTGTAAATACTTGTGCATTGGAAGGCTCGATTGAAATGCAATCCCAAATCATTAAACTACCTTTACCATTACCATGTCTGTCATCATCGAATATTTTGGATGAAATACTGAGTTTTGTGTTCCTTCTATTTAAATTTAAAACTTATACACGTAACATACGCATAAGAACAATGTACATATTACATGTATGTAGGGACACAAACAACCGTTTACAAGAACCAACTAAACTCTAAATTTTATTTTATTTATAAAATGACTACATCTATACGTATACGATTTGATTTTGCCTTTTATGTCGTATCTTGAATAACAGGTAACGTTTTTCGAACTCTAACATTACTCTTCGACTCCATAACTTGACCTTATAGTTCTTGCATTCATTGGTATTTATGTAAAAGTATAAGAGGAAAATATATAACAAAGGAAGAGAGTCAGTCAACAACAAGAATAACAAACAAACAAAACAACAACAACAGCAACAAACAAAAAGAAAAATAATATTCCACACAATCGTCTTGGTCGTCTTGGCATATCCAACAATGCTTGACGTGAAAACCGATTAAGATCTCTTTGTCCCTTCACTTCTATATCCATCCGACCATCCATCCATCCATCCGTCCATCTCACGAGCAGGCAACTGCTGCACCATATAGGTACATATTTGCAGCGCAATCCAAAATTGTTGTAATTCTTTCAACTTAACTTTAAGATCTCGGCCGCCACTCTTCAGTCGACCGAGAAAAAGAAATTCAAAATAAGAAGAAATACAAAAAAAAAAAAACAAAGAAAATCTTCAACAAATTTTTCTAATTAAACACCAAAGAAAAGTTAAAGAAACAAAAAATAAAACTCATAAAAACCGGACTAGGGTAGAGAACAGTCGGTTAAATTCGTTTGACCCCACAGCCGGGAGAGTTCACAAGAAGGCCAAAGCAATCTCGTAGATACAATCTACAGATTCTCGTGTACGACGTGTATTTTTATATCTATGATGAAAATTTCCAGTAAATTTAACTTTCAAGATACAATTTCAAGTGCGAGGTAGTCGGAGAGTTGAAAATCCAAATTCAGATAAGAAAAATGGTCTTCAATATTTGAAGCTGCTTTTGATGGTGTACAATTGTACATACATACATATTTATATGTACATCCAGAGCTGTCTAGGATTTTTGCCCCAGCTATAAATATGTATCTTAATCATCATCGTCCGCATAAAATTGATTTTTCCATTTTCACAAAGACGATCGAGTGGCCAATGATTTATTTTCGATATTACAACAACGACGAAAAATAAGGACCATTGGATCTTCGGAAATCTTTATTGCTTTCGAATAATTACGATTGATTGGGAAATTTGCCCGAAATGAGTGCATTGGCATTCACTCTATGCAGAGGCGGTTTTTCGTCCGATAGATCTGAGATGAGCTTATTAATAAATATTGTGATTATAATTGTTTCTGTGCACCAGCAACCCATTTGTAGTCATGATTGGACTTAGCGTACATATATTAATTTATGGTTCACAATTAACATTCTTTTTCTTGAATTTAATGCAATTTATTACGTGGTGGATTGTTTGGAATAAGAAAATTATAATGATACCTACGTACTTTATGGCGGCAGGCAACCCAATCAATGGCACCGCCCGCCGGCCGGCCGCCCCCATACATACATACCTACCTAACGTCGCGTCGTTCGCTGTGAAGAGTTCAATGGATTTTCATCAATTTCGATATTTTCTAGCTCGATGCTGAACAAATTGATAGATACGTTATTGTACATGCACTTGTCGAAAATGAGAAGAAATAATGTAACTGATCAATTTTTGTTTAGATGTTAAGTTTCAACATCACAAAATTGACGGAAATCGAAAATATTTGGTGGCGTCCATTGAAATGTAAAAATAAAAATATTAGATGGTAGAAAGATAGATTTTAAGTAGATGTACATGCAGATGTAAACGTAAGATGTGTCACACATGTAATTTAATTGTTAGTGAATGAACACGTGCATTCAGTGTGTATTTAATATTACACGTGTATTAAGTATTATTAAACAAAATAAAAAGGTCCGAAACTGTACACCATCATATTCAGTAACATCAGATCTAGGGGGGAGGAACATCCAGTCATATTTTATTGTCAGGAATGCGATAAACGTAGAATTATTGTAACGATCCGATTGGAAAATCCTTTTGAAACGCGCATTATGGATTTTGTAAGTAAAAGCGAACCAGTTGGAGAGCCAGTGTACATCAGTACATTTGGGTAAGCATTTAATAAGATACTTGACTGTTGCTATGTCAGTAGGCGGTCCAGGAAACCTGGAAGAAGAGGCTTATGAAACAGGATCTATTGTAAAAAAAAAAACCATTAGAACTGGCGACGGTAGCTGTTGAAGCAGATACGATCACAGGAGCAGAAAGAGAATCAATCGAAGATGAAGAAATGGATAGTGAAGAAGTCGTTGTTGTTGAGATTGATGAAACAGGAGCAACCGAGGCGCTGATCGATGATGAAGATGATTGAGTGGAAGGAATATTGTCAATAAAGATCGGTTCAGAGGTTGAAAGCGAGGTGCGTTCCGGAACAGTTAACTCTGGGTTCAGTGTTGATGGCTAGTATTTCATTGAAAATAGATTTGTTGTTGGGCGTTGCAATATTACTATCAAGTCTTGAGTATAAGTAACGTATTTCACCCGCAATAGCATTTATCGATTCCTTAATAGCCTTCCGATTGATCTTTAATGCAATCCATTGTAGTCAGAATTTCTACCGTGCGGAGGTCGGAGCTGACCAGATCGAATTCGGTAGGTGATGAGATGTTATCTTAGAATCTATCAGTAAAAGAGCGTTTGAAATTTTATTAAGCTCATCACTGAATTCAGATTGTGCATTGCAAGTGTCAGGGCGTTTCATAACGTTGTTAAGCATAGTATCCAGTCTATCCAAGGATGTGTTAATAATGTCCATGTCCATGTACAAAGTCTTGTATTGACATAAGTTGATCACTATTGCGTTTGATCGCCCGTAAGATATGAGCAGGCGATAAAGATTTGCAATCGTCACAGAAAAAGCTGAATTTCTTAGTAATTTCATGAATGTGAATGGCTTAATATTTCTACTAAGTCCAATACAATGGAGATGGAAACGAAGGTTGCAGTTGCAAGTTGCATTACCTGAAATGAGATTCACTCTAGCACAAACAAAATATCAAAGATTCCAAATCTGTTGGCAAGCTACTCATATGGAGTTTTCAGTTGGGTTCATCCTTGACCGATCAATGGGATTACTGTCACTGGCAAGACAAACACAACAAAGAATCATCAAAATAAATGTTGCTATTATCTTTAATGCCACCAAAAGTCTTAGGTTAAATGGGTGCTCAAATAATATGGAAAGAAACGCCGTTTTTGTTATAATACGTTTATAATTGTTATTTACACATGTATTTCCAAGTTACGTGTGTAAAATTAATTGTTAACTTAATTTATACGTACATATATATACATCAATTTAATATTTTTTAAAGGTTTTGATTGAAACAACAACCACTTGAGTGAGCTACCACCAAGTCATTATAGGCTTGAGTTATAGCTATGTATTTCACGGCTGCCAGACCGATCATTAGACTCCTTTTAGTGGTGCTTAAGTCTATTACGTTCAATTTTAATTTGAAAAACTTTTTGCCCAGCTGGGACTTGAACATAGATCAAGCGTCTTCAGAGCCATTGCTCTACGCATTGCGCTACCGAAGTTAATAGATTTTTTGTTTTCTTCACGCAGTGTTTTTAGCTGCTTGCACTTTGTTTTGATTGCCTACTTGGTTATTCTAGGATCTGGCTCTTTCCGCTCATTAAACCAATCCGCAACCCCTAGGTCAATTCGCAAGGCGTATAAGAGCTATTCCAAACATAAAAAAGTTTATACCTTTCTGTCTCAATGTTTTTAGTTTTCTTTGATTAGATGTACACAGATAAGTGTTTTACGATTTTTCACTAGCAAATTACTCACAAGTAGTCAACTGGGCTTTTCTTAACTTAGAATGCAGTGCCATTTTTCCAGACATCAGGGGCCAAATTACCGCATCAGTGACTGATCGAGTGAGTGCCATCAGTGATCGAATGAACGAGTAAAACCTATGGGGATGAACCCTCCATAACGTGAGCGGTAATGCCAAACTCACATAATTCAGTCACGTATTACTCGATAACTGACGCGGTAATTCGGCCCCAGGTATAGCAAAAAAAAAAGCAAGGATTGACGTGCGATCAATAAATCAAATCTGTCTCTATATTAGAATAAGATTGCTCAACTTGAAGAAAAAAAAATTGTGTGAGTGCCGGGACTAACGGTTAGTATGTGTAAACATCAACGTGCGCGGATCCAAAACGGACTTGTTTTTGCTTGAAGGGGATCTTAAGATTTTTTTCACTGAACGCACCCATCCTAGTATGCAGATCGTAACGTTGCACACCGTAACGTTGCACGACGTAACGTTGCACACGAACGTTCACGTTTTTTTTCACTCTACCGCCAGCATAGATGTTTACACATCAAAAATAATAGCAAAACTTGCAGGGCAAGATTGCTCTATTTCCGAAGCTCTTAAAAAGGAATAAATACAAAAATAAGAGAATGTACTCCGACGAACAATTAATTCTTGACAAAGATTCTTCACAAAAAAAAAAAAAAAAATAAATAAATACAAAAAATAACGACATACGAAATAAAATAGCAATTATCTAGTTCCAATGAAAAATTCTCTTCCCTTTAACTATTTATGTGTTCAAAACCCTACTGCAACGCAGGCTGAAGATAAAAATCAATGTCTAGTAGATCAAATCTCACACGACAGCAAGAAAAGCCTACAAGACTGTTGTAAAACAATTATGTTTTAATAGTTCCTCACCAACTATAACTACTCTCTGGGAAGCAGCAGCTGAAATTTACATGCATATAACAAACTTTTGTCATTCACTCAACTATTCTCGCACCGCGCCGCAACGGCCGGCTGGCCGGACACAAAGTCCAACTCAGGAATGACATAATGACAAAGTCATTATTATTCTTCCATCATAATTACACTGGCACAACCTAGTGTTCCGCACGCAGTCACCGTCTTTTGGTATCAAGATGTGATGTGCGAACGTTCGTTTTGTGTTCTTATGGTGATTCTTTTTCGTATTCACATCATGACGTCCTCTCTGCTGGCTGTGAGAAGTATCTAGCGCCAATGATAGAAAAATCAACCAACTCAACGCAACGCAACGGTGCGGTGTGGTCAAACTGGCCTATGGACAAGAACACAGCCTACGGAAATTGCTTCTTAAATAGCGTGCGATGAGCATCAGAAGCAGCAGATTTCCTCTTGGTCAATGTTGGTGTAGTTGTTGTTGTTGGTGTTGCTGATACATATTATTCTGGAGTCGTGCAAACGTCCGGCAATCCCACGAAAAAGGGGTTCGATATATCTTTTCCAAAAGGTAAAAGTTGTACACTCTGCAGATACATACACATACATATATACACAGATGTGCGATACGAATGGGGCATTAAATGTATCTTCGACGGCTGCTTGGGCTGCTGTAGAATAAGATTAGAAATTGATGTGCATGCGCTACTGCATGCTTTTTTATCGCTGCCGCATTGCAAAGTGGGACATTTTACCGCAAAACATGGCCAACCAATTCTGAAAATAAAATCAATAACACAATTTTTCCAAAAAAATAAGGAATAATTGTAGATCGTTAAGAATGTTTGCAGTTTAACAAATCCGATTCAAATAATGCTAAACAGCTCGACACTGGTCTCCTTCGAACTTAAAAATATGAAGTTTTTCATTGGTTTTTTGAAGAATACCCTTTGGGGTATGTTATGGCTTCAATAACACCTGTGGGTTATCTTGTTTAATGGAAATATGTAGCGCTATTTCAAAAACAGTTGCAATGATTTTGATTAAACTTTTTCCTAGTAATGAATAAACGCCAACTGTTGATGTAATTTTGATATAAAATAAATTAACCGGCCTTTGAGTTTGAAACCATGTTTTGTGGTAATATTAATCCACTGTTCTTGGTCGCATCGCCAGGAGCTATCCTATAGATTATCTATTTCGAAGCTTGTTACTGTGAAGCGGAAATACGGAGTTCGTTTTTTATGTTATGATTATATATCTATGTATATGTATAATCTCTTATTGTTATTATTATTTTCCTTTTTTTTTATTTTGATGCTTTTTATTGTTTCCCAAAGGGTTATTTTATATGTGTATCTGTGTGTGTAAAATGTCGGTGTCATGTGGAATTATAAAAGAAGGAAATACGAGTTTAATGGACCTTTTCCTGGATCGAAGTCCCATTACTCAATTATCATCGGCAATATATAAACAACAAGAAAAAAATGATGGAATCATTTCTTTTTTCTTTCAATTCTGTCTTTTTTTCTTGATTGGGATGTTTTTTTTCGGAATGAGAATTCGTAAATTAGGTTAACTGTAAAGAGGCGTAGTTCATTGACAGTTCAGGAACACAAAATAACGATAGATGTTGCCCGAAAAACATGGTAGGTATATAGTTATTTATAAGCAATTCTTCTAATTTTTTTTTTTTTGTTCAAAACAGAATGCAATCTCAGAGATCACCGCAGCATCAGAAATATTAAGAGGATTCCTCTGTTTGACTGTAAAATTCTTAGGAAAAATAATTTTAGATTTGCTTACTCAGATCTTTCGTGACGAATCAAAATTTGTGAGATCTCATTGACGCGTGAATTGGCTGTTATTCAGCCAGAAAAATATTCAACTGTCAAAATGAATTTGAAAATATACCCACCTGTCAAATCAAACATACAAAATTAGATATGTTGGCGAATTTCGAAATTTGTTCATTTTGGCCTAAGTAAGAAGTCAGAAGCTGCATGTACCTATTGAACATAACCCCTAGCTTCAACATGCAATAATTCATTTTTAAAAATCGGGTATGCACTGGAAATTTCCATTGGTGCCCACAAATTTTGCTTCTATCAAGTCAAAGTTCATCGGTTTCATCATAAGCAATAATACCCAACGGAACACTCCATATTTCCATCCATGTCAATGACTCTGATCTTGGTAAAGAAAATCCTGCATAAATAATTTGTTCCTCTTTTTTTGCATCTCATTTCTGTGCTTCATTTGTGCTCTTAAAAGTTATAAATAAAAGTTCATTATATGTGGTACGTTAAATGATTCTTCAGGGTAAGATACAACAAAAAAAAAAAAAACGTTTAGAAAACGATCTATGGGCAAACAGAGGGACCACCTTATGATATAGTCAGTGAGTGTGTGTGTGCGGTGGTAATTTAAAAACAGAAGACAAAAGTAGGGTGTTAACGAAAAATTATCGCAAATGATATCATTCAGAGATCGATTGAATTTGATCAGAGCTCTTTGATTTTATTATGAAATACACTTGGATCACTGAAATGTCATATGATATGTCACATTACACACAATTCCATGAAGTTAGCCGCGCTCAGATTTTTACTCCGTTTGCTGGGTCATTTTATTGTGAGCTTAAAAACGAAACATTAATTGAACCCCCTCTGAATTGTCTCAGCTAAAAAAAGGAACACATTATTTTTGTTGACAGCTCACTGCCTTGCTCTGCGGAAAAGTACATAAATTGTATAAAAAGTTCTAATAAACGGCAATCGAACAGGTCAAAAAAATGAATTTGCGTGAACAACGTTCGAATATAGAAGAAAGTTACATCGTTGTTGGGGGCCAGTATTCCTTTACATTACCTTCTATTAACGTTTGTGTCGTTCACTAAATAGCTCTGCGAAATAAGGCCCCACAAAAAATTAAATAAGACCTCGAAATGCATATCCCTGGAGTCGAATTTCGCTGAGCCTTCTGAATTTCTGATCTTCACAATTTTGTTGATCTCGAACACGTTGTTTGTGGAGATGGACCACAATGAGCGAGACTTAAATCTCTCACGGGCGCCTTTAAAGGAGTGGAAAAGGGCTACAAGATAAACACAAGTTGTCTTAAAGCATAGCATTCTTTAAATGTTTTGACTGCCTTAGACGACGTGCACTCCAAAATAAAGTAAGTTTTTAAGATTGAAGTCAAAATTCTCAGAAAAAAGACTTCATTGCATTCCGAAATGATCAGTAAAATTACTGAGATTTCCCAGAGTGAAATGCCAAAGCATTTAAACATCAAAGGCAAACGTAACGCCTGTGTTATCTTATGAAACTTATTGGATGGACAGAGTGAAAGTTTAGAGTTGAGTGGATGTATGTAAATGTCAGCTTGAATCCATCATGTTTAAGATCTGTCATAGGCCATTACACTATTAAACTGGAAAAACCATCTCGCTGTCAAAAATATGACAGATTAGTTTGATTAAAGATAACTTTATATGGTTTTCCTGACACACCCTGTCTTTTCCAAGACAGAAGAAAGAAATCACTGAAAGTCACAGTATGGGCTTGGCCATAGAGTAAATGATGATAGGAAGTCCCTTCCCTCTCCTTAGTTTTGCATGGCTCCTTAAATTGCGTTTTTCATTTACTGCTGCCGCACCATTTGAACCTCAGCAGGAACTGCAACAAAGAAAGTTGAGGGCCTCATGTTCTTTTTGTTTTCCTTTATAGAAAAATCCATAAGAACAAGCCGGGTGCATCACATACATAAAAAAAAAAAAAAAGCAACAACAACAACAAAAAAGATCTGCAATGAACTGTGAATGTGCACGGTGAACTTGGTGTGCATAGCTGGAGGAAATGGAGCGAGAAAACGCGTGCGTTCCAACTCGATTCACATTTATACGTCGCGTCCGTCGGTCGTAGCTGCACGACGCTGATGCTGATGACGATCGCAATGATTGTTTATGTCTCTCATTTTATATGGAGAAATCTGTGAATATGGGGGAGTTGGACTGGAAGTCCATTTGACCAGATCCAGGAGAATGTGGAGGTGGAAGAGGCGCAGCAGAGTTGCAAATGAGGCAACACAGTGCCCTTAGCCATGACATTGTCACACAATTGCTGTTGTAACTCTCATGCTGCTGGCTGGGGCGGACTAGCCGCTGGACTTAGTGGCGGCGGCCACAAGTAACTGCGATGACGGCACACAGGGACGACTCTCTATACTCTGGTTGCATTTATAATTTGATGGAAGTTTACTGCGCCGATTTGATTTTATGGCATCATTATTTAAGCTACGATGCACTGGACAATGTCGCCATGTCGTCGTCGTCGTCATCGTCGTGGATATTGGCGAACGTCATCAGGGCAGGGGAGAAACACGAATACAGCCAACAGGAAGTCTTAATGTTTGGTGGCAGTTGTGCGCAAAGCTATCATTTCACGCGACATCAAGCCATGGAGTAGGTACTGAACCGACAACGAATGTTGTCGTTGTTGTCCCCTGCATCGTCGTCGTCGTCGTCGCCATAGAGTTGCGTGCAAAATGATCAACACAAACGACTCGGTGTTGCTTCCTACTCCAAACAACTCAACGTCATGCCATCCTTGAAGACTAACCTCCATAAATCATAAAAACACTCCCTTCTTGAAAAAAAAAACTATGGAAACTAAGACAAAACGCTCAAGAAAGCCGTTAAGACGACCATAAACCTATCCTAGAAAAGGGAATTCGTACAGGTCATGGTCGCCATCAGTATATTATATATGTATCTACACGGAGTTATAGGGAGGCACCAGTTAATGACTGATATCGTAAAAACTTCCTACTCCGCCCGAGCTTTTCTTTCGTCGAAGTCGACGTCTCCGTTGCAGCTAGAATGGTTCTTATGTGGATGTTCATCCAAGGAAGGAAACAGGGAATTCGAACAAGTTATTCGTGCAACCGTGCCAAGCACATTGAGGTTTTTGGGTAAAAATAGACGCCTCTCCACAATCTTCCCTGGTGGTGGGTGTCTTTGGGTTGTCCTAATTTCGCTAATTTCATTTCATTTAGTTTGAACTATTTCTGGAAGCACAACATTGTTGAGCTATAAATTCCATTAGGAACACAAAAACAAATCCCGATGAGTACTGACGACACTAAAAACGCTAAAGACACGCACAAAGAATGTTGTTCTTCTTCCAAATGTGCCATGAGGGCAGATTTTGAATGTCTTTACAAAAAGACAAGCCGCAAAGAGAAGACTATATACTATAGACTGTGTTTGGTGACATAAATGCTCATTCAATGGACTAGGTTATCGCTTCAAATGAATAGATTTATTACCAATTAAAAGGGAAAAACATTGAGGCTTGTTTATATAACTGATGCATTTTGGGAAACATTGTAAAGTGCATCTTGGAAAATATAATTGATGAAAGATTTAAACAATTTTCAAGTAATGAAGATAAGAAATTAGAAAATTTATAATAGAAACGGCTTCGAAACGATGGCGATTGGGAGTAAAAAACAAACGATAAGATTCAGTTGTATTAAAACATTGTCAAGTGACCTAAAAAGCAATATAGTCTTGTAAAGGGAATGTTATTTTTTTGTGATATGATAATGGGAAGATTATTGTGCGATCAAAAAAATTGTCTTAATTGTGCATTGATACATTTAATGTTGTGTTTTCAAAACATAAGAATTAATCGATTCATTTATTTCTTTTTTTATATTTAGTTTTCCAAAGTTTTAGAAATTCGATATAGTTTTAACATTAAGAAGGTAATGGCCGATTTTAAAAATGGTTATTTAATTTTTTGTTCTACCAGTTTTAGCCCAATCCTGTTGGCCCAATCTATTTTGTGTAGTTTTGGGGAAACGAGATCACTCATTGACGGTGTTCGCATTGCACTCACTGGGCACGTTCAATCACAAAATCTGAAATTTCAGTCAAAAGTTGTTGTGTCAAATGATAGCATTTATCTAAAGGATTTAAATTAAAACGAAATAAAATAGAACTTTAATTATAAATTCTTACATTAAAAAATAAGCGTCAGTAGTGACGTCAGTGATGTTTGGTATGAATTAGTGCAAAGTAGTCTGCAAACCGTTCCCGACATTTTGACAGTTTTTCTTCTCTTTGAGAGCATTTCATCCCCACTCCTCAAAATTTGACATTTATCCAGATTTATTGCAAACAATCTCGGTAACAGACTTATTGTTCAGACACAACCTAATGTGAACACATCCGACTCACTTTGGCGTTCAGCAGTAGCTAAAACAAAACAAACATTTGTGCTCTTTGAAGGATTAATTAGAAATTTTTCACTTACAAAATATAAATCTTCTTAAATAAATATGTTTCCAATTGAAAGAAAAAATTTGATTCTGTAGGATTTATGTGCCAAAGATAAATCACAGACAGAGAAAGCAGATGTGACAAACGAAAACGTCAAAAAAAATCCCCTGATTTTTAAAAAACTTCAAAAATTCTCCCAATGTGAACACAGTCAAGGAACAACAAAAATACAAAATGGCTGTTGTTTACTTTTTGTTTTATTTATTTTTTTTTTTAAATAGAAGTAAAATGTTGTTCTTGTTTGTTCCTTTATTTTTTAAAACCATTGAAACAACTATTTATTTATAAAGAAGGAAATGGATATATTACGACTTTACTTTTTTTAGTATCGGTTTTTTTTTGGGATTTTATGAACTTACTTATGAAATCCAGGGATGTGAATCAATCAATCAATTTTAATTCAAAATAGCTTTTATCGGCCTTTAGTCCATAAAAATTCAACAAGTCCAATTAAATAGTGCTAAGTCTTCTACTTGGCTGATGTATTTCAGTAGTATATAGAATTTGTATTATAAAAACCTTCATATAAAATCAATTTTAACTTATGTGGGTTTTTCCATTGGTAAGTTCAGAGTTCAATTTAAAAATTTATTTTTTTTCTTGGCGAATGGAACACGTTTTTAAATTGATTCGTTTTTGTATTTCTGTAGTCTCTTTTCTGTGTCAATATTTCAAACAAATGTTCATCCCTTGTTGCACTTTTAGAAGAGAAAGATGAGCCTGATGTAGTTAGCGATTTATTTTAAACTGCTTCTATTTATTATGAACGATGGTTTCTCACATATTTTGAACATAATTTGTTCACAAACAAATAAATTAAACAAATAAAAAAAATACAAATGCAAACTGACAGCTGTAAATTATGTTGGTGGTAGTACAGGGAGGGGTAAATGTGCCGAAAAATTAAGATCTACAAAATTGATTTTAAATCAAAAATAAATGAATTTATTTTGCCCAATGGAACGCAAAAATGGTCAAAATCGGCTTTTTGACAGATTCAAATAAAATATAAATTGATTTATTTTACCAATGGAAAACCCCATTAAATTTCCCTAAAATGTCCCTATTCGCGCTCTCATAAGTGACTTTAAAAAGGTTTTCATGACGTGCGGAAGAAGACGCACGGGTGCGTCATTAGCCTAACATCATGGCTAATTGGAACGCATATTGGATCAGGAATTCTGGGCTTTAAATTATTTTTAAAGTAAAATAATACTTTTTTTTTCATTTTCCGTTGACCCCATTAGTTACTCCATTTGAATCTTTGTCATCGTTTGTCGCATCATTCTATTAAAAATCCAACATATCTAGGTATCTCTATAAACGCTATACGTATTGTATCTACATATGGGTACATATAAAGTAATGTAAAAAAAAAAAAAAAAACTAAACCCACACGTAACTTTGTTGCTATTTTCTGTGCATTTATGTATAAAAGGCCGTCCAATCATCGTTAAACCCAAAATAGTCTTTTTACAATGTTTGTTGTACTAGTTTGACGTATAACAACGGAAACACAACGCAATCGCAATTTCAATGCAACGCAACCCCCTCATTTTGTATGACAATGATGTGCATCAATCTGCCAAACAAGGACATGTCCAATTTATCCAACTTGAGAGTATGCCCTCCCCCAGGCACTTCTTCTTCTTCTTCTTCAAGTAAGGATAATAAAAATGGTAAAAAAAAAATATATAAAAACTTTTATGGCAATACAATGTTGATAATCATACTGATCGATACGTGAGAGAAGATGTAGGTACACATCAGAGAGCTTTCAGGCGTATTCGTAATGGATGTCCTGTGCTATGTGAGCGCATCGCTAAGCAAAAAGAAAACAACAAACGGAAACAACAAGAAAAACAACTTGTCGTCTAAAAACAAAAAAAGAACAACGAACGAGCCATCATTCTTGTCGAGGTGACTTTTTAAAATCACAGCAAAAATATACCTGCGTGAGAACTAAACAAAATAAAATAAAAAAAGAAAAGAATAAATAAAACTGACCGAAACGCACCAAACACAGGGGTAAAATGCACATCACAAAACAAAACAAACAAAACGGAAAACGCATTCAACTCGTATTTTATTTTTGTTTTATTCAAAACAATTTCTTTTTGTGTGGTTTTTTGTTGTTTTTTTTTAGTATCACATCGTAAACAATTGCGATGCGGTCTATGCGTTGCTTTACGTTCGTAAACAGACTTTTTTTTTGAATATTGTAATACGTCAAATTGACAGATATACAAGGGTGGATTTGTCATTATATACCTACCTTCAACTACTGTCAAAGGTAGTCGTGGGTCGTTTTCGAGTGGACGTCCGGAGTTCCACTCCTTTTAATCCAAATTTTCCATTTCCGATAGGAATGGAACAGTTCCGTAATGCAACCGAAAACAAAATTAGAATACTAACGCATGAACGACGAACAATTTTTTGTATTGATCATAAATTCATCGACATACAAACAAAAATGTTAATAAAAACAAACTGTCAAACTCTTTCATTTACACTTTAAGAGAAAAACAATTTTAAGTAATGTAGATATCTATACATTTTGTGTGGCGCCATTATGCCAACAAATGTATAAATATAATATGTATGTACTAGGGAATAATTAAGCTACGATTAGACGGTCAACATGTAATCCCCAAAACTGTCAACTTATTTGAACTTTGACAGAACTTTGGACTACATTTTTTTTAAAATTGACAGTTTTGGGAAGTAAGCGAACAGAGGTACTCTGTCCCAAAGTTGTAAAGTAGTGTGACCTTCAACGCAGAATACTGTCAATTCGTTGGAGGCTGCGTTAGCACAAGTCACTTTGTCATCGCAATAAGGACGAGTTGCCGGACTCCTCAACCGTATGGTGTATGACATGGCTTTGACAGATAGACAACAAACAAAAAATTTTACTGACGTATTTAGAATATTTAGGTCTGTTCGTTTACTTCATAAAACTAGCAATTTCTACTATTCTTAATCCAATTTTTTTGTGTACGAACCTTGACAGAACTTTGGATTAAAATTGATAGAAATAGGCAGTTTTGGGAAGTAAACGAACAGAGGTTTTATCGATTTCATGCCTTGACACATTCTTCTTAAACAATATATTGACGAGGAAGTGCAGTTAAGCGATAGTCCAGGGGGGTTATTCCGTAATTTTCAAAATGATAATCGTCAAAACGATTATCGTTAACGCTATCGTCAATGATTTGCTTCACGTAACTCGACCACTAAGTTCTCGTCTATCGTTTTCAGTTTGAGATTGTTTGGTATATTTCACAAATTCTCAAACTGTAGTAAAAATGTTTTTTTTTTTTTCTATGGGGTTTGACAGAAAATTTGTAGTAAAAAAGCACACCTACAACTTTGTTGTGTTGTTTATTTTTTTGTATTTTGTTTTGGTGCGGCCGCCCGCCGCCGATTGGATTGAAAAGCCGTCTAGCAAGTTTATTATTTCGAGTACCATAACAAAGGCTTCTTTTGATAGCCGAAAACGTTGAACAAAACTATAATGGTTTGAATTATTATAACAATAATAAAAAGATTATTTGTTTGGTTAATTTTATTTAGCAACCAGTGCCATTGAAGATATTCTACCATAGTATTTACATAAACATAAAAATATTGTGCTTACATATGGGTTGGAAGAAATAAAGGATCTGATTTATCTCTTAATTGTCTTATTATTGTCGTATTAATTGTCGTTTTTCTTAATTTTCATTTTCACTTTGGAAGACAAATAAATTGCCCTGAAACATTTTTACTTCTATTTATCTACTAAATTGACAGATTTCAATGCCAAACGATGCCTATTTAGCTATCGTGTAAACGATATCGTTTTGATCATATCAATTTGACGATTATCGTCTTAGGTGAAGCGCGACTATCGCCGAAACGCCATCGTCTGACGATAATCGTTTCACGGAATGACCCCCCAGATTAATTAAAGATAAAAAAAAAAAAAAATATTCCATATGTAAGTTCTCAAATCCGCTCCTGAAACAAGCACTAAATTAACAGGAAACAACCCAAACTAAGGAGTAATGGCTAAAACAATCGTATACCTCACCATTCTGGTTGACTAATTGTGACTTTTACTTACAGTACATCTATAGCTACCTCTAAAATGGCTTAAAATGGCTGCTTTATGCGTTCTGGGTTTCTGTTGCTTTGGATTTATTATTTACATCAGAAAAGAAAACAAAACAAAAAAAAAAAAAAAAAAACAATTAATAGAACCTGCGAAGCGCGAAGTGATTGTAGGTGTTGTTCATTAAGATACTTATCACACCCGCTAAATAATGATTTACCCGCACACCATAAAACTTTTGCTTCAAGTCGACAAAGACGCATAACCACGTCGGTCGCGTCGTCGTCGTCGTCGATGTCATTTAGGTTCTATTTCTGGAAAAGAAGAGGAGTAGTCATGGCTGACAGTTTTGTTGTCTCTTAAGTGGAAAAAGGAGATTTATCAAAAACACACCCTGATGTAGTATACGTATAGAGGTATAGGTTTTTTTCCTTTCCACACTCATCGTTGTTTGGCACAAATTTATTTTTTTTTGTTTGTCAGTTTCCTGTTTTGGTTGCTATACAACATGTCCTCATCGTTATATCCGTATAAGGAGAAAATGTGCAAGGAGTGTGATGGTACCAACCGAACCAACCATAACCGAACCAACCCATCCACTCCTACGATTCGTGGCGGATTCTACTTAGAACCTCACCATCATCATCATCGTTGTCGTTGTCGGTCGTCGTTCTCTCGCCACCGCGCCGCGCCGTTTATGTCAAAAGTTCATTGCGCTTGCATAAATGATCAAAAAAAAACTAAAACAAGGATGTACAATGCACATGGTAGACAACAGACACGAGCAGCAATTGCATTGTTTTCTGATGTGATGGATTGTGGGTGGATATAAGCAGGACTTATTAAAACGTATAATTTCCTAACATTAAGGTGTAGGAGCCTTAATTTAGGTCCATATATACTCTAGTATATTCTGAGGTAAAATATATAAAAAAAAATTAAACATAAATTGCAGATATGTGTGTTTTTTCTTAGATCAGGTATGGTTATTCTGTACATTGGAAAATTCAAAATGAGTTGAATGGACATAGTTTTATATTCCGCATTATTCTGTAAACCTATTATAAATTCTGTAAATCCAGAATTCTGAAGGTATATACATAGATACATATATCAAAATTGTTTACATCCAAAATTCTGGCAAATAAAGGGTCCGCCAAATAACTTTTCTTTTTTTTTTGAAAATGGCGCAAAACATCGAGTGTAGCTTCGGCTGTGTGGCACGTAGCGCCGTCCTGTTGAAACCAAATGTTGCCAATATCCTCCTCTTCAATTTTTGTGAACAAAAATTCGTTCAACATGGCCCCATAACGATCGCCATTGAATGTAACGGCCACTCCTTGCTCATTTTCGAAAAATGGCCCAATTATGCCTCTGGACCAAAATCCGCACCAAACAGTGACTCGTTTTGGGTGTATCGGCTTTTCAATGGATGCGTGCCGGTTTTCTGTGCCCCAAATGCGACAATTTTGCTTGTTTACTACCCGCCAAGTTCAAAATGAGCTTCGTCTGAAAAGATGATTTCTTTGGCAAAATCGGCATCTTCTCTAAGTCGATCGCAGGCCCACTTAGCGAAGCGTATACACAACCATATTCGTTCAGCGGAAGGATAAAACTATTTATCTGTCAAATCAGACATGAGCTAAGTGTTACCATTCTCGAAATAAGCACTAGTTGAAAAAAAAAGTTAGATGGCGGACCCTTTATTAATACTGTATAGAAACGCTGGTTAAAAGCCGGTTTAAATTCGGTTAAAAACCGTTTATAACCAGTGGAAAAGCTGTTGACAGGCCGTTTAAAACTTAACAAAATCAGAAAACACGACCCGACGCACGGGTTGAATTCAAATTCTAAAGTGTTCAAATTTTAGCACATACGCCAAAAGACAGTTTAGTACTTTCTACAGTTTTGTATTTCTGATAAATAGAAACTAAAAGTTATTCTTACATTCAATCACTCAGAAAGGTTAGTTAGTTTTCTTACGCTCAAACAATCTGAAGGGTTAGTTAGTTTTTACTTCAGTACATAAGGGATCGTTTACATCAAAAATTCTTCTTTTTTTTTTAAATGATAAATAATTAAAATACTACGCACTCTAAAATAATTTTACAGTAAAATTGTGAACCAAAAACATCATAAAAAAGTTCGATTTAAACGAATTTTTTTTTTTTTGAATATTTTCTAACGCCCTTTTAAGATAGAGTGCTTATTTCAATTTCACCCTTTTTTTGCCAAAAGAAAAACTTATATGCAATTCAAAAATCAGTCAGACTGCGGCATTATCATAAATTATATCTGTTTTCATCTTTCCTTTTACTGTTTTCGCATAAAACCACTGCCGGATTAAGTCTTTCAAGGGCCCCACTAATAGTAAGTCTCAATGACAGTGATAAAATATAAATCATTCTAAGTCTTAAGCTTGTACAAATTTAAAAAAAAGAAAATCAAAGAAATTGATAAGTTGGACGAGATTAGATAGTAATTTTTCGTTTCAAAACTTTGTATAACCAAACTCTTTAAAATATGTATGCATATGTACCAAAATGCATGTTTTTGAACGAACAAAATCTCTTTTCGAAAACTATGCTTGGAATTTTTAAAAATTTTTAACAAAAAAACAAAATAACCCATCAACAATACTGTTAAGCAGTAAGCAGAGATGTAAAAATAGTAAAAGCAGTCAGTTGGTGAATGCACGCAACTCACTAATTCACAAACTAATGCTGGATTTACACGACTGACAAGTTGGCAGTAACTGTCAAAATATTGAAAGAGTATGGAAAAATTCATTCTTTTGGTAGTTTACTGACAAAAAACTGCCAATTTGTCAGTTGTGTAAATTATTCTGACTTGGAAGTTGACTCAAGCAGCTAATTGACTTTAATTTTTCCAGTCGTTTATAGTCACTCAAAAGTCATCTTTTGGTCTTAGTCGTTTTTAAGCACTCCAGTAGCTCATTTTACTGCAGATTTTTTAATAAAGTCAATGTTCTTTCTTTTGTTTTAAGTCTTTTAACTATGAACTTGAAATTCTTGTGCATTCAACTTTTAATAAAAAAATCCCACTTTTTTTTTATTTCTTTTTATTTATTAATTTAATTAACTTACAGTTAAAAGACTAAATTCAAATGACTAACTGCCAAATTGACCAATATTAGAAGGCTACTTTCAAATGACTAAAAGATTGAAAATAGTCAATCAACTGGGTTAATTAAATGCAGTAAGAATAGTTAAATTGACTGCTGACACTAGATATTAAGTTAGATTTAAAGTTTTTAAATCAAAGTTTTAACTGTTTATCAAAGATTTTACTACAAAGATAGACTGCGACTTTACTAACCACAGTCTCTGTCTACAACTCTATACTGTCAAGTCAGTTTTGCCATAATAAACAAGAATGTTTTAGACGAAAAAAAAAATAAAACAAACAAAACTTAAATTTTGACATAATTGTATGGATAATTCTGACAGAACGAAAATTGACACTGCAATAATTGTTGGGACGTATTGTCAAAATTTAAATTGCCAAATAACAAGTACCTATATTTTTTTTTTGTGTGTTCAAAATTATACGAGTGAAAAATTTGTCAGAAAATAAAACTACATAGATGGTAGCATTCAGCAAAGTTATTGAAAGCAAAAAAAAGTGTCAAATTATATTCCCACATAAAGTTTCTGTTATTTTCTATTTCCTAACAAAAATTACCAAAGGCAGAGCAACAAGCTTCAGAAAACTTATGAGTGTTCTGTCAAAAAAAGGAGCCCCATTTGGCGCCTCAGGCACATTTTCACTATGATTATTTGTTAATTCAGCCGTGGGTGTTTAAAAAATATATTCAAGCATAAAAATTCCCCTCAGGCATAAATCTATATTTCACTCCCTTTTAACGGCAAATTCAATCGGATATCCCTAAGCTCTTATTCCCCCAAAAAAAAAATTTCAACTCTAAACCTACTTTCTTCTGCGCTACAAATGGTATCATTTACATTTCTTATTGCCAAGCAATTTATTTCTTGTTTATATTTATGTGTTACTTACATACATACTCATATCAAAGAAGATGAACAAAAAATTATATCAGGTGGCCAACATCTTTTTGCTTCACATAATTAATCATTTTCTCTTAGGCCAAGTTTTTCAGTGGTGAGTTAAACCAGAGTTAGCTAACTCTAGAAGAAGAAATTATCTCACAGTTAACTAAGGAATCAGTTTTTTTGGTGGAGAATAAATGTAGAACGACTAAACAAACTCAGTGGATAAATTAAAAAAAATCATCTGTTGAATTAACCCTGATTTAACTCCGTTTTAACTTTTATCTTGCACTGAAAAACTAAACCTTAATAAATTCTATTTATAAAGTTTTTTTATTTTATTTATTTTTAGGTAAGGAAACTCGATTTTTTGGCTTCATATTTGAATGGTTTTATTTCTTTCAAAGTAAGTATCTTTTTTTTTGTTATATAAAAAGACTAGCTGAACCCTACAACGTTGAAAAAAGCTTAAATACATAGTTTGAATTTTCTGGGGACGTAATCTAGTTTTTAACGAGTCCCCAGAAAGTTTTACATTGATACTAACAAGGCCCTAGCAAGAGTCACTAGCTAAATACTTGTGGGCCTCACCCAGTGATGAAACCTTTTGCCTCATGAGAAAACCAAAAAAGATACCCACCTGAGACGGCTTCCCGAGTATTTGACCTATTTTCCGCCTCTAGATTTTTAATATCGAACATTTTCTAGAGCCTTGACTAAACTTTCTAAAAAATTGCAGTTTTCTCGTATGTGTTTTGTTCCAATATCCTCTCTCGTCAAATGTTTATTTTTTAACTCCGAAAAAAAAAAAAATAAAATTCTTTCCATTCATCCTGAGATTCGATTTATCAACTCTAATCAAGAGTTATGGTGCTTTGTGTAGTTTTGAAAACGACGTATAATTTCCATGTTTTTTCTTTCAGCTTTAAACTGCATCTTCACACCTCCCTTCCACATTCCACTCAAAAATAAATAAAAAAAAAAAGAAAACACAAATTGGAGTACCACCGGAAACATATATATGTAGGACCTGTTTTATTTCTCATTGAACATTTTATTCGCATTAACTTCTACCACACGTACTACGAATGATTTCATTTAATTCTTCTGCTCTTTATCTATGTATTTCCAAGAATAAAGCAAGAATTTCTTATAATTGCGATCATCATGAAAACTTGTATACATGTATCTCAAGACAGGTTCCAGCCAATTGTCCAATAAATTAGCAAACATCTTGATGAGCTAGACAACCACCAATTGCGTATATTTTAACACTTCGTGCAATTCATTTTTAATTCACAACATCACATTTTCATTATTGCCATCTTGGAAATGTAAATGATCATATTCATTCGTCGGGACGTCATTTATTCTCCGGCAAAACCGTAGCTAACCCATATCCACAATATGCCATCAGCATCAGGACCACCCAGCATTCGTTCGCTTGTTCGTTCTATAAATCCAGTCTAGATTGTATACAGAGTCAGAGTACAGTCATCCTCATCAGTATGACTTAAAGCAATTTCCTTCTTCGCCTTTAATTGCCATCTAATCTTATTTTAATGTTCAGACAAATGAAAATCACGATGCCAAGCTGAGGGTCATAGACTTTCTGCTTGTTTAAAATTTATTAGCTATACAATCTTTACCATATCGCAGCGACCACCATAATCTAGATCATGGAATCACCCAACTGATCGATAATTCCCAAAGAACTGATCCTCCACCCTTCGTCTAGTAAATCCGGGATTGTTCAACCTAATTCAGCTACTGTTTTAGAGTTTTAACGAAATAATTTATGGCCTCTCGTTAAATGATCGTTAACAGAAAATAAAAAAAAAACAGTAGATATTATTTGATTGCACATTGTTGTGCTGTTGCTGGTTTGTGCTTTTGTTACACGCCCCTATATTAAAAAAAAAAAAAAAAGAGCGACGAAGCCATCAGATTATGGACTGTTTTCTAAAAAAAAAAAATCAAGATCAAGAAACAAAAATAAAAATAAAAAAAAAATCAAGATCTTGTTGTGGCCACTCTCAATTATGTCGTCCGTGTCGGAGGCCTTAATCGGTGTGATGTGTAGCCCCTGGCAGTTGTTGTGCGCTAAACACAAGAGACCGTGCAGCGCAAGACTCTCCCTTCTCCTCCTCCTTCCTTTTCCACGGAGTCTTCAGAGCTGTTTGCATCTCATAAAATTTGCGGTTAAGCATCAACCGTCCGCAACCCAACAGATGTGCGGGGATTTGATTTCAATATTAAATTCTGTGTTATTTGTGGTTAAAGTTGTTAATTAAGTGGCGAGGATAATTGGATTTCAATTGGATGTGGAGTGTTACGCGGTTCTTTTGGATGTCGTTGGAGTTTTTTTTTTTTTTTTTTACTTGGTTATGAGATGAAAATGAATAAGGAATTTAATTTTTGTATTGTGATGTTTTTTTTTCGTCAAGTCTAGAAACAAAACTATATGCTTCGACTGGAAAAACAATCTAGTGTTTAATGAGGCCCTCGAAAGTTTTACATACATACTGACAAGGGGTGACTATCGAAATTGGCTAGAGCCTTGCCAGTTATGTACCTATACCCTTTTGCCTCGAGTTTCATTTGAGATTCTATGAGATACTGGAAAGATTTCAGCAGATTGTTTAATATTCGTATGAAGTTGATAAGCTACACAAAAGCTGCAAAAGAAGCTTAGTACACGTCTATGACGAGACGCTTAATGTGCAGACGGCCTTTGAAGATCTTATTGTCATTTTCGCTGGGACGTTCGGAGTACTCCTTTTACACTCCTTTTTCACTCCAACTACCCGAACAGCCTTCGACTGGCTCTTCCGAGGAACGTTTTCGGAGTTTTTTTTCTGTTCCCAGTTTCATAAAGGAGTACACGAGGAACACACATACACATAAAGTTTTTCATTGGACTACTTGTCAAAAGTGGTAAATGCTTAAAGAAGCCATCATTTCGTTAAATGGCGACGTGCAGCAGTGTGTGTGTAATTTTGGGAAGTTGATGATTTCACATTCGATTGGAATCAAAAAGGAGTAGAATTGACCGAAAATCCAATCGAAAACGACATAATGTTTAATTAATACACAAACCACTTACTAGCTTGAATAAAGTGACTTGCACATGAAACTGCGAAAGGTGGGGAATTTTGACATTTCATTCACATGATTAATCGATGACAACGTTTACGTTTGACAGTTCGCCGAAAATAAATTGATAGTCCCGTAATATAAATACAGGGTTATTCATTTCGTGATTTCAGCTGTCATTTGCAGTGTCATAATATTAGTTGAATGCATGTCATTTACGAAAATGGATCGCTTAACAATCGAACAACGCGTTAAAATTATTAAAACTCATTTGGCGAATTACGCGATGATTATGGTCATTATAATCGAACGACTACGCAAGCAATCGGTAAAATTGAAGAGATTGGAAGCGTTACTGATGTGGTAAGGCCTGTGCATCATCGTAATGCACGCTCAGTCGAAAATATTGCTGCTGCAAGTGCAAGTGTTGCTGATGATTCCAATTTATCGAATTCCCGTCGTTCGCAGCAATTGGTCGAATGATAACCAATTTTTTTTGGCCGGCGATTGAAGATCATGACTTGAACGGATATGTGGTTCCAACAAGACGGGGCAGCAACCAAACAACACGACCAATTATGGCTTTTTTGTGTGAGAAGTTTCGTGGTTGCGTAATTTCACGTTTTTGCGACATCAATTGGTCACCAAGGTCATGCGATTTGACACCCATAGATTTTTTTCTGTGGGGCCACGCAAAAGACCGTGCTTACGCGAATAATCTCCGAACTCTAGACGCATTAAAAACCAATAATTACTAAAGTTATGGCCGAGATACCGCCCGAAATGTGCGAAAATGTGGTTAAAAATTACCTCGAAAAGAATCGCATGCTGCTAATCTTCCCGAGGCGGCCATTAAAAAAAAAAGTTTATAAATGATGTTTTTTTTTAGACGTGTGGTTTTCAATCTGGCAATACTTTTTACGGAGTTGGTCTTTTTGACAGCTGTCACTTGATTAATGCTTATAATTATAATAACTTACCCTTGAACAACGTTTGCAAATCGTGCAAATTTATTACCAGAATAATGGTTCGGTTCGCTTGACGCATCGCGCGCTGCTACCAATATTCGTTCGACATAATCGCAAAATCGCATAAATTCGAGCAACAATGGATCGGTTTCGCACCACGTTTACTCTAGTATATGATGCGCATCCTCAGAGACGCCGGCCGTACAGTGCGCACCGAAGACGCTATTGCTACTGTGGAGCAGAGTATCGAAGAAGACCCGAATGAGTCCATCCGCCATCCCACGCAACAATTGGAGCATCATTTTTAAACATAATGGCAAACTCTTATCTTTATAATAAAGCTAAATTCTTGGCCATAACATTAATTTATATGCGTTTTATTTCTTCTTGAAAACCGCACGTCTAAAAAAATCACCCTTTATTTGCTCTAGAAATTGCTTTAAAAGATTTATATATCAGGGCCGCAGCTCAAAACACAATGGACACTTTTATTGACAATCACACTTTGGGTAATATGTCTAGAACACGTTACGGAACTACGTTTAAAAGTGTGCGTTTACATAAATCACGATCTCAATCTGAAATATCGATTTACGACATTTTTGATTTCACGGAGCGTATGTTCAGCCCTTGAAATGTGCGTTAAAACATAATTATATTTGCTCAGTAATCTCTCGTGCATCAGCCTAGAACATTTTTTCCATTCTAAACGCATTATACAACCACGGGTCGTCTTTAGCCAAACACCACGAGCCGCGAGGGTTGACTACCTATAACCATATAAAAGTTCGACAGTTCGCCCACATTAAAATCCAATTTCAACGTTCTTATATTCATTACATCTATGCGAATGTGCAAACAACTCCGTGAGTGAGTACTAAATAATATTGTTGACTCAGTCAGTTATTTGCTAATATCAAACACGTGTATGCATTTTCTGATTTACACGCTTGCATTGATGCGCTTCTCTATAAAGTGCAATCCAAAGAAGGGATTTTTCTATCTATAGTTTTCAACAAAACAAAAAAACAAACACATCCATCCTAAAAGGAATTCATACAGGACTGACAAAAATTAAAAAAAAAAAAAAATAGTGGTGAAAATCCCGCGTGCATCATCACATCCCATTTCCAACATTCCGTCGACAGATGTTGAGAAAGTCCATCATCCGAGCAAAACGTATTTAAAATTCGTATCCAAATTCAGCTTGCCCTGGGAAATCATCATCAGTCACTTAACTTACTCGATTACTAGGTATATTATGAAATTTGCGCAGTCTTCCATCTCTTTTTCGCTTACTTATACCACCATCCGGGATATATCCGATGATCTCGGCGAATTATAAGAGATTTTTAATATACTCACAGGCTTCGTTGCAGTGGTTATGCTTATATGCATTCGCGCAACGCCATGCCATATAAGGACCAAACACAAACAAAATTGAAATGAAGGAAACAATGCCCTTGTGAAAGGACGCATACGTATAGTACCTATAAGCTACACAAAAACGTGACAAGGACACGTAGTGGATATTGAGAGGGGCGAGCAGCAGAGAGGTAATATTTCATTCCATTATTTTTCAGTTCATGTGTCGCTGTCGCCCCTTTTGTATTCTCTTTCCCATTGAATCCACGAGCAGGGATTTTTGAAAACATCTGCTTTTTGCTTGCTGTACCTATATGTACCTACTACATACATAATATACGCACAGCGGCAGATAAAATTTCTATGAAACTTAATAAGAATAACATTTATCTTTTCGAGCAGTGACAGAAAAATATCGATTTATTTGTATTGAAGGTAATTTTTTTTTGTTTCTGATTTTTTGTATTAAAATCTAAACGTCCGTTGCACAAAAACTAAATTCGTATTTGACTATGAGACGGAGCTGCAGCCGGAGAAGTTGTCAAAATATTGAATACACATAATTTCAATGTGTCGAACACAATGCAATGCAGCTGCAGGAGTTCAAAAGTTTTAACTTTTGCGTGCAGAATTTTTGACATTTCAAAATAGATGGAGGCGAACAAGCTCACTTCAGCTCGATGAGTGTTTATATAGGGGTTGAAATTAGTTTCAATCTGTCTTCAATTCCTCATGTCATATAGCTATCAGTGTTCCAGTTCCAGTTCCAGTTCCAGCCTTCTATTGTGTTCAAGCAGTTATCGGATTGTTACTTTTTTTTTTAATTGTTGTGTTCTGCGCCAACTATCAGAAGTCTATCACCTTACTTACTTACTTACTTAGGTCCTCAGACCTGTTAAGTCCGTGGGGGACCCCTAGTGGGGCATAGGGCCTCGACTACGCCTACGCGCCATCGTGTGCGGTTTCCAGAGATGTGTTTCAGCTCCCTCCAACTCTTGCCTAGTTGCGCTGATTCCTCCTCGACTGTTCTACGCCATGTGCTTCTCGGCCGCCCAGCTCTTCGTCCTTCTTGTGTGAGCGGATTCCACTGCATTGCTTGCGTTGCAATACAGTCGTTGCCTTTTCGAAGCGTATGTCCAATCCACTGCCACTTTCGACGTCGTATAATAGAGTCGATAGGTTCCTGGCCCGTTCTCCTAAGGAGCTCTTCGTTGGAAATACGATTGGGCCAGAAAATCCTAAGTATGTTTCGTAGACATCTATTAACGAACGTTTGCAGCTTCTTAGTGACAGCTGCTGTAACCTTCCAGGTGCTGCATCCATAAAGCAGTACGGATTCTACATTGGAGCGGAACAGTCGAAGCTTGGTCCTCAAACTGAGAGAGTTATTCCTCCATATATTTTTTAACATACCGAAAGCAGCCTTTGCTTTCCCGATACGGCTGCTGATGTCTTGTTCGGTACCGCCTTCGGTAGAGATTATACTTCCAAGATATTGGAAGTTCTGAACTTTCTCTACCGGCTGCTGGGAGATATTTATAAGAGAGGATGTCTGGGTTCCGAGGCTCATCATTTTTGTTTTGCCGATGTTGATGTTTAGCCCCACGATTTCTGCTTCTCTCTCCACCCTTGTTGCCATTTGATGGAGATCCATGATCCTATGAGAGAGCAAACATACGTCGTCCGCATAATCAAGATGCTTTAGGTAGGATGTCAGAGTCCATCGAATTCCTCCGTTTCCTGTCAAGGCTGCGCGTAGGACATCGCTTATCACCAACAAAAACAATATTGGCGACAGTATGCAGCCCTGTCTGACTCCGCTTTGGACTTCAAACTCTTCTGACAACCTACCTTCGTGCAGAACGTGACATTTGGAACCTTCATAAGTTGCTTTAATAATAGCAATTAATTTATCTGGGATACCCCTCCTGCGTAAAGCACACCATATAAATTCTCTGTTAACGCTGTCGAAAGCCTTCTCAAAATCGATGAACAGCAGGTGAAGTGGTGACCGATATTCAGCGCACTGCTCAATTATGATCCTCAAGGTGTTGATATGATCAATACATGAGGATCCAGCACGGAATCCTGCTTGTTCGGCATCGAGTGTCGCTTCAAGATGTTCTTTTATGCGTTCCAGGACAATCTTTGCTACTATTTTGGCAACAGTAGGCAAAACGCAAATCCCCCTCCAGTTTTCGCACTTTGTTAGGTCTCCTTTTTTTGGGAGCTTGACGATCATTCCCTTTTTCCACTCGTCGGGGAAACCTTCGGCGACCCAGGCCGCCTGTATGAGTGGTTGCAGGAGTTCGCTCGATTTCGTTGGCGCCGCTTGTAAAAGCTCTGCGGGAATGCCATCGAGTCCTACCGCTTTGTTGGTCTTAAGTGCTTTAATTGCGGTACATATCTCATCTCTACTGGGGGGTACGGTACGAATTCGGGAATTTGTTGCTTCGGGCAGCTCATTAGGTATCTGTTGCACATTACTATCGGTTACTCGGTTTAAAACCGAAGCAAAGTGGTCCTTCCACCTTCTGAGTTGCTCCTCATCCGAGCTGAGCAGGGAACCGTCTATGTCTTTTATGAGGTGTTGTTTCGAACTTCGCGAGCCAATCAGTTCCTTGGTTATGCTATAGACGGTTCTGCTGTCGCACCTGTTTGCAGCATCTTCGGCTTGTTGTGCCAAAGCGTTGATGTGATTACGCTTGTCACGTCGCACACTGCGGTGAACCTCTCTCTTTTTCGTGCGGTACGAAGATTCTAGCTCGTTTCTTTGTTCTCCATGTGCAGCTGTTAAGCGAGCCTTCATTTCTATCACCTAGTCAACGCATAAAACATTGACGATTGTGACATAAGTGATTTTACCTTTCGTTGTAAACACGATGACGATCACCCGGCATGAACACATCCGAACACATTTACCGGCGGCGGCTGCGTTGACGAGAGAAAAATTGTAATTTTTCACACGTTGAAATGTGAAGCCAATTTGAATTGTGGAATTTACTTAAATCTGACAAGTAACAAAATGTCAAATGTCAAATTTTATTCTTTGCCCTCTCTGGAAAAAAAAGAAATTATCATAATACGTCAAAAGATAGTTTGTCCTCTGTGCGTACTTAACTTAACTTTACTGTAAACTCTGCTGAACTGTCCCATTTCATTTGAAAAGAAGTAAATCATTTCTTCTCTGATTCTAATTTGAATCTCATTTGACAGCTGCCGCTCTGATATAATGCTGACAGCTTCATTATCACACGATGTCATTCAAATCTATGTCTCATTTAATTTTAATTAAAACTTAAAAACATATTCCCCGAAATAAATTTTCAACTCTCAAATGAGATCCCTTAATTAAAAACAAAAACTTCTTCAACTTGAAACACCTGCATTGTTTCGAAGAAGCCTTTTTTTTCTCCCTAGACCCATCGGAAGTAGTATTTTGATCGAATTTCATTCCTCACGCTCACACATATGTATATGTAGGTACATCAAACAACTAGAGAAAAGTATGTAGCGGTAGCTCTTGGGAAAAGACAAATTTCACTTGACATTGAAATGACACAAGCTTCCGGTTTGTTTTCCCTATAGAAATTAATGAATATTCATTTCATTAATTCACCTTCAACCAAATGTTCTGCCATCAGATACTCGGGGGGGAAACATCAGAAACAAAAACCACCAAGAAAAGGGAACTTCTATAAGTCCTTTTGGTGTTTCGTATGCAAACACTGTGTGTGCTTCGGACACGTTTGCCATAAATGTCACTCGAAAGTTGTCATCGGCTGAACCCTGACGTTTTTTTTTTTTTTGTATCTTTTGACATTTGATTCATCGTTCAGTGAGCAGCAAGTTCGTCTTCGTCATTGATCCAAGTGTCAATGCCGCCGCCGCGCCGCTTGGCCCGTTGCCGACTATACTAACGAAGTAACCGCGGACTTAGTCGCGTAATCGGATAGGATAGGAGGATCGACAGCAGCGCAGCAGTCCCTCTGGAAGATGATTTGAATACGAAAATCGATTGTGCATCTGTTCGGTTCTATTATTTTTGATTCGATTCACTTGTGCGTGAAGTTGGTTGTCTGTTTTCAATTCATCAAGCTTCTATCGAGGGCACACGCATAAGTCTTCTTTTTTTCTTTTTTTTTTTATAAATTTTGTCGTGTGCATTTCTGTGTTCGTCCAATTCAATAGATGACTAATTCTTTTAAATTCAATGCAATGGGGGTCGTTTAATTTCTTTCATCGGCAGATTTTTCACACGTCCGTCAGTCTTCTTAGTGTAATGGCGATGTCGGCTCAGTTGGGTTGAATGGAATAAAATAAATGGTGGGGCTTGGGCCTTTTGTACTTCAATTTGCGCTCATCGAACAATGCACTTCCACCATATTAAAAAAAAAAAAGATATCATTAAAACATCAGCTTATGGGGTGAAACATCTCTCTCTCGTAACTGATGGAGGTCGAGAAGGCGCGAGACAGCGAGTCAATGAAAAGTAAAAATGTCTCTTATAATTTGATAACGTGCGAACAATGACACCCTATTGAGACTTTCAAGAGGATATGCGACATCTTTTTTTGTTTTGTTTTGTTGTTGGTATGTCTGTTAAGAAAAAAGATGAACTTGTAATCAGTTGAAGTGGTCCTACGTTGCATATAATGTAACTGTAATCTTACGTTCTGAAGTATGCAGACGTGTGTACCTATTTGTGTAGGTTGTTTCACACGTTTACAATAATACTTCATATAATATGAAGAATTGTCAGCGCTCTGGTTTTAAGTTAATTTGTGTTTTCGTGCAAGGTCTTTTCCTAAACGCAATGCCACCCTAAGCTTTTTCAAACGTGTTTCAGGATATAACGGGTGATTTTTAAGCTGGTTTGGTTTTGGCAACACTGGTTTTGACAGCTGACGTGTGTTTAGTACCTTGTGTCACTGTCAAACAGCTTCAGTTTGGTTTGCAATTTAACCATGGATCGTCTTACAAATGAACAACGCTTGCAAATTATTGAATTTTACTATCAAAATTCGTGCTCGGTTCGAAATGTTCATCGCGCGCTGCTTGTGTTCAGCGATGAGGCTCATTTTTGGTTGAATGGGTACGTAAATAAGCAAAATTGCCGCATTTGGAGTGAAGATCAGCCAGAAGCATTGCAACAGCTACCAATGCATCCCGAAAAAGCCACTGTTTGGTGCGGTTTATGGGCCGGCGGCATTATTGGGCCTATTTCTTCAAAGATGATGCGAATCGCAGCGTTACTGTCAATGGTGAACGCTACCGAGCGATGATAACAAACTTTTTTTTGCCCGAAATGGAAGTTCTTGACTTGCATGATATGTGGTTTCAACAAGGCGGTGCCACATGCCACACAGCACGCGAAACAATGGCGCAGTTGCGAGGCGAGTTTGGTGAACAGTTAATTTCACTTTTCGGGCCGGTCAATTGGCCGCCTAGATCGTGCGATTTGACACCATTAGATTATTTTTTGGTGGGGGTATGTCAAGGCTAATGTCTATAGGGACAAGCCCGCTTCGATTGACGCACTGGAAGCCAACATCCATGCATTCATTCGTGAGATACCGGACGATATGTGTGAAAGAGTATGCCAAAATTGGACTCAGCGGATGGGCTACCTGAGACGCAGCCGCGGTCAACATTTGCATGAAATTATCTTTAAACATTAAATTGCAAGGTTCAAACTATCGATTCAAATAAATATTTCATTCATTTTTTCGAATTTTTTGTGTTTTTTTTTTTTTAAAGTTCTAAACCTCTTAAAAAATCACCCGTTATAAATTAATGAATTTATTTCATGAACAAATATCTTACGTACCCTATTTTTTAAGCAAATCTAAAAAAGTTATTTCTATTAAATCGAAATTTAATTTATGGAGGAGCAGAAAATAAAATGAAATAAGTTACGGACTTCTCAGAATTTTCTTAAAGCCATTGTCATCGTAGCCTTCCTTCGATTTAATTTGACAGTTAATAGATTGACAGATGGGGGACATAATTATATTTTGACGTGTAGAGAATATTTCTTTTCAAATGTCAACCGATTGCCCTTAAATCGCATTTTTCTTCAAATTCTCGGATTTTTTAAAGGCTTTGTAATTAATTTTCAGATTTTTCAGATACCTGTTTTAATTTTCAACAAGTCGAAGACCCACTAGCCACATGGCTCGATCGTTTATGGCCAGCTTACGATTTTGTATTTCGAGATTTAAAATAACCGTTACTCAATAAGAATAACTGTTACCATTTAATAAATGTTACTGCTGTAAGAGTTATTCAAAAAATAACCGATTAGGCCATAACTATCATAATACCTTGTTGTAAATATATTGTATTGGAAAAAGTAAAACCCATTATGCTCACTATTGCTCATGAGCGCTCACAACCGTCCAAGCTCGCCCGTCAGCCATGGGCCATATGATGTTTTCGATCTTGAGCGGCCGTTTCGCTAATTCTGTTTTCGCTCTTGTCCTGATTTTAACTAAAATTTTCCTTTTTTACTTGCGAATATAGGTACTATATGTACGGTGACCATCCGTCCCGGATTTCCCGGGACTGTCCCGTATTTCCCGTTTTTTCCTATATTTTATCAAACAAAATGTTATGTATTAAAGTGCAACTCACAAAGAGTAATCTACTGCCATAGCAAAACACATCTATTACAATTATATTCCCATGCCCACTGAACGCACTCATTCAGCTTGTCAAACTTCCCCTGTCTGTCAACGATTTGTCACTTATGAAAACAAAATCTGCTTATCAACAACAACTGTCTTCAAAATAAAGAAGGTGAACATTTATTTTATTACTTAGATAAAGATATTTTTTTTAGTTTAGAAATTATTAGATAATGGACGGAAAACAAAAAGACAATAGTTGAAAAATGGGTAGAAATTTGAACACATTTTAGAGTTTTACTGTAAAAACTCTAAAAGGCATGTTAATTATTAAATATAATTACAATTTAAGCTGACATGAATTTAAAAAATATTTAAAAGAAACCCACAAAATTGTAAAAGATATTCTTTCTGCCAAGAAGTATTAAAGGAAAAGAAAAAAAATTGTACGTTGTAAATTTGCTTGGTGTGCATTTCGAAAAGTTAAGTTTTTGTAGCTTTACATAATGTACATTAAACTTATTAAGGCTTATTTGCTTTCTTATAGAAGACTGAATTATTTTAATAATTAAATTCAAAATTTTAAGTTTTAAGTTGTTTTTTTTTTTAGTTTTAATTTTGTTATGTTACATTATAATCTATTGTATTGTACCTCACTTTTTAAGAATTTATAAATAAAAATTAATCACATTTTAAAATTTTTCACTTTTTGTCCCGGGTTTTGCTCCCAGAAATATGGTCACCGTAACTATATAGCAAGTTATGAATTCGTACAAAAAATCGAACTCGAGATTTTGATCAAACTTGACATTACGATGATAGCGAGGACGAAAAAAGTGGGTCTCGCACAAAAGGTCCGTCTGTCTGTCTGTCTGTCTGTCTGTCTGTCTGTTCGACTACAGCCTAAACGGAAGGGTCGATTTTCTTTAAACTTGGTACCTAGCGTTTTTTGGACATTCCCCCCCGACCCTTTTTTCTCTTTTTTTTAGGACCAAAACTAACAGCAGCTGTCATACAAAATTTCTTGGCCAAAAAGGAAACACATATTTTTCTCAAAACCAGCGCTACCGAATGTTTTTTTAAGAACTCAATAAATTAAAATAGTTATAAGCTGCCGTTTGATAAAAAAAATGGTTTCGAAAAATGGTTATTAATGGTACCTCCCAAAGAACCAATCTTTTGATTTTCGCTTTTATCGAAAACGGTTGAACTGATTCTAATCAATTTTTTTTTAAAAAAAAGTTTTAAATTTTTTTTTTTGAAAACACAATATTTCAAAAACGACTGTCGATTTTTATTAAACTTGGTAAATAGCAGTTTTTTAACTTTATCTAGAAGATTTTTGACAAAAATTACTACCCATACAAATGCATAAAAACCGTTAAGAAAAATATTTTTTTTTCTCAAAAACAACTCCCACGATTTTGATTAAAGGTTTTTTGTGTGTTGAAATTAGTACGATCTACCATTCAAAATTTTTAAATTTTATTAACAGTACCTCTCATAGAATGGTCTCTTTGATTTTCGACTATCTCAATGTCTTATCAACCGAATAAAATTAAATTTTTTTTACAGAAGCTTGTAACAATAAAAGTGCGTGGCAAAATTTTCTAAAAAAATAATTTTTGGATTTAAAAAAAAAATCAAAATAATTTTTTGAAAATTCGATATTTCGAAAACGGTTTGCAGATTTTTTTGTGAAGTTCAATTTTTAACTTAACATTAATAAATACTTAAAATTGACGTACCAATCTTTTTTCTCAAAAATTTTAACGAAATTTTATTTATAAAAAATTAATTACTTTTAAACCCTTCTATGATTTTCAAAAATTTTTTCTCATAAATTAAGATTTAAATAAGAAATCAAATGCTGTACATCGCGCTGGGTTAAAACAGATTTTAAGTATTTTAATCAATTTCTTTCTAATTTTGTTGATTTAAAACAATTAAACCAGTTTAAATAATATAATTTCCTTTTATGCATATTGCATATGTGCAACACTAGGCTATATTGTTAATTTTCATATAATGTACTCACATAATACCACCTGCAACTAATCTCAGTTTTGGCAAATGTATAAAATAAAGACTCTCATAGCTAATTTATTTCAGACTATAGAACCACAATGTGATCGCGCATAAGAGCAAGTTCGTGCGACCCAGTCGTGCATATTTTTTCATTAGTGAAACTGAAATATTTTAATGGTCTAAAGGAATTTAGATAAAATCGATTTATGTGTATTTTAATAAAATTGGGCATCACTTAAGCAGGGTTTACTTGATTCCATATACGTGCCAAATAACTGCCAGACGCTCTAGAATGAATTTTTATTTAAGAACCTTCAACAACTTGCATAGTATTATACTCGTGCTCGTATACATAATGTAATAAATTAAAAACAAAGCTCTTAACAGTTCTGGAGCAAATACCTGCATATGTGTATGTATATGTATAGTTGCTGCCATATCATCACTTTCAAACCTAACAACTTAAGACAGAAACCAAGTGTGTACCTTCCATTAAATACAAAATTCCAATTTTCCATCGATATGTTTATGTATACAAATACCGTAAATACACATTTCCGCTATTAAAATTGCTCTATTTTCCTCTTGCAACACTAAATTTTTTCTTACCGTACAGTTAGTTACAGTATAAAGCTGAGTAGGATTGTGAGTTCTTTGTGCAACTTGTCCCACATGCTGGTATAGAAAATCCTACGTCATTAATTTACTTTCGCCGACCAATTCATGCGTTGTGAAAGTGCATGTAAAAATTGCTTAACTAAAATTCCAATGTAACACACATTGACCATTTATAGTACCTACCTACATAGTCATATAGTCACCTTAAATTGTAATTCATGTTCTGGGGTGCAGGGGTGCTTCTGACTTGACTAACTTAACAACTTCATTATTGCAATGATTCTAGGGAACGAGAACGTCGAGTCGTAGCGTCTACCTACGTCCACTTCGACGACCGACGTCAATGATGACACCAAATACAAAGTCAAAATGAGAAATGAAAATTTAATCGGATCATGAAATGAAGTTTATTTTTGAGAGGTTTCCTTCTTTGGGACTTTTTTCATCCATTCTGCTAGGGATGGTAGTGAAATCGATAACAACTTAACCATCAAGCATACAGGCAGAAGAAGCCACCATTATGATGATGAGGACAGAGGAGAAGAGAGCACTGCAAGAAATCGAGTAGAGAAGGGTTAACGTTCACCGGGTCACCACCAGATCCAGAATCTAACCGCATATATACTCTCTTTAGCAGTGTTTGCTCGCTGTCTGAGTTAGTGTATAGTCTAAAGGTGAAGAGAGGCCACATTCTGCTCTATTCAGCTACTTCTTCTGCTTTAGTCTTTCTACATAGTATAGGTTAGTATGAATAGTAGTTCCCCCCATTTTGAATTGAAGAAGCAGCTCCTCCACTCCCCTTGTGAATCTGAATATACACACTTAACTGCAGCTCTAACTCCCGAATTGGATTATAAATTGCAGCCCCATCATGGTCGTCGTCGTTGAGAGAACCTAAAGGAGTTCGCTAGAGACGTTGCAAGATTCAGCTGTGTACTGCTGCTGTTATGTTGTGTTATATAAAATTGGAATGGTGGAGCACTGCCTCACGACAACGCAAAGCCAATATATAATTGGAAGCAATAGATTGTGAGGCAGAAGGAGCACTAGAACTCTTTTCACATCTCCCATATCCCCCACAGCTGCTGGGCGAAGAGCGATAGCTTTATAATAGGGAACGAAGAACGTTTGGTCTTTGTTCCAGCAACCAACATCGACTTCAACGGCTACAAACAACAACGATGACGACGCACGGCCGCGACGAGGAAGAGAAGCAAACGTTGAAAATTATTATTTGAAATTATTATGGGGCAGGCATGAGGTTGGGCATTCGGTTCGGATGCATGTGGCAGTATGGCACCTTCTTCCTCGTGCCTTCTGCGTCGCGTCATAGTTAGATTAAGTGTTTTGATAGACCAGCACAAACCAAAAATTTCCACACCGCAATTTATGAACGGAGCTTGTGACTGGGTGAGGATGGAAGCTCCCTGAACTCTTTGGAGAGAGGAAAGTGTGCCCAGTCAAACGTACATACATACATGCAGGTGCTTCGCTATAAAAAAGGAAGTCCAGCCCTCCACCGTCCTCCTATTCGTTTGCACACTTAACAATCGAATCTAAATACAAAAAAAAAAAAATGAAAAAAAACCTGGTGGTGCATTAAAAGGCATTAGAAATAGAGAAAGGGTTAGCGCACGTGATTTGCTATTATCACGATTTTTTTGTCTCGTCGTCATTTTTTGTTGTTGTTGTATTATTTATGTACTGCCCTATTAAAATGTACAGAGAATTAAATGAGTCATTCAATTTGGAGAAAATAAAAAGGTTCAGTGAAGTGAGACCAAAAATAATTGGTGAAAGTTTTCTTTCAAAAAAAAAAATGCAGTCTTTGCCTTAGACCTAGACGAACAATTTGAAATCTTAATGGATTGAAATTAAGTGGAGCTGATTGGACTTTCAAATCTATTTATTTGAAGCTTCACAGTTATAAAGATATTAACTGTTTTAAATTTATCCATATAGCATTAACTTCTCTGGCTTTTCTAACTGTCAAAATTGATTAAGCTGTCAAAATTGATTTAGCTGTCAAAATTATTTCGATGTTTTAATGTCTGAACACAATGCGATGCAAGTGGCGTTGCACGGACGTCAAACCTTCCGGCTGCAGATTGTAGGTTCGTTCGTATGCTTTTTTTCGTCGAAACTTTGAATTTGAGTGTTTCGCTTTTTGACAGCTCGTGAAGTTCCGGCTCCATATTTCAATTGCAGTACAATACACAGGTTTACAAACATAACATACGTTAACTTTTGAACGCGAGAATATAAGTGTGTTTTTAAGCATACTTTTGGGGGGTGAACTCAAATCCGCAATGCTTTTTCCGACCTGAGGGGAATATCTAGAAAACTCGAAAACTTAAGAGAGGTATTAATCGTTTTCCATTATCTTTACTCAGAGTGATGAGTGAGTTATCATGCTTAGCACGGCTGTAGCTCGCCGGAATGGGGGGGGGGGGGGGGATCTTGACCCCGAAACTCAACCTCACCTGCAAACAAAAACACAAATCATGCCAGAGAAACTACTTCAAAATGACAACGGACTGACTATCACTGCTTCAAGACGAGATAAACGGTAAGAACCGTTTTCAAGTACCTACAAAAATTTGACAGTTTTTTGACAATATTTTTTTATTTGCAATAGTTGTCAAAAATATTTGTAGACAAGAGATTTAGGGAATATTTTTTCCTACAAATCCATATAAAAAAACTCCGTTATAGGGTTTATAGGAGCCGAGAAAATCGTATAAACGCCTTTTTCAAAATGCCGGCCCCTTCCAGTCCAGGTTTCAGTCCCGCAAATTGAGATTTAGGTTGGTCTCGATATACCCCATATTTAATTTGATTTACAAAACCTTTCAAAAAATTTACAGATTTTTCCCTATTGACTGTACTTAAATTATTCTAGAATGAGTTTTGAAAAGTTTTTTTTTCTTTTTCATTCCCAGTGAGTCCTAGCCTTTAAGCGTACTGATGAGAAATGAAAAATCCCATACAAAAATGACACAATGAAATCATATCCGAAAATTTTCGCTCTACTTTTAATTCTGCAGTACGCTGTTCCATGAGCAAAATTGATAATTGTAGCAGATTATTTGGAAAAGTCTATACTGTTTTTTTTTTCGCAGTGAATTAATATCCCGGACCATTTAGTAGCCGTGTTCTTTTGGATTCAAAGAATAATCTAGTACTACCAACTACTCGTGCTCTCATGGCGAGTAGATGAGGGGTGCTTTCATAAATGCATGGTTGCGAAAGTCTGACAAATGCATATTTTTCATAAATGCAAATGATAAATGTCATAAAAGCAAACCGCAAATATTTGCAGCGCAAATGTGCAACTATTAAAACTCACACGCAATCTGAATTTCTTTATTAAAGAAAGAGATAGGTATATAGTATAAACGATTTCCTTTTCTTTATTGTTCCATCTGTCAAATTCTTTCATTATGACCAATGACATATGACCAAATCAGAAAAAGTGTTCATAAATGCAGCGTAAAACACATGCGCAAATATTTTGTATGAAGTTAATGATGAAAGCAACCATGCATTTATGAAAGCACCCGAGGTTTGTAGGAAAACCAATTTTGTGCGTTCCATTCAAAATGGCTATGAGTACTTCGCCGCCTCCAAAAGAACACGGCTAATGTGTGCGGAAAATGACATTTGAGTTTTATTCGTGTTTATTTTGATTGTTTTTTTCATAAACGCATGAATTTGCAATTCGTGAAACTCTCAATGAAGCCTAGCGACAATTAAGTCTCTGCGAAATATGAGTGGAGACTTATCTAAATAATCTGCTACAATTATCAATTTCGTTTATCAAACAGCGTACTGCATTTTTGTATCAGATTTTTTGTTTCGCATCACCAGCGCACTAGACTTTCAATCTAAACTAATCTAACATATTAGAATACAAAAAATAAACAACAAAGGGTCGTAATCATTAAAATTCAAACCACAACTAAACTTCCAAATCGTTTTAAAGAGTCTTTTACACGTTGCGAACGTTTTCACAGTGTGCAACGGTTAACGGAAATACTTCCTAGCGACACAAAATACAATAAACAACAACAAAAAATATTATAAACATAACTATCAAAACTCCAACGAGTAAACAATTAATTAGTTTGGAAAATTAACGGCATCAATCAAGACCTAGTTGTTTATTGGTTTGTTTTATATGTATACAAAAATAAATCTTGCCTTGGAGTAAAAGGTTGACACTTTTTAGTTCATTCTCTAATTAACCACTTCCTCAACCCATAACTTTTAAATAGGTTCCACATTTAACAAGCATCAGCTTCTAAATAATGGTTCACGACTGACAGAGCCTTTTTTATTTAAAGAAAAACAAAAAACACTACTTTTTCTGCTTCAACAGATTTATATGCGTCGGTCCCCTTCAAAAAAAAAATGCCTAAAGTCCCATCAAATAAACACCTAATGAGTCTCGACAAATACCCCTCGAGTTGAATTCGATGACACTAATGTGACTGTTAAGTGTTTGCATTGTGAGCGCATGAAGTTGTTAGAAAACCAAATTGATATGCTCTCGTGCCGCTCAATTGATTACGGGCCGACAACATCTTCGAGCCTATAGCGTTGGCGGCAGCCCATTTTGTGGTGGTTCTATGGCCGTGAATTTTGTTACTTCCCTTGAATAAACACAATTATATATAATTTTTTTTTTTAACAAAAACATAAAATACCCCCTAAAAAACAACAACGACAAAAATAACTGAAGAAGTGTAAACAAATCCTTATCGACAAGATCTAGTACGTTGTAAATGTCAGATGTGAAAGATGAATCGGTTGACAAAATGGCGGTGAATTAATATACATATAATATGATGGCTATGTTCGTTGAACTGTAAACAAAATATCCCTGCATCGTCGTTGTGTCAACAACAAATGCGATATTTATGATTCCCTTGAAGTGCCCTAAACAAATAGACAAAGAACATAATTTAGAGGAGTTTTTGGAAAAAAAAAAATAGGAGTCGAATTTCCCCCTCTTGATATCAATCATCGAATTTTTTTTTTCTTCAAATTTGTCTTCACTCTTGTTTATTTGGATTCACTTTTCACCACAGGAAGAGATAGACAAAAATCCGAGAGATGAATTTACACGTGGCATCTATGAACGAGAGAAGTTTGGAAAAATACGATAAAGTACACACTTGACCTACAAAAATAGGTGCGCGTCGTGTTTACATCTTCTTCGTCTTTATTATGCATCCGATCGATACATTCTAAATCTATTTTTATATTTATTCCATAAAATTGATAAACAAATGATTCTTCATTTTCACTTTAAATCTCATTTTGGGACATGGAACATCGTACTTTTATTGTTTTTTATTTTTTGTTTATTTACAAACTGACAGGGGAATACGACGCACGACATAGAAGTTCTATTGCGTAATTTAAGCAATCTGAAAAAGGGGTTTTAGTGGTTTGTTATACTTTAGAAATGTTAAGGAAGAGCAGATGCCAGATGGAAAGTTTCTCCTTTTCCTTTTTGTTGCAGGCTTAAGCGCTTATTTTCGAGGGTTTAAAGATAAACAAAGTGTTGAAAAGCAGTAATTTGATGTTCGACAACAACAAAAACAAAATAAACACATAGTACGCTTTTGAGACGAAATGGGTGTTGTTTTTTGATAATATTATAGGTTGTGTTTTTTTTCTGGGATGAATGTTGTTTTTTTTTTTTTTTGGTAAATCAGTCATATAACACGTTCCTGTGAATGAAATGAAAGACGGCATTCAGTAAAAAGGGGACTTTGTTATAGCTTAATGTAAATAATTGCAGGTTTTGAATAATATACATTTAATAATTTGTGAAAATACTTTCGTAGAAACTTTTATTAAGAGCTGCAAATAATTCGTTGAATTATTTTACATGCACAGGTCGAATGTCGTTACTATTTGTGCTCTTAAGGGCTTTTAAATATTTAAAGCCCACTTAACCTAAATTGACGTTAATTGGTTTCACCAGGTATTTTTAAATTTAAAATCGTTTTTTTTTTCTCATTAAATTTTAAAAGCGTAAATTCATTTCAATCAGAATAAGAAGCAGTAATAATGCGTTCTTTTTCTAACAATAGTATTTACTATTGTTGTTATGTCAAAAAAAAATTGTTGAAGTGTCATTAGGTGCGCTAGCGCTAGCGCAACAGCACAAGTGCCAATAAAACGCTATATCCAATTTAATGTACAATCTTTATATCTGTGGCTGTGTTCGCAAAGTATTCTTGTTTCTTTATCTCCACAGTACATAATTTTATGTCATAATTACCAACACGTCGTGAAATTTCCGTGGCTGTGACATTTCAGCAATTCTACGGTGGTGTTTATTACTTGACAGATATTGAAACGAACTTTATTTCGACGTAAATAGAGTATTTAATCCAAATTGTTACCGGCATATTATAAAATCAATTTTCTCTAGAGTAAAATAATTTTCGGATTTGCATTCGGACATGTCAATGACTTTAAATTACAAATATCTTAGAACACATCCCTTTTTGATTGAAAAACAATCTATGTTACCGACATTTAAGGTTTAAGTCTTATGACCGATTTCATAAAGCCCTTTTAACTGTTTAACAGGCTTTTAAATATTTAAATGACGTTTGTTCCATACAAAATACGTCATTTAAAAATTTAAAAGCCTGTTAAATATTTATGAAACCGAACATTAAATATTTTTCAACTGCGCAACTCTCTTTGTCCACTTTTATGTTCACTAATTTATCGGCACTTTTGATTTTTTTTGTTATTAAGGGTATTTATGCAACGTCGGAAACTTTCCGACTCACAAAATCATATTTTTTGCGATGGAAATTCTGCTTTCTCATTTGCAATTTAAAAAAAATGCTACAGCATAAAATAAACAACAAATACAAACACGAGTAAAACTCAAATGTCACTTTTCCGCACACAATTAATGGTTCAGGGAAATTAATTCAGTGCGAAAACAGAGCGGAGACTTCTCCAAATAATCTGCTACAGTTCTCGATTTCAGTCGTCAAACAGCGTACTGCTAACACGAAAAAGAGAACGAAATTTGTCGTTTATGATTTCTTTGTGACATTTTTGTATGGGATTTTTCGTTTCGCATCAGCAGCATAACTAGATGAAAAGATTCAGAGGCATAAATGCACAAGAATAATCCTACCACTAAAATTTTATAGCTCTGAAAAAGAGTATACCTATCCACCATATTGTATATGTTTTCATTTCTTGACATTTACTATACATTTATATGCTGAATTGAATCAGGATTTCGGTCCTTTTAAACCTGTGCCCTCGTTCTGTAACTCTCGCATGGTTAAAATTGGTCGAGAAACGATGGAAAATGCAATTAAACTCATACGATTTATTTCAATTTTCATCGTTTCTCGACTGATTTTATCGATGCGAGAGTTACAGAACGTAGGCACTGGATCGACTTGAATTCGAATTACTCGATCCGATCCAAATCGGCGAGCTGGATCGAATCGAAAATATAAATGTATATACCTAGATCGAAGAATTGAAAAATCGAGATTTCAGCTGCTTGTTGGTGTGTGTGCTATTATGCCTGTTTGGTAACTTAAACTATCACCAAGTTTCACGAAACTGTTTTTTCCTAACGGTTTTGACAGAAAATTGTGAAAATTTACGAAAATTTGTGAAAAATTTCACCTTCCAAACAGACCTATTGTGTATTCTATTTTCAGGTTGTTTGCATTATATGTATTTGGCTTGTTTCTGTTGCGTCTTGCGTGTTGTTTATGGTGGACATTTTGCATTTCTTTTGAACGTAAGCAATAAAAACAAGGCTGTCACTTCGATACCGTTTGAATTCTATCTTTCGATCTGGCATCGTGTCATATACCTGCACCACAATTTCGATTCGGATTGAATCCGCTCATATAAACGTAGTAAGTGGTATTTACAAGTAATGCCATTTCACCTTTTTTCATACACTTCGCATGTGAGAGGGAAAAAACTTATTTATTTTATAACCAGGGATGTGAGGCAAAATCAATTTTAACAAAAATTTCCCATAAATTTCCCTTTTTTTTACATTAGTGAAACTGAAATATTTTAATGGTCTGACATAATTCAAAAAGGACTTGAGATAAAAACGATTCTAGTGTATATGATGGGTGATTTTTTAAGAGGTTTAGAACTTTAAAAAAAAAAAAACACAAAAAATTCGAAAAAATTAATGAATTATTTATTTGAATCGATAGTTTGAACCTTGCAATTTTATGTTTAAAGATAATTTCATGCAAATGTTGACCGCGGTTGCGTCTCAGGTAGCCCATCCGCTGAGTCCAATTTTGGCATACTCTTTCACACATATCGGCCGGTATCTCACGAATGAATGCATGGATGTTGGCTTCCAGTGCGTCAATCGAAGCGGGCTTGTCCCTATAGACATTAGCCTTGACATACCCCCACAAAAAATAATCTAATGGTGTCAAATCGCACGATCTAGGCGGCCAATTGACCGGCCCGAAACGTGAAATTAACTGTTTGCGCATTGTTTCGCGTGCTGTGTGGCATGTGGCACCGTCTTGTTGAAACCACATATCATGCAAGTCAAGAACTTCCATTTCGGGCAAAAAAAAGTTTGTTATCATCGCTCGGTAGCGTTCACCATTGACAGTAACGCTGCGATTCGCATCATCTTTGAAGAAATAGGCCCAAAAATGCCGCCGGCCCATAAACCGCACCAAACAGTGGCTTTTTCGGGATGCATTGGTAGCTGTTGCAATGCTTCTGGCTGATCTTCACTCCAAATGCGGCAATTTTGCTTATTTACGTACCCATTCAACCAAAAATGAGCCTCATCGCTGAACACAAGCAGCGCGCGATGAACATTTCGAACCGAGCACGAATTTTGATAGTAAAATTCAATAATTTGCAAGCGTTGTTCATTTGTAAGACGATCCATGGTTAAATTGCAAACCAAACTGAAGCTGTTTGACAGTGATACAAGGTACTAAACACACGTCAGCTGTCAAAACCAGTGTTGCCAAAACCAAACCAGCTTAAAAATCACCCGTTATATGAAATTGCCCATAATTGTTGGGTATAAATAAAATATATATATATATATAATATATATATAATAAAAAAAAGTCAAACAGTGTTGCCCATGAATTTATCATCCCTGTGTACTGAGGTTTTGGTTTACATGTTTCTCGTAGTCTTGTTCTAATGTCAAACCCCGCAACCAAACGTAGTCTGTAGTATTCTCTCTGTATCAATATTTATAAAGTGTTCCTTAATTCAAAATTGAGCTTTTTCCAAATAAAGCAATTGCCCTTAATAGCTTGTTTATTGTATACTTTTTTTTTCAACGAGGAAATCATTTATATCTTAACAAATATGATTGCATGCAGCTACCACCTAGAAAACATCCAAACATTTTCAAATTAAAAACAAACAAAAATAAACATTTTAACAAATTTCCGTCTGGACACGTTTTCAAAACAAAACCCAAATATAGCTACTGCACTTTATTTTGGTTTTCTATAAGAATATTATAATTTTGTTTTTTTTTTTCTATTGCTTTCAAAAACCTCTTTGTATGTTTGGTGTGCAATTATTGCTGGGGTAGTCATTTGCTTGCTTAAGACAGATTAAACAAAAACAAAACACGCAATATTTGGAAGCTTAAATAAAGCCTGGCTGGCTAGACGCATTATCAAACTAAATTAATCTTTCAAACAAAAGCTGAGTAAAAGAAGTAAAAACCTGCGGAGGGTTTTTTTTTTTACTATTAAGAAGTTATGAGAAATGTCCATGGCAGTCCTGTGCAATGTCTGATGTGTCTTAATTTTCCATTCAACATTGCGTGTTTATCAAAACGATTAAAAAAAAAAAAAAAAAAAACATAATAAAACATTACGAAGAGTGTGTGCTATGATTTTATGACTATAACTAGACATTCCCCTGATGGTGATGATTCTTTTAAGAGATACCCACATTCCCTTAAGTGTAATACGATGGTTTATTCCAATTTACCCCACGCAAATGACATTAAATTCTCCTTAATTGAGCTGCAAATGATAAAAATCTACCAAAAACTGCATTTTAAGGGTTAAAAACTCCCCCAACGAATTCATTTATGTGGAAAACTCATTTTGTTTCATTAAAACAAAACAAAACAAAAATTACAGGTAAAAGTCCTGGATCAAGTTTCACATACTTCTTCATTAATACGTTGATACCTTCCTTCATACATGTACATAGTTGAAACCAAGCTCAGGTCAATGTGCTGAGAAAGAAGAAGAAGCCTACTTCAGTTAGTGGTTTTCGTCGGTTGAAAAATATATAAAATAAGCCTATAGGGACATATCTCTACCGAAAGAAGGGGGTTGTCTGTTATTATTGTTTGGTGTCTTCTGAAATACTTAAAGTCTCATCTAATCTTTTGACAAATTGCTAATGCCAACCATCAGCAGTTGAAAGTTACAGATCGATAACTAGAATGAGAATTCCAATTAAAAAAACAAAACAAAAAAAACATGAAAAAAAAACATGAAAAAGGAGGAGGTGTTTCCGTGTCGGAAACGTAATTAGGTCTTTGCACCCTCACTCTACTAACTCTACTGCGCTACATTGCTCTTAAATCTATACTCTATTCTATTGTATTTACAAGCCCAGAAACTATAATAGAAACATGTTTTGTTGTTCTATAAAATGCATCTGTTTTCTTTTTTTAATTAATTGGTCGGGCTACCGACCGATGATGACCCTTATTGCGGTCAGATGCGTATTAAATCGAAATAGCCTGTGTTCGGTCTAATATTAATTCGTTTCGCTGTTGCGATTGCGAGTTAAAAATTATATTGTTCTCTTGCTCTTGTGTATTGGGTGTGTAGGAATTATTTATGGAAAATAATAATAGTTTCAAGTTTTTAATTGAAATATTTATAGGAAAGATAAATTATAGCCAAGTCTGATAAAAGAATAATAATTTTTTGTTAACCAGATGTTTTTGCATTTTAATATCCGTTGCAGGTGGTCTTATGTTTCAAAGTCATATCTCCAAATTATGAAAATAAAACTAACATGTCTTGTGTAGTATTTAAAAATTCCATTACGAACTGAACATTACTTTTTGTAATTTCCTATTTTTAAACAATCTTAGTACCCATTTTGCTTTATAATTACAAAAAAAATTGTGTTGCCTCTTTTTAATTGAATTTTTGTATTTAAATACAGATAATAATGGGTACTTAGTTACTTACAAACTTAAATTATATTAAAAAATTGTGTGAGTGCCGGGACTCACTGTTAATATGTGTAAACATCAACGTGCGCGGATCCAAAACGGACTTGTTTTAGCTTGAAGGGGATCTTAAGATTTCTTTCACTGAACGCACTCATCCTAGTATGCAGATCGTAAAGTTGCACACCGTAACGTTGCACGACGTAACGTTGCACACGAACGTTCACGTTTTTTTTTCACTCTACCGCCAGCATAGATGTTTACACATCAAAAATCAAAATTTAATTGAATTGCTACATAGTCAAGCTAACTTTTCGAAAAAGAGCTAGATTCGTGTTAAATATGAGTCCATAGAAATTTGAATTAATTTAATTTCATGAGAACACTGACTTAGTACCCCCCCCCCCCCCCGACCCCCTCATTTTTCAAAAGATATGAATTGTATTCCCTTTTCGATTGGTAATATGGAAGAGCTATTTGATTTGTGTGAGCGCTTCTGGAAAGATTCTGAAAACGAATCCAGAAGCAAATTTCTCTTCTTTTCAGAAAAAAGACACCAATCGAAAAGGCTATTTTTAGTTGTAAGTAAATAATAATAAAAAGTGGGTATGAAATTATTTTCAAAAAAATTAAAATTGTACAAAAGTAAATTAACACTTTAGGCCTGTTCGCGTACTTTGTAGTCCAAAACTAACCACTGCTATATTTTTTAAAATTTCAGTCCAATTCTGTTCGCGTATGTCCATTTTATGCGGTTTTGAGCAGAGGCGAGCATTCACGAGAGAGTAAATTATGTGCTCTTCTTGACTATTTTTACCCGAGAAATTTCTTCGGTTAGAAATTTGTAATGGGCTTTCCATTGGTAAATTCAGATTTCAATTTAAAAATTGATTTTTTTCGTGGCGAATGAAACACGATTCAATATTTTAATACAATCGAATATTTTTCACATATTTTCAACACAAATTTCATTCCTGAAATACCTAAATTAATCCAATCAAACAACACATTTGCATTCGGGTTTTACAGATGGTTCCAAGATGGTTGATGGGGTAGAGTCAGGCATCTTCTCAGATAACCCACCCCTAAATAGATCAATATAAAACTTCCAGATTTTTGCAGTGTCTTCCAAGCGGAAGTGCTTGCAATTTACGAGGAGACAAAAAGTCTTACCACTTTTGAACTTGTAAATAGAAACATCGACAACTTCATTGATAGTCAGGCGGCAAATAAATCAATTGCTTCAATTGTCACAAAGTCTAAACTGGTAAAATGTTGCCAAAATGAGTTAAAACTACTCAATGCATCAAATACAGTTACCCTTCGATGGGTCCCAGGACATCGTGACATATATTGAAACGAAATGGCGGATAAACTGGCCAAAATAGGATCTTCTCTTGATCCAAGCCAGACTGATTCTTCCGTTTCTATGCCACTAGAACAAGAAGAAGGCAGAATTCGCAAATGTTTCCTCGAACCCGCAAACGATAGATGGTCAGCTCTTGATACTTGTCGGGTCTCGAGGAATCTATGGCCAGACATCTCAAAGAAAAAAACAGACTTCCTTCTCAAACTAAGCAGACCTCAACTATCCCTTTTGGTTGGAATGCTAACGGGTCACAACTCAATGGGAACCCACATGCGCAGAATGGGCATCAGCTCATCCGACCTGTGCAGAGGGTGTCAAGATGAAGAGGCGGAGGAGGGCTCCTATCACTTCCTTTGTGAATGCCCCAGCTTAGTAAGAACTAGAAAAATGGCCCTCGGAGATTACTTCTTTGACGAACTGAGTGACATCTCGTTTTTGCCACTAAGAAACATCCTGAAATTTATTTAGTGTTCGGGTTGGTTCAAGGAGGCCCTTCATACCCACACCTAAACTCCTCTAACTCCTTCCCACCCATCCTCTGCCTTCACCTCAACTATTTCCTGGGGACCACAATGGATCCATTGAGATCCGAGTGCGATGATGCGGCTCGCCGTATTTTCACCCCTCCTAATCTAACCTAACCTAACACATTTGCCAACTGACAGTTGTAAATTATGTTGGTGTTAGTGCAGGGAGGAGTAAATCTACCGAAAAATTTAAATCTGCAAATTTGATATTAAATTATTTATTTTCCCCAATGGAACTCAAAAATGGTCAAAATTGGCTTTTTTACGGATCGAAATAAAAAATAAATTGATTTATTTTACCAATAGAAACCCCATTAGACAGGAACAACAAACAAAATACAAAATGGCTGTTGTTTAATTTAAGTGTCATTTATTTGTATTACAAGTAAAATTTTTGTTTGTTTGTTTGTCTTTTATTTGAAAAAAAAAAGAAAATGTATTAATTACAATTTTAGTTTGTTTGTTATCACATTTAATACAGATTATTAAGTTTAAAAGGAAATTCTAGTGTTTACGCTTTGTTTATTGTTTGTTTGTTTGCTATGAAATCTCTGGTTGAAGCTTAATAAGTGGCAGATATTTTTGGTTCGAAGTCTTCATGTACTTTTGGTAAGTTTCATTTCTCTTTGAGAGAATTTCATCCGGTAATTCTCAAAATTTAACAGATAGCAATTTATCGCACTGAAAGTACCCAAATTGTAACTCCTGTCAGAAATTTGGCAATTGATGTTGTTTTCGGTTGGATTTCAGAACTGTTCCATTTCTATCGAAAATGGTAAATTTGGTGTAAAAGGAGTGAAAAAGAAGTATCCCCGAACGTCCACTCGAAAACGACATGAGTTTAATACCGGTCGTCCACTATATACGCGACAAGTTCAACCAACTTCGTTCAACTTTTTATTCAACTCTTACGTTGAATAAACAAAATTAGAACCTCTTACACTAGTGCAGCAAACACATAGTTGACACTAGTTGATAAACTTGTTGAGCAATTCGTTGAGCAACGTACAACAACTGAATCCAACTCGTTAGTTGAATAGAATTGAAGGCACCGTACATAAGATTTGAATGCGTTGAATTCGAAATTTGTGCATTGAGCGCCTAGTGGTCGATATTAAATATGGCTGTTTAGTAAAGTCAAATTTTCTACAAATGTTCATAATTTCCTGTCAAAACCCATAGGAAAAAACTTTGTGAAAATTTTAGTTACCAAACACCATAAAACAGGATAACTCCCAAATCTAATGTTTTTTTTTTAAGTATAAAGGCATTAGAATGCAAACTTTGTAAGAAAAAAATCTTTCAGAAATATTGGAATAATTTATTTAAATTCATGTGTCTAGATCGATTACAGTGGACGTGAGTAAGATGCAATTACTTTTTAGTTATTCTGTTTCTCAAAACAAAATATGCACATTCCTCGGATAACGCCGATTTTCGTAAAACTGTCATTTCTTTCCATGATTAAATGTCAAACAATACTGAAAAATTCCACGACTCATGCGTTATTTGTCATTAATCCCTGCTTGAAAATAGTACTTCTAAATGAATCAAAGAATCACATATTTTATTGACACGAACAGTACATACATACATATATCTTGATCGCACTTCAAAAGTTTCGGAAATCAATTTGAAAGCAACTAAGGCTTAATTTGAATCCAACTCCAAATAAAACACATTCGATATAAGAACTAAGAGTCGTCACCATCATCATTACCATTGCCATTACCAAGCCAACCATCATCAATTGAAGTTTGCACTTCCTTCCCTTTATGCTGAATCACTGTAGACAAAACAAACAAAAAAAAAAAAATAGCAAAAAAAGGTGTGCAATAAACTTGCGTGTCATTGTTACATCCAGTGGATACTTACAATGCACTTAATTGCACAGGAAATCTATTTCCAATGATGGAACACAATTTCGCATTTTGTTATTATTTTTTTGTTTGTAGTGCCATTCGGCGCCAGTTGATAAATCCCTGAGTGTTGGCAATTGTTACGTTGTTTCTTTGTATTTAAACTGCCATTAGTATAGAGAGCTCAAGGCCTACGGAGGCGCATCGGCACAAAATAGAAGATTTATAACTATCTACTTGCAATGGGACGCACAGAGGAGACGAAAAATGTCTACAGTATCATTTTAAATGCTTCACTATTCATTCACATATGGGTAGGTTACTGAGTTGAGTGTGTACTTTCAAAAACTTCATTTCACAGCTTAGTAATAAATAGATAAAGTGCTGCTTGACAGTTTATTGCACTTCTAAGATTTTTCTCATTAAAGAAAAATACAAATTCTAAGAGCGGGAGGATTAAATGCTAGATTCTACCATGGCATTGATTTTTTTTTTTGTTGGTAATGACATGACTTTGTTGGAGGTTTAATATGAACAGAGGCTGAGATAAATAATACGAGTTTTCAAGTGGTTTTTAATTGAAAATATTTGTGTATAGGAAAGAAATTATAAAACGGCTTAAGATGAACATTTAATAGATCTTTCAAAGAAATCAGGTTCTGTTAAAAAATTTGACTATTTTTAGGAATTCTTTCAATTGTTTTCTTATGTACAAATGCAATACAGATCTTTACCAAATAGAAAAACACATATGTATATGCGACTATCGTTGATTCACAAACGTCAAAATCATCACATTGTGGCAACTGACATTCATTTTCATTATTTTTAAAAGCAAGTCATTGTTTGCGATATATAAGCCGTATTTTACTATCGCCGATGATCCATATAGATAACTCATGAGAATAAAACAATACGGATCATAGTGACAACTGTGTTGTATACCTATCTCTTTTTTCCTTACGTTTATTTATTTTTCATTTATTGGTTTTCTTTTTTCTTTACACTATACAGTTCACAATTCCTAACCATTTGCAAAGCTGAGAAGCAATAGCAAAAACTAAACTTTTGGTTCATGAAACGTGATCCCGATAGACAGCAGGATCTCTTGTTGTTGTTGTAATGCATGTATTTTGATGATCTATATGGATCATCACCGATAATAAAAAACGGCTATTAATATCAATACAAAAAATTATTGTTGTAATTAAAAAGAAAAACAGCCTTTTATTTTCGCTTTGCATTTTTCCATCTGCCAGTTTCCCCAACATGATGGTTGTCACTTTTCAGTTCTTTAATGTTCTTGGGTTGATTATTTAAAAACTGCAAAACAACGGGAACAAAGGTCCCACGCCATGAGTGCTACGCATTTAATATAAAATTTCATCAAGCACTTTAGTCCCCTTTCACACGAGGAAACTGAGTTGCCAGCAACATTCAGTTTGTCGGTGAGAAGGGCAAGAAGTAAGAGGGGAAAATGAAATCTCCCCGGTCATCGATTCGAGGAGATTTTTTTGACATTCCTCTTCACACACACTTCAAACCAAGCTATTTTAAAAGGAAACTACAGAAAGTTTCCACGATTTTGTTTCCTCGTGTGAAAGGTACATGAGATTTTTAAGGAAATTAAAAGAAAACGTCAGAAAAATCTCCAGCAACTTGTTTCCTCGTGTGAAAGGGGACTTAGGAATGCAGAATATCCAGGAAGGAATGAATAAAAAAAAAAACAAAATTAGAACACAAAAAATGGCAACCAGTTGTTCGGTGATATGTCAAAACACAAATGCGAAACTGGCATAAAAAAGAAATAAGTTTCTTCGTCAATTGCCCTAAAGGCGTATTCCAACATCCCTTTTATTCCACACTGGATTAAAATAATGTATTTCTAATATTCTAGAATGAATACAAAACAAGAATGTTTTACCCAGAATATTCTTGTGAATAAAGGAAACGCACAATGCTGACTCTGAATATTCTGACTATTCCGAATGAATAAAAAAAACTCTCAATAGTAGAAAGCACTTTCGAACCCGTAAAAACATAAAATTCCTTTTCTAGGGAGAATGCCAACAGTTTTCACCCAATACTGCTTTCTTTTCCCAGTTGTTTGAAAATTAATCGATCAGAGGCTGAAACTGATTCCACTCTTAAACACAGCGCTACTTCTAATTTCCCAGTCATTTCCTGCCATTTCTGCAAACATTTTACTATTATGTCAGTTACACGTCAGTGAAAGACAGTAAAGTTCAGGAAGGTCAGTTCAATTATTCTTAAAACATATTTGAAAAGGAGCCTAACACCCCTATTACGACTATCAATTGATAGTTGATAAATATTGTAAATCGATATTTAAAAACAATAAAAGTTTTGATCATTGAGAATGGTGCAGGCCGTTCTGAATTACAATAAAATTAATAATTATCACCCAATAATTGTTAAGTTTTTAATAAATTGAGTTTAAAAATATTTATCCATTGATAATTGATATTCGTAAAAGGGGTGTAATTAAATAGCTGAAGAAGTGACGGGCAGTTTTTCACTTAGAACATGTAAGCGCAAAATCAAAAAAAAAGGTACACAAAGTAGTGTGCTTAACTCAGCTTGACAACTTCATTGAACACAAAGTGACTGAATGTACACGTGAATACATAGAACATTAGGCATTTTAAACTGACCTGAATCATCATCCTACAGTCAGAATTATTTTCTTTAGAAATGTTGGAGTTTTTAGTTCTTTAGAAAGCTAAAGAAGAATCTTAGAAACTGTAGAATCTTTCTAAGAAGATCGTGACGTGTCGGCTTAGATATAAATAGTTTATTGTGGCACTAACTGGGTATATGATTGACTCACCATGAGCATTTCCAACAGAGGCCTCCAGAAACCTACGCTCCACTTCTCCACGCAAGCCGTTACTCCATTAATGCCATTTCTATCTCGTCGAACTATGTACTAGCTACTTAGATAATATCTTCAAAGAATATAAATCAAATTATTGCTTGGACTCCCCAGTTCTTCAGAGCGCATCCATGGTGTACCTACTAAAAATTGTTTGGGAAAATCAGAGGAATTGTAAGTTATTTGTAACATCAATATAATTTTGTACATATTATCATACAAAGAGACAGGAAAAGTAAAGGGTTGATTTTCTTTGTATTCAAGATATAGTTCCACAAAAGGGAGTGATATTTCGTTTGAATTTAAAAATTTCAATCTAAAAATGTGTCTTTCCAAATCATCTAAAGACTTTTCGTAAAAATTCCATTACATGTGGTGAAAACATGGCTTCTTAATTTTGAACACGTCCCTCTGGTCGGTATATTTTTCTAAGAAAATAAACTCTGAAATCCATTTTTTTTTTTTCGTTTTATTCCCATCCAAAATCAAAGTAGAATGTTTGCACAAACTATAAAGTCAACTACCCTAACTACCTACTGACTCCGATTTATATTGCTTTGCACTCAGGTAAAATACTTTCGGAGGCGTAAACGTGTTTTAATAGCCTTTTGCGCTTTTCCATTTAGAAGGAAGAATTTACCTGCCATATTATACCTGATGAAAATATAAACGTCACACTATAAATACCTCGTCCTTTTTGGAAATCTTTTCCAGAACTAGTTCATACTGTGCCAATGATAGATCATAGATCCTCACGTAGCTATTAAGGTTCTTACAAATTATCCCTCATTTATTTGACAAGCAAGTCAAAAGTCAACAAGTCTAACGACGACTTTCTTTTATTTTTTTGCATTTTCAGAATTTCTACAGAAATAAAAATAAAAGAACAAAAAAAAATATTAACAAATAGATAAATAATCAGGCGATGGGTGAATTGGAAGAAAAAGAAACACCCCCAACAGAACCACAATCACATGATCATCATCCCGAAGCCGAAGAACCTAAAGAAACAGACAAAATGCTCGAACAAAAAAACACAAAAATTGCAATAGAAGAGGCGTTGACAAAACGAAGAAGTCCAACACCAGAAAAAGAAAAAAAAACTCCCAATGGCGAAGAAATAATCAATGTTCCCGAGGCAGCAGCAGCAGCAGGAGCTGGCGGAGATGACAAAACAAATAATTCTTCCAATGACATCGAAAATAACAAACTGAATCCAGTGACAAAAGAGGGCCGAGAAGTGAAACCAAAGAAAATCCCTATCGGTGGCATTAAAATGCCAGGATTTTTTACGAAAGCAAAGCCACGTGGTGATGGGGATGGTGCCGAAGGCGAGCTATTAGAAAAAGAGCCCAAGGAAACATCGCCTACGGTCGAGGAGAAACCCATCAAGAACGATGAAAAACAGAGACCCGGTTTGGGTGACAGGATTAGGAGTTTCTTTGTGCGTAAACCTAAACCATCCGCCGATGACACAGCCAAAAGTGGTAAATTATTTAGGTCTCTATTGTGTTGGTCGACATTCTTTTAAACTCTTGATATTTGTTTCAGATTTAACTGCGGAGGCAGCTGATGAAAATAATGGACCACCGCAAAAGCGCGGACTTTTGAATGCAATCAAACTCCCAATTGCCAATATGATTCCAAAGAAAAAGACTGACGACGATGTCGAACTTGGCAATGGTCCAGGCACCAAAGCTGGACTAGCTTCCATGGAAACTTTAGATGATTCGTTGAAGGACCAAGACACTGTCGATAAAGCACCAACAAAGAAGGACGATGATGTAGGCAAAGTGAAGGGCAGCCAAGAGATTAAAACTGAGGTAAGTCCATCATAGAGGGAGAGACACACTTATTAAACCAGGTCTAAATACACATTAACTTTTTTTTTTTTTTTTTTCAGAAGTCCGAAGAGGAGGAAGAAGTCATCTCATGCTTCGATCGTATTTTGTCATACCGCTGCTCAGTTGATGATGCTCTGATAACTCTGGGAATCCTCCTCATTGTGATTATGCTAGCTGTCATTGGCTACGTACTGTCCAGTGATTCACAAACATCTCCACCACTGAGAGAGGGTCGTTATATTGATGCTGTAACCGGATGTGGCATGGTTGAGGGCTTGAAAGAAGATGGAGCATTCGCATTCCGAGGAATTCCTTACGCGCTGCCACCGACTGGCGAGAATCGATTCAAACCCGCCGAGCTTATCAAAGGTATCGATGATTGCTGGAATGGAACATTGAAAGCCCACAATGCCACAGCAGTGTGCTCCCAAATGCTCAGCAATTCAACAATCGTTGGCGTCGAAGACTGTTTAACCTTAGATGTTATTACGCCTCACATTCGCTATGAAAATCCTCTGCCAGTTATTGTGCTCATTGGCGCAGATTCATTCACTGGGGGTTCGCCAGGAATTCTAAGACCGTCTGCCAGATATGCCCACTCACATGATGTCATCTTTGTTCGACCAAACTTCCGAATGGGCGTATTTGGCTTCTTAGCTCTGAACGTGATCACCAAAGATGCCTACCCAAGGACGTCGGGAAATTATGCCCTCACCGATATTGTCGCTGCTCTAAATTGGATAAAATTGAACATTGCCCACTTTGGAGGTGATCCAAAGTCTGTCACATTGTTCGGACATCGAGCTGGAGCAACGATGGTATCTGCTTTGGTTACATCGCGTAAAATAAAGAATCTGTACACTCGGGCCTGGGTAACATCTGGTTCGGCGCTATTACCGGGTCGTGGTCTAATGGAATCCGAACGACGCAATCAGGAATTCTTGAATAAAATACAATGCTCTGACATCAAATGTCTTCAGGAGGCTTCGCCCAATGAGTTATGGCAAGCTACCCCAGAAACCTGGTTACACTCGCCTGCTGATCTACCCGGCAAGGATGAGAACACCACTGCCCGCCATGAATGGCTGGTTCTTGACGGAAACATTCTCCAACAGCATGCGGCTGATATTTGGAAAGAAGAAATTACCGGAAAACCAAAACTTGTCATGGGAACCACAGCACATGAAAGTCACAGCGAAAAGTTGCGCATGCGTCACTCCAACTGGACAGAGGAAGAAGTCAGAGCATTTATTGAAAATACCAAAATTGGCACCCTCAATCTTACAGACGAAGCCATTCGACGATACAACGCTACCTATCAAGGCCTCGTTGCAATGATCTCGGACATTCGAACAATCTGTCCTCTGCTGACGAATGCCCGTCTTCAGCCCACAGTTCCATTCTATGTTGCAACTCAAGGAGAAGGTCCCGATGGTCTTGCAAAGGTTGATGTTGATGTGCAGGCGATCTTAGGGCGCTATGAGCCACATACAGTTGAGCAGAGAAGATATGTCTCGTCCATGCAACAGCTTTTCTATTATTATGTCTCAAATGGTGAGATCCCGCAATACAACCAAGGAAAGCGAGTGTTGAATATGGGACAGGACCCCCTCTCACAGGAGGACTACCCCAATTGCAATTTCTGGATAAGCCATGATATAGTGCCGCGATATGCGCGAATCGATTAGATGTCTTCACAATAATTTTCTCTTCCTCAACTCTCTAACTCTATCCCGCTCTCTTTAGGCTCTCTTTAAAAATAATTTTTAAAGTTATTATTAAATATTAAAAAAAAAAATATTAAAATCCAAAAAAAAAAAAACGTACGAACACAAAACAAAAAGAAAAAATATTTTATACTAAATATTTAGCATTTTGAAACTGTATTTAAACTTTTTATGTATTTATATCTAATTAAGGTTTTTTTTACTTTTATAGTTTGTTAGATTTTAGTTTTTTTTTTATATACGTGGTATAGAAATTTGTCGTTCTATTTAAAATTTTTAAAAATAATAAATGGTTGACTAAAATGTATAAACAAAATAATAATAAAACAAAACAGTGAAATGTTTAAACAAAATATTATTAGTTAAAAATTAAATTAAAAAAAAATCTTTTTTAAATTAAAAAAAAAAAAATGATATATGTGTACAACGGAGGCAAAAACTTTTATAACATTACTAAAATTTGAGACTGGCTTCGTTAAAAAATTAACATAAATATTTAATATTTTAATAAGATTTGTTTTTGTAAAAAAAAAAAACAACAAAAAACAAAACGTGAAAGTTTAATGTCAAAAGTCTTTAAATTTCTTTTATTCCGTAAACAAATGATATATACATTCTTGTTAAGCAGTATCGAAAACTTTCTTTTTAATAATAACCATATTGCATTTTTCATTAGAAAGAAAGAGACAGGCATGAACATGAAATGAACAATTTACGATATACATAAAAGTAATTTTTATGTATAATATTATCTTTAATAAATTAAAATAATATGAAATGAAAAATTCCAAGAAAATTTAAATATAATATAAAATAAATGGTGGATAATATTATATTGAATATTAAAAGATTTAATAAAAAAAAAATAAGAAAAAAAAACAAAAAAATGTGTTGCGTAAATATTTTTCAGGGAAGGTTTGTCCATTTAGTTGTAACTTTATACAATACAAGTTACAATCATAATGTGCTTATTTGGAGCATATGTATATAGATCGACATGCTGTATGAAATAGGAGCCTCATTCGTAAAACGAAATTTTTCGAAAGATAGTAAAGGGTTTTTCAAAAGGGACGGTACAAAAGTAGAGCAACATAAACAGCAAACGACGCCATATTTCTTGCTGCTTTTTTTACATTTCTCTTCAATAAGGTTTGCATTTCATGATGGAAAGATATACGAGCCAACAAAGAGTCGAAATTATTAAAATTTACTACCGAAATTCGGAGTCAGTGGCCTCAATGTTAAGAGCGCTACGTCATCGAAAAATCATCTTCAGCGATGGGGCTCATTTCTGGCTGAATGGCTTCGTCAATAAACAAAATATGCGGTATTGGTCAGACAGCAATCCACACGTACTCCATGAGTCATCAATGCATCCCGAAAAAATTACGGTTTGGTGTGGTTTATAGGCCGGCGGCGTCATTGGGCCGTACTTCTTCTGTGATGATCAAGACCGGCACGTTACTGTGAATTTGGATCGCTACCGTTCAATGACAACCGAATATTTTTGGCCCCAATTGACAATTGAGCCCCAATTGGATGATATGGACTTGGAGGACATGTGGTTCCATCCATTCCATTATCTCACGAAATTTTCCAGTCGCTTGGCCGCCTCGGTCGTGCGATTTGACGCCGTTAGACTATTTCCTGTGGGGCTACGTCAAGTCTATGGTCTATGCCAACAAGCCAGCGACGATTGATGAACTTCGTACGAATATCGACCGTGAAATTGCAGCAGTATCGGCCGATTAATGCTTGAAAACCGTCGAAAATTGGGTTCAGCGTCTGGACTTCTGCAGGCGTGCCCGTGGCCATGCAAAAGAAATCGAGTTTCATACATAATGGCATTAAACGTATTTTCACAGGAATAAAGAATTTCATTGATATCTAAAACCGTTTTTGTTTTATTTAAAAAAACTTTTGTAGCGCTCTTATTGAAAAACCCATTAAATACCTATCGTGAACTATTTTTTTTTTTTTTGGGAAATTTTATCACCTCTATTACCGATGACGTCGTTTCTGCGTCTCTGGTTAAGAACTGTCTTTGGATTTGTCTGAATTGTATCGTCATACACTACTGGAAATTAGAGCGATTCGTTAGGTTAGGTTAGGTTAAGGTGGCTGCCAAGCAGAAAGCTTGACATACTTAGACCATAGTTGGTCTAGGAACTTTCCTTCCTATTCGTTGAACCACTTAGAGCTCCTTACGAAGCGTGCGAGATTAATTATGTCAACATTTACCAGATCACAAGATCGTTGTAGTAGTACTCTCCGAGATGGAGTTTACGTCGTTGGGATAGAGCAGGACAGGTGCGGAGGAGATGAGGAATCGATTCTTCCTCTTTTTTATCCATACAGCTTCTGCAGAAATCGTTTGAGAATACTCCAAGCCTCGTTGCGTGCTTGCCTATCAAGCAGTGCTCGGTAATGATGGTGATGTTCCACCTTAGGTTTGTTTTCTCACTTGCAAAATAGGTAGTATTGTTCCACTTCTGGCGAGTTCATCAGCCCTACAATTTCCTGGAATCTGCCTATGGCCCGGCACCCAGCAGAGGTGAATATTAAAATGCTGTGCCATCTCAATGAGAGATGATCGACAGTTAAGGGCTTTTATTGAGTTGGTAGAAACAGATTCCAGGGATTTTATGGCGGCTTGGCTATCCGAGAAGATGCGGATATCTGTGTTAGATATCACGTTTTCTTTAAGCCAAGACAGTACTTCTTTTATCGCCAAAAGTTCCGCCTGGAACACGCTACAGTGATTGGGAAGGCGAAAGGAGAGATTTAAACTCATCGTGTCTGAGTACACACCCCCTCCAACCCCGTGATCAGTTTTTGATCCGTCCGTATATAAGTGGATTGATTCATCTTCCAGAAATGCCAGATCACCCCAGATAGATCTGGAGGGTATGGTGACCTGGAAGTTTTTATCAAACTGTAACTGGGGGATGGTGTAGTCAATGTTACTTGGAATTGTTCCGAATGAGTTCAGAATGATGGTGTGACCAATATCATTATTTGTCCACTGTGAGGAGGCTTTAAGACGAATGGGTGTGCTTGCAGCTGTTTGTTTAGCATATATATCGAGAGGTGCTAAATAGGGTTATACGAAGTACTCCGCCCATGCAACGGGAGGCTGACCGTTGGACCTTGCTTAGTTTATCGCAGTTCGTCGTTTTATCGAAAGGGGTCCACCATACTGTCACACCGTATGTAAGAATCGGTCTGATAACCGAGGTGTATAGCCAATGAGTAATGCTGGGTTTAAGACCCCATTTGTTTCCTACGGCTTTTATGCATGAAAGCGACTCGTTAAGTTAAAACGAAAATTTTTCGATTTTGAGAACAGATCTTTCACATTCAGCCCTATCACGAATTCCATCGTAATTGGAATGTTTTTCGATACGATGGATTTTGTGATACATTTTTCGGGATTTGTAAAAAGTTTCCGATTACGATGGAATTCATGATAGGGCTGATTACATTGAATAACGACTGTTAAAGTGCAGGACCTCGTAAGTCGAAAAACTCACAAATATATTATAAATGAAAAAAATCTAAATGATTAGAGCTACCTTTTGGCATTTTCAGCGTAACAATCACCCTTATTCCGTAAGGCGTTTTAGTAAAATGACACGTCTTCTAGAAATGGCAATTGGAGTTTTAGTGAAACGACTACCGTCTCAATGGTTAGAAGGGTAGGTACAGAAAGAAGAGGACGGTATAGTTTTAATTTTACTTTAACGCTAATTATCGCTTCTGGAGCCGTGTAGTTTTACTAAAACGCCTTTCGGAATAAGGGTGAATATTATTGAGATTAATAGATAGTTAAGATCAATTTATTTGCTATTTTTTTAATTATTAATAATTGATTTAAGTTTTTTTTTATTTTTGAAAAACGACTTACTCGGTTCTGTACTTTAACCGTCGATAAATATGTAGTAAAAATTAACAGTCGCATGGAATTCTTTCACACTTGTAAGCAAAAAATTCGGAGTCTATCAAAAAATTTGATCAACACTACTTATCGTCTTTTAGTTGTTCCACCACCCCTGGTTTCGTGTTTATTTCCAGGTTCCGAAACACGCAAAAGCACAAAAATATGGCATCTGGTCTCACTTCACAAAAATATTAAGGTAGATAATCCTTACTAATTAATATTATGATACAAAAAAAAGAACAAGATTAGGGAAAAATGAAGTCATTCCGAGCTTTGGGCTCAACATCCAATTAAATTAAATTAAATCAAGATCCATTATATCAGCTTAGCCAATAATTTGTGGCAAATGATATGGAGAATCAATGATTGATAATTGTCTAATCAATCAAACATGTTATTTCTCAAGTACCTACCTACATATGTACTTTCTAGTATTTGGTTTAATTTTTTTAGTATATAAAGCAGCAAAAATGGACTTAAGAAGTCATCAGTTTCATTTAAGCAATTAGTTGAATAACACAATGAAAGCCTTCATATTCGTGTTGTTTTTGGCGGTTGCCTTAACATCTGTCGCAACTGCAAATCCCAAACCTCGCATCACCAATGGCCTCGCTGCCAAAGCGGGACAATTTAACTTCCAAGTTGGTTTGGAAATGAGGATGAGCCTTTTAACTGGTCAGTGGTGTGGTGGATCTTTGATCTCCCCCGAATGGATTGTGACCGCTGCTCATTGTACTGACGGGTAAGAATGATAGCCACACCTTGTAGTGAAGAAATAAAAATTAATTTAAAAATCCTTTTTAGAGCTAAATCCGTTACTGCCTATCTGGGAAGCACCCATCAACGTTCGGGCATAAAAGCTAAGGTCTTGGAAACAATCATCCACAGCGAATGGAATGAAACGACTGTTGTCAACGACATATCCCTTCTGCGCATTGCCCCCATCACATTAAGCGCAAATATCAGCACCGTCGAATTACCTGCTCTATCTAGTAACATATTGTTTCCACAATATTTGAAGGAGAAGGTTATTGCTTCCGGTTGGGGCATGATAAACGACGGTAAAATTGCCTTCACTTAATTTGTGAGTTTTAATATAACTTCTTCTTATCTTTTTGAAAATGCAGAAGGTGATTTCATCGAGGAACTACAGTACGCCCATCTCCAAATCGTACCTAACTCGAGATGCCGCAGAACTTATGGAAAAGCTGTCAAATCGACAAATATCTGCGCCCAAGGACAAAAGGGAACATCCACATGCTCAGGAGATTCAGGTGGCCCACTTGTTACTGAATCAACTAACACACTTGTTGGCCTCACATCCTTTGGTGCTGCGATGGGATGCACTCTAGGCTTACCAGCGGCTTTCACTCGTATCACCAGCTACAGAACTTGGATCTTCGATCAAACTGGAGTCTAGACTTGGTGAAAATGATTTAATATGCGACGAGATCCAAGTGCTAAGATACAAATTTATACAGCAGCTGCTTGATTCTTGAGAATACAATAAAATTGACAGTTAAAGTATAATTTTAATATTTTGATATTTTCGTTGACATCGGTAAAGTTTGAAAATGTATACTCAAAATATGCACCAGCAAAACGGAACAGCAAATCAATTGCATACTTGGTACGGGAATTCATGCAGTTGGTATTTGCACATTGTATACTTGTAGGAGCACCCATGGAGTGTAGATTCTGTAGTAAATTTTTAAACATATTTCAGCCACAACTATCTATAAGTTTTTCCTTAAACTCTTTTTCATGATGGGCAACCAAATGCGGGCCCTTGGATGTCTATGGATTTCCTTATAGCTAGTATAAGCTTGAGCTTCAAGCCCTCCCAGTCATTGATTACCCTATATCCCCTGAGCGTGTAACCATAGTCAAGCATAGGGAACTTCGTTTGCCGACAGACTTCCACACTGCTGCGGCCATTACGGCCACTTACGGCCATATTATTCACACGATTCATCCAGATTAAAAATTTAAGTCCAGATGTAAAGCATACAAATTCAATGTAAATACATCTGGATTTAAGTTTTAATCTGGATGCATCTAGTGAATAATATGGCGGTTAGAGGTCGTTCAGACAACATCACTTAAAATACGGGGTTGCACTTCTCTGCCAGGTGGTATTTTGTTACTTTTCTTAGCACCGTCAACCTTACTTTTCATCAGAGGTTGATTGGTTTCGTTTATATCTATTTCGCTTGACGGCCTTTTTTTCGGTAGCCAGAAGATTGTTGTACCTATTCCTCAACAATCCTCTCATGCATCTTAACAGCTTGATCATTCTTGGCAAGAATATCCTGAACCGTACGTTGAGTTTTTTATTTACCCTTGTATCGGTGGTACTGCCTATGGTTCCTGATGCTTCGACGATTTATTTTCATTTTTAATAAGTAATTTACAGATTTTTCACAAGAGATGTAATCAAATTGTGTCTAACAAATAAAGTTATTGATAAATCTATTCTTTTTTAAGTTATTTTGTTTATATTTTATTGATTTTTTTTTACAAAAAATTATTTTTGTCATCTCTGTTCTCTGCATTGTGAATTGGGCGACAATTTTGTAGCTAGAAAAAGACGACAGCTGTTCTCGTCACGCTCACGTCCCGTTTCCTCGTCGCATTGTGAATCAGACATCACTGAAGATTTGGGCCTCGTATATCTATAGTCAAATCACATTACTGAGGGTTGAACTATTGAGGAGTAAAGGAACACCCCAGTAATTCGACTTATAGGGCCCTGCATGCGCAATAGAGTGATTGCGCATGCAAACTGCGAGTGTATGGTGTTGAATGTGTGGTTGTGCATGCGGCATGAGTGATTTCAAAAAATTTTGATATTTTCTTGTTTGTGCATGCAAGCATGTGTGGTGTGTGTGCTACATTTGCTCAGTCAAGCTCGAAATATTAAGAAGTTGTCAACTCAGCGATGAACACACGACTAAATATTGTACAGTTTGCATGAGTAGTGTATGTTGAAGCGTGATTGTGCATTCTTTTATTTGGCCATGCAGGCATGTGTGGTGTATGGGCCCTATTAAACTTCGCTGATCACCATCTTAACCATCATAACGCACAAGATAAAACTGAGTTGATCATTTCCACCCAGCACCCACTAGAAGGGTTTGATACAAGGATTTTTGCTGAGCATTTTTCTATTATTCAACTTGTTTCTTAAATGAAACTGATGAAAAGAAAACAAAAAATACTAGAAGTCGGTTTAGCTTGAGAAATAAGAAGTATTGCTTTAGCTGATATATTTGATCGTGATTAAGTTTTAAAATTAATTAAAAATAGAGACAAGATAAGAAGTGGTGGAACAGCTATAACGATAAGTGAGTGTCGCATTATTGATTTGATTGGGCTTTTTGGGAAACTATCTTTTTCCTTTATCCTTCTTGTTTTTACAGTTATAGAATAGTCAGAGGTTAAACAAACAAATACAAACTTAGCCGTCAAAAGTCACATGAAATCCGTCAGGTCTAGACTCCAGTTTTCTCCAAGATCCACAATCTGTAGCTAGAGATACGAGTGTAAGCCTCTGGCAAGCCCGAAGTGCAAGTCCGACCACCAAACGACGTGACACCGATAAGTATTTTAGTTGATTCAGTAACAAGTGGACCACCAGAATCTCCGGAGCATGTTGATGTTCCTATCGGGCCTTGGGCACAAATGACTGACGATGTGACATACCCAAATGATCTGGAGCACACCGAGTTTGGTACGATTTTCAAATAGGCGTACAACAGGTCCTCGCTGGAATCTCCATCTATAATTTAATGAAAACTCATATTATTTTGAGGGAGGGGTTATAAAATATCTTACTGTCGTTTACATCTCCCCAACCGGAAGCAATGACTTTTTCGTTCAAATATTTTGGATAGAGCATTGAACTGAAGAAACTAGGCAATTTAACGATGTTAATGTTTGGTCCTAGGGTGACGGGGGCAATGCGCAAAAGGGAAATATCGTTAACTATTTCCTCTGAATCCCATTCAGTGTGGATGATTGTTTCTAATACCTTAACTTTTGTGGCCGATTGCTTCTTGGTGCTGCCTAAATAAGCAGTAATAGATTTAGCCCTAAAAAAAATATTACGTTAAGAGTTTTTCTTCCTATACATGTGTATATAATGATTATATGATTTTTACCCGTCAGTGCAGTGAGCAGCGGTAACGATCCACTCCGGCGAGATCAGAGAACCTCCACACGAACTATAAGACGAAAAGCTCAGCCTAATAACAAGTCCAACTTGGAAATTTAATTGGTCAGTCTCTGCAGTCAGGCCGTTGGTGATAAGACTTTTGGGGTTATAAGCCGCCCCTAAAACTGGTTTAATAATACTCTTGACGTTTTCCCTCAGGTTGAAGCCAGATGTTAGGGCCACCGCCAAAAGTATCACAAAAATCGAGCCTTTCATTGTTTTACCTTACCAACTACTTCAATGAAATTAATTACTTCTCAATTTCATTGTTAAGTTTATAAAGGTTCAAAAATGACAAGAATATATATGTATACCTTGTAAATAATATGATTAACGATATGCCATATCTTTTCAAGTACCTATTCTTTTTGCTGATAAATTTTCTTCTTTGATCATGATTTAAATTTCAAATTAAATTAATATTCAGGCTTCCATTTAGTTATCTTGTTGTGTTTTTATTCGATAGCTAAAAAATACTATCGATAACAAAATGATAATTTGGTTCGGTGGCACAGATATTCTCCGGAGCAAGTTAGTGTTAAGCCCTGAATAAATTCTCTGCTATTAGAATATAGAATAGCCTGTAGTAAATTAATTGGTCTAGCTTTTAACCTATAGATTGCAAAAAAACCCACCTATCTTCGTTAAGTGGTAACATTTGTTACACTTTTAATGAATCAGCCGGTGTTAAGCTTTCGTTCTACATTCTACTGTTACATTCGATATAAGGCGTAATTCTTTTGCAAGCCCGTAGGCAATTGGTCGAAAAAATCGACGTCGGGTCTAAACAATTAACATGTTAAATGCAACAACTAATTCTCTTTGGGATTAGCTCAGCACAGACTAACAAGAAAGGAGAACTATAGCGCGATTAACCTTAGAAGATAAATTGGAAACCTAAATCAAAATCAAATTTATCAGCTAAAACAATTTAAAATTATATGGAGGACCGATGACTGATATCATTACTTATTCTATTACTGTGGTACTTACATATTTGTTTTTAGTTATCTATTATAATAAGTATATAAACCAAAAATAGACGTGAGATTGAATTAGTTTCATTGAAGCAGTTGCTTGAATCGAACAATGAAAGGCTTGATTTTTGTACTACTTATGGCAGTTGCCTTAACCTCTGGTTTTGACTTGAGAAAAGACGTCAAAAGACTTGTCAAACCAATTTTTGACGCAGTTAATAACCCCAAAATTCTAATATCCGAGGGCTTAACTGCCGATGCTGAAGAATTTAATTTCCAAGTTGGACTGAGTACTACGATCAATTTGGATTCTAAATGGTGTGGAGGATGTTTGATCTCTCCCGAATGGATAGTAACCGCAGCTCACTGTACTGCCGGGTAAGAAATAAAGACAATTTTGTCAAGGAACATGAAATATCATATTAAGATTCTTTATAGAGCTAGATTTATTACCGCCTATTTGGGGAGCACCCAAAAGCGATCGGGCACAAAAGCTAAGGTTTTGGAAACAGTCATTCACAGCGGATGGAATGAAACAACACTTGCCAACGACATATCCCTTTTGCGCATTGCTCCCATCACCTTAGGACCAAATATCAATATCATCAAACTGCCTGCTCTATCTAGTTACGGACTCTATCCCAATTATTTGAACGAAAAAGTTATTGCTTCTGGTTGGGGCAATATAAACGACGGTGAGATTTAACCCCTTTCAAAAAGTAGTGAGATTTTGATTTTAACTTTACATTTATGTATATACCTTTCCGACAATACAGAAGGAGATTCTAGCGAGAAGCTGCAGTACGCCCACTTGGAAATCGTATCTAATTTGGTGTGTTCCAAAACTTTTGGATATGCTATGTCATCAATCATTTGCACCAAAGGACAAAACGCAACATCAATATGCTCAGGAGATTCTGGTGGTCCACTTGTTACCGAATCAAATGAAACACTTGTTGGAATTACGTCTTTTGGTGCTCAGAAATGCACTCTTGGCTTTCCAATTGGTTTTACTCGTATCACGAGCTATAGATCATGGATCTGGGGGCAAACTGGGGTCTAGACGTAACGGAATTCATGTATTCTTTGAGGGTAGTGCTTAGTAATTTTATCATAATATAATAAATATATATAATATTCAAGATTATAGTTGTTTAAAAAAAAAAGAATGAAATTAGAAAATATATATATATTTTCTATTTTAAAATTTTCACGAAGTTTCGCATTCGCATACGGAGTCATTACTTTAAATACCCGCCAAATCAATCGCGTACCTGAACTTCGAACTTACTTTCCTGCTAACTTAACTCCGAGGCTACACGAGTGAGTACCAGAGTTGCCACTTTTTGAAAAATTTTCAGAAGTAGATTTGCTAAAAAAATGCAATACATTGACTTATTATATTATAATATTATTATATTATATATATATATAATAAGTCAATGGTGCAATAGATTCCAGTTTATCTTAGATTGGGGTTTATTCAATGTTATTTAGATAGGATAAACCCAGGTCTATGATAAAAAGTGACTATGAATATGCCCCAATGTTTTCGCAGTAGATTTATATTTTCAGGAAATAAATTTTGATGGGTTAGGTCTTAAAATTTCTGCTTAACGTCATCGACTCTGCATTAAAAAAACAATTAGTTTTAAAAATCGAACCATGGAAATATGCCTGCCTATTATAATGTTAAAAGTACTTAGAAATATAAACTTGACCATTGATTTTGCTCTTCTGCAGCTCGTTTTTTGCGCATCACTACTAAATAAATACAAATAAACTTAATATTTATACAAATTTGATGGTGTGAGTTAATCTTAATGTAAAATGAAGGGGATAGCAATGACAAGTGAAGAGGACAACGAAGAAATCTTAATGGAAAAATCGTTCAATGTAAACATTTCACACGATTTCTGGAAAAATCTTCGTGGAAAAATCGGTCAATGTAAATGCAGACTAATTTCTCAACTGGAAATTTGAATTTGAATTGAAACTAAAGCCATTGAATAAGGCTGTCCCAAACCAACGCGAAACATTCGCGCGAATATGCGACGACTGAATAAAGGCTCTCCCAAACCAACGCGAATATTTCAGAACGACGACGAAACTTTCGCCTGTCTTAATTTATTTACATGGAGATTAATGGGAGCACCCACACTGGCGCGATGCGAATCTTCGAACATTTTTCAGTCGTCGCATATTCGCGCGAATGTTTCGCGTTGGTTTGGGACAGCCTTAATGTTCGAAGATTCGCATCGCGCCAGTGTGGGTGCTCCCATTAATCTCCATGTAAATAAATTAAGACAGGCGGAAGTTTCGTCGTCGCGCCGAATGTTTCGCGTTGGTTTGGGAGAGCCTTAAACATTATATAATATTTCGAAGGTGACACATGACACTCGGGGAAAACTCCACCAAATCGGGCGGCTGCGCTGCGGTCGCTTAAAATATTATTATTGGGTGGTGTATTCAATTTGAAATATGTACATATTTCCTCAATTCTTTATAGAGTCGTTTATTTGAGAAGGATTTTTTCAGTTTTGTTTTTGTAATTTCTATCAATTACTATGGAAACGGTTGTTGTTTTTCTTTCTTACGATATTCAGAAAGTGTTTGATTACTATGAAAACGAATGTATTTGTGTTTTGTTTGAAAAAAGATTTTTTTTAATTAGCTTTATAATATAGATATAGATATGTATGTACATATGTATGCATGTAGATGAAAATTATTTTCGTTACGATTTCAATTAATGTAAAAATTATTTAAATAAAAAAAGGGGTTATAGTTTTTCATGATATGAAAGCTCCATTGTTTAGATACAATATTATAATTTTAGGTCTACTGATCTGATTGTCAAGGTAAAGATCTTAAAATGCAGGAAATAAACAGTTAGAAAGCTAAAAAAAAAAATAATAAAATTACTGCCAGGTTTGCAATTACATATTTACATAGTGTACCGTTAAATTTAGTAAAAATGGATTAGAATGAAATGTTTTAGTTCGTTAAATTATATTTACGCGAATAATTCCGAACGACAACGAAACTCTTGTCTGTCTCAATTTATTTAATGAGAGTTTGGGAGAGCCTTAACGCTTATTTTGATTAGGTATAGATAAGTTTATAACCCAATGGGATAAAGTACCTACATTTTTGATTTTCGCTCATACATATTCTTAGCCAAATTTGAATGAAATAGATTCTTTTCAATTGTTAAAAATTTTTATTAAATCGTTTGCAAATAAAGAATTTATGAACATATTTTTTTGACTAAATTGATAAATGAAACATTTTAAAAATCAAGGCAGTTAAAAAAATGTGTATAAATGGTCAAGATTTGATTCTAGATCTTTTTTTTGTGTGTTAACTTTGGCGTTGAATTTACATTTCACTAAAGTTAAGTATGTTGATACAAACTTTGTTTGTGTTCGTTTGATGTTCCAAATGGAAATCAATTGCATATGAAAAACTGAAAATTTTTGGTTTGCTATTGTTTTTTTTAGCAATAATTTTGTCAGAAATTTGAAAAGCTGAAAATTCGGCCTTTAAGTTCAAGAGAATATTGTGGGGTTTTTCAAATTTGTTGAGATAAGTAGTTTTTATCTAAGCTTAAAAACCGATTGGATTCGGAAATTTGTATCCAATTATTGTAATTTTGTCATTATGGTTAGTGGCTAAATATATCGTTGGCCGAGAATAACTAGGTAGTATGTCGAAAATATTGCGTAGCTTTCAATTAAGACATAGATATATCGTGCATGCAGCTCTGAAATGTGTCTCGAATGTTTCGCTGCATGACTAAAGCTGCACATCTATTTTAATGTTCTGTTTTTCAAATCGTGTCGGCCCGAACGCCTTAAATTATCGGGTTAATTTAGCACAATAATAAATTAATAAGATAAGATGAAACAAAATTAAATCGAAAAATGAACATAAAGCTGCTTTTTTTAGACGATAAAGGTACATATTTTTCTTGAGTAAAATCTTTAAGGAGCAATAGAATGCACAAAGTTTATCTTGTTAGAGTTACATAAAAATATAAAAATTGGAGATAAAGGCGAAAAATTGAATATATTTCAAGCTATTCCTTTATCTCCAATTTGCATATTTTTGTGTTATTCTAACAGGCTGAACTTTGGCGTTTTATTGTTCCTTAAAATCTTTACTCTATAAAGTATACATCATGCTCCCCCATTTTCACGGTTAATTTCTTCAATCGATTTATGTATCTTATTTTTTATTTGTCGGGGCTCAGAATTTTAATGAATTTGTATTGTACAAAAAAACGTTTTCGATAAAATGAATGCACTCTAGACATTATATCATTGGTTATAGTAGACCACCACTGTATTTGAAAAAGTATGATTTGACGGCCTCTTTCATCTTAAATAATTCTCTTTAAACTGTCTTAACGCATGTTTATTTTTTTATTAAGATTTAAATATAAGTTAAGACAGTTTACCGAGCATTGAATTTATATAAAACAAAAAGTAATTATTTTGTGAAGAAACGATGTCAAAAAATATTATCCCCTGTGAATTACAATACTTAACTTCCTTACTCTCAAAAAACATCATTCTCAAAAATCAGAATGTACAAAAACAATACAAAATTGAACCGTCACTTGACAAAAACAAAGAAACAAATAATTAATGTTTCATAAATATTTAACAGGCTTTTAAATTTTTAAATGACGTATTTTGTAGGGAAAAAACGTCATTTTAAGGTTTAAAAGCTTGTTAAATAGTTAAAAGGGCTTTATGAAATCGGCCATAAGTCTCTTACTAGTCAACGTAATACAACGTATAAAGTTTTCAATCAAACTTTTCTCAAGTCTTCACCTTAGCTTGAAATCTTCATGTGGACAAAAATTTAAAAACAACCTATACCGATAAAGAAATATACACAGACACATTTTCTTTCCGCGGGATTGAAAATTGTTAACAAATTTCAAAACAAAACAAACTATTATACCAATGCAAAAAGGGAAAATTAAATTTATGAATATCCTATTGAAAATGGGTTTGTGTTTTTTGGCTCGCCTTCGTACCTTTGATATTTGGTTTTGTTTTCCAACCAGGGAGTGCAAATTGCCCCCGTATAAGCTGACTTTTGTTATTAAAATAGAATTATTATATTTAGTTATTAATTTAATTCTATTGGTAAAACATTTTTCTCACAACCTTAATAGTTTTGTGAAATTTTTTTTTGACGTTTTGCATCAATTGCAGCTGTCAAGTAACACAAACACAATCGCAATAAAAAATCGATTCTTTTACGAAATACGAATTCCTTTCAATTGACAGAAAAAATTCGATTCTGTTTAAAAAAAATTCGATTTCTGACGACAGCTAACCGTATTCTAAGAGTTTATGCTTCTAAGCAAGACCCAAAAGAGACACTAAAACTTATACATAGTTCAGTTTATTTGGCAAGTTTATGCAGTGATGAGGTTTGAAATTAAATCCAAATCTTCATTTTTGTTCACGGTGCGAAACATTTCCATAAAGCAATTCAAGTCACAAGATATTTGCCAGAAGACCTAAAAAAAGTTGTAGACCCGATTTTCGCTCTCAATGGATTCCTCGGGCATTGCGAAAATATTTTGGTAGCCATATATGCTACTCTACGATCGCCAAAACATTCGAGAGCTTGCTGCATTATAAAAGCAAGGACAACAACCGATAATGTTGAAAGTCCGAGACAATTTGAACTCACAAATAATTTTAGTTTTGAAGCGGCTGAATATTTCGAACTCATTGCTTGGTAACAGATAATAGCTAAAAGTCGATTAATTGAACCTCCGTTGGTAATGGATTTTATTTCAAAAGACCTTTGTCAGCCAAAACGAAAATAACAAATCAAATTTTGTCGATAATCTTCCCATGTCACAGTCAAGCAGTAGAAAGGGCAGTCAAATTGGTCACCGAGGCTTCCCAAACAGTTTGCTTGCGGATTTATCTACAGAGATATGGGTGAATAAAAAATACACTATTCTCGAGAAAAGAACTTCCTTATGTTTAAACCAAGAAAGATTATTAAAAATAAATTTGTGAATTCAAAAAAAAGAAATTAAAATTCGATGCGATTTTTTATGATTTTTTATACTTATCTGGATCGATAGTTGTTTTTTCTTTTTTTTTTTAACTTTAAGTGGCAATAAGGGAAAACAAGGGCTGTTTTTTTAAGCAAGTAAATTCTTTAATAAGTAAAAGATAAATCTACAGAGCTTCTGCAAATCGTCATTGAATGGGTCGTTTTCGGTTTTCCTTCCTTCAATGTTCAATGCTAGCTAATGGGCGACCCCTAGCGGTCATTTAAAAAAAAATTAAATTTTTTTTTGGGCCCAACGCAACTTTTCCATTTTACCAATGGATCTCTGAGACCAAATGTCAGAAGTGTCAGTGTGAAATTAAAAAAAAAAAAAAACAATCTGACAGCACTCCCTGGTTGGAAAACAAAACCAAATACCGAAGGCCCGAAGGCGAGCCAAAAAAGTCGTGTGTTTAATAATAGTGATTAATATTTAATAAAATTAGTTTTTTTGTATCAAACACTTGAAAAAGTGTTCACTAAAATGTTTAAACACTCCCTAATACGTAATCCGATCGCAAATTTAAGTTTTCAGTTCCAAATACAAAAAATAATAAATGACCGGATTTTTAACACTGCCAAGAGCATGTAAATATTTTCCAACCAGGGACTTTTTCTGTTGTTGTTTTAAGATGTCAAATTAGAAAGAGAAAAGACAAAGACAAATCTTGGAAGACCTCTATTTGACTACCCTTTAAACATCAAATTGACAGTAGTTGTGTTAAAATCATTTTCCGAATATCATCATTTGGAAATTCTATATCCTTGATTTTATCTTGGGTTTTTAAGCAATCTAATAATTGTGGCTGCAGGTTAAAAGTAATTCTAAAGATAGGGTTTGAAGTTTCACATGATAACGAAGTTAATATTCTTATAAATACAAAATGAACACAAGCAGATAACAACCATAATAATTGGAGAATACTGTTCAAAATTCCACAACCTTTGGAAATTTGAAAAGATTTGAAATTTAAATCAAGATCAAGTTTATCTGCTTAAAGAATAAGCAAGTATGTATACCTACTTGACACTTCGCACAGTATTTCTCAGGTAGAAGTGCTTGTTATTGTACTTGTATACTTATGTCGTTTTCGTTTGGATTTCGGAACTGTTCCATTCCTATAGAAAATGAGAAATTTGGAGTAAAAGGAGTGAAAAAGGAGTAGCTCCAAACGTCCACTCGAAAACGACATTAATATTTACTTATGTCGTTTTCGAGTGGACGTTCGGAGCTACTCTTTTTTCACTCCTTTTACTCCAAATTTTCCATTTTCGATAGGAATGGAACAGTTCCGAAATCCAACCGAAAACGACATTATAAATATGGACTTGAGCAGCCATTCGTTTCATTGAAGCAGTTCGTTTAGTAATATAATGAAAGGTTTGATTTTTGTGCTACTCTTGGCGATTGCCCTAGCCCCTAGCCCAACAATAACATGCTCAGGAGACTCTGGTGATCCACTTGCCTAGGGCCTGAAGGAAAGTAAAATAGAACCGAAACAGACTGGAAAAGTCTTTTGAGTTTTGAGGAACAAACAATTGTTCCTTCCCCTTCACTTTTAACTCTATTCGCCAAGGAACAAAAGATCGGTTAGTGTAACCTCAACCGAGCGAGCTTTTGGCTGTGCCGAGCCCAATCACACGATGCATTTTGTCTCGCTTGTTTGTTGTATGAGTAATTTTTCATTGGTGTTTTTCTATGCATACTTTTTGGCTTTACGTTTAACCGAAAACCTATAGCTTCATAATTTTTCATTAAAAGTTTACTTTTTCTGCCAAATATTTTTTTCACTTGCATATTTTTGGGTTAATAACTTTGAATTTACAAAGAATACATTTAAGGTGGTGACAAAATGTACTGTCATGTGTTCGATATAAAATGTGCAGTTGATTGAGACGGAGAGCCAGAGGCTCTTTTACCCATTGCTTGTTCTCAGAGAAATTTCTGTTAAGGGAGCTATCATGTTTTTTTCAGCCAAATCTCGGCGGGGATTTTACTAAAGTTAAAATCACCAAATGGATATTTCATCTTTTTAGTATCATACTAACTCCATATGCCACTTTGAAAATCGTAATTGTCAAAAAGATATGTTTGCTTACTTTTTAACTTTTTTGCACGAAATGTCACATTTTTAGGCGTGTTCAGCTTGAGTTTATTATGAAAATAGGTTAAGAATGGTACTAGTTAAAAATTGCTTAAAACTAGGAACCTTTTAATAAAGAGTTTGAAATTTAGTAAGTTGTTAAGTAGTATCATACTAATGCCTTAACATCAGGCTGTTTAAAATTTTGCGCCATTATGTGATACACGTTTTTATTATTTTATTAAAGCATGAGTACTAATCATTGGTTTAGCTATGTCGGCAAAATTCAAATGAATTTCGTTTGTTTTAAAGTCTAGACCCCAGTTTTCTCCATGATCCACGATCTGTAGCTGGTGATTCGAGTGAAAACAATCGGGTCGCCAAGAGTGCATTTCTGAGCACCAAAAGACGTAATGCCAACAAGAGTTTTAGTTGAATCAGTAACAAGTGGACCGCCGGAATCTCCTGAGCATGTTGATGTTCCCATCGGTCCTTGAGCGCAAATGTTTGACGACTTGACATTTGCTGCATAAGATCTGATGCACACCGAGTTAGGCACTGTTTCTAAATAAGCGTACTGAAGCTCCACGCTTGACTCATTCTCTACATTTTCAAAAATGTTATGAAGATAAATGAAATCATATATGTATATGTATTTGGAAAAGGGGTTGAATCTTACCGTCGTTTATCAACCCCCAACCGGAAGCAATGACTTTTTCGTTCAAATATTTTGGATAAAGATTGGAACTGGATACAGTAGGCAATTTCACAATGTTAATTTTTGATCCAAGAGTGAGAAAGGCAATGCGCAACAGGGATATGTCGTTGACAGCCTCCGTTTTATTCCATCCTTTGTGGATGATTGTTTTTAAAACCTTGACTTTTGTGCCCGATCGCTGGTGGGTGCTTCCTAAATAGGCTGTAATAAATTTAGCCCTATAAAGAATCTCAGCATGAGCGTTTTCTTCGTTAATTAGATGAGACTTACCCATCAGTACAGTGAGCAGCGGTTACAATCCATTCGGGAGAGATCAGAGATCCTCCACACCATTGAAAAGTTAATAGCCTCATCCTTATACTCAATCCAACTTGGAAATTAAATTGGTCACCATTGGCCGTCGATCCATTGGTGATAAGAATTTTGGGATTATTAGCTGCGTGAAAAATTGGATTGACAAGTCTTTTGATGGCGCCTTTCCTCAAGTCAAAGCCAGAAGATAAAGCAATAGCCAAAAGTAACACACAAATCAGGCCTTTCATTGTTTTACTCAACTAACTGGCCCAGTTTGTCAATTAAACTAATTGATTCTCAAGTCCATTTTTAGGTTTATATACCAACTTAAAAAGAGTAAGACCTGGACTTTCATATCTTTTCAATTTGTCTTTGCTGATAAAAAACATTTTCAAGTTTGCAGTTTATTTTCCAAAGTTTAAACAATTTTGAACGCTATTCCCAAATTGTTGTTCTTATCTTTTTGTTATTAATTTTAATTATTGAGAGTATCTATTCACTTCTTTATCAAGTGGAACTTTAAACCCTATCTTAAACATTAATTCAGCGTGTGCTTTGTCAGCCAAAATTATTAGATTAGCAGCACAAAAAATCGAGTTAAAGCAAGTGTAGAATCTCCCTCTTATTCAATTTATGTGAGTCACAATAATTCTGACAAGATTACTTCACTTCGGTTGTGACGTAACTATAGAATGCATCACTTTTCGTTTAATTTGTATGAGATGTACGGGCACAGATTAGCCACATGAAGACGAGAATCCTCGGCAGCCATATTACCTCTGTTCGTTTACTTTCCAAACCTGCCAGTTTTAGTCCGAAGTTCTGTCAAAGTCCATATAAAAAAATTAACTTGGACTGAAAATTGGAAAAATGGGTAGTTTCGGACTAGTACGCGAACACACCTATTAATTTGCCTACAAGCTTGAACTGTCAGATATCAGATAAAAAATGAGAATGTGTTCTTAAAAAACCTCACGCATAGACAGTAGGGATCTTCACACACCTGGTTAGATTGTTGTTGCAATTCACATCTATTCATCGACGTGGGAAGAAATTACAAATACAACAATGTAAACAAATGGGTTTTGGAGGGTGAAACGTACGAAACATTCTCATCTTCATATGGCTAATCTGTGTGTACGGGCTCGAAATCTTAGGCTGGTATTCACCGATCGCCTTAAAATATGACATAAAAGGAAATAACCTTGTGCGATAAAACTGCGGTGTTTTTTTTTATAATAGTGTGAGTTATCAGAAATTCAAATGCATTTCAACAGGGATGGATTGTTTTTTATGGCAACTTATTAAGGCGCCAGATTAATAATCTGTAGTATTTTGATTAATTGATTAATTTCAGTGACATGTTTTAAAAGAACTACTCATTTTTAATGATAATTCAGTTGGACAAAAATAAAGGGTTGTAAAACGTATTATTTTCTGATTAATTTAATTGTTTCAGCAGTCATTTCAAAATACTTACTTTTTACCAATATCTTTCCTATACATCGTCTTCCAAAAATTCCGCTACTTTCAATTTGACGTATTAGAAATGTCAAGTCTTCATAGTGTGTGTGCAAATAAGTGTGAAATCTTGCTAAAAACGCAAGATTTGTTTTGACAGAAAAGAATCGATTTTGTTTAGAAAAAATTCGATTCTGTTTAGAAAAAAATCGATTTCTCTTTTGAAAGGAATTCGCCATAACAGAAAAAATTAGCACGAGTGGATTGCGCGAACTTGTTCTTGTGGTGAACAACTGTAACGCAGATACATAGTGATGTTAGTGGTTTAGTAATTCAAGTCTTTTTAGTGCATGTAGGTAGGTATAACGGCTTAAAAAATTATTTCCATCTAAAATACAACAACAATTCCGCTTAGTTAACGTCGATAAACCTCTCCACAAAAGTATCAACGAAAAGGTAAATTTTCTATTCGGCATTAAAACCCGCAAACTTTAACGACGCTTTAGCCGTGGTTTTTTGCAAGTCCCGAGGAAATTGGTCGAAAGAACCGGAGGGGTTCTGTTGAAAAGAACGATATCGGGGACTAACGACGCCAATGCCGAAACAAAATGGAGTTGCCACACAAACTATCGATAACAAGTATTTAGTTCACGCCGGCCGGTAACACAGTTTTTCTCGGTGCTTAAGTTAAGATCCGAGAATTCTCTATGCACTTATCTAAGCCCGAAGGGGATTATTTGTTGTTAAATTTAACTTGTTAATTTCTTAGCCCAGACGTTGTAACACGGCTAAAATAAAAGTTAAACCAACTCACAAAATTAATTTTTATCAAAGATCGAGATTAAGACTAGAGACATTCAAATTTATAACAGCTACCTATTTAACTATAGTATTTCGCTATTAAATGTTATGAAATGTTAAACGTGCTTCGCGCGGCTTGAGAAAAAATACTATGGGTGCCGGAAGTTCGCATCCACCAACCAACGCCTGCGGTTGGCTGATTTAGGATCTAGATTCAAAACAGCTTATAACGAACGGCCTTTTGTCGACAAATTTCGGCGTTTCGTCCCAGCCAAGAGTATTAATTGTTGAAAGTTCGCAAAGAAAAACTGCATTAACATAATAACAAGACACTTTCTGATAAAGATTCATCTAGAAATGACGTATGTACATATGACTATATGCATAAGCACCTACGCCACTATAGTGTCTCATATGGTTTTTTGTTTGCCATTGTATTAAATTTGAAGTTGAAATTGTCTGTGCGTTATCAAATAATATTATTAAATGACTTTATTGACATTGCCAGAGAACTTAATTCTGATTTGTGCGCCTCTGTAGATACACTTCAAAACATTAATGGGGAAACCGTTTGAAATTACAACAAAATACTGTTATGGCGTAAGTTTATAATCAAATTGTTAAAACTAAATCACTGCAACTGAAACAAAACCTGTATACTACTGCATTAAATCGGATTAATTTTAAACCTTTGGCAAATATTTGTTGATTAAATAAACTATGGGCACTCAAATTTTATGGGCAAGAAATTTACTATAAAATCCGATCATAGTTTTTCAAATTGACCATAATACCTATCAGTTGGTGTATCGGGAATATACATCACTTCTAACCATGAAAATCCTTTTCGTTTTATTCTTAACTGTGGCCTCATTGGTTTGTGCCTTTGGCCAGTTGCCCGATGAGACTTTCGTTGACATGGAACCCGCCGTTCCCGAGTTCCATCCAGAGGCACGTATTACTAATGGCAAACCGGTGAGCATTTACGATTATCCATACCAAGTTGGTCTTAATGTGAATGGAGGTTGGTGCGGTGGATCATTGATTTCACCAACTTATGTACTTACTGCTGCTCATTGTGTGGACGGGTAACATTAATAGATAACTTAAGTTTCCTTGATATAATGGCCAACATTTATTATTTTGCAGTGTTGCAGTTGGAAGTATAAGTGTTTTTATGGGAAGTGCACAAAGGCAAGGAGGAACTCGTAGGTCTGCCAAGCGAACCATCGTTCATTCTGGTTGGAATAGGAACACCCTGGTCAATGACATTGCCTTGATCCAAATTGATGCTGTGAGCTATACAAGAGCTATCGCCCCTGTTGCTTTGCCAGCGATTTCCAGCTCTTATTCCACATACAATGGCAACTCTGTCATTGCTACTGGATGGGGAAAGACCAGTGATTGTAAGCTTTAGCATGCCATTAGAGTTTAAAAAAGCACTTGATTTTTGTTTTAATTTGCAGCAAGTGGAGTTGCAAGCACCCTTCAAGGTGCCACCATGAATGTTATCACCAATTCCGTCTGTGCCAATACCTATGGTTCAACAATTAAGGCATCGAACATCTGTATATCTACTCCTGGTGGAACTTCAACATGCAACGGTGACTCTGGTGGTCCACTTGTTCTGAACAGCAACAAGGTCTTGATTGGTCTTACATCATTCGGTTCATCCGCAGGTTGCACTAAAGGCTTGCCAGCAGCTTTCACTCGTGTTACAAGCTATAGGCAATGGATCAAGGAAAAGGCAGGAGTTTAAATGAATTTGTTTATTTATTTCTTATTTCAATTATGATATTTGGGGTTAAATTATAATAAATAACCAACTGTGCAGCAAAACGTACAAGAGTTTTATTTAATTTTTTGTTCAGAATAAGTTAGAAAATATATTAGATGCTTTTTTCAAGCGTATAAACGCTTAAAAATGATTTAGCAACTAAAATCACAACAAAAACAATTTATCCGCAAACATAATAATCGATAAAAATCCGCGCTTAAAAGTTAGGTTAGAAGTATATAATAGATTACTTCTGCACTAATAAATTGGTTTTACTGTAGAAATTATGGAACTTTTTTAATCGTGTGAATTCGGTTTACCTACTCCTAACAAAATGTAGATATATTGTAAGAATTTTTGAAGTAAAACTTCTTTTCCGGCGTTGGGGGTAAAAATTTTCATATGGTGCTGTCAGTGACATGTCAAACCGACACTTTTATCTGTCAAAAACCGACAAAATTTTTCGCGACAGATTTTGCCATAGCTCTATATAAAAACTTTTAACCACCAATAATTATTTTAAAAAAAAATCTTTTTATACCGAAAAAGAATGTTTTTTTGGCAAAAGGCCCACAAAAACTAACCGGCACAACATTTAAACACATAATTTCATTAAAAAACCACATGAACATTGTTATTTTTTTAATTAAACACAGCGAAGAACAGCCACCAGAACAGAAAACGATTTTCATTATTAAAAAAAAAAACACAAACAAATATATTTTTCGACCATATTTTTAATTTAAATTATTAAACACTTAATGGTAGATAACACAAATCAGTTTTTTCCAACTTAACTTATAAACTAACTACTTAAAATGAACAAATAAATTTACCTAAAATAAGAAAAACACAAAGTAAACAAAACTATCTTGTTGAATGTTGACAAATGTAGACGAGCATTGCCATATACGAGGAATCCTGAACCCGCTGACAAACACAGATTAGCCACATGAAGATGAGAATCCCCGGCAGCCATTTTTATTTGCCTACAAGCTTGAACTGGCAGTTATCAGATAAAAAATGAGAATGTGTGTATAAAAACCTCACACATAGACAGTAGGGATCTTCACACACCTGGTTAAATTGTTGTTGCAGTTCACATCTATTCATCGACGCGGGAAGAAATTACAAATACAACAATGTAAACAAATGGGTTTTGGAGGGTGAAACGTACGAAAGATTCTCATCTTCATGTGGCTAATCTGTGCTGACAAATCTAAAACAGCATTGCCTTATGCATTTGGAATTAGTCCTCGAACACAATGTATGGGATAAGAAAACGAGACGTGAGTGTGACGAGATCTCGTCGTTCTTGTTAAATTAGTTTCAAACTATGACGAGGATATGCATAATAAAGCATTATTTCACGTCGTCACGTTACGTAAAATTAATTGATTAAGAAATGGTAAATCAGTAAGCTTTAATAGCCGTAGGTATTTTAATTTCCCCCAGATCTGATCCGGATTGGATTTGCACCCGAAAATACATTTATTACAAAAACAATTCAAGGTCCAGCTTTGCTTTTGGATTTGCAAATCCATTTTTGAACACACACCTTTAGTACTTCCTTGCAAAAATTAGTTTTAACGCTGACGGGTAGATGGCTTTTTGAGTAAAAACGAAGACAACGAACACCTACAAATAAATACACAAAAGGACAAAAAGAGATGGGTATATAACATTTTTTTCAACGTGATCCTGTTTGTTTTATTATCATGATCTTATCCGGATCAGATTTGAATTATAATAAAATTCAGCTAATATTATTATTTTGTTAAATCTCGTCAAAAGTCTCTTGCCATTGAATTGGGAAATGATTTTATAATTCTAAAATGCTTACAGTGAATAATGTCACGCTCTCGTCTCGTTTTCTTGCGTCTCGTTTCCTTTCTTAAATCTCGTCCCGATTTCGGAGATTTTACTGAGGTGAATCGGTGAGTTGAAATCGGGGAGTTGAAATTGCTAAACCACGGATAAAAATTTGAATCAAATGAGGACCTCAGTTAACTCGCCGGAATCGGTGCACTAAAATTGCTGAACCACGGGTAAAAGTTTGACCGACATCGTCGTTTGTACAGCTGGCCCTTACATGCCACCTCCACTGGGCATGAACGATGCTCGAATTATGAACATGTCTAGAAAAAATCCAATGGAGGCACAAAAATCCATGTCCGTGCAGCAACATATAGACGAAAACTACTTTTTCAACACGACATGACCGCTGTTTAAAGCTTGGGCATGAGATTTGACGTTTCATGTGTGTGAGTTTTTTGTCTGGTTCTCGCTGAATGTGGTGGTAAATGTTGAAGGAAAAAGGTAGAAGTAGTGGGAAAGGAAATTCTGATTGTTTCCCTTGTATGTGAATCGACATGACATAATTTGCCCACCGGTAAAAATTCGCTGATTGGATTGTGGTTGTGATGTTGGGCATCTGAATGCCCTGTGTAGTCGGGGTGTAATGGCTAAGCGAAAATTGTCAACTTTAGTTTGATTATCTAACCAATTTGTAAAGAATTCATTATAATCTTAAATCAACAATTAATTGTTATGTTGGTTTATACAAAATGTTTGTACGTTTATAAGTAAGAATATGACAGAGGCGAGAGGCTTTGTTTGAGAGAAAAGAAGTTTTACTTCTAGGGCGCGTACGTCAGTACACACATATGTTTTTTTTATGAAACTGGCAAATTAATTGCAAAAACTTGTCATTTACACAATTAAAATATAATAAAACAATCGTATAAATGTGGTTATATGATGAATTTATACATGTATCTGTATCTGCAAATTTTAAGAAAAGTAGAGCGGGATAGAAGTATGCCAAAAAACGAATGTGTGAAAGAGTATCATAATAAAGGAAAAAAGATTTGTCTTCATATCTTCACTATGGCATTTACTATAATCTGCAGTTATGAAAATCTCTCCATTTTTTTCTCACTCTGTTCAAAAAATGAAAATTTTGTATCTTGCATCCCCTTTTTCGCAGAACTAGTATGAAGATCAATGTAAATTCACCATTATACCCATAAAGTGCCTGATTACTTGGTCGTTTTACTGAACACGTGACGCCACGATGAAGAAAAAATCCTTTCATTCAATCTACCCTTCGCTATCACTCCCCCTTAAAATCCATTTTAAAATCTCACTCACACAACAACAATGGATCTCTGCCACCTAATGTCATAAGTGTCAGTGTGAAATTAAAAAAAAAAAAAAACAATCTGACAGCACTCCCTGGTTGGAAAACAAAACCAAATGCCGAAGGCACGAAGGCGAGCCAAAAAAGTCGTGTGTTTAATAATAGTGATTAATGTGTAATAAAATTAGTTTTTTTGTATCAAACACTTGAAAAAAGGTTCACTAAAATGTTTAAACACTAATTAATACGTAATTCAATCGCAAATTTAAATTTTCAGTTCCAAATACAAAAAAATAATCAAATGACCGGATTTTTAACACTGCCAAGAGCATGTAAATATTTTCCAACCAGGGACTTTTTTTGTTGTTGTTTTTAGATGTCAAATTAGAAAGAGAAAAGAAAAAGAAAAATCTTGGAAAACCTCTATAAGCAGCCTTCCGTGCTGAATGCGAGAATATTATTTGAAATTGGAGCATTGCTGGATTTTGGAATCTATCCTTCTCTTTTTTAGGCACATAAAGCCCAACTGTCTCACTTATGGTGCGCCTTGCAGTAAAACGACCAATGTAAACAGGCTCTAAGGGAATTGCAAAATCAGCAAAGTATACTCACACAAGTCTCGTTAGTCTTTCGATGAGGATTAAGAAATAATTAAAATAATGTATATGCTGTTTTATTATTTTGATTAAGTAGTCATCCAATGCAAGTACCTATTCAATTAGAATATGTTTAGACTCCAGTAATAGCATAAATCCATGATCTATAACTGGAAACACGCGTGTAGGACCCTGGATAGCCTTGAGTACAACCTTCTCCAAAAGAAGTTATACCAACAAGAACTCCAGACTCAGTGACAAGTGGTCCACCGGAATCTCCTTTGCATGTTGAAGATCTGATTTCCCCCTGAGCACAAATATTAGAATCTCTATACATATTAGCTCCATAACGTCTGGAACAAACTGAATCCGGAACGATTATATAAGGGGCGTATTGTAGTTCATTTGCATGATTTGAATCACCTATATGTAAAACATTAGAAAAATGCTGTCGTTAAAGCTTAAAAAAAGAACCTACTATCCCTTGTAGCGCCCCAGCCAGATGCAATGACCTTTTCGTTGACGTAACTACTCATGGAACCACTAAGAGGTGGCAATTTAACAGGTTCAATATCTCGTCCAAAATAAAAAGACTCAAATCTAAGAAGAGAAATATCGTTTACCGTCGAGTTTCGGTTCCAACCGCCATGAATAATCCCATGTTGCATTGGAACTCTTGTGCCAGATTGAAATCCTGTGGTTCCCATAAAGGCATACACTGCTGTTGCTCTGACAAAAAAAAAACAAAAAAAAAATGTAAAAAATGATGTAGTTATAATAAAGTTTTTCATCCGAGTTTATAGGGAAGAAAAATGGGAACAATTTGTTGGATAGAGAGAAAATACCAATAATAGGTTGTCATAATCATACTCTTTCACATATTTGACATACATATATCCCGCTCTACTTTTCTTAAAATTTGCGGAATGCAGATACATTTACGATGTTAATGATGGATTTATATCCATCTGCATCTGAACATTTCAAGAGAAGTAGACCCGGATAGGTGTATTCAAAATTATCACTTCGTTGCAACTGACAATTTGTTATCTATTTTTGAAAGCAAATACTTGCATTTGCCTACGAAATACATTAAAATACAAATATCAAAAATAGCTATTGTAGTAAAAATATCGTTTAAATATCAATAGCCGTGTTTTATTGGAAGCTCCGAGGAAATTGGTCGAAAAAAAACGACTACGGGGATTAGCGAACCAACGCCATTACCGAAACGGCTTTTATTTAAGATTTCCAATTTTGCATCTGTTCCGTGCGAAAAAGTGATGGCCGTAAATTTCACTACGTATTCATGGAAGCGAAATAAAATTACAAATAATTACAACAAATATAAGACAAGGATAAGACTATAGGAAATACCAATTTAAAACAGTTTTGTTCATAAAAGCATACTGTTTTAAAATGGAAGTGACTCTAGACACCCCCGTAGGGCCAGGGCCCTCCGCCGGTGGGCATACTTCAGGCACTTATGGTCGATTTCATAAAGCCCTTTTAACTGTTTAACAGGCTTTTAAATCTTTAAATGACGTTTGTTCCATACAAAATACGTCATTTAAAAATTTAAAAGCCTGTTAAATATTTGTGAAACTGAACATCAGAGTTTTTTTCAAGTCGCGCGAAGCACTTTAACGCACGTCCACTTTTAATGGCGAAAAACTGTTATAACTGTTATAAATTGGCATGTCTGTAGTCTCGTCCTTTTAAAATAGGTAGTTATACTCTAGACATGCCAATTTATAACAGTTTTGTTGGACAAACTTGTTTGAGTAGCAAAGGAACTACACTTCACTTTGACAGAACTCTGAACTAAAACAGGTACAAAATTTATGTTTTGGGAAGTAAACGAATAGAGTTAATCTCTCTTACCCTTCAATACAGTGAGCAGCAGTTAGGATCCAGTTGGGGGCAATTAGAGATCCTCCGCACCAAAATATTAATTGTTGCTGCCTAATATCAAGACGAACTATATACTTAAATTGTCCCGGTTTGGCTAATTTTCCATTGGAAACACGTGACGCCAGTGGCTGGGGAACTTCGCCGTTGATATCATACTTCAACTCAAATGCACTGGTCAGTACAACTGCCAATACCAAAAATACTATAAGCACTCTCATGATGATGCTGAACTAATTCAACTTATTTTCAAAAACTGTTTCACATGTCTTTTATACCTTTCGCTATTATCTTGAAAGAAAAACAGGATATTTTTGTTTGTTCATCTTAAGTGTACGTGTGTATATATATTATAGATAATGGTTATTTTTTTAGAAACCTCTTAGAACTGGTATTGTGTTTGCTTTCAATTTTAATTATGAATTAGTTCAATTGATTGCACATGGTTATTATTCAAGTAGGTACCAATTTTTTTTTTCTTGGCAGAAAATAAAACTTACTGTTTTCTTTGTTTCATCTATAAAACGTGACTGTAAAGTTCACAAAGCACCATTCGCCGATCGAAAAGTGGTAATGGTCGATAATATTCCTGTTTTTTTGCAAGCCCGAAGGAAATTGGTTGAAAAAACGACGTCGGGGCTTAGCAACTAACATGTTAAATGCAACAACAACTAATCGCCTTTGGACCTAGCCAAGCCCAGAGAATTCTCAGGGCTTAACTTAAGCATGGAAAAATACTGTGTTACCTACGTGAAATACTAGCACTGGTGAAATCTTCTGGAAAATGCAGGGATGGTTGGGAAACTGCATTTTATCTACAAAATCTGTGCAACCCTGATTATGATCACTTTTAATTTTTTTTTGGCAAATCAATCATCGATCAAATTTTAATACTCTGACAGATTCAGGAAAAACCCTTAGAGGATATATAATATGGAGTGGTCGTTTCTATCCCTTATGTATTGTAGTGCCTGGGCCATGACAGGGGGCGCTATTTCACTTTCGGTTTAGATAAAGTCTTGAAGATATCGTACAGCTGCTATCAATCTTAAGTCATAATCTGCTTATTTTCTCTCTAAATTGTTCTAATTCGAAGTAATTCTTGTTATTATTATTTATTTTTTTATTATTTTAAAGATTTCAATAGACGTATTTTATTATCAGCGATGATCCATATAGATCATCTCACGAAAATAAAACAATACGGATCTTAGTGACAACTGTGTTGTTTACCTATCTCTTTTTTCCTTACGTTCATTTATTTTTCATTTATTGGTTTTCTTTTTTCTTTACAGTTCACAATTCCTAACCAATTCATTTATATTAATTTAATATTTATTTCTTCGTTTTCTTCTATTTTTTTCAACCAAGCTGACATTATTTTCTGAAATTGAATGTATAATTATTATTAATAATAGAAAAACATTGTACTTACTTGATGATTTTTGGGATTTTAACCAAGGATATGCTGGTTGAGAGTCAGGTGCCTTACACATCACGCCAATCTGCTATATGCCAACTGAGTACCAAACTGGAACCAGTTGAAACCGAAAATAGCTTCCCAAGAACTTTGTTGAGGCTTCCTAGATAAGATTAACTACATAGTTCAAAAATACGGTGACCATAGGCCTTTTTATGCAAGTGATTGTATTTTTGTAAGTTTTGTTAATCACCCATTCTTTTACATAATTCGATGAATTAGTTGCAGCGATCAGGCTGCGGGTCCGGGAATCAGACTAACTTTGGTCATATTTAATATTACCGAATTCACACATCAGATGACTTTTGTATTTATGTGAACGCGTATCATCTGCTGTTGGCTGTTCTTTGTTTGTATATAAGAATAAAATGTTATTTAAGTGCAAATCAGTGTGATTTAGAATCTATCTATCAATTTTGCTCGCCGAAACTGCAGAACGGAAAACAACGATTCTATATACGAATTTCAGGAGGCCTTATCGAAAAATTAACGAAACTGTTCACATTATGCTTGCATTAAATTTCAAATTCCACTTCTAATAGGTTTAAAAGAAGCTGTGTACGGAACCATAGTTTCGAAAATGCACAACTTCGATACAAAAACTGAATACAAGCCCTATAGAAATAATAACTTCAAGAAATTGAAAAATTGGACTTTATAGAAAAATTGTTAGTTACTTACATATTCTTATATTTGACTTATGACGCACCAGCGTAATGTCAAGATATTAAACTTCAGTTGCACTTCAGTTTTATTAATGACGAAAATAATAGCAGATTTTAGACCATTTACACAATGGTGTTATAAATCCTAAGAAAATGGAAGTAATTATGACAATTTGTCAGTCTTGAGTTCTTCTAAAAATTGCATTAGTGTTTTCGTTAAGAATTAACGTTTTCGTTTTCTTTAACTACATATATCTGCCTTTTCTCCTTCTTATTTTGACAGTTTATAGAAGGAATTCATCGTACTATCTTATTTCGATGGAATTTGAAAGTTTATGGCTATAATTTATTTTGACGTTAACCGGGTATTTTATTATAACTGCCACTGTAAAGCACTCAAATTGTTTTTTTCCAGGGGCCCAATTCTGCAAGCGTGAGTTTTTTCTGTGTCCACAAAAATCAGTGTACACATTAAATTATGCGATTCCGCAAGAGTGTGGTGCAATCTTTTTGACAGATAAAGCGTACACAGATACGCAAATTTATTCACGCATATTAGCCCCAGCCCCAGGGCGGGAAACATAGTGTGAATTTCGTTTTATTATTCAAGGTCATATTTAAATGATTGACATAGCAGCCTTGATTCGACCGAATTTCACACTTTTACTTGACAGAGAGAACGAACTATATAATTGACATAGCACAATAATTGACATAGTTCAGTATAAAGTTCAAACTGTCACCGAATGAGAGTTCTGCTTCTAAAAATAATAGAAAATACCTCTGGATTTGATTTCAGAATCAAAGCCAAAAGCATTTTCACGTTGACTCGGATTACCTATACGTCAACGGATGTAAGGACAACAATGTGTGTATTGATAATTAAATTGGAGCATTGGTGGATTTTCGAGTCTATCCTTCTCTTTTTTAGGCACATAAAGCCTAACTGCCTCACTTGGTGCGCCTTGCAGTAAAACGACCAATGTAAACAGGCTCTAAGGGAATTGCAAAATCAGCAAAGTATACTCACACAAGTCTCGTTAGTCTTTCGAAGAGGATTAAGAAATAATTTAAATAATGTATATGCTGTTTTATTAATTTGATTAAGTACTCATCCCATGCAAGTACCTATTAAATTAGAATATGTTTAGACTCCAGTAATAGCATAAATCCATGATCTATAGCTGGAAACACGCGTGTAGGACCCTGGATAGCCTTGAGTACAACCTTCTCCAAAAGAAGTTATACCAACAAGAACTCCAGACTCAGTGACAAGTGGTCCACCGGAATCTCCTTTGCATGTTGAAGATCTGATTTCCCCCTGAGCACAAATATTAGAATCTCTATATATATTAGGTCCATAACGTTTGGAACAATCTGAATCCGGAACGATTTTATAACGGGCGTATTGTAGTTCATTTGCATGATTTGAATCACCTAGATGTAAAAGAAAAAATATGTTTTTTTAGAGAAATGCTGTCGTTAAAGCTTAAAAAAAGAACCTACTATCACTTGTAGCGCCCCAGCCAGATGCAATGACCTTTTCGTTGATGTAACTACTCATGGAACCACTAAGAGGTGGCAATTTAACAGGTACAATATGTCGCCCAAAATAAAAAGACTCAAATCTAAGAAGAGAAATATCGTTTGCCGTCGTTGTTCGGTTCCAACCGCCATGAATAATCCCTTGTTCCATTGGAACTCTTGTGCCAGATTGAAATCCTGTGGTTCCCATAAAGGCATACACTGCTGTTGCTCTGACAAAAAAAAAACAAGAAAATAACTATGTATGTAGTTGTACATGATGTAGTTATAAAAAAGTTTTTCATCCGAGTTTATAGGAAAGAAAAATGGGAACAACATTTATATTTGTTGTATAGAGAGAAAATACCAATAATAGGTTGTCATAATCATACTCTTTCACATATTTGACATACATATATCCCTTAAAATTTTCTTAAAATTTGCGGAATGCAGATACATTTACGATGTTAATGATGGATTTATATCCATCTGCATCTGAACATTTCAAGAGAAGTAGACCCGGATAGGTGTATTCAAAATTATCACTTCGTTGCAACTGACAATTTGTTATCTATTTTTGAAAGCAAATACTTGCATTTGCCTACGAAATACATTAAAATACAAATAGCAAAAATAGCTATTGTAGTAAAAATATCGTTTAAATATCAATAGCCGTGTTTTATTGCAAGCCCCGAGGAAATTGGTCGAAAAAAAACGACGTCGGGGATTAGCGAAGCGACGCCATTACAGAAACAAAATAGAGTTTCCATACATTCTATCGATAACAATTATGCAATTCACGCCAGCCGGAAACACAGTTTTTCTCCGTTCTTAATATTAAGCCCGGAGAATTCTCCATCTCTAATATTGCAAAGACTTATTTAATAAGTTAAAAAATGGCGAAAAACTGTTATAACTGTTAAAAATTGGCATGTCTCTAGTCTCGTCCTTTTAAAATAGGAAGTTATACTCTGGACATGCCAATTTATAACAGTTTTGTTGGACAAACTTGTTTGAGTAGCCAAGGAACTACACTTCACTTTGACAGAACTCTGAACTTAAACAGGTACAAAATTTATGTTTTGGGAAGTAAATGAATAGAGTTAATCTCTCTTACCCTTCAATACAGTGAGCAGCAGTTAGGATCCAGTTGGGGGCAATTAGAGATCCTCCGCACCAAAATATTAATTGTTGCTGCCTAATATCAAGACGAACTATATACTTAAATTGTCCCGGTTTGGCTAATTTTCCATTGGAAACACGTGACGCCAGTGGCTGGGGAACTTCGCCGTTGATATCATACTTCAACTCAAATGCACTGGTCAGTACAACTGCCAATACCAAAAATACTATAAGCACTCTCATGATGATGCTGAACTAATTCAACTTATTTTCAAAAACTGTTTCACATGTCTTTTATACCTTTCGCTATTATCTTGAAAGAAAAACAGGATATTTTTGTTTGTTCACTTCAAGTGTACGTATATACATAATGGTTATTTTTTTAGAAACCTCTTAGGACTGGTAATGTGTTTGCTTTCAATTTTAATTATGAATTAGTTCAATTGATTGCACATGGTTATTATTCAAGTATAAAACTTCCTGTTTTCTTTGTTTCATCTAAAAAAAAACGTGACTGTAAATTTAACAAAGCACCATTCGCCGATCGAAAATTGGTAAAGGTCGATAATATTCGTGTTTTTTTGCAAGCCCGAAGGAAATTGGTTGAAAAAACGACGTCGGGGCCTAGCAACTTACATGTTAAATGCAACAACAACTAATCGCCTTCGGATCTAGCTAAGCCCAAAGTATTCTCTGGGCTGAACTTAACCTCGGAAAAAAACTGTGTTACCTACGTGAATTACTAGGCTTGTTTTTTTTCCAAGCCCCGAGGAGCTTGATCGAAAAAAACAACGTCCTGTCATGCAATGTACATGTTAAATGCAACAACAACAAATGCCCTTGGGGCTAAGATAAGCGCGGAGAATTCTCGGGGCTTAACTTAAGCACGGAGAAAAACTGTGTTACCGGCGTGAATTGCATACTTGTTATCGATAGTTTGTATGGAAAGTCCATTTTGTTTCTGTAATGGCGTCGCTAGTCCCCGATGTCGTTTTTTTTCAAACAAATCTCTGCGGGCTTGCAAAAATAAAGGCTACTAGCTCTGGTGGAATCTTCTTCGTTCAGTTTTAAAAGCTGACGACAAAAATGCAGAGATGGTTAGGAAACTGCATTTTATCTACAAAATCTGTGCAACCCTGATTATGATCACTTTTAATTTTTTTTGGCAAATCATCAATCATCGATCAAACTTTAATACTCTGACAGATTCAGGAAAAACCCTAAGGTCCAGTTTTTCAGTGCGAGATTAAAGTTAAACCCGAACTAACTCATGGAACTTGCTGAGTTTACTCAGGATTAACTGAACATATGCTCTTGATGTTTTATCCACCGAGTTTGTTAAGTCTCTCCGCATGCATTCTCAACCAAAAAGCTGTTTCCACAGTCATCTTTGGGTTATTTTACTTTAAGAATTAACTAACTCTGGTTTAACTCATCACTGAAAAACCAGGCTTTAGAGGAAACTTAATATGGAGTGCTCGTCTCCATCCCTAATGCATTGTAGTGCCTGGGGCCATGATTTTTTCACTTTCGGTTTAGATAAAGTCTTAGAAGATATCGTACAGCTGCTATCAATTTTAAGTCATAATTTGCTTATTTTCTCTCTGAGTACATTGTTCTACTTTGAAGTAATTCTTGATGTTAATAATTGTTTGTTTATTATTTTAAAGATTTCAATATCTTCTTTTTTAGTTTTTTTCTCCAATGTGCAGAAAACTCAGACCGAAACTTGAACAGCGACCGAAGCGCATTCAAATAAAAACAAGCACTCCATATTATACATATATCCTCTAAGGAAAAACCTAGGAATTTCACATCGTTACACCACCAATTTATCGATTTTAGAGTATCTAGCATACGATAGGGAGAATGTAAAGGAATATACTACAGAGCCATGATTTATTGCTGCATTCCTTCCATCGGCCACTTGAAGGATGGAGAAATTTCACTGCTCCGTCAAATTTGGTAAAAGCACAATATCCCTTTGATATCGAAAAAAAATCTAAAGTAAGGCGACGCGACGCATTATCATGCAACTTCTTTCACATCGATTTTAAAGCAGTTGTTCGCAACTCGCTGGTCAGCAGCAGAGATTGAAACAACGAATTCGGTGGCATTTGGTCCAGTGTTCGATACACACTGGAATGTGAAGGAGAAGATTCAACGACAGCGATACACCAATTTAACTGTTATGACGATATTTGCACCACACAATAAAAAACAAAAACCATCGAAGTGTAAAAAAGAAAAAAAAACGAACAAAAATTATATAGTGATCCCAGATTTTATTAACTAAAACCTGATAAGGTAGGTGCAGCTACTGTCCTGTCACAATCTTAGTTTACAAGACCAGTCTTGGCATCGATCCAGTCCAAGTAGGAGGTGATGCGGGTGAATACACCTGGCCAGCCGACTTCACAGCCCAACGAGATACCGAATGAGGTAGCTCCGATCAAGATGTTCTCACCGTTATCTTGGTAAACCAATGGACCACCAGAGTCACCGTTGCATGTTGAGCGTCCATCCTTTCCAGAGATGCAAATCATGTTGGGTGTGATCATGCCAAGGTAGTAAAGGTTGCAGGTCTTTGAGCTAATGACGGTGGTGTCAAGGAAGTTCAAAACAGGTGAAACGGAAGTGGCGGCTGTGGAAATATAACTTAAGTTAAAAGAATTCTAAAATCAAATATTTTTTCCTTCAACGTACAATCACTGTCCTTGCCCCATCCTGAAGCAACAACGGTATCACCAACATAGGTTGAGTATGTTGCGCTCTTCTTTGGCAACGAAGCTGGTTGGATTAATTCTAAAACAATAAAGGAACGTTAGAACCGTAGAAACTCAGATCTGCTTAGACTGGCTATTACCGTTGAATTCAACTGCAGCGGGCAATTTGATCAAAGCAATATCGTTGGTAATAGTTGCACCATCGTAATCTTCATGAGTAAAGATTCCTGCTTTTGAAACAAAGATTCGCTGTTGGCCAGGCTCACTTTTGTCCTTAATGTTGAAGGCACCCAAGTAAACTTCGACTGAATCGGCATCAGTTGTGCAATGAGCAGCAGTGACTACCCATCGGTTGGAAATCAAGGTGCCACCGCACCATGCTGATTGTCCTCCCATGTTCAAGGAAAGTCCAGCTTGGTATGGGAATTGTCCTGGCTTGGCAACTTCACCATTGGTGATGCGACTGCCAATTTCAGGAATAGTGCCTGCTGCTGCGCAAGCAACCAACAAAGCCAAAGCGAATACTACTTTCATTTTGATTTAATAATATAACTGATTTCAATTTGAATTCGTTTCGGGCTTTTATAGTCGAATTTACAATCAGCATCATATAAAGATCGGATAACGGACGATTGGCATTTGACAGGATTAAGATTTGATCGTTTATGAGTTGGAGTGCTTTTATCTTCAGACGTTTGTACCTATGTAGCTATCAAATTTTTCCAATCAATTTTGGCAAAAATGTTGTGGAATGTTGAAGTGTCTGATATGAAAGCGTTAGATATCAATAGATCAATAATTTTTGAACAAAAGTTCAAAAATTAGTTTAAAGATACGGCAGCAATATAATATGTAGATGGACTTTACTTTTTCATTCTCAATCCTTTTCCAATTGGGTTTTTAATGTTTTTGAAAATACGAACACATTTACTTCAAAAAAGTGTCAATTTCTACCATAAGTACTAGATCTGTCATATGTTCATGAGTATGAAAAGTAAACAGACCTAATTTGAGGATCAGCAATTAGTCCCCTTTCACGTTAGTCCCCTTTCACACGAGGAAACAAGTTGCTGGAGATTTGTTTGACGTTTTCTTTTAATTTCCTTAAAAATCTCCTGTACCCCTTACACGAAGAAACAAAATCGTGGAAACTTCCTGTAGTTTCCTTTTAAAATAGCTTGGTTGAACACACTCTACTGTGTGTGAAGAGGACTGTCAAAAAAATCTCTTCGAATCGTTAACCGGGGAGATTTCATTTTCCCCTCTTACTTCTTGCCTTCTCACCTTCAAACTGAATGTTGCTGGCAACTCAGTTTCCTCGCGTGAAAGGGCCTTCCATGAAGAAACTGCAACATTTTTTTTTATAATAGTGTGAATTGGCACAAAAACAAATGTATTTAAACAGGGACGAAATGCCTTATCTTATAAAGTCGGTATATATTTTTTCTGAATGATGTTTTTCAGTCGAATTTAAGTCAACAAAATTACTTTTCTTGCAAATATTAGAAAAAATGTCAATATGACAGGAGGATAAATTCATATTACGAGCACTTATCAATATTAATCGTCTTATAATCATCAATATATCGCCTTATACCCCAACATGAACAGAGCTTCATCCCTGCTTACAAGTATGTAGTTTGACATTTCAAAGATTTGTATTTGTTTCTCTCTCTTACTTATATCTCTTTCTTGCGCTCACCCACAGTTGGACCAGTTGATGTTACAGAGATACTATAGCCGTGTTTTTTACAAGCCCCGAGGAAATTGGTCGAAAAAAACGACGTGCTGTACAGCAATTTACATCTTAAATGCAACTACAACTAATGTCCTTCGGGCTTAGCTAAGCGCGGAGAATTCTCGGCGCTTAACTTAAGCACGGAGAAAAACTGTGTTACCGGCGTGATTTACATACTTGTTATCGATAGTTTGTATGGTAACTCCATTTTGTTTCTGTAATGGCGTCGCTGATCCCCGATGTCGTTTTTTTTCAACGAAATCCCTCCGGGCTTGCAAAAAAACACGCCTTATGTTATAAGTTTAGTGCCGCACTCACGTACACTGTATGTGAGACAAACACCATTTCCATACATTTCTATGATTCAAACTGACGAGGAGAGGGCGACGTTTATAAATGTCACTTAACTTTGGCTTGTGTGCAAGTGTGTGTGAAAGTATGTGTAAATCTGGCTTCAAATCGAGATCTGAAAGAACAATCGAAAAAAAAAACAGACACGAAAAAAATCAATTTTTTTTGGTTGGTTAGAAACTGAAATCTGAAAACTATCCACTTGACCACAAAAAAAACAATTTTTTTGTTTGTTTGAAAACCCACATTAATATGCTAGGAGCCTTCTTATTGGACACATGCCTGTTTGGTAACTTGAAATTTCCACCAAGTTTCGCAAACTTGGGTTTTTTTTTGTAAAAAATTTCACGTTGCCAAACAGTCATAATATATGTATGTAGGTATTAGGTAGGGTGTTTCAAACATCTTGTTAGTTTGTTTTGTTTTTTGAAGTTTTTTATTTTATTACTAACAGGTTTAAAAAATAGGGGGATTTACTTGGAGTTTTATAACTCAACAAAAACATGTCTCACAAATAATGCCACAACATTTTTTATAGAAAATTAAATGTTCTCCAAAAAAAGCTCAATATGTTTAATCGGAACCCCTCCTTTTACACACAAAATTAACCCTGTCATGTTTTGAAATTAATAGCCATTTTTTATTATCAGAGATGATCCATATAAGCCGTGTTTATTATCTTCGGATCTGGATCAGGATCATTTTTTAACACGTAATACAACAACATCTTGGGATCCTGCTCTCTACCTGTATTTATTTTAAAAATTCGAAAATTATTTCTCACTCTTGCGGGTAGACGGCTTCTCATGGTAAGGTAGTGTGAAATGTAGTGCAAAGAAAAAAGACAACAAATACATGACAAATAAACCAGCGTGAGGAAAATAAAGACAGGTATACAACACAGTTGTCACTAAAATCTGTATCGTTTTATTTTCATGGTATGATTCTGATCCAGATCCGTAGATAATCAATCACGGCTATAGATCACCAAAATACATGCATTACAACAACAACACGAGATCCTGTTCTCTATTGAGATCACCTTTCTTGAACCAATCATTTAGTTTTAACTCTTGTGGGTAGATGACTTCTCAAGGTAGTTTGCATTGTAGTGTAAAGAAAAGAGACAACAAATAAATGAAAAATAAACAAACGTAAGGAAAAAAGAGATAGGTATACAACACAATGTTGTCACTAAGATCAGTATTTATTTTCATGAGATGATTCATATGGTATGATAATAAAATGCGGTTAATGTTATTTTCTTTGAACTTACCCAAAAGTTCACTCAAATTCATTAATTTATTCCAAAATTGACAGATTACAGGGATTTCAGTGCATGAGTATTATATTTAGAAAACTATTGGAATGCGTTAATAGGGTTGTTCCTTTGGGCTCCAGTATCTGCTGCAAAGTACTTCAAGCTGCAGTCAACTACTTCTACTCTGTGATCGAAGTAGTTCAAAGTAGTTCATTAATCTAGTAACAGAATGTTTCCAAACAAAAATAGACATCACCAATCAAAAGAAATTACGTAGTAGATTATTGTTGTTGACATTTTTCTAATTAAAAGTAAAATACAAAAACAAACAACCAAAATTTAATTGATATTGAGGTTAGATTTTACTTTTGGCAAAATGAAAGCATTCCATTCATCATCTACTGGGAAGTACTAAAATGTACTTTGCAAGGCCCAATGGAACATGGCTTATGTAGGGGCAAACTACTATGAGTAGATGTAAACAATAATCTACTACCACCAACTACTCGTGCTGTAGGAAAATCTATTTTGTGCGTTCCATTGAAAATGGCTAGCAAAGTACTCATGAGTAGGTATACTTCCCCACCTCCAAAGGAACACGGCTAATATATAATGTAGGTACGAAAATGGTAAGCATGTCCATGACAATTAATAGATGAACAACTGAAGATTATTCTAAGGAAATCTAAAAATTTCAACTGTAAGAGCATACAATTTTTACTGTATACTATACCCCCGATCAAATCTATCAAAAATTGCAAGTCCATAAATTCAACGGTATGACTTGTATTAAATATTAATGTACCCGCTTTTAACTTATCTACAAAGAAATACCTACATACATATATAGGTACTAAAGCCAATATATTGATAAATCAATCAAACTTTTTTATTATCTAGTGAAATTAACTTTGGTTTATTACGAACAATTTAAAATCGATTTAAAATGTTTTTGATTTAGGTTACATATATATAACTGTTAGATTAAACTAGATAATGTAGATAATATTTCAATTTATATGTACCTATTATCATATAAATGTACGATGTAGGTATACATATGTACATATATGCTGCACATACACAGGTACAAGCATATAATGTCAACTTTTTCGAGTGGTTTTTTCCTACTACACGATAATACATAATTCGATTCATGCATATCTATGCAAAAAAAGCCTTTTGATTTATTGATAGCCTACTCCACGCAGTTCTATGAATTTGAAGTATCCGGTTCAAGAACCATATACTTCATATATTTGAATGTTAAAAAAATGACCAAAAAACCGTCAAAATATTCGTAAAACATTAATTTTAGCAAAGTTAAATTAGACTTTTTGTTTTAGAAAATATTCCGACAAAGCTGCTGAATTTTTGCGGAGAGAGAGTACCCTGCATTTGAACCAGGGCTTCTGATTTTGTGGACTGAAAGATCTTTCAGTTTTGTGTAAATTACTCTACTATGGTTTTTTTTTTTTAAAGAAATTTCAAGACATTTTATGAAATTCGAAATAAAACTACCTTAAACCAGTTTCTTCGTAAGCGCTTAATATTTTTGTAAGAGGCGTAGCGAAAATATATTTTTTACTTGCTCTATAGAGGGCAAGTATTAGTTTCGTATAAAACAAAAATTCGAGGTTATAATCAAAACTAACACTACGATAATCGAGAAATCTGAAAAAGTGGGTTTCGTCATGCCGTCCGTCGTCTGTGCGTCTGTTCATCTGTGAGTCTGTACGTCTGTACGTCTGTGCATCTGTACGTCTGTGCGTCTGTGCGTCGGTGTAATTTGAGCTAGAACCTAAACAGGTATACCGATTTGCATGAAATTCGGTACAGAGCATTTTGATGTGATTCCCCAGAGGGAAAATTCGAATTTTTGATTTAGCTCATCTAGAACGGGTAGCTGTCATACAAATATTTTGGTTTCTTCAAATTTTCTCAAAAACGGCTCTAACGATTTTGATTAAACTTCGTACCTACCTGTAATAACCAAGTCAGTTGTAAGAAAACTGCATTTCAGGTTTTTCTCAAAAAATTCACAGTACGGAATTAGGTATTCCACGTTTTTTTGAGAAAATGGTCTTATTTTTGGGTTATTTGCGTATATCTTTGCCACGGTTAGACCGATTTTGTTATAATTTTGCAATCCGATGCTTCTCAATATTATAAACAATAATGCATTTTAAAATTTTAAAAACCTTTTTTTATAAACAAAAAAAAATCAAACAAAAAATCAATTTTTTAGCACTTTTGACTCTTTAAATATTTTCTCGTTAAATATTAACATTAAGCATCTTCAATGTGGGGTTACACACAGTATTTAACCACAAGAGCAAGTTCGTGCGATCAAGTCATGCATAATTTTTTAAATTTGTTTCTTATGACAACTTGAGAAATTTTTTCATAATACAAATTTTAATGTTTGTAGATCATTTCATTGTTCCTAGTTCGTTTGTAAATTTATTTTTATAGTCGAGTGTTTTTGCAAGCCCTGAGGAAATAAGTCGAAAAAACGATGCCGGGGCTAATCAGTTTACATGTTAAACGCAACAATAGCCGTGTTTTTTTTGCAAGTCCATATGGATTTGTCGGAAAAAAACGACATCGGGACTAATAGTCTTACACGTAAATACAACAACAACTTAAATCCATATAGACTTATAGCTAAGTCCAGATAATTATCAGGACTTACGTACTGTAAGTAAGAAGTTCCTAAGTCCCGATGTCGTTTTTTTCGACAAATCCATATGGACTTGCAAAAAAACACGCCTAATAACTAATCCCCTTTGGGCTTAGCTAAGCGCGGAGAATTCTCAGGGCTTAACTTAAGCGCGGAGAAAACCTGTGTTACCGACAGAAATAGCATACTTGTTATCGGTAGTTTATAAATGTAAACTACTTTTTTGTATCTGTATCGCTAGTCCACGATGTAATTTTTTCAACCAAATCCCTCCGGGCTTCAAAAAAAACAGTTAGCAAAAATGTTGAAATATAGAAATCCATTACTACATCATGTACATTGTACATATGTACATTATGTAGCTTATCACCTAACGCGTTAATTCAAACACTCAAAAAGTATAAATTAAAACGATTGATAGCTACAATCATATATCGTCTAGTGATAAAAGAAATAATTTATTTCAAAAACTTTATCATACACATTAAAATCTGTAACCTTTCAATGTCAATCGCCTGTCATCTTTGAGTTGATATGATGCTGATTGCAAATACGACTATAAAAGCCCGAAACGATTTCGAATCGAAATCAGTTTAATTCTAAACAAAATGAAACTAGTATTCGCTTTGGCTTTGTTGGTTGCTTGCGCAGCAGCAGGCACTATTCCTGAAATTGGCAGTCGCATCACCAATGGTGAAGTTGCAAAGCCAGGACAATTCCCATACCAAGCTGGACTTTCCTTGAACATGGGAGGACAATCAGCATGGTGCGGTGGCACCTTGATTTCCAACCGATGGGTCGTCACTGCTGCTCATTGCACAACTGATGCCGATTCAGTCGAAGTTTACTTGGGTGCCTTCAACATTAAGGACAAAAGTGAGCCTGGCCAACAGCGAATCTTTGTTTCAAAAGCAGGAATCTTTACTCATGAAGATTACGATGGTGCAACTATTACCAACGATATTGCTTTGATCAAATTGCCCGCTGCAGTTGAATTCAACGGTAATAGCCAGTCTTAGCAGATCTGAGTTTCTACGGTTCTAACGTTCCTTTATTGTTTTAGAATTAATCCAACCAGCTTCGTTGCCAAAGAAGAGCGCAACATACTCAACCTATGTTGGTGATACCGTTGTTGCTTCAGGATGGGGCAAGGACAGTGATTGTACGTTGAAGGAAAAAATATTTGATTTTAGAATTCTTTTAACTTAAGTTATATTTCCACAGCCGCCACTTCCGTTTCACCTGTTTTGAACTTCCTTGACACCACCGTCATTAGCTCAAAGACCTGCAACCTTTACTACCTTGGCATGATCACACCCAACATGATTTGCATCTCTGGAAAGGATGGACGCTCAACATGCAACGGTGACTCTGGTGGTCCATTGGTTTACCAAGATAACGGTGAGAACATCTTAATCGGAGCTACCTCATTCGGTATCTCGTTGGGCTGTGAAGTCGGCTGGCCAGGTGTATTCACCCGTATCACCGCCTACTTGGACTGGATCGATGCCAAGACTGGTTTGGTTAACTAATATACCTACCATACATAATTCTGTAACAACAATATGGTGTGGACTAGTACTTTTAATTGTTAAACGAATAAAATAAGACAACCATATTTCAATAACACAACCGCATTCCTTCATTGAGTTCGTCAATTTAATATCCTTTCGTATATTTGGTTATATTTCGCTCTTTAAGTTCAACAATTTCATTAGTCGGTTTTTGTTATCAGATATGATCCATATCAAAAAACATGCATTAGATAACAACACAAGATCCTGTCTCTGTCGGGATCTCGTGTCATGAGCCAACAATTTAGTTTTACTTTTCAGCTTTGCAAATGGTAAGGTAGTATAAACTGTAGTGTAAAGAAAAAGGACAGCAAATACATAACTCCACTTCAGGAGCGGAGAGTCGAGTCGAAATTTGTGCTTAAAAAAATTGGGCTGACATTAGCCGTATTTTTTTGTAAGCCCGGAGGGATTTGGTTGAAAAAAAAACAACATCGGGGATAAGCGACGCCATTACAGAAACAAAATGGAGTTTCCATACAAACTATCGATAAGAATTATGCAATTCACGCCGATAACACAGTTTTATCCGTGTTTAAGTTAAGCCCCGAGAATTCTCCGCGCTTAGATAAACCCGATGGGGATTAGTTGTTGTTGTATTGAACATGACAATGGTTAGCCCCGACGTCGTTTTTTTCGACCAATTTCCTCGGGGCTTCCAAAAAAAAACGGCTATTACCTATGAGCCTGTTTGGATTGGAAAGATTGAGTACGGACTGGTGAGTCTCAGTGTGTTTATTAGAAACTTTGAGGTGCTCAAAATACTTTGAAACAAAAAATATTTCAATATTTCGCCTTAGGGGATATATAATATGGAGTGCTTGTTTTTATTAGAATGCGTAGCTTTCATAGGGGTCACTGTTCAGGTTTTGGAAAATTACCGCCATATTATTCAATACTTAACTGGCGTACCTGGGCGAAACGCATTTTGGACTAAAGGTCGCAAAAAAACTTCCAATTGAATTATTCACTAGATACATCCATATTAAAACCTAAATCCAGATGTATTAACATTGAATTTGTATGCTTTACATCTGGATTTAAATTTTTAATCTGGATGAATCGAGTCAATAATATGGCCGTTAAAGGCTCTCAGTTTTCTGCACATTGGAGAAAAAAAACTAAAAAAGAACATTTCAATATCTTTCAAATAATAAACAAACACTAAGTAATTTCAAGAATTACTTCAAAGTAGAACAATTTATAGTGAAAATTAGCAAATTATGACTTAGAATGGATAGTAACTGTAGGACTTTTTACATCTACTGAAAATGAAACAGTGCCCCCTATCAAGGCTTCAGGCACTGCAATGCTTTACATGCCACCTCACATACCACCATTTCAAATTAAAAGCAAAATATGCTAACAGCTGGGTGTTGTGACAGTCTTTACTCTTCTTGCACACAGAAATTTATGCAGCACAAATTCGCAGGTTATCCAATAGGGGGGTTTACATAGACCAGCATGCTGGACAACATGGCTCCATGTCAAAAATAACTGTGCGTCCAACTTTGCGTTTACATGGATACTGATGTTGTCGAGCATCATTATTTTTTGATTTTCAAAACACACGAACGCAAGATGGCGAAACAAATTTTAGTAGCGTTATTTATGAATAACAGCATTTTTATTAATTTTCCTGATTAAAATTCTGTGCAGAAAACGAATTTGAATCAGAAAAAAATAATACATTTTTTCAGAAAAAATATTTACCACAAAGAGAATTTTGTGATTCGTATCCTTTTTATTTTTTAAATTGTTAGTTAAAGCTGCGCATACAGTTCTTCAACGAAAAAAAAACTACATGCAATTCTTATGGGAGTGTTTTTTGCCAAAAAAAATTTTTTTCTGTTGAAAAATATTTTTATCGAACTTACGAATTAAATTATAAAAAGAAAATTTTTCCTGATGCGTTTTCCTCATCGCTTTAACCGACCCCTTATCTGTCCGAGAAAATTTACCGAATAAAAAAAACGAAGTTGTCAAGCATCTGTTCAAACAAGTTGGTTGGTTGGACGAGCCAGCAGGTTTTCAAAAAATTTAGAAATCCATCCAACATGTTGGTCCAGCAGTTGTTTTCGCGCTTAAATGATCGAGCATTGATAGTGGTCGATCCATGTTGTCAAGCATGCTGGTCCATATAAACCCCCCTAATGGAGGGGAAATTTTTTTCTCTCTCGATGTGCTCTCTCGTTGCAATTTTTTCGAGTTAACAAACAGGAATTTGTGACAAATTGTGAAAATTTGTGCAAATTCGCAAGAAATTTCACGTTACCAAACAGACCTTATATATCGAGTTCTGCAAAAAAACAGGGATGTAAGATATAAAAGTTACAACTGTTGAATAGAGAGAGAAGACCAAAATGCAGAGATCTTCATAGATGAAGATTATAGGAAGTGCCATAATGCAGATATGAAGACGTGCATGTTAATCTTCATGGTATACTCTTTCACTCATTCGTTTTTTGGCATAAATCCATCCCACTCTACTTTTCTTCAAATTTGCAGATGAAGATACATGTAATTCCATCATTCAAATTTGAAGAAAAGTAGAGTGGGATGGATTTATGCCAAAAAAACGAATGAGTGAAAGAGTATACCATAAAGATGAACATGCACGTCTTCATATCTGCATTATGGAACTTCCTATAATCTTCATCCATTAAGATCTCTGCATTTCGGTCTTCTCTCTCTATTCAACAGATGTAACTTTTATATCTTACATCCCTGTTTCTTTGCAGAGCTCGCATGAAGATCAATGTAAATCCACCATAATCCAACTAGAGCTCTAATGCTGCATTTACACGACTGACAAATTGGCATTTTTCTGTCACTATACTGCCAAAAGAATGAATTTTTCCATTGTTCTGTCATTTTTTTGACAGTTAAATGCCAGAATACTGCCAATTTGTCAGTCGTGTAAATGCAGCATAAACGGGGTATATAGCCCTTAGTCCCTGATCACATGGCTCATTTTACTGAAGAGCGCATCGGTGTGACAGGTAGATTTTATGCGGAGTAAAAAAGAGAAGGTAGATTCCATACCCAAATTTCACCGATGCGCCAGTTTCATTTAACGTGTGAGTGAGATATATGTGGGTTTTAGGGGTGTGAGACAGGGAAGTGTAGATTGAAATGAAAGGACTTTTCTTCACCGTATAATCACGAGTTCAGTAAAATGACCTTCAGTAAAAAGACCCATGTAATCAGGCACTACCCAATCTGGCAAAAACACGAAAAAAACTGAAAAAAGAAATGTTGTAATCTGTGACTTCATTCGGTAACTATCACATCGATAAAATTTGGTCGAAAAACTCATATGATTTGATTTAATTTTCATCGTTTCTCGACTAATTTTATAGATTTGAGAGTTTACTGCGTAGGCACCACTGATCTCTATAATATAATACACTGGATACACTGATCTCTATAATACACTGGATAGTGTATTCCCTACAAATATAACAGTTTTCGTGACACCCAATTGAAAACATTAGTGTTAGTAGTAGTAGTATATATTTATTGAGATTTCATTTCGCTATACATTTGTGTTTTTAACAATGGGATATTTACACTTAAACTATATATTTGCCGACTTAGTATTGGTCAGGCTACACATCGAGATATATTTTTGCTTTAATTATTTGCAAACAGATTAGTAAAAAGAAATAGACTTCACAAAATTAGATTACGTATGTGCCCACTCAATAAAAGACCATGAGTTACTGGAAAAAAAAAAAAGAAAACTTAACCTAGTATGAGGGGGAATAATAACAAAAAGAGGCAAATACTAACACGAGACAGAGACGACAGAAGGTCTACTCCGCCTGAACATATAACAAGGTGTTATATGTGTATAAGTATATATAGAGCAAGGCAACTAGCCTTTTATATAGCCTTGGAGCAGTTGAGTGAGAGTATAAACATTCTGAACAATTTAAATCTTTAGCTATCAACAAGCTATACATGTTTGTTTTGATTTAAGAAATTTAATACAGAGATGAACTTATTTCACGAATTCATAAGATATATATACATTACAGTAATAATAAAACATAAGATATCTTTACAAGTTTACATGGATGTTGTTATACTCTTGTTAAAAAAAAAAGAGGTTTCAGTTGGGTTTTATGTACATTTTTTTGCCATTATTTTCAATAATACATTTATTTTTTTGGTTTATGGCTTTTGTTTGAATTTGTTCTCTTTTTTATTATTTATTTTTTGGTTTGTTACTATTTCTGAAATAAAATTGATTAAACATATGTTTTTGTGTAAAAAGAGAAATAAATTAAAAATAATACAAAATTTTTTATGAAAGTTATTAAGAGATGGGTTGCTAGCCTCTATAGTTAGAAGGGAGACTTTTTTGATAAAAAGGAGAAAGAAAAAGGTTATCGTCCACAGGCATAATGAAGTCCAAGTCGGACCCCTCGCTGAGGATGCTAATAGGCGACAGGTAGTAACGCTCGTTGGACGAGAAATTGATGTTATCCATGAAAATACTTCGGAGGACTGGGTTGTCATGGTGTTGAAGCGAGGCTATTCTTTTTTTTGCAAGAGTTATCAGGTAATTGAGTAGAGGGTTGATGTTTGAGTCATCATAAATTATTCTGTTGCTATACCATTTTCCAGATAGACTGCGAGTCTTAGAGATACATTTTCGAATTATCTTTCTTTCAAAGACTTGAAGTTCCCGAGCTACATTTGGAGTGATGTTGAACCATAAGAGGAACCCATAGGACAAAAGCGGGCGAACTAGGGTTTTGTAAAGAAGCAGTTTAGTATTCTTTTCGACGTCCTTGGAGTTGAACAAAGTTTTGAGCATTGCAGCAGCTGCTTTACTTTTTTGTAATGCATATCTGGCCTGTTGGTTGACTTTTAATCTTTCATGTAGCTTAATCCCTAAGTACTTAACGGATTGCTTAAGCGGAATAGTGTGACCATTTATTAACAGTTTCAAGTATTTACTCTCTCTAACGGCCAGGTGGTGACCTTTGCCGGAAGCGTTCCGAAAGCAGATTAGCTCACACTTTTTGTAGTTGATGTCAATTCCCCATTTTTTGTAATAGGGGATGATTACATTCAAATGAGAGATGATCTCATTGAGAGCATCATGAGGTCTCTCATGGGGACTAAACACGATCGTGTCATCCGCATACAGAATTGAGTCGGAGTTATTAAAATGGACAGGAAAGTCAAATAAGTAAAGGTTAAAAAGCAGAGGGCCCAAAATTGACCCTTGAGGGACCCCAGCAAGAATGGGGATGGGAGAAGACTTTTCATTTTCGAAAATAACGGAACAATTGCGATTGGAAAGGAAATTTTTGATCATATTAATAAGGTAGGGTGGTAAGTTGAGAAGGTTAAGTTTGTAGATTAATCCGGCATGCCACACCGAATCAAAGGCTTTGCTCAGGTCTAGCGCACACGCGACTGTGCATTTTTTGGATCTTAAGTTATTTAAAATTTGGTTCTGTAAAAATAATAGGGCATGCTCAGTCGAGTGTCCGCGCTTGAATCCAAACTGTTGGTGCTGGGTAAAGTCAGAATCTATAAAAAAAGATTGAATCTTGGAGAGAAGGATTTTCTCAAGAATTTTTCCTAGGTTGGAAAGCAACGAGATGGGGCGGAAGTCCTCAAGTTTATTTGATCTATTGTTTTTAGAAATTGGGATTAGGTTAGCAATTTTCCAGGCAGAAGGGAAATAAGAATTATTAATGCAATTGTTAAATATGGGAGATAAATATTTGGCTAGTGTTGCTTTGGATTTACGAAGGATAAAATTAGTAATGCTATCAGGACCAAAAGATTTTTTATTTTTGAGAGATGAAATGATAAGTTCTATTGAAGAAGGGGATGTGAAATGACCTGAACAGGGGGAGTCTGATTTATTAGAGGGTGAAAAATTTATTATTGGCAAATTTGCATTCCAAGCCGAGAATGAGCTGTTAACCGTTCTTACGGCTAAAAGGTTTTCAACGTCTACTTGAGGGGTTTTTAATGCGAAAATGTAAGTGAAATATGCAGTGAAGGCATCTAGTTTTTCAAGAGATGCAGAAAGAGTTCGACCATCAAGAAAGAGTTCCCGCGTGGAGCTGTTCATACTCGCTTTGCGACCTGTAATTTGATTTATTACTTTGAAAACATTAGAAGAGGGTTTCAGAGAACTCAGTTTTATTCGGAATTGAGCATTCAAGTCTATTCTTACTCGATCTTTAATTATTTTGCTAAGGCAGGCTATTTTGGCAGACAATTCAGAATATTCGTGGCTACAGCGATCTCCGAAACGATGGTAAATTCTCTTAAGTTTTCTTTTCCAAATTTGTCTAGTTTTGAACAAGTTAAATGTCTCATCCGAAATTTTGCGATGGTTGATTTTGTTTATTTTTTGTTTACTATGGAGGGTAATACAATCCGAGATGGAGTTGGACAAGGAAGAAACGAGTGCGTCAATTTCTACGTTTGAAAGGTTTCTGTCAGTAGGCATGTCCAAGAGGCAAAGTTGAGAATGTAAAGATCTGTTAAAGTTAGTCCAATTCGTGTTTTTATAGCAAGTAAAATTTCTAGGGGGAGCAAGGAAGGGGGAAACGTTTTGAATTTGAATGTTTAAGTAAACTGAAAAATGATCTGAAATGGCGTCAAGAGTTAAACAAGCTATATTATGGGTAGGGGATCTAAGGTTGGAAGAAATCAGGAAAAAATCAATATGGGAGCCGGAACTAGGTCTAGTTGGTCCCTCAGCCGCTACTATATCAAGATCAAGAAAATGTCTGTCAGTGTACCAATGGGATAAGTGATAACCATTAAGGTTCGTTTTAGGATCACCCCAGAGGGGGTGACGAGAATTGAAGTCACCTCCAATGATAATATAATCGTAGCTGTGGACGCAGTCGAGGAGCTCATCAAGGGCCGAAAGCAAATTTGATCCAATGTTGCAAGGGATGTAAATAGAAACAAGTGCAAGGATTTTTGTTGAATTGAAAACGTTAAAAGGGACGAGGGCTATAGAAGCTGAAATTGTGTTATTATTAAATTGCTTATGGAAAGATTTAAATGAGTTCTTAATCAAGATGCCTGTGCCACGACCTGAGTTATTACCTAAGAAATCGTAGTTATTACAAAAACGGAAATTTCGATTATTTTTAAAGCAGGTTTCTTGTAAAAGTATAGCAATGGGTTGAGTATCCTTCAGCAGATGCTCGACCTCAATCTGTTTCTCGCGGGTAAATGAGTTGACGTTACAAGTTATGAAGCTGAGATTCATGGAGAAGCGGGGGAGAGTGAAGCTAAAAAGAAAATGAAGGCTTCAGGCTTTTGAGAAGCCTCAAGCAATGAGTAGCTAGCCCAGAACTTTTGGATTTTAGAAAACAGGTCAGTAAAAGATAGACCGAACAATTTTTTAGATTCTTTTAAGAAATCACAGATTGAGTTACCCGAAGGGGTATCATTTGCTGGGATAGGTGGAGCCCTCGAGGATCCCCTAACCGCATCGGAATAGGAAATTGCGTTTTGTGGCACACTATTAGAATCGTAAAAAATAGGGTGGTTCAGATAAATTTTATTTTTTAAAGCAGGTGACTTAACTGCCTCTCTTTTTTTTAAAAATTCACTTCTTTTTGGGCAACCTTTATAGCTGGCAGGATGGCCAGCAATGCCGCAACTAACACAAGCAGCTACGGACGATTCGCTTTTACCCTCGAGTTCGCATTTACCAGCGTCGTGCTCTTTTAAGCATTTTACGCATCTTACTGCGTATGCGCAAAAAGAAGATACGTGGCCAAACCTCTGACACCTATAACATTGTTTAGTGCCAGTGCTCCGAACAGAGTCCCATCTGACTCTGTGCCTTAAAATGTATTTTAGAGATTTAATCTTTACAAGGCTTTCCCTGTCCTCCAAAGAGCACAGGAACATGTCAAGAGGGATTTGGTTCTCCTTTGACCATTTTGTTTCGAAGCATTTCACCTCTACCCTCAACGAGGGGTCCAACCTGGATATCTCTGACCTAATGTCAGATGGGGAGTAATTCCCAGAAATGCCCTTAAGGACGACATTGAACTTTCTTTGTTCTTTCGGAGTGAAAGAAAAAGCATCGATGTTTGAAGCTTTAAATTGATCAATGAGGAGGCGGTGCAAACCCAAATCTTTTACAAAAATCTTTAATTTACCGAAGCCTCTCGAGTCAAATTTAACGTCATTTAAACTTAAATTAGCCTTATTCATAAATTCTACAATAGATATTGATGAGATACCTCTTGTGAAAATTGGGGGACACCAGGTCCTGAGATCTCCCGTCTGCTGCGAGCTAGAGATGTCATCATTTTTGTTGTCGTTGTCGCTTCTAGTTCTGCCGCGGTTGGTGTTGCTGCTCTCGTTATTAATATGTTGGTTGGCGTTATTAATGCCGTCATTAGGGGTGGATGCTTTTGGATCAGGTACATCTTCATCTTCGTCCGCATTTGCCAGAATTGCAAATCTGTTTTGGTTGGTTGGAAGATCAACAGCCACTTTTTTAGCCGCTCGGGTTGAAGTAGCTTGGCGTCTTTTACGGGCAATGATGTTCGAGAAGTTATCTCTGTCGTTCGCTAGTAGCGATTTGAGTACCGATTCGGTTTCGGAGGAATATTGTCCTGAAGTGGACGCGCCGGCAATAACGGGATTTTTGTAGCTTGTGCTGCCAATTATAGCGCTGTTGCTGGAAGGTAATCTAAAATTACGCAATATGTTCGTCTCTTTTCCACTAACCACCTCAGGGGTTGCAGGTTCTGTCTCCATCTCAACTACAGACTTGGTTGTATTGGCGTCGGCGTCGGCGTCATCGTCTGACCACCAGTCAATATCTTTCATGATTTTTTTTTTGTCTTCATCATTTAATAATTTTGAAGGTAAAATTACTGAATTAAGAGTTTGTTTATTAATTGTTTTGTCAGGGGGCACACTTGGAAGAGATTTATCCCCTTCCATGGTTAATATCACTTGAGACAATCGCAAGAGGAATATCAAAAAATATTTGTGACTACACTTTAACACGTCCTTACTTTGCAAGACCACAAACGAGAATCAAAACATTAGTGTTACGAGAACACCTTTTGACGTCTATCTGGGGCAAAAAAAAAGTAATGTGACGTACATTTTTCGCAATGCGGCTGTACACAATCCGCGCGTCAGGGAGCGCGTTCTCACGAGCGTGATTACTAAAACTTATATTGAATTCCTGTCAACCATTTCAGACTGATTATTTTTTATGGTGTGTGTTATATTTGACAGGAATTTTAACACAAAAGATGGTGCACCTTAGAATTCACAACAAGTACTTTAAAGTGCATTAAATTTCCCACGTCCCTTTGATATATAAATCAATACAAATTAATTTCAGTGAATAGTTGCATAGTTGACAATTGTGTGTGTATCCAAGCATCAAAAAATTACATTCAATAATGAAAAGTAGCAGAAATTCGAAATGCGATAGAACCATAATCGTCTTCAAAGATTTGGAGACCAAACTTTGATATTTCTTATTCTTTGCAAATCAACCAACGCAAATGTTTGTTTATTTATTTGCATTTGAAACTGTGGAATTAAACACTCTTTAATATTTGTTTTCTTTTTACGTGTTAAAAAAAATTTTAACTTGATAAGAAATGTCAAATCAGACACAACCTAATGATGTGAACACATCCGACAAAACAAAAACAAGTGCTCGTTGAAGGATTAATTAGAAATTTTTCACTTACAAAATGTAAAACTTACTAAATAAATATGTTTCCAAATGAAAAAAATTTAATTATGTAGGATTTAGGGACCAAAGATAAAGTGCAGACAGAGAGAACAGATACCACGAAAGAAAACAAACAACAACAAAAATCAAATAGCTTATAAAAAAATACTGCCTTTCTTAGCTATATGTTTCTCACCATGAAGTGGAAGTGAGATAAAGCACAAAGACGTCAAAAAAAGTGGGAATTTTTTCTTGTGAGTTTTAAGCGCGTAGGCAAGGGACGTATTTAGTGGACGGAGTAGACAAATTTCTGAAGGCTCAACTATTTACATAAGCCAAAAAAGTGAAAAAGTACAAAATTGAAAATTTTCAAACTCATTTTGGAATAGTTTTTCTGACAGGAAAACTTATAAAAATGATGCAGAAATATTAAATTTTATTTAAAAAAAAATTTGTATATTCTTTTTCACAAAACAACTGCGCTAGCGGGAAAAAAATATTTTTACTTTTGTACTTTTTGGCTTATGTAGTTAAGCCTTGAGGTTGAACAAATTGCAGAGTCATTACTTATTCTTGTTTGTGCTTTTCATTCTTCTTGGATTGTGTTTTCAATTCGTCGTCCACTCAAACACTGCCCTTAGTGAAGGGAGTAAAGTGCGCAGAGAGATGATACTTTCTCACTTGCACAAAGTTAGTATTCATTACATGCCGCCTCCACTGGGCATCAACGATGTCCAACATCACAATCACAATCCAATCCACAATCTGACTTGTATGGATTATGTCACTACATGACATGGATTTTTCTGCCTCCATTGGATTTTTTAAAGACATGTTCATAATCCGAGCATCGTTCATGCCCAGTGGAGGCGGCATGTTAAAAATCGCTCTCGTCTAATCTTAAGCTAGGACCGCACTCGGCAGAACTGCACTTCAGCGGAACTGAACTTCACGACTTATTTGTGGGAAATTGTATGAGCTATATCGCACTAAGCGACAACTGCACTTCACGACGCGACACTATGCGACAAAGTTGGTAATCTGACCAACTGTGTCGCGACGTGAAGTTTCGTTCAGTTTCGTTCAGTTTCGTGCGAAAGTGCGCACGGTGTCGCTGAAGTGCAGTTCCGCCTAGTGCGGTTCTACCTTTAGTCTAAGGACGCGCGGCATCGCTTCTCGCTTCTATTGTGTTCAGCCACATTGCCAAAAAAGAAATGTTATACAGGTATACTGTTATACAAAATTGTGTACGAGTACCGTATACCAGTCATTCAATTTGGAACATCCACCAGTACAGATTAGCCATATGAAGATGAGAATGTTTCGTACGTTTCACCCTCCAAAGCCCATTTGTTTACATTGTTGTATTTGTAATTTCATCCCGCGTCGATGAATAGATGTGAATTGCAAAAACAATTTAACCGGTGTCTGAAGATCCCTACTGTCTATGTGTGAGGTTTTTATACACACATTCTCATTTTTTATCTGATAACTGCCAGTTCAAGCTTGTAGGCAAATCAAAATGGCTGCCGGGGATTCTCATCTTCATGTGGCTAATCTGTGTCCACCAGACTTCATTGCCAAACAAGTAAAAAAAATTCAATAGTTTGACAGAAAAATATGTAGGGAAAACAAAAACATGTGATTGTGATTATTCGTTTGGTCCCATATTACACGACGATTCTTTGCGTCTGACTCTTTTTGAAATTAAATGAGTGCGAAGGTGAGATCCGATTTTTTTTTCTCACTCCCACTCATTAAATTTCGAAAAGAGTCAGACGCAAAGAATCGTCGTGTAATAGGGGACTTGTTTCTTTTCCCTACATATTTTTATGTCAAAATTAGAAAGAGAAAAGACAAAGATAGTTTCTGGAAAAGCCTAATTGGCGTCAATTTGTTTGTATGAATGCGCTATCCAGTGTATTATAGAAAGCAGTGATAGGCACAGGCTTGTTTTTGACTCAACTCATAATTGAGCTTTCAAATGAAGAGACGAAAAATTTTGGTCGATAATCCAACCTTAATCCAGCTCGATTCTTAGATCCTGCATATAAACGCAGAATTTGGAACTTCCACCAGACTTCAGTGCCAAACAAGCAAAAAAAAAAATCAATAGTTTGACAGAAAAATATGTAGGGAAAACAAAAACATGTGATTGTGATTGGTCGTTTGTTTGTTTTCCCTACATATTTTTATGTCAAAATTAGAAAGAGAAAAGACAAAGATAGTTTCTGGAAAAGCCTAATTGCGACTTTCCCAATTTGCGGCGAATTTAAAAAAGCTTACAGCTTGAAGCTGCCCGCCACAGATTAGCCACATGAAGATGGCTAATCTGTGCAGCCAGCTCTTGTGTTCTTTTCGCTTGAAAAATTTTTTTTCATTTTTAATTTAGCAGCTGGCTGTTCGTGTAGCTGAAAACTGAGATGGATTCTTTTCTCTATTGGTGTTTTGCTGCATCTGTATTATTCTGTAACTGTCTGTAACAGAACTGTACAAGCACAAGCTGTTCTCTTATCTGTAGCAACAAAAAATAAAATTAAATATATTGTAACAAGTTTGTGTGAAAATTGTTTAAAAGAAAATTATTCAGGTACTATTATTCCCAATTCCTATATAAAAAAGACATGTTCCTCCTTTTAAATGTTGTAATTTTCATTGCTGAAAATCAATCATAATTCGCCTTATGTGAAGTGTGAACGCCATTTTCTTTCTGCGTTCTGCCATTTTTTCAAATGAGCAGCATTTGGAATTTCGCTTTTTCTTTTTTGAAAATGGGTGTTTTACGCAGCGGTAGCAGACGACTTGCAATCGATCAGAAATAGTACAAATCCAACACATAAAAAATATAAATGTTAAAAATAATTCAAACAAATTAATAAAAGCTAAACCAGTATAAAAAGAAAGAAATACTAAGCTGAAATGGCAACAAGAAGTGATGAAAATGTAATTGTATTTGGTGATGAAAGCGACGAAGATAATATTATAATTATTGATGATGGAGATGGAGATTCTTATCCATGTCCGTCGAGTTCAATTTCACCCGAAACTAATCTTCTGCCAAAACATACAGAAAGTGGTAAGTAAAATTTTTCATAAAATGGCCGAATTAATTCTTCTCCACGGCCACGGCCACGAAACGGTGTGTTCTTTTCTTTCACACTCCCAATTTTTCTCGTCTAGACGTTTTCCCAGAAGCTGCAATCGAATGCCCAATTTGCCTACAAACTTGCATACATCCCGCCAGACTCCCGTGTGGTCACATTTTCTGCTTCCTCTGTGTCAAAGTAAGTACATTATGTGTTTGCATTTATAAGTAAGTAGATTTATCGCTTTTTAATGTTGATAATATTAGAGACAGTTGCAAAGTAGGTATGAGGAGAAAACGACCTAGAATCATAAGTCTACCATCGATTTTTTTATTTTCAATGATCACTCACGAAAATTTAGTTATGAAGACGGAAGTAAAGTAGCTAAATACATACATGCTTCTGCTGCTAGAGTAGCCTTCAAATGAGAATTTATTAATTTTTAACTTCGATCGAACAGTTCCGGATGCTTCACAATATTACGGCGACGCTGTTGTATTTTTATGTTTTTTTCTCTTTGAAATCGTATTTAATCATCGACGCACACAATTTTGGTTTAAGATTATTAAAATAGATTTTGAAGCAATAACTGAAATGTGCCATCACCAGAGCATTATACAGAGTGATTCGCATAAGAAAATGGGAAAACGAAAACATACAGCCCAATTCTGCACATTCCCCGGAAAATAACTCCCCGGGAGTCATGTTCTCTCGGGAGTAGTAGTACCTACTCTAATTCCGAATTCCCCGAGAGAAATTCCCAGGCATTTTTTGTTAAGAATACGGGAGAAGGGAAAAGGGAAACATTTCCCGGGGAATTGTCATTTAGAATTGGGCTGATAATGTTGAAACTATATACGTATATATAAAAGAAAGAGAAAGACCCCTAATACAGGCCTTCTATACCACAAAATCGCCGTAAACCTTTCCAGTTCCCCACCACGCTTACTACACAATCATAATTTTTTGACCAAGATCTGTTTATCGACAGTTTCAACAGCTAGTTTTAAATGCAAACACAGCTACCACCAAGTTTCAGCATTTTAATGGGAGTTTCACATTAATGAGTTCTTCTAAATATTCTTGAAACTGTTATTCAAAAAAACTTCAGTTTTATACGAACTGGACCGATAATCTCGATTGACTGTTTAATGATTTCTGTATTTATCCTAAGGTCTGGCGCCAACTACGCAACTTTATGTTGCTCACCCCAACAACCTTTAGTTGCTCACAATTCAAATATTTACTTTGGCAACTAAGTTGCCTAGTTGGGCGATCTACCATATAACTCAATGTAATTGAATCGGGAGTTACGAAAAGTTTCTAGGGTGAGCAACTTAAAGTTGCCTTAGAGTCTGTTCCACAATGTCTGAATAAAGTTCCGATTATTTACTCAACACAAACGTTACCTTCCATAGACAGTTATTCTTATTTTCCGCTTTGCCGCTTTATATTAATACCTTAATTTAAAATAAATTATTTTCATTAATATTCTTTTAGGGCGTTGCATACAAAAATCGTCGTTGTGCAATGTGTAGACGTGAAATTCCACCAGAGTTCCTAGATCATCCACAACTCGTAAACGGAATACAGGATATTTGTAAAACAAAAACTACCGAAGATGGCTATCAATGGTTTTATGAAGGCCGAAATGGTGAGTGCATTGTTGATAAAATTTATTTTTTTTTTAAATAAAAAAAAAAAAACAAAAACATACATAATATGTACAACACACAGGGGGATGGTGGGCCTATGAATCCCGTTACATTGTTGAAATTGAAGAGGCATATCAAGTCTCCCCCACCACTAAATATGATATTCTCATATGTGGTTCAATGTACACAATTGATTTTGTAGAAATGATACAATACGCAAAAGATTCTCCCTATCGAAAGAGAAAAATCCAACGTGCAAAAAATTGTCCCTCTAAAGGCGTTGCCGGAATTTCGAGGCCTTTTTTAAATTGTTAAAACAATGATGATTGAGTTAATAAATAATAAATAACTCTGAATTATTATTAAAACTAAATATTTGGAATTATTGAATATATTTTATGAATCGTCTAAATGTCGATAATATATAAGCTCTAGAAAAAAAAAACTGTTAAATAATATCAAATTTCTATTTATGCATTAAAAATACTTTTCTATTGACTTAGTGGAATATGTTTTATTTGTTGAAACAACATGCAAGCGTTGATTTTTCTTTTTCTCTCCTATTGATTTGCATAAAATAAAATAAAGTCCATATGCATCCGTTAATGTAGGTAAAGGTTATTTGAATTTAAATTTAATGTAACTAATCTGTTATTTTGGGGAAAAATTAATATTCTCAACCGAGTAATTAAAAAATAAATTAAATTGCCTGCTTGATAGTTTGTCAACTACCATTAACCAAAAAGGGGGAGAGGCTATTAATTTATGCAAAAACTCGCAAATACAATCGATTTGGTAAAATGCAAAAGATTAAACAAGAATTGTAAGAATTTTTAAAAACAGTGTTCTACATTGTTGCCACCACGCCAAAAATTGTCAGCAGTCAAATATCATTTGTTGATGAATAAATACCTAAGAAATGGTTAATTTTGAACCACTATGTTGTACTTGCATGTTTTAAAAATGCCTTAAAAAAGAATAACGTAACTTTCAAGAGTGAAGTCAGCCTGCCCATCCACTTAACTTTTGTCTTTCTAGATACCTACATAATATACTTAAATGTATACGTAATATTTTGCATAAGAATCGATAAAAGGCTAGAGCGTGGCGGAATAAGAACAGAATCTAATGGGAGGGAGTGGTGTATTTACCCCCGTTTAGGCCAGAGGGGCAATTTTAAGAAAATGTTATTAAATTTAAAGTTAACAATGTCATGTTATAGTTATTTTTAAAGCCTGAAATCCATTCTTTAATTTTTATTTTAAATCAAATAAAGCGCATAGTTTTTGAAAAGTTAATTTTAAATCAAAACTACGTTAACCGGTGGTTCCTTCTTGGCTGGAACATTTTCGTCCATTCGCTTGATGTGGCCGAGCCAATGCAATCGATTTCTTTTGACTTTTTGGACTATATCCACATCCTGATACAGGTCTAAAGAGTTTGTGGTTCTATTTTTCCTCATTCGCCCTCCTCGCGATGGATCAAATATCCGTCAAAAACTTTTTTACTCGAAAAAAAAACCCGAAAGAATCCATTATCAGGTAGGTGCTGTAAAGCAGGATTGGCAGTATGCGGTTTTTGTAGAGCATCTTACGCGTAAGGAGTTTTTAAACCATTTGTTTCGCCAAATCGAGTTGCTGATATCAATAGTAACGTTTTGTCCTAGACGGTGGAGAAGGCCAACAAGTTTCGCCTGTTTTTAATCGCCGTGCGCAGTGAAGGCTCTATAAAGGCATCTCGATATCGAGAATGCAACAAATGTTGGAGCAAGACTTTAAAGGCTCACACAGTAAATTGGATAGGATTTTGTATGCTAGGTTATCCATCAGAAACGATGACCTTGTTCTTAAGCTTTTTATGGGTTGGCAGTGGAACTATGCAGGCCTTCATTGATCCGTCCTTGCTCTATCACTCTCTCTACATGATCTCATTTAGCAGTGGCTGAAAATGCTGCTTGAATACATCTTTGGTGACAAGATTGCCTTCGCTGTTTCGAAGAGCCTGAGTAAATGTATTTGAAGAATAGCAAGAAAAATACTGAAGACAAACAACTTGCTTAGGATTTTTCGGGGAGTAAGAACGATATGATTCAAACTGAATATTAAAGCAGAAGATTACTTTGTCATTGTTACATAACCTCAAAAATTCGGAAACATTTTTTTTTTAGTTTTCAAAAGCAAATATCAAGAAACTGACGTAATAGCGGAAAGCGGATGACAGATTTGAGTTCAGTGTCCAAAAGTACAGGGTGTCCGCCAAGAAGGTATACTACTTTGTTTGTTTATAATTTTTGATTAAATGAAAGAGAATGGATCTTATATTGATAAATGTTTTATTTAACGTCGGCAATTATGTATGGAATACAATATTAGTTAAATGTCCGCCTCTGTTAGTCTCACAAATGCGAGCCCTTTGAAGCACATTTGTCATTAGATTCTCACACATTTCACTCGGTATTTAATTAATTTCATCACGAATATTTTGTTTGAGTTGCTCAAGCGTTTCTGGTTTATTTGCATAAACCTTGCTTTTCAGATATCCCCACAAAAAGAAATACGGATCAGTCAAATGAGGCGATCGTGGAGGCCAATCAACCATCACCATTCTTGAAAAAACTTGTTGTGGAAAGAGGTCTCGCAGTAATTCCATTGTAATCCTGGCTGTATGCGATGTGGCACCGCCTTGTTGATACCACATGTTAATCAAGCCCAAAGCATGCAGTTGTGGCGTTAAAAAGTTTTCAATCATATCACGATATCGCTCCCCATTCACAGTTACCTTTACGCCGTTTTCATTTTCAAAGAAGTAAGGTCCAATGATTCCTCCTGACCAAATTCCACACCAGAGTGTAACTTTTAATGGATGCAAAGGTGACTGATGAATAATTTGAGGGTTTTCCATTGCCCAGAACCGACTATTATGTTTATTCACATATCCATTCAAATGAAAATGAGCCTCGTCGCTCATTATGATTTTTTCATGAAAATCGGGGTTGTCATGGGCTAGCTGTAAAATCCTATTGGCATATGTACGGCGGCGTAAATGGTCTTGTGGAAGAAGCTCTTGTGTCAACTGAATCTTAAATGGAAACAAATGCAAATCCTTGTGCAAAATTGTAGCCAAAGTTGTTCTTTGAAGACCAAGGTCCTGAGCACGGCGTCAAATTGAGGTTGATTGTTTTCAACACTTCCTTGAGCAGCAGTAATGTTTTCAGCCGATCTTGCAGTACGTTGTGGTCCATGCTTGGGCCTATCACCTACAGACCCTCGTTCTTCGAAATCATTCACTACACGATAAATAGTGCGTTTTGTTGGCGCGTTGTTTCTCCCAAAAATTTCACGTAACTTTCTCATCGTCACAGTAATCGATGATTGATTTTGAAAAAAATGTTTAAACGATTAAAACACGTTGGTTTATCGAATATTTTTCCATAATAAATTTGCCACGTGCCTACCTCCCGACTGCCAAATATGAACTGTCAAGACTAATGTTTACCAAAATGGCGGCAAAACAAAGTAGTATGCCTTCCCGGCGGACACCCTGTACATAATATCCTCTTTTCTTCTCGTGTAAACCTTTGTAATTCAAATTCTATGTTAATTACTTCAAAACAAAAGTAAAGACTTTATAAAACTTTCAAAAAGACTATTTTTAAAAAATCCAATTTTTTTTTCAAAAATGTAACACATTTTTCAAATTCTGTTTATAATTTTATTTTTAAAAATTCGTGTAATTTTTTGTAAACAGAATTTATAAAATTTGCAACAAATAAAATTGAATTTGGCAAAATTACTTTTTCGAAAAATTTAAAAATACGTAATTTATTCAAATTTATTTTCCTTGGCAATTTCGAATCTGTTACACTCACCAAAGTATTGGCTGTCACTTTTGACGTTGATCGATTTGCAAAGTTGCCTATTGTCAGTTTCATTAAGTGAAATAGAATTAAAGCCTCGTTAAATCCGAAGCGATGGCTTAGCGCTAGCGATAGCGACAGGGTTCATCGCTCGATAATAAGGTGTGCAAATTTCTGCGAACATCTATGCGATATATCATACATATCTTTGGCTGGTAATTATTTTTATATATTTTGGGTGACAAGTTCTATGAAATTATATAGTTCAGTTTCAGAATTCATTAATAAACAAACAGACAGCGTTCTATAAAAGTTTCTTGAATGAACGCAGCAGTGGAAAGAATTCGCAATGTAAATACCGCCGTAAAAAATTTGGTCCGGGATATCGTTTTGCGTGTATACATTTCACTCGATTTCTGGAAAAATCTTTCTCAAAGAATGTACATACATAAATATTGACAAAACTAGGTCGAAAAAATTATATTAACATACTAGCTGGCCCGCCCGGCTTCGCACGGGTAGACAAACCTAATCTTCGCCTTACAAAATAAATTATAAAAAAAAATTAATGCTTATTTTTGTAATTAAATACTACTTTATGGGTTTTAACCTACTTCACGTAATGAATATCTAAATATGTTTAAACATGATCCTCTAAGTTCAACCTTTATTACTTTCCCAACACAAAAAGAATTTTTAAAATAAGATGCTCCTTTTCGCTTCTAACCCATTTCACCCTATAATTGCTAATTTTCTGAAAAAAATGCCTAAGGTCATCCACCAAAAACAACCTTTCAAATACCTGAAATATTAAATCGGATATTTCTTTTATTTTAATCCCATTTCGCCTCACAAAATAAAAAAAAGAATTTCTTCAATCGGACAATTATTTGATTTGACTCCATTTCACAACAAAAGTTGAAAAAAATATCCCAAAAGCCATTTCCTAACTGCCTAAACTTTCACCTGTTTAAAGGTAATTGGATTCAACTGAAAAAAGAAATGGGGGCCTCCAGAGCCACCTGTTGATAATTTCACGCCTTTCCATTTTTCCTAAACCTTCGCAAAGCAGTTACGAACCAACTCGCAGAAAGAAGTATTCAAGCCCATCCGCTGAGTCCAATTTTGGCATACTCTTTCACACATATCGGCCGGTATCTCACGAATGAATGCATGGATGTTGGCTTCCAGTGCGTCAATCGAAGCGGGTTTGTCCCTATAGACATTAGCCTTGACATACCCCCACAAAAAATAATCTAATGGGGTCAAATCGCACGATCTAGGCGGCCAATTGACCGGCCCGAAACGTGAAATTAACTGTTCACCAAACTCGCCTCGCAATTGCGCCATTGTTTCGCGTGCTGTGTGGCATGTGGCACCGTCGTGTTGAAACCACATATCATGCAAGTCAAGAACTTCCATTTCGGGCAAAAAAAAGTTTGTTATCATCGCTCGGTAGCGTTCACCATTGACAGTAACGCTGCGATTCGCATCATCTTTGAAGAAATAGGCCCAATAATGCCGCCGGCCCATAAACCGCACCAAACAGTGGCTTTTTCGGGATGCATTGGTAGCTGTTGCAATGCTTCTGGCTGATCTTCACTCCAAATGCGGCAATTTTGCTTATTTACGTACCCATTCAACCAAAAATGAGCCTCATCGCTGAACACAAGCAGCGCGCGATGAACATTTCGAACCGAGCACGAATTTTGATAGTAAAATTCAATAATTTGCAAGCGTTGTTCATTTGTAAGACGATCCATGGTTAAATTGCAAACCAAACTGAAGCTGTTTGACAGTGACACAAGGTACTAAACACACGTCAGCTGTCAAAACCAGTGTTGCCAAAACCAAACCAGCTAAAAAATCACCCGTTATAAACACGCGCGTATGGTGTGTCAAAATTCCAAAGCAATCGGTTAAGAACTTTCAGAGATTAGCGATTAGGAACAAACCAACATTTACATTTTTATTTATATAGATAGATAGATAACACCTCTGATCCTGTTCAGGCCACAAAATCCTATTGGTACGATGCTTTTTGTTGAAAAGCACTGCTATCGATTTATTTCGATCTTTAAAATAATAAAGTGATTTTAGAAATTTACTAAGTAAAATATATAACCATTAACCTTCATTTTCGTATCAAAATATGTGTTTGTTTAATTGTCTCAAAATGTAAAAATAAAGGCGCAAAATATTAAACAATCATCATTGAAGGAAAAACATCGATTCTAGTTAAAGTAGTTGTTTAGTTGCGAGCGCCCATATCTAGCTTTTCGTTAATTTTAAACACTTTAAACAACTCCTCTAACTACTGAAGGTTTTTCAGTTTTCAACTATGGTTTTCATGATAGCAATAGCTTTTCTTCTAGCGTGGACTTATCGCATTCGATGATATGATGATTTTTGATAACTCTTATATTTACATACCTGTAAAATTTCATGACAATATTTAAAAATTGTTTTTTTTTTTTTTTTTTTTTTTTTTTTTTTTTTTTGTTGCAGGTTGGTGGCAATATGATGATCGTACAAGTCAAGATATCGAAGAGGCTTACAAAAAAGGCGAAAAATCATGTACAATACTTGTTGCCGGTTACGTGTATGTAGTTGATTTTGAAGGAATGCTCCAACAACGCCAAAACGAACCATCACGTCGACGACACGTCAAACGTGATCTAGCATCAATACCCAAAAAAGGTGTTGCTGGATTACGCATCGAAGGCAACACAGTTGCAACAGATACAAATTTCGCCTCCCAAGTGTACCATAGCCGTCAGATGGGTTTCAACTCCATAGACGATGCAAATCGTGCAATGGCCGCTGTGCCAAGCATTGATGGTGATTTCGATGATCATCATCTGCATCATTTACACACACAACCTCATCGTCCTCTCAGTCAACAACTGCCGATGACTAATGGTAGTAGTGGCAGTGGAACGAGTAGTGCAAGTGATTTCATATCAACAGTAGCAGCAACTGATGCAGCAATTCGAATTGCCAGCGATATAATCGGCTCAACACTCGCCCATGCCGATGAAATATCACGTCTGGATGCCAGTAGACAACTCAGCAGCAGCATTAGTCCGGTCAACAGCAGCAATACCAGCAGCAGTGTAATCGGCAATAATTCAACTGGTGAAAGCTCCCCATCTTCCTCACAACATGCACAAGGTAATCGTGAACTTTTAAATGTAGCCGAAGAGCTATTGGATGTCAGTTCCAATACGCTCTCCAATGCAGATCAACACACAATTGATCTCTTTGAGCAGACTTTAAATGATTTCCATTTGTTGACCTTGCGGAATATCATTGATTCTAGTGATAGTGATGGTGATGACAACGATCAGCTTATACTGTAGAATAGAATATCATTATATACATATGTATGTATGTATGTATGTATGTAGGCCTGCTATTAGTATTAAATTTTAATTATTTATTTATATTTAGATTTATTTCAATTGAAATCGTGATTAATTCTAATGGTAATTATAATTATATTTGTATATAAATTATATAAATTAGCCTGTGTGTTTCAAAATCCAAAATCATAAAAAAAGCAAATGTATCTAATGTTTGGAAATTTCGTTGAGGGAATGTTTAAGGTGTAATTAATTTACCGTCAACTCAGGTGACAATTTATAATGTGAATAATGTTTGCACAAGATTTTCTTACAAAGTTTTCCCCAATTTCTCCTCTACTTATACTGTTTAGGTGGATCGTCAATTACACGAGCAAAATAAGCTCAAACTCATGACCGGAGGTTTTTAAGTGCTTAGGGTAAAATCTGTCAAGAAGTAGTTGTCAATGCTTATGTCTGCAAAACATGACTATGCAATTATTTCATATTTGGCAGAAATAGCGACAGTATAATGTGATAGTGATAGGAGGAGCAACATTTTTTTAAGAGTCCTTTTATCTAGTCAGAAGAATGTCACTTGGTAACTGTCATCATGTATGAACTTGCCCCATATGACACCTGACGTAGATATTGTATTGTTCAATCTTTTAAACGGCATTTGATAGTAATCACTGATCAGTTCTTCTTCCACTGATAAAGAATTTAAGAGAAAGTGTGCATAATATATTTGTATATTTTGGTTTGGGGCTCCCTACTTCCCTCTTTTAAAATTTATTTATTTTATTGAAATGGATACTTTGTTGTTCTATCGTTTAAAAGGCATTTGGTAATAGTCACTAATGAACTCTTCTTCCACGTTATGGAGAGATATACATTACCTTTTATTTTATGTCAATTATATTTAAACCAAAGAATATTTTAACAAACACGTCCAACTCGCGGACGCAGTAATATGTTTCGCGAATCTAAGTACCGAATATCGTGGACTTTTCGGGTTGATTTTCACGAAAACAATTATTGAAATAATAGTGGGTGTTTTCATGTTATATTTTGTAATATCCCAATCTAAAACAGGATCAGGGAATTCGATACAGTCATCACTTGATTCAGGCGAATTTTCGCTTTTTATAATATGAGTATTTATGTAAATTTTTGATGCAAATGGACTCAAGAAGGCCTCAACATTTGTTTTGACAGCACCATTTTTATAAGAGTCCTTTTATCTAATTAGAAGAACTTGCCCCATATGACACCTGACGTAGATATTGTATTGTTCAATCTTTTAAACGGCATTTGATAGTAATCACTGATCAGTTCTTCTTCCACTGATAAAGAATTTAAGAGAAAGTGTGCATAATATATGTGTATATTTTGGTTTGGGGCTCCCTACTTCCCTCTTTTAAAATTTGTTTATTTTTTGGTTTGGGGCTCTATATTTCCCTCTTTAAAATTCGATTTTTGGAAAGATGTCGGTATATATCGAAAATGGGGGTATATTTTCATTTCCAGGGTGAGCTTATTTTTAAACTCTCCCATCTTCGGTTAAGTTAAAATAAGATGATTTGCCACCATGCACGTGTCTAAACCGTCATCCAGTCCCATTAAGTTTTTTGGTACTACGACGTTTTTAATTTGGTACTCCGGTGTTTCGATGGGTCCATTGTTTTTACACTCTCTTTCTACAAACCTTTTTTTCGCAGAAAGATGGTCAGATAATTTTGTATTCAATTCCTTTAAATATTCACTATTTTTTGTGAAATGTTATGCAGGTATAAAAACAGTTTTGGGATTTAGCATACATTTTTGGAGAAGGAGATGAAGGAAAAATGGTCAGTTTTGACTCTAGATATTCTGTGGGCTAATACAATTTTTCCTGGCCTTTTATACTATTTTTAAATTCTAAAAAAATTCGGTGCCAAGTAGTGCGGGACTTGTACCTCACGAAAGCCACCGGGAAATCAGGACTTATCGATGAAAGATCGACTAGCTGTTGCAGATATGTTTTTAAAGAACTTGATTTAACCTTTCACTGAAGTTTTTTCAGTTCAAAATAAATACTGAAACTTGGGTTTTAGTCGTCATTGCATACAATTCTCCTGGTGCGAGGAAGTTTTCTGGGACATTGTTTATATGCTAATTTTCCTCTACCTTGTAAGCTCGAACTCCTTGCTTCCTTTTGGAGTCTTTACTTTAAATAAAAAAGTAAATGTTCGTACATTATTCCTTTAGTTGCTGCAGATATGTTTTTAAAGAACTGGATTTAACCTTTCACTGATTTTTCAATGGTTATTGACCGAACACTAGCTGTTAGGTTAAATTGTTCATAAAAAGCGCGAAAAAGTGTACAAAATGTGGTACTTTGTAAATATTCTTTTGGTGTTTAACGCTGGGCTTCTATAAATAAAACAGTAGTGTGTAATTATTTCATTTAGGATTAGTATCGATTCTCGGGCACTCATCAGATCCGAAACACAATGTCGTTTTTAGGGATGTTTGCGAATATTGCGACGATAAGCGCGATGGATCGAGTCCACGTTGCACTGGCTCGACCATTGAATGACACAATCGTAATTTGCCCAAACAAGCACTAGCATTTAAGAAATGCGTTAAATTTATATAATATACTGTCATAATAAGTATAAAAATGTTTGAATGCACTTTTGTCCGCTCCGATGGCTATTATGAGTGTTTGAATTGTTAATCCTAAGTCTTCGTATTTCTTACGGAGCATCTCTACTTTTGTATACTAACTGTAACTGTTAACAACTGTTTTAAAAATTAGTAAACAAAATAAATTTCCGACAAAATAAAAAAAAAATCCGTAAACAATCCTTTTCGGGACATGATCTTCTTAAATCTTCATAAATATTTTTAAAGTGTACACTATATAGTGAACTTGTGTTTTGTGAAGTGCTGTTGCACAGAATATTTTTTATCCAGTAGCGTATTGTAAGCGGTAAGCAGCTTTATGGATCCGAAACACAATGTCGTGTGTAGGACTGTTTGCGAATATTGGGACGATAAGCGCGATGGATCGAGTCCGCGTTGCACTGGATCGACCATTAAATGACACAATCGCAATTTGCCCGAACAAGCATTAGCATTTAAGAAATGCGTTAAATTTATATAATATACTGTCATAATAAGTATAAAAATGTTCTAATGCACTTTTGTCCGCTCCGATGGCTATTATGAGTGTTTGAATTGTTAATCCTAAGTCTTCGTATTTCTTACGGAGCATTTCTACTTTTGTATACTGTTTTATTAGTATAAATTAGTAAACAAAATAAATTTCCTAAAAAATCAAAAAAAAAATCCGTAAACAATACTTCCAGCGGATCCTCAAAGTAATATTTTTTATCCAGTAGCGTATTGTAAGCGGTAAGCTTTATGGTGCAATCTTCTAATACTACAATTCTTGGCTGCTTCTCCGTATAATTCATTGCTAGATTCTTTTCGTAGCTGTCAGATTCTTGTAATGTCTTAAAGTATATAATATTTTTTATCCAGTAGCGTATTGTAAGCGGTAAGCTTTATGGTGCGATCTCTCTTGATTGCTTCCCCTTATTATTCCTTGCTAGATTCTTTTCGTGGTTGTCAGATTACAATCCGACGCCGCTTTGGTTTGGTGTAACACATATTCTACGAGGTATTCATCTTGAAATTGTGCCTTGGAAACGTCAACAAAATATGTAGACTCTTTGACAATGTTGAAAGCCAGTTTCCTTAATATCATCCACGTGAAATCCTTTTTTCAAGTTTATGATAAATAATATTCCAGGGTTATATTGCGACCTTCAAACATTCAAGAGCTTCTAAGTCAGAGTTTGATTCAATAACGTCTTCTAGCTCCGCGGCTAAAGGTTCGCAGTTTCATAGGTTTCTCGATCTTTGTATCAGTTTAGGATTGGAAAGTTATTTTTCTATAATATATGTAAGCATTATAATAAAGTTTTACGGATGGCATGTAGGTAAGCTTTATGGTGCGATCTCCCAATACTACAATTCTTGGCTGCTTCCCCGTATAATTCATTGCTAGATTCTTTTCGTGGTTGTCAGATTCTTGTATTCTCTTAAGGTATATAATATTTTTTATCCAGCAGCGTATTGTAAGCGTCAAGCTTTATGGTGCGATCTCACAATACTACAATTCTTGGCTGCTTCCCTGTATTATTCCTTACTAGATTCTTTTCGTGGTTGTCAGATTACAATCCGACGCCGCTTTGGTTTGGTGTAACACATATTCTACGAGGTATTCATCTTGAAATTGTGCCTTTGAAACGTCAACAAAATATGTAGACTCTTTGACAATGTTGAAAGCCAGCTTCCTTAAAATCGTCCACGTGAAATCTTTTTTCACGATTTTTTTAAAATTTTAATCATAATATCACTCCCGCCGCAACAACAATTAAGAAACATTATATTTTATATAATGTACTTTATTTTGTACGTTATTTTTTTTCATTTAAATTTTAATACATTAAAATTTCTCTACTACGGAGTAGGTACAGTTCGCACCACCAACAAAAAAAAAGAGAAAACCAACCGAACGAAACGAATGAAGACGAGATCAAGCAACGTAAAATGCATACTAACTTGTAATTAAATTTTTTTGAATTTGACAGTGGCTATTATGTTGCAATATTATTTACCGAATTCTAAAAGACGATCAGGATGACAAAAACTTGCCGTTTGCCTTGACCGGGAAGCTGAAAATCTTCTTCAAATATTTGAAGGAAACGCAAAGGTTTTTATTCCCAATGGGAAGTTAATAAAATTGTATTAATTAATAAAACCCGTAGACCTTCGCGCAGAATTTAAGGGGATAGGGAAACACATCGCAAAGTGATTTTACTTTTGTGTTCAAGACACTGTGAGCATTAAGCCATACTAAATATTTAGTGCGTCGGCAGTATTCTGCCCATATGGTGGGGCTTGCGCCGAGTGGAGGCTTGTCTGGGTGTGTGTACTGGCTGGTGGGTTGTCTAGGCTTGTTCCATCCGAGAGTTGGTGATCAGTTGGATGGTGTGAACATAGTGTCACAACATGGCGTTGAAAATGGGTTCAATCCATCATGTTAATAATTCTTATGTTGACCATCTGTCGCACATTTTACGATTTTGTGGACCATCTGTCACACAATATATAATTTTATGCTTGTCGTGCACCATATGTCGCACGGTAAGTAATTCTTGGATATTCGTGGACCATCTGTCGCACGGTAAGTGTTTGTGTCGACCACCTGTCGCACATCTATGTTATTTTGCGGACCGCCCGTCACACAACTACGACGACCTATTGCTGTTGCTTTTCCAAAATGCTTTAAGAGCAGGACTCAGGCCGATGGTAACCAGATTTCAACTGAACTCTACCAGCATTTTGGAGCCGCAACGAAAAAGGTTAGGCTGGAAAGGATTAGGGAAAAAGAATAGGCTGGTAAAACTTGTTGTGATAAATTTTACGGCAGCAAATTGTTAATCTTAAGTCTACGTATTTCTTACGGAGCAACTCTACCTTTTTAGACTGTTAAACTGAAAAGTTATTGGTTCAATTATACTTTATTGTGTTTCGACTGTATCGTAAGGCAAATACCAAAGAACTAGCTTTCAAATCGGTTGAATCTGCTTGTTGAAGTGCTGGCGCCTTGTAGAGTTCCTAGACTTCTACCAGCTGCAGCCTGTTTATCAAAGTTTAGTTGGCCATTTTGGTCGTTGGTTGACCTATGGTTGCGTTCAGCACAATTTTTTTTTATCCTCTTTAAATCGATGCAGTGGAACAATACTCAAAATATGAGTTCGGGGCATGTTGAAGTTCCACTTTGATTTTTTTGAAAAATTAGATAAAATTCCGTCATAAAATTGTTGTGGCTGATTTATGTCGCTTTAAAGAACTTACTTTCTGAGGGATTTGTTGACAATTTTGCCATGACATCCTTTATCGACTTTTCTTTGATGTGTTCATCCGCCATTAAAAACTCTGCAATTTTGCCTCGCAAGCTTTCCCAGCTGTCCAGCAGCGAATTTGAGTCTTTGAACATAAACTCGTAGTCCATATCCAACTTTAAGAACAAATTGATTGCCGCTATTAATAATAATATACTGCAGTAAATAATATTATCATTATGAAACGTATGTAGGCATTAGGCTAGGCCAACATCGAATTTGATCGGAAGAAAAAACCGCTTGACATACCATGTTGTGTTATTTTTAAAATATCTTGAGAATTTCGGGTGAAATTCAAAGAAAGGCTGATTACGTATATATTTATAGTGTTTTTATATCACGTAACTTACCGATGTCGGCTTTCCTTTCGCGTTCCTCGCTTTTATCTCTGGCCTGTTGCCTGGTACTAGCTGTCGGACTGTTTATTGCCTTGAATGAAAATTTGAGGTTGCAGTATTTGTACAGTAATACGGTAATATTCCTATAAATTTATTAAATAATAGAAAATGAAAATGAATAAAAACGCAAATAATTGAAAATAAATTATTTTTGTTTTTGAACTAAAGGTCACAAAAAAACTTTAAATTTGATGTTTGGTTGTAAAACCTTTTAATTATTTGATAATAATAAAAGAAAACACTTGCACACTTTGCTTAAACACTTCTTTTTATTTGGAAATAAATTTTAGAGTGACATTTCTAAATATGTCATTGTCATTGTTGACGTTTCTTTTTTTTACGTAGGTTTTATATGGTCCTTATTAATGGTTCATTCGATGGTTGCATTCCATATTCTTGCTTGCTGCGTTCAACATTTGAAAATGAAAATAAGCAAGAATATTTATCAATTTTTCGGACGGAAACCTTTCAACTATTACTCTCTCCAGCTTTCAGCTGGTCCCTAAGTCCAGGTGAATTTTGTTCATTTCGAAGTATTGTGCAATAACATTAATCAACTGCACTCGTTGCTTGTCTGAAAATTTTGGATTTTAATTGTAGCTATCTGCCAGTGCAAGCCCGTTGGCATTGTTATTTAAAATCGTTGATAACGTTATTGCAGACTCAGGACTCGGGGACTTTGGCAAGGTTGGTGATTCCGACCTAGAAATGGCAGCTGAAAATGGTGAGGACCCGATATGGACCAAACTGCGAAGCGGGGTACATTAAAAGTGGATTTCCAATTGCTTCCCTCCATTTCCTTAAATTGCTCTCAAACGTTACCAGGGTAGCTAATTTGAAGGGTTGAAAAAGCTTAAGCAAATGGTTACATTGAATTTCTTTTAGAAGATTGGTATTTACGCATTCACCAGAAATATACTAGAAACCAATCAAAACTAGCTGACCTTCCATCCTTAACTGACCACCTCGGAATTATTGGTTTGTTGTTGGCTTTTGCCAACTGATAAGCTAACCGCATGACAGCTGTTCTTGTTAGTCCATAATTAATTTTTCTGCATGTGATAAAATAGTCAAGCAATTGTTTTTCTTCTTCAATATTAAATATTTGAGAATTTTTATATTGACAAGCTTTGCTCTCAAATTTGTCAAATTTGGATTTGGATATTTATTTATTTCTTTTTTCATGCAGCTTCAATGACATCTTTGGCAACCACATTCCTTTTTGCTGCTCCATCTTTTCTTTTGTATATGCAAATGCCATTTTCAATAGCTGAAAAAGAATGAAATTCCTGCATTTATAAAACATCTGACAATAAATTACAGCAAAGAGGAGACTTGAACCACTGATCAAGTCTCCCCTAAGTGCCTATGTGTGTGCATTCACCAAATTTGTTCGAGCATGTCCATTTTCCCATTTGACTGTTTCATGAGCTATGTTACTAAGCACAGCTCACATCGCTCCTTTACTACCGTATTATATAGGTTATCGACTTGATCTTTGGCATGACGCATAATGTAAACTAGTTTTGTGTTAGTATATGTCATTAAGTCTACATCTGTGTCCTTAAACTCACCCACGTTGGGTGCCAATTGTTGCACTTTTTCTTCTTATTGGGAAGTGGGTATTCGATCCTTCTTTTTAGATAGACTTTTTGTGTTTAAAATTAGTAAAGATAAGAAATTTTACAAATTCAAAAACGTTAACTACCCATTTCAATACAATAATAAATTTACGTTAATTTAATTTAAGTTTAGATAAAAGTAAGAGTCAAGCTGACTCGTTACTTCTTCAGCTCATCCGCTGGCATCATGAGACCGCTCATCTGCATGGTTAAGTCTCCTGGATTTGGAACCATCGCTCCACTCGAAGTTTAGAATCGCTCGAAAACCTATTTTTGTGTGTGAATGGTCCCTCGTTGTCGCAAATTTTACCTTCAACAAGGGTATCCCAATAATGCCAACCTGTTGTGGGAGAGAAGCACTCTTTATTTAAGAATTTACAAACTTGACCATCCGATAATTTAAGATCACCATTATTGATACTTTTTTTTATAAGTAGACCGTCATAATGACCAAGTAAGATTTTAATTTCTGTATTTCTGACTGCTTTTTGTATAAGTCTTGTCATTAACTTTTAAACTCCCTGCTGAGGTACATGACCCGTCTTCTATAGACCCAAAAGAGCTGATACTGGAAGTATACCGAAGGCCTAATGGAAGTTTTTCAATAATATGGCCAGCATAGGGTTCATAGGAACGTCTTGCAATTATATCTTTACATACAGATGTAGACACCCTAACAACTTCAACGTAATTCCCACCTTCATGAACACTTTGACCAGAGAAACCGCATCCAAATACGTTATGATGGAATTCTATTAAGCAACTCATGACCTTAATTTGTGAGAAGTATTTAATCTTGGTTGAGATCTTGCTGATATTATGCTGGGGCATAATGCCGAACATCAGTCAATGACAGAGTTGTGATATTAGTATTTGGGTCTGAACAGTCATATCCAATCAATGCGAAAGATGTCGAAAGTGTTCGAGATAAGAATCGTGGATAAGAGAAATGTGTTATTTCTAAGATAATTCATGATTCAACTACCTAATTCTTAAAGACTTGATAATGCCAAATACTCACATTTGACTAATTTTTCGTATTACAATAAAGTCCTAAAACAGTTCCTGGTTGCAGAACCAATCTGTAAAATTTGTATATTTAATAAATTAAGAAACTACGATATGATCGGGAAACGCTTCCAAGATCAGTGGAATATACCATTCTTTTATTACTTTTAGATCGGATAGTTAATGAAGAATTACTTCTGCTAACCGGTACATGAAAGTACGATGTCATTTGCAGCAAACATTGTGTTGCAAGCTTTGCCCATATTCCCTCACCTTCCTTGCAAGCCGATCAATTGGTGGATTGAAATCATTAGCTTCAGTAACACAAAGTTACCGAACTGAACATAGAACCGATTCATTTTATTGCTGCATGTGCAACACGTTTACACTGGACATGTGCAACACATTTACACTATGCATTGTGTTGTGTTTGCACTGCCTGGCTGCACTTGTATTTATTATTTGTTTTGTTTTATTTAATTAGAACCATATGCTGCTGTTGATAGTGGACAACGGATTTGCCTTCCTTCTTAGAAAAGAACCTCGCAGTTGGTTTCAATACCGAGTTTAGTAACATTACGAGTACACAATCTTTGGAATCTATAAAACTGTGTTGTATACAATTTTTGGAACATTGTTTACTTAATTTTATTAACATTTTCGTTTTTTAGGGATTCAAAGAAACTTTGAACCTTTTGTCCTTTATTTTCGTATCATTACGATCTTTTGAGTTTTTTGATTTATTGAAATAAATTTCTCTAAAAGGAAACAAAAAAAAAGCAAAAAATAAATAATTACATTTTTTGCTTTACACTTATTAATTTTTTCCCTTAGTTCAGCCTTGAAGGATGTATGTTTTTTCAGGAAATACCACTTCCAGTTCGTCGCTGTTAATACATTTTAATTTTTCTAAAGTGAATCCACAAGATATAAAAATAAAATGTAGATTAATCCTTTTGTGTTGAAGATAAAAATTAATATATCGTCGCTTGAAAAACAAACTGTCATAAATCAAAATCTTTGGTTTCTAAGTGGACATAAAATATTTTGAATGCACCAGCGTTCGGAGATAATAAGTTTGAGATGACATGTAGCAAGAGTTCCTTTTGTTTATCGTTTGCCATTCTCATTTATTTCTAAAACCCGGCATTGGGCATTAAATTTGTCCGTCTTTAAGCGACCACTAGATCACCATTCACATCCGAAATAGGGTTATCGTACTAATTCTGAAATGGACGCAAATTCCGATTGTTTTTTTGAATATCTAAATTTGATTAACAATTCCTTTCTTCGAGTTAAAATAGTATTCTCATTGCTATTATATAATTTCAATACACTTCATTTCAGAAAGTATGTCATCTTCGTTCCAAAATGGAAAGTGTAGAGTTACCATCTCTCGTTTATAATCATTAAGACTGTTTCCCATATCATAGTGTCGGTATCGTATGACACGTGGAACTTTCCTTTTTCAGTAGCTGCTATAAGCTTTGCACGTGTAGTTCGCTACGACCTGAGCAAGTGTAATGTTTTCTAGATCCACATGTCTGCGTTCGTACCTTAATAAAGCTTTTGAAGCTATATATAATTCCTCTAAATAAACATAGCAACTGGTAAAGTTTTGAAATTCCTTATTCCCAATTTACAGAATAAATGGGTAAATGTTTTCGCATTTTGTTTTTAAAAATTTAAGTGGTCATCGATTTCCTAAACACTTGTAGCTATAAAAGTAAAGGCCTCTTGCGAACTAATAAAAAAGCAAATAAAATAGGTTTACATTTTCCAATAATAATTATGTTGTTTCTGTTCCAACAGGAAGAAACAGACGAAGAAAGCGCCCACTGCATAAGTGAGGACGTCAGAAAGAACCTCTGCATCTGTCTTTGACTTATAGCTTTCCTTTTTAGTATTTAAAACTCTAGACTCAAGAACCTGATGGCGCAAGACAGCTTTGATTACCCCTTTAAGCTCCATATTCTTGTTTTTATCTAGAACAGCAAAAACATAAAAACCCCTAAAACCATCTGGGAAAGTCACTATAGATCAGTTCTACAATTGCCTTCAACTTAACTCATAGATCCATGATCTTATATGCTATTTCAGGATAAGAGTTTAGAATCCTAGCCATTGTTATAGTCGTCCTGGTTGATGTTGAGGCAGAAATATTTCTCTGTATTCGTTATAGTTTTTGTTGTGAAGCTGGGTGTGTTTGCAAAAATTGCATCGCTTCTCTTCTCTTCGGATGGGTTTGCCCGCTATTGATTTCCACTTCATATAAAGTCGATTCTATAAGGAGATTAAGTATTAGCTGGTGTTGATGTTTATAAATTTTCTGCAATTATGTCGCGGGTGTCGCGGCTTCATTTCAAAAGAAAACATAAATGTTTTTATTTTCTTGTCTTTTTATTTATTTAATTATATTTTTTTTTTTTACTGTTACAATATTATTAATTCTACTGAAAGGCCGCTGCCCAAAGCACTTTTCAGTAGATTGATGAATTAGAACTAAATCTAAGAATAATTAAATCTAAAAAGTAAACTACTCCTCGTATAATTGAAATAACCAATTAAAATTCCGCTGTTTTTTTATGAAATTCCTTTTTTAATTTTTAAGCCTGTCGTGAACGAAACACTGCTGATTGATGTCTGCTGCTTACTGACTACCGAGTTGTGGAATTCGGTTTGTTATAGTATATATGTAGTGGAATGCAAACAAGGAAAGCAGGGTTGTTATATGAAAATAATCTTTGCACACGATAAACTAAAAACAAGGTATGCTTAGAGCTTCGCCATTTTAGCATTTTGGTGACGTAGTTGTCATCTTTTGTTGTTTAAAGTAAATACGAACGAGATGATAGTTACGTCACACAGCTTATGAGCAAAACTTGTTTCTGTTCATTCAGTGTTTCTCTTTGTACAGTTCCAGAAATCTCTTTGCCTGTTCCTTAACCTTGCCAGTTCGCTCAATGATTGAACACTCTCCCGTTAACATGGCCGTAATCAAGAACATTATATCCTTGGACCTCTTCCTGTCATCTGGCTGATAATGCTTCAATGTAGCTCTTATAGCTTTTGGATCAAAGTCCTGATTAGCCTGCAGATCCTTAAAAAAAAAAAAAAATAACCGTGTATGGAGATATAACCCGAGTGGAAAAAGAAATGACAAGTTTTTTCTTGCCATTGAAGATGTTGGTAGATAGAATCCAACAAAGTGTACAAATATAAAACGAAATATACTTTCGATAAATAAATAAAAATGTTAATCTTAAGCTAAGATTGAATATTAGCATTCTTGTAGGTTAGAGAATTTATATAAAATTCATGGCTACCTAAGTTCGATAAATTATCATATTTTATGCTTCTAATGCATTCTTCTGCATCAGTTCCCGGAGATATAGTGCAAAGTCTGTAGCTCGATAACGCTTGGAATATATATATATTTTGACTTTCACTCCTTAGTAATTTAGACGTGGTACGGCGAGTAGCCTAGTAAACCTTGACCCAAAAGCGAGTAGCTCTTTAGGGCGTCTATATTACTATAATTATATCAAAAATTGGTTTGACTCCAGCGAGTTGCTTAATTAAGTGAAACACAATCTTTGAATGTAGAATAAGAAGTGAGTGTTTTAATTTTATTCTTCTCTTTTTATACAAAATTTGTCAATAAAATAATGCCTGTATTGATATTCAACAATACTTCGATATTCAATAAGAATTCCCATAAAATGCAGCATCAGCATAATAGCCATGCACTTCAAGTGTTTTGGGCTAGCTTGCTTATGATGCATATTTTACTACCATAAGTCAACGACCCTTAATTATGTAATTGTCAAATCACTATACGAACGTCTACAAAACTACCTGGACGTCCGGAAAAGGATTTTTGGTAACCAAAACACCGTAGCCTCTGTAAAAAGTCCACATTTTTGGAGAGCCTCTTCTAGGTCTTCTTGATAGATGTGCGGATGGCTTTGATTTCCTCTATTAGAGTTCCTGATGGTAAGGTTAACTTCCCATATCCATTAACGTAAATTGACAATATTTTTGGTAACTTATATTTACCCTCGATAATATTGTAAACGAATTACTTGGCTTGTGGATCATTATTGAATTGATTAAGATCATTGACCCTTAACAAACGAGCAAGAAGAAGTTGAGTTACATAATAGTTAAACTAGGACTTTTAGTCTGTAAAACTTTGTAAGTTGCCTCAACTATAGGTGTCAGTCCGGTGCATTCAGGAGCGAAAGTTCGTATTGCGAACCCGATTTGGGGACATTTTCAGGCCGGGATGGTCCCGTCGTCTGGGGGCGTCTGAAGCCATGAGAGCGTGGGGTTTCCTTCCTAAAACCTCCTGAAGGGCTGTTAGCGTTCCACTAACCGGTCACTGTTGGTTCGCACGTATCTTCCGAATTGTGTATCAGTTCGGTCCGATCGTTGGATTTGATTATACAACCACATACGCACAAAACTCTTTGTTTATTAAATACTAAGAATTTATTTTTATCTAAAGTCCTTTTACAGTAAGGGCTGTTGTTAGGCATAAATGGCGCTCAAACATCATGGTCAAGTGCAAGAAGTAACGACTGAAACTTATATTTGATTTCATTAAAATAAACGATGAATGATTTGTCAAAGTTACAATATATAATAAGTGGTTGCAAACTTTGTCCAATTTCTCTTAGCTTCATTGCCAGTTGGTCAATATTTGGGTTAAAATCATTTGCGTTATCAATAGGCACGATCATGTTCCGAAGGAACTCTGTCCTGTGTTCCTGTAAATAAAAGGTTCGTAATATTGATTTAAAACTACATTGAGCCAATGTACTAAGTACATTTAACCAATGAATTGGGTTTGTTTCTAACAAATTTACTTTCATTGAAATCCTCCAAACTTGAAGATTTCAAAAGCTTTCCTATTTCCCTTTTCTTAAAGTTGTTTTCCATATTTAAAAATTCCAGGATATGTTGAAAATATTGGTTGAAATTATCTAGCAAAGAATATGTTGTACATATGAAATATAGCCTCAAAGAATAATTTATGCCTGTATATACCGCACTGGCTTAAGTGTACCCGGCTGGATAAAAAAGTTTATAGACTTTTATACCATACTTATGTGATTTCCCTGGGTTGTACTGCCGGAATTCTTCTTGTGAATCTTTGATAGTGTACTTAAGGGTACTTCTTTTACCCGTTTTATTATATTATGATTATATACAAATTCCTTTGATGTGCCTGTATTAGATCGGATATATTACTACTGGTCTTTTTGCAGATGAAAAAAAGTCTTTTAATCAGCCCTAGCGAGGTATCCGTCGCAGTGAAATTTCTCCGAATTCATACGAATCGGAGGATTTTTTTTGTCGATGCCATCCAATAGTTATCAAATTGTTCAGCTGTCAAATTGTCAAATTTAAGTGATTTGATGCAATCATCTGCACAATCACAGTTGTATGAAGAATAAAATTTCAGCGAGAATGCTCCATCTTATTTCCATGTGAAATATATACCTACAAAAATTAACATATTATTAAAAAGAAAGAACTTACCTTTTTATTTTGTTGGAATAATGTTTATATGCTTTCCTTCATAGTTGTTCCTTTATGTTATGTACATGCGACGTATACAACCGTCGAACGATTTCAATTTGATTTACGCTAACCTTTATACTGCGAAGTGTTCAGGAACTAAAGAGACCTTATCGTTGATTTGGCTCGCCTTTTATACGCTAATTCGCGCACTTTTTTGTGGGGCCAATTTGTGACTTTTCCCCATGTGGTGAGTTCAATATTTGCATAAATTTGTGTTCACAAAATATCGTGGTGAATATAATTTTATAAACCTTTAAGAAACGAACTGGTACTCTGAAAATTTAATTGAAATAAAATGAAAAATTTTCAAATACAAATTACAATGTTGTTTGTTTTTATTTATTATTCAAGATACAATTTTATATTTGCTTAATAGAATATAACTTGCTACTACTGGGTTGGGCTTTTTATTATAATTTTTTAAAAAATCACAAGGTCTCCAATGATAAGTATACACGCGAGATCGTAATGCAATATCATTTGGAAAGATATCATTGTTAGATAAAATGATAACCAGTGCTCCGTGGTGTACTCGTAGCTGGAAACAATCCGTCGAGAATATCGCCTTCCGAGGATTTTGTTTGCCCCATCTGTAAGAAGTGTCTAAAACATGCATCTACAGCTGGAATTGGAGTAGCTGCAGTCGTGCAAGATGTGGTAGTGGTTTCTATTTTTTTATATTGCGAGTTAGCTGCCGCTGAATGCTCTGTGTATTTGTCCACAATCCAGTTTTGGGAGTCCACTGATATCGTCGGCTCCGTACACATCGTGTAGAATTCGCCGTCTGCAAGTCATCTCGCAAAATCCTGTAATTTAAAAGTATTTTGTAATATTAGAGAAATAATACAAACAAAAATATTCCAACAAACACAATTAAATTACCTTCAGTAAGCATGTGCTTGATGCGAACCCTCGCCGTTGGTGTTCTTCGACGATTGACAAAACCACTTGAAGCATCTCGTATAAAATCCTCTTCGAAGCGAATTGTTTTTCGAAGAGGGCTGTAGACATCAGCTTGTTCAGTATCTCGGGCACCTTTATTAGAAAATCGTCTGTGCACATGATAATTATCAGACCCAGATATGACAGCAAAGCGTCGTCGTAAATGGATACATCTAAAGGGTGTAGCTTATCCGATGTATGTGGAGGGCAAGACAACATATATGATCGATTCCAGACAGATATGGGTGGTGTAAAAATTCGATGATTTTATCGCCCTTACCTCTTTTTTCGGTCTGGAATCTTGTAGATATCTGCTGCTGCCTTCTGTAATAGCTGCGTCAGGAGCTGTTCCTTCGGGTCGACAGGTGATGATGTTTAGAATGTTACCCGGTATGTAGCCTCCTTCCACCATTTGTCCCTTGTTAAGTTGCAGACTTTTGAATAGTCGCAAATATCCATTTTGTCTACTCGCCCGGCGTGCTCTGGGTACAAGAGTTTTCGTTCGTCCTTTTGCAAATAGAAATAATCCTTCTAGAAAATCGGCGTCCGATGATTTTGTTAATGGTGTCTGTAGGCAGTCTCTTGAACGAGCATCTGCAACTGCTATTGGAATAACTGCAGTCATGGATGATGTGGAAATGGTTTCCGTGCTTACTGATGGTCAGGTAGCTGCCGCTGAAAGCTCGGTGTATTTGTTCAGTATCCAGTTCTGGCAGTCCACTGGTACCATTTTGCTCCGAACAATCACTCCGCTTCTTTTTAAAGAGCGAAAAACCGTCGAAACTGGTACGCCTAACCCCCATTCGTGACGAATTCCCCGCAAGGAATGCACCGAAATTAATGCAAACTTAAAATCTCCTGATCCTGACTCAACTTCTTAACAGATTCCAGTGTCCATAAACAAACCTTCAGCACATCCAATGTTGTAGGTGCATAAACTCTTGTCCCCAGGGCTATTTAGTATCCCTGCCAACGAATTGCATAGGACTTTTACCCAATCAACAATTTGTGGTTTGGAAGCGGCTAAATAACCGGCTTTGAGCTCAAGCAGCTCTCCAAACCAAGTGGTTACAAATTGGCTAAAAAGACACAACATAGTTGTTGGCAGTCAGCCTGAAAGGTGCCTGCTTAAGATGGCTCTTACAAAAACGATGACCCATCAGCATCGCAGAATGCAGGATATCGCATCCTCATGGCTTGCAAAATGCATGTAAAAATGTCCTTAAATTGGTTGAAGTTTTTCTTACTATGGGACCCCATCGTCGAACATGCACTTTGCTATAGTGCGGATTGTCTTCGTCGCGTTAACCCCACCAAAAGTGCTTAATTTATGGACCTGAAAATAGAAAAAAAAAAATAAAAAATTATTAAGAATACTTGAATCTATGAATAAGCAGTGGTAAAACCCAAACATCACCCTTTTTTGCTATTTCTTTACTTATGCATAATTTTTAAACACACTATAAACTATGCAAATATATTATTTATAAAAAAATGTCTTACCAATAAAATTCTCACTCGAAAAAATGAAAACAAAAACAAGAAAACTATGACGAGACATAGAGAGACGATGTTGGGTTCGGTTGAGTAGTTGATCTATGGCTTGATTTGGGTTAAAATATAGCTGGGGTAAATAAATAAATCTGGATTTGGTTAATTCGCAACCTTTGGGTTAAAAAAGAGTTCTTTATTAACTTAGTGCAAACCTGGGGTTAATTAAAGATAATTTCGATCCATTCGGTACAAAAAAAAGTTATTTAAGGTCTCAGGGATTTCATTGGTTAATTTCGATCCAGTATATAACTTTTTCGGTTAAAAAAAAGAAGTTATTTACAACCTACTGTAAACTTGGGATAAATTGTAGTTTATTTGAATGATTCTGTCCAACTGTTTATTGAGTGCAAATCTCAAAACCCTGGAAATACGAGTATAAGTTCTATTATGAAGAGTATAAAAGTTAAAATATAAACAAACTGTATATATGTACCTTTTAAGATCGAGAAAAAGTGTTCCTGCTTCCAACTTTTTAAGAGTTCCTCCAACACCTTATAGGAGTGATCCTCTAATTCTGAAGGAAAAGTTAATACATCCCCAACTCGAAGGCATTGACTTGCGTGTAATCGTTCATGTATGGATTGTAACTTAGGATAACGTTGTTAACTACTCGATTTTGAATATTTTTTGTTATGTGATCATTCATGTATGGAATGCTACTTAGGGTGATGTTCTCAACTACTTGATCTTGAATATTTCTATTAGTTCTTCAAACTCTCTTCTTGCCCGACTTCGGAAATTGTATTTTCCAATATGGTGAAAAATTACGAAAAACCACTGGATTTCTTCCATCTCACGACCTTTCATTATTTATTTTGCTGTACTAGATTGTCTTTCGTTAAGTTTTATATAATCCTTCAAATACTAACCATAAAACATCGACTGGCGGCTATTTATGTGTTCGATGGATGCGTTCATTTACGCTCGTGTTTAGACGATGTTGAATGGGTGCGTTCAGTTGATGTCGTGTCTTTTCGTTCGAGCAAGTCTTTTGAAACGATATTATTATTTTACGCGATTTATTTTCGAAGTTCATTCTCTGATGTGATTGAATACATATGCAATACAAAATTAGCCTTCCTTCTATGGGTTGTGCATCTCTTTCTCTCGGAGTTGGCTTCAAATCCGTCTCCTGTGATCTTTCCTTTCCCAAAATCGAAATATTTTACAATTATCTCTTTCTCTCGCTTTTTTCAAAAACTCTATCTCAGTCTCTGTTTTTTGAAAACATAGTTTCGAACAAAAGAGTTTGCAATTATAAAATTTTGTCTATACACTTAGGACCTGTTAACAAAAATTAAATAATTTAGAGTATCGATATTGAATTTAACATATTTAGAACCATCCACACTTTTCAGTAAAAGGCAATAGTCAAGATTCAAGTTCATTGCCTAATTTTTGGGGTATATTTGAAGAGTGCTTTTGATCGGATCGGAAAATTATATACACATATTATTTTATTTCATTTTAACTTTTTTATTTGCAATTAATTTAATTTAAATTTAATCCCATAATTATTTATTTTCTATTTCAAAAATCCACCGGAATCCATTCGAATACCTTTGCCATTGCCGTTGTGTGACATTTCAGTAATTTACAGACGATTTGTTCTTCTAATTGAATATCTAAACGTCGAAGTCCTGTCACCGATATGTCAAAGTTTTCTACCGCAAACAAAATATTTTCGTCTATGGTGAATATAAATATAAAAAAAAAGAGTCAACAGCAGTAAAGGTAATCCGTCATCCGTCATCTCGTATCCCATTCTTATTTAAATCTGGCATACTGAGTAAAGATTCACATGGTTGCACGTACAAATATAATACACATTATGTCACTCAATGATTTTCCTCCATCACCAAAACACCTCAATAGGTTTTTGCATTTGTTTCATCTCCAAAATTGTAGGCATGGGTTCTTCTCTTTAAAAAAAAGGCTTTTTAACATTATCCACAACCACCAACTTCACCCACAGGTTTGAAGTGAAACGAAGTTTCCTATTCCATTAAATACATTTGAATTTCTTTGAATTTTAATTTATAAAATTCAACAATGCAAACACACACATTCTTCTATATTTAAGTTATTTCTTCCACCACAGTAGTTTTTATTTCTACTCCAACTACTGTCGCTTTCTGTCTTTCCCATATAAATATATAATTTTTTTCATCCCATAACAAATTTTATAGGAATGGTTTGATTAAAAGGGATTATGGCTGTGTAAAGAAATTGACATTTAATGACGAATTAATATATTAAAATACATATGTATAAGAAAACAAAATAGTTACAAAAAATTAAAATACAATGCAAAATAGAAATATGTATTGTGAAAAATAAGTTATTCCTTCGAATGATAATAAATATAGATGTTAAAATAGAAATATATTATAAATTATGCCTATGTAAAAGTTCAATTGCAATGTTTCCTATTAACAAAAAAAAATAATAATAAATTAATGAGAATTATGTATTAATCCATACAAATGTTTGCTTTTATTTAATTTAACTTGTAAAAAAAAATATTTATGTTTACTGAAATGCAATCTTAAACATTACAAAATTGTTTATTCCAAACTTAATATAAATTTTATGTCCCGATGATACTATATAAATATAGACAATAAATGCCACAAACTAATAAATCTTATTTTAAATCTGTACTTAAATAATTGTTTAATAATTTATTGAGGTCAGTATTTTAAATCAATAAAATTGTACTGTATTATAATATATTTGTTAAAAAAAAATTCATTAAAAATAACCTAAAATTTAAATTATATTCTTAAGTTTCGATTTCAATAAAATGTAAATATAAAATTAAGTTTAAATTTTGAGTGTTTTTTAATTGTTAAATGATAATGTTTTAGGAAATTCAAAGGTTTGTATTAAACAATAATGTTAACTAAATGGGTGCAAGACTTAAGCTCTAAGATCAAAGCAGGTAATTTGTTTCACACAGTCAATTTACATAAGTGAGCGGTATAAAAATGATTCAAGGCCCCGTGTTTCCCTGCGGGATCATCCTTAATTTGGATTTAAACCCGAGTTAACTACTGAAACATGTTTTTTCAGTCAGATGAGAATCTGAGTTAACTCAAAAAATTAGGTGAGTTAACTCGACTAGCTGCACAGAATTTGTGACAGATGCTGTCAAAAAACTCTCGATTTCAATATTGAAAAGGTAATAATTTAATATGAGCAAGTCCTATATGCAAAACAAATTATAGTTAAATAAAAAAATGATAATTAAATACAAATGGTCGTAAGCTAGGCGAAAAGTGAAATGTCAATTTTTTCGGGTGGAATGTTATTCGGGTAAAACTCACAACGACGGCTAAAATTGAAATTAAATCCCCCATTGTTTAGTTACTCGAGTCTAATTTCTTTACCCGATTAATTTACGGAGAGTTAACTCGGCACAAAACTGGCATAATATGTAGGTCTGGTCTGGTTAGTAACTTAATTTTACTTACAAATTTCCCTAAACTGTATTTTGTCTTAATGAGTTTTGACCGTTTTTTAAAAGGTCATCTGCATCGAAAATGCTTTTACAGAAAATTCTTAAACGCAAACTGCAAAAGTCTTCTGTTCGAAAACGCTAATACAAATTTTACTGATGCATGAGCGTTTTGTCCAGTAAAAAACTGGAGGTGACGAACGAGACAGACATGGTGGTTCGAGAGATTGTTGTTTTATTGCTTTTGTTCGAAAAACGTCAAATGCGCTTGCAGAAAAAAAAACAGTTGATGTTCATCAAAAGAAGTGTGACCGGCATTTGCCGGTCAAATTGACTTTGATTTGAATGTTTTCGAAAACGGTATGTTAACATCTAAAAGTTGGAACGAGGCAAACTTTTTGCTACACGAAATTCTGTTATGTGGTTTTCCAGTCAACCATTTCAGATTTGGGGGTCAGATTCCAGATCAATCGTGGTAACTAGAACGAATCGCGATTGATCCTTTTTTTTGTAAAGGTGTAGGTGATTTGTCTGTGTTTACTGATGTAAGTAGTGATAGTATATGTAGGGAAAAATTCCTACAAGTATTTTTTTCCTAGGGAAAAGTTTTTTCTTTAATACAAAAATATTATATATTTGGCTTTATTTTCTTGATGAAACTGGTGAAAAAATGCGTAAGAAAAAATTCTTACAAAACGTTTTTTTTTTTTTTTAATTATAAAAGAACACTTTTGTGTTTAAATCATAATTAATTTCAACTACGCGAATACTTTCACCTGTCTTAATTTATTGAAATGGAGATTAATGAGAGAACCCACACTGGTGCTATGCAAATCTTTGAACATTCTTCAGTCGTCGCATATTCGCGCGAAGGTTAAGCGCCGGTTTGGGAGCCTTCATTGATTTGTTTCATAAGAAAAAACTCAAAAGTGGGACCGACTTTTAATCTTGAAATTATTAATATCCTGAGGCCATTTTGAAATTATGACAAAATATAAGAAAGAAAAGATATACGCATTCTTTTCTTGACTTCATTTAAATGAATGTGATATTGTACATTATTTTGTTCAATCAAATTGAAATCAAAAAATAGAATACAAATTAGGGAATTTTTTGTTCCCTAGCAGGAATTTTATTTTGTTCGTATACTATCACTGCTTTATAACATGATTTGGCCATCGGTCGGATCCATATATCCACAGGAAACCCGTCCATCCAAAATCCAAATCAAAGGAGAAGCTATCGGTCGATGGTGAGGAAGAAGACAATGAACATGAAACAAGGTCACTACATAAGGATTACTATGGAATTTTAATAAAAATAATTTTATTTTCACAAAAAACAATGGACTAACCCACATGTTTCTACAATGCCTTTCATTCCATATGAAACATTTATCCAATTTAATCACTAATTGACTCCGAACTCAAGAAGTCAATGGTTAACGGTAATGAGGACAATAAAGACAAAAATTTCACTAATTAAACTTCATTATTTGTATTTATTTTATTAAACAAATGCCTTATCAAAAGTAAACAATGCTAGCGAAAGGCCAAAACGAATTTAAACTGACGAGGAGAGGACGACGTTTAGAAATGTCAATTGGGTTTGTGTGCAAGTGTGTGTGAAAGTATGTGTAAATCTGCCAATAAATCGAGATTTGAAAGATCAATCGAAAAAAAAACAGACCACGAAAAAAATCAATTTTTTTGGTTGTTAGGAACGTAAAATCTGAAAAAGATCAAGTTGACCCCCATAAAAATCAATTTTTTTGGTTGTTTGGAAAACCACATCAGTTTCTTTTAAGGTGTAATAATTTGTCGTAGTATAATACTTCCCCCAACTGTCAACTGTCATTAGAAGATAATAAAACATGGCCATTGAGTTCTTAGTTAAACAAATTAAATTCTTAAATGTTTTTCCTTGTGTTTCATCATCTCAAAGGTATGCAATATTTTTTAAATGTAAAACGGTTGGTGTATTCACTAAGCTAAGTTCTCAAATGTACTAAAGAATTTCCCTGTACACCAATCATCAATGTAATGACAACACCAATCATCAATGCAAAGGCAACACTACACTATCCTTAGACTGTGGTGTAGAACTTAGCTAATTGTTTTATTTATTTATTAAATTTTCTATCGAGGAAAAAGAAAGAATTGCCAGTTGTAACTTATACTGTATCGTTTAGAATTGAAAATTGAATTTGTTTTGTTTTGACAAAAAGTAACGGTAAATAGTTTGTATTAAAAAATACATATTTATACGAATTTTTGTCATTTATGCAGGTACTTATTTAAACATGGTGTTTCCGACCTTAATGCCCATTCTTGGGAAATGATTCTTGGATATGCTCTAAGAAAACTTATTTTAAGAAACTACATGCGTTTTTAATAGGATTCCCTAGAACACCTGGACAGTTGTGCAGCTATTCAGTTTCTAAATAGTTATATGCATCTCCGTATTTATAAACGCATTCCAACAGTTGTCTTAATATGTCCTCAATATTCACTGACATCCCTGCCATCTGTCAATTTGGAATGATTTAATGAATTTGAGTGAACTTTTCAATTCGATACTAGAAACTTAAGTTAAAGCAATATTAAAAACAAAAATTGTAGTAACTTCTAGATTCAAACTTTAGTTCGATATTTCTCCCACAAAAAATCCAAAATACGCCATTAGACCAAGACTATACCGAGACGAGTCTTTTTATCAGAAACTACAGAATAAAGGCGCTTACCAAGGCACAGACCTTCTCATGGTAAGGTAGTGTGAAATGTAGTGTAAAGGAAAAAGACAACAAATACATGAAAAATAAACCAACGTAAGGAAAATAGAGATATGTATAGAACACAGTTGTCACTAAAATCCGTATTGTTTTATTTTGATGGGATGATCCTGATCCAGATTCGTAGATAATGGCCGAGTTCAACGCACATCTGAATATTCAGAATTCTGAATTTTTGATTGGCCAGCTGTCAGAAAAAGTTCTGAAAATTCAGATGACTTTTGACAGCTGGCCAATCAAGAGCTTCAAAAATTCAGAATTCTGAATATTCAGATGTGCGTTGAACTCGGCCAATAAAACATGGCTATTATTATCCTATCGCTCATGCATATTGTCACCAAGTGACGTAATTCTCTTAGCAATTGTTTTTGTTCCTCTTTTTTTTTGTACGCGGTTTTGTCACCAAGTAACGTAGATCCGCAGAACGAACCAAAAATTCAACGTTTAATATCATACAATGTATTCTTTATACCATATGGGTGCATTCAATAAAAAAAAACACAGAAACATCGATCTTAACAATTCAATGAAATTGAGTGTTCTTGGAACTTGAAATTATTTATAATTCCTGGCCTATATCTCTTTTTCTGTCATGTCAATTTATCAACATCGATAGTTCGCAGTTGGTTTGCTACCTGTAACGTTTCCACCATGATAACCAAACCACGTGCTTCGTCAATTCAAACTAAAGTACGCGCGCCAAAGGGGTAAAAAAAAACGTATAACTTTAAAGCCAATCAGCTTACGAGTATATATACATAATTATGTATGTACCTACTAGACTTGCAAGATTCTAAGGCAACAGGTAGAGCGATACAAGCCAAAACACTTGAAGAATGTATGACTCATGAGGCTTGCACGCTATCGTGTTTGTTTACCTATACAGCTTTTTGTTTCTTGTTTTACCATCAGAATCTGGAGCCACAATAAAGTGGTAAGAAAAACCGATAGGAAGGTACATCAGGTATTTACGTAAAGGCATAACAAAACTACCACTGATGGTAGAATGTTATGATGTGTCATCAACCAAAAATGCCACAAATGTGACAAACTGTTTTTCATAAATGCTAGAGCGATAGTGTTTGCTATAATGCGTCTGTATTTATGTGGTTATCGGAGATATTAATTAACGCATTGAAAAGATGAAAAATGATGAAAATGTTTTAATGATTGTGCTATTACCTTAAAGTCGTGATAGGATTGCTGCAAAGGATTAATTCATTTTATTTTACGACGAGTGATATTTTTTCAAGATTGTCAAAAAGTACGTAGGTTAGTTAGGTCTCAGGTGTGTACCTTATTATATCTAAACCATGTTTGGAATATTTGTTTTTGGATTTTTAATTTTAAGAGTGGATAATTATTGAATTTAGTTGGCTATGACCGAAATTCCATCACAGCTATCAGAACCAGAAGTTTATAAAGCTGCCAAATGACAACCATTCGCATCAAAAATATATGAGTTTTAGAAAAAAATACAACACTCTTGTTAAAGAAATAGAAGCATATATGTATGTACACTTAGAGCACGTATGCACCTCGGACAACTATATTAGGCGTGTTTTTTTGCAAGCCCGGAGTGATGTGGTTGTTAAAACTACATACCTATGGAATAAGCGACGGGATTACCAACGGAAATAAAATTGAACTTTCCATAAAAACTATCGATAACAATACTATGTAGTTCACGCCGGTAACACAGTTTTCCTCCATGCTAAAGTTAAGCACCGAGAATTCTCTGTGGCGCTTAGCTAAGCCCGAAGCGGATTAGATGTTGTTGCATTTTACACGTCGTTTTCTTCTACCACTTTCCTCGGGGCTTGCAAAAAAATACGGCTTATAATGCACAGAATATGTATATGGAAAATTGCTTGGAAATTTTAGATTTTTTTTTACGCACAGGTACTGTTAACTAGGTTGAGAGAGCAATACAGTTAAAAAATGTAACTTCAAATTTTTTTTCTGGAGAAATTATAGGCTCCCGGCACGGCCTTGACGTTTAACAATTCGAAGTCTTCTAGTTTTAAAAACAGGTTCGATTTCAAGCTCTTCAGTCAACTCTTTTGCTGTTAAAATGGCGCTTTTAAACCCAGTTTTTCTAAAGGGTGTTTTTCACATGTGGTTTTCAATCTGGCAATACTTTTCGTCTTTTTGACAGCTGTCACTTGATTTGTGCTCAGTTTTGTTATGCGTTATATTTCTTCTTGAAAACCACATATCACCCTTTACAATCTTTCAAGAAAGTATATCATTCTTTCAACAATTCTGTGCAAATACTCAGATCAATATTTATTGATTAGAGAGATTTACTAACGATATTAATCTGAAAATGTATTTCATACCAAATCGCCAGTGAAACTATGAAGCTGAAATCTTGTAACTGTTCCGCTAGAGTAAAGGCAGAAGGAGAACATTGAATATTATAATTTGTCTCAGTTTCAGTGGCCAAAGTAACTAAATCATCTAGAAAGGCACTTAGTTGATAAGGGACTGCCTTAACACTGCTCATTTTTGCTTTCCAACGTGTGTCACTGAGTTTTTTTTTTAAAGTAGATAATCCTTAGTGATCGGTAAGAATTTTCCATCAATAAACTGAAGTTTGACGTTAAAATTTGTCTCCATTAACAAAGTGCCGCCCATGATGCAGCTCTTTGTTTCGCTTGTATTAGCGGATGCTCCTTTAATTCTGGCGCCCTAGGGCTTCGCCGAACCGTATCCTGCCCCGATTTAAGTATAGGTATAGTCATGTGAATGCATTCATTCTATACAATTCTGATCCACATACGAAATGCATTTTTAGTGGATTGTAGTGGGAAGTGGAAATGTAAGTTAAACATTTTTTATTGCTTAATTTAAAATATATGCTTGTAAATAATAGATTATCAACATTTTTCAATGTAGAACATTAAATAGAAATCAATTCACTACACTAATTTCTGCAATGAAATTAAATCTAGATATTTCCAAAAACAAGTTCCCTGTTTGTTGATGCTCTTATTCCTCTGTTTGGAAATGTAAAAAAAGTCCTCTAACTGTTTCGATTTTAATTTAAAATGATTAACAAAAACAATTTATCCAAATTTCCCAAGATTTTCGTATAAACACTACAGCTGTTTACGTGAATGTCAAACTGTGCATACGTTCTGTAACTCTCGCATCGAGAAAATCATTCGAGAAACGATGAAAATTGAAACAAATCGTATGAGTTTTGTTCCATTTTTCATCGTTTCTCGATCACTTTTATCCATGCGAGAGTTACAGAACGTAGTCACTGGTTTGGGATAATGTAGTTCACCCGATGGATAGCAGAATGGAAAGGTAGAGCGAAAGTGAAGCTGAATGGCACCAGCATAAGAAAAAACAAAGATTTGCTATATTGTGGATTGTGAAATATTTTGTGTGTCGAGAAAATCGCAGCAGAACGCTTCCTCAAAATATGCAAGCAATTTGTAATATGTATACACTCTCGAATACAATTCGCCCAAAGATTTAGTGTACAACCCATATATAGACCAAATGCCCATTCCTTTAACTCACCTGCATGTGTTGGAAAACATTCAAGATTCCTCAAATAAATAGATTGCCGCCGCTTCTTCAATAAACTGTGCTAAATTAATTGTAGCCCTCGTCTGAAGTAGTAGCCGGTGGCGTAATGATCAATGCCTAGGACTGTCATGCAGTATGCTGGAGTTCTGGGTTCGATTCTTAAGCCTCGTCCACCTAATTAATTACAAAAAACCGGCTACTGCTTCTTGTGATTAAGTGACAAATCCTCCAACTCTAAGTCCAGCTCAAAAAGTGACAGCTCCTCAAACAGTGACATTTCGTGCACAAAAGTAAGCAAACATACTTGTTTGACATTTGTCATTGCCAAAAAGTGACATTATGGAGTTAGTATGATACTAAAGAGATAAAAAGCCATTTGGATATTTTAACTTTAATAAAACGTTAAAAAGATAGTAGGATACTAAATCTTAAAATTTGGAAAATCTTCTTTTTAACCTGGCATGATACTAAATCTGCTTTGGCATCGTACTAAAATCGTCTAAAATTTTGCGCCAGAGGTTTTTGAGATGCAATTTATCAAACAAAGAAACAAGAATGGTGCAATAACGCAGAGAGAATAGTATTGAGGTTGAGGGTTGATTTGATCAACATATACTCCTAAATAACTACTGAACAAAGAAAATAAATTACACAGAAACCCTAACAAAAATAAGGGAACTAATTTTAACAAGTAATTAGGTATAAAAACATTTTTCCGATTTCCCACTCACTCTCATTGCTCTACCTGCACGAATTTAATAGTTTTTAAATACAAGATGCACTTAAGGAACTCTAAAAAGACACCTGATGTGGAAGGGTCCTTCATCTCTAGCACTCTAGCTCTGTGCATATAACATTTGTATGGATATAAATCATCAATTGGTTGTTGCCAATTCATATTCCCACTGTAAATTTGAGTACGTTCATTTTACTAAACACTCAAACAGTATGTTTTAGGTACGAAAACTGAACCAGTGATGCCACTGTTCTGACGTAATATTTATTCGATTGAAAAATTATTTCGATTGTTTAGAGTGGAGAAGATCTCTCTTCGATTAGAGTGAAACATAAAACACATGAACATAAACATAATGTACGGGAGGAGAGAAGTAGACAATATAAAAAAAAGAAACTCACCACGATAAATAAAGAGACCATCAGAGATACCTTCTCACTACACATGCGCATTCTTCACTTCATATGGTGAAAGACATTTCAAATTATAACAAAACTATTATTTCATTCAGATACAATTTCGAATCTCAATACTTACTACAACCCCATATAATTGTATTATTTGTGATGGATTTCCTTCCTATTCAAGGATATTCTTGTCCTTTTTCCTTCGCAATTGTATCTGTGGTTCTGGGTATAGACATACATATGTAGGTATGCATATTTGATTGTTTTATTTTTGTATGAGGACATTTTGCAGATGAAATTTCTGAGAATTCGAGTCGATATTTTTTTATTTGCTTGTTACTGGAGGAAGATAGCTGTAGGGGGTGAAAATGTGTAGGTTTATTTCTAGTTTTCGTACAACATTTGCGGACGTACATTTCTATAAAAATAGAAGTTTAGTATTTATTGAGAAATTCTAGGACCTTTCGAATGTGGGTGTGGGTGTTTTTTGTATGCCAATGCCAAAATTAATAGACATTATCGTACAACAGCACTTCAAGTTCAAGTAATAATTTCAATATTGAACTAGATATTAAAGCTAGGATAGATGCTGGTAGGTTAAAAAGAGGATTTTCCAAAATTTTACATTTTATTAAAATAAAAATCGCTAAATTGGTATTTTATCTTTTAAGTATCATAAATACTTACTCCATATATCAATTTGACAATGACAAATGTGAAAAAGGTATGTTTGCTTACTTTTTCGTACCAAATGTCACTCCGCCTTATTGTGATTGTCACCCGAACAACATTCCACCCTGAAAATTTGACATTTTACTTTTCGCCTATTATGAGTATCACCCGAAATTTCTTGATCGAACCTTACAATAACGTTTAAAATTCCGGGCCAACAAAAAATTTTAAGGTGAAATATTTTTCGGGTGAAACTCACAATAAGGCTGACTGTTTTAGGCTTTGTTTAGCTTGAGTTCTGTATGAAAATAGGTGTAGTATGATATAGGGTTTTGCAATTGGCGGCCTGTAGCGGCCATGTATTTTTTGTGACATTTGTCAAATCTGTTGTATATTATTCAGTTACTGATGCCAGATCACCATGGCAAGTTGAACGATTTAACACCACGTCCAAATGATAAAACTTTAATATCAAAATCTTTTGGGGCAACAATACGTTCTGTTGGGTTTGGAAATTCCTAGACAAATCCATTTTACCAACTACCGTGAAAGAGTCCTAAAGAATAAGAATGGTAAAAAAGCTTACACAGTGGTTATATACCAGCGTGGAAAAACACCTCTTCAAAACAATGGGGTGTATACCATCCATGCTAGCGGATTTGCTTATGTCAAGATCTTTCAATTGTACAAGTACGTGTTCGAAAGTAAACAGATCCCATTTAATGTTCAACTCTTTCGAGTACAGAGGTGAAGCCATTTCGCATCCTGCATTTAAAGTCTGATTTCATATCAAAAGTGAAACAAACTGAATCTAAAAAAAAGTTAATCTAACTTGCGAAATTGTTAGATTTTTCAGCTGAAATGAAGTCAATTCCATATAAGGACATGATTTTTTTCTCCTAAAAAATCAATCCTTTACGAAAAATTAAAAAAAACAATCGTGGGAAATAAAGCCTTAAAAAAACAGGTTGAAACAAAAACATAATATTTACTTCCACCGTAGCAGTACTTTATTTCTACGTGCATATACCTTCCTATAACCCTGGATTTATAAAACTCCATCATATAAAGACGAATGAAGTGTATGAAGGGACAATAAGAACAAAAAAATAAAGGATCCAAATATAATCAAGCAAACAACACTGAAATAGTAGACCCTCGTCAATTATGGGATTACCTATATATTTATCCATTTTATTCAACGTTTGACCATAAATCCCTTACGTTATATTATTTTATAGTCGCAGAGGTAAAGTTACATAGGCTAGAGTTTTTTTTATATGTTTATATTGCTCTGTGGGTAAATTATTGGCTTCGTGTAGAACAAAATTTCGAGGATTCAATCAAATGTAACATTAAAATTAAAAATTGGTACCGTCCACTCGATGTGCGTCGGTCTGTTGCTCTGTGTGTCCGTCCAGCTGTACATCGAGCCTAAATGGATAGACGGATTTACATTAAATTTGGTTTGGTTTCCTTTAGAAGGTTTACATCTAGAAGCGTAGCTACCTCTTTCAAATTTTCTCGAAAATAGCTTTAACGATTTTGATTAAACTTTACCAATTTACCAATAGGAATAAATCTGAATTTCTTTCAAAAGTCAAATTATTTTACCAAACAGAAATTCTGATGAGTATGAAATAAAGAGTTTCACAGTGTAATAGGTTTTCTATGTATTTATTATAAAAATCTTTCCTTGTTATTCCTATGTTCGAGGCTTTTTTTCCTTTAAGTATTTAAAAAGTTATATTCCAAAATGGGCTAGTTAATTTTAACCAACTTAACGGAAACACAGTTTGAACGAAAAACGTCTTTTTGGCTACTTCTCCCGAAATTGTATTGACAAATCACCCACAATAAAATAACATTGCTTGCCAGACTATTACAGCTTCTACTTTTAAAAGGTGTTTTTATCCGAAGAACTAAAACAGGTCCCACATGCATGACAGAGCCCTTCATCGAGATTTATGCATCCATAAAATATGATGTCCGATGACGCAGACAAAACCATATCGGGGTCTCTTTTATAAGTTCTTGTTTATTTATTTTAACTTCACAGAAATTGTGTTATAAATACAATGATTTTGTTGATCAAGATCCACTTTTTGGGAACCTTTTATAATAGTATATATGTAGCTATAGTGATGGGGATGGGAATGGGAAGAGTATTATTTTCTACCTGTTGGAACGGACCCATTATAATACATAATGGTTTCCCGGTTTGATTCTAAGTTAATTGTGTATTCAAAAGGCTATTCGATGAGTCATCTTGGTTGTTGTTAAATGGTTAGATAAAGTCAATCTTTGATATGTTTTCTTTTTGTAATCCTTCTAATGCTATATGGTCGCGCCCATGTGGGGAAAGAAATTTTTAACTGTTCTTCAATTTTAAGATGTATGTAGGTACCTACCTACCTACGTATCTTGTATTTTCAGGGCGACAGGTTTAATAAGATCGGTAGACATACTAAGACGTAAAATAGGATCTCATCTACCAAATAATGAATATTCAGAGCATTCAAAGCGCACGATTTTTTACACTTTGAAGAATTTTTTTTTATTTGCAGAATTTTGTAAAACAAAATTATTAAAATCTGAATTTTGAAAAAAAAAATTGACAGAGGCAGAATTTTGACATCAATCCGTTTTATTGAGATAATCTCTGGAACTACTGAACCAATTCTAAAAAAATCTTTCACTATCTTTTTATTTTATTTTTATAATTTAAAGCACGTAGGCTGGTTTCCTTCTAACTGCATATAAATTGTAAACGCTGCGATTTTTAATGAAAGTTGACTTTGTGCAAGTGAAGAAATATCATCTCTCTGCACTTTTTACTCCATTTGATTAAGCCACATAAATGTACGTCCCTCACCTACGTAAGTACTTAAAAATCGCCAGCAGAAATTGCATCGTTTCAACGCAGCCTTGATAATCTATAACTTGTATGAGTAGTAGCTATACTATAGTGTGTTTCCTAATGAATGAACTTTACTTTGGAAAATGGTTCTTCGGCATGTTCTTCGAAAAAAATCGTTTACGAGCATCACGAGTCCATTTTCCTCCGTTTACGCAGGAGGTGCAAGTTTCTTAAACATTTACTTAAAATTTACAGTAAAATGCTAAAAACAACGGCAACATTTACTACATATATATACCGCAATAGCCTTTTTTTTAAGCCCGAAATTCATTCTTTTGTTTAATTTTTTAATACAGTCTAAAAAAAATACTCAAAATTACAAAAAAAAAATTATTAAAAAACAACGGCAGCAGTTAACACAAAATGGGCCTTACCAATAACCAAACGATAAACACGCGTTTTGATAAATGCCTGGTTATACTTTGAAGACGAGTTGATTTGTGTATTTATACCAATAATCAAATTAAACACACCTTTAACTAATTAGCGCTCTATTAAAAAATCTAGTACATTATTTGTAAAATAGACAGCTGTTGACATGACATTTGTGTTATTTTGCAAAATAAACAAACAATTTTTCTGGTTCCAAACAGAGATTTAAACTTTTTTTATTTATCAAATTAAAAAAATGAGTTCCAACGACCAGGATATAATTGATTATAAATTGGCACTACAGGTTAGTTTTTTTTTTGTTGCAGTAATAATCATGTTATAAAATAATGCTAATTTAAGGTTTGTGAAGTCCACTGTGAGGTTCATCATAAGTCTTGTTCGAGAGGACATCACCTCACTAACCAACAGAAGTGAGGCAATTACAGCAGGCTTTACTGATTCGATTAGCAACTCCTTCAGGTGGAGTCCAATTCGAGTAACGAGTAACGACTTCTCTTTGACGATTTTATTCATTTCAAATATTTCAATCTTAAATTGAAATTTACAATCAATTAAACAAAAATAATTGATTTAATTGAATATTTTATTTACATTACTCGAGTGAGAATAACATAGAAACGACAAATAAGAAAAATTGTTTTTTTTTCTCTATTGCTTTAAGCTGTCAGATTGATAGCACAAACGGGGTGTGTACACAATTAGACATGAGTTTCTTCACTTTAAATTTAGAGACACATTTATGGGGTTTGCAATCAATTTATTTTTGATTTGGATCTGTCAAAAAGCCAATTTTTACCATTTTGGCGTTCCATTGGGCAAAATAAATTGATTTATTTTTGATTTAAAATCAATTTTATCTAATTTTTTCGGCAGACTTTACCCTCCCTCTATTAACACTAACAGAATTTACAGCTGTCAGATGGCAAATGTGTTGTTTGATTACACAACTACAATGACAAAAATTAATTAATTTGAAATCGTGTTCCATTCGCCACGAAAAAAATCAATTTTTAAATTGAAATCAGGAATTAACGAATGGAAAACTCCATTAATGTTAAGCTGACAATTAAATTGATTATTGGTATGGTTAATTTTTTAGAGTCCACTTAAATATTAAAGTGATCTCTAAATTTGGTTATTGGTAAGGCCCAATATCTTATGCCTTTTTTTAAAGATAGAAATCTGTTCTTTTCTTTCAAGTGTTTTCGGAAAAATTACTTCCAAACTTAAAATTGAAAAAAAAATTTTAAAAAAAAATGTATAACTACTGATATTTTTTGAAATTTTGAATTCCAGTACTGAATTTTTTCTTTATTATTCACTGCTCCTAATAATTTTAAATAAAATACTGAAAACCAACTGGTTCTATGTGTATTGGCTTTCGAGAAAATTGAAAATTACGAAATCTATCTTCTTATATTAAATATTGATTATTTTGGATATATGTAAAGTTATAAAATGAATTAATTCTTTGAACCCTTGAAGAGTGCCACTTTTGTTTCCCAAACTTCTCATAACACTTAAAAAAAGAAAATAGAACACAAATCATGGGCCTGGTTTAGTGAATTTGCATTTATAATTGCAGCTGTTTTGACTTACTGAAGTTATTTAAAAGCTGATAGTTTAATAGGTTTGTAACATTAAAATTTAGCCACCCTGTATGCGAACTGCAAACAACAACTAAAAAACAATTTCCCTTGGCAATGCTGCAACACCACACACCTTCTGAAATCCACTCACTTATACCATCAACTTTGTATACCCCCAATTATCAATAATTCTCCATTTGTACCAACATCATCATCACCTTGCATGTTTACCTGTTTGCAATAAATTTCCCCTGCGCACAGCAGCAGCAACATAAAGGTAATTTTTTGTTTTTTTTTTTTTGATTTCCTCGTTTTTCGAACCCAAAACCAAAACAACCAAAACTGCGCTCACTAATACACCTTTTCTATACCTATGGATTATGAACTTGTTTTCTTCCCCTCTCTTTCTATGCCACCCCCTTAAATCAGTCTAACCTGCTCTAACTCCGATCAAAACCTAAAAATACAGATAGACACCTCTTGCTTTCTCACGTAAACAACAAATTAAAAAAAAAAAAAAAACAGTGCAAATGTTCAAGTCGAGCTCTGAAGCTGAGCTCTCTATAAACCTTTCGGTCATTATCTTCAGTCATTCGGTTTGATTCTACCTTTAAACCCGCCGAACACGAGTACACGAGAGAATAGAAACAAAAACAACAATTTTCAATTCAGTGTGGTGAATTCGTGTTGTGTGTGAAGTGTGACACAAGAGAGTGTTGAATATAGTAATATTGCTCCTTTTGCACAAGCAAAGCTTGACACGGACATCACCATAATAATGTCATTCTCATTCGTTAGAAGTATCCGTATCTCTTGGGTGCTACTTGCGCTGCGCTTGGAGAAAACGTAAAGAAGAATACCATCAACCACCAACAAACAAATTCGAATCCGAAACCGAATCCGAACGAAACGAACTTCTTCTCCGTGCCGTGCGCCATCTTGTTCTTTGCTCTCGAACATCATAGTTGGTCTTGGTTTGGTTGGTATCTCAAAACACCACACTACTTTGTGACGACAACGGTCTTTGGTCGTGTTTTTTTGCTCTATCTCTTCGGTTAAGATATTATTTTTCGTTCACTTAAAGTGACGGTACTTTTTCCGAGTGTATGTTATGTATCTCAAAAGTCGTTTGCAAAATATAGAAAAAAAAAAAATCCTTAATCTCAAAACGACTTTCGTTTAACGTTGGAATAAAAGCATAACGTTCTTCTATGGCTAGAGAAATCACGGTCGTTAACGGTTGTTGTTATCTAAGCAGTTCGTAAGATTAAGGGTATACCTACATCTTCATTTTCTTACAAAAAAATAGAAGGTGTACAACAAATTATTGGCCAAACCCCTACTGGCAAAAAATGTCCCTATATCAAAATATCAAGTGAATAATTTCCTTTTGAAAGTTTTAATTTTTTTTTTAAATTGAAATAAGCAAAAAAAAAAGCAGTGAAAAAGTGTGTAAATCAATAAAATATCTATATAATGTAGATACCCATGTGTGAAGCTCTGGATAATGTATCTGTATATCTATATCGTCCTGTAGTTATGTGTGTAAAGGAAATAAGGAAAAAGTTCAGTGGTAGTGTTTCATAATACCCCCCCACACACGGTTACCCCAAAAATTATAATTCCCCCATCGAGCAAAAAAAAAAAAATGAATAAAATACTCACAAGGATTTAAAGACCAAAAAAAAAAAAACAAAACGAGTGAGCAGTATATCTATGTACAACGACGGTCGATTAGTAGATACGGCGCGTCGGATTTGAGAATAGCTTAAGTTTTCGATTCGACAAATTTCAGGCGTTTTTTTTTTTTTTTCGTTCCAAGGAAACAAAAGGAAAAATCGATAAGCTACACTCTCTCTCGCTTCTCTATCTCTGTCTATTTTAAGCACTCATGGATTATAACTTGGCTTAAATTATACCTATTCTACGTCACAAGGATATCTACACCCAACCATCAACATAGATACTTTGTTTGAGGTAATGAGTTGAACAAAAAAAAAAAAAAAAAAACAAAATGTATATACATATTTATCTATATAACGAAAAAATAATTTAAAGAAAATTGCATGTGCTTGCTGAGTTTTTTGTGCGAGTTGCAAGTTGCAACATTGGAATACACCTTAGCCCCTGCGTCTGCCTGTCCCTGCCGCTGTATAACTTGCACCCATATTACATACCTATATGTATACCTACCTATACGCAATCAGCAGTTAAAGATTGCATCGTGCACCGTGTCGTCTGATGTATCTGTGGTATAGATACTTTTTTTGTTTGTGTATATTAACATGTGCAGAATTTACACCAAAAACCAGTCTGCTACAAAAAGCGCAGGGGGCTTCAGGTACCCCACCTACTCTACCCAACACTCGTTTTAAGCCCAAGAACACTGGAGTTTTTTTTTTTATTTTTTTTTTCAATAAAGATATTCAGGAAACGTATAGGTATAGATACTTTGGTTGGTTGACTTTAACTCTCTTATGTATAGCTTCAGTTACCTCCCTACTCATAAATTAAACAAAAAAAAAAAATGTACGATTCTACCCAAAGTGTGACGACACGGACGACAGAGCGGCGTGTAATGTGTTTTTCCATTTCCATCTATGGATTAGTACAGCATGGTGGATTAAAAAGAGAGAAAAAAAAAAAATATTAATATCGGTAAGCATAAGCGCACCTACCTAGATGTTTCGTTTTCGCATCCAAGGTTAAGGCCGGCTTTTTTATTTTGGTGTAGGTAGGGTAAGGTAAACTATCTATAACTAGCATTTTTTTTTTTGTTAAGGAGACAGTGGCTTTTAAGGGTTTACTTTCAATTATTCTTTTTGTGTACCTCTATCATTTTTATTTCAAGGTCTCAAATTTCAAAAATTTTAAAGCTAGGACTTCAAAGCTTGTTTCCTTCAACAATATAAATACCTATGTAGATACTATAGCATAGAATATCTTGAGGATGTGGTTATCATAAGATGAAGCTTGCTGTGTTTTGAAAAAGTGCCAAAAGCTTTTCACTTCTGACTTCATGTAGATAAAGGACGTGCGAACATGAAATGCAGGACTTTCTAGTTTTTAATTTTTAACCTTTCACTGCAAATTTATAGAAATGATAAAAAGGTTGAAGTGGTGATCCAGATGCGGATTTATAGGGCAATTGAGAAATTGAGAATTATTTCTTTATGTACGGTTGCAAGAGGACGATACAGCGTTTGCTGGGCTCCGCTAGTATAATAAAAAATATCATCAAATCCCTTTAATCGTGTCATTATCGTCACGAATCTTAAAACTGTTTTTGTTTTATGTTGTTTATATATATTTTTTTTTTTAATTTGTATTCCAGTTTATATTTCCGTCATGAAATTCAATTCAAACCATTTTATTTTTTTTTTCGAGATTGGATAATCAAAAAATGTGCTAGTCGTCATCCATAAAACCACTTAAAAAGATATTCATATGGATCTCTGCCACCAAATGTCAGAAGTGTCAGTGTGAAATTAAAAAAAAAAAAAAAAAAAACAATCTGACAGCACTCCCTGGTTGGAAAACAAAACCAAATGGCGAAGGCGCACGAAGGCGAGCCAAACAAGTCGTGTGTTTAATAATAGTGATTAATGGCCGAGTTCAACGCACATCTGAATATTCAGAATTCTGAATTTTTGAAGCCCTTGATTGGCCAGCTGTCAGAAAAAGTTCTGAAAATTCAGATGACTTCTGACAGCTGGCCAATCAAGAGCTTCAAAAATTCAGAATTCTGAATATTCAGATGTGCGTTGAACTCGGCCAATATGTAATAAAATTAGTTTTTTTGTATCAAACACTTACAAAAATGTTCACTAAAATGTTTAAACACTAACTAATACGTAATTCGATCGAAAATTTAAGTTTTCAGTTCCAAATACAAAAAAAATCAAATGACCGGATTTTTAACACTGCCAAGAGCATGTAAATATTTTCCAACCAGGGACTTTTTTTGTTGTTGTTTTTAGTTGTCAAATTAGAAAGAGAAAAGACAAAGACAAATCTTGGAAGATCTCTATAGCCAAGGGGTTTCTTTTTTTCAAAAAAATGTAATAGATTTTTTTTTTGGTGGAGAGGGAAATCAATACCATTTTTTTGTTCCTGTTCAAGGAAAAATAATTGATTAATGTGTTGAAAACGAGAAAAATTGGAGGAATGTATTTACAATTTTGTCACTTGAAATTATTTGTTTCGCATTAAATAAATTATATTTAGTAACAAAATACCATCAAAAAGAGGATATGTGCAAATTTGTGTTACGAAAAGTGACGCTGATGATAAAAATTTAGAAATGTGACCAGTTTTAATTTTATGAAAAAAAAACACACTCAATTTAATTTATAATCGCATTATAGTGAGTGCATAGGGTTGTAAAGGGTCTTTTTTTTAAGATGTATAGAACTTTAAAATGGAATAAAACAAAGATGATTTTTTTTAAATTGACATAAAATTTACTTTATTCGAAAGATAATCTTCTGGCATTATAATTTAAATATGATTTCTGGCATATGACTGCCACGGCTGGCTCGGACGTAGTCTAATCTGGAGGTCCAATTTTTGATGACTTCTTCCAACATTTATGGCCGTTTATCGGCAATAACGCGGTGAATGTTGTTTTCCAAGTGGCCAATCAATTCGGGCTAATCGGCGTAGACTAGCGACTTCACATATCCCCACAGAAAATCGTCAAGTGGCGTTAAATCGCACGAGGCCAATTCACGGGTCCGTACCGTGAAACTATGCGGTTACCAAACGTTTCCTTCAATAAATCAATTGTGGCACGAACTGTGTGACATGTTGCGCAACCTTGTTGAAACCACAGCTGCTGCACAGTAATCATGGCTCTAAAGCGGTCACCATTGACTGTTACGATCTGGCCAGCATCGTTTTTAAAGAAGTACCGACCAAATATTCCACCAAACCATAAACCACACCAAACAGTCAGTTTTTGTGGATGTTACGGTGTCTCAACATACACTTGAGGATTATCATCACTCTAAATACGGCAGTTTTGTTTATTGATGTATCCATTCAAGCAAAAGTGATGGACGATTATGTTGACCGTAAAATGGACGCAGTGCGCTATACGTATTTCGAATAGAACCATGATTTTCAAAATAAATTCGCACAATGTGGAAGCGTTGTTTAAGCGTCAGTCTATTCATGTCAAAATGCCAAACCAAACTGACAAAATGGCTGCCAGTTAAAATAGTGTTGCCAACTTAAAGTTCTATACCTCTAAAAAAAACACCCTTTACATACCTTATAATTACTTTAAACGCGAAAATGTCACTTTGACTTTTAAGAAAAACAGATATACCTACCTTGCTACAACCTACATAACTTCATATTTTGAAGAAAAATAATATTTTGTTTGTATGATAAGAATAGTTCACAAAATTCCCTATGAAAAAAAAATTAAAGAAAAGGATCTTATTTAATATCTGGATTGGGGCTGGTACTGTTCTTTCACTGGCACGGATTCGATATTGATTGAATTGAGGAACAAAAAACAAAATACTCAAGAAATACGAAAAATATTTTGCGCTGGCCGACCAGCCGGTTTGGGATAGCTTTAATTCTTTCAATGAATGGGTACGTTCAACGCATTACGTTTTACATCTGAATTTTTAGAGCTTCTGATTGGCCAGCTGCCATAAAAAGTTACATGACTTTTAGTGACTTTTAGTTACGTTTGATTACGTTTTATCTGAATTTTCAGCCAAAAATTCTCATCTGAAAATTCAGAATAAGGTGATAGTGGTGGGGGAAATGTTGAAGTACTATACATAGAAGTTGAACTTTATGATTTTCGCTGTGGTTAGTGGTTGATTTTGGATGATTAATTTTCATCACGAACAATTTAATATTTTTTACATAAAAGAATTGATCGTTTATTGATAAGTGAGTTGCTAAATCAAAAGAAAAACTATTCTAAGAAAAATTTTCCCAGAATTCTACATCGCAATATTGTGGAATTATTTTTTCATTAAACTTCACATAGTCTTGCTGTAATTTGTTGCTGATTTAGTCAAATAAATCACCACCAGAACTGCTGACGCTTAATTTTTAATTTAAGAATATAATAATTAATTATTTTTTTTCCTTTTAATGTAAATCCTTAAGGTAAATGCTAGCATTTGACACAACAACTTTGGACTGAAAATTCAGATTTTTTGTGCGTTCAACAGCATAAATTCAGATCTGAATTTTCAGATTTTGTGATTGAACGTGCCCAATAACATGAGTTTTTAGTTTCAAAATATTTAACTATATTATTTCCTTACACTAAAATAACACAAACAAACAATTATTAGAACAATATTAAAACAAATTAATATTAAAATAAATTCTGCGGCGCGCGCATTAGAATTCTTGGCTTGAATTTTTACTTTGACAAACAGCTGAGTTTTGTTAATCAGTTGTGGCAACAAAACGTAATAGATTTCCTAGTTTTAGTACTTTATTTGACACAAAAGAATTTAGAAAGTCTCGAAAACCTTGCGATCGAATTCGATGTTGTTATTTCTTTTATGGACGATTTAGGCTCAGTTTTTCAGTGGTGAATTAAACCAAATTTAGCTAACTCTAGAACTAAATTAACCCATAGTTAACTAATGAAGCAGTTTTTTGGTGGAGAATGCATGCGAAACGACTAAACGAGCTCGTGGGTAAAAGATCTAAAGCATCTGTTAAGTTCATCCTGAGTTAACCCACCAAATTTGATGAGTTAACTCGGGTTTAACTTTAATCCTGCACTTAAAAACTGGACCTTAGAGTAAGATGTTCTGTGGGGATTAACTACCTTCATATGAAACCAATACTTGACATAAAGAGTAAGTGCTAATGACTTCAAATCTCAGGTAAAAAACCTCAACGAAAAGGGCAAATTATACAACAACAAACCAAAAAAAAACACAAAACGAACCCACAAAAGTAATTTGAGTTGTCTCCGGGGGGAAAGACGAATCTTTTTGTTTTCTGCTCTTAAAGATATTTTGACAACACGATAAGAATCGTGTTTTTTGTTTTGTTTTTTTTTTTTCTTTCTTTTCTGCGATCGAGTCAAAAAAAAAACAAAAATTGAAAAAAAATATAATAACAAAAAATTTCCCCACATAGATACAACAGGGAAATAATAATTATAAGCATGACAGACAGCGGTAGCGAGCGCGGAACGGCGTTGTGTAGCACAGAATTTGACATCAGAGAAGCCCCCGCGTATTGCGGTATCTATTGTGGGGTCAGTTTCAGTTATACCTACATAGTAGTAGAAGTGGACTTACCAATTTTGTCTTATTTGGAGAATGGCACTATTTGTGTATTTGTCTGTACATTCTGCTGCTTTTTGACGCTATTGTATAGTTTGAGCAAGTGTTAGAAAACTGGGGCTTATAACATCCATACAAACACAGGCAAACTGTTGACGTTGAGTGGTGGTAACAAGTGCACCCAACCAGGAAATAAATCAAAAAATTAATAAAGCCATAACACAAAAACAAAAACAAAAACAAAAAACGCTACTTGATGGGAATTCTCAAGCTCCATAGTAATTATAAAAAAAATATATGTATATGTGTACTTACTTACCTCAGACAATGGGCAGTAAATTCTCTGCTCACCATCGAACAATTAACAAAGAATTAAAAATATAACAGGTATTGAATGGAATTGCAGGGTTGCCATGTGTTTCTTTGTTCAAAATCATCAACAAAGAATCTAAGAATAAAAAAGCAAAGAAAGAGTTTATTGATTGATTCGAAAATTCAAAGAGAAAAAAGGCAAACAAAGGGAAACAATAATTTTCAGAAAATGTACACAAAAACTTTTGAAACTTTTGAAAACTTTGCAGCTGATACGAAATAAAAAAATCACATTACGTAATCGTACAAGAGAAATTGTAATAGTTACGTAGCTCGGCAAGTGAAATAAGTCGTGAAGTACTCATGAGTAGATTCTAACGATAATCTAGTACTACCAACTTATCATGCTTTCATGGCGAGTAGAAGAGATTTGTAGGGAAATAAATTCTGTGCGTTCCATTGAAAATGGCTAGCAAAGTACTCGTGAATGCTTTGCCACCTCGAAAGGAGCACGGCTATTGATATCTAATTGTACCAGATTACCTATTAACAGACAAAGACTCTACTAAGTTAGTTTATGTGCGCGCAGAGATGATTATGTTACATCTGTTTGTCAGTTTTTTTTTACTTTAAGGAGTAATGAATGCCTTATAATAATTGTTGTGTTGAACACAGTGCGAGCGTTAAGGACATTTAAGTCTAGTTTTTCAGTGCGAGATTAAAGTTAAACCAGAGATAACTCATCAGATTTGTGGAGTTGACTAAGAATTAACTGAACTAGTCGTTCCGCATGCATTCTCCACCGAAAAACTGCTTCCTTAGTTCACTATGGGTTAATTTATTTCTATAGAGTTAGCTAACTCTACTGAAATTCACCACTGAAAAACTGGGCCTTATTTGGAGATCATCTTAGTCGTTTGGACTCGGAAGAAAATTATAGATCTATATATTTTTGCCGTTATGGTAAATGCATATAGGACTGTCATTTTGGAGGGATGGGTTCGATTAAACGGCTACTGCCTCTTGCGAGGAAGCTACAAATTATCATCATGTCATGAATAAGATTAGGAAGAAAATTGTAGGTCCCCTCCATTCCTGCAAACAAACAACACACACAAACGGATACTTGAGAGTTGTAAGTCACTCGGCCCTGGCTCTCAACGAGCTCTTGCGGCACCAAATTTAGTTATTCTATTCTTGCCGACTAACAACACGCACACAGAAATGTTTGAGAGTTGTGATTGACTAGAACTTTCTTCACATTCGTGATATACGACTAAAGAACGAATCTCTGTGCTTAGTTTTATTTCGAAAGTTAGGCTGGCTTGGTTGCAAACCATATTTTTTAGAAGGTCTTTGAAGAACTGTTGAACTTCCGTACCTGCCGTAGCGCCACACAGTGGTGCACTTTGTATGGGAGAGTGGAAAAAACTCCATATAAATATTTTACTGATTTTGATAATATTTTCAGGCGTTAAGGAATGGGATGAGAGATAAATGCATCTAATAATTGCCACTACCATGTCCAGTCTTAAGAATAAACTTAATGAAAACCGAGGTATTGTCTAAAACCTGTTTGTTTTGTTTTTTAAAGAAAAACGGCCAAACAAAGTTTTTCCCCACGTCCTCTTTTGGTGTGTGTTTTTTTGGATGTTTTGTAAGGAGGCAGTCTTTAATTCGATAAAATCTGAACCACCAAACGGATTTTAATAATATCTTTAGAGATGATAAAGGATAGTATAAGGAGTGACCACCCGCCCACTGACACTCCCACAAAAACGTTCATATAACTCTTCTCGCTCTTTCTATATAGTTTATAACTGTGTTCACTGCCGAGGGGCAAGTGGGTGGATAATTGTTGTCTAAATATGAACTTTAAGTAATCTACAGCGAGAATAACCTTTTTCATCTCTGAGGAAATTGTAGCTTTTTGTATAAGACCCTTGAATTCACTTACTGCCGACTAATTCGTATACATATCGATGTTCAGTGTCAAATTAGGATAAGAAATACAGAAACTCATCATCGAATTTTTGCCGACCCTGGCCCCACTGTGCGCAGCACTGTTTTCCCCAATGACTTTTTCCGTTTGAACAAATAACTGGCCGAACACAATGGTGTAGCTATAGAGCTTAAGTTTATATAGCATTGTCAATGTTGAAAGGTAGTAGTATACATCACTACAATGTACATCTGTAGCTGTAGCAAGAAATGGTGTTGAGTAAACTTCAGTTTTCTGCTACAGCTACACCATTGTGTTAAGCCAATGAAGAAAATTCCAAGAGTTAAGTATTTGCATTAGTTACTGTAAACTCCCGAATTGTCCGAAATCCTAGGATTGATCGGTAAAACATATCTAAATTTTATCTCATCGACATGGCAACAGTTGTAAAAATTCACTTTATTTCTTACTCCATTCCGGTCTTTTACAGTGTATGGAACAATTTAGCATCTGTTACTTGCATTCACCATATACATTCTAAAAGTCCGAAATTGAATATGAAATAAATTGAATTTTCCAATTTTGTCTCTATCTCGTAGGTAACATATATTTTTCACCGGTCAGTCCTACAATTTCGACCAATCCGGGGTTTTACAGTAACACATACATTTAATCAATTAATTTTAAGAAAAAGTGTTTGAAAACATTTTTCTGAAAAAAAGACTACTCAGAAAAGAAATATATTAAACAGAATGTTGTACTTCAAAAAACAGTCACAAGCCGGTTCGGTTTTGAGGAAGAACCAGTCTAAGATATATACATTCTTAAGTCCTGTATTTTATTATCCATTTGTATTCCACGTAAATTACTTCAGAACCTTTGTAATAGTTAAAGATTTAAAGGAAAACCTTAGGAGTGATTTTATAATTTTATGATACAAAATCATAATTTCCAGAATTTCCCCACTGTGGATTTTAGGGATTGATTGCTTTATTTCATTATAATTTCATTCATAAATTTTATAGATGATAAATTGTACTTAAAGATTCGTTATTTCTATGGTTCAATCAACAATACTAAATGATAACCTTTTTTAAAAACGTGTCTATACGTGGTGATTTATTTTCCAAGGCAATAATGAACATTGAAGTCTTATAGTACCTTTTTAGCCCACACAATAACTTCAATGTTGTAGGTATACAAAATAAAAAGTTCAACTACAAACTACCTACTACTTTGTAAATTCAATAGGCGTCAGGTAGGGCGATTTAATTCTTGTGATGTCTTCAAATATGCATAAAGAAGATCTACCCAAACAGGTTTATTATTGGTTGTATTTATAGCCGGAGAAATAATGTTGCATTAGAAAAATAAAAATAATAATCATATAAATATCAAACTATACATTAACATCATGTATTAACACATAATCACACGTGTGATACAATTGATAATAAGAAGTTGTGGACTATTAACTTGGCTTATTGTGACACATTTTGCTTTCAAACTTAGCAGAAAGGTTATAAGTCCATATTACCAGTTTGATATATTCATCAGAGCCGTGTGTTAAGGCGTGTGAAGAAAATATCAAAGTTAGTAAATTTTTATAGCTACCTATTTTGTATTTTTGTAATTATTAATTTTTCAACGATTTGTATATGCAAAGAATTTTGGTTTCATGCGGAACTATATCGTTAGCCATATTCTCTATAAAATGTTTTTTCTTTCATAATTTTATCATAAATTTTACTACAATCCAAAAATGCAACGCTACCCCCGAGGCTATTAGAACCAACCTGCGTCAGAAGCCGAGTCCCCAAGTAAGCAAAGCGCACAATCTGAAATAAAACGTGTTTCCAACACGAGAAAAAGGGTCAGCAGAACAAAAAAAAAAAAAAAAAACAAAAACAACATCATTTCTTTTAATTTATTTAACAAAACAAAAAATTAAACAAAGAAAACATAAATCTTTAAAAGCCGTAGTGACATAAAATCGAATGCAGTCAGTTAGAAATTGTTAATATTCGATGAGTCCAACATAAGTAATATATGGCTTCTCGAGAAATAGATTCGTTCTACTTGCGTATTAGACTCGTTACTCGTCTACCTTTTACACTTTATAGATGGGTCACCCACACAAAATCTATAAATGGACATCAGCACTTCGGCACACACTCACAATGTAGTATCTCGGCTTGTCGGTGAGTCGGAGCGAAAACAGAAACATAATAAAAAATACCTAAACCTAATAATAAATTCTGGCAGGTATGGCTTATTGCCTATAGTATACAGCAGGAGGGTGCTTCAATATATTCTCACACGCCACACCTGCATAAACACTTGAACAGAATAGTTCTTTTACCTAAGTGTGTTTTTCTTTGTCTTCTGCAACTCGCATTTGAAGGGATTTAAAGGGTGAATTTTGGGTTCAAAGAAAAATTAAACTAGAGATTAAATTAAATTTAATCAAATCTTGTACGATTTGAATGATATACACAGATAATGAAGAAATTAGACGCGGAAGGCGTGCAATAAGAAATTAAATTATATTCTAAGGCCCAGTTTCTCAGTGGTGAGTTAAACCAAAGTTAGTTAACTCTAGAAGTAAATTAACCCACACTAAACATAGGGAGTAGGAGAATTCATGCGGAACGACTAAATGAACTCGGAGGATAGAAAATAAAAAGCATCTGTTTAGTTAATCCTGACTTAAATCCCCAAATTTCATGATTTAACTCTGGTTTAACTTTAATCTTGCACCAAAAAAACTGGACTTAAATAGGTTAAAAGAGGGTTTAACTGAGTAAAGTTCTCGAATAACTAGAGATAAATCGGTTAATATGTTAAGGTCCAGTTTTTCAATGCGAGATTAAAGTTAAACCCGAGTTAAATAAACAAATTTGGTGAGTTAACTCAGGATTAACTGAAGAGATGCTTTTGATGTTTTATCCAACGAGTTTATTTAGTCGTTTCGCATGAATTTTCCACCAAAAAACTGCTTCCTCAGTTAACTGTGGGTTAATTTATTTCTAGAGTTAGATAACTCTGGTTTAACACACCACTGAAAAACTAGGCCTTAATGTTTTATAACATACAGGTTCATACTATGAAATTAAAAAAAAAAAAACACCTCAAAACCAATTTTGGGTGGTTTTTGATTTTTATCTTTTTTTAGGGTAATTCTAATAATCTCAAATTCAAACAGATTGATGGATGCAATTGTTTTGTACCTGTATTCGCGGAGATAAGTGAATATTGCTTTTGATCTAAAAATTGACTGATAACTCTTAATTGCTCGCATGAACAGGGTGGTTCAAACACAAATTACTATTTAAAAAATTATAAAAAGAAACAAAGCTCAATAAACCGTGACAGTTTATTGCAAGCAAGCCAGTCTCACTAACTGTTTGGACAATTTTTTTGCGAAGGGTGCTTTATTTCAGCCAAAAAAATTCTTTTCAATAAACGCAATAATTGGGATTGGGCAACACAATACTCACTTTTTAAACAAGTTTGCAAAATTTACCAACGTTTTTCAAAGAATAAAGCTGTGCATTTCGTTCTGCGGAGGTATGACATAAAAAAAAAGACAGTGGGTGTTTTGGTATTTAACGTCAATGTTAACGTTAACGAAGAGCTTCAGTTGACAGGGTCCCGCTATTTATGCAAACTCATAAAAAACAATAAATGTGGTCATAAAATGAACCCTAAAACTTCATTTCTCATGATTAAGGTAAAGGAAAAATGGACAAAAAAAAAGGCAAATTCAAACTTGTATAAATAAGTTCAGGAAAATGAAATCAGAAATCACGACAACCTACATGAACAAACAGGACCACTCAGCAACATTAACCAATTTAACTGTCAAAATACTGACGACCAAAATTGATTGATTGGCTGATTTTTTACGATCGAGTGAAATCTCGAGCGCTTATTATCTCGAAAACTTTACTAATTTGTTTATGGAAAATATCAAAGAACAAAATTGTAGCTTATAAAATTCAACACAAAAAGAAAATCGAACACTTTATTTTGTAAGAACAAAAAATTTGAACCAAAACGTGCGTGCGATTTTCACCCTTTTCACTCTTTTGGACGAAATTTCGGGTACTTTTAAGGAAACTCTCAAAACACATAAGAATCAAGATATCTACCAAAATTCAGCTTTGTCGGAGTTTTTATTTCGAATAAGTAAAAGTCCAATTTTCCTTGGCTACAGGATACTTTTTTTTTGTCTACACAAACATTCGAGGGTGTCAAAAAAATTCATATGACAAGAGTCAAAATAAATTTGATTTTCGATTTTAAAAACTGAAAAATTTAAACTTATTGTATTTTTGTTATTTTTAAACTCGTGTCTCAGATTTTTGATTCAATTCGTTTTTTTGGCAGTATATCATCATCATGTCCTGTGACCCCGTTCGAAGAATAGAGCGCCAACAAATCGTCTCCATACTTCACGGTCTGCAGATAGATATTCAGCCCTATCACGAATTCCATCGTACTAAGCAACTTCTTACGAATCCCGAAAAAAACTATCACAGAATCCATCGTTGTGAAAAATCTCATACAAATTGCCATTACGAACGGAATCGGTGATAATTTTTTTTCGGGATGCGTAAAGTTTCCGATTACGATGGAATTCGTGATAGGGCTGATTTTACCTGATGTGGCCACGTTTTTCTCTGGGATTCTACTTCTGCTAAGACTGTTGATTTATATGTTGTTCTTGGTCTTCCAAACCGCCGTACACCTTGATTCCATTCAAAAGACTGCTTCGCAATGTCATCGTTTGGTTTCTTGAGCGTGTGACCAATCCATCTCCATTTACGCTTTTTTTATGTCGACTTCGAGCTGCTCTTGACGTGTACGAATTCTTAAATCCGAATTTTCAACCATCACCTCCTTGTAGGATTGCTGCTATCTTGCATTATTTATGTCGTTCAAATATAAAAAACGGTCAAAATTTTCAAAAAAAAAAATTAAGCTTTAGAATTTTTTCCACAGAAATTGTAGCTTTTAAATCTTTCTGATCATTGTTTATTTCAACTTCAATTTTAACCGTTATGGGTTAACGTCTTTTTGTTTAGGGCAACTTCAAATTTGTGCAAAAAAAATTTGTATTTTCTCATTTTTTTTTAGATTTTGGAAGGTCGCTTTTGAGCTAACTCAAAACTTGAATAGAAAAAAAAAAACGGTTATAGCTACAAATTTCGGGTGAGATCTAAATATTATAAAGCATTTAAAAAGCTAAAATTTCCGTTTTATTTGAACTGACCGAAATGCACTTTTTAAAGATATTTAAACTCTAAATGCAAATAAAAAATGATCCATAAAAGCCACAAAATTAATTTTGAGCAGAAAATAAGCCTTTAAAAAGCTACAATTTTATATATTAAGAGAGTTAATATTTTCGTTCGCTAACTTCAGACTTAATAAGCGAAAACTTTAATAACTAAGAAACCATGCGAGCTAAAGGGCCTTGTGAATAAAAAAAAAGCTAAAGCTAAAACTTGGATTTTTAAGTAAAAGCTAGATTTTTTGTGAATAAAAATAAGCTTAAACTATAGCTAGTTAAAGATGTCTTTTAGTAATAGCTATTTTAAAATAGCCAACGCTAAATTCATTCAGTTTAAACTTGTTTTTCCAGCCTAAGCTTCAATTTGTGTGAATAAAAATAGCTTAAACTAAAATATTATAGTTAAAGCTACAAAAAAATCAAGACTTTTTTTCACCTGTCTAGAAAGCTTTGACTAGTTAATATTTTTAGTATTGTGTTTAGTTAAAATGCGAATATAGGCGAGTTTATACGTTTCCCGGAGCTTTTGGGCAATAGACTGCACTCATATTCAGTGTTGACATTTTGACTGGTTTCCAGTCAGATTTGACTGGATTTTATCGGCGTTAGCTGGAAATGAAAAACAAATCCAGTCAACTGTTTTTTTTGACTAGTTTTTTGACTGGATTTAATAATTCAATTTGCACCTGAACCTAAAAAAAAAATGTTTAAATACACTTCCAAGTCAGTGTTAACCAAGTGTAAACGAGTAATTATGCAGTGAAATCCACAAACACATCCATTTTTGAACCTTTCTGACAAGACATCTGAGTTGAATTAACGATAATGTGAATTTCTCTATGAAATGTGTAGAAACATTTTACATTGCCATGCTTTTGTTATGATGTTTTAAGATCATTATTTTATTTTGTATTTTTTCTAAACTTAATAAATGTTGAAACTGTGCTTTAGAAAATTATTTTGTGTTATTATAAATGAATGCGAAAGTTGTTTCAATCAGTTTGCAAGAACTGAAAAATGTTCCAGTAATGTGAATCACTCTAAAATCCGAAAAAAACTTGTTTTAATTAGTTCGAATTATCGAGGGACTACTGTATTTTCATTTTTGACTGTTTTTTTTTTGACTTAAAAACAGATTTCCATATGTTTGACTGTTTTTTTTTTTTGACTGGAGTCGGAAGAAACAAATCCATTCAACAAGTGAGATTTGACTGGATTTGGAATTTTGAACTGGGAACACTGCGTCATATTTCTATTTCCAAACCCCCAGGATTTTCTGATAAATAAATAAACCGGTGAGGCTTCCACTGCCTTTATCTACAAGCGACATGCAATGCATCAGCCGAAAAATTCGCAAGTGTGGACGCCCATCGATTCAATCGCACGAAATTGCTCTTGCTATAAGATGGCTAGGCTTGGAATATAAGAAAAGGTACAATTACAATTTTAATGGAAAAGTATGAAACAGGTACTAAAAACTTGTGCGAGATGTTAGTTAAATTTTAAAGAATAACTCAAAATAAGAACATTTTTTGCGGAACTTTTTTAAATATCAGAACTGTCTTATTAGAGCTAGCCGGCCTAGATGAATTATAAAATCAAATTTCTCTTCTAGGGCATTACGTACGAATTTGAAACAAATTGGTCAACAGTGAACGCATAGACGCAGAGACTGTCGGACAACATGATAAAAAGAATTTTTACCCGCAACTAATACTTGCCCTAAAGAACAGATAAACAATTATGGAAAAACAAAATTTAAAACAACCTTCCTTTTCGCTTCGGTCTATATAAAAACAGTTCTAGCTAAAGCTATCTAAGTAGAAACATGTGATTAAAAAATCGAGATCTTAAATAACGAAGCTAAAGCTAGAATTTTCCAGCTCAAGCTATTTAGCGTTATTATTTTTTTTGTTCACATAAAACAAAGCTTAAGCTAGAACTGTCTAGCCGTGTTTTGGTGACGCAAACATTATATATAACCACATATAATGTATGTAATGTAGCAGCAAGAACTGTCGACCCATTATAGTAGCCTTACAATAAACCTTACATTATCTTCCATTTTGCATTGTTCTGATGATGGAGATTCGTTTTAGCAATTAAGTCATTTTGCATGTCGTCCCTTCATCACATCACTGTCAACTTGAACCCTTAGGCCAAAGGTAAACATTAGAGTGCTATAGTTGTGTGGGAGAGAACAAAGAAAATTTTGCAACCACTACGCCACACCACAAATACATATGTATACATATACATATATCAGGTGGATGGTGGACTTATGAATAGGGGTTGTTATTCTTTTTTCTAAAATACAACTTTTATTTTCCTATTTATTTTGCACATTCTACTTATTTTTTTGTAAAGACAATTATTTATAATAGAAGAAAAAAAAAATAAGGTGTACTTAGCCATAAGTATAGAGGAAGAGGGAGAAGAGGTTTCTTTTCAATATACACAATTGCGGCTCTACAGACAAAACAAAAATATGTGTTTTTTTTCCCAGCTTCATAAATACAATGGGTAGAGCTTAGTTACAACATCTCTTTTGTGAAGAGTATCTATAGGAAATAAGACCTTGAATATTAGGTATATGTATGTTCTTTTGTAAATGAATATTGTGACAGGTTGAAAGAATGTAAATATGTACATAATATTCCAAGTCAGGTAACTATTGTTGCTAACTGCCATGTAACGTTTAATTGAGAAAATACAATATATAAAGAACATTTTTCAAAAAAGCATTATACAAGAAATGTAAGGTTAAACAAGATTAGTACAAAAAAAAAATATTTTCTATTAAACTACTTTTATTTTAATAATATTTTAAATAAAATACGTTGTTTTCGAACTTAAATTGATAAAAAAATTGATGATTTGGTGACGAAAATATTCTATTTGATGAACAACTTAATATTTGCGGCTTAATAGTAAAAAAGGTTGAGTGGCCTAAAAGGAGTGCCATAACCTCTTTTATACACAACACAGTGATGAATTATTATTGAAAAAAATAAGTTTTTAATTGAATGTTTTCGTTACAGTTTACGATTTTTTTCTCAAGATCAAGTTTTTTCGTCAAATCTTTTGTTCGCCTTGAATTTTTTTTTTTAATTTTATTTTTTATTTATTTTTTTAGGAATCTCAAAACTCATGTACCCTACCAGCAATATGACGTCTTATCAAACAAAAATCCCATCAAGACAATTATAATTCGAAGCATTTACAAGCTAAAAGGGCACACAGAAACTCTCCAATCATGCATCCATTGTCTGATACTATGAGCAAAAGCCGTGAGGATTTGGGTTCAGCTCTTAAAATCGATGATCATCATGGAAGTAATCTTAGCCTTAGTAAGGATCAAACGGATAACATTCGAAGAAGGTAAGTCAGTTATACTTATGTGTAATGAAAATTAAACTATTGTCAATTCTTTGACTTCAAGAACTCTATAGTTCACTTTCAATCCACACAATTTAAATAAAATGCACGACTTGATTGTATTTCTTATGGTTCAAGGTTAGGACATATGAAAAAGCCTTGATGATACAAGTTTAGCCAGTGCAAGAACCTGATAACTCCAAATTTCTGAATGGTAAATAACCGATAATTTGTCCCAGGTAGAATGTCTATCTTGAACGGACTATATAACAACTTTTGAACATCATTAAATGCACGAATTTTAGTCAAAATCCTTCGAGCCTTCCTTCGAAGATTATGGAAAAAATACCAAAACTTTTTTATGGGCACTACCCGATTACCTTAAAAAAAAAAATTATTATAAATTGTCTTCTAAGGGAATCATATAAAAACATGCTCTGCACCAAAATAAAAATAAATCGATAAACCCTTTTAAGCTCTAGTTGGATGAAAGACCCACATTTATTTTTAGAATCAAAATTGTATGGCTCCAGGATCTTAGCACCCTTATGCGGAATACTAGCAAAAAAAAAGTATGCCAACTAAAAGGTCCTAGTGATCCCATGAAAGGTCAACAGAAAATGGTGAGCAATAAGTTTTTTGTGAATTTGTGAGTTTTTTGTCAAGGTCGTATAGGTTGTAACCTTGAAAATCGTTAAAAATTCAGAAAACAAAACGAAAAACGCTGTCTGAATTATTTAAAAAAAAATTAATTAATTTATGGACAAAAAATTTTAAAAATCGTTATAGCGGTTTTTTTTTTAAATATTTGTGGATTTATACAATTTTTCAACATTTAAAAATACTATTTTTAAGTATTTAATAATAAACACCTAAAAACCTAATTTAAAAAAAAATACGCTAACCCGTTTTCAAAATATTAATTTCTAAAAGAAAAAAAAAAAATTAATTAATTTCAAAATCAAAACGATATATTATTTTGAAAATGTCTATATGCAACATTATTAAGAAAATTCTGTATAAAAATTTGTATTTAAATCGGCTAAGCCTTAAACGAATCAAAAATAACATAAATAAACGGTTCTATGGCAGCGACAGATTTTAGTAATTGTTTGTTTTTTTTTTTACCAAACCGGTTGCATGTCAGGTAACGGTATTTTTGGAGCTTAACAAAATATTAATTTTCCCTCTATCAAATCAAGAAGAAACCTAAAGTTCAAAATTTCAAGAAAATCGATGTATATGTATATGAAGGTACTGAAGAATATTTGGTAAAAATTGATATATGTATTCCAAAACTCAGAAATTGAATTTTTTTATTAATTTTTTGCATATTTTAGGCACACTAATTTCTATTTCTAACAATTTCGAAATTTATTCATTCGGAATTTTTGTTTTTGTATCAAGGGCTTTAGATGCATTCTAAATTGCTGTATTGCGAATATATCAGTTAACTATTTATAAGAATTTATAAAAAATTTTATACAATCTGACAAGATTAAAAGTTGCACTTTTCAAAAGCCATATAATTTTATTTTTCTATGAAGGTTTTTATAACATCTATACAAATTTTATTTCACATTGGATGTTTGTCAAAAAGTTCATGTAAGTTGAACTGAACTTAATAAAAAATTGCGTATTAACAACGCCCTCACTAGTCAACTGATGAGTCCAAGAGAGATCGCCGGGATGAAAAGCCAATTTTAATGGACTAAAGGCCGTTAAAAGCCATTTTGAAGTTTATTTTTTATCGAGCAAAAACCTCACTTTCAGCTTGTCAATGTCTAAGTAAAGAAGATTATAATTGTTCAAACTATACATTTTGGCAAAATAGTGTTTTGACTCAGACCATATACCTGATTGGGTTATAAATCTACAAGTAAAAAATCTTGTCAGTCAGACCTATTGACAATTATTCCATTTATTAAACTGCGTTCCACAGCTAGTTTCAAACAGTTTCAGTCCGCTAGATTAAGTCATTTTTAGTCCGAAGCCGTTCCACACATCAAAAATTGCACTTTTCTTCCTAAAGAGAGCGCTCAAGTGTGAGGAAAAAATATCCCCTCCTTACTTCCTTGAGTTATGATTCTTGAAAATATTGATCCAGATTTATCATTGATCTACGGCAACTCTAGTCAAGTATAATTGTCACGTTTGGTCCGTAGTGCGCAATCCGTTCACGAAATTTTGACAGAGTTTCCCTTCTCTCTGAGAGCATTTCATCCCCACTTCTCAAAATTTGACATTTAGCAAGATTTAGTGTGAAAAATCTCGGGAACAGACTTCTGAACAACAAAAAAATGTGTGAAAAAATACATAAAATGTCAGATCAGAAATTCAAAATTTCGAAATTTGTCAAAAAATTGGTCAAAATTTTTCCATTATTTGACAGAATTATTCCTACTGAAAACTATTGAAGCCGTACGGTAGTATGTAAGTTTTTCCACCTCACCCAGGCACGACCATCTCCCGGGTGCCTTTCAGTATGTATGTAATGTCATAATAATAGGTCTGTTTGGTAACGTGAAATTTTTCACAAATGTTCACTATTTTCTGTCAAAACCCATGGGAAAAAAAAACCCAGTTTCAGGAAACTTGGTAAAAGTTTTAGTTACCAAACAGGCATAATGTAATTCTTAAAGGTCGAAGAGTATGTTCAGCAATAAAAAGTAATGCGCAATTCACACCATACACTAAAATCTAGTTTACACGGAGACTATTTATATTTTCATTGTATTGAGTAATGTATAGGATCTGTAAAGTACACGTACTAACTAGAGTTGATTCCAAGTATCAAAATTGTTGAAAAGATTTTTAAGTCCAAAATTTAGTTAAATGTCTTAGGCGCCAGATTTTGAATGCGAGATTAAAGTTAAACTTGAGTTAACTCATAAAATTTGGTGAGTTTACTCAGGATTAAATGAACAGATGCTTTTATCCCGCCGAGTGTATTTAGTCATTTCGCATCTGTTCGACACCGAAAAACTGCTTCCTCAGTTCAATGTGAGTTAATTTAATTGCAGAGTTAGCCAACCCTGATTGGCAACTGAAAAACTAGACCTAGGAATAAAAAAAATAATAATTTAAATTGTGTACCCTTCGACCAGCTTAGAAGAAGGTGTTCGAAAATTAACTTAATAAATCTTGAAGAAACTCAGAGATCTAAAGCTGTTATCTACTATAAGGTTGGAATTTTACAAAATTTCTCTCACATCCTTTTGTATACAAAACTTTGTCATACAAAAACTAATCATTCCAAAAGACCTCCAGCATCCGATACAACAAAAAGAATGAAAACACCAGATTCATTGTGAAGTCGTGATTAAATTAAAAAAAAAAAAATAAATTAAAACCAAATTATATTGGCTTCAAAAATCTCCTTGGCATTTAGAGGTTAGTCGAGGCTTGAGACTATTTTAAAATATCTTAACATATAAATTGCAAAATGCTATTTATAAAACTAATTAAAATAAACCTAACCTGCTTTGCTCAGAGTGTAATTATTATTATTATTATTGCTATGCTATAACCTCACGATTTATTTCAATGTTAGCTAGCGTATTTGAAAACTGAATTGAAAACACTTTCAAATGCTTCATTATAGAACTTTGCCACATTGAACTTTTAGTTAATAGAATATCTATAATAAATCTTAGAATTATCAGGTTCTAGGCTTGAGAAACATTGCATAAACATCAACAACTAACAAATACATATACATACTTGGCATTAGAGCAGTCTGAATACATTGATAAGCTAGCTGGTAGACGTCTCGTCTAGACGCTTCGCTGCGCTGTCAATATGATGATGTGAAACCAGATGTGACTGACACTTTTTATTTTATTCACACGAGGTTGTATAATGCCTTGCGGATCAAGTTTTTGTAGAACTTTTGAATCTGATGATAATATAGGCGCAACAGTCGATTGGCAACAGTTTGGATACATTTTTGTTCTTGATTGGTTATATGGTAGTTTCAGAGATATCTCTGAGGTCTCCGCGCGAGTTATAGTTTCTTTTTGTTGTTGTTGTTGTTGATATTCTTGATCGAACAAGCTTTGGATCTGGTTGATGGTAATTAATTAACAATTTGTTAGTAAACCATTGACGCAGATAAGTTAAATTTTTTATTCCGAAATGAATTTGTAATTATTATTTGGAAAAAATTCTTCAAGAAATGTTGTTGTTTAATAGTGAGATTGAATTTAAGTCCATATATAAGAATTCCAGAGAAAACCAAAAGTCTTGAAATACAAGTTAGAAGCATTTTTTCTTAATTTAATTGTCTTTTTCAAATAATATGTAATATATAAATATAGAACACAAATTTTTTGTTTCCGCTCGTTGTCGTCTGGGTCGCCCGTAGTTTGCTCTTGTAGTTTAAGTCGCTTATAGTATCTTTAGTCTTTACATTTAAAAATATATTCAAACTAAATAAATAGTTACAAAAGCATTAAATCTTTTTGTTACTTAAATAAACAAACAAAAAAATATTTCGAAACCAACGCGCACCTGATTTTTTCTTAAAATTTTAGTCATTAGAACAAAATTTTGAAAATCTTAACAGAAATCGTATGAAAAAATTGGTGAGTTTTTTCATATGAAATTTTGTAAATATTAACAAAAAACAAAAACATTTAGAATGCGAATTTCATCATTTAATAATATTGATATGCCTTCACACACATGATCCATGATCCCAGGGCGTCCAGAGACATATGGACGTCATTTTATAAAAGCAAAGATTTCTTCTGTGAATACACCCTATGGTATTTACAGAAAAAAATCATAGTATTGATAAAATAGCGTATGTGTGGCAGCTCTGGAATCTTACTCTAATACCTAGAACTAAAATCAAATTAAAACAAAAAAAATCATAATTCGGATTTCGAAAAAAAGTTCGAACTTTCAAAAAAGATCGATTTTCTAATCAAAAAATATTTTAAGATTTAAGGGCCTAGGCCAGCCGGCAGAGGATTTTTTTTTGAAAAAGTATTTATAATTAAGTTTTGTGATTGGAATTGGAAGCTGGGATGTTCTTGAGTATAAAATAAAATGGCGCAGCTGTAAATGTTGTGCGTCAGCCGCCATTTTGCAAATGCGTTTTAACCAATATCTCAAGAACGGTTCATAGTACAATAAATTTGTAAATATATTTGTATAGAAAATATAACTATCGTTCTTTCTTTCGTTGAACATTTTTGTGTAGCTGTTATAATTTCAGAGTAAAAGAGCCTAAAAGTATGCCTTTTTTAGAGTTTCCTTTATATCTCAGTAACGGTTTCTATTATGGATAAAATAGCCGTGTTTTATTATCTTCTATCGGGATCCGGATCTGGATCTGGATTAACTTTTAACACGTGCTACAAAAACAATTTTGAAAATTTCCCAGTATCCCGATAGAAGATAATAGCCGTGTTTTACTATCTTGTATCGGGATCCGGATCTGGATCTGGATTTACTTTTAACACGTAATACACAAACAAAATACTGGGAAATTTTCAAAATTGTTTTTGTAACACGTGTTAAAAGTTATTCCAGATCCGGATCCCGATAGAAGATAATAAAACACAGCTAATAAAACACGGCTAATTATGCCGATTGGCCTAGCCAGTTTCTTTGCAAATTGAGAAATTCTGGTTTATCTTTGAAACTAAATTAATAAATACTTAGAACCCTATAGCAGTTCTTCGTTTAAATTTTTTATTGTGTTTTGTGTACTTTAATTCTGGGGAAATTTGTGACACAAAGGGAATGCCCATTTTACTATGGAGCTTTGTCCCAGAGGGTACACGAACGAGTTTAGTATCAAATGAAAGGTGACGTAAAGCTCGATACACAAGTTTAATAGTTTCAAAATCTTTCATACGGAAGTCAAGATATTTGGGCTTGAAGGTGCCGATTGCAAAATAATGATTTCAGTTTTTGTTCCAAATAATTGTCCATTACGGAGGAAATAAATGACGTAGAAAATTGATACTGATATCAAATGAAAGGAATTTTTTTCTGTCTTTAAAATAGTACTATTTTAATATGTACAAATTTTAAGATATTGAGTTTTAACTTCTAGAAAAGCCACTTTTTTTGTACGGTCCTTGCCACACCGATATTTAAAAAAATCCGTGATGACCTTTACTTTTTTTTTAGATCTAGTGAAAAGCTTATTGTATTACCTTTAATTACATATAAAATGAAGTGTACTTTATCAAATAAACTAGCTGGCCCACCCGGCTTCGCACGGGTAGACAAACCTAAGCTTCGCATAAAAATTACAAAAGAAAATATAAATAAATATTTAAGCTAATTTTTGCAACGAATACTACTTTATGGTTTTTAACCTACTTCACGTTATGAATGGCTAAATAAGTAAAAATATGATCCTCTTGGTCAAACCTTTATAACTTTGTCAACACAGAGAGAATTTTTGTAATAAAAAAACATCTTTGTTTTTATCCCATTTCACTATAAATAGCAATTTTCTTATATAACCTTTCACACACAAAAAGAAATTTTGAAACCAGATGCTACTTTTCTTCCATTTCATCCTATAATTAGCAATTTCTGAAAAAAATCTCTGAGGCCATCCATTAAAAAACAACATTTCAAACACCTAAAGTATTGCTTAAATCGGATAATTTCTTCCCCATTTTACCCTACAAATAACAAAAGTTGAAAGAGAATATCACAAAAGCCATTTCCTAATATCGAAATGTGTGCCTACAGCGCCACCCGTTGAGAGTTTTCTGAATTTTATTTTTCCTAAATCTATGCGGAGCAATTACAAACAAATCTGTAGAAGGAAGTATCCAATTTGGTCCAGTCGTTTTCAAGTTTTGAGCACGGTATAGATAATATAAATAAGTATTAAAGCTAATTTTTGTATTCGAATACTAATTTTTGTGTCTTAACTTACCTATTTCACGGTATGAGTGGCTATATATATAAAAATATGATCCTCTAAGTCTAATCTAAGACCGACGTTTTTATCCGATTTCACTCTATAAATAGCGAATCGGATGCCACTTTTCGTTTTTACTCCATTTCAACCTATAAATGCCAATTTTATGAAAAAAATATCTAAGGCAACCACCAAAAGAATTTCTTAAATCGGATTTTTTTTTTATTTTGACCCCATTTCACCCTACAAATAACAAAAATTGAAAATGAATCTCCCAAAAGCCATTTCCTAACCACCTACAGAGCCACCTGTTGAACGGTTATTGAATTGAACTGAAAACGAAATGTGTGCCTAAAGCGCCACCTGTTGAGAATTTTCCGACTTTTCTTTTTCCTAAACCTTCGCGAAACAATTATGAAGAAACCCGCAGAAGAAAGTAACCAAATTGGTCCACGATCCATTTTTATATATATCTACCTATAGATACTTAATTATAAACAAAAAATTCTAATGAATACTTTAATACACAAACCGTCACAAAAATCGCAATTTTTTTCGGTGTCTAAGGTTAATATTCTAAAATGCCAACATTTTTAAAATTTGGTAAAAAGTAAAAAATTAAGTTTTTTTTTGATATTTGTACTCTTTTTTAGTGCGACATTGATACGAAATATTTTGCAGTTTAAAGGCTCTCCCAAACCAACGCGAAACATTCGGCGCGACAACGAAACTTCCGCCTATCTTAATTTATTTACATGGAGATTAATGGGAGCACCCACACTGGCGCGATGCGAATCTTCGAACAGTATTCAGTCGTCGCATATTCGCGCGAATGTTTCGCGTTGGTTTGGGACAGCCTTAAGTATACAATTTTCGCATGTAACTCTTATAAATATGGTTAATGTCTCCCTAAAATCACTTCTTCATAAATTTGAAGATTTCACAAAACAATTTTGAGTAATGGTAAATATTCAACCCACCATAAAAAAAAATTGTGTGAGTGCCGGGACTCACGGTTAATATGTGTAAACATCAACGTGCGCGGATCCAAAACGGACTTGTTTTTGCTTGAAGAGGATCTTAAGATTTTTTTCACTGAACGCACCCATCCTAGTATGCAGATCGTAACGTTGCACACCGTAACGTTGCACGACGTAACGTTTCACACGAACGTTCACGTTTTTTTTTCACTTTACCGCCAGCATAGATGTTTACACATCAAAAACAAATTAATTCACGGAAACTTGATCCAAATGTACGCAAACCGCAATGTTCTCAGCGATACTTGAACAAAATACAAAAGTATTCCACGACTAATATAGGTACCTTACAAACACGCTATTAGTTTTGCGAAAGAAGACTAAAAAATGAAAACTAAATTATATTTAGTTAACTTTTGAACAAATGATGATAGTTTTTGATGTGTAAACATCTATGCGGGGGTAGGGAAATAGGGTTTTCTCTGTAATACGTTACGAAGTCCCTTTTTGCGATGTATCACATAACGTTACGAACATCTGCAGAGTAGGATATTGGGTACGTTCGATGACAAAAATCTGAAGTTCGTTGTGGATCCGTGCCAGTAGTCAACAACGTAAGGAGGACTTCGCATACGGATCCAAATATGAATCCTCAACGTCAAAAATGCGCTTGGATAAACGTTGATGTTCACACGTACAAATTAACTGTGAGTCACGGCACTCACACAAATTTTTGTTGCAAATTGATGACACTTTCAATTGTCATTCTTTCGCTGTGGTTGCCGTAAGCATTTCGCTGTGGAGTTGGATACCACCGAAAAATTGCATTTCGCATCGGCAGAGTCCTAGGCTTTAATATTTAAGCCAGAACAACACTCTTGTAAATAGATACGTTTACCTACTGTCCCAGCTGCTCGATAAAGTAGTCGAACATTTTTGATTTCCGCATTGCAAACATATGCCAACCCTTAACATTATTTGTATTTCTTATAACTTAAATTTAATTCTTCAGAAAAAAGAAACCTGTATAATTTCCCCATGATTTTGCATTCCAACTTCACTTTTAGGATATTTAATGGTTATAATCTTTGCACAAACACATTTTAACATCGCTCCATTATATATGTACATTAAGTGCTTCCATTCCCTCTTTAATAAGTCAATAAATCTGGAAAAAATACAATGCTACAGCAATGGCATCAATTTTTTTTTATCAATTCCAATTATAATGCTATGATTGTACTGTTCATGTGTACTTTTTTTTACTTATGTAAATAGATAAAAATTACGTTGTAATCAGTTTTAGAAATACACTAGCCATAGGTAGCAGATAAAGTATAAACATCAATGTCAAAGTCAATGTTATTATGTATATAATGTAGATACAATCAAGGAAATATTATTTATATTCTTGGAACTCTATATAAGAGAATTTGTTGATATGATTTCGGGGAAGTACAACTTCTGTTGATTATGATAACTTTGACTGAAATGAAAAGTATTTTTTTTGTTTAGTTTTATAAAACGTCAAAACATAAAATAAACTAAAAAAAAAGAAGAGAACTAATACAATAGAAATAATACAGTAAAAAAAATAGATAAAAAAGTAAAGATCCAATAAAAAATAAAATTTAAAATATAACTAGCTGACCCGGCAAACTTTGCTCTGCATAAAATTAATTAAATTACAAACGTCCCTTTCGAATTCAATATACGTTTTATATTTGCACGGAAAATGGATTTCCCATATTTTAGGTCACCACTGCAACACTCTGTAATAAAAAAAAAACGTTGCATCGAGACACAACCTCTTCGTATTAATCGTGGAAATTGGAAAGATCGAATATACTACACAGCTGTCAAACGTGAGTCTGAGAGCGTAATGCCATCTGTTGGTTATCCCATTTTCGACAGGGACAAAATTAACCGATTGGCATTCCTTAAAATCAATATTTTCTCCTCCCCATATACAAAATAAATGGAATTTTCAGATATCGCCTACATACTATACTCCTAAAAGTATGCAATTTTGGAATTACATGACTATTACACTTTTCCAGTCGAGATTTCTACGTGTATTCTTGCGGTAACGGTTGCCGTTTTTATTTAATTAGTCCAACAAAAAAACAGGCTCCTCTTGGACGTTTTGAAAAACCAAGATGAGACCGAGATGATACCAAGACTTTTCTTTCTCGTCTTGGGGCCAACATGATTATGAATAAAATCATTCCAAAAATCGACTAGTTCCGAGTAGCTTGAAAAATAATGATGGTTCTTTGACCAACAAAGAATTATTCAACTTACTACTCTTTTCCCATGTTTCGTTCACTTTTTGTTTTGTTTTACAATTTCATTTATTTAATTTCATCTTTTACAAACAAGCTTACAAGATTAAAAGCTTCAAATTGCAATGTTCATCGAATAGTTAAAAGTTAAATTATCAATTCAGAACTGATCGATGATGAAACGGCTTTTGTGTTGTTTGAAACTGAAGCCAAGAAGATGGGTTTAACGGTCAACAAAGGCTCTACAATAAACTCAGACAGTGATACTAGCACTGACAACAAACCAATCGCTGCTTCTTTATGGGCTACGAGGACAAATGACAATAGCAAAGCCCTCTCGCAAACAACTAGTGTGTCCCTTTTTTAAGAAAATATAGTCATCCCAGTATAGCCAGTGGCTTAAGGCATAATAGCTAGTGCATATAGGACTGTCAGTCGGAGGTCTGGGTTCGATTCCCAGCCTCATCCACCTAAATAATTTAAAAAATATCGGCTACTGTCTCTTTTCTCTTACGAGGAAGTGACAAATCCTCCAAGAGTATATCTCTTGGCATGAAAAACTGTCGCTCATCTTAACCATTCGGATTAGACAGAAAATTGTAGCAAAAGTTTAACTTAATTTTTTTTTATAATAATCTATGACCTTGTCAAAGATGATGAAAAGCTATACTCTGTCCAACAAAAATTGGCAGTGAAGGCAAGATAGGACGTTTGCCTCTCAGTCTGGCTACAGTGGATTGAATAAATCTGTGCTTCATTAAAGCTTTCACAGGGTTGTCGTAGTGTACACGATAACACTCATCATTAAAAGCTTTTTCTTAAAGCTCGAAAATGAAAAGCACCTTAACAGAAAGTCAAGGAAAAAAAGCTGAACGAATTACCAAATGGAAGCGGGTAACTCTGAATGCACATCAAGCAGCAGCCAATCGCCATTGGCCACAGCAAATCAGTGCACAGTATACACTCAGATGTGCCTTGATTAGGACGTTGGGCCTGTGTCAAATGCTATTGGAAATTCACGGGCGGGCAAACACTTTTTGTGTAGGAGTTATTTCAATTTAATATGGTGCAAAAATATGGCACGCTACTGACTTTGAAAAAGCTTTCCCATAAGACGTGTACTGTCTTTTTTTGTTCGACAGAGTATATAAGGACCGAGCTGGCTGGAGAAGCTTATTGGTTGAGGCTCAAGTCCAAACCGAACTGTTAGCGCCACCTTGAGCAACTAAGAGCCGTTTGCTGATATAAAGCATAAATATTTATGTTCTAGTGTAAACTGTCACATTAGCTCATAAGTTGAACATAAATTCTTAAGTTTCGTTTCACAAAATGGGCCTAAGAGTCTTGGCAGAAAACCCGTTATCACCTTTAAATATCTGTTTCCTCTGTTGAACCTTATTGAACCATTTCCATAAACATTTGCAATATCTAGCCATACAGAATAGTTTTAAACCACAAAAGCATAATTTGTGCGATGCAGTCATGCATTTTTATATTTTTTACACAAAACAAATACTTTTTAAGAATAAAGAGTAAGATAAAAAAATTTGTTGAAGAAGGAGCTATCTACTCCCTCCCCTTTTTAATATACTTAAACCGAACTCCCGACAATAAAAAATATACCATTTGAAAGCTAATATTAATTAGAAGTCCCATCAGAAGAGATTATGTGAATCTGTAGACTACTTACATGTACAAATGTTAAATAATGGATTCCCCATACAAACAGTGTTAAAAAAAAACAAATTCAGCGTAGTGTACCAAAAGTTCACTTCCATTGTGTTTCATGAAGCTTATGTCGTTTTCAAGTGGAGTTAGTCCCTTTTCACTCCTTTTACTCCAAATTTTCCATTTTCGATACGAATGGAACAGTTCCGAAATCCAACCGAAAACGACATTAGACGAAATATTTGTTGTTTCGTTCGGAATGATGTACTCTACATCTACTTACAATGAGTATAGGGATCAGGGTTAGAACCTCAGTATTAAAATTTCGGAGCAGATTTGTAAAAAAAGTGGAGTAAATAGGAAATTTCTGGAGTAGATTTGAAAACGAAAGAAAAAACCTTCAACAACAAAAACAAAATAAATCACAGATAGTCGAATTTCGACCACAGGCGATGCTGGTTCAAATTAAATATCTGACCTATAGGTATAACCCATGATGAGAATATCATAGACACACAAGATTCTTTGTGTTTCCAAGGCCAATCCATTTTAACCCATCACTAAATGTTGTTGACCTTTTGGTAGTACATATACGTGTATCTATACATTAAAAGGTATCAATAACTAACGATAAGAGTTATGATCATTGTCTTCATTTCTGAAATGTCTCATGGCTACTTAAAGTGATAATAATATTAAAGTATGTATATATGTAGTTAAGATCATTCACCTTTTCTTCCTCTTACAGATACAAAGTACACCTAATCAATATTCAAAACGAAAAAAAAAAAAAATACAAAACAATTTACTGCGTCTATTTGGCAACTCTACTTGTATATTCCTATAGCAAAACCAATAATAATAGAAAAACACGAACAAAAATCTTATCTCTCGATTTGCAAAAAATAAAATTAAAAAACAAATTCAATAAAACCTACAACACCACTTGAATAAACTTCACATCAGTTCACATACATTTTTATTATCTTCTATATTATAGGTATAGGTAGGCACCTCTCGTTTGTGCAAGTGTTAGGTTTTATCATAAATTCACAAAAAAAAAATAATAATAATAAAATATTAATAACAACAACATCAATAAACACAATGACAATCACAAGAAATCGAGTTGGTAACTAAATCCGTCACATGGATTGCATAGAGGCTCTCTCTCTCTCTCTCTCTCTTTATCCATGGATTACAATATTTACAAAACCAGCAACTCAGCAGGTATTGAGAGCATTAAGCCTCTGTGGTGCTATGGTGTGTAATATAAATACACTCTCTCTGATGCTTGAGAGATTTTTCTGAGCCAAGTTTAACTTCTTGGCAGTTATAGCAAGTAAACACAGTGACGGAGTTAGATCAATAAGGGCCTTGAAGGAAATTAAAAAAAAAAAAAAAACAAAATTTGCAGTTTTGCAATCGTTAAAGATTTTTATACAAATTCTATAAGCTAGTGAGATAAATCAGCCCAGTAGAAGACTTAGCACTATTTAATTGGACTTTTTGAATTATTAAAAAAAATAAAAATATTTTTTAATCTCACATGAATTCATTAGTTAACTTGTGAGTGGTAAATACGTTTTTTCTGTTAAATTTCTGAACTTAAATTTCTGAATTTAACAGAAATTGCGTATTAACAAGACACTCACTAGTTAACTGATGAATCTAAGTGAAATTGCCACGACGAACCGCCAATTTTTGTGGACTTAAGTCCATTAAAAGCCATTTTGAGCTTAAAATTTTTCTTGAATTTAACAAAAAAAAAAAAAAACTATTATATTTATAACTAGAATATTTTAAAATGTTTGAGTATATTGATGAAGCTTGAAAACTAAAATGTTTGTATTAAAGACCTGTTTCAAAATGTCTGAATAAAGTTCTTTTTAGCTATTCGCAACATAAATATCGGCACAGGGTCATAATTTTACGAGTTTACGAGAAACCGAAAAATAAAAAAATTGGGCGTGCCAGTGGGCGGATGTTAGAAAATTTAACTTTTTAATTATTTTCTTTTTTCATCAAAATAAACGCTAAAAAATTTCATTAAAATCGTTTGAATTGTTTCTGAGAAACTAAAAATTAAGAAAAGTGGGCATGGCAGTGGGCAGATGTAGCTTGCTCATCCAAATCATTAGAGCTGTTTCCGAGAAACCCAGATATGATACAAATGGGCATGTCAGTCAGCGGATTTGACTTAGTGTAATTTTTAAATTTTTTCTCGTTCATAAGAAAAAACTGCGAAAATTTCATCAAAATCGTTTGAGCCGTTTTCGAGATGTTCCCTTTGCTCCAGAGATATATGGAACGTTAATTTAATGTTTATTCTTTTCATTTTGAATTTTCCAAGTCTTTATTACAAATAATCTAGTCTGAAAAGGATAAAAATTAAAGAAGTTATAGAAAAACCATTGAATTCCCATTCCCGAAAAAATTCACAATTCAAAATCAGATAATTTCAAGGAAAAACCTAACGAAGAATCAAAAAAATTAATAATTAATCTTTTAAAAGCTTTTATATTTGTCCAGTGAATTTTCATTAGAATTTTACAGCAAAACTGAGGAAATTTTACTGATTCCTCTGAGCCTTCAGAAATATAAACTGTCGCATTTCGTCAAAATTCATAAAAATTAAAACTGAAAGAGAAAACAATACCGAAAAAAAAAAACGATGAGTGTTCAAAATAAAATAACCTGTCAAACTGAATTTCCAAATTTTATTCAAAACCACTTTTACTTTATAGCAGTGCTGGGGGGGCACTTTTGAAAGAAATCCCTTCATCCAGTGAGAAAATTCCTTTTTTGTCCCATATCTTCTTTCTCTTTTCCTTTTTTATTTCCAACATATTTGATTTACGAGTTAACATAATAACTGGAGAGTTTTTTAAGTACCTACAATATATTCTTTGCGAAAAAAAACAAAAAAAAATGTGATAATTTTATCCCAGAAGCCTTCGATACTTTTACGACAATATTTTGCTGTTTTACTACCGTGCGTCGTAAACTTTATTGTCTTATTTGTTAGATCTTTTCTATAAAATCATTCGGAAATTTCACTTACCTTATTTTACTTTTTACCAATAAGTCTATAGGAATCGATTATACATTTTTTTTAATAAAGTCTTTTTCTTGGTAAAATTTTATGAGCAAGGAATTCCCCCAAAATCAGTCGGTTATCCCTTTGTCCGTTTAATAGTCAAAATTTCCAAACAAAGGGATTTTTCCCATGATCCCCCAGCACTGCTTTACAGTGCTATAATCTTGTTTGGCTTCAAATGAAAACGTTATTAGTACCACCAAACATATTCTTGATCATTTTTTTTTCGTAAATTAATTTAATCCTGGGCCTTGTTGTAGTTTAGAAATTTGCTTATCAACAACTACGTCCCTGATCCAAAGCCAGATTATGAAGCTTTTGCGATAGTGTTTGCAAAGATTGTGATTATTTGATTGTACTGGTGCTAGTATGCTATCGCACACACTCTCCAGTCTTCAACAGCTGAATCGAAAAGATCTTTTGCTATCAGTTTTCATTTTTAGAGTAGTACGTGAACACCAATCGAACTGTGAAGAGATTGAAGAGGCTCTTTTTAAGCTCATGTTCGGAACTTGGCTAAAATATAATCACTCTCTCTCTCTCTCTCTGTCTATCTCTCATTTACCTGTTTCTTTCGCTTAGAAAAAAAAAAAAAAAACCTTCGGCTTACGTGTGTAAAAATAGTTTAAAAAAAATTCAATTTTAAGCCCGCGAATCTACGGAAAATCGGTTGGGTTTAAATTCATTCGATTTCCACAAACAAGTTTTTCTTCCCTTCCAATTGACGTCACCGACCTTTTTTTGTTTTTTTTTTTTGTTTAAGTCACTTCGAGCGTAAAGGCTAAAACACCAACACCAACTACCACTGATTTTCTATCTATTTTCTTTAAACCATGTTGTGCGACGAATTTGACCAAAAAAAGAAAATAACCAATTTAAAAATAAATAAATTTAAAAATAAAGAAAATTAATTTAGTCGGCCATAATTGTGTTTTTTTTTCCTCTCTGTCTTACCAATAATTAAAGCAAAAAAAAAACCTGTTAGTGAAGTGAAGATTTTGAGTGTTTAAAAAAAATATTCAATTAAACCAAAATTTACACCGTGAAATCGAAGTTGTGTGATAAAAATTCCCTTAAAGTGGAGAAAATGTGTCAAGAAAAAAATTTTAATAAGCCATTTGTTCAGTTACGAAGGCTTAGTTTAAGAAAAGTTTACGTCAAAAAATACCAACCAACCTACGTCTAGATTGTTTTTGTTGGTTTAAAGCAAGTGTAAGAGAGAAAATAATAAATTGGGCTAGAAAAAGCTAAGAAACGGATACGTGCTCTTAAACAACTACCAGAAAAAAAAAACAACGCCACCATCATTAGATTGATTGTTATAAAAACAGCAACATACCAATAGTAACAACAACAAGAAGAACAAAACATAAGTTAAAAAGTCAACAATTAAGAAAAAATGGTGTTTTATATATCGTTCTTGGGCAGGCATGTCGAACCACCTGATAAAATGAATACAGATAAAAGGTGAGCGATGAGGTAGAGTTGGGTTGGGTTGGGGGCAGAAGAGAAGGATTTATTTTTCAAATTTTATTTATTTATTTCATCATGTTTTTTTTTTAGTACACGTAAGTTTCTTAAATTTGTTAATGCTTGTTTTAAAAAGGGCAAGGTAGGTAGAAATGGTGGCCCAGAGCAACCTAGCTCAGTGACCCAATTAGCGCTGACTGGAGTGCGTCGTTTTGATACCCCATAAATCATATCGACCTGTGGTTGGAAAGTGGTTTTATTTGAGGGGTTTGGATACACCCCCTTACCCCCCCCCCCTATCGCACTGTCTAAGGAGTCCAACGGATGCAGCACGGGAATTAAATTCGAAGTTTGTCGTAAATCCACTCCGTTGCGTTGAGAAAGGAGATCAAATCATTGATGTTAAACTCAAAAAGTTCGTTTAGGTCCTCAAGAGAAGCCTTTCCAAATGATTGCGCTCTCATTCTGCGGGACATTTTACAGAGGAAATGAGCAACTGAGTATTGTAAGGAATGCCCAGCTTCTCTGCATGCTCTCCGATTGGCCTGCAGTGACCAGAACAGGTCACAACGACATTAGCTATGTCTCGCCTATGGGTTGAAATATCAAGTCAGTTCTTCGCGATTTAATATAGATGGAACATATCTTTCTGAATATAACGCATTTTGCTTAAACTCCGCCACCTACGATTGGATTCAGTAAGAATAATTGAGAATATATTGCCCCTCATAACTTCAAGTGAATTGTTGACTCTTTCCGCAAATTAGCTATGAAGGGCTGATCCTTGCCTGCTAGCCACTGGCTTCAATCCAATGACCTGAAACCCAGATAAGAGTGACCCTGAGGTCAAGGCAAAACGGGAAAGCATTTTTACCTAAATCTTGGTGAAAGTTAAAACGGGGGCACTTGATAAAAAAAAAACTTCAGTCAGAAAAGTGACACTTAAGTGGGGAATGTGAAAGATTAATTCCCAACATCTCAGTGCACTGTTACCTAAATAAGTGGCACTTAAGTCTCCGATGTTAGTGACTTAAGTTCCACTTACACTGGCTATGAAACATAGCCTCAAGTCCTCCTATGGGAAACTTAAGTGCCACTTATTCCGGTAACTGTCGACTGTGAAACTGGCCCTTAGTTATTTTCAATTTTCTCAAACCGGATTGCAAGACATTTAAGCATCCGGTTTTCTGTTTCTGGCTAAACATTTATATGAGCATTGAATTTTACGAACAAACACAATAATTAATAACGTACATTTTTGAAATTTTGCCCCCCCCCCCCCGTAGTTACGCCAATGTTACATTGGGGTAAAAATGAGGCATATTAATAGTCACATTTTGAACTCAAGTCTAACTGATCTGGAGTCTAAATTGAAGACCAGGTTATACACAGCTGCTATTCATAGAGAATTTGGCAGCTCTGTTTAGTTAAAAACAGGTCTAACGATATTCTACTACAATTTCCCTTGAATCTGTCAAAAAAACCACTGACCGCGAAATTGCAAACAGCTTAAACATATGTACCTTCTGTCGTGTTTATTGATAGACTCCAGGTTATCGTTTAAAAATGGGTTTAAATTGTCTATGAATAATATAAACTGGTGAACTATGAATATGCTCCAATACTTTTTTTTTTCAAGAAATACTCACGCACTCACACTTCAGCTATGCAGGACATCGATATCTATCTACATTCTGAAAAAAGTTTAATTGGACTCACTCCACCGTGAAATAGATCCCCCAATAATGCGATTTGTTTCTACAAAAATGTTTAGGAAATATGTTTCTAAAAACATGTCTTAGAAACATTTATCAAAGTATCTGCAAGCAGTATATGTATAGAAAAATGTAGGAATGCAAAAGTAGGGCATTTTAGTGAGCGTGTCGAGAGGGGGTTTTGGAAATACATAATATGTATGTCTCAGAAGCAAACGTGCAAAATTTCAGGTTCCTAGCTCTGCTGGTAGAATTGATTCCAACTTTTAGGGCATTCTGCCCCACTGTTACGATATGAAGACTTATACTTGTAGCAAAGTGTACGTCATTTTCGACTTTGGGCTAAAATTACAAAACTATATAAACTAAAAAAAAATAATTGTTTTTGTTTTTATTTCTCATATTTTCTTATCAAAAAAAAAAAAAAAACAAAATAAATTCAGCACTGTAGTTCAAGCCTATACTGTAAGTGTGCCAAACCACATTTTTCATAGTCTAAACAGTTTGAAGCTCGAAAATCTTATCCAATTTAAATTTATTATTTAACAAAATAACTAAGGGCTTCCACAATAGAGGCATTTTGGCACGATAATCTGGGAATTTACTCTTATCACCGAACCCCAGGTCTAGCTGATATTTCTCTGATTTCGTTATTAGTAATATACATATAAGAGCATGTGTCCAACCACTTCGCTTGCCCTTTCGCAAAACCCTTGCGATAAAAATAAAATCCACGACTGAACTTGCTCGCATGAACTTGCTCGTAACACAACTTTTTTTATCTTAACCGTTTTTAAACATTTGTATGAGAGGTACCGTTATTTTTGGTCATAAGAATAATTTTTGTTTAAAATCTCCTAGATTATGTTAAAAAACTTCCAAATTTAATAAAAATTGACTTATTCGTTTTTGAAATATGTTTTTTTCAAAAAAAAATTAAAATTTTTTTAAAAGTCACCATTGACTGTAACGCCAGCATCGTTTTTAAAGAAGTACGGACCAATTATTCCACCAAACCATAAAGCACACCAAACCAGTCAGTTTTTGTGGATGTAACGGTGTCTCAACATACACTTGAGGATTATCATCACTCCAAATACGGCAGTTCTGTTTATTGACGTATCAATTCAACCAAAAGTGAGCTGAAATTTGGGATAAACGGCAATCTTGTTTTGGGTCCATTTGGGCACAATTTGGAAGCTTTGTTCAGGCGTCAGATTATTCATGTTGAAATGCCAAACCAAACTAAAAATAAATCACTTGACAGCTGAAAAAATGGCCGCCAGTTAAAATAGTGTTGCCAACTTAAAGTTCTACACCTCTAAAAAAAAAAAAAACACCCTATAGTGAAAATATCAGACGGAGCACATATACCGCATCTAATGATCGGGTTAGTTCCCATGAAATAACTTTTCCGCTCGTATTGCTGGCAATCAAAATTTTGAATCTTCCATAGTTTCCAGCGAAATAATTCGAAAAAAAAATTAATTACGTGACGAGTTTGAAAAACTTTTTCTATTAAAAAAAAAAAAAAAAACAATTCTAAAACTTATCATCAACATTTGAAAAATATCAACAATACTAACTTATTTTCTGTTTAATTAATTAATATTTTTCGGAAATTGTTTTGCTTGTTTTTTGTTACTTTTTTAAGGAATTTGTATATTATGTAAGTTTGAATGACTTAGAATTTGTTGTATGACAAAAAATCAAAGTTGAGTTAATTTTGTTTTGTACAGAAAGGAATATTCTAAAAGCCTTTCATAGTTTACCTACACTGTGAGAAATTGATTGAATAGAATATTTTGGTAGTAGATGTGGTGGATTAGAGGATGTGTATGTGTTTGTCGAAAACTTAAAGATTTCAGGAGATTTTATTTCTTTTATTCTTATGGCCAATTGCTCCAAGCTCTTTTAAATTTTTATTACTTCGTTAAGTTTTTAAATTCTATTTATCACTCTTGATTCTAAAATGCTCCGTTTCCGTTTTCCTCCAGTTGAATTTTAATGCAAATTTGAACGAATATTACATAACATTTTTTGTTCCCAATTTCTTATTTTGATATTTCAGTTCCATATGTGTCAAGTTAGCATTACCACTTCAAAATTTTAAGGATCCAATAATTGGATTAATTGTCGTGAATTTGTGGTGAAAGAAAACAATTTGTCACACTTGTTTTTTTTTTTTTTGAAATAACTCCTGGTAATGCTAACTTGACAGTCAAGTAAGCTTTAAGCATTACCAACCCTCAAAAAAAGCTAAAATGAATTAAAAAAAAAGAGTTATGTCATTAAGTGTCGTGATTTTGTTGTAAAATTTTCATGAAAATAAAACCTGTCACACTTGTTGACAATTAAAAAAAAATAAACACGTGTGACAAGTTTTCTTCTTTCACCACAAATTTACGACAAATTCACTACAATTAATCCAATTATTGGATCCTTAAAATTTTGCAGTGGTTTGTATGTACTCGTATTGCTATCTCACTTGCACTGGTGGAATATTTTCCGCTCAATTTTAAAAGCAGAGGATTAAATTCAGGGACGGTTGGCACATTTTTTGTTTTCAAAAAAAATTATTCCGCCCGTTTTTGAAATATTGAATTTTCGAAAATAATTTCTTAAATCGAAAACATTATTTTTTTGAGAAATTTAATTTTCAATATTAATTTAACTTCGAAGGTCCAGTTTTTTAGTGTAAGATTAAAGATAAACCCGAGTTAACCCACCAAATTTGGTAAGTTAACTCAAGTTTAACTGGACAGATGTTTTTGATGTTTTATCGACCGAGTTTGTCAGCATGCATTCTCCACCGAATAACTGCTTCCTCTGCGGGTTAGTTTACTTCAGGAAAAAGCTAACTGTGGTTTAACTCACCATTGACAAAACTGGGTCTAAGGTTCAGTTTTTATTGGCAAGTTAAACCAGATTTAGCTTATTCTGGACGTAAATTACCGTACAGTTAACTCAAGAAGCTGTTTTTCTGTAGTAGAGGAATGTGGAACGGAGAGTAAAACATCAATAAATCCTGAGATAAATTACCGAACTGGATGTATTAACTGAGTCCTAACTTTAATCTCCTACTAAAAACCTTACAGAAGGCCTTAGATGCTTCTATTTGAATCGGTGCAGTCATTAATGTAAAATCGAACATACAAAACGGCTGTGTTTTTCTTAAAGGGTTTTTTAACATTTGTACCGCGTTTGGGTCTAATAACAAACTTTATTTTAACTCCAAGGATAGTGTTTAAAAAACAGATAGAAGATGTCAAATTATAATAAAGTATGCACAACTGGATCGCACAAACTTGCTCTTGAGGTTACATCTGTGTTAGGACAATTTGGCATTTTATGTTGTGAAAATACCGTTGACAAATATAACGTTTGCCGTAGAGCTTTGCATAAAAGTCGGCGAATTATACTGCGCTTGCGAAAAAAGTGATTTTGAGTTCATCTTTCTGAACAAAATAGTCCCCCTTTAGTTTCCACAAGCTTCAAACAATTTTTCAGGAATCAATACAAAAAGAAGACAGATTTGAAAGCAGAGCGAAGTCGCGCCGCTGTGAGTTTTTCGGTCAAAAATGTCGCTCAACCGACATTTCGAAACCATACAATCTCATAAAGGTTTTAGTTATTTTTTCTGACGCTCAAGATTTTGTCGCTCACTTCCTGCCGCATACGCACTAAATCGATTTCGAAATAAATCACAACGATTACCGAATCCAGCGTCGGGAGTCAGACTCACTTTTTCTATATTCACGAATACAGAATCTGTGAATTCAAATATTTTATTTTCATATCAACAGTAATAGTGTTGTGGATCAAAAACAATACAGAAATTTGGTACGCAAGTGTCTTGAAACTATTTTTTGTAGAAATCCTCAACTCCCCGGTAGTAAATTGTTGCGGATTCTGTAATTGGCATGAATGAGTTTTCATATATTGTTAAGATTTCAATAAAATTATCTTTAGACAATTTTATAAAAATTTATAAAAGCTTCTGCATAAGAAATTTGATCAAAATAAGTTAGTTCGTTGTCGAGAAAGTCGAAAATCACTAAAAAAAATTTGTATCAAAATCGTCAAAACAGTTATCGAGAAAAACAAAATATTCGTCAATAGTTACACAAAATTACATGACGAAAACCGATATTTTTTGACTTAAAACAATTAAAATAAAAATGTCTGAGTTAATGGTAAAAAAAAACACTTAATGCCAAGTTTAAGGAAAATCGATCCAGTCGCTTACCCCTTATTTGTCATCAGCCAAAGTATGCTCGGCAAATCGAAACCAAACGTATTTAAAAGAAAGCGATATCACGTACACCACTCCCACTCCAACCGACATAGTCCGATGACGCCCGATAATTACTGATCAACCGAGGAATCCGCACTTGTTTTGATTCCCGTTAGTTTGCCGGTTACTTCTTGCGATTATTCACGCAAACAAAAATAGATGTAGGAACCTATCGTGCGATAACGAAAGGAATGTACGCAGACGAATGTCCGAGAAGTCGTCCGAATAGCTCCGACCCGATATCGGCCGATGATTGGGTTCTCTTGTACGCAACTTATAAACTATGACAATCGAATTCGACTTTTTTTTTTAAGGAATGCATAACTTTCCATAGTACCTAAAAATATAACGCAAGTAAAAAAAAACTAAGATAAAATGAATGATGAAGGTCAAGGGCTGTGTGACCCTGATAAGAGATCTGAGAATTTTTGTAAGCATGTGATTTTTTGTGTGTTAGATATTTTTTTTTTTTATCACGACTTTGGCAGAATTTTATTTTACTTAAATAAGAAAAGTATGAAAAAGAAAAATTCATTAAAGTTAACATTTATACTTGGTAGGTAAGCTTTGGACGGGAATCGAACTAATAGCGCGCGTCCAGGAAGGCTATTGGAGAGCATTTGTGAAAATTTATTGTAAAATGTGAAATTTGTTCGTTTTGCGAAAGCACACAAAATTAAATATCGAATTATTATTAATTTAGTTTTTTTTTTGAGAAAAATTAATTTGATATTTTGTGCGATCGTGTTTGAAAGATTTTATATATTAAATCGCTTTAAAAGTATTTATTTGATGTAATTTTATCTACCTGAATGGAGACGTCGAAAAAAGTATTTTTCATCAAATTACCTGTTCGTTGTATAGTGGGGACATTTTATGATGTGTATTTAATAAGGTAAGGAGGCCAGGACCGGACCCCGGTTGTCGAGTCGACGATGATGATGATTTAATAAGGTACAATTGGTCATTTTGTAATAATTATTATTTGTTTTGGTTTCTTGATTCGAATGAGATTCCGTCAAAACTTTTCGCCCCTTTGATGTTAACTCAGTACCTACGGCTTTTCTGAATGTAAAGGGTGTTTTTTTGTTTAGACATGTGGTTTTCAAAAAGAAATAAAACGCATATAATTTAATGTTATGGCCAAGCATTTAGCTTTGTTATAAAGATAAGGGTTTGCAATTATATTTTAAAAATGATTTCGGGCAAGTGGTCTCCGCGGCTGGCTCGAATAAATTCCAGCCGAGAGGCCCAATTTTCGACAGCTCCAATTGTTGCACGCAATGGCGGAAGGACTCATTTGGGTCTTCTTCGACACTCTGCTCCAAAGCAGCAATAGCGTCTTTGGTGCGCACTGTACGGTGTCTCTGAGGATGCGCATTATCCACGAGAGTAAACGTGGTGCGAAACCGATCCATGGTTGCTCGAATTTATGCGATTCTGCGATTATGCCGACCGAATATTGGACGCAGCGTGCGATGTGTCGCACGAACCGAACCGAACCATTATTTTGGTAATAAATTTGCAGGATTTGCAAACGTTGTTCAGGAGTGAGTCTATTAATTATGAAATGGCAAACCAAACTGAGCATAAATCCAGTGACAGCTGTCAAAAAGACCAACTCCGAAAAAAGTATTGTCGGATTGAAAACCACACGTCTAAAAAAACACCCTTTATTTTCTCGTTGCAAATATGTCTCAATCTAATCGCATCTTATTTGAATGACCCTGTATTCAAAAAAAAAGTTTATCGTAAGAAATGTTCTCTTTTTTTTCTTCATTTCATCTAAAACCTAATTTTTGCTCAAGAACAAATATTTTTACTTGCGATATATGTAGGTACTATAAGGGAAGATTAGGATTCGTAAAAAAATCGACCTCTGGATTTTAATAAAACCTGATATTACGATACAATAGGTAACATAAAAAAGTCGATCAGTATATGTCTGTCTGTACCTTGGCCTACAGCCTAAACGACGGAAGTGATTTTCTTGAAATTGTGAACTTAAGGATTCTTAGAGCCATATTATTGACATATTTCAAAACTAGTTTAAAAGCAAAACTAGTTTTATAGAAGTTGGGAGTCCCAATATTGACATGGTTTTATGAAATAAGAGATTTATCCGAAGCTAAATTGAAGTTTTTAAGTTTTAGGTGTGAAAATACTTTTGAATAATACCAATTTTAGTACCTCAAGACATCTTTCAAACTAGTTCTGTCATGAAACTAGTTTTGAAACAAGTCAATAATATGGCCGTTAGTGATTCCCTAGAAAGGAAATTCAAATTTTCTTGTAGCTCTAAAAATATTGGTATACTTTCCTATCTCGGAAACGGCTCTGATGATTTTGATACAAATATAATGTGCACTATTGTAGGTATGGTATGCATTTTGATAAACAAACATTTATCAAAAAATGTTATATACTGCACCTATATACCTGTCGTAGAACCGTTTTTTTTTTCTATTTTCTACTGTCTCGTGAATGGCTTGACCGATTTCAATGAAAATATTATCACAGAAAGTCAACTTAAATTGAATGACTTAACATTGCATACAAAACGGATTATTAATTATTTTTTTTAATTACGTTATGAAGTTCCTACTTAAAAATGGCATTCCAATTTTTTTTAAATACTGCGCTCCAACAATTTGTGATTTTTTATAAATAAATTCTTTTTTTTCAGTTTCTCAAATGAATAAATAAAATAAAATGATGATTATTATTAATTAAATATATGCATAAATGTATGTATATACCTTTATTATAAAATCTTTAAAATTCCAAAAAAATTGAACCACAAGAGCAGCAAGTTCATATGCGATCCAGTCGTGCATTTTATTTAATTTTTTTAATTAATCAGAAACCGAGTAATTTGAGATTATTTATTTATTTTCATTTTAACCAATATTTCCAGCATCGCCATGACTACGATTTTTAATTTACATTGAAGTTTTCACTTCTGAAACTTGTTATACTTGAACAGGTTTGCTTACGTCAATGGAGATAAGAAAAAAAATGCAAAAATTAATGGTTGACGTTGAGCCATAATTTATGATGGTTTCAGCTTAAATTAGATTTTAAGTTCAGAGTTGACCAAAATCTATTTTTTTGTTTTTTCGAAGTTTAAATGTTGATTTTTTTTTAAACTTAGAGGAATTTGGATAAGAAGTCAATTAAGATTTTTATGTTTCCAACAATAGTCTTATTTAATAATGAATTAAAAGAAAGAAAAAAAAAAAAAAGAACAAAGAAAATTTCAAAATTAAAAAAAATAAATACTCTTTTTTCTCTTAAACTGTTAAATTTTTAAGATTTTATAAATACACACATGAAAAGAAACATCATATAAAATTTAACAGAAGTTACCCAGTTATGAGGTTAAATTTTTTCAGTACGGTTGATCATGTTAAACAGCAGTTAACAAGATACAAAATTTCAACGTTATGTCTTGTTAAATCAACTTAAGTTACTTGAATAATCTACATGACACCTTCTAAAATTTACTCTTTCCTGTGAAACTAACATCATATTCTAGATAAATCAACTGTTAAATTGACAGCTCTTGTATGTGTTATCTACAATAGATATGCCAGTGAAGCCTTCTTATACTTGCACGCGAACCATAAACAATTATAATGTTCCACGGTATATGAAACGTTAAGTCAAAGAGCTATATAGTTGAATTGGAATAAATTACAAGAGACAACGTTAACAATATCAAAAAAAAAAATAGAAAAGTTTAACACTTTGGTCATGTCGAAATGTGTTAAATTTTGTTTACAAAAATCTTGTGACATGGATATTCTTAAATTAATGTTGTCAAAAATGCTTATTGTTAATGTTATATTATGGTGTTTTTTGAAATCATGAAATTTCATCTTGTTTGAGAATTAGATTTATGCATATCGAAATTTTGCAAGTTTATTTCTGAACTTTTAAAAATATAAATTTTCAAAATCAAGTTGAATTATTGTGTGTCACTTAGAAAAGCGAAAGAAAAGTTTTTGAACCTAAAACTTGTCAAAAGATGCATTAGAAACTTAAGCCTGAACCACACTACTCTCGTGTGGTGTGTTGTGGAGGCATGTGTCGCTATCGCTCTAATTTGTTTCATATGCGTAGAGCCATATTTGTATCGTGTGATGTGTTGTGTCGAAATCTTTGAAATACATTGGAATGACAGCGACACACTACTCCACAACACACCACACGAGAGTAGTGTGGTTTGGGCTTTACGTTAAAGAATATTTAAAAAAAAAGTTTAAAATTAAATGCACCCTTAGCTTGCTCACACTAGTGGAAGTTGAAGTTATTGGCAATTTTAAACCAGTATCATAATTAACCTAGTTCGTTTTCCAGCCGAGATTTTGCTCGCTGGCTTTGCCAGGGTCGTCCTGAAGAAAAACACGAAACTTCAGTAGTAAAAAGTCTTATAACCTTATAACAAAATCTTTATTCAAACAGCTCTTAAATCTGGATATCTTAGTATTTATGTATTCTGATATTCTAATATTCTGGGTTTACGGTCGACGGTGCGCGCGGCAGTCGGTTATTTTTGATCAATGCTGTTCTGGTCTTCTAATCGGTAGTTTACTAACAGTTGATATACTTATACTAAACTAAATCAATAAATAGGGGTTACTGCCCCTAGTAGCTTTTTAAACCAAGCTAGAGCATGATAGATCGGAAGGTACCAAAGCCCTTGGTGGTAACAATAAATCAAGCTTAGACCGAATAGATTGACACTCAACAGGTACGAAAGCCCCTTGTCCCTGGTGGCAATCAGGAAGTTCTAAACTTCGAATTACAGACCCCTTACCTTAAAGACCAAATCGACTTTACTCGTGAGCAACAAAAGCGAAACAGATTCTATAATCAAGTTTACTATTGCCATCTATGACTTGAGCATGACCGAAAGGTTGATTTTCCTCTCTTCGAGCATAGGTCCCCATATGTTATTGTCCTGGTAAAAGTGAGTGTGAACTCCATGTTGAATAAAAATAATAATTTGTGAGACGTTACGTGTTTCCGTTGTTTGTGAATTGTGAGCGCTTCGTTACAACCTACATTGACATAATGACAGTTCTTGAAAAAAAAGTAAGAAAACATACTTTTTTAAATTTTTTTTTTATTTTTTTTATTTTCAAAGCGACATATTGAAGTTAGCATGATACTAAAATGATAATAAAGGCATTTGGTGATTTTAACTTTAATAAAATGTTAAAAAAGATAGTACGATGGTAACTTGTTGAAAAGCCTTGCATCATCATCATCATCATCATCGTCGGCTCGACAACCGGGGTCCGGTCCTGGCCTCCTTCAACAAGTCTCTCCACCCATCCCGGTCTCGAGCCGCCGCCATCCAGTTGGGCACCCCAAGGCTCCGGGCATCCCTTGGGGTAACCTTGCATCATACATTGTACTAAATCGTCTAAAATGTTGCTTCATTTTTTTTTAATTTTTGTTCGTTGAATGTTCAGATATGCTTGAAGTAAATTTAAGATAAACACACTAATTTAAATCGTTAAATATAATTTGTACATAAAATAAAAACAAATTAAAAGCAATACAAATTTGTAACAAAACAAAATACCAAAGATTGTATATTACTAATTTTTTTTTAATTGCCAAATATTAATGAATTTCTCTCAACTTAATTTCATCAAGTGTTTTAAAAATAAAATATTTTCTTCACTAATTTGTGGTCGCTAAACAAGAAAATGAACATGATTTTTTTCAAAGTTTATACTTTTTCAAAATATCGCTTTTCTGAGGATATTCTACATGGCAAAATAATTTTCTTCCATATAAAACTCGTAACGGAATTTAAAAGTCAAAATATTCTCGTTCAAAAAAATTATTTTTAACCATTTAAATCTGTTTTTAAATTTTTAGTTTTAATCCGTAATGCAAATTTTGAATAATATTAGATATGAAAATTCTAGAATAAAAAAAAAAATGACACACCCTAAAGTACCTACACCCACTTCCATTTTAATTCTTCTTGATTTACGCCTTCAAATCATCTAAGTTCACATATTATGTTTAGCTAGAAATATATGCAAAATTGAAAGATAACATTCAAGGTCATTAATTATTATTTTTTCTTTTTGAAAAAAAAACAATGATTTCATATATACACTTAGATAAATGTCATTATAGGTATATGTTTTGATAACAAATTATATTTTTATAATTTCTTATCAACGAGAAATATTATTTTTGGTATTCACATGCTGCGCGTTGTGATACAAATTTTATGAGAAGAGATAGATTTTTTTTGTAAGTCAATTGTTTTTTTTTTTTTTTAATCAGATCACGTGAACGACGAAACTCGTTACTGTTTGAATATGTTAAGTTTTGTTTTAATTAAATTTTTTAAATAGGGTTTTGTAAACTGGATAAAATTATAAAATACTCGTACAGTCGAAATAAAAAAAACTTCTAACAGCCTGGACTTAAGATTTTATTAGCTGATTTTTTTAAACAGAAATTTTATCCATTGAATTAAATAAATTAAAACATGTATCAAAACAACAACACGAAATGCTACTCTCTATCGGCATCACGTTTTATGAACCAAAAATGTAGTTTTTACTCTTGCCGGTAGATGGCTTATCATGGTAAAGTAGTGTGAAATGTAGTGTTAAGAAAAAAGATAATAAATATACATGAAAAATATACCAACGTATCCAATACAGTTGTCACTGAGATCCATATCGGTTTATTTTCATAAGATGATCTATATGGATAACTAGCTGTCCCACCCGGCTTCACACGGGTAGACAAACCTAAGCTTCGCATAAAATTAACAAAAGAAAATAAAAATAAATAACCAAGCTAATTTTTATAATCGAATACGTACAACTTTATGGGATTTAACCTACTTCACGTTATGATTATGGCTAAATATGTCATCAAAACATGATCCACTAAGTTCAACTTAATCACTTTCCCAACACAGAAAGAATTTCGTAATCAAAAACAACTTTTTCGTTTTTATCCCATTTCACTCTATATATGCCAATTTTCTGAAAAAAAATCTCTAAAGCCATCCACTAAAAAAATAACCTTTCAAACACACCAACAGAATTTCTCAAATCGGATTTTTTTATTTTTACCCCATTTCACCCTATAAATAACAAAATTGTTAAAAAAAATATCCCTACAGCCATTTCCTAAGAAAAACCTTTCACAAAAATCGAAATACTTAAATCGAACAATTATTTTAATTGGTCCCCATTTCACCCAACAAATAACAAGAGTTGAAAAAGAATATCCCAAAAGCAATTTCCTAACCGCCTACAGCACCACCTGTTGAAAGGTAATTGAATTGAACAGAAAATCGAAATGGAGGCCTACAGCGCCACCTGTTGACAATTTTCGGACTTCTATTTTTTTAAGCAAGAAAATAGATTCCTTCCGATATACGCTACGCTACGCTACGCTACGCTACGCTAGAACAGTTATACGCTTTACAGTTATCTTCTTGAATCTGGAGTTTAATTGTAATTAAAGTGTGGTAATATTCTTTTTTTTATTTATGAAAATCCTTCGATACTAGGAGGTGAATTTATTTTAACATTTCCCAACACTTTTGTTTATTTAACTCCAATGAACTCGGTTTGCACATTTTTATACAAACTTCACAAATTGTTTATCAATTTATAGATATGTATGCATAAAATCATCCGCGTCTACTAATCTGTTTGAACTTTGGTCATTGCACTTTGATTTCAAGCACAAAGTCGTATACACATTACTACGTCACATCAATTTAATTTATACTTTATTAATAGGCATCACCCACAACAAAATAACAAAATAAAAATTAAAGCAATTCATCATACTCGAAATTTTATGCATAAATTGTTAATATTCTTCTTCTCTAAACAATAATAATTATCTCAGTCAAAAAACTGTGTGATGGCCTTGACCTCTTACTGCCCTAACTTAAGTTTTTTACGAAAAAAAAAAAATATGAAACAATTATTTCAGGTTAAGCCAGAACAAAAATAAACAAGAGCTTTTGTGTGGTATCTCAGCTAAAAATTACCATCACGGTTATTGCATGACTTGTCATTGTATGTGCTTATCACAAAAATGTTGATAATTTTAAAATACATCATACGACAAAGGGAGAGTGATATTTATTTTTCTTCACTGGTTTCAATCGAATTTGTACAACTTCGCACTTATTTTCAAAATAAAATAATTATGACTTCACTTAGGAAATATTTAATCATGGAATAAAACCATATCTGGAGATAGACATGTTTTTTTTTTGTCGTATAGATGTCATAGATCTTCCGAAAACAAAAGTGTCATGGTGCCCAGGTGCTATTTTTCTTCTTTCTTTTTGTTGAGAAATTCGGTGTGATGCTATATTAGGTACGCACTAGAACCAGTGTTGCCAGATGAAAAAAAAATGTGCCCCCAGAAAAATTTAGAAACCCCCCAGATTACCACATTGTATCAACAAAAACCCCTCAATTTTTTTTTCAACTTTTATTTTTATTCACAGCGCTTAAATTTGTTTTAAAATTTAATCAATTCACACAGCTACAGTAAAACACATATGAAAAAAAGGTACTAAGTAATAAAAGAAAATTTGTTTAGGGTTTTCTCCACAATTTCTGAGTAAAATTAAAAATAAAATCCTTCCAGTAAAAAAACTTATCGTTTCACATAAATGTATATGTGTCAATTAAATGTTGCAGTTTTCCAGACGAAATAGTTTTGACTGATGAAAACTGGAGAAAAATAATGAATAATATTTAAATTGCCAAGTACATAAATTTGCTAATCGTAATCGACACTTAATCGGGCCATTAAAATACTTTGAACTTTAATTTAAAATTATGCTATTCAGATATTGTAAAACATAAGGGAGGTTGATAATTGACTAAAAAGTTCCAAATTGCTTATTTAGAACTTTAATCAGACATTGTGAAACAAGCCCTTAGGTCCAGTTTTTCAGTGCGCGATTAAAGTTTAACCCGAGTAAAATCATCATATGCTTTCCATGTTTTATGCAACGAGTTTGTTTAGTCATTTCGCATACATTCTCCACCGAAAAAATTCTTCCTCAGTTCACTGTGAGTTAATTTAGTTCTAGAGTTAGCTTACTCTGGTTTAACTAACCAGAAATTAATATGAAATTAAAAATATAAAGGAATTAAAATTTTTGTTTGCACTTATTTAAAAAAGTTCTAATACTTTTATCGTCATTTTCGTTTTGGCAGTCGCATCGGTTTGATCCATTTTCTCACTTGTGAAAGTTTTCGGCATTGCTTCCCTTGGTTTAAGATTCTGACACCCAGAATGTAAGGAATATCTAACTCGTGAAATACTGTCTGCTGTTTAAATACCTATACGATTTATGAACCTTTTAGCTCGGAATTAACCCCCCCAAACATCTTGTCCCCCCAGATAACCCCCCAAAGACAAAAAAGCCCCTAAATCTAGGGGGAAAACCCCTAAACTGGCAACCCTGACTAGACCATATGCATTTCTCAAAATATAAAGACTGTTGTTGTTTATTATTAAACCAGGGCTACAAATAACAACAAATTGGATTTAAATTTTTTAAGATTTTGAAGATTTGATTAAATCATTATTATTTATTACTTTTATTACAATATTATATAAAGACGAAACAAATATTTAATTTGTCATTCATAATCTCAGAAAGTATTCAACTGATTTCCTTGAATTTTTGATGTGTAAACATCTATGCTGGCGGTAGAGTGAAAAAAAAACGTTAACGTTCGTGTGCAACGTTACGTCGTGCACTTTACGTTGTAGCACGTTACGTTACGAAATCTGATTTGCCACGACCAAAAAAAATTGATTTTAACGCTACCGACAATTAGATTATACTTTATCGCGACCACTCATTTATATTGTTTTTGCCAACGACGAAAGCAAATTGTTTTTAGCGCGACCGACGATTTTATCATTTTAACACTTATATTTTTATATTTTTTTCTTTAATTTTTAATTATTCCCCGAACAAAATGGACGCTACACTAGTAATTAAAAAGAAAACAAAATCAAAACAAAAATAATAATAGTCAGCTGTAGGGATTGACAATTGACTGTAGGTATGGTAGATCAATGGCTGTAGGTATGGTAGGATATCGGGTGCGTTCAGTGATACAAATCTGAACTTAAATTCTACTTTTACATTATACTGGTTTTAAACGATGCAATTTCTTCTTGCAATTTTTAGGCACGTAGGCGAGGGACGTAGGTGGCTGGGATATACAAAATAGGTGAAGTTGAACAAATTGCAGAGTTATCGGCTACTTTTGTACTTGCACGAAGTTAACATTCATTAAAAATCTCAGCGTCCAATTCCATAGGCGATTGATGGTGTCAATCGATTGAAACTGCGATTTTAGTGATTTAAACTGACAACAACTGCAACTAAATATTCTAAAAACTCAAGATATATAATTCGCCGGCTATCTCATAGTGACATTCATTTGAGGTTTGTTCAGTATAAAAATAAGATTGAACTTTTTGTAAGTTTTACTCGATGGAAAGATGGAGTTTCATAAGGGTTGCAAGTTCGTTGACAGTTCTAACTGGAACTGGATATTTTAATTCGGCCCCTGTCAGTCAAACCATTAAGTTCCTTTGGAATTTGGGTACGGTGTTATTTAATTGAAACCACGATTTTAGTGCTCTCCGCTGACAGTTGTTGTTTGTCGATGCTCAGAGAGTGATTACCATAAACAATAACCATGTGTGATGTGAAGTCATCTTAAAGTTGAGAGCGAACTACGAAGCAGGTCCTTTCAGTACCGAACCTTCACCGTTCGTTGGACACTTCACCACCAGCCTTTTAGTGCTTGGGAATTTCGTAACAGCGGTTCCCCCACTGGGTATTTCGCCGCCGTTCTTTCAACACTAAGCTTTTTAAGCACTGCCTACATATAGGTAGTGTATAGTGTTAATTATTCAATATGTTTCTTTTGATGACGTTCAGTAACAAAATTAGGCACTTGGACAAACGTTGATGTTTACACATATTTAACCGTGAGTTAATGCTCTGTATTATCATTTTGGAAGTAGATCTTACTAAACTTTTGTGGTGTGGATTATGTAGCTGAAACATGAATTTACAACTTAAAAGAGGTTTGGTCGATTAATCATAAACATATATAAGAAGGAGTATCGGATTTAGCAAAAAGTGTTAGCCCCGCTCTCCCCTACCTATAACGGAGTACCAAAAAACCTTATTTAAATCTTGAATTCAAAGTTTTTAACTATTATTATGTACTTACATACCACTAAAACCACTAAAACAAATCGTGCCTTGCAGTTCATTTAACAATCATTGTTCTGGGTGGCAGGTGTGTTGTAATACAATTAAAAAAAATCCCACTCAAATATTTTATGTTCACACGTGCTTGTTTTCAACCACAAAACTCATCCTACCTTGAATTTTGATTAATTGTTATGAAGATAAAGCCTCATAGTAAGCACAAACCTTTTTTAAAATACGTTTGTACACGTTCTGAGAACATAAAATAATATAACTTCATAGGAGCCCTATTTACATTTATATATTTATGTATAAAATAATTGGCATTTTTTTGTTTATTTTAAAAGATCAACGTGATGATCCATAAATCGTTAGCGTGTTAATAGCCGTGTTCCTTTGGCGGTGGCAAAGCACTCACGAGTACCTTGCTAGCCAATTTCAATGGAACGCACAGAATTAATTTCCTTACAAATCTCATCTATTCGCCATTAAAAAAAGCACGAGTAGTTGGTAGTACTAACTAGATTATCGATTGGATCTACTCATAAGTAGTTCGCCACCTCCAAAGGAACACAGCTAATGTAATTTTGTTAGTAAATTTAAGGAATGTATAAATGGAGATTATAGTATAGTTTCTTATGATTTTTTAGCTAATGAAAACAAACCATGAAATTGTTTTAAAAAAAAAAGTATTTGTTCTTGTTCAACGAAGTTTTTTCCTTCACAGAAGAATTAAAAAAAAAAAACATACAATGCACAAGGAAAAATTATTCTAACTGATTTTAGTCTGTTTAGAAAAAATAGTGGCACAGTGAACTCCCTCTTAACGAAAACCCCTCTTATGTGGACGATTCCTTTCAGCGGAAAACGTGTATCGTAGGGTGCTTCTTAATTGCCTTTAATTTTTTCCAATAAATTAAAAGCAATGCTCTAGTTTTTTCAGAATCTTATCTCAATCCCTTACTCGCCTATTTTCATTGAGAAATTCTTGTACTTGCCTAATTTTTGAGATTATTCCCTTATATCCCCTTAATGGCTGGACCGTTTTTTTCTAATTTTTCAAATTTGTAATTCTAATTATTTTTAGCAATACTGAATTCCAAAATATTACAAAAAAAAAAAAAATATTCTTGAATCACAAGAAAATCGAAAAGTAAATCCATTTTTTTAGTCGGTATCTATTGAAATCAATTCGACTTATTTTATACAAATTTTTAAAAACATGTTTATCTGCAATTTTTAAATACTACTGCGTACTTAAATTTTTCAAAAATGTTTTTATTTCTTTATACAAATATCAGAAAACTGTTTAATTTTTTTTTTTTTTAATTTTTTGAATATTCTATTTTTGAAAAAAATAGCGTCTGTTGTAAATTTTACAGTTAGGAAATTTGTCAATACAACGGCATTCATATTGTTTAATGTTCTGTACATTAATCTTGGAAGATTTGTCAATTCCTCGAAAAAATGCGGTTTTTAATGTTAAGGTGGACGAGGCTGGATATCGGACCCAGACCTCCGGCTTGACAGTTTTACGGTCTAAGTATTACCCCACCGGCTACTACAACAACAATGTACAGCTTCTACAGTTACTGTAAACTTTCTGTAGTTTCTACAAGTTGATGTAATTATTAAAGAAAATGACTGTAGATTCAACAATTTCGCGCTGTCGATTTTGCAAAGGGAATTGCCTATTTCTGGTGCAGAGTGTACACGAACGAATTTGGTATCAAATGAAAGGTGACGTGAAGCCCGATACATGAGTAAAATATTTTTAAAATCATTCATGGGAAAGTCGAGATATTTGGGCTTGAAGTTGCCAACTGCAAAATAAGGATTTCAGATTTTGTTCCAAATAATTGTCCATAACGGGAGCGAATAATTGATGTAGAAAAATGACATTAATATCAAATGAAAGGTATTTTTCTAGTCTTCAAAATAATACTAAAGTTAAAACCCCCAATAAGCCGGATAAAAGCCGTTGATAAGCCAATTAAAAGCCTTTGGTAAGCTGGTTATGAACCGTTGATAATCTGGTTAAAAGCTGTTGATAAGCCGGATAAACAGCCGTTGATAAACCATGTTAGACGAACCAAAGAATCACCTACTAAGGAAGAACCTCCAAAGCCGTTGTTCAACAGAAACCGAGCCGAGACACTAGGAGCCATGAATTAATATTGATATTGGAGTCTTAATAAAGAAAGACCTTTTAAATACTAAAGCATAAGTGTACTTGCTTTAGTGAAACCCTGCACCCGCCGAGAATACCTCAGCCTTAAAACCCAAGGTATATCAGAAATTGTGATAATTTTAAATTTTTTTTTGTGAAATTAAAAGCAAACGCTTTGTGCGCGCATTTGGTGTTAAGAAAGCAAATCTGGATGTATTTGTAAGCTCGAATGCCTCATTTTGAAAAATTTACAGCGAAAATTAATTTGGGTGTGTCCCATACACCGTTCAAATGGGCTACCCGAAAACCGACCAATTGGTGAAACCGTTGTTTGTGTTACCACAAACGATGCTATAGTCACATACATATTATAGCAACCCGAATAGCACAGAATTCGATTTATAACTAGAATTTGGTTGTATTTGTGTTTTGTTGAAGTAATCTGCAACATTATTTATTGCAACTCAGTTTCTAAATTGTTCATCGAAAAACAGTGGTAACTTTGTGAATTAAAATGCTACAAATCGGTTTCGTAAAAGTTTGAACTTGTTCCCGAAAAACTGAAGTTGTTCTTAAAGGGTTATAAGCAAGTCCAACATTTGAAAGTTGATAAAAAGTTTTTTATTACATCTATTGAATTTCTGTTTCGTTATCTTCTAAATTAAATGTTAAAATAACTTTCTTGTGACAATCTGTAAAATCATTTGGGTAACTTTAATATAATTTATAATTAAGAAGAAAGGGAAACAACTAACAAAAACATTTTTGTAATGTTTTTCCTCTCAAAATGTTTACCTTAACAATTTCAATGAACAAGTTTACAATTATATATAAATAACAATAAGTCAATCGATGTTGTCTATTCACAATACGAAAAAATGTATATATTATAATGAAATAAATACATCATTCCTTTAATAGCGAATGGTTATTTTTTTTTTAAAGAAGTAAACAAAACTTCAACACTTAAGATTCAAGTGATGTTTTAGTTGAGTAGAGATGTTCTATAAATGTTAATCGTATATTTTTATATACTTTATTCAAATCAACCATGAACAGTTAACAAACAAAAATTATTGCTTAGACATGAAAAGAGTTACTATACATGGCAGAGTTGCTGCTGGATTGAAAAATTGTGACAATTCAGATTAAACAATTTGTAGATTTTAAGATGACCATAACACACATAACTAAAAATAGAAAAATTATATCGCATGTCTTGTCATATGAACACATTTTTACGTTTCATAAATATTTCGTTCCAAATGTCAACAGGCTGCCTAGAAATCGAGATTTTATGAAGCATTAAGAAATGGGCACAGAAATTGATGTTTTTGGGTTTCTTTTTAATCTATCGTTATATTATAGATAAATTTAATTTCTTTAATTTGACATTCCATGGGGTTTCGAAAAAAGAGAAAATTGATATTTTGACATTTAATGTTTTATCTGATATAAAATTTATGTTTTAAAAATATAAACAAAAAGTGAAGTGCGGCAACATTATTTCTCATTATATTATAACAAAATAGAACAGAAAAAGTTAAAGTAATAGTAATAGCAACTTCGATGAAACTTTATTCAAGTTATTGTAATTTGTTTTAAACACAAAGTATTCTTCCATAAACATTTTTGCAATATTAGTAAACTCATCGTAGAGTTCCATCAAAGTTGCACAATTGTAAGATTAAGTTACATTTAACATTTCTTAGTTCAAATAACACTTATAAAACTAAGAAACGACCAAATTTATCTTCTATAGAACCCAATTACCATAAGTTCGTTGCAAATAAGAGGAGAAATGCGGCTATTTGGGTTACACAACTGTACCAGAATATGTCCCTGAAATAAATGGACAACAACTTGATTGTTGTCTGTGCTATTCGGGAACAATTCTATCAAACTATTGGTACAATCGGTTTATCGTGTATTCCCCCCTTTACAGTCAAATATGGATACAAAATATCAAAGTTAGTGAAAATTCCATATTTAACCAAATTTCGCAGTATTTTTAAATCGCCATATTTCGAAAATATTTAAAATTCAATGAACTAAATTTACTGGACATTGATGTGACTGTAAATTCAACAACAAGCGTGCGACTTAAACAAAAATTTGGATGTCTCACTCAATCTGTTTACACGGGGCTACATTCCTGAAAAAAAAATACTGAATTTAAGAAAAACTGTTATAAATTAATTTAACTGTGCAACCATTTTTGATTCCCTAAATTGTAAATTCCTTCCAAATCATTCGATTTGAATTTTTAAGCTTCAAAAAGGAACTTTTTTTATTAGGTAAATTTCATCATCCGAATGTTTGAATTCCAAATTTGTCAAGACAATTAAGCCTTTTACAGTCTTCCTATCTGGCTTAATATCTGTAGATTGTAGCGATGCTTAAATCAAGCTCAAATTAGGTGCTTTTATTGCAAATACATGACATTTTTATCAATTTTCACTTCTACCCTCTTCAAACAAGTATTTCCAGGAACCTGTCTTATCAATAAATAGTTTTTGATCGATAGAAGAACAAAATGAGCATTATTTCTCCCCACTTAATCAAAGATAAGGGACAAAACGTGTTTTTGATATTTTATTCAATTTAAAGTTGGCACAGTTCCTAGAATTAGCAATATGTGAATTCCACTTGCAAGTTATTTATTTACTAAAATACAAATAAATACTAAAATACAAATAAATAAAGTTGTTTATAAACAAAAAAAAAAACACCATTGCTAAACCCGAACCTTTTTTTTTTTGTCTTCAGAACATTTACAAAGCTTCTCAGATGACTTCAGGTTCTGTAGGAATAGAAACACACCTATAAGCGATTGATATAAAATAATTATCTTATCTTATCTTGCCTTATCTAGACATTAAGATCCCTTAAATGGCGTGGTGTGTCTTTGCTAAAAATGTCACCATTTTCGCCGACGCGACGGGCGGCGCGGCTATAAAACTTAAATAGCTTTTTGTTGTGCATATTTTTTTGTTTTCTCTGTTTCATTGCTATTTATGGGGTTCTTATGTTGCAAAATCGAATAGATACTTGAATTGTTTATTTTTTTTTAAATTTTTGTCATTATTGTTGATTTGTGCTGAATCGTTGGTTTTTGCGACTTGTACATTCCATTGACGTAGGTATAGAAAAATAATATCAAAGATAACCTACATTTTATTGAATTACTTTGTTAAGAGTTGCCATATATCATTTTATAAAAAAAAAAAACGTAATAATGATTTTTTTTAATTTGTTTAATTTCAGTATGGTATGCATACAAGAAGAACTAGGACACATGGGACTAGTTGGTACAACAGAACTGCCATATAAGACTAACGATGATCATCACCTCCACCATCATCCGCATCCGCATCACAATAATCATCAGACTGAAGCAACTGACAGCAGTGCCGAGAATACCTGTCAGACGCATTGGCCTCCAAATGCCGGTGGTTTTGGACATCCCGACAAGCCAATTGGTTGGATGTACGGCCTGTTGGGTTGCATGAAGCCGGTTTTGTCATTTATTGGCAAGGCGGGTGTTATTGAGATAAAAAATAATAAATCAGAAGACTGGGAAATTCCATTCGAGGCGATTTCAGATCTAGAATGGTTGGGTAGCGGAGCACAGGGTGCAGTTTTTAGTGGAAAATTGAAGAATGAAATTGTTGCTGTGAAGAAAGTGCGCGATGTCAAGGAAACAGATATAAAACATCTGAGGAAATTGGATCATGAAAATATTATTAAGTTCAAGTAAGTCCAATGGGTGAAAATATAGAAATTGTTTTGTTTTGATTTTTTTTCTATTTAAGTACGTATACGCCATAGAGTCCCAATTCATATTGTATATAACAGTATAGTATAATAGTAGATTGTTTCACATGCTGCACTGGGCTTACAAAAATAAAGTGTGCGTGCCTGAACTTTGGTCACCGATAGGTGGCTGGCAGCGGCGGTATCAAATCACCTTCACCTTGCTGTTTAGCCGGCTGCTGGTTATATCAGGACAAAAGCTCTTAGTCCTGGCCAGAGCACCATGTATACATGGTGGAGCAAAAATAATGTCATAATGTAATAAATTGGTGTTTCAAGATGTCCATGATCGTTGCCCAAGCTGTGTGAACCTTTGTCCTGGTGGAACAAAAAATGCTCGAGACCTAATGCAGCATCCTGCGACACAAAAACTCGCTTAAGATCTGTCTGTAGACAAAAATTATGGCCCACTCACATTATGACATTACTTTTGCCCCACCTTGTATGTCTGTTGAATTCTAGATATTGACCCAGTCAGATGCCAAGGTACTTATACGAGCACCAGCTTGCACCAGTTCTTTCTTGTAGGCTTTGAAGTTATCCTTTACCTTTTTCGGAAGAAGAAGCACCTCGGCTGTCATCCACTTCCGAAATATAGTATATGCATTGTTAAGTGCGTTATTATTAGTTAACAGTTCCGTTGAGATTTCAATTGTTTCCCACGGGAGTTGTCCCACTATGACTTCTTTTTCTTGAGTGACTCGAAGATGAACTGGAATTCACCTTCAAAATTAACTGATTAAAATGCGTACGTTTGTGTTAAAACCAATTTTTGTGTAAGATTTTACAAGCTAAAATTTGTGATTTTTATCAAAAAAAAAAAAATTCTTTTCGAGATTTTTACAAAAAAAAATTCCCCATTTTTACAAAAAAAATTCAAATTTGTCGGAATTTTTGAAAGTTAAGCCTATATTTAGTCAAATTTGTAGTACATAAACGAATCATCTTAAACTTAAAGATCCGCCAATTAGATTTTAAGTAAACAATTTGAATGGAACCGTTTTGAGTACTTTTTTGTCAAAGTTTCATGTCTCTATTGACTCTTCTGATTAAATAATCTACAACGTACATCAACCAACATCATTTTTAAGGATCGTTTTGTGGAAACAATTGTGTATTTTTTCAAAATTCTGAAATTATTCCTCATCTTTTAAATGCAGGATATTTTTTGAAAATCTTATTGATTATGTCTCCATATGACCGAAAAGTGTTGTTATTGCTTGACATGACATTTTGATTCAGTTTCGATTTCTTGATCTTGAAGATACGATCGTTAATTAGGCTTCGAACGGTTATTAACCATATCGTTTGCATAAAATATAGGACACTCTCCACTGAAACTCGTAGTGTTGGCAAGGGTAGGGTAGATAGAAATGGCGGCCCAAAACAGCCTTGCTCTGTGACCCAATTAGCGCTAGAGTGTGCCATTTTGATACCATAACTCGTATTCATGTGTGGAAAGAAGGTGATTTTATAAGAAGTAATTGTGGGCATATCCTTAAAAAAAACCTTAATCCGCTATTGCGCGGTCTAAGACGTCTAACGAATGCAGTACAGAAATTAAAATCCAAGTTTTTCGTAGTCATAGAGGAAAGAAATCAAATCTTTGATCTTAATCTCAAAATGTTCGTTCAGGTCTTCCAGAAAAGCCTTTTCAAATGATTGCGCTCTCATTCTTGCCAGAGTCGGACATTCCTCTCTCCAGTGACCAGACCAGGTCGCAACGACCCTGGCTATGTCTCGCCTGGGTCTAATAATCTTATCAGTTCTTTGTGATTTATTCTAGACGGGCCATATCTTTCTGGATATGACGGAGTTTGTTAAACTTCGTCACATACGATTGAATTCAGTAAGAAAAATTCTCCAACTCCAAGAGGAATGTTAACTTTTTCTGCAAGTGAGCTATGAAGGGCTGAACCTTACCTCGCCAGTTCATTAGCCCGCTCGTTTCCTTCAGTACCATACAATGACCTGGAACTCAGATAAGAGTGAGGTTAGCATTAAGGGTCGAGAGCTCATCCTAACATTGCCGAACTAATTTAAAGGATAATATAGCCGAATCAATGGCTTTAACAGCTGCCTGACTGTCTGTCACGATAGCGGTATTTCGGTTTTGTTAGGGTCTTTTTAGAGTATCTTGCATGCTTCCCTGATTGCTAGTAATTTAGCTTGTAATACAATATACCAAAGTTGGCTAGCCGAAAAGACCTAGGCCAACATCACACTTCATCTTTGAAACATCAGTAAAACGACCCAGTTGGCAAACGAACAAGCAAATAATTTGTTTTCAGTTTTGATTGATATTTTTTACTTCCCCCTTTGCTACATGTTGTCACACATCACTTTCCGCATGGCGGTTACTTCCATATCGGTCGATTTTTGTCTCGATGTTAACACCTTAATCTTGGTATAATCTTCAAGATTATGGTTTTCAAATCGAGAAAAAGCTAATGGCTATAATTTGGGTTAAAAATTATATGGACAAATCTGTACACTAATTAATTTCAAAAAAGTTCTTAGGATATCCTCAAATTTCCCCACATAAATTACCCAACGGTAAAATTAGACAGTGTTTGCCCTATCTGTTTTTTTTTTTTTTTTAATGACATCAGTCATCAGATTGACACAGGCACGTTTTCACCACTAAAAGTACTCTTTGAAGCTGTTGGTATGACCATAAAGTTTTTTTTTCGTCGTAAGCGTGTACAGCCATTTTGATAAAAAAAGACACAGCTCTTATACTCCCAATTATTGTAATTATTCGCAGTAGGTTGTTTTAGGTCAAATATGGCGCCACTAAACCTCTGACAACCGCATGTCTGTGGTAAGTTTTGGTGGTGAAACACAAGCAAATACACTTTCTTTCTGACTTCATTGCCTACATATGCTTTTGTGTGGTGTAGTAAGGGGCTTGTCTCTACCAAAACACTCAATGCTGTCCTCTTAATTCCGGACTATATTCTCTATAAACCTGTATAATATCGATCAGAGCTCATGTAAACAGGCAATATTAAAATAACTATATCAATCAAAATTATTTTAATATTGTGAGAAATATTTAGAAAAAAAAAAAAAAACTAAAATTAACTAACCTTTTATTTTTAAATTTACCAACACACACACACACACAGATAGATTATCTTGGTAATAAATTCTATTTAATTTTATGTATTTTTTTTTTTCAACACAGAGGCGTTTGCACACATTCACCAGTATTCTGCATAATAATGGAATACTGCCCGTATGGCCCACTGCAAAATATCCTGAAGGAAGAGGACGTTATGTTGCCATCGCGTCTAGTCTCATGGGCGGAGCAAATTGCTCTTGGCATGCAATATCTTCATTCCCATAAAATCATTCATCGTGACTTAAAGAGTCCAAAGTGAGTAAAATTTTATATATTTTCTAGATTGAATTTATTATTATTATTTTTATTTCCGTTCGTATTTATGTCAGCAACAAAAAAATAAAGGCAAAAAAAAAAAACGAAATGGAGAAAAGGCTTTTCGATATCCTGTCCATTTTGCAGCTGGCAACCATTTTTTGTTGTTGTTTATTTTTTGCCATCATGTAATTTTTTCAAAAAGACATAGGTATCGATTCATGAAACAAAAAGAAGCTATGGTGTTCGAGTGAAATGAAATTTACCATCATGTCCTTTGGCGCAACATGGATCGATATTAAAGCTTCAGAAAATAATTGGCTATGAAAACGGATGTGTTGAATATTTTTTTTTTTTTTTTTAGCTCCAACTTGATATCTAAAAATATACGCCTCCTCTTTTTTTATAGGTAGTATATCTATGGATACCTACCTACATTTCAGTATTATTAAGTATATATTAAGGGTGTTTTTGGTGACAAAAAAAAAAATAGATTAAGTCATATCAATGCAAATATTAGAAATCTGGGCTAGGAACATGACATGGTGATAAATTATAACAAGCACTTAGACAGGTGTAAACGTGTGGTTATAAATTAATACAGACGATAAGATAGGTAAGAACGAGCTTTTAGTCTGTGAAATTTGCGTGCAAATGTAAACATTAATAATAATCGTGTGGTAAATGATAAGAAAAATTAGAGAATACGTAGCACGTACTTGCAGCTTGTACTTTATTTTTATTATAAATGTCATAATAGAGGTTGTAAATAAGTTATGGATGACTAACTAAATAAAATAGTTTTCAACTTAAATCATATTGTTTTTTTTTTAAGTATAATACAACGTCAAAAGCGGACTTTGTTTTTAACATTTTATTACTTTTAAACTCACCAAATGCCTATTAAATCTTCTTAGGCCCAGTTTTTCAGCTGGGAGTTAATCCAGATTAAGCTAACTCTAGAAGTAAATTAACCCACAGTGAACTGAGGGAGTAGTTTTTCGGTGATGGAGAATGCATGCGGAACGAATAAAAAAACTCGGTAGATAAAACATCAAAAGCATCTGTTTAGTTAATGCTGAGTTAACTCACCATATTTGATGACTTAACTCGGGTTTAACTTTAATCTCGCACTGAAAAACTGGACCTTATAGTATTGTACTAACTCCATACGTCATATACTTAAGCATTTATAAATGTTATAAAAAAGGTATGTTTGCTTAGTTTTTTGCACGACCTGTCAATGTTTTAGGCGTGTTCAGCTGTAGTTTATTTAAAAAAAATAAGTCTAGTACGTTACGTTATAGTTAAAAGTTTTAAAATTAAGAAAATGTTAGTAAACTACTTTCAAGCTAGAATTTTGTGAAGTTAAGAGTTTTTCAATTGGAGCGGGTAAATTTTGGTGGGCTATAGCGGCCATGTGGTTTTGGTGACATCTGTCAAATCTGGTTGTTTATTACTCAGTACACGATTTAAACTATGTTCTGAAAATCTCTTGTGGCAGCGATGCGTGCGTTGTGCCCATTTTACGGTTTATATTTTGACCTTCTCAGTTGACTATTCAACGTTTGGTGGCCAAAATTGAGTTGACCGATTCAGTATAAAAAATCAGATAACACCCGTACGTCAACGAGACGCAAGATCTACCGATATTTGTGAGTGTCCGGACTTCTTCCAAAATTACAATGGCATTGCCATCACCATCAACGGAGAACGCTATACCGATCGATAATAAACCATTGAAATGAAATCACACTTATTTTTTTTTTCGTAAAATCGGTTTATTTGTAAGCTTCTCGCCACACATTCTCCGAAATGGGCTCCGTCAGTTTAATACGGTCTTTGGGCACTACATAGAGGCAACGAGAAAATACTTGAATTTTCTATTTGGTGTAATACATTTGCTTGAACTAATTTTTGCTAAATATCTCTCGAACCCCACCATGACGTTGGTACACATAATTATCTTTTCAACAACACATGTATGTTACATCACTGTTGAGCTGAGGTAGACCGCCAGCTCGCAAACATTTTTCAATTTCACTTAAAAACTACAAGAAAGTAAAATTTTAAACACAATTTTACGTTTCCACCGAGCTTAAACGGATACGGATAGAACACACAAAATTGGCTTTTTCTATCTGTGAAATATATTAACGCTTTAGGCATTTTTTTATCATTAAATTATTCAATTCATTTTATCTTGTTATTAAGAACTCTTTGGTTTTCATCCGGTTTAATTTCAAAGATTATCTCAGGGCGGCTCAGCAATTTCACCCTTAAATTCTAATTTAAAAAAAAAATTTGTTTATAAAATCTACGACTTACGTTCCTTACAGGAGTTATAGTTAAGAGCGAGATAGTATACTTTGATTGACAGTTACAAGACTTTCACTCATGCTTGTAATCTTCATAATGGCAACCCTTTAACATCCTCCCGCTATTTTAAATAGAACTACATAAAATATAACTGCTAGATGTATCTCATATTTCACACTGATAATCTCCATCATGTTTCCAGAGTTCGACGCACTTTCATCTGCCAACTTCCTTTAAAAAAAAAATAAGTATGTTACAAATACAAAAAAAATAAACTTCATATAAGTACTCGTCCTTTGAATAAAACACCACAAACTCGGCAACACCGCATCGCAATCGCAAATTTCAAGTGCACTTTGCTGTTCTTGAGTCTTACTTCTTCTTCTACTCAAACTATATAATTCTACTTCACTAAATGGGGGAGGAACAAAAAGGGAAAAAGATTTCGATCACATAAACCAAAAAGAAGAAAAAATAAGTATAACAAAAAGTTTATCCTTTCAAAGTTCTGTTCTGATGGGGTGAATTAATGAATTTGCACCCTTATTTTTTTTTTTGTATATCAACTGCGTCATGAAAACGAGAACGAATTCCAAAGTCTCAACTACCCCGAATCAGTACCGGATTTAAATGTCGCAGCGCCCAGAGTGTTTTGTGTACTTTTTGAGAAGGTCTAGTTGAATAGAAACCAGATGAACTGCAGTCCCAGATCACAAGCCATTAAAATAAGTCTAAACTTTTTTTTTTAAATGTTCTTGTTTTTTTTTGACAAATTGGTAAAAACTGTTTTGCGTTTTGGTGACGCCCTCCCGTGTAATAGCCTTTGATCCGGTCTACTCTGTCAATGTGACACTGCCAACAATCCATCACCTCCTTATTTGGCGCAATCCGTGCAGAAGGGCAAACGACGTCATTTTTTTTTTTGTTTTATTAAATTAACGTGGTTTCGAATAAAAGGACTATAGAAGAGATAAGGATAATGCGGGCATGCGCTCAAATGTCGGCGCCTTTCATATGTTTTGGAGGAAGGCAAACGGAATGCCATAGAGAAAATAATATTTGTCAATTTGTATTATTTTTTTTTTTGGCAATATACACAGTCCCGGTGCTTGGTCCTTTTTATTTGAAATTCTTACTCCCCCGCGCACTAAGGGAATACAAACATTGTCTATCCCTTGTGTTTGTGTTCCCTGTAGTGTCTCCCATAGACTCTGACATATTTATGAACATGAACATGAACACTGTATTCTGAACGAGCTTTTCGAGAAAGTTGATAGTTTTGCGTGGAACGCGATTTCCAGGAAATTGAAATGACTTTATCCCGAAGCAGTGTGGATTACGAGGAGGGTAGATATATGTAAAAAAAAAGGGATGATGAAGTGCTAACTGCTGTCTAGGGCAGTTTATCAGCTGCTGGTGGACATTGGACATTGGACTTTTAGTATGGAATGGAATTTAGTGTTGCTGGGTGAAAAATAAGTTTTGGAAGAGACAAATTATGTATTCTGATAAATTGGTAGTTTTGTGAAGGGAATAGGAGAGAGTAATTATACACTACACGTTCAAAAATTTAATACACGTTAGTTGGATTTTCGAAAAAAAAAAAAAATTAAATAAAGCCAACTTTAACCTAATGACCTGACGTAGTTATCTATATCTCAGTCTGTTTGACGAAAATTAGTAAATAATATTGTTTTTTTTTGTAAGTAGCCTATAAGTAGGGCAGCACATATTCGAGTTCGAATAAAACGTGATATCTTGCGTCGGTTTTCTGTCAAAACCTCATAAATCCAAAAATGGCATTTAAATATATTTCAGATTTTTTGTTTGTCAAGTTGAATGAGAATGAAAATTAGTTGTTATATGCAGGTCGAGTTGAATAATGGCGAATTTCTTTCAACAAAGAAATCGAATTTTTTCTAAACAGAATATTAAATTTTCTTCTGTCAATTGCAAGGAATTCGAATTTCGTAAGAGAATCGATTTTTTTGTTGTGTGATTGTGTTTGTGTTAGTGTCAGTTGACAGCTGCAATTAACGCAAAACGTCAAGATATTTTTCACAAAGCTATTAAGGTTGTTTTTTTTTTGTTGTGAAAAAATTGTTTTACCAATAGAAATAAATTAATAACTATAATAATTCTATTTTAATAACAAAAGATACTAGCCAGCTTATAAGGGAGCAATTTGTTGGTGCATTCTATTTGTTTGAACTTCTACTTGCACATATAAAACTGTTTATGAAAAGTTTTCACTTGCACTGAAAGTTTTTATCACGTTTTTCACTCGCGAAATGATTTTTTTTTGTCAAATTATTGTTTTATAATGAACAATAAATTGACTGAATATATTAGCCTTATTTTATTATCGCCGATGATCCGTATAGATCATCTCATAAAAATAAATGCGTGAAAGAGTATCCTGATAAAGGTTCGTCTATAATCTGCATTTATGTAAATGCAAAAAATGTAAATTTTGTATCTTGCATCCCCGTTTTTGCAGAACTCGTATGAAGATCAATGTAGGTAAATCCACCATTATACCCATAAAGTGCCTGATTACTTGGTCGCTTTATTGAACACGTTACGTTACGATGAAGACAAATCCTTTCATTTTAATATACCTTTCCCTATCACACGCCCCTAAAGTCCATTTATATATCTCACTCACACAATAAGCAGCCTTTCGTGCTGAATGCGAGAATATTATTTGAAATTGGAGCATTGCTGGATTTTGGAATCTATCCTTCTCTTTTTTAGGCACATAAAGCCCAACTGTCTCACTTATGGTGCGCCTTGCAGTAAAACGACCAATGTAAACAGGATCTAAGGGAATTGCAAAATCAGCAAAGTATACTCACACTAGTCTCGTTAGTCTTTCGATGAGGATTAAGAAATAATTCAAATAATGTATATGCTGTTTTATTAATTTGATTAAGTACTCATTCCATGCAAGTACCTATATTCAATTAGAATATGTTTAGACTCCAGTAATACCATAAATCCATGATCTATAACTGGAAACACGCGTGTAGGACCCTGGATAGCCTTGAGTACAACCTTCTCCAAAAGAAGTTATACCAACAAGAACTCCAGACTCAGTGACAAGTGGTCCACCGGAATCTCCTTTGCATGTTGAAGATCTGATTTCCCCCTGAGCACAAATATTAGAATCTCTGTATATATTAGGTCCATAACGTTTGGAACAATCGGAATCCGGAACGATCTTATAACGGGCGTATTGTAGTTCATTTGCATGATTTGAATCACCTAGATGTAAAAGAAAAAATATGTTTTTTTAGAAAAATGCTGTCGTTAAAGCTTAAAAAAAGAACCTACTATCACTTGTAGCGCCCCAGCCAGATGCAATGACCTTTTCGTTGATGTAACTACTCATGGAACCACTAAGAGGTGGCAATTTAACAGGTACAATATTTCGTCCAAAATAAAAAGACTCAAATCTAAGAAGAGAAATATCGTTTGCCGTCGTTGTTCGGTTCCAACCGCCATGAATAATCCCTTGTTCCATTGGAACTCTTGTGCCAGATTGAAATCCTGTGGTTCCCATAAAGGCATACACTGCTGTTGCTCTGACAAAAAAAAAAACAAAAAAAAAATTGTAAAAAATGATGTAGTTATAATAAAGTTTTTCATCCGAGTTTATAGGAAAGAAAAATGGGAACAAAATTTATATTTGTTGGATAGAGATAAAATACCAATAATAGGTTGTCATAATCATACTCTTTCACATATTTGACATACATCTATCCCGCTCTACTTTTCTTAAAATTTGCGGAATGCAGATACATTTACGATGTTAATGATGGATTTATATCCATCTGCATCTGAACATTTCAAGAGAAGTAGACCCGGATAGGTGTATTCAAAATTATCACTTCATTGCAACTGACAATTTGTTATCTATTTTTGAAAGCAAATACTTGCATTTGCCTACGAAATACATTAAAATACAAATAGCAAAAATATTGTAATAAAAATATCGTTTAAATATCAATAGCCGTGTTTTATTGAGAGCTCCGAGGAAATTGGTCGAACAAAAACGACTACGGGGATTAGCGAAGCGACGCCATTACAGAAACAAAATAGAGTTTCCATACATACTATCGATAACAATAATGCAATTCACGCCAGCCGGTAACACAGTTTTTCTTCGTTCTTAATATTAAGCCCGGAGAATTCTCCATGTCTAATATTGCAAAGACCTATTTAATAAGTTAAAAAATGGCGAAAAACTGTTATAACTGTTATAAATTGGCATGTCTCTAGTTTCGTCCTTTTAAAATAGGAAGTTATACTCTAGACATGCCAATTTATAACAGTTTTGTTGGACAAACTTGTTTGAGTAGCCAAGGAACTACACTTCACTTTGACAGAACTCTGAACTAAAACAGGTACAAAATTTATGTTTTGGGAAGTAAACGAATAGAATTAATCTCTCTTACCCTTCAATACAGTGAGCAGCAGTAAGGATCCAGTTGCGGGCAATTAGAGATCCTCCGCACCAAAATATTAATTGTTTCTGCCTAATATCAAGACGAACTATATACTTAAATTGTCCCGGTTTGGCTAATTGTCCATTGGAAATACGTGACGCCAGTGGCTGGGGAACTTCGCCGTTGATATCATACTTCAACTCAAATGCACTGGTCAGTACAACTGCCAATACCAAAAATACTATAAGCACTCTCATGATGATGCTGAACTAATTCAACTTATTTTCAAAAACTGTTTCACATGTCTTTTATACTTTCTTTCGCTATTATCTTGAAAGAAAAACAGGATATTTTTGTTTGTTCATCTCAAGTGTACGTATATACATAATGGTTATTTTTTTAGAAACCTCTTAGAACTGGTAATGTGTTTGCTTTCAATTTTAATTATGAATTAGTTCAATTGATTCCACATGGTTATTATTCAAGTAGGTACCAATTTTTTTTTTCTTGGCAGAAAATAAAACTTACTGTTTTCTTTGTTTCATTAAAAAAACGTGACTGTAAAGTTCACAAAGAAAAGTGGTAATGGTCGATAATATTCCTGTTTTTTTTGCAAGCCTGAAGGAAATTGGTTGAAAAAACGATGTCGGGGCTTAGCAACTAACATGTTAAATGCAACAACAACTAATCGCCTTTGGACTTAGCTAAGCCCAGAGAATTCTCGGGGCTTAACTTAAGCATAGAAAAAAACTGTGTTACCTACGTGAAATACTAGCACTGGTGGAATCTTCTTCGTTCAGTTATAAAAGCTGAGGATAAAATGCAGGGATGGTTGGGAAACTGCATTTTATCTACAAAATCTGTGCAACCCTGATTATGATCACTTTAAATTTTTTTGTTGGCAAATCACAATCATCGATCAAATTTTAATACTCTGACAGATTCAGGAAAAACCCTTAGAGGATATATAGTATGGAGTGCTCGTTTCTATTCCTAATGCATTGTAGTGCCTGGGCCATGACAGGGGGCGCTATTTCACTTTCGGTTTAGATAAAGTCTTGAAGATATCGTACAGCTGCTATCAATCTTATTTTAATCGTATTTTATTATCAGCGATGATCCATATAGATCATCTCACGAAAATAAAACAATACGGATCTTAGTGACAACTGTGTTGTATACCTATCTCTTTTTTCCTTACGTTCATTTATTTTTCATTTATTGGTTTTCTTTTTTCTTTACACTATACAGTTCACAATTCCTAACCATTTGCAAAGCTGAGAAGCAATAGCAAAAACTAAACTTTTGGTTCATGAAACGTGATCCCGATAGAGAGCAGGATCTCGTGTTATTATTGTAATGCATGTATCTTGATGATCTATATGGATCATCTTTGAAAATAAAAAAAGGCTATTGTTGAATATTTTGTTAAAGCATGTAAAATTCGTTGCAACCAAAAAATAAACAACTCGTTTTCCAAAAATTCTGCGACATTCAATTTGACGTATTAGAAATGTCAAGTCTTCATAGTGTAAATCAGTGTGAAATCTTGCTAAAAACGCAAGATTTGTTTTGACAGAAAAGAATCGATTTTGTTTAGAAAAAAATTATGAACAGAATCGATTCTTTTGTTGAAAGGAATTCGGCATAAGAGTAGAAAACTAGTTGAAAATTGAATAGCCAAAAAAGAAAGAAGCAAATATCTTCGCATGAGCTATAAACATAACTAATATAATAAAAACAGACTATCCACAATTTTGTCACAAAACTGGTGACATGAAGATAACAAATGCCAATGTTCCAGAAAATGATGAACAAGACTTATATATTCTTATATTTGATCGCAATTTTCAAAATACAATATTTACACGACGTGACACCAGCGTAATGTTAAGACTAAACGTCAGTTGCACTTCAGTTTTATTAATGACGAAAATAATAGCAGATTTTAGACCATTTACACAATGGTGTTATAAATCCTAGGAAAATGGAAGTAATTATGACAACTTGTCAGTCTTGAGTTCTAAAAATTGCATTAGTGTTTTCATTAAATATTAATGTGTTCGTTTTCTTTAACTACATATATCTGCCTTTTCTCCTTCTTATTTTGACAGTTTATAGAAGAAATTCATCGTACTATCTTATTTCGATGGAATTTGACAGTTTATGGCTAGAATTTATTTTGACGTTAACCGGGTATTTTATTATAAATGTCACTGTAAAGCACTAAGCACTTTCCAGGGGCCCAAATCCGCAATCGTGAGTTTTTTCTTTGTCCACAAAAATCAGTGTACACATTAAATTATGCGATTCCGCAAGAGTGTGGTGCAATCTTTTTGACAGATAAAGCGTACACAGATAGGCAAATTTATTCACGCATACTACACGGAAAACTATTCACACTTGCGGAATTGAGCCCCAGGGCGGGAAACATAGTGTGAATTTCGTTTTATTATTCAAGGTCATATTTAAGCAGCCTTGATACGATCGAATTTCACACTTTTACTTGACAGAGAGAACGAACTATATAATTGACATAGCACAATAATTGACATAGTTTAGTATAAAGTTCAAACTGTCACCGAATGAGAGTTCTGCTTCTAAAAATAATAGAAAATACCTCTGGATTTGATTTCAGAATCAAAGCCAAAAGCATTTTCACGTTGACTCGGATTACCTATACGTCAACGAATGTAAGGACAACATTGTGTATTGATGATTTTTGAAGTGACGTCTAGGAGTCAAACGGATTGCGGCTATTTACGTTGAACGTCTAATCGTAGCTTAATTTTCCAAAATGATCACATTTTGGTTATAGTGAAAGCCAAGCATAAAATAAAAAAAATATCAGCGAACATATCCTTGAATAAAACAAACCCTGGCAACCATTACGTCCAAAATATTTTAGTGCAGTTAGACGTGAGTCATGACACGCGTCCTTATCTGTCCAAGTTGTTATTAATTTACTTGCTAAAGCCTGTAGCCCGTTTCAATTAATTTTTTGACGTTTTCTTCTTAGAATTAAATAAATGCTCCAATCAACAAATGTCGTTAGCAAAAACTGCCTAATTTTTATTTAACTCTACCAACAACTGGGAACTGTCAAAATTTAAATTCGAAATCCACAACATCAGAATGCATTCCACAAACCATTGAAAAGAAAATTCATTCCAATTTAACCTCAAATCAGTTGTCAGAAAAGAAATGTCAAAATTTGCTACCATTTGCAATTCGAAGTTAGGTATTTATTTCCACTTAATAAGTTTGCATACACTCGCTCTGAATCTCAAACAAAAAGTTTTGAATTTAAATCTTCGAACAGAAATAATAACAAATTACTACCTACTACATACAAAAAACTTATGTGGACTTTGTTTTAAGGTCGCTGCGTAATTTTTATTTTACTCTACCAACAACTGGGAACTGTCAAAATTTAAATTCGAAATCCACAACATCAGAATGCATTCCACAAACCATTGAAAAGAAAATTCATTCCAATTTAACCTCAAATCAGTTGTCAGAAAAGAAATGTCAAAATTTGCTACCATTTGCAATTCGTAGTTAGGTATTTATTTCCACTTAATAAGTTTGCATACACTCGCTCTGAATCTCAAACAAAAAGTTTTGAATTTAAATCTTCGAACAGAAATAATAACAAATTACTACCTACTAATACATACAAAAAACTTATGTGGACTTTGTTTTAAGGTCGCTGACTGTACAGTATATTGAATATTGAAATTGATACACACAGGAACTTAATGAACATTAGAATCGAACCAAAAATAGGAAAATAAATACATTTTAAAGTGCTTTCCGATTGCAATCTATACTCTGTCCTTTGTCAATAGCCAAAGCGATATATTATTCTCCCCCAAATCCCCTTCAAGTGATCGAATTCTAACGACATATACAGGAATTCATTCATTAGTTAATGGATCAGTTTAGGTCCTGTTTTTCAAAGACCGGCAACGGCAAACAACCTCTTTCCACACTTAATCGCCCACCGACCGACCGGTCAGTCTGTTGGTTGTCGGCGTCGTCGGTCATGCCCCTTGTCCGTGATGGTTGTCCCCAAATGGGAAATGAACTTTCTGCGGCGACACATCAATTGAGTATAATATACAGCATGTTGTCGGGCAATTATATTGAAACTTGATGCCAACAAACAGGCCAGGTCGCAGCACTGATGAAGTTATAGGTATGAGGTGGTACAAATTTCATTCCTCGAAAACGAACAAAAGGTGTTTTTTTTTGTTTTGTAAGTTTTTAGTTTACGCGACATAAGATCCAACTTGAGGCTATAATATATACGTGGTGGTGGTTGTGGTGGCACATAGGACAAGTATGGTGGGAAAAACAGCTGCAGACCTTGCGATTGCAATAATTTTATTTGGCATGAGCAGCATAACAATAATTGCAGGAATATAAATGTAAATATATAGTATGCGCCATCGACAACAGCACGGCGGGCGGGCGCCCGTTGCCGGCCGAAGCGACGCGACAATGGGCGCCAATTGATTGTTATAATACAAATAAAAATATAATTGAACTCAAGGGAAATAGGTTTCTTTTGGTTTCCTATTTTAAGGGTTGTCGATGTAGGACGCATGAAGTGAAAGTTCAGGCAAGGTGAAATTCTTACAAATGTAAAAAGGAGTACGATTTAAGACTGGGTTCTTAGTTTTAGCAGCCACTCGTCGATATCTTCCTAGATTCTGAATGACATAAACATTATAATGTTATGATAAAATCAAAATGTAGTTTTGGACGAGAATTTTTTGGAACTCATGAAAAGCTCAGCCTTGGGACAATAGGTAGGTAGGTATTCAAGTTTTGTATCTATGTAAGTTTTGCTAGCCATTTTCTTATTATTTCTCCTTAGCTTATTGATGAAGCAGCAGTATACCTACTTGCTATAAATAAATCTTGATCTTGAAGTTTAAGTTTAAAAAAAAGTCCGTAGAGACTGTTTTGGAAAAAAAAAATATAAATTAAAGGAAGAAACATTGCGTCAGGATTCTGGAGCACCACGCACGTGCATTTCGCATTTTTTACTTTAAAATAGGGTTTAAAGTCTTACTTACTTTTTTTTATTTACTTTAGATGGCGCTTAAAGTCCAGTGTCTCTCAAGCCAGACTGGTCGCCTCCAGTTGATTGAGTTCGCTGCTCTCCACTTGTCTGCACAAACAAAGTTGAAGTTTTCTTACGCTGCTTAGTTTGGTATAGATTCGAAGTCTTGTTGATATTCGATGTCTATTATATACCCCGTTTACATGAGGTAATGAAGCGAGCTTGAAGCTCGCTCCGACGCTTTGTAAACCTGCATTGAGTGAAATGAGCTTGAACCGACTCGACTCCACTTCCGGAGCTTATGTACTAATTTACGTGTGTGCGTAATTTTTCTTGGCTCCCATTTGAACTCAACTCCAAATCGAGCTCTCAACTCTAGGAACGAAAAAGCTGGGTCGAAAATCCGACCCTAATCTAACTCTAGTTCTCGATCCTGCATATAAACGGGGTAAAACACTCCACGTATTTCAGCTATCTCAGCAGATAATAAATACTTCCGCTGTTTGTTTAAGTTGACGTTACTGTACTACATATCGTTGAATCTTCTTTTCCACACTCGGTACATAACCAGGCTTGTCAGATTGTGCGATTTCCCGCCAAACAGACGATTTGAAATTTCATGTGGCTACACGAAAATCGGTTTGACAATGTACCCCAGCAAAAATGCGATAATTTTAATTTTTGGCGATTTAAAATTTGTGAATCGAAATTCTAATAAAGGGTTTTCCAATAAGAGGTGTTATTTTGAATAGCCCGCTATTTCGGTAGCTGTCACTTTTGAAGCTGTCATTTTTTGACATTTGACAAGTAGAAACTACGCCATTAATAAAAATGGAACGATACACGCTTCAACAACGCATTAAAATTATTAAAATTCACTATAAAAATGGTGAAAATTTGGCAGAGATGGTTCGTAAAACTAAAACATTTTTGGGTCGTCGTGAAGCACCTTGTCGGACCGCAATACAGAAATTGGTGGACAAATTCAAGCTGTAGGGACAAGTTAGTGATGTGAAGAATAAAACCCGTGCACGTCGCTCAAGAACAACTGAGAATATTGCTGTTGTAGCCCAAAGTGTTGAAGAAAACCCAGGTTTGTCAATTCCTCGTAGTTCTTTGGAATTAGGCATTCCACAAACGTCATTACACCGTATTTTGCAAAAAGACTTGGGTCTTAAGGCTTATAAAGTTCAGTTAACACAAGAACTCAAGCCGGCTGATCATCAACAACGTCGTGTCTTTGCTGACTGGGTCCTTGAAATGCATGAAAATGATCCGGAATTTCATCGAAAAATCATCTTGACTGATGAGGCCCATTTCCACTTCGGAAGCTACGTCAACAAGCAAAACTGTCGCATCTGGGGCTCGGAAAACCCAAGAGTTATTGTTGAAAAGCCTCTCCATCCTCAACGCGTGACTGTTTGGTGCGGTTTATGGTCCGGCGGGGTCGTTGGACCTTACTTTTTCGAAAATGAGGCTGGAGCAACAGTTACGGTCAATGGATTGCGCTATCGAGAGATGATTAATGATTTTTTATGGCCGGAATTGGATGGTATTGATGTGGACAACGTTTACTTTCAACAAGACGGCGCTACGTGCCACACAAGCAATGAAACCATCGATCTTTTACGGGAAAAGTTTCCGGACCGTGTTATCTCTCGAAGAGGTGATCACAATTGGGCACCGAGATCTTGTGATTTAACACCTTGCGACTTCTTCCTTTGGGGCCACGTGAAAGATAAGGTCTACGCCAACAGCCCAGCGTCGATTCAATTCATCAAAGATGGAATTCGTGAGGCTATCGAGGACATAGGGCAGCCACTTTGCGATTTGGTTATGGAAAATTTCATGAAAAGGATATGGTCCTGTTAGCGTGGTCGTGGCGGCCATTTGGCTGATGTTGTGTTTCATTATTAACGGCATACCTTCCTCTTTATAATGAAATAAACATCCGATCATTTATCTCAAAAAGAGCTATTTTTCTTTGAATATCAAAATAACACCTCTTATTGGAAAACCCTTTATCATTATTTCTAATATTCACTGAAACCGTACATTTTTATTTCATCGCTGTTTGCGCTGAATGCAGCCATCGAAAAACATCAAAGACTGCTTTTAAACCATGCAATTTCTTCTTGCGATTTTTAAGCACGTGGGCGAGGAACGTATGTCGTGGCCGGGGTAGACGAAATTGCTGAGGTTGAACAAATTGCAGAGTTATCGCTCATTCTTCTTTGTGCTTTTCCTTATTGTTCGAATGTGTTTTATTTTCATTCGTCGTCCACTCAGATAACTTCGCTTAATCAAGTGGAGTAAAGAGTGCAGTGAGATGATACTTCTTCACTTGCACAAACTAAACTTTTCATTAAAAATCGCTGTCGTGTAAAAGGTATTTGCAATTAGAAGGAAACCAAAGGAGAAACGAAGATTAAAAATCGCTGTAATGTAAAAGCAGTCAAAGTGTCATGAGTATGTTCAAAAAGTATAATATATGGAGCAAGGAGTTGTACTAAATTCTGAACGCAACCCAAAACTAAAATTTGATTTCTTTCCCATCCCTAAAATAAATGACGTTGCTTGAAATTCTATCAATCAAATCTACAAGTTGCAAAATTTTATTTAATTTTTGAATTTCGTGATTTTTGGATGGAAAATTTTGTAATTTGGCGATTTTATTGCGATTTTTTGGCAATTTATATTTTACATTTGGCGATTGTGCTTTTGCAAACCTGACAATCCTGTACATAGCCCGATAGTGCCTGATTACATGAGTCGTTTTACTGAATGGCGCATCAGTGAGACCGGTAGGTTTTAAGTGTGTAAAAAAGAGATGATAGATTCCTCCCAAATTCCACTGATGCGGCAGTTTCATTAAATATTTTCGAATTCAGCATGAAACGCTTTGCATTGTATGGGTGAGATATATACATATATATATGGATTTTAAGGGTGTGAAAAAGGGAAAGTTAGATTAAAATGAAAGGATTTTTCAGTAAGACGATCCATGTAATTGGGCACATATTCAACCAATTAATTTTCGTCCGATCTTGAAAATGTCCATGCATTACAGTTAGTTACATGACTCTCTTCACTCCGTCCAAGGTGAATTTTAAATTTATGAAGATTTGGTGTGTATCTATCTGAGAAGTCTGTGTTCCTCCCTTCTTTTTTGTTTGCCTGTAAGGCTTACGGGATATAATGGGTGATTTTTTAAGAGGTTTAGAACTTTTTTTAAAAAAAAAAAACACAAAAAATTCGAAAAATGAATGAAATATTTATTTGAATCGATAGTTTGAACCTTGCAATTTAATGTTTAAAGATAATTTCATGCAAATGTTGACCGCGGCTGCGTCTCAGGTAGCCCATCCGCTGAGTCCAATTTTGGCATACTCTTTCACACATATCGGCCGGTATCTCACGAATGAATGCATGGATGTTGGCTTCCAGTGCGTCAATCGAAGCGGGCTTGTCCCTATAGGCGGCCAATTGACCGGCCCGAAACGTGAAATTAACTGTTCACCAAACTCGCCTCGCAATTGCGCCATTGTTTCGCGTGCTGTGTGGCATGTGGCACCGTCTTGTTGAAACCACATATCATGCAAGTCAAGAACTTCCATTTCGGGCAAAAAAAAGTTTGTTATCATCGCTCGGTAGCGTTCACCATTGACAGTAACGCTGCGATTCGCATCATCTTTGAAGAAATATTTTACGTACCCATTCAACCAAAAATGAGCCTCATCGCTGAACACAATTTTTCGATAAAAAAGCGGATCCTCGGCCAGCTTTCCAAGAGCCCATTCAAGAAAAATTCGGCGTTGTGGTAGGTCGGCTGGCTTTAGTTCTTGCACCAGCTGTATCTTAAAAGGCTTTACGCCCAAATCCTTCCGCAAAATTTTCCACGTAGTGCTGTAACAAAGGCCTAACTGCTGGGAACGGCGCCGAATCGACATTTCGCGGTCTTCTGTCACACTAGCTGATACGGCCGCAATATTTTCTTCACTACGCACAGTACGTAAACGTGTTGGTGGTTTAATGTCCAACAAAGTAAATTTGGTGCGAAATTTGGTCACAATCTTCCGAATAGACTGCTCAGAAGGTCGAGAATGCCGATCATAAAATGGAAGCAGCGCGCGATGAACATTTCGAACCGAGCACGAATTTTGATAGTAAAATTCAATAATTTGCAAGCGTTGTTCATTTGTAAGACGATCCATGGTTAAATTGCAAACCAAACTGAAGCTGTTTGACAGTGACACAAGGTACTAAACACATGTCAGCTGTCAAAACCATTGTTGCCAAAACCAAACCAGCTTAAAAATCAGCCGTTACATATTTATATTCCTCACCAGCTCTCGCTCTAAATTGTAGCATCGACCTCATGCATGGTTATATCTATATGCGTCAGCCGCTAATGTTCATCGACCGCAGGTGTTTTGTTAGGGTCGCTTATAGTGAACCCCACCACATCCGTGGCAGTCGGCCGGCGCGCGTGGCGGTATTTCTTCTGTAGGCACTTTGATAGTGTTGCGACTATGGTCCTCTGATGAAATTGGTGCTGGTGGTGGGCTTAAGATTTCCTTTCATCAGAAAAAGTTCTTGTTCTTGCGGTAGGTATATTGGATATAAGCTTCCCACTCGGCCTTGTGGCGCGCCATGGATATCCGTTCAATTCAACGTGCTGGCCCTTCCGAACGTTTGGATATTCATGTCTGGCATCAATCATAATTTTATAATTATTCAAACTAAAAACCACCATAAGTTCACTTGTTAATACTGAGGTGAGAGCTTGAAGTCATGAGTAATATCTCACTCACACCACGGCGCGCGGCCGTGTCGTATAAAGTTTACCAGCTTGACTCCGTTATCGGAAGTGATGTCATGCAAGCTGCATTTTCTGGAAGTTCTATTTGTTTTAGATTTGATATATTCAGCTCTATCACGAATTCCATCGTAATCGGAATCTTTCCGAATCCCGAAAAAAACAAGCACAGAATCCGTTCGTAATGGTAATTTTCCAGTACGATGGATTCGTTGATACTTTTTTTCGGGATTCGTAACCAGTTTCGTGATAGGGCTCATTGATATATTTATTAATATACTGCTTGACATTAAGTTCTTTTACAACGATTTTTTTTGTTCAATTTTATTTTCAACGAAACTTATTTTTTTTTAAGCATCCTGATCGGAACGAATGCCCTTGTGAAGATCAGTGATTTCGGAACGAGTCGTGAATGGAATGAAATAAGTACAAAAATGAGCTTTGCCGGAACTGTGGCTTGGATGGCTCCCGAAGTTATTCGCAATGAGCCGTGTTCGGAAAAAGTCGATATCTGGTCATTTGGTGTTGTCCTCTGGGAGATGCTTACCTGTGAAATTCCCTACAAAGACGTCGATTCCTCTGCCATAATTTGGGGTGTTGGAAATAATTCTTTAAGGCTGCCAATTCCATCAAGTTGTCCAGATGGATTTAAGCTGTTAGTCGAATTGTGTTGGAGTGCCAAACCAAGAAACCGTCCGTCATTTCGGCATATTCTAACACATTTGGGCATTGCCGGACCAGAATTACTTAAACAAAACGAAAAGCAATACTTCGAAACGCAACGATCATGGAAGGAGGAAATTAGGTCACATTTGAAGGAGATCACACAAAATGGCACGAGTATACACAAATACGAACAGGATTTGATAAAGAGGAGAACAGCGGAATGGCGACACGCTCAGGACATTCGAATGGTTTACGAAGATAAGCTGGAGAAAACAAATCGATTGTATTTGGAGTTGAGCGAGTGCATGACACAGCTGCAGGAAAAGGAGAAGGAAATCGCTGAGTAAGTTGGCAAAAAGGCTTTTTCCAAAAATAAAAAGATTATGATTTTGTTGAATTTATTCACGATAGGAGAGAAAAGAAGTTGCCAGGCTATAAGCCAACGAGACGATTGGGAAATACTCTTCGGAAGATGCAATACTACCGAAGAAGACTCAACAATCATCCACCAATGATCTGTGATAATCAGTCAACAACACCCGATCCGGAAACGACACCAGAAGTAAGTATCCCTTGAACACAAAATAGTCGAAGGACTCTTTTCATTGAATTATATGTGTTTTGTATATCTTTCAGAGTCCCGTAAAGTGTACCCTTTACGCGCAACTTGATGGTTCGCAGCCAAAGTCATTCTGTGTGAGTACCCAGAAGCCCAAGAAAGCCCGTCAGCACAGACGCATTGGTTCCGGCACTTTTGCTGCCGCGCCCAAAGTCAGTCCACTACGTGAGAGACGGTATCAAAGTGAACCGGAAAATCGCAAAGTCAAACTTGTCGACACAGAGACCCAAACCGATGCCATGGATATCAGTGAGACAGATGCCAGTCCCAGCGCGTTCTACGCATCGAGGGAAATTTCTTCCAGTTTGATCGGTGGTTGCATTGTCGATGGGATGCGGCTGGTTAACTGTCAACTGGCTGAGCCACAAACACCCGTTGCCGACTATCAGGCCATCATTGGTGTCGCTGATAATAATCGACATTTACAAAAGCAACAACAACAATCTGCAATCCTGAATCAGAACGTCCTTCAAGTATCGAGTCCGATTAGTCCCAATGGCAACACGAATTCGATGTCCACCAGCGAACTGACATTCCAGGATGCCTGCTCCAGTCCCGATCAATTAGCCTACGACGATGCCATGAACAGCAATGAAAGGCTTGACATTACGGGCTGTTGCAGTGATGACGAGAATCTAGAGACTCTAAATAGGAAAGTTATCGAATTCATCCATGAGAATCGATTACAAACCACAACCAGCTCCTCGTGCAACACTCAAACTCTTACCACCACCACGACGACGACTAACTCAACTGGTCCTCCGGGAAGTGTTGGAAGCTTGACTCAAAACTCAGAAAATGGCAATTCCTTCGATCGAGACTCATTGATCTATGCGTCGGCATGCAAGAAGAAGCAACAACGAAGCAGCTATACGTCATGTGCCAACGAGTCGAATAGTTACGATACAAACAATCATCACCATCAGCACCAGCATCACAGTCCGAATGCTATGCAACGATGTGGTGGTGGCCAATTGAGGCACATGCGGCAGCATCAGCAGGTGGAGTTAAATAATGCTAATGGGGAATCTCAGGAGGATCTGTGCGATGATAGTTGGTCGGATGAAGAGGGTGAAGACACTGATTACAAATATTCGCTAAGGAGAAGAAGGTAAGAATCTTGATTTGATTTTTTGTTTTGATAGAGATAAGAAGTACTGAGTTTTTAAGTGCGGGATTATCCTAGTTTCGAGGGTAAACCCTAAATATATAAATTCCAAGTCCCGAGTTAACTTAAAAAAAAACTTGGTGAGTAAACTCTGGATGAGCCTAAAATACCTGTCAAAATCTATCGAATTTGTATTTTGACAGCATGGAAAGAGCGATTTCTATAGTAGCGCCATCTCGATTTCGATAATGAAAGGGTGATTTCTATAGTCTTCCATACTTCATTTTTGATAGATTTTTGAAAAACTAATGCTGGACTTACACGTCTGACAAATTGGCAAATTTTTTTTCGGGAAACTGACCAAAAGAACGAATTTGTTTATTCTTCTGACAGTTTAAATCTAGCATAAGGACCGGTTTCTCAATGCTGAGTTAACTCTGAATTAAAATAAAATTAGTTAATAAATTAAAACCGGAAACACTTTGAATTTTAACTGTAAAAAATCTATCAAAATCGAGGTGCGATGCAATGAAAATTGACATATCAATTGAAGATGGCGCCACTGTGAAAATAGCCCTTTCCATAGTGCCGTTCTTCGATTTTTGACACGCATCTGTTCACCTAGTTCAGACTTAATTCACCATATTTGTTGAGTTAAATCAGAATTAACTCGGGACATAAATTGACTGCAAAACGTGTTTCAGGGACTAACTCATGCTTAACCCCGAAACTAAGATGAGCTACCGCACTGAAAAAAAAGGAGTAAAGTAGATTTTGCTATTTTCAATTTTTTCAAAAAGTATTACACATTGAAGCTCATTTAAAATTGATAAGAGCATTAAATATTAAAAACAAAAAAATTATGTTCGGTTTCACAAATATTTAACAGACTTTTAAATTTTTAAATGACGTATTTTATATGGAGCAAACGTCATTTTAAGACTTTAAAGCTTTTTAAATAGTTAAAAGGCCTTTATGGAGTTGTGAAAACAAAAAAGTAGTATTGACAACGTGGTATATTCAACGCATATCTGAATTTTCAGAATTCTGAATTATTGGAGCTTCTGATTGGCCAGCTGTCATAAAAAGTTAGATGTCATCTGAATTTTCAGAGCTATCTATGACAGCTGGCCAATCAGAAGCTCCAAAAATTCAGAATTTTGAAAATTCAGATATGCATTGAACGCGCCCATTGTTATTCCTGCCTTAAACGGGAGGAAATGGCCTCCTTTACATTTTTTTTTTGTATTCGACATAACCTACACGCCCTAGACTTTTGTCGCAATACAACAAACAAAATAATCAAGGTTTCACTTCAATTTTTGTTTTTCTGGAAAACTTGTGCAATTCCCATTAATTGATGACAGTCAAAAAAAATGCTCTATTTACTCTTATTTGCTGGGCAACCAAACCCTTAATGACTCTACACCTAATATTCGATATGTAACCAAAACTTGTAACTATTAACATAGTTGTGAAGTTTTGCAATAATTTGTGCTGTGGTATTCTACTGTTCTTATTATTATCATTGAACATTTATTTAATATCACAAATGAACACTACAGAATAACGTTACAATTTTGACGTTTAATTTATGTGAGTGAGTGTTTGAATGCTTCAGGATCTGGTTTTAATTTCGAAAACATATCCAGCAGAAGCAATTTTCTATATAGAAGAAGAACACTTGTTTCTAGTGCCCAATGACTACTTTGAGAAGGATTCGGAACCTTCAGAACACACCGTATGAACTAATTTACAGCTATAAAAATCGAAAATTCTTATATGGACACTAACATTCTTCTTTCTCCCTTATAGCATTGGTCGGCAACCTATTGGTCGTGGCATGAGAGCTCGTCGCTGTTACAAAGTCCCGTCATCTGCACCAATTCCAACTCACAAGCGAAGTATTGCAATAGTATCAGACGAAGAGAATACCTCAGAATACAGCCATTCCCCGTCCAGCCAACATTCGACGCTCGAAAGCAACACCGATCTGCCAGGAGCTTTGAAACACATGAAAATCCATACCAAATCCATAGCAACAAATACTACCGAAGCAATGACAACAACTGCATCTACGACTACCCTGTCGGATAGCGAAGACTCTACTGATTCCGATTCGGATGATGGTCCAACTATATCGTCACAACTCACTCAATACAAATGCCAAAATGCTGCTCTCAAGAGCAGCGATGTCATTTCAATAGCAACACCAGCTTCAGGTGGTGCAGTAAATATGGTTTAAACAAAAACAAAAACAAAAATAAACAATATTCCTTCCTCTTAAAACAAAAATATAAATACTTAAATATCTTATATCCTTAATTAATTTATGTACATTAGGAAAATTAATTTAATACACACACATAACTATAAATACAAAACGAACAATTCTCGCATAGTATTGTTCTACAAACAAAAACATAAAAAAAAACAAGACTCATAAACTTAAAAATAATTATAATATTAATTATTATTAAATTATATTTAAAACTTCAAAATAAATAAATATGATATATAGACATTAATCGATTAAATTATGTGTATGATATTGTATTGTTTAAATTTTAAGTTTAAATTAAGATTTAATTGTGAACGCATTTACTTTACATTTATTGGAATTTAATTTAAAATTAAAAAGTGAAATACTTAATATAGAAAAAAAAACTGTATTACGATAAAATACATTGCAAAAAACATGATTAAACATTGTAATCAAACCATACTATATAAATATTTACTATTTATGTATCTTAGTTATGTGTATAATATTAAGTAGTAGAAATTCTGCCTTGACGACTTATTATTTTTTAAAAGAACCTCTTAGCCCTCAACCCTCCCATTATTCATTAAGCAAAATAATTGTAATTCTAAGCATTAAAACAATTAAGTTTATCCAAGATGGTTAAATCTGTCGTAAAATAATATTTATAATTATATGTTATAATTAAACATTAATATATGTATATGTAAACATCAAAAATAATAATAATTATATATTATAATTATGTCATAGAGAGTTTCAAAATTTGCAAACAATTCAGCAAACAAATTTAAATTAATTCTTAATTAAACAAAAACAAAAAAAAAAAAAAAACACTTGAATTAAATTATCTACCTGTTGTACATAAATTGTGTATGTATAGATATAAGTTGTAAGATACAAATGTAATGTATGTTAAAATATTTATGTATAGAATTATACTGTAAAAATAAAATAGAAAAACAAAAACAGAAACAAAAATGAAAATGAAAATGAAAATAATGATCTTAAATTATTATTACTGTCAAAACAAAAAATGCAGTAAATTATCATTAAAATCAATGTCCAATAATTTAGGTATGGCAATGCTATAAGAACAATGGAAAATGATCCGTGATTAGGCAGATTTTCTAAGAACTAAGATGTGTTTTCTAAACGAAAAGGGAGTGTGGAAGTGGAATGACGGGCGATATAATACAAACAGTCTGACTTAATGTACAACAAAAATATGTATAAGTGAGTACAGTAACTCAAGGTGTAGATGTGTAAATGTCAATTTTCGTCCGAGTACCGGATTTTTGTTATTTAACGTACCTTATTTACATAATGCAACCGCACTTCACGTAAGGCCCAATTCAATTACTATACAGCCGCGCGGGCATAAATGTTTACAAAGTCAAAATCAAATCATACTACTTGATTTATATTGATCAATATTTTTATAATTTTTGCAGTTATACTCTATACACGCATTGATGGTAAGCATATGCAAAAAGTGACAGGGTTAAGCTAACATTATTTTCGCGTGTCACACAGTAGTACAAAAGCGGAAACAATACCCAAAAATGATTGTTGTTAAATAAAGTTACTCTTTTCAAGGTAAGCTTGTTAACGCACGCCCACTTTTAATTGGAATAAACTGTTATAACTGTTATTTCACTACTCTCGCTCTTTGGAAAAAGCTATAAAAAAGGACGAGGCTAGAGACATGTCAATTTATAACAGTTATAACAGTTTTTTTTTCCATTAAAAGTGGGCGTGCGTTAACGCGCTTAGCCCGACTTGAAAAAAAAAACTCTGGGTGCCTGAAGTATGCCCACTGGTGGAGGGCCCTGGCATTGCGGGGCCGCACAAACAAACAGTAGCTACTTTTAGAAACAAAAACTGTTATAATTGGCATGTCGAGAGTAAGTTTCATAAAAAAAACACTTCAATATTTGTTGACTTGCATTGCAGCAGGCAACCCTGGTTTCTGGCAACCCAATTTTTCGATTAATTATCGATGGTTTCGGCACCTATTTTACGAATAGTTTGATCATTATTATTCTTAAGTGCCTGAATGCAAAAACGTTAAACCGCACCTCTGTGCTATAATATGGTCGATAAACAGCATCACCCAAACGAACGATTACAAAATTAACGAACTTATGTCGTTTTCGGTTGGAATTCTGAACTGTTCCATTCCTATCGAGAATGGAAAATTTGGAGTAAAAGGAGTGAAAAAGGAGTAGCTCCGAACGTCCACTCGCAAACGACATTAGTGTCCAATTAATCGGTTGATGGATGGCATATTTTGCGCGTTGCCCCATCTTGATAGAACTATGGCTCGCCTTAGTCTAAGTCTTCAATTTTTTTGCATACAAAATTGACTATAATTCTTCTGGTACCGTTCTTCATTGATTCTAACATTTCTTCCATGCATTGGTGATGGCTTGACGCCACTATAAGAACCATAGTAGCTGTAATAACCATAGTAGCTGTAAAATTCTTTGACTTAAGTGCACAGGGCGAGCATGATAACAATCAGACCAATCTCCTGAGCTTTATTCACAAATTTGCGAACAGCAGTTGCACTTGTTACAAATTTTAAAATTGCACAAATTTTAACCGAAAATTCGGACTGTTTCGACAAAAGAGCATCCACTATGGAGGTTAAGTTAGTTAAAAGTGGCTGTCGATTGAGAGTTGACACACTTAGACCAAATGTTGGCCTTTTGTTCTACCACATGGATATAGGAAATCTTTTCCCTACTCGTTAAACCATTTTGAGCTGTGGAAGTAACTTTGAAATATTTTCCAACGTTGTTCAAGCAATAAACAATCCATTTCGTACCATGGAAATATAATAATGAGTATCTGTCAATTTTTTTTTTAGCGCATAGCCAGTGTCAAAATGACATATTGATTCAAAAAGAAACAAACAGTTGAGACAAATGTGCTATTTTTCCACCCACTGCAACGAACAAAGGCGAGGTTTAGACTGTGAGTGCTAAATACGCCATTGAGATGGTTTTTTTGTTGGTGAGAGCGGTGGGGGGAACAGAGCACCTCACCGATCTCTTCTAAAAACCATCGTCATTGCTTATTGAGCAGTCAAAAATCTATCCCTATCTTCTTACATAGCCAGTTTGCAACTTAAACAGATCATAATCAAAAATGGAGAATAATAACAGTCCAAATATTGAACCTTGTGGTATGCTTGATTTTAACTCATTGAAATCTGAGAACGAACTGATACACAAATTTTCGATTGCATTTTGTTTTAGCAAAAAAAGAGATATGACGTACCTATAACACAAAATTGGTGAGGAGAATATTTCCAAAAACAAAGTATTTTTTTTTGCAAAATGTTGAAGCTTTTTTTTTAGAAATGAGAAAATCATTAATGGGACGTGAAAAATAGATATGACAAAAATTGTAGACCAAACAACTCTCAACAGATTTCATAATATTAACTGCTTTTGTTACTATTTTAAAATCGAAAATTTAAGTTATACGGAGAGTGCCAAAAGTAGGAAATGGCCAATATTTCAAGTCCCAAAATTTGCATTTCCGCTATTTCAATGGACACGTATTTAACGAAAACCTAGCCTCTTTCTCCGACGATTTTATTAGACTAGATAGAAACACTCAGTTTACTAAATAAATATAAACAAATCAATTTTTGGCTGTGTGTCACCTATAGAATCAAAATGTACTGAGCTGATTTCGCTGAAATTTCAAAGTTTTTTTCTTTTAGCGGCGGAAAAGTTAAGGAAACAATCCTTTCAATTAAATCCGCCCATTGCTGTAGTACTTTCACTTATAGGTTTTCTCTATATTCCACATTGTTCAAGTTAAATTTTTGTCACTAATCCCTCTTAAAAACGAAGACGTGACAAGTGTTAAGAGTGTATAGGTAACATAATTTATCCTCCTGTTTTTCCTTATTTGTAGGTTATATACATATTTGAATTAAAACTTATTATTTAATGGCCGTTTTCGAAAACTTCAAAACAAAGTCAATTTAAGAAGCAAATGATCGCCATTTATGACGCAGAAGTTGCGACCGTCAAATATGCAATGGTCCTGCTTGCTCACATAATATTTGATGAACGTCAAATGATTTTTTTGCAAGGGCATTTGACGTTTTCGAACAAAAACTATAAAAGCTGTCTCTTTCGTCACTGCACAGCTGCACCGCAAATGATGTTTTCCAACATGTGACTTTAACATCAAACTGCATTATCAAACAGAACGGCCGCGTTCGGATGCTATCCAATAAACCTTATGTAATTTTCGTTTCGACCAAAAAAATCGATTTTGTTTTTGATTTTTTTCGATTTGTGACAAGTTTTTCCTTTCGACCAAAAAAATCGAATTTTTGGTCGAAAGGAAAGGAAAAACTTGTCACAAATAAAAAAAAAATCGATTTTTTTGGTCGAAACGAAAACCACATTAGATACTCGAATATTCATGTATATTTCTGAACGACCAAAACCGGATAGGTTAAATTTGCTGCTCAAATCAGTTTTGTAGTCAGCTGTTCTTGAAAATTCTCGTAGGATAGATGAGTATCCCAGAATTTTTAGGATTGCTTAAGATTTCTTTTTTGTCAACAGCTGTTTTATCATCAAATGAGTTTTTACAACGGATTACAACAACACAAAGCTATCCAGTTCGCTTTGGATGCAAATCTGAACGCGGCCATTTGTGTTTACTTTTTCGAACGGAAGACTTTTGCAGTTTGCGATTAGGAACATTCTGCAAATGCATTTTTGACGCAGATGACGTTTTAGAAAACGGAAAATGTTCTTCAAGTATGACTGACATTTATAAATTATTATTTTTGAAAATCCACCTACAACCACGCCATCTTATCTTATTGAAATTTCATAAACAGCTGCCTGAAACATAAAACATGACTTGTTCAATTTTAAGAAGGCTTCTTTCAGCTGCAACCATATTTCATAAACTCGAGTTTTCTCATTAGTTGAATTTTAAGTTGTTAAGCCAATTTAATCGGCATGACTTCGCCTTTTGGAATTATACTTTTTACATTCAAATATTATCAAAACCATCACATTAGTGTGGAATATTTCGCAATACGCCCAGTAAAAAGCTCAAATAAACACACCTTATCGCTATTACTAACCAAAAGGATTTCCAATTTTACAGTGGCATTCGCCCCCTCCAAAAAGAACAACAAAACACTGGAATTCATAAAAAAAAAAACAGAAAACATGTAGTTCCGACTTCAACTGCTGATGACCTGCTTTCACACTCCCTTTTTCTCTATTATCATTCAATACAATATTAACCCTTCTAATACTACATAAATACAAATATTTCCTCATACAAAATTTGAAAACTTTGGTGTTAAAGTTAAAAAAAAAGAAGCAAACTCAATAATTAATAAAAAATATAATTAAAATATTTATGTATGCATGGCTAGCTTTATAGACATCAACTTCATTTGTGATACATTTATTCATTCACGCAAATGCTTTCTCTCAAGCTTATTTCATATAAACTTACATATATACCTACCATTAAATCCTTCAAGTCTTAAAATCAATAATCAAATTTTCTAAAAGACTATTTTTCTTTGATTGGAATAATTCCCTTGTAAAATTTTAATTTTATTAATTTTTTTGTGATTTATCGAGCTTTATTTAAGTTAAAATTGTATTGTTATATAAGAAAAAAAAAATCCATTTACTCATATTATATATGTTTTTGCTTTAAAAGTGCCTTAAACAAAAAAAAAACACAAAAATAAACGAAAGATAAATATAATTATTTTCATGATTATAAAAATAAAATATAAAACAATAAATTGTAGCAAAACAGTAAAATACATAAATAAAATAATAAAATTTAGCATATTTTATTTTGTCGACAAAAATAAGGATTTTTTTACAAATCAAAATATTTTGCTACTAAAATTTTATTTTTCTAATTTTTCAAAAACAAACGCAAATTTTTGTAGATTGAAGTTTTACACAAAAAAAAACAAAATGCTAAAATGATTAAAAAAAATCAAATGCAGAAATCATTACAATATATAACCTAACCACGCTTGCCTCTATATATAAATGTGTATAAGTACAAAAATAAGAATAATTAAACAAAAAAAAAAAACAGAAATCACTTAAATTATTTTGGTCATTTGTCGGTCGGTTATAAAAATACATACATAATGTTAAAAATATGGTTCAGAAAGGAGAACAACAGAAGAATGAAAATCAATAAGACAATCTCTTCTAATTTTGAATTAAAAAAAATAATAATATGTATCTATGTACATGTTTGTAATTATATTGTATATTTTTTTTTTTAAATTTATTTGCACAACTTAAATAAATGGTGTTAAATTTTATTTCTGCGAAATTGTTTGTCGTTACAAAGAATATTTTTTTTTTTTTTAAATCTTTGTCAATATATGTATTTATATTAAACAAAAAGTAAAACGATATTAAATATGTTAAGTTTGACAAGAACAACAAATTGTCAGTACCTATACCTACTTATAATATGAACTTGTATTTTAACTTAATTATAAATAATATATTATTAAAATATAGTTTTTAATACATATAATAATAATTAAATATTAAGTTTATTGGTTCATTAAAAAGAAGAGCCGTTAAGTTGAAATCATAGGATTGAAGTAAAATAAAGAAAACAAAATGATGTATGAAAACATAAAAACAAAAACTGTATCCGCATTTTTTAATTTATAGTCAAACTTCAAAATAACTAAGTTGAAGAACTTTTCAATTTCAATGTAAATTGGAACGAACCCTGCACATTAGCAGAGACCTCCAAATTAACCATTTTTTCCAGAAGAGATTGTGACCACAACAACAATTTGATCCTAGTTATTCCAAATGCAAAAGTTGAAACGAAATTCTGAATTTTGAAATTGTGTGCAGTTTCATACAAGTTCACACAACAAGACAGTGGTATTAACACCACTTTATTTCGTGGACTTGGCTAGCTAAAAAGGCTTAGAACTCGAGTCTTAATAATCAGTCCTTTAAGTTTAAATTCCTCAAATAAAAATTGATTAAATTTTAGGCTAAATTTAAATAGAAAAGTTTTTGCGAGGTGGCAACAAAAATGAACACCAGTGCCGTGGGGTTTTTTAGTTAAAAATAAATTCGATTTTCGATTCTTGGCATCCTGAATTGAATTACTTTCAGAATTTTTCTTTTGCATTTTTTTTTTTATTTAAGAACTCGTGCGAATATGAGGTTGTCATATTTGTTTGAATTGAGTCGACTGTTTTCTCAAAATAAAAAATGGTTAGTTTAATTTTTGCTTTAACTTTTTTCACTTAAATATATTTTATTTGCATAGTTAGTCTAGAAAAGGTACATTATTGGTCTAATTCCATCGTCTACATCTTTGTTTTCAGCCCAAAAGGAGGAGTTTCTTGAGAAGAAGCAACTTGATGAGTGAATTGGGCTCCTGTGGGTCTTCTGTGTCACTTCCGGGTACATCACCCAAAGCTCCTTCCTCCGATGGAATAGCCATGGTAACAACCAGGAGAGCAAAGCACACGAAAATTGTCTAAAATTGCACAAACATTAGAATTATTGTCAAAGTGTCCTTAGAATTAAAAATTAAAGAGTAAATACTTACAAGTAAGAAGAATTTCATATTGAAGATTTTTGTTTTGGTCCTGAGATTAACTCTGATCAGTTTGATATCAAGTTGTTGAGTGTGAAGATTATAGCAGATTATATGAGTACTTATACCTGAAATAATACTTCCTAAACTCGTCCAAATTTTAATGAAACCAAAAATGACTCACAGACTTTGACTAAAAAATCATGTTCATCTTTGTATTAGTCTGATCTAGATTTATTTTCTAGATGCCAAAGGGTAGGGAGGCTTTAGATCTTAGCATTTTTATTTTGGCACTTAGTTATGCAAATTCTATTTCTGTTATTTTTTAAACAATTAGCTGCGGAAAATATTCAAAGTTAAATGAACTTTATTGAAGAAACCAGATTAGTAGTGAAGGCTTAGAGAATATTTATATTTGTTTTTGTATTTTTCTGAAAAATAAAAACGAAACTATAAATAAAATACGAAACCGTAAAAAGGTACATCAATATATCACGTTCTAATACATTTGATTTACATAAAAATTGACCTTAATTTTTGTGGGATGTTCAGAAAAAATTTGATTAATGAAATTATTTCCTGTTTTCTGCTAACACTTTGTGGGTGGCAATTATAGAGTACTTTCTCACTAAATTAAATGTGTGGCGTTGAGCATCTCTCTAAGTAAACATTTTTTCTGAAATATGCCTATTTTAATCAGCTTAACCCATGTCTAATTTAATGAGATATAAGAACTACAATGTTGAATACCTACTATTGCTTATAGCATATTTTGAATTTATTAATATTTTAATTTCTATGTTACATTGGATGCAATTGGAAATTTAACGTATTTGTCGATAGATTACTGACTCTAACTGCAGCTCATTCAATTAGTCTTTCGTCAAAGCAAAAGCTTGCGAAGTGTTGGAGGTTACTCGGCGAAGAAATCTATCAGTAGCATGGTAAAGAGGGAAAGATTATCACTCAACATTCTCAAATACCCTTAGAAGTCCGACAATTTTGCTGGAAGTTGCGTTCTAAAATTCGCTCTTCTATAGCCCCCGTCATTATTTTCTTTATGAAATAAATAAGTATTCGCTACAAATTTCTTAATATTATAATATTTTTGTGTAATTTCCTGGAAAGAAATTTAAATTTTTGTTTTTGCACATATAGGGCGGGTAACTGCCTTAAAACAGTTTTGGTTATTTTGCAATCCTAAAGAAAACTTTGGATACAAATATTTTGAGAACCAGATTTTTCACTAGCTTTTGGTTTAAATGTTCCGAAATGTTACGTTTTTGCCCGCCAAAGTATCATAGACATTAAAATAATAATAAATTCAATGTATGCCTATGGTCCTTCCTAAATGCCACCTGAACTCCGAAGCAGAAGTAAAAACGTTAGGAGAATTAGAACAAAGAAAGGATTTCTATAGCGGGGTTTCACCATTGTGGTTCTTATCTCATTAAATTCCACAGGGATTCATCTGATGAAGTTAGGCATATTTTTAGAAAAAAAATTTTGCCTAGAGAAGTGCTCGACGCCACTCCGTTTACTTGGTAAGAAAGCACTGTATAATTGCCACCCACAAGGTGTTAGCAAACAAGAGGAAATAATGTCACTTTTTATCAAACTAATTTATTCTGATCATCATACAAAAATTAAGGTCAAATTTTATGTTAATCAAATGTATTAGAAGGTGATATATTGATGTACCTTTTATTATTTAAAGTTTGTTTTTTTTTTTCAGATAAATGCAAAAAAAAATAAAATATTCTCTAAGCCTTCACTAATAATCTGGTTTCTTCAATAAAGTTAATTTAACTTCGAATATTTTCCTCAGCTAATTGTTTAAAAAATAACAGAAAGAGAATTTGCATAACTAAGTGCCAAAATAAAAATGCTAAGATCTATAGGGTCTCTCTACTCTTTGGCATCTAGAAAATAAATCTAGATCATTACCAATACCACGATGAACATGATTTTTTAATCAAAAGTCTGTGAGTCATATTTGTTTTCATTAAAATATAGACAAGTTTAGGAAGTATTATTTCAGGTATAAGTACTCATCTAATCTGCTTTAATCTTCACACTCAACAACTTGATAGCAAACTAATCAGAGTTAATCTCAGGACCAAAACAAAAATCCAAATCTTCAATATGAAATTCTTCTTACTTGTAAGTATTTACTCTTTAATTTTTAATTCTAAGGACACTTTGACAATAATTCTAATGTTTGTGCAATTTTAGACAATTTTCGTGTGCTTTGCTCTCCTGGCTGTTACCATGGCTATTCCATCGGAGGAAGGAGCTTTGGGTGATGTACCCGGAAGTGATACAGAAGACCCACAGGAGCCCAATTCACTCATCAAGTTGCTTCTTCTCAAGAAACTCCTCCTTTTGGGCTGAACACAAAGATGTAGACGATGGAATTAGACCAATAATGTACCTTTTCTAGACTAACTATGCAAATAAAATATATTTAAGTGAAAAAAGTTAAAGCAAAAATTAAACTAACCATTTTTAATTTTGAGAAAAAAGTCAACTCAATTCAAACAAATATGACAACCTCATTCTAACGAGTTCTTAAATAAAAAAAAAAATGCAAAAGAAAAATTCTGAAAGTAATCATCAATTTTTGAATTCAGGATGCCAAGAATCGAAAATCGAATTTATTTTTAACTAAAAAACCCCACTGCACTGGTGTTCATTTTTGTTGCCACCTCGCAAAAACTTTTCTATTTAAATTAAGCCTAAAATTTAATCAATTTTTATTTGAAGAACTTAAACTTAAGGGACTGATTATTAAGTCTCGAGTTCTAAGCCTTTTTAGCTAGCCAAATCCACGAAATAAAGTGGTCCTAAGACCTGTCTTTTTGTGTGATTTTGTATGAAACTGTACCTACACATTTTTCAAAAGACTGGTTATGGCAAAAACTCTGTAGAATATTATTTTTTCAAAATTCAGAATTTTGCATTTAGAATAGCTAGAATCAAATTGATGTTGGGGGCCATAATCTCTTCTGGTATGAATTTTTTTGACACCTCGCATTTATACTTTTGTTCCATACTTGACATTTTACCTTCATTTCAATACCTTATGGCGAATTCCTTTCAACAAAGAAATCGATTTTTTTCTAAACAGAATCGAACTTTTTCTGTCAATTGAAAGGAATGCGTATTTCCTAAAAGAATCGATTTTATTTTTGCGTGATTGTGTTTGCGTTACTTGACAACTGCAATTGACGCAAAACGTCAAGAAATTATTCACAAAACTATTAAAGTTGTTTGTTTTTGTTGTGAGAAAATGTTTTATCAATAGAAGTAAATTAATAACTATAATAATTCTATTTTAATAACAAAAGATATTCGTCACCTCATACGGGGGCAATTTGTTGGTGCATTTTATTTGTTTGAACTTCTTCTTGCACATACATATATTTTTAAAGAAAATTGTTATTGAAAAGTTACTGAAAGTTTTTATCACGTCTTTCACTCGCGAAAGGTATTTTTTTGTCAAATTTTTGTTTGAAAATGAACAACGCGACTTTCAATTTGACGTATAACAAATGTCAAGTCTTCATAGCGTTTGTGCAAATCAGTGTGATATCTTGCTAAAAACGCAAGTTGTTTTGACAGAAAAGAATCGATTTTGTTTAGAAAAAATTCGATTCTGTTTAGAAAAAATTCGATTTCTTTGTTGTAAGGAATTCGCCATTAATCTTGAAGATTTGACAATTTGAACTCCAGTTATAGTCTTCGTTACGCAACCATATCGATTGTTTTCACAATTTTGCATAAATAACGGGATTTTTCCACTGATGATCTGGTCATTCGGCAGAGGCAAACAAAAATTTTGTTGGTGCAAAAATATAATGATCAAATTTTTTTATGTGAATTGACAAGTGGGTTATTCCTGATTTATAGCAAAATGGCGCAGCTATTTGTGTTGTGAGTCAGCCGCCATTTAAAAAAAAAAAAACGTTTTAACAATTTTTATTTCAAACTCGAGAACGGCTCGTCGTACACAAGTATTTGTTCAACATTGTCTATAGAAAATTTAATTATCTTTCGCTTTTATATGAAACACTTAACAATAGGATTTACATTTTTAGGGTTAGCGCCCCTAGAGGTATGTTTTTTATCAGTTTTTGTCTTATATCTCCGTTAAGTTTGATATTATGAGAAAAAAAAACTCAAAACTCGTTATTTTTGTAAACGTTTAGGCACACTTTTTTCGAATTCAATTGTTTTTTGTTTAACCTTTTCGTATGACGTCACTTCCGTCATGGTTCTTCCATTAAGGTATGTATTTTTGTGTTTTCTCAGAGCTTGCGTCAAGAAACTTCCCTTCAAATTTGTTTGTTTAAAAACTATGCACGACTGGGTCGCACGAACTTGCTCTTATGGATAACAACTGTAATGCAGACACACCGTTAAGATAAATGAATTTTTATTTTGGATTTTGCAGTTCATCAAATAGTGGGTTCAATCCGATGTACTGCTTAATTCTCTGTGAAGTTACAAGTATAGTCTAATTTTTTCTTTATCGAGGACCTCAAAATTTTGGGTAATTATTTTCTGGAACTGTAAAAAGAACTGCAAATTTGGAACCCTACAGCTAGTTTCTAGCTTGCGTGATGGTTGCTGAGAAAAAGACTTTCATGCTACCTTTATATTGAAGTGCAATATGAATTTTTAGATTTTTTTTTAAATGGGGACTTTAAAATTTCTAGGTTTTAATCAAAACTACAAAGCTACTATGTTCGAGAAGTCCAAAAAAGTAGGTTTCGTTATATCTTCCGTTAGTCTGTGTGTCCACTGTAATTTGAGGTATAAAGAATAAGCTTTCTACATAGCATTTCTATGAGCGTTCTATGAATTAAGAACGGGTGGCTGCCCGCAAACATTGATTTTGTTTTTTTAGAGTTTTCTCAAAAACGGCTAAATTATTTTGAATGATTTCAATACCAAAAAGATTAATTGGTATTGGCGTTTTTTGTGGGCTTGGCGAAACTAAAACTCTCTCATAGCATCCACTGCATTTTTTTTTCGAGGTTGAGAGATTTTTTTTTTCTTCTCTTTCTTATTTTAGTTTTACAAAGATCGAAATTCTCCCTCATTTTCGAAAACTACCTTATCATCCTCTAAAGGGTCCTTATTTGATTATTTGATCAAATGTTTCCTTCAAAGATTGTAAGAAAAGTGCGTTTCAGGTTTTTGACAAAAAGTTTACGGAAATTTAACTGAGACGAAACTGAGAATTCCAGCCTAATGACCTTGACCATCCCAAAAACTTATCTCATTACATCCCATGATGCGCGGTGAGATCGACTAGGCATAGTTGAAGCTGGGGATGTATAGAATAAAATATTGCCTAGAGTAGGGTTCAAAAGAAGACTTCATACTAAGCAGGAAAGCACCCACTCATGAGTTGCCAACAACAAACAGGAAATAATGGGTGATTTTTTAAGAGGTTTAGAACTTTTTTAAAAAAAAAAACACAAAAAATTCGAAAAAATGAATAAAATATATATTTGAATCGATAGTTTGAACCTTGCAATTTAATGTTTAAAGATAATTTCATGCAAATGTTGACCGCGGCTGCGTCTCAGGTAGCCCATCCCCTGAGTCCAATTTTGGCATACTCTTTCACACATATCGGCCGGTATCTCACGAATGAATGCATGGATGTTGGCTTCCAGTGCGTCAATCGAAGCGGGCTTGTCCCTATAGACATTAGCCTTGACATACCCCCACAAAAAATAATCTAATGGTGTCAAATCGCACGATCTAGGCGGCCAATTGACCGGCCCGAAACGTGAAATTAACTGTTCACCAAACTCGCCTCGCAATTGCGCCATTGTTTCGCGTGCTGTGTGGCATGTGGCACCGTCTTGTTGAAACCACATATCATGCAAGTCAAGAACTTCCATTTCGGGCAAAAAAAAGTTTGTTATCATCGCTCGGTAGCGTTCACCATTGACAGTAACGCTGCGATTCGCATCATCTTTGAAGAAATAGGCCCAATAATGCCGCCGGCCCATAAACCGCACCAAACAGTGGCTTTTGCGGGATGCATTGGTAGCTGTTGCAATGCTTCTGGCTGATCTTCACTCCAAATGCGGCAATTTTGCTTATTTACGTACCCATTCAACCAAAAATGAGCCTCATCGCTGAACACAAGCAGCGCGCGATGAACATTTCGAACCGAGCACGAATTTTGATAGTAAAATTCAATAATTTGCAAGCGTTGTTCATTTGTAAGACGATCCATGGTTAAATTGCAAACCAAACTGAAGCTGTTTGACAGTGACACAAGGTACTAAACACACGTCAGCTGTCAAAACCAGTGTTGCCAAAACCAAGCCAGCTAAAAAATCACCCGTTACATACACTAACATTTCTTCGGGCTAAGTTAAATCTAATATCAAACTTTTATGTAAATCAAATGTATCGGAACTTGATATAATGAGGCACTTTTATAATTTACGGTTTCATCTTTTCAAAAAAATGCAAAAAAATTATAAACATTCTCTAAGCCTTCTCTAATCTGGTTTCTTCAATAAGGTTCATTTAACTTTGAATATTTGCTGCAGCTAATTGACTAAAAAATAACAGAAATAGAATGTGCATAAATAAGTGCCAGAATAAAAATGCTAATATTTTTGGTCTCTCTATTCTTTGGCATCTAGAAAATTAATCTAGATCATTACCAATACCACGATGAACATGATTTCTTAATCAAAGTCTGTGAGTGATATTTGTTTTCATTAAAATATGGACGAGTTTAGGAAGTATTATTTCTGGTATAAGTACTCATCTAATCTGCTATAATCTTCACACTCAACAATTTGATAGCAAACTAATCAGAGTTAATCCCAGGACCAATATGAAATTCTTCTTACTTGTAAGTATTTACTCTTTAATTTTTAATTCTAAGGACACTTTGACAATAATTCTAATGTTTGTGCAATTTTAGACAATTTTCGTGTGCTTTGCTCTCCTGGCTGTTACCATGGCTATTCCATCGGAGGAAGGAGCTTTGGGTGATGTACCCGGAAGTGACACAGAAGACCCACAGGAGCCCAATTCACTCATCAAGTTGCTTCTTCTCAAGAAAAAACTCCTCCTTTTGGGTTGAAAAAAAAAAATGAAGATGAAGAAATTAGACCAATAATGTACCTTTTCTAGACTAATTATGCAAATAAAATATATTTAAGTGAATAAAAGTTAAAACAAAAATTAAACTTACCATTTTTTATTTGGAGAAAAAAGTCGCCTCAATTGAAAATAATTAGCGCACAATTTTAAACAGCCTTATGTATTACCTTTTCTTAGTTCTGAACATTTTTTTAAATAGTATCATACTAGGTCTGATTTCTTTATAAACTCCAGGTTAACATACCTAAAACAGCGACTGTTCATGAAGAAAAGAGATTGATTACACGATTTTTTTTTGTCGGTTGTTTCGTATTTCTTCTTTGTGACAGATAGGGTGAGGGGTATAGAAACGAAGCTGAGCAAATCGCTCAGAATTACGAAAGGCGAAACAACCGAAAAAAGGAAACATGTAATCAGTCTCAAAGAAAACAAACATACCTTTTTCACATTTGATATTGTCAAAGTGACATAGGGACTAAGTAGAGTGATTTTAACTTTAATAAAATGTTAAAAAGGTAGTCAGCATCATACTAAAAACCATCTACCTTTTTAACAAATTTGTGAGATCACAAAAGGAATAACGTGTCGTAAATATTAGTTGTTAATTTTGAAAGTACATTTTAAACTAAATGTTCCAATTAATAAAATCCAATCAGATTTTGCGATGGCATTCGGCCTTGTGTGTTTTAGAACTGTGTATGTGTATCTCATCTCAAGTTCTTTAATTGTTCCCATTCTTCTGTTAAGTGACTGTGCGCTTACTTTAGTTTATAAACTGAAGAAGTTGGGATTCAATGAAAGTTCCTTAGTGTGAATACTATCTTATTTAGAAAAAAGAAGTTATTGTGTTAATTTTCGTATTGAGTGTTCTAAACAATTTTATGCTAATTTTGGTATTCCACAGGACAGCCATTTAGAACCCATATTGTTTATTATCAAAAGTCCACGATTGTAGTAGTATATTTTGTCTTTAAGCCTTAAAATAAAGTTCAAATTTTTTTTTAAATGTTTAAAGCATGATAACAACCATTTCAGAGACAACAACATAAAAAAGTAAACAAAAATAGTAGGTATAAATTATACACAAAACTAAAAGGATAATTTTTCAAAAATTGATTGAGGTACGCTTAAAGAAATAAAATCCTCAAATAAAATCTCTCTAGCGCAGATTGGGTTAATATTAACAAACATAATATTAAATTTAATTTTTCGTTAAGTTATTTTTAGAGCTATGGGATTTTTTAAAATTTAAATTTAAGCCGAAAAAATGTGTGCCCGAAACGATGTTTCAAAAAACATTAAACTAAATAATATAAAAAAAATATATATTTTTATTATTTGAACAATTGATAAATCAAGGTAAAAGAAACATTTTTTTTTAAATTACTAACCCTATTTTCTACACTCAAAACAAATAATAAAAATCTTTTTTTTTACCTTCAAAATGTATCTATGCTTTGTCTGGCGAAAGCATTCATCCAAACAAAGATAATAAAGTTCCCTTATACATTATGCACTGCTTTTAAAGCCAATTGCAAAATGTTGTGACCAATTCATTAACGAATTCGGTTCAATAAGAATTTTTAATTTATGTTTTATTTTTAACATTAGTTTAATGCCTTCCTTGAAGAACTCATAAAATATTTACATAACTTGAATTTAAAATTACAGCGGCGAGTAACTTGTGCGTCTGCTTAATTCAAATATATATTTTCAAAAATAAAATGTTCGTTCTATATACCTAGTTTTGTTAAACATTGATTTAACCTCAATATAACACAAAATATTACCATAAAATCTTTGTTCGATACGATTCTAAATATAGTCCATTTAATTTTATGTATACATGCCTACGCATAAAAATTAATAAGAAATAAAATCTGACAAAATAGGTAGTGCGTGTAAACATCATTGAATCGATGGGTGATCTTGAAGAATGCTATATGTAAGATGAGATTGGTATAAATATTCACTGGATCGATATGAAAACCAACAGAAACATATTTGATTCTAACCAATTCACCTCAATCAAAGCCTAATCTTCCTTACAAAATGAAGTCCTTCTTGATTGTAAGTTTCTAGAACTAAAGTTCTATTTTTTTTTCTAACTGAATTTATATATAAAACAATACATAATTTTTTTTTCTTTGGTATTTTAGACACTTTTTGTTTGTTTTGTTATCGTGATTGCCATGGTTTCAGCTGCTCCATCCGAAGAAGGAATTTTTGGTGATTTACCAGACAGTGACGTAGCCAATCCACAGCAACCTAGTGAAACACTGGGTTTGTTGCTGCTTAAGAAACTTAAGCTCAAGCTATTGAGAGGTTAAACTGTTCCAAAAATTGATTTTATTCCATGCCTTAAGTACACCAAAATACACTATTTTTAAGCAATTGTTACAATAAAAGTTATTTAAAAAAAAAAAAATAATTTTCAATTATTACTTCTAAATACCCATGTTTTTTTCACAAAGTTACCTCTTATTAGACAAAATATGATCGCAATTTTTTTATTTGAAAATTCTGTTTTAAATTCTAGGTTTTTTGGTTATGTACCTGTACAGTAATTGTAATATAAAAAAAAGTTGGTAGAAAACACCAAAAAAAGAAAGAAACCGAATGTACCGTAAAACTAGCCTGTGTGTAGCTAATAAAAATGCTAGTTGATTCAAATACAATATGGTCAAACAATAAAACCTACATTGGGTTGGACCTGATCACGTGACTTTGGTAGCGCAATGCGTAGTACAATAGCTCTGAAGACGCTTGGTCTATGTTCAACTCCCAGCTAGGCACAAAGTTTTTTAAATTAAAATTGGACGTAATAAACGCATCTCCACTAAAAGGAGTCTGATGATCGGCCTGGCCGCAGTGTATTAACTATGTATAACTCCAGCTGATGTGGTGGACGGTGGTAGCTCACTCAAGTGGTTGTTGTTTCATTCTAACCTTCATATTTGTTTCCAATTGAAAAAAAAATTGAATTTTCTGGGGTTAAAGTGCCAAACAAAAAGTGCAGAAACAGTAATAGAAAACAGATGTCAGAAAAGAATACGTCAAAAAATGCACATATTTAAAAAAAAAGAACAACTTTCAACTTTTATCACACAGAAGAAAACAACACAATCAGCCGATCTTAATCGAGTGTCAATGACCTTCGCACCAGATCTTGGAGGTTATATAATATGGAGTGCTCGCTTCTATCCCTAATGCATTGTAACGCCTGGGCACTTGATAGATAGGGGGAGCTAATTCGGTTAAGATAAAGTCTTAGAATATCGTACAGCTGCTATCAAAGTCATAATTTGCTTATTTTCTCTCTAAATTGTTCTAATTTGAAGTAATTCTTGAAATTAATAAGTGTTTGTTTATTATTTTAAAGATTTCAATATCTTCTTTTTTAGTTTTTTTCTCCATTGTGCAGAAAAACTCAGACTGAAACTTTAAACAGCGACCCCTATGAAAGGTAGGTACACATTCGAATAAAAACCAGATATAACAAATGGACTAAAAACAGTATTTCGCCGCAACAAAACGATTTTGATGTTCTCTAATAAGTTCAAATTAAAAAAAAACAAATTTACAAGTGTCAAAGATAAAAATGACAAATAAGAAAAATCCGGAGTTTATGAAACAAAGTTCAAATGTGGACTCAAATACTATGGTCAAACAAAAAAATCAATTTTAATAAGGTTTAAAGACCATGCAAACTATATTAAAAACAACGATTCAAAAAAAATCAGCAATTGCAGCTCATGCATTACAAGAACAACATTTACCAAATTCTTTGAATGATGTTCGCCACCTCTCAAGTGTCTCTGACAATAATAAGCTTGACGCCATCGAATGCTTTTATATACAAAAAGACAGATTTGTTCAATTGTTTTTAATTTGTTTTCTCTCTTACTCTAAGGGCCAGTTTCAAAGTCGACACTTACCGGAATAAGTGGCACTTAAGCTTCCCATATAAGGAATTTAAGCTAAATTTCTTAGCCAGCGTAAGTGGAACTTAAGTCACCAACATCGGAGACTTAAGTGCCACTTATTCAGATAACAGTGCACTGTGATATTGGGAATTAATCTTTCACATTCCCCACTTAAGTGTCACTTTTCTGACTGTGAAACTGGCCCTAAATTTCTTAAATATAATTAAAATCATTATTTGGAATATTGTCGCTCTATTTATTTTCATGTAATTTGCATAATCATTGTTTATATCTTTACTGTTTATATAAGTGATAACTATATTACTTAGTCGTGTTGCTGAAGATGACAGATACATCGGTCGAAATGCATTTATCGTACAAATAAATAAATTAATACAATTTTGACTCAAATTTGTATGGTGTTTTTATTTTATTAAATCTAATTCAGATTGATTTCAATACTTGATGGGTCTTTAAGTTTAAGGTATTAAAACAATTTCATGAAAACAAAAATCAGTTTTATGTTAAAAATTAATGAGCTATAGAACTTTTTGAGGAAAACCGTGTGCATAACAGAAGAAAATAGATTAAAGAACATCTGGAACGGTTTTAACGTTCACCAACTTGAGGTACACTTTCTGATTTCCTTAATAAATTCTAATTTATGAGAAAAAAAAATTAAAAATCGTAGGAACCGCTGCGTTTTTAAAAATACATAATTAAATTTGTAAAAATTTTTAGGAAAAAAAATTTGGTGCGCCAAATTTAAAAATATATTTATTAATGTGGAGTTAAAAATTGAATTTCAAAAAAAATCATCCACTCCTTTTTAAAACATCGAATTTTTAAACTTTTTTTTAAAAAAACAAAAATAGCCGCAAATAAAAAAAATCTTCTATGAGAGTTATGCTGTAAATAACGGTAAAATGTAAAATTTAATATGTAATGTAAAATTGTACAAGATTTTCCTTAAAAGTTTTTATATATTTCCAGGGAGGTATGTTTCTTTATTCTTCCTCAAAAGAATAATTTTTTAAAAAAAAAACTTTAAAAAAGGCAGCCTATGCGCTATAGCTATTAAATTTTTCTGCTTCAGTTTAATCAGCGTTAAGTAATGACGCCCAAGGAAACAACGCCAAAATCGATTTGGAAATATCGCCCAAAAACATTCTGAACAATTGTTATTGTTTTTTTTTTCTCGATTTGGGCGTATTTCCAATTATTTAATTTTTTTTGTAATGGAAAGAACGCACAAAATAAAAACTTTAAAAGTCAAATGGCTAATAACGCCCCAAATTGAAAATATCGCCCAAATCTTAGGAAATAAAGCCAAAATGCTAGGAAAAAATGCCCAAATCAAGATCTTGTCAATAATAATTGTACTGAAATTGGCGGTATAAACAGTGAAATATTTTTCTGGACATGCTGCCCTCTGCACCCGTCTGCTTGGACACACTATAGGATTTGGGGTAGGTGCGAGGCTGGGTGTATGCAAAGTTTTTTTGAAATCCAGATTCCTTAAATGTAAAAGGGAATCCTATTGTGTGCCCAAGCAGGGGGCTAGCATGGTCCCATACATACCTCACTGTATATGCGCCGCGAAATATCGACCAAAATTCAGGAAATATTGCCTAATTTTTACAAAAACAATTTGCATTGAAAATATTTGGGCGATATTTCCAACTTGAGATTTAGAAAAATATAAATTGGACGATATTTCTAAATCGATTAGGGCATTAATTCATTGGGGGTTATTGCCTAACGCCTTTTAATCTTTCAAACTGATTTTGAAAAAAAAAATTATTTTTGACCAAAACCTTTTGAAATCGATTCAAGAACATCTGAAACGGTTTTTCTGATGTCTTTAATAAATTTATTTTATAAGAACAAAATTTCTAAAAAAGTTTGAGCGGTTTATTTGTGTTGACCTGATCGAACCTTATCTGAAAAATATTAATGTTTGTCGCACTTACAACCACATTTCCAGGTCGTGAATGTCATGTTTTAGCTCAAGCTTTGAATCGGTTTTGTGAAAATTTTCTCTACTTGTTGCGCTTAAAATAATGGAAATCATTAAAATAAATTTCTATAAATGAATTCATAGTTAAAAGAACATCTTAGCTTCTAAACATTTATTAAGTTTCAAAAGAATTCAAAGCATTTCATTATTTTCAAAAATATCCATACACTATTTTTATCTCAATGAATAGGTATCTCCATAATCTTCGACGTAATTAATTAAAGAATTGTGTCAAGTGTCATTGTTGCCAATAAAATATTTAATCGGCAAAGTTTGAATTTGAAATCAGCAAAAATAAATTCAAAATGCATTTTTGTCCACATTATTCTTTCAAGTCAATCTTCAAAACCCCACTCATAACTATAGATATGCGGAAATCTTGATGACCAAAAGATCTCCTTCCACTGAATAGATACCTAATAATATCAATCATTGACTGTGTTCATTTTCATGCGGCTTTATTTTGGCACGTTTGTCATCTTGCTTACATAAAGAATCCATAAAATTAAAATAAGTTGATTGGTATTTTTTTTTTTGTATTTCTTCAAAATCCATCAAGACTAAATGAGCACACAATGTTTACGCATTTAGCATGAGGAAGCTTTAGCTGATCTAAAGATGGTAAAATCCACAAAGTTTTTTTGGTAATCGGAAGTGAAAGAAATTAACCACATTTCCTTGGAAAAGACCCCCCTTATGTATTAATAAATGAAGTCAAATTGAAATTGCGGAAGACTACAGACGACAAAAAAAAAAACAAAAAAAAAAAACTCCTCCTATTCAAGAACGCCAACATTTTAAAGCTAATTTTCAAAAGAATTTACTATGTTTAGCTTTATAATGGAAACAAATAAACAAACAAAATCCGCATTACGTGACACGACCGACAACACGGCGACACGAAGCCGACGCGACGTTAGATTGCTGAAATCTTATATCTGAATAGGATTCTCGTGTTAATGAGATACAAATTTTATTTATTTTAATCAAGAAGTTTGAACTAGAGCTCTTAACTTTATTTTAATCTTAAAGCGATATGGCTGGGTATATTTGGAATAACCAATTTACATATATTGACACATTGAACAGAACCGGTTAAGTAAAATGATGTACAATTAAATCAATTAGTTAAATTTGAATAAATTGTTGTCAAATATTTCAACAAGTTAGTTAGCGCCGAAGTTTAATTGTTAAGCTTTTTTATATATTTTTATTTACTGTAGGTATTCAACATTATTTTGAGGGTTCTCACTTTTATGCAAACGGCTTGGGATATCGAATTTTAGCTCTTCACACTAAAATAAATTAAATAATTGGATTGTCTCCTATAAAACTAATATTCTCTAAGAATTCGTGGAATTTCAGAAGATCTAAATTGTAAACAAGCAAACGGTTCCGTTTGAATTTAAATATTAAAACACCAATGATATAAATGGTGGTGATTGAAGCTAGCCGTTGACAGAAAAGCGGAAATATTTGTACGGGAAAACTCAACCAGTGTTAAGCTTGAGCCGTTTTAAAAAAAAAATTGTGGGTGCCGAGAATCACGGTTAAGATGTGTGTAAACATTCAATTTCACCTTAAAATCAAAATACGGTCTGGGTTGCACTTAAAACATGGTTCACATTACTTCTCTTCGTTTACTTCCAACCCAAAACTGTAAATTTCTACCAGTTGTAGTGAAAATTTCTGTCAAAGTTCATATTTAAAAAAATAGACTAAAATTGTCAGTTTCGTGAAGTTAAAATTGTAAAATTTCACAAGAAGAATAAACGATAGTTGCTTGAATTTTTTAACGTTTTCTTTAAATTTTTTCTAAAATCTCTTGTTCCTTTCACACGAGAAATAAAATCATAAGAAATTTTCTGTAGTTTCGATGTAAAGTCTATTGGTTGAACCTTGAACGCATACTACGTTTAGTTTGAAAAGGAATGTCAAAAAAATCTCCTAAATCGTTGAATGGGGAGATTTTGCTCACCCCACTAACTTCGTGCCCTCTCTCTCTCTCTAACAAATTGAAAGTGGCTATAAAATGAGTTTATTTTTGTGTGAAATGGGACTTACTTCCCAAAGCCTCTCATGTCAACCAATTTTAGTCCAATTTACTTATTTTTATATATGAACTTTGAAAAACAGTCAAAACTGTCAGTCACAATTGATAGCGTGTACGATTCGAGTTGATAAAGAACGAGTATACCATTGATGTATTTATTTCATGAAAACAAAAACATATTTAGAAAAACAGGCGTTCCAACACTTTAACCCAAGTATTTCAGTAAATATTAGAGATGAGCAAAAAATTACGACCTGTGATTTTCGACCTGTGAGTCAAAAATCACAATCACTACCTGTGAGCGACTTTTTAATAAACCTGTGAGTGCCCTAAATGTGATTGAAAATCACAACTGTAGTAAAATCACAACAAAAAGAAACGATTCACAAATCACGACAATCGCACATTGAACTTTATGAACTGTGAACAAAATCGCGACGAGAGAAAAGTCAACAATGAGTAAAATGAATCAGAACGAGAACTGTAGTCGTGATTTAGTTATTATTTTAGCAACTGAACGAAATCACAATTCAGAAAAACAAAATCTCAGGACTCATGATGAAAACATGAAGAACAGATTAATTCTTTTATTTTTAGTTTAGGATCTAGAAGGTAGAACTGGGGCCAAATTACCGCATCAGTGACTGACTGATCGAGTGAGTGCCGTCAGTGATCGAATGAACGAGTAAAACCTATGGGGATGATGACTTCATAACGTGAGCGGTAATGCCAAACTCACATAATTCAGTCACGTATTACTCGATAACTGATGCGGTAATTCGGCCCCTGAATTGTGAACTGAGGTCCTAGCCTGGTTGTGATTTTGTACACAAGGACAAGGAAAAGTGAAACTAAAATTTTGACATTGGAAATTTTAGGGGTTTCCACTGGAGCTAGAGAGCTGGGCGAGACACTACGGTGATTTTCACCTCCTAAATCGATTGGCGTACTCCGTTTTTCGATCCGCCGTATGTATGTATTGGAAATTTTGGGCATTCGATATTTTAGACATTCGAGACTTTGCTATTCGATAATTTTGAATTCGGGGCTTGAGATTTTTAGCATTTTTGTATTCATGGTTATATTATTTTACTGAGAATTTTTTTTTTGGCCTCAAAGATATTCCAAACTTGAAAATCACAATCACAGGTTAAACTTACAGTGATTCAGAAATCACAGTCACAGTTATACCTGTGATTGGAAAATCACAGATTAGCTCATCTCCAGTAAATATTAAACTTCAATATATTAACTAAGACTGCTTTTAAACGATGCAATTTCTTCTTGCGATTTCTAAACACGTAGGCGAGGGAGTGAAGAAGTGTCATCTCTCCCTACTCTTTTCTCCACCTGATTAAACGAAGTTATCTGAGTGGACGACGAATGAAAATAAAACACATTCGAACAATAAGGAAAAGCACAAGGAAGAATGAGCGATAACTCTGCAATTTATTCAACCTCAGCAATTTCGTCTACCCGGCCACCACATACGTCCCTCACCAATGCAACGTTCTTAAAAATCGCAAGAAGAAATTGCATGGTTTAAAAGCAGTCTAAGCGAGATCGAGTCGGGTTAAACACATTCCAACTCAACTCACTTTATATACATAAGGTTGAAACAAAGTTCAAACTCGCTGACATCACTGTTTGAACTTTAAGCATGGTACACACTAGGCGCGTTTTTTTTGCAGGCCTGGAGATATGTGATTGAAAAAAAAACGACATCGGGGATTAACGACGCCATTAAAGCCTAGTACGCTGCTAATGCAAAACGAAATTTTTCGTTGGTCTCCAACTCAACAGCGAATTGCTTACGAAAACCACAGCGAAAAAATGACAGTTGAAAGCGTCACCATTTGCAAAAAAAAAGCACAAAAAAAATCACAGAAAGCCATGTTGTATTGAAAGAAACAACAAATACAAACACGAACAAACCTCAAATGTCACTTTTCCGCACACAATTAATGGTCCGGGCAATTAATTGAGTGCGAAAAAAGAGCGGAGACCTCCCCAAATAATCTACTACGATTATCAATTTCGCTCATCGAACAGCGTACTGAAAAACGAAAAGGAGGACGAAATTTTTCGTTTATGATTTCGTTGTGTCATTTTTGTGTGGGATTTTTCGTTTCGCATCAGCAGCATACTAAGCTTAAAGAAAAAATATTGATGTTTCCATACAAACTATCGATAACATGTATGTAATTCACGCCGGTAACACAGTTTTTCTCTGTCCATAAGTTGAGCCCCGATAATTTACTTGAACTGCGTTTCAAGTCAAGTCTGCTTCAGGATTTATCCCGTTTATATGCAGGATCAAAAGATCAAGTTGAATTGGGGTTGCATTTTTAACCCAGGTTTTTCCGCACATGAGTTTAGCAATTGAAATGGAGTTAAGTATTGTAAATATAATTTCTTGTTCTGTAGGCTTAAAATCATTCTTAATATTTTCACAGAAACAAATAAAATCGATTAGATGTCAAGGAAAATGTCAAGTTAAATGCAACTCCGCAACTTAAGTTCTTAAGCACACATTTCAACTCAACTCTGCTCTTAAAGTTGAGAGTCAAGTCGATTAAAGTTAAAGCTGATTTCAACTCAATTTAGGTTAACAACTGGTGGAAGTGAGCTTGACGCTAGCTACGTAACGAAGAGTTTCTAAGACTGCTTTTAGACTATAGGAATTTTAAAGGGCTGGTCAACAATTCACAAGGAAGAAAAGAACGCGACGGTCAATTTTTTGTTGTAATTTTTTACAAAGAACTCTGGACTGCGTTCTGTTTGGCCAGCCCTTAAATCTTTGTTTCTCTTTTGGTTTCCTTCTAATTGCAAATACCTTTTAAACGCTCCGATTTTAAATGAATGTTAACTTTACTCGCTGAACACAATAGACGCGCGTTCGATCGCGCGTTCGCACGATCGTGATTATTAAAACTTATTTAACTCCCAGAGTCGCGTTCGCGGCTGCGTCTCCATTGTATTCACTTTAACGAAATTTCACGTATTTTCACTTTGACAGGTGCGAACGCGCGTTCAAACGCGCTTCTATTGTGTTCAGCCAGTTAGGCGTTTCTCTTTATTAGTTCAGAATGGAGCTCTGAACAGAGTTCGAGAATGTCGAGCATGTTCTGAACGTCCTCTGAACGAAGCGTGTTCTGAGCACTCTGAACTATTTTGAAACACACCTGAACACTTAGCTGTCAAATGCTTGTGTTCAGCATTTAACTCTGTCTGCTCAGTTATTTTATTCTGAGCTCATAGAGCACACTCTGAACTCGGTCAGAACAAACAAAGAAACACAAATTTGAAGCTCTGAACAGTCAGAGCGAAAAAAGAAACACAATTTTTTGTTTGACAATTGACAGTTAACGCTCTGCTCTGAACTAAAAAAAGAAAAACGCCTTTTGTGGAAGTTAAGAAGTATCATCTCTCTGTACTCTTTACCCCAATTGACTAAGCGAAGTTATTTGAGTGGACAACGAATAACAATGAAACACACTCGAACAATAAGAACTTCGAAACGAAACCGACTTTTTGCTATCATTTTGTACAGTTGGACATTTTTTTTTTTTAATCCTAAAATGAGTCGCCAAAAATTTTCACTTAATCATATGGACGGTGATGCATGAGCTCCTTTTTTAAATGATCTTTCTATTTAGCTCGCACAAGACAACTTGTATAGGTAAGCCCGTCAGACTACACGGTGATTTTTTGTCACAAAAAAAAATATCAATAATACGACAAAATATCAATAATATGTACATATTTATTCGTATAAAATTTCTTCAGAATTTTTAAAAGCTTCAACCTTTTTACGGCTCAAAAGCATCCTTCGAATTCATCGAACTTTCTGCTAACTCTTTTTTGTATCAGACGATGTGTAGTCAAAAAAGGACTACACTCATTATAAGAATGTCTTTTTCCGGTCATGTCTTAAGAAAAACCGATCAATCTATCGATTGGTAATCAAATCAACCTTTCTATGGTGATTTCAGACAAGAGCAATCTTTGACAACCGAATTTTAACTAATTCTCATCTTTTATCTACCACAACAAGAACCACCTCTGATCAGCGATAAATTCAGAGAAGGAACATGTGATGTGTGTATAAATTCCGGAAAAGTTTAAAATATCAAAGAACTTATGTAGAGAATCAACAAAACCTTCAAATTTAAAATATTCTGATCGTCTGCAAAAAATAATCAAATTTTAAATTGAAAAAAATAATAATCCACCAATTCACAGAACTAATAAATGCACCATTTGATAATTTATCTATTCAGAATTAATTCGTATACTTAAGTCTTTAGCCTGTTATCACACGCTTTTAATAATATAATTTTAATAAATTTTTGAATTCTATAAATTGAAATTCAATTCATTAAGTTTATAAGCAATTTACTTTTGTTTGTTTATAACTTAATCTTATTCTATAGCTTTATCCTTAATTAAATGCAGAACTTGGCTGCACTTCTATTAGAATTTTTAAAATTAATATTCATAATGAACGAAATGTTTAATAAATTATAGAAAACATATCAACAAACATTAAAAAAAAAATCGATCATGTTTTGAAACAAAGATATGTATATGAATTGAGCTTTTGAAGCAGATAACATCTTCTTCTTACTATACTGTGCTATAATTATGGTAAAATCGAACTCAGGATTTTGATAAAATATATGACATTACGCTGATAGGGAAGACGAAAAAAAAAACAGTTTGTGCACTCACGTACGTGCGTTATAAGCTACGCTTCTTTAGTGTGAAGCAGGGAAGCACTCTGTATTATTGCCACCCACAGGGTGTAAGCAACAAACAGGAAACACGTAGGTACTAACATTTCTTAACAAGCTTAGTTAAATCAAATATCAAACAAAAATTAAAAATGTAAAAAATGTAAATCAAATGTATCAGAACTTGATTTAATGATACACGTTTATAATTTACAGTCTTTTCAGAAAAATGCAAACAAAATTATAAACATTCTTTAAGCCTTCATTAATCTGGTTTCTTCATTAAAGTTCATTTAACTTTGAATATTTGTTGCAGTTAATTGTTAAAATATAAAAAAAATAAAATTGACATAACTAAGTGCCAAATTTAAAATACTAAGATCTATGGTCTTTCTACTCTTTGGCATCTAGGAAATTAATCTAGATCATACTAATACCACGATGAACATGATTTTTTAGTCAAAGTCTGTGAGTCATTTTTGGTTTCATTAAAATTTGGACGAGTTTAGGAAATATTATTTTAGGTATAAGTACTCATCTAATCTGCTATAATCTTCACACTCAAATACTTGATAGCAAACTAATCAGAGTTAACCTAAGGACCAAAACAAAAATCCAAATCTTCAATATGAAATTCTTTTTACTTGTAAGTATTTACTCTTTAATTTTTAAGTATGAGCACACTTTGACAATAATTCTAATGTTTGTGCAATTTTAGACAATTTTCGTGTGCTTTGCTCTCTTGGCTGTTACCATGGCTATTCCATCGGAGGAAGGAGCTTTGGGTGATGTACCCGGAAGTGATACAGAAGACTCACAGGAACCCAATTCACTCGTCAAGCTGCTTCTTCTCAAGAAGAAACTCCTCCTTTTGGGCTGAAAACAAAGATTTCGACGATGGAATTAAACCAATAATGTACCTTTTCTAGACTAACTATGCAAATAAAATATATTTAAGTGAATAAAAGTTAAAACCAAAATTAAAATAATCATGTTTTACTTTGAGAAAAAGAAATCACCTGAATTCAAACAAATTTTCGCAATATTTTAAATAGACTGATGTATTAGCATTGTACTACTTAACAATTGTGTAACTTTAAAGCTCTTTATACGTAGTTCTGAAATTTGTGTGAAGTGTCATAGTCTATTTTCTGAACTCCTGATGTGAACAAAATATGGCAGTCAAATTTACAATTACTTCCAAATGATTGTATTATTGCAAGTCGAAGAGTGTTTGCTTTTATTTTCACAATAAATTTGTTAAAATAATCACAATTGCTTGTTGTAAAATTGACAGCGGGTTGCTAAAAACACAAAGATAAATTTGTAAAATCAACAACGCGAAACTGTTAAATCTACATTAATTTTATTTAATAATAACAACAGAGTGTAGACACAACAGAAAGCTTACAGTCATTGTAGAATAGCTGTAAACTATACATTTAAGCAGCTTTACCTACATTTTAGTAGACGGTGGCGTGATGGTTAGTGTGTAGGACTGTCACGCTGGAGGTCTGGGTTTGATTCCGAGCCTCGTCCAACAAAATAAAAACCACTATACTGCCTCTGACAGTGAAGTGACAAATCGTCCAGGAGTGTCTCTTGTCATGAATAAGTGCTTCGCATCTTAGCCTTAGGCTCTCCATGAGCTGTCGCGCAACCAATTTTATTTTGTTTATTTATGCTCTACATTCAACATTAAATAATGCTATGTTGTATCAAAAAATTTTCTGAATCTAAAATTTACATCTGTTGTATCGACAAATTTTCTGAATGTAAAATTTACAATAGATGCTGTTATTTTAACAATTCGGTTGTGGAATCCACAACCATGTCTCTGTTAAATTGAAATCAGTGTTTGTCGGATCAGTTATGACAATTAATGCAGTAAAATGAACAACAAATATTTTGGGTGTACCTACTAATTTCTAAAAGTATTTTCTTGAAATTTAAGTTTTCACTGTAAAGTGTCTCATTTTCCAAAGCTTTTTCTGACTAACCATTTTTAAATGTATGTTTTTTGGCGTTTTAAGGCTGTGAGTATAAAGGCCTTAGAAAACGGCAAGAAATTCGATGTTTCTTCAATAGGTTTTAGTATGGCTTTTGACAAAATTTCCTATACATTCACTTTTTAAACTGTCAATCTTAAAAACCGTTGATGTTCGTTTCAGATCTTCCAACTCTAGTCCTTTTTCTAAGCTATACCCTCAGGGTTCCACAAGGCAACCACTTAGGTCCTATTCTTTTTATTCATACCATTAAAAATTTTGAATCATCAACAAATATTCCCATATCTAAGATTACGCTCAAGCGATATCAAATTTTTCAAAAATATTTCCTTGCTCTTTTTGAACTGTAGATATTAACAGTTTCTAAGCATATGTGTGGTTCATGGTAAATTGCTAGAATATCAATATTTCCAAAAGCCAATTAATAATTTTCCCACCAAATCTCCTCCCAGGGGCTGACTTCTCCTTAATCAACCCATATCCACCGTAAAGTTAATTTTTGACATTTTGAAAAAGTGTGACCAACATATTCATCCTCATTCATTTACTCAACATCTTATGGCTCCAACGAACCTTTTACGTACTCGTTTTCTGGGGAGGGTTAATATCTAACTTTTCTCATCAATAAACATATTTTTGCTTTATGATATCTTTCCAGTATTTATAACTGGAAGCACGGCAACATTTTACCAAAATGTAGCAATATTCCTACGTATGTCACATACATGCACTGATTTATGAAAACTACTATTGTAGTTGTAAACGGTTCTATGAAATGTGTACATGTGTGTGCTAAGAATTTATTTGTCTCTTAAATTTCAAATTTGGCTAGTTTAAGTTTTAACACATTGAATTATCTGCCATCTCGAGTAAGAGAATTAAAAAAAATGAACTTATTTTTTTTTTAAATAACTTTTATTGTAACGATAACTTAAAAATAGTGTTTTTGTGTTAATAACTTAAGGCATTAGATAAAATCAATTTTTGAGTAGCTTAACCCCTCAATAGAAGCTTAAGCTTGAGCTTCTTCAGCAGCAACAATTTTAGTGATTCGCTTGGTTCCTGTGGATTGACAATATCACTGTCGGGTAAATCACCGAAAATTCCTTCTTCGGATGGGGCAGCTGAAGTCATTGCTAGTACAATGGCAAAGCAAACCAAAAGTGTCTGAAATGATAATAATAAATTAATAAAAATCACTTCCAAAAAAAATAAACTTAAAAACTTACCATTAAGAAGAATTTCATTTTGAAAGGAAGTTTGTTTGTTAGAAGGAAGTGTATTGGTTAAAATCTTCTGAGAATCTGTTAACTTTAATATCGATTCAGCGACTATTTATACCTACCAATTTAATCTTATCAATCTACAAGCTTATGGAATGAATCACAATTTGTGTTATTCGTATCTTTTGTTTCGATTTTTGTGTATTAAAATAATTTTTATGAATAAAATTATGCGTGGATATGGAATTGATTAAAATACAAATATTATGTTAATTTTTTTCCGGTAAACGGTAAGGTGAGATTCATTTCATATAGCAAAATTATATATTGAACGAATTATATTCATATAGATTGTTAATCTGTGTTAAAGCTAACACTTAAAAACTGCAACCGCATATTTAGAATATTTGATTTGTAAGCATTGTTGCGAATTTCTACCTTGTCCTAGAATTTGCACTTAGTCACGGGTAAACCGATACGGGGCCAGATTTAATAAAACCACCAACTCGACGCGACGCAACGCATATAATGAGTATTTTACCAGTAAAAATAACGTCCGTATCGCGTAAGACTAAAACTATATCCCTCGATTATGTGTTTTTTGTTGTTTTCACGATTGCTCTCTCGATCTTTCCCTATAGATAGGATAATCAATAATCGAAAAATTGGCAATAAACTATCACCTTAGCTGATTCGATTCCACACCAGTTTTTGAGAAATTCCAGCCGAAAAAAATTAGACCAAACATCAAAAAAGTTTAACCAAAGCTGAATTTTTGTGGAGAGCTTGATTTGTATTTTTTAAGTTATGCCTTAAATGTACTCTAAATTTGGAAAAAGGGCTGAAGTTTTTAGGTAGGGTGAAATTTAGGTGCCAATTTCTCGAAAACTATCAGCTTTCTTGAAAAATAAATCTAAAGTAAAAAGTTGCAACACACATACAAAAATGTGTAAGCGCACAGTTCGTCCGAGTGCCAGTTTTCTTTTTCTTATTGAACTACCCAATATACATAATGCAACCGTATCGCGCTGCATGTAATATGCAATAACGTATTACACGTAACACAAACGTTTTTAGTTCACCCTACCGCTAACGAAAATGTTTACACATCAAAAAAGATTTTGACATTATTTTTCGTATACTCAATAGATTTTAAGAAAAATGTGCAAAAACGTTATGTTGTAGTAAATGTTTGAGAATATCTCCTGATTATTATACCAAAAGCTATTGGAGTGGTAGGAGTTATAGGACAATAAAGCCACCATCTTAAAAAAAAATGTTTTCATTTAATAACTCGTTGATCAAAAATGAGAATGAAATTCTCCCCTTGGAGAGTCTCTATTCAATAGTTCTCAAAAAAAAAATGTCTGTGTTGACCGCCATTTTGAAAAAGGCGATATAGAGTCATACAGTTTTTTTTTTACTGCTACTTTTCGTAGAGTATTTTTTCTCTTTTAGTTTAGTACGTGAGAATATTTTCTAAACTTTTTGATGGCAATAGTTTTTGACACACCTTTTTGCATTAAAAAATGACTTTTGAAAAACTGAACTTTGGGACTTTTTACGTTTATCCTGAGATTAAGCTTTTAATTGGTCCAAAAAATGACTTGTATTGTATACTAAGACAAATTTTCAATATTCATTTAATAACTTTTTACTATAGTTAGGTTTGAAACGCCCTTTTACCTGTCCTGTTTAATTAAACAGGAACCAGTCAGTTTTTTAGAAGAAAGTTGGTGCACTAACTTTATGTTATATTATTTTTCAAAATTCTTCATCTAATTTGAAATTTTAAGTATCGAATATCACGTTGATGGTGGACTCAAAAACCCCTCTAGTACACATATTCTGAATGCATTCAAAGGCCTTGAAAATTCGACTATTAGAACCGAAAATATACCACCCAGTTGTGCTGCGGATAAAAAAAATGCCAAAATTGCATTTGACTCCCTTCGCAGCTAATGAGTCATCGGATTCTGTAATCGTTGTGGTAGTTTCGAAAGCCAACAATATTGGTCGATTTTGAATTATTTTTGATGTGTAAACATCAATGCTGGCGGTTGAGTGAAAAAAATACGTGAACGTTCGTGTGCAACGTTACGTCGTGCAACGTTACGGTGTGCAACGTTACGATCTGCATACTAGGATGAGTGCCTTCAGTGAAAAAAATCATAAGATCCCCTTCAAGCAAAAACAAGTCCGGTTTGGATCCGCGCACGTTGATGTTTACACATATTAACCGTGAGTCCCGGTCCCGGCACTCACACAATTTTTTTTGATTATTTTTCACTCCGTATAGAATTATGTTATGAGAAATGAGAACCATTGTCACTTCCTGTTCTATTTTGTAGGTAACTGTGAACAAAATATTTTTGTGTTTTATAGGTTGAAAAGGCTGGGATCCTCAGACCACGGGCTGCTACATATATTTCAACTTTTAAATATAATATAATTTTCTATAGGCCATACGCCATAGTCATAGGTCGACCTACCCGTCAATTCCCAAGGAGAGGTATATTTTTGAGCATGATGGGGTGCCATTTATATTATTTTAAAGAAAATTTTCTTCAAAAAAGTTCCAATGTTTTCTAGAAATGAATTTAAGACTTTTGAAAGGCCGATAAAAACCAAAATATCCTGTATTTGCTTAAGTTTTGAAAAACAGCTTACTCCATTTTAAATATATTTACTAACTTATTGTTCAAAAACTACTTGAACAATTTTACTTGATTTATGACAGTTTGTTCTTATGAGCCTCAAAAAGATTTTCAAAGTGATTTTAGAAAAACCCACCTACTACCAATGCCAATAAATAACAAGATCAGAAAAAATCGCACCTATTGCCATTCATCAAGAGTGATAGTTGATAAATATTGAAAATCGGTATTTATCAACCCAATTGATAGAAGTTTTGATCATTGATAAGGTTGCAGTTCGTTGTGACAATTATTAAAGAATAGTTGGTCAATTGTATTTAATAAATAGAGTTTTACCAAATTTCAATATTAATCAACTATATCAATAATTGATGATTGACAATGGCAATAGGGGTGAATTTAAAAAATCCATCAGCCCTTCATTAATTTCGTAAATTCGATCTTCATTTTATATATATTTTGCTTCTGCAAACAAGGAAATTACAAGAAATATTTTTATTATTTTTAAATAACTTTTATTGTAACAAAAACTTAAAAATAGTGAATTTAGGTGTAGAACTTAAGACATAAAATATTATAAAATTATTAATCCTTAATCCTTAAACAGCAGAGCTTAACCCCTCAATAGAAGCTTAAGCTTGAGCTTCTTCAGCAGCAACAATTTAAGAGATTCGCTGGGCTCCTGTGGATTGACTATATCACTGTCAGGTAAATCAACAAAAATTCCTTCTTCCGATGGAGCAGCTGAAGCCATTGCGATCACGATGACGAAGCAAACCAAAAGTGTCTGAAATATCAACGAATACAAATAAATTTTACTGTTTTAAATAAATTAAGTTAAACAAACAAAAATCAAACTTACAATTAAGAAGGACTTCATTTTGAAAGAAAGATTGGATTTTTTGTTTGAGGTGAATTGGTTAGAATCAAATATGTTTCTGTTGAGTTAAATATTGATGCGGTGAATATTTATACTAAATCTTAATCTCATCAAAATTTCAAGTTTGCCAAAAGAGCAGCAGAAATTATTGAATTTAAGTATCTACACATTTTTGTTTAATTAATTATGAATTATGAATTTATTCGCTATAGATTGTTATGGTTTCCAATAAAGGTTTTATGCTAATAATTTTCTCGATAATAATCATATCCACTCACAGAATTATTCATGCATAATTTAACTTGAGCTTAACATTCCAAGCCGCGTCAATTTCTTTTAATATTTAGAGCAATATTCATGGATTTCGTAGTCAAGAATTTAAACCCTTTGAAACTGAAAATCTTAAGGATCTCTCAATTGCCTAAAATATTTCAATAAATTCTTCGTTGTTTAGTTGGCCGATAGAAATATTGTGGGGGGGGGGAATTTAGAAGAAAATTGGTTAGCAAAGAAATATTATAATTTATAGCCTTGCACTAGTGTAAAACAAAATGTAAGAAGGACTTATTTAACAACACGCAAACAAATAGTTGGTTAAAAACTTCGTACAACTCGTGTGAAATTAGAAAGGTAGATAGAGGTTGCTACTATTGCAAAGCATCCCGGTTAATTTAACATGATTTAACGAGATTAAAAGAAATAGTTTAATTTTACACACAAGATACGGTTACTGTGTAATAAATTGGTATTAAACTAATTCTGGGTTAGTTTCAGCTATAAGAACAAAAGGTTTGTAGTAGCTAGATAAGTTAGTAAAAGAAACAAATTCAATCGCTTAAACTAACCAATTTATGCGGTTGCCTTAACAAATTTATTTGTTTAAAATACCCAATCTTTTTGTTTGAAGTATTTAGAAATAAATCGAAATTACTGATCCACTCGGCAGTTTTAACCTAGCTACGTGGTTAATGTAACAAACTAACTCATACAGTTGTATAAATCAATTAACTGGGTTGGAGAAGCAGATCTACTCGGTTGCTTTAGACAACTTTTTCGTTCAAATTAATACATTTACTTGGTTGAAGTGACCAATCCACTCGGTTGTGTTAACCAATTTATACTTAGTTAAAGTAGCAGATCTACTCGGTTGGAGTTGTTTGTCTACTCAGTTGAATAGCTAATCTAGACGGTAGCAATTTATGATCAATTGAAGTTACCAATCAGCTCGGTTTAAGTAGTCTATCACTTAGTCAAAGTGGCCTACCTACTCGTTTGGAAACGCCTATCTTCACAGTTGGAGTAACTAATCGGCTCGGATGAAGTATCCTATGTTGAAGTAGCTAATTTACTTGTTTATATTGACATACTTACTCGGTTAAAGTAGCCAGTCTATTGGGTTGGTGGACGCATTATGGAAATTAAGCTTTTTAAAATAAATAAATAAACTTAGGCAATACAAAATTATATACCTGTTAAGAAAAACCGCGTTCTTCTCAAAAATGGTTACACAGATTTAACAAGAAAATTTAGTTAATAAAATTAAGTCGATATGCTACTTTTTGGTAGAGCAAACATTTCTGAAAAATTGGTATTATTGATTCGTATACTTTTTCAAAAATTGTGGAACAGATTTGAATCACACTTCCAGTGTAAAGGCTTCTTAAAAGTATAATCAGTATCTATAGGTATATTATATAAAAAAAATTCAGACAAATTTAAAAAAATAGAGCTTTATAATAAATAATTTTGAAAGTTGGTTTTTGTGTGATAACGCACTTGCATTAAGGCTGCAAAGCCTACGCACCATCATATTAATATTGAAGATTTGAATGAAACAACAACCACCTGAGTGAGCTACCACCAAATCATTATAGGCTGGAGTTATAGCTATTTCACTGCTGCCAGACCGATCATCAGACTCCTTTTAGTGGTGCTTAGACTATAACGTTCAATTTTAATTTAAGAAACTAAATTTTAAAAACTCCATAGGGTTACAATGAATTTTAATCTTTTACATATTGAATATTTTGCAAATCAATTAGCTTGAAAATGATTACATAAAACATTCTCCTTGTTCTATTATCTTCTTTTTGTGTTCCTGTATAATATTTGATTGTATTTTGTTATATTGATTCTTAAATAAGTACTGTAACTTTTTTAAGTCTTATCTTCTCAACATAATAAACTCACCCATTCTTTCATAGCAAAAATAGTCAAACTAATTGAAAATTGTTGTTTTTTTTTAATAACTTTTATTATATAACAGAGCTTAAAAATAGTGTATTTTTGTGTACTAAAGGCATGAAATAAAATTAATCTTTGAAAAGCTTAACCTCTCAATAGTTTGAGCTTGAGTTTCTTAAGCAGCAACAAACCCAGTGTTTCACTAGGTTGCTGTGGATTGGCTACGTCACTGTCGGGTAAATCACCAAAAATTCCTTCTTCCGATGGAGCAGCTGAAACCATCGCAATTACGACGACAAAACAAACCAAAAGTGTCTGAAATACCAAAGTAAATAAATTATATATTGTTTTAAATAAATTCAGTTAGAAAAAAAAAATAGAACTTTAGTTCTAGAAACTTACAATCAAGAAGGACTTCATTTTGTAAGGAAGATTATAGGCTTTGATTGAGGTGAATTGGTTAGAATCAAATATGTTTCTGTTGATTTTCATATCGATCCAGTGAATATTTATACCAATCTCATCTTATCAATCTTCAAGTTCACTCAACCAAATTCTTGATGTTTTGCATTTTTTTGTTCACTTTTGCTTTTTTTTAATTTATGTTTGTATTAATAAATATATATAAATAAATTATGGAATGGCTTTGAACATAGATATAGATATTATGGTAATTTTTCGGTTTAGAGGTAAGGTAAAGTTAATTCTTAGAAACAAATATTATATTGGAAGAATTATTCATGAATCTGTGTTTACATGTAGTTTTAGTAATCGAGAATATAAAATGTTGATTTTTAGAATTGGGTTAGCAAGTTATTTAGTAGCTTAAATTTAAATTGTGTCATGTGGTTCTGATTCAACTTTAACCTCTTTCTATTCTGAAGACGAAAAGTATGACTTTCTGAAGGCTGGAGAGTCACGCTCAAAACAAAATCCTCATAACGTAATCATAATTTGAAAAAGAAACTTCAATGTAATACATAATTTTACTAACAATACTAAAATACCCCTATCCCGATTCAATTCGGATAAACTCTTTGTCTGTCTTCCAAGTCCATTGACTCAGGATAAAGAGTTACGAGGTAAATTGAATTAGATTGGAACGATCTGCACGTATAAAGTTCGATTTTGTGGTAGCCCGTAATTAACAAAGTGTATAACATCGATACACTTTCGAATGGTCAAAGAAAACCAAAATATCTCGTATTTTGCAAAGTGATAAGACTAAAAAAGTCGAATAGATAATTTTCGAAACCCTAAATGGTGAAGCAGAATTATAAGTTTGATTCCCACTTATACGGTTTCGACTTCCATAATTAGGGTTTTAAAGCTAATTGTCCACCCAGCGAGAATTGGGAATATATTGTTGTGACAAGAGACTTCAACACAACTATTTTAACTGATGGCTTAAGGATGGAGTATGCTGTTGCAGTTCAGGAATATTTTCGAAATCTTTAAATATTTCTAGATCTATTCGGCTATCTAACTTTTCGAAATAAATAATCAAGGAACACTAAAATAAGTCCAATAACACCCAAAAAGATGAGTCCATAAATCAATCCTGTGACAAAAAGATGTTTTGCTACAGCTTTGTTACGACTCACCAAGAACCATATAACATTTTTAATTTTCTTCTAATAAGACTTTTTGTTTAAACTAAAGTCAAATTTAACCTACTTCCTGGCAAGAAATTGAATTTTTCTATCTTGGCCATCAATATGAGTTTAAAAAATCTATAACATTTTCTTAAATAAAATTTATTGTAACAATAACTTAAAAATAGACAATTTGGTAAACTTAAGTAACATAATATTATTATTAATCCTTAAACAGCACAGCTTAACCCCTCAATAGAAACTTAAGCTTGAGCTTCTTCAGCAGCAACAATTTTAGTGATTCGCTGGGCTCCTGTGGATTGACTATATCACTGTCAGGTAAATCACCAAAAATTCCTTCTTCTGATGGAGCAGCTGAAACCATTGCGATCACGATGACGAAGCAAACCAAAAGTGTCTGAAATAGTGAAATATCAATGAATACAAATACATTTTACTGTTAAGTTAAACAAAAAAAAAATCAAACTTACAATTAAGAAGGACTTCATTTTGAAAGAAATATTGTTTTTTTTAGATTGAGGTGAATTGGTTAGAATCAAATAGGTATCTGTTGAGTTTCATATCGATCCAGTGAATATTTATACCAATCTCATCTTATTAATTTTCAAGTTCACCAAACGAATCACTGAGTTGTTTTTGCATTCTTTTGTTTATGATAATTTTTGCTCACATTTTATTTATGCAAAAAAAAAAAACAATACGTTATAGGTAGTTTCGAACAAAGATATTATGTAAATTTGTTAGCGGTTAGTGGTAGTAGCAAAGTCATGAAAAAAATATTCATACATTTTATTAAAATGTGAATTTTAAGTTACTAGCTGCAATGATTTTAACAAAAAACTATATATTTTAAGAGTTCATTAACAACACATTTTATAATTTAATTGAAAGAGAATAAATAATTTTAATTTATAAAGCAAAACAAGAGTTATAAAATATATTCTTTATCAATTTATTATTTTATCACATAATTTAAGATTAATTTCGGAACATACAGAAAACTATTAGACCATGGTAATTGGAAATATTAGAGACTATTAGAGACCTAACCTAGTTCGATAAACGGCGGTTTTCTAATTACTGGATACTTTTTTTGCAAGCCAATATTTTGAATGAGAAGCATTTCTGCTTAAGAGTCAGAAACTTATGGTGCTTTTGAGGACGGTTCAAGATTGTCTATAAGAAATGCTTTCAAAGCGTAACTTAAAACGTTCCTAATTTATAAAAATAACAAATCATTCATTAAACCATAGTTGACACAAAAATTATAATTTAATGCAAACTGCAATCGATGTGTCATTTTCTTAGAAATGTTTTCCCTTAATATTTTTTAGGAAAATGCTTTTAACTCTTCAACTGTAAAAGCACTCAGTAGAGCAACCACAGCCAAAATTCGAATTATAGAGTAACAATTTTGGCAAGTGTTCGAACTACAAGATAGATAGTTAATGTAAAAATACCGAGTAATCGATTTAACGAGGTCTTACTGTAGTGCATTATTGGAGGCTACTGTTTGTGTTTTATATGATAATAGACCACACATCTTCAAGTAAGAATAACCTTAATCTATTTATAAGATGAAACAAAGATTGCATTCTTCATAGCTATACTAAAACTGTTCCAATTAAAGCGTCAACAGCTGAAAAGAATCCTTCTAGGAACTTTGACAGTTGAGCTGTAGCCACACAGACATCGGCTTAACTCAACCATCAATACTCTGACTGAACTAAGACTTAACTAAGCCGCTTGATGAAATTAAAATTGATCGTCATAATGGGTCGGCAGATCGAAAACACCTTAATCTTTTGCGTGTCTCTGCGGTCTCAACTTGCTTTCTGCCATTTTATCTATAACTTTTAAGATCACAGCATTTAATAAAATCAAGTAATTAGACTCTTGTGTGTTCTTGGAGAACAGTTCGTATTAAGTACTATCCTAGAACTTCGTGTGATCGTACAACTGAGATCCTTCAGAGCTAAATTTGTCAAATTGGCTGTCATTTATGCAGTCTGTCAGTCACCATGGACGGATATAGCGTTCAACAACACGTGCAAATGATAAAATTGTTTTTTTTTATCAAAATGGGTGCTCTGTTCGGGCAACGGTCCACGCGCTTTTCATAGAAAAATCATCTTCAGCGATGAGGCTGGATAAATGGGTACGTCAACAAACAAAATTGTCGAATTCGGGACGATACCAATCCACTTGAGAACCAAGAGCGTCCAATGCACACCGAAAAAAGTCACTGTTTGGTGTATATTTTGGGCTGGAGGCGGTCTCGGTCCATATTTCTTTGAGAATGACGTTCGTTGGCCGGGCCATAAACGTCAACGGCGAGCGCTATAGGCCGATGATTACCAACTTCTTTTGGCCAGAACAGGACGGCGATACGTGCCACACAGGTCACGCAACATTGGAAAATCTGCACGAGCGATTCGAGGGCATGGTCATCTCACGTGAAGGTGATGCGGACTAGAAGTTAAGAGTTTTTCTTGTGTGAAATCCTAGATCTATGCAAATAAGCCACAAGCCACAGCGGCCCTCAAACCAACATTACCCATGCAACCGACCAAATTCAGCCCAAAATTATATGTGTCGAGTCATGGAGAATTGGACATTTCCGATGCGCGCCACCCAGAGAAGCCGCGGCGGACATTTGAACGATGTTATATTCCATACATAATGACATCAATAGGCCTTTCAAACGAATAAAAAATTTCGATGATATCTCACACACACTTTGTTTTATTTTAATTTAAAGATAGGCAGCACTTAATGAAAGACCCTGTTTATAAGGATTGTCTTAATCATAGGTATATGTTCATAGATAGATTTTGTACGTACCATATGTACATATTTTACTATGTAACTTATATGACTATCTCAAGAGGTTTATTTTCTTTTACCCTGCAATCTTAATTGTGCAAAATTACTTCCAGGGTAGTGAACAAATGAAGCAAGTAGGTAAAAATGAACAGTAGGAAGAAAAAAAATTCCTTAAATCTAAAATATGAAATTATATTTTGATAAAATTCGTTACGTTCATCTAAAAACTATACAAAATATCAAAATGTTACAGTGGGCTTTTAGAAAAATGTTAGAAAAATGGAAAGTTGTTTCTAGTTTAGGCAAAGAGCAGGTTAGTTTTTAGAAAGGAACAAAATTCGCTTGTCAGTACATGGTTAAGAAAATGTGTTACATAAAGTACTCGCGAGCAGAGTTGGAAAAGAATGCAATACTTTGGTAATTCATTCTTTCAAATCCCAATCAATTCAGTGGTCTTAACGAATTCAATAAATTATATTTTATAGTTATTTCTACTCGAAACATTTAATTTAATTTTTAAGTCTTTAATAATCCAATCATTGCAGTTAAAAGACTATGGATTCAACAAAAAATATAACATTAAAAACTGATTGAATTCTTTTAAAAGTCTTTTATATTCTTATAGTCTTTTGAATGAATTGAAAGTGTTGCAGTCTTTTGACTACAATGAAGTATTTTTTTTACTTCAAGAGCAGTCCTAAAAACGACATTGCATCACACCAATTAAATATGAAAATAAGAAATAATTTGTTACATTTGGTTTTCTTACATTGGAAGAATAATTCAAATTCCAACGGATTTTTCAATAAGAATTATTAAAAAAATATAAGATTAAATTAAAATTGAATACTTCATGCTCCTTCCATTCCATTCTTACATCAAAAACCATCATAAAAAAAGATTTAAATATTTTTTTCTTAAATAATTTTTATTGTAACAATAACTTAAAAATAGACAATTTGGTAAACTTAAGTAACATAATATTATTATAAATCCTTAAACAGCACAGCTTAACCCCTCAATAGAAACTTAAGCTTGAGCTTCTTCAGCAGCAACAATTTTAGTGATTCGCTGGGCTCCTGTGGATTGACTATATCGCTGTCAGGTAAATCACCAAAAATTCCTTCTTCTGATGGAGCAGCTGAAACCATGGCGATCACGATGACGAAGCAAACCAAAAGTGTCTGAAATACCAATGAAATAAATAAATATCAAACAATACTATTCAAATAAATTTAATTAAGGAAAACAACCAAATTTCAAAACTTACAATCAAGAAGGACTTCATTTTGAAAGAAATATTGTTTTTTTTTTAGATTGAGGTGAATTGGTTAGAATTGGTTAGAATCAAAAAGATATCTGTTGAGTTTCATATCGATCCAGTGAATATTTATACCAATCTCAGCTTATTAATTTTCAAGTTCACCAAACGAATTACTGAGTTGTTTTTGCATTCTTTTGTTTATGATAATTTTTGCTTAAATATTATTTATGCAAAAAAAAAACAATGCGTTGTAGGTAGTTTTGAACAAAGATATTATGTAAATTTGTTAGCTGTTAGTGGTAGTAGCAAAGTCTTAGTGTCCAAATTATTCATATTCTTAATTTATAGGTAGGGGCTGCAATATTTTGAAAATATAAGACATTGGTACTGGGAGTAAATTTAATAACACATTATGTACAATTAATTATATCGTTTTCGATTGGATTTTCGGACCATTCTACTTCTTTTTTATTCCAATCGAATATTCCAACACCGACTTCCCAAGTTTAGACACACACTACTTAACGTTGCCATTTATTATTTTACAAGTAATTCGACGTAAGATTTTATACTACTTTATTTATTGTATTGTATTTATTTATGTACAATTTCGTAGTGTACGGACAGACAAATTTTTTACTGAATTCAAGCACAGAGACAAAAATTGTGTTAACCGTATGAAAGATGGAGAAATAGATGCTTGAATTCTTCATTTTGATTGGTTGACACCGGGTTGTATTCCAAAATCGATAATTCTTTAAAAGGGGTGTCCTGTTGTCTTAGTGTTCTAAAAGGTGTCAAATTAACACTAAAGTGTCTCAAAGGTAAAATGGAGTGCAAAAGAAGTACTACGAACATCCATACGAAAACGACATTACCTATTGAAAAAGATTAATTTCAAAAGAAAAATTTTAATTTATAATTTTGAGATATTTAGGGTTTGTTTTACATTGTCTGAGTAATCTTCTGATTAATTACTCGACAGTTTAAGGATTTGTTTCACAATGTCTCAGTAAAGTTCCCATTTCTTACTCGACATTTAAATTATCCGAAAATTAAATCCTTCCACTAAAAAACTTTGCGTTTCAAAATTTATCTTAAAATTAAATATATGAACTTGTCAATTATTTTCCCAGTTTTCCAGACAAAATAGTTTTTATTGATGAAAAATTCTTAAAAAAATAATAAGTAATTTTGTTGCCGTGTAAATTTGATAATCGACACTTCTTCATCTATCCATTAAAATACTGAAAATTTAACTTAAATTATAATTTAGAGCTATTTAGCTATTGTGAAACGTAATACGTAAGGTAAGTAAGGTTATTAGTAAGTTTCATAGTTAGACCTTTAATCAGACAATCTGAAACAAGCCCTTAGAAAGTAAAATCAATAATTATTTTGTTGCCAAAATAAAGCTTATGACTACTTGAAATATTTTCTTAGTCGGCATTTACATTGCCCGATTATTCCAATGCCGATTTTTCCTTGTCGTTGTAATCGTGTGAGAGAGATTGGAAAAATCGTGTGCAACATGTCGGCTGTTCCTCGAAATCTCACACGATTACAACAACAAAGAAAAATTGGCATTGGAAAAATAGGGCAATGTAAATACTAGCTTATGTCGTTTTCGAGTGGACGTTCGGAGCTACTCCTTTTTCACTCCTTTTACTCCAAATTTCCCATTTTAGATAGGAATGGAACAGTTCCGAAATCCAAACGAAAATGGTATTAGTCAAATATAAAATTGCTTCCAGTCACACTGTGTTAGTTTATATAATACGCAATAAATGATATGAAACGAAATGAAATGAAACAAGCTTTTTGAGGTTCCTTCGGTTAGAAAATTGTTATATTTTGCTAATTTTTGTTGTATAAGCTTTTATTTATATTTTCCAATTTCTATTCATAATTGTTCGTCGATTTGTGATAGGAATGGAACAGTTCCGAAATCCAAACGAAAACGACATTAGTCAAATATAAAATTACTTCCAGTCACACTGTGTTAGTTTATATAATACGTAATAAATGAAATGAAATGAAATGAAACAAGCTTTTTGAGGTTCCTTCGATTAGAAAATTGTTATATTTTGCGGATTTTCGTTGTATAAGCTTTTATTTATATTTTCCAATTTCAGGACAAGATATTTAACAAATCAAGTTTTTGCTAGTCGGGGACTAAGTCTTCATTTGCTATCGATGCAAAACGGCACTTATGTTACTGGTGAGGCCCTAGATAATTGTTTCCTAGTTTTCTTACTGACAATAGTTTCTGTCTGTTCACACAGTTGGTAGATTTTGTCACAGTCTTAGAATTTCATTGACAATAATTATCTGACAATGAAGTTTCTGACAATATTGCTTTTTGTATACGAAAATTTGGTCGATCTGTTGACAGACATAACCAGACAAATTAAAAGATTTGTTCGTAGTGGTCAGTGCAAAAATTTTTGTGAAAATAATTTTCAAAAAATAATTAAAAATGGAGAATATTGCAATTGCAACTATTTTAACGGCCTGTGTGTTGGAAGACAGCGAGGAGAGGACGAGGAATGGCCACAAGAAAGACGACGTGTTGGGATAAAAAATTGGTTGGCTCGTAGACAGTTGGAGGGATTCTATTCATAATTGTTCGTCGATTTGTGAGCTGAGGAGCCGGGGTTCTATCGCAATTTTCTGCAAATAATTAGAATCCAAGCAATTCGACGATATTCTCGCTTTTGTGATTCAACACAGGTTGGAATTGAAATTGGTTTGACTTGTTCAGATGATTGTCACATACCTGACAATTTCACTGTCATCTCACAATGACGTTTCTGGCAATATTGTCACACAAAATTGTAATGGCGAATTCCTTTCAACAAAGAAATCGAAATTTTTTTTTCCCGTGATTGTGTGTGTTACTAGACAGCTGCAATTTATTATTTTTGTAGATATACTGACTGAAAATATTGTTGAATATTTTGTTTAAGTGTGTAGAATTCGTTGCAACCAAAAAATAAACAACTCGTCTTCCAAAAATTCCGGGACTTTCAATTTGACGTAATAGAAATGTCAAGTCTTCACAGTGTGTGTGTGAAAATCGGCGTGAAATCATCTCAATAAAAACACAAGATTTGTTTTGACAGAAAAGAATCGATTTTGTTTTAAAAAAAAAATTCTGAACAGAATCGATTCTTTTGTTGAAAGGAATTCGGCATAAGTTCAGACGGTTGTAACAGATTTGGGTCAATTATTTTAACTGACAGATCTGCCAATCAAGATTTTGTTCTCTTTTATTTAAAATTAATTTAGGGAATGTTTCAGACAAGGGGGTACCGGCCGATTCTCTTGATAATAAAAGTGTATTTTTTTGGTCTTAATGTTAAAGACTTTTGGATATTGTATACCAGACCAAAAGTATTGGCTTCGGAGTAAAAAGGCAACTCAAAAGACGAAATAGAAACTGAAATATTAAAGAACAGGGCACCCAGGGAACTCATATGAAATCAATTCAATGTTTTTTTGGACTTGCTTGATTGACTTTATACACAATTGAAAAAAGATGTATGCAAAATTGAAAAATGTGGACAAACTTTGTTTGGTAATTTTTTTCTATACGCCTCTTAGACCTACGCCTCCTATACACAATCTGGGTTGCACGCCACAACTTATAGTTAGAAAGAATAGTTTTATTGGAAAGAATTTGTTACAGTTGATTTTCTTATAGATTGGAATACTCATTTAAATTCAAATAGATTTTTCAGTATGAAAACAAATTTTGAATACAATGAAATCGAACTTCATGCTCCTTCCATCTATTCTTACATCAAAAACCAACATAAAAAAGAGATTTAAATATTTTTTTTCTTAAATAATTTTTATTGTAACAGTAACTTAAAAATAGACAATTTGGTAAACTTAGGTGAGGTAAACAGGAGCTTAACCCCTCAATAGAAACTTAAGCTTGAGCTTCTTCAGCAGCAACAATTTGAGTGATTCGCTGGGCTCCTGTGGATTGACTATATCGCTGTCAGGTAAATCACCAAAAATTCCTTCTTCGGATGGAGCAGCTGAAACCATTGCGATCACGATGACGAAGCAAACCAAAAGTGTCTGAAATATCAATGAATACAAATAAATTTTACTGTTTAAAATAAATTAAGTTAAACAAAAAAAAAATCAAACTTACAATTAAGAAGGACTTCATTTTGAAAGAAAGATTGGGTTTTTTTGTTTGAGGTGAATTAGTTAGAATCAAAAAGGTATCTGTTGAGTTTCATATCGATCCATTGAATATTTATACCAATCTCATCTTATTAATTTTCAAGTTCACCAAACGAATCACTGCGTTGTTTTTGCATTCTTTTATTAATGATAAATTTTGCTTAAAAATTATGTATGCAAAAAAAAAACAATGCGTTGTAGGTATTTTCGAACAAAGATATTATGTAAATTTGTTAGGGATTAGCGGGGTAGTAGCAAAGTCAAAGTGACCAAATAACATTCATACATTTCATCAACGTGTTAGTTTATAGCTTCAAATCATTAGAAAAAATATTTATATTTTTAGAGTTCATCTAAGAAAACATTTTATTACTTAATTGGAAAAGAATAACTTAGGTATTTGAATTTTAAAACCACAAGAAAAAGATCACGAAAAGTCATTCTTTATTGAGTATTTTCTTAAATATACCGCTTATTTTATACATTTCATTTATGAAACCCATAACTTATGTGGTATATGTAGATAAAGCTGCATTCTTGGAGGCAACACAGCAAGAATGGAGAAGAACCAGACCCCTTTTAAGATCAGAACTTCAAGTACAACTATCTAAATCTCTAAAGTAAAAATTATAGATGGCATTATTCATAGCTCTACTAAATGCGTGTCAAATAAAGCATCAATTCACACACTGAAAAGACTGAGCGTATAACGAATGACTTTACGTTTGTTCGCGTACTGTCCAAACCTACGAATTTTTATCCAAAATCCTTCAAAAGTTAATATAAAAACTAAATTCGTAGAAATTAGTAGGTTTGGGCAGTATGCAAACAAACAAACTATCATAAATTAGGTAGGGGAGAGGGGGGTACCTTAGGACACTTTTTACAAAAAAAATCATCCTGGAATACTCATGTATCACAACGTCAAATTTATTTTTGAATAGCGTTGTTCTTTGGTATTTTTCTTTGCAATATTATTTTTTTTGATTGCATTAAGTAAACTGTTGTAAGTGCCTGTTATAAGCATTGGGGCAGTTTTGGACTTGCCTCAAAAAATGTATTTCAGTAAGTTATATTCTTTATTAAACAAAAATAAGTTTTTTCAAAACATAACATAAATTGAAATAAGTCAAAAGAAATTTGGGCATATTCATAGTCACTTTTAAACTCCAGTTTATCTTAGACTGGGGTTTATCCAATGTTATTTAGATAGGATAAGCCCAGGTCTAAGATAAGCTGGAGTTTAAAAGTGACTATGAATATGCCCCAATGTGTCTAAGTCCTGCCAACCACTAGGCGACTTTTAGTGGCCCACTCCAGCAACTTTTAGTTGCTCCCGAATCAATTAAATTGGCTTATATGGGAGAGCGCCCACTGAGCAACTTAATTCCCTATGTAATTGAATAGCGAGCAACTAAGATTTGCTGGAGTCAGCAACTTAAAGTTGCCTAGTGGGCGCCAGGCCCTACAGTTATTTGCTTTAATTTTCAGTCTCTGAATAGATTTGGACTTGTTCAAAAGTTTTAAACATTGTTAACACTAATAATATTGTTGAATATCATTCAAAAAGAACAAAATATAACAATTACGAACTGCTTTCGCTTAAATTTAGGCTAGTTTTGTAAATAAACAGCTACACTTATGTACCTATGAAACCGAAAAAAAAATGCAACGGGTGCCGTGAAACAGACTTTATTTTTAACTTATTTTTTTTTCAGTTTCTATCGTCCCAAATATCATTAGACATAAGTATATTTAAGAAAGAGTTGCCACTGTAAAGTTGTGCTTTAGTATTTATAGTATTTGTTTTAATACTTTTTTGACGTTGTCCAATCTACCCCTGTACTACGCAAACGCACATATATTAACTAGAAGACCACCTCAAAAGGTTCATTTTCTTCCAACCTAAAAGTTTAATTGCGCATAATTACCACCAAATTAAAAAAAAATGTCCTCACAGTAGAAGAAAGGTCCTTGTTAAATATTAAAAAATTATTAAAAACCAAATTATATACATATTTTGAAAAAATTCGTTACTTCTATCAAAACTATAAAAAATATCAAAGTATCAAACAATGGGCGTTTTTGTTCAATTTATTTATTTATTTCTTAGTTTTCGTATGCCCATATTATCCTCATCCTTAATCCGGATTCAAATTAATCCACATTTAAATAAAATGCAGATAAATGCAATTGAATTTTAACTGCTCTCGGGAGACGTTTTGGTCAAAGTTTGCGGCACAACGATAAACTTGGCTGCAAGAATGGCTTAGCTCGCACCTGAAGGGGTCGTTCGTTCGTTCTCGGTAGCACCATCCAACAGAAAAATCCCTCGGCGAGAAAAACACTTTTTTACTCGTTAAGACTTTATGGTTTCTTATTTTAAATTTTTGTTTACGTTTTTAATTTTACATTAATTTTGAGCCTCTATAATTGTTATAAAAGAAAATATTAAAACTGTCTGGAAAAGATTAATTTAAAATGAAAAAAGCTTTGAAGAGCCAGACGACAGAACAATTAAGAATGAATGTTAAAATGGCCTCCATCTCCCCAGATGAAGGCACCCAATAACCGGTATTATTATGTACTGAGATATTAGGCACGTTCATCTTTGGAGAATTCACAATAAGTTACTAATGTTCGGTTTCACAAATATTTAACAGGCTTTTAAATTTTACAATGACGTATTTTGTATGGAAAAAACATCAAATTAAGTTTTAAAAGCCTTTTAAATAGTTAAAACTTAAAAGGGTAAGGGCTTTATGAAATCGGCTATAAGATCTGTTCGAGCACATTGATACTATCTGCGCACAGGGTCGAGTCCGCGTAACGCTGGCTCGATCCTTTATTGCTGATGACAGCCGCAATGTGCTCAAACAGATAATATGGACATAATGAGTAATATGGCCCTTACATACAACTGACTGTTTTTGTATAAACGTTTTTCCTCAGAATTGATTTTTTTCTTACTACATAAGGTACATCAAAAACAAACACAAAAATATTTTAATTGTACATCAAAAACAAACACAAAAAGATTTTAATTTTTTTTTTTAAATAAATTTTATTTTAACAATAACTTAAAAATAGACATTTTTGGTGTACTTAAGACATAACAAACAATTATTAATCCTTAAACAGTAACTTAACCCCTCAATAGAAGCTTAAGCTTGAGCTTCTTCAGCAGCAACAATTTTAGTGATTCGCTGGGCTCCTGTGGATTAACTATATCACTATCAGGTAAATCACCAAAAATTCCTTCTTCGGATGGAGCAGCTGAGACCATTGCTAATACGATGGCAAAGCAAACCAAAAGAGTCTGAAATTGTAAATAACGAAAGTAATAATTTAATAAGAATATTTCTTCGTTCAAAGTTATATTTTCATTGAACTTACAATTAAAAAGAACTTCATGTTTAAAGGGTAATTTAGTTTTGTTTGAAGTGAATTGGTCAAAATCAAGAAAGTATCTGTTGGATTCGATAGCGATTAAGTAACTATTTATACAAAATTGTATTCTTAATACAATACCACTTATCAATCTTCAAGTTTGCCAAATGAATCACTGATTATTATTATTTGTTTTTGTCCAACTCTATTGTTTACATTTTTTTTATAACAATATTTGTATGAATTAGCTAAATTTGCCTAGTAATGGTTTCGAATCAAAGATATGTAAATTTATTTTTTTAGTGATCTTCCACACCAATAACCATTCACTTTTTCCACAAAATTATATTGAAGGAATTATTCATGAAAGTTTATTTACCTGTGTTAATAGATACTCGACATCTACTGTAATAATTTGGAATTTGTGAATAATTTTACAAATTCATATTTTACGATGCATACTTGAGAGAGATGTTAAAATGAAAAAATATTCATTGCATACTTGCAAGTTGTTCAGTTTATGTTCATGTTCATGTTACGGTAAAGGCTTCTCTCTTTTATTTAGTTTTTCTAATTCACACTTAGTTTGATCAATATCCAAAGTTCGAATGATTTTACGAATCCAAAACTGTCACAGGTAAAAATCTTAGAAGAAATCGTCCTTTTTTCTCAATTTCTCCTTAAGAACGTCTTATTGCATTTATGAACGAATTTATAATTTCATCAACACTAAGCTTTGAACTTCAAGAGTTTAGTTATCGTGTGATGCAGTAGAGAGACTTTATTTCGACTTCCCCATCATCTTATTCATTCTCATAAGGTTCATTCGATCCCAAACAAATAAGCTTCGGTTTCTTAGAGAAAAATAGAGTAATTCAATTATTCCGAACAAAAATTCAAAATAAAATTATCAGTTTTAATTTTTTTTTATAGTTAAATAACAGATCATCGCCAATATTAGATATATTTCACCTTCTTCAACGCAACTTCATCCGTCCCTGTCAATCAGCTGTTTTTTTTTCGGAAGTAGATGTCCAAATCTCAGCGGAAGTTTAACGATCAACATCTACTAACTGATTAATAAGAAATTAATTTATTCGTTTTCGTATAAAAGTATACCTACCTACTTGATGTGTTGCTAGGGTACATCTCAATGTTTTTGATGTGATTTAGCATATTTTAGTTTATATATTGTGCTATTGATACATATTTGGTATCATTAAAACCAGAATTCAATACAATCTTGTTTTGCGTGAGAAAATAACAATTCATGATGGAATTTTACTATAAAAACAGTTATGCAGTAACGAATAGAATATTTAAAGAAATATTTGTTTTGGTTTGTAAAATTCCTAAAATGTATTAATTCTTAAAACAAGTTATAAAATGTTATGTTTTTTTTTTTATTTAAACAATTCGATTTGTAGATTCTTGAATAAATAATTAACTGGACAAATTTGAATAGTTGTTATGAGTGTGGTTTGGTATAGATTTTTGTCAGAAAGTGGTTTCGTCATGATAAAATTAGGTCAACATTTGCATTTCAATTTGCTTGAGGAAATACTATATTGTTGCACTCTTTCGCCTCATTCATTAATGAGTGAAGTTAATCAATATGAACCTACATTTATGAAGATGTCAAATCTAGAAAAATTTAGAAAAGACAAAAAAGACATAAGTTTGGGAAAATTCCAGAAAATTGGCGGATAGTTATGAATTTTGTTGTATTGCTTCTGGTTGATGCTGTTAGGGGATTATTAAAAGTTCCCATTGATATGAGCGAGATTAACAATTTTATGGCAGTCGATCAAGGTCCCCCGAAAAGCAAAACAATTATTCATTAATATCTCCCTATTAGTTACTTTAACAGAAAAAAGATAGGCACTCTAGAATGAGATAAGGAAATTTCCTTAACAAAAGATTGAATGTCTTTTTTTGATGAAGACATATGTATATACTTCCAAATTTGTGTATTTAACAGCAAATGCTGTTGCTTTCATTTTCATAGTAAAATTGTTAAAATGTTCAACATTGATTGCTTGTTGTAAAATTGACAGCGGGATGTCAATTTGGTTGTTTAAAATACAGAGATAAGTTTGTAAAATCGAAAACGCGAAACTCTGTTAAATCTACATTCATTTTCTTTAATAATTACAACAGGTTGTAGAAACAACAGAAAGTTTACAGTCATTGTAGTAGCTGTACATTGAAGTAGCTGGTGGCGTAATAGTTAGTATGTGTAGGATTGTGATGCTGGATATCTGGGTTCAATTCCCAGCCTCCACCACCAAAAAAAAAATATTTGAGTGCCGGGACTCACGGTTAAATATGTGTAAACATCAACGTTTGTCCAAGGGCCTGATTTTTGTTACTGAACGTCATCAAAAGAAACATATTGAATAATTAACACTATACATTACCTATATGTAGGCAGTGCTTAAAAAGCTTAGTGTTGAAAGAACGGCGGCGAAATACCCAGTGGGGGAACCGCTGTAACGAAATTTCAAAGCACTAAAAGGCTGGTGGTGAAGTGTCCAACGAACGGTGAAGGTTCGGTACTGAAAGGACCTGCTTCGTAGTTCGCTCTCAACTTTAAGATGACTTCACATTACACATATGGTTATTGTTTATGGTAATCACTCTCTGAGCATCGTCAAACAATAACTGTCAGCGGAGAGCACTAAAATCGTGTTTTCAATTAAATGACACCGTACCCAAATTCCAAAGGAACTTAATGGTTTGACTGGCAGGGGCCGAATTAAAATATCCAGTTAGAACTGTCAACGAACTTGCAACCCTTATGAAACTCCATCTTTCCATCGAGTAAAACTTATACAAAAAGTTCAATCTTATTTTTATACTGAACGAACCTCAAATGAATGTCACTATGAGATAGCCGGCGAATTATATATCTTGAGTTTTTAGAATATTAAGTTGCAGTTGTTGTCAGTGGAAATCACTAAAATCGCAGTTTCAATCGATTGACACCATCAATCGCCTATGGAATGGGACGCTGTGATTTTTAATGAATGTTAACTTTGTGCAAGTACAAAGGTAGCCGATAACTCTGCAATTTGTTCAACCTCAGCTATTTTGTATATCCCAGCCACCTACGTCCCTCGCCTACGTGCCTAAAAATTGCAAGAAGAAATTGCATCGTTTAAAAGCAGTATAATGTAAACGTAGAATTTAAGTTCAGATTTGTATCACTGAACGCACCCGATATCCTACCATACCTACAGCCATTGATCTACCATACCTACAGTCAATTGTCAATCCCTACAGCTGACTATTATTATTTTTGTTTTGATTTTGTTTTCTGTTTAATTACTATTGTCGCGTCCATTTTGCTCGGGGAATAATTAAAAATTAAAGAAAAAAATATAAAAATATAAGTGTTAAAATGAAAAAATCGTCGGTCGCGCTAAAAACAATTTGCTTTCGTCGTTGGCAAAAACAATATAAATGAGTGGTCACGATAAAGTATAATCTAATTGTCGGTCGCGTTAAAATCAATTTATTTTGGTCGGGGCAAATCAGATTTCGTAACGTAACGTGCTACAACGTAAAGTGCACGACGTAACGTTGCACACGAACGTTCACGTTTTTTTTTCACTCTACCGCCAGAATAGATGTTTACACATCAAAAACCGCTACTGCATCTTGCGAGGAAATGACAAATCTTCTAAGAGTGTCTCCTGTCATGAATAAGTGCTTTTCATCTTAGCCTTATCTTCACCATGAGCTGTCACGCCACTAAATTTATTTTAATTAATGGGTGATTTTTTAAGAGGTTTAGAACTTTTTTTAAAAAAAAAACACAAAAAATTCGAAAAAATGAATGAAATATTTATTTGAATCGATAGTTTGAACCTTGCAATTTAATGTTTAAAGATAATTTCTTGCAAATGTTGACCGCGGCTGCGTCTCAGGTAGCCCATCCGCTGAGTCCAATTTTGGCATACTCTTTCACACATATCGGCCGGTATCTCACGAATGAATGCATGGATGTTGGCTTCCAGTGCGTCAATCGAAGCGGGCTTGTCCCTATAGACATTAGCCTTGACATACCCCCACAAAAAATAATCTAATGGTGTCAAATCGCACGATCTAGGCGGCCAATTGACCGGCCCGAAACGTGAAATTAACTATTCACCAAACTCGCCTCGCAATTGCGCCATTGTTTCGCGTGCTGTGTGGCATGTGGCACCGTCTTGTTGAAACCACATATCATGCAAGTCAAGAACTTCCATTTCGGGCAAAAAAAAGTTTGTTATCATCGCTCGGTAGCGTTCACCATTGACAGTAACGCTGCGATTCGCATCATCTTTGAAGAAATATTTTACGTACCCATTCAACCAAAAATGAGCCTCATCGCTGAACACAATTTTTCGATAAAAAAGCGGATCCTCGGCCAGCTTTCCAAGAGCCCATTCACCAAAAATTCGGCGTTGTGGTAGGTCGGCTGGCTTTAGTTCTTGCACCAGCTGTATCTTAAAAGGCTTTACGCCCAAATTCTTCCGCAAAATTTTCCACGTAGTGCTGTAACAAAGGCCTAACTGCTGGGAACGGCGCCGAATCGACATTTCGCGGTCTTCTGTCACACTAGCTGATACGGCTGCAATATTTTCTTCACTACGCACAGTACGTAAACGTGTTGGTGGTTTAATGTCCAACAAAGTAAATTTGGTGCGAAATTTGGTCACAATCTTCCGAATAGACTGCTCAGAAGGTCGAGAATGCCGATCATAAAATGGAAGCAGCGCGCGATGAACATTTCGAACCGAGCACGAATTTTGATAGTAAAATTCAATAATTTGCAAGCGTTGTTCATTTGTAAGACGATCCATGGTTAAATTGCAAACCAAACTGAAGCTGTTTGACAGTGACACAAGGTACTAAATACACGTCAGCTGTCAAAACCAGTGTTGCCAAAACCAAACCAGCTAAAAAATCACCATTTATGCTGTACATTCAACTAATGAATGCTGTTGTATCGGCTGTATGAACAATTTAAAAAAGATGCTGTTAGTTTCACAATTCAGTTGTAGAATCCACACCCATGTCTCTGTTAAATTAAAAATAGAGGTTGTCGGGTCGATTATGGCAGTTAATGCAGTAGATTGAACAGCGTTTTTCAACATTTCTATACAAAATTTTGCTCGGTGAACCGGTGCAATTATAATTCAAATTTAAATCTAAACCTAATCTTTATCTTCATGACAGAAGCAGAATGGAACTTAAGAAAAATTCCTTATCCTTATGAAACTTGGCAATAAAATTGCATTTGTTATGAAAATGAAGAAAAATAAAAGTCTACCTATAAAAAATGTAGTAATCCTAATAGGGGTTAATGTCTTTCTTGATGATATTTGTATTTCTTATATTCAAATAGACGATGTTTCTTACGTACTTCTTCAAGTCCCTTAAAAACTATTAATTAATATTTATTTTTTATTAAATATAAAAATACTTATATTTAAATTATTCTAAAAAATATATTTAAAACTGAAATGGATTTTGTTCTTTGTTTGGATTTTTTTTAAATTGTTTTATCAAAATTATTATTTTGCATTTGCAAATCTTGAAAAAGACGTTTCAAATTATCAAAACTTAAATAATAATTACTTTTAAAAATATTTCATTTTGAAAACAAAAATATATGTCAAAATTATTTTATTATCTTTGACCATTACTAAGTCCTTCACAGTCTATTAACATTCTCTTATTATAATGTTTGCTGTTTGTAAAATTTCTACATTGCTAAAATACCTGCAAGTTTTATATTATTAGACCAAGTCTTAAAGGCTTTAATATTTGGAACTTATGGAGTTCTTGGTGATGTAGTTTATTCCTAATTTATTATTAGATATCCAAAGTTTTATTTAATGCTTTTTCTGAATCTTCTGAAATGTTAAATTTCTCCGTTTTTCATCCGGGCTGAATTCCGGATTAACGGAATGCACCCCAAAATATCAAATCTTTGCTTCCAGTTGAATCTTAGAATGTAAAGAAAAGACTAATGCCTAGAGTAGGGCTCAAACGCACACGTATAAGTTAGCAGTGAAGTAGTGTTGGATAAACATCGAGTCTATCGATAGTTTTTTACCATCGATACTATCGCCGATAATTTAAAACTATCGATACTATCGAAAAAATAAGCCTTAAATACATTTTCTTTGAAAACAAACCCTGACTCCTTTACTTTTTCCTCTTCTTTAAAATCAGAATGTATGTATTTAGATTTGAGACATTTGTTTATTTTTATTTTTATTGTTTTTGTTTTGATTAATTTCTTTATGTGTTCAAATTAAAATATTTTTTACTTCACTTTAAAAACCTACACTAGGCCCATTCACATGGGGATGGAAATTAAATTATAGTGAGAGATTGCAATAGAACTGTTAGTTTCTATTTTTAGTTAGAATATTATATATGTTGAGCTTTTTTTTGATTTTCTTAAGAAAGTGGAGAATTTTGGAACTGAAAAGAAATAATTATTATTAAAATTATTAAGCTATCACTATCATATATTAACTTAAGGTTATATTTCATTTATTCAAAAAAGCAAAAATTTGTACTTTTTGGTAGGAAATGCGACTCGATTTTGTAAGGATACTATTTTTTAACCAGACAAGTACACTTGCGTATTCAAAAATTCATCTCTCTGTTCATTTTGCTTAGAAATTAAATAATAAAAAAAACTATCGATATAGTTTATGCGAAAAACATCGATACTATCGATAGTGAAATTTTTCGATGTTTATCCAACACTACAGTAAAGAACCACAACCATTTCCTCTGAGTGACGTGGTAGTTAATTGGGTTTTACTGCCGTTAGCTATCTTCAGACCCCCAAGTAATTATTCTGAGATATAAAAATAAAATGTCACCTCATAAATTCTTACTTCCGTTCGGTAAAATGTGGGTCAGAATTTGGGGTGTATCACAACTCAATCTTTATCACAAATTCATGCAAATTTTACCAAAGATTGTTTAAACATTATGGTCAAAAAACTATGAATACGTTAATGGGATTGATTAAAACAATTAGCATACATTTTTTTGCAAGCTGCCATCCAGCTGCACATAGATATATATAAATCATACATTTACATATGTGTGTATATGTTGACATTATTTCACTGTTAATACAAATAATATTATAAGCAAACTAAATGCAAACACGAGAGTTAACAAAAAAACACCATTCATAAATGATTTGCTTAATTTGAGGGTTAATGAACATTTTAAGCTAAGTTTGGTATAAATAGTTACCAAATCAACACTTTGCTCAACAGACACTCATTTGCTTTTGGTCAATTCAGTTCAAACAAAATTTGTATCTTCCATTCACAATGAAGTTCTTCTTGATTGTAAGGTTTTTTTTTTTTTTATTGAGACTTAACTGAGAGTTTTAATAATATTTTTTCTTTTTTAATTTTCTAGACACTTTTGGTTTGTTTCGTTGTTATGCTGGCGGTAGTTTCAGCTGCTCCATCTGAAGAAGGAATATTTGGTGATATAGCCGATACTGATATAACCAACCCACAGGAACCGAGCTCATCACTGAAATTGTTGTTGCTGAAGAAACTCAAGCTTAAGCTGTTGAAGGGTTAGGATTAAAACCATGGATGTGATTATAAGACTTGATTTTTACCAAAATGCATTAGTTTTAAGTTGTTGTTATAATAAAAGTTGTTAAAGAAAAAAAGTTAACCTACATCGTTATTATTTGTGATTTGAATTGTTTAATAGAGGGCTTATGTTTTCCTCAGGGTCTTTTTATGATTGCCTAAAAAATTCATGGACTCAGCAGTTTAGTTCTGTAAGTGGAGGGAAAGGTAACATACTTTGACAAATAAATCACTACTTGCCAATAGAGTGTTATATTCAATATTTTATCAAATAATTGTTACTTAGCGGGTTAATGGAAAATTCTAATGTAGTTTCCAGTAATCAAAAATAAGAAGAATCCTTCCAACTATAGGCCAAAAAGCCCCTGATTAGTATCGGGAAGATTTTTACAATAATTATTATTAATTTGTAAGCCCATCCAGTTCACGTGCAAAGAAAACCCGGTTCGGGTTCAATAATTCAGCAGTGCAAGCTGTTATAATGGGTGATTTTTTAAGAGGTTTAGAACTTTTTTAAAAAAAAAAACACAAAAAATTCGAAAAAATTAATGAAATATTTATTTGAATCGATAGTTTGAACCTTGCAATTTAATGTTTAAAGATAATTTTATGCAAATGTTGACCGCGGCTGCGTCTCAGGTAGCCCATCCGCTGAGTCCAATTTTGGCATACTCTTTCACACATATCGGCCGGTATCTCACGAATGAATGCATGGATGTTGGCTTCCAGTGCGTCAATCGAAGCGGGCTTGTCCCTATAGACATTAGCCTTGATATACCCCCACAAAAAATAATCTAATGGTGTCAAATCGCACGATCTAGGCGGCCAATTGACCGGCCCGAAACGTGAAATTAACTGTTCACCAAACTCGCCTCGCAATTGCGCCATTGTTTCGCGTGCTGTGTGGCATGCAAGTCAAGAACTTCCATTTCGGGCAAAAAAAAGTTTGTTATCATCGCTCGGTAGCGTTCACCATTGACAGTAACGCTGCGATTCGCATCATCTTTGAAGAAATAGGCCCAATAATGCCGCCGGCCCATAAACCGCACCAAACAGTGGCTTTTTCGGGATGCATTGGTAGCTGTTGCAATGCTTCTGGCTGATCTTCACTCCAAATGCGGCAATTTTGCTTATTTGCGTACCCATTCAACCAAAAATGAGCCTCATCGCTGAACACAAGCAGCGCGCGATGAACATTTCGAACCGAGCACGAATTTTGATAGTAAAATTCAATAATTTGCAAGCGTTGTTCATTTGTAAGACCAAACTGAAGCTGTTTGACAGTGACACAAGGTACTAAACACACGTCAGCTGTCAAAACCAGTGTTGCCAAAACCAAACCAGCTTAAAAATCACCCGTTATAACTGATTACCGAGCGAAGTAAAGAAAAGATTCAGCCTTATTGTGGGTTTCACCCGAAAAATATTTCACCTTAAATTTTGTTTGTTCGCCCGGAATTTTAAAAGCTATTGTGAGTTTCGCCCGAACGAAATTTTGTTCGCCTACAAAAAAGAAGTGAAATGACATTACATTCCGCCCGAAATGAATGTTAACAATAAGGGGAATTTTTTTATCATGAAATTTCGGGGGAAACTCACAATAGGCGAAAAGTGAAATGTCAAATTTTCCGGGTGGAATGTTGTTCGGATGAAACTCACAATAAGGCTGATTATAATGATTCCGAAAACTGTTTAGATCAATTGACTTTTGATTAAGCTTAAAAAGGGAACGGATTTCCAACCCACTTTATCAGGGTGATATAATCAATATTGAACTGTTAGACATTTATTGTAACCCATAGACAATTGTATAGGTACCACAAAAATGTTTAGTATCACTCACACCTGGCCTACCAAAGAAGACAGTTTTGGTACCTCACATGTTTAGGTATTATAGATATTTATATATTTTTTAAGTATTACGGGAAATCTATAATTCTATAGCGTTTGCTGAAGATGCAACTTCGAGTGTAAATTCATCGGAAATTATTTGGAACAAAATCTGAAATTATTATTTATTGTAATCGGCAACTTCAACCCCAAATATCCCGACTTTACCATGAACGATTATGGAAATTTTTTACTCTTGTATCGGGCTTCACGTCACCTTGCGTTTGATACCAAACTTGTTCGTGTACACTCTCTGCCCGAATTGGGCAAAACCCTTTCGAATTTTTATATTTTGCTATTTAGTTTTTAAATTGTTTTTTTTTTGGTTATATTGGACACATATGTATTATTAATTTCCCGCGAAATTCAGTATTATATGTACCTAAAATATGGAAAGTAAAAACAGTTTAAAAGCTAAATAGATAAAACGAAGAAGAAGAAAAAATATAGAAATGCATTGTTTTAATTTTGTTTTAGTGGACTGTAATAAATTAAATTAAATTCAATTCAAATTTTTTTTGCGATCTTTAGTCCAAATGCGTTTCGTCCAGGCACGAACTTTAAGCTGATCAGTTAGATGATGTCGTACCCTTCTAAAGACGCAAGATTTAAGTCGATGGTTGTCGACACAAATACATAATATTTAGCAGCAGTGATATGCTGTTAATTAATTATTTCTAGGAGAAGGGTACGACAACATCTAACTGATGAGGCCAACTGTCGCGATTGGTCAAAACGCATTGGCCGCGTTCAGATTTGTATCCAAAGCGATCTGGATAAAACAACTGTTGCCAAAAAAGAAATTTCAAGCTATCCTAAAAATTCTGGTATACTCACCTATCCAATGAGAATTGTCATGAACAGCTTACTACAAGACTGATTTCAGCAGCAAATTTAACCTATCTGGTTTTGGTCGTTCAGAAACATACATGGATACTCGAGTATCTTAGATAGGCTATCCTAGTGAATCCTGAACGTGGCCATTTGGACTTAAGGTCGCAAAAAAACTTTCAATTGAAGCTAAATAATAAAAGCATGCAAAATAATGAAATGCGAAATAATGATTTTGCGAAACAATAATAATAAAACATAGCGAAATGTTAACTTGTGAAATGAAAATTTCCCAACAATTAGGTAAATGCGAAATGAAAAACAGTTATAAACAAAATTCGGCAGATGACCCACGCTACCTGTCCTAGAGCTTGCATGCAAATGTATATGGAAGGGCACATTTCGACTTCTAATTAGGACAACATTTCAAACGTGAAGTCTAGTAGAAACAAAATAGCAATTCTAGAACCTTATGTGAGGAATCACTTTGCGCGTGATCTTTACCAGAAAACGAACTCATTTCTTGGCTATTCAATCACAACCCTGAGAACTTCAGAAATACACCTTTTTTTTTAGTATATTTCCATGTATATTTGAGTCATTCTTATTTCTGGATGCATTTGGTTATTCATATTTATATTTTGCATTAAAAAAAAAATCAAATTGAAAAACTTTGGAACCTGTGTGTGTGTGGTGTTTTTTATGCTCTATCCACTATACTATAAAATGTTTACTTAAACATACACAAGTAGCTTTTCTTGATCACTCTTTTTGACAATGAAAAATAATGGAAAAATTTAATTCATTGGAATTATAATATTCATTAAATACACGTGTGATGAAAATGTATTCATTAATGTTGATTGACAAAAAATGTTAATAAACAGTTAATTAGCTAGGCCCGCTGCTTGCTTAAACAAATTTAAAATATCTAAGTTAAGGCCGTGTATCAACTGCGTTATCTTATAACTTGTAAGTGCATTAAATTTGATACCTTGTTAGTTTTTGTATATTATTATGAGGCCTAGAGCCCAAATTAAGCCAAGACAAAAAAAATAAAAAAATATACAAAATTCTACAATTGTTATACATAATCATTTCCGGAAAATTTTGGATTTCACTTTCTATTGTGAGTTTCACCCGAAATTTCATGGTCGAAAAATTCCCCTTATTGTCAATATTCATTTGGTTGGAATGTAATGTCATTTTCACTTCTTTTTTATAGGCGAATAAAATTTCGTTCGGGCGAAACTCACAATAGCTTTTAAAATTCCGGGCGAACAAAAAATTTTAAGGTGAAATATTTGTCGGATGTAACTCACAATAAGGCTGATTATCTGCAAATGTACTTGGATTAAAACATTTATGATTTGTTGGAAAAAACGAGCCTTAATAATTGATCTGATCTTACTAACGTATATATGTAAATATTTTGAAAATGTAGTTTAACAAATAACTACCTATTTTTATTTAATTTTTTTTATTGGAGCCCCTTTAAGCTTGCAATTTAATTGTACTAGCGACTCCTTTACCTACCACTCTACCAGGAAAGTGTTTTAGTTTTAGGTGATAGGTGACAAAAAATCCATAGGAATCTAGTTAATTCTTTAAATTGTTGCTTCTCAATAAAAAGCTGTTTTGTTTGGGTTGAAGATCATCTAAATTAAAAACAACATCACAAAATACAAATCTTAACCAAAAATAATCATTTCATGAAACCTACATAATTTGTAAATTTGTTCATGCCGCAAACGTTGTAATTTTATTTTTTACCAAGTAGCTCAATTGATTTTTTCTTTTCCTTGCACTATAAAATCTGTTCCAATTTTGCTGAAATTTTCAGAGTTTGTCTCTATTAGGTCCAGTTTTTTAGTACAGGATTAAAGTTAAACCCTAACTAACTCATCAAATTTTGTGAGAATGCTGCTTTAGTTAACTGTGGATTAATTTACTTCTAGAGTTATAGCTAACTCTGGTTTAACTCACCACTGAAAAACTGGTTGAAAAGAAAGAAGTTTCTCTTAATTCAACGTCATTAAAGTGAATATTTTGTTATAAAGTTCTCTTTAGTCTATTTTTATTATTTTTCCAGTCCACTCAATTTTCTGCCTATCTAGCATGCTAAAAATTTTAATTTTGTGTATGATAAAATTTTGTATGGATAAAAGACGTTAAAACCTATTACCTATGAAGATTAATGATAATTTTATTCGCACAAACCCAAGCTCATAAAGTTTAAAACCAGCACAATCTTTCGACTTCAAATTATACTTCTCTCTCCCGTTCAACATGTTTAAAGCGAGTAGAACGACAACTAGCAATCTTGTAGAAATTATTGTTTCGCAATGTAGTGTGCATATTGAATAATGGAAATAAAGTCAATATTTTGCTACAGAAGTACAGATACAGACGACTTTCGAAAAAATGCCTCATAAAGTTAGAATTGGCGCAAAATTTTCTTTCTTTTTCATCGACAATTATATGTAGCCATTTCGGTCTATAATTATATGAATCCAATAGGTATGTTCAGGAAAATGAGATCTCATTGAACACAGTACAAAGTCATTCATAAAACACCGAGTACAAGACCAACCAGTGCTGCCCCCCCCCCCCCCCCCTCAGTGTCAGTGTAACCTAAAACTAATTAACTGGTATATCTAATATTGAGTGTCCCTTCAACTCCGAAATTTCAGGCCAGTACCCCTTTTACGCATCCTCTTTCACCTCACTAACTTTGGCTTCTATAATTCTATGTCTCATATGAATCTTACGAAATGCCAACAACTACTCAAATATTTTTGACTTCAATACATCCAAATCAATCCTTCGATTCGAAGGTATCTCTTCTATAACCTATAATTTCAATAATTTAATGTGATATATCACTATCAATAAATTATTTGATCCCAAGTTAAAATGTTATACACTATTGAGATGAACTATTAATTAATATCAAAAATTGACATAGGTATCTTATTTTGGCGCAATTGACAGACAGCCATAGTCTCAAGTCGATACTAGTGGTTTTGGTGAGTTACAGAATAGATTCCTAATTTAAGTCAAAACTAAACTAGGCGTGTGTTTCTTCACTACAACATTTTTGACAATTTTTCAGAGGGCACAAGAGGGTATAATCAAAGATAATATAATATAATAATAATATAATTATATTATCTTTGGTAGGTATAATGGTATATACGACCGGAGGAAGGTTCATCAGATAACTTATATGGCTTACGAAAACATTCTTCAGTTTTTATGTTAGCTTTTGTATACTTATTTATGTACCTACATATGTATATGTATTTAAAACCTTGAATTACAATGTAAAACGCAACAATATTATTCAAAAAAATATAAAAACTTGTAACCAACGAAATTTGATTTTGCATATTATGGATGGATTTTAAATTAATTAGCATACCCTAATAGTTTATGCATCTAACTATGATTTTTGTTTAAAAGTTTAAACAAAAACTAGCAAGAGCTGAACGAACTCAAACCCACACAATAATAATAATAATAAAAACAAATATCTACAAAGTCGGAAGTAACACAACTCAAAGAGTTCATCATCATAAATACCAAATACCTGCAGCTGTCTATTCTTGAGCTCTCGATTGAGGGTTATTCAGTGTCAATACAATTTAATATAAATAGTCATATAAATAATTCTCAAATCACATTTGAACATTGGACTTACGTCAGATAGGCGGTTGGAAGCAACTTTAAAAGCAGACTCAATTATCTAAAACAAAATGAAATTCACTTTAATGGTAATTTTTTTTAATGATAATAAAATAAAGACCTTAAGCATTTTTTTCTTAAAAGTTGAAAATAATCAATTCACTTTTGATAACTTCAATTGCAGAAACTTTTGATGTGCTTAGTCATTGTACTAGCAATAGTGTCAGCTGCTCCATCCGAAGAAGGAATTTTGAGTGAATTACCCGGAAGTGATGTTAACAATCCACAAGAACCAAACTCATTCCTAAAATTATTGCTGTTAAAGAAACTAAAGCTTAAACTCTTGGGTTGATAATGAAATTGTGTGTTCAACAAAATTTACTATCTCACCAAATTTCATTTAATTTATAAATAAATAGATACATATAAGGATAAAGATATAATATTAATAAAAAAAAAAAAAAAAACAACATTAGCTTGTTATTATTTTTTTGATTACGAATCTGTACAAAAAATAAATAGATACATTTGGTGGCACGACAGCTCGTGGAGACTTACAACTCTCAACCGTGTTGATTTGTTGGCAGGAATGGAGGAGACCTACAATTTTCTGCCGAATCCGAACGCCAATATGGTCAGAGGCACTTATTCATGACAAGAGATACTATTGGAGGATTTGTCACTTCCTGAAAGAGGCAGTAGCCGTGACAAGACTTTGTTTGTTTTGTTTTAAGGTGGATGAGGCTGGGAATCGAACGCCCATATTAAGTCAAAAATAAAATTTAAAAAAAGTAAATCACTATTTTATTTTTTAATATCTATATATGTAAAAAAGGATCGTGGTGGGTTCGGATGTTTAAAACTTGAAAACGACTGGACCAATTTGGATACAACTTTCTGCTGGTTTGTTCCTAATTGCTCCGCGAAGGTTTAGGAAAAAATAAAGTCGGAAAATTCTCAACAGCATGTGCACACTTCGTTTTTCAGTTCAATTCAATTACCGTTCAACAGGTGCCTCTGTAGGCGGTTAGGAAATGGCTTTTGGGATATTCTTTTTCAACTTTTGTTATTTTTAGGGCGAAACGGGGCAAAAATAAAAAAAAAACAGTTTAAGAAATTCTTTTTTTTTAAAGAGTTTTTGGTTAGAAATGGCTTTAGGGATATTCTTTTTCAAAATTTTAATATTCGTAGGGAGAAATGGGGTAAAAATAAAAAAAACTGTCATATTTAGAAACTTTTTTTTTGGTTTAAAAGGTTTTTCGTAGGAAATAGCTTATAGGATATTCTTTTTCAAATTTTGTTATTTGTAGGGTGAAATGGGGAAATAATAAAAAAAAAATTATCCGATTTAAGAAATTCTTTCGGTGTTTGAAAGACTGTTTTTTAGTGGATGACCTTAGAGATTTTTTCAGAAAATTGCCATTTATAGGATGAAATGGACGAAAAGAAGCATCTGATTTCAAAATTTCTTTTTGTGTGTGAAAGGTTATGTAAAAAAATTGCTAATTGATAAAATCAAAGTAAATCCAAAACATGATTTTTTTGAAAATTTCGATAGGCAATTTTTAAGAAATTAAAGAAGCATTTGCTTAAAAAACTTAATTTAAACCGATTAAGCCGCTACTGAGAGAGTCGAAAAACGAATTATATATTATGGGAGGTATGTAGTCTTATGATACCATCAATTCGCTTTTATAAGATGATACTTATTTTAACACACAGACAAATTTTTATGAATATCATTTTTTAACATTAGAGTATAGTGTGATGTATGCAAGTTCATAAGATCAATTTTCTTCTAGATTGTGTATTGTGTTAAAAAACCACTTTTCGTTTATGAAATATGAATGTATTGAGTGTTCGATAGCAAATTTGAATCTTTTAAAAATTTGTTTAAAAAATATTTTTCTTTTTGAAAATGCAATATAAGTAGGGCTTTTTAGAAGCTTTAGCATAAATTAAATTTATAGAATGCAGTCGATCTATTAGCCAAAAAAATGGAAAACAAAATTCAATTAAAGGTAATGTCAGTAACAGTTTTTCAACAAATGGCATAGGAAGCAACTTTATTTGTTTTGAAAATTTTGTATTTTTTTAAATACCCATGGAGAAAAAAACGGACAGCATATTTTGTGTAGTGAGTAAAGCTCATCAGATTCCTTGCTTGATATACATATATAGATACATATGTAATAGATATGTCGGACTCTACTAGATTTAAATGAGATTATTCAAGTACTGTGTGATCAAAAACCTATACAGACGGCTTTTTTACCAAGCAAAATTTAGCTATGGACAAATTGATCACGCAGCGCATACCATCAATTATGCAGTTCACATCTCCGTTTAAACTTTTTTTCATTTAAAATAATTTATTTTATGCCCAAAATTATTTTTTTGACAAAAAAAAAAAAGATTATGTTAATTTTCGAGTTATTAAAATGTGTATCTACCTTTACGTGATGGTGATTGTTATTTGGAGGATATAAATCTACTCATTATACAAGTAGGTACCTTGACAACTCATTTCTAACGCTTATTACCTCAAAATAACACTGTTTACTTAACTTAAGAGCAGCTCTCAGCTCTGAAGCATGTGATGATTACAAAGATTGGACTAAGCAACCTGTCTTTTTGAATAATTTTCGATTATTTACCATTCATATGTTTCGTATATACCAATAATCATATTAATGATGGAAAAGAAGCATTTATTAGCATAAAAAGTGCTTTTATTATGTTTTAATTATTAAAACTACGAGTTTGGTCTCATTTACTTTGATATTTGAAGGACAGATCTTGAACTTAAGTAAAGAAAGAAAATACTACAATTCGTTCTCTATTTTTCTCTTTATGGTGGATTTACATTGATCTTCATGCGAGCCATAGAGTACCTATATTACCTAGAGAACCGACTTAGGCGGTCGTTCTCTTCCACCCTACAAGCTGTACTGAGAGGAAAATGCCCATTAAGTTTTGTATGGGGTTGTTGTCCAATGCATTTTAAATGGGACCGAACCAACATGGCTTTAATTGAAAGGACTTCGCTCAAATTGCTCAAAGTGCTCAATAAGGTGGATAAGTCCGCCCAGGGATTCAAAAAAAAATCCGTTAAATTCAAAAATTGAGAAATTTATTAATTTCGTAGTCAAATTTCTTTTTTTAACCATTTGTCAACCTAAACTATGAAGAATATCGGTCATTGTTGCTCCCGGGTAGTAAATTAAATAATATTTTTGAATATTTATGTTTAAAAAAAAAACAAAAACACCTACCGAAAATTGGAAGCGCACTCTAGTTTCTTAGCTCAGAAAGGTACGTGTCTACGATTTAGGTGTGCAAATCGTAGACACGCACCTTTTTGAGCTAATGCCACCACTTTGTTCACAATTAAACCCATAGAGTACCTATATTACCTAGAGAACCGACCGGTACCCCTCTTGCCTTAAACACCCGCAAATTTTATTTGAAGTGAGTAAGTGAAAACTCTCTTAGTTTACTCTTTTCTCCTTGTCCATGAATCCGTGTGAATTGTGGATATAAAAACAAATTGGCGCATTAGTTCAAAAAGGTACGTGTCTACGGTTTAATTGTGAACAAAGTGGTGGCATTAGCTCAAAAAGGTACGTGTCTACGATGCACACCTAAATCGTAGACACGTACCTTTTTGAGCTAAGAAACTAGAGTGCGCTTCCAATTTTCGGTAGGTGTTTTTGTTTTTTTTTTAAACATAAATATTCAAAAATATTATTTAATTTATTACCCGGGAGCAACAATGACCGATATTCTTCATAGTTTAGGTTGACAAAAGGTTAAAAAAAGAAATTTGACCACGAAATTAATAAATTTCTCAATTTTTGAATTTAACGGATTTGTTTTTTGAATCCCTGGGCGGTCTTATCCACCTTATTGAGCACTTTGAGCAATTTGAGCGAAGTCCTTTCAATTGAAGCCATGTTGGTTCGGTCCCATTTAAAATGCATTGGACAACAACCCCATACAAAACTTAATGGACATTTTCCTCTCAGTACAGCTTGTAGGGTGGAAGAGAACGACCGCCTAAGTCGGTTCTCTAGGTAATATAGGTACTCTATGGCCGGGAAGGGGAAGGTCTGTCAGTTTTCTATTCAGCACTGAAAACCGCAAACGCTTGCGAGGCTTAGTTGCGGAATATCGCCATCCAAACCCTTTTAAAGTTTGGTTCGAATAATGCAGTTTTTATTTTTACAGTCGTTTTCGATAATTAAATTAAAGAACGGTATTGCGAACTATATTATATTGTTGTTATAAAGGGTCCGCCAAAGATGATTTATTTTGGCAAAATCGGCATCTTCTCTAAGTCGATCGCAGGCCCACTTAGCGGAGCGTATACACAACCATATTCGTTCAGCGGAAAGATAAAACTAATTATCTGTCAAATCAGGCATGAGCTAAGTGTTACCATTCACGAAATAAGCACTAGTTGAAAAAAAACGTTAGATGGCAGACCCTATATTAGATGTAAGATTTTAACTGACCGAGTTGAGAACTATTGCAAAAAAAAAAACAGTTCCCATCTGAAAAAATAGCAAGTTTTTGCCAAGTTTAGATAAGGCTCTGGAAAGTTTTCAGTAGATAAAATCAAGAAGAGGAAAACTTCTCAAGTATTCGTAAGGCCCATACGAGTAAAAACTTGCTAGACATGTTTTGCTATCCCATCAGAATTACCCTGTGTAGTTAAAAAAACTTCATATAATCACCATACAACGGTATGAAAATTTTAATTTTAATTTAATTTTAAACAAATTTTAGCGCATCGGATTAATAAGTGGAACGTCCGAGTATCCAATATTAAATAAACCTACTTTGTATTTAATGTATGTTATGTCTCTCACAGCAAAGAGGTAAATAACTGGCTATGGCCTAGCTTGTTTCAATAATAGCCCTTGCTAGCCCCTTGTAATATGTAAAACTATTTAGGGCCTCATTAAAAACTTGTTGTTGTATTTATCACTGGGTCTGATACTTATCTTGTTCTAAAAATACTAAATTCTTGAAATCAATTCAAGTCATCTACGTAATTTAATTCTGAATTTCTTTTGAATTCAAATTTTTGTGCTATTTTTTTGAACATTAACTATTTAAAACAAACTTTGACCCAAAATGCAAAATTTCAAAAATAAAATGGAAAATCATGATGATTACGATTTGATCAGAAGAAAAGAATCAAGTGCACCAAATTTGACGCCCGTCGAATATTTTGAAGGCCCCGAATTTATATGTTGTTCTGAGATTTTCAAAAAACCAAAACCCAAGCTTTGTGAAGGCTTAAAAAAGTTAAACCTCAAGTCATACCTTTTGCGGAAATGATAATTTGATTATGTTTTAATTTTCCCCTTAGTCCGCCGCCACTCCGACAATTTCATTGTCTCAGCAAGACTAGACCGTTTCCGAAGCCATGTCAGTGGAGTCCAGAAACTAATGAACGTGATATACTCTTTCGACCAATTAAATGGCGTAAGTATAACAATAATAATAAGAAGTAAGTACAACAATTAAAATCTTAACATCAAGCAGGCTGTGATACTCGTATGAAACGAAACAAAAAAAACCCAGAGCCTTCCCTGGGTGCTCCAATCGGCTTATCAAAATCATCCTTTGGTATTAAGTATCTCGAAGGTAAATCATCAGATCAAACTTTGCAAGGATTCGCTACGAATCTTGTGGCATTTGCTGAATACTTTATTACACCTGAGATTGAATGGGATGAGAAAGTCCTTAATCGGATCCTTCTTGAAGGGCAACACCTGTACGGTGATTCCAAGGCTAAGCTTCATGGCGGAGAGAAACTTAAAGAAGCCTCAATCAAGAGAACCTTCACCCTCTGTGGAAATACTTTTGATTTGTTGGTTAACGATCCATTTGTCATGGGGCAAGTAACTGGACAGGAGGCTGCCGTCCCAAACCTCCATTGGGGTCTTTTGAAGTTTTTCAAAAAGTTTAAATTCTGCCTTCTGCAAATCGAGAATTGGTACACCATGTTATGGAAGAACGCTGATGTTTACTTTTTGTTCGATTGCTTTGGTAGGAGAAATGTAGATCTCCACAGTGATCGTAAACATGGGGTAGCCATTTTGATCTGCTTACGTCATATCGAAAATATCAGCCATTTGATATTGAATTTGAGCGGGGTGGGTCCTGATGATTTTTTTATTATCAGAAATATGCAAGTGAAGTCATTGATTCCCTGCGGTGGTGAGCCCACTCCTGAACTTGTTGATAGATTGGTTGAGTTTGAGATTATAAGTCCCGACTATGCTATTTTAAAAGCCACAATTCATTTGGGATCGATTTGTTTCAAGGAAATCAAGTTGCGACACTCACTTCCGGTGGCATTTTGTGCTTTGATCAATTCCAAAGTCGATCCAACTCCGACTTGGAACAGAGCGGTCTTGGACAAAATTATAAAGCTTGGAGCACATTTCTACAAGCATTGGACTCAGTGTGATGTCAGTATTGATTTGGGCATTCAAGATGTTCCCCATAGATTTGTTTTTGGACAGTTTATGGTTCAAATTTCCGTCAATCTTCATGAATGTGGAATCTGGAAATGTACCCCGAACTACCGGAACAGTAAACTCAGTCAATCTTTGAGGAGTGCTTTGCAGAACGATTCAAATCTCCTAGTCCAGATTCAAGGTAGAACCTATGCCGTCTGGAAGAAATGGAATTTCTATTATATTCTGGACCCATACTCGCATCAGTGCTCACTTGAGAAAAAGAAACTAATAACTGCTTCCTTGCGCATGTGTGGATCTTTGGACAAAATGTGCTGCATCTTCACTCAAGCCCTACTGGAACTGTTCGAAGAATCGAAGTTCATAATTCATATTGTGAAAATCCTTGAGTTGGAACCATTAGACAAACACAAACAGAGTGAACATCGATCACAAATTCCTTGTATGTGTACAGCAATACCACAACAAGATGGCGCTCAGGAAGTGATCTCCATAAACGATTCGGTGATCGGTGTAGATGGTTTTATCTGTCAAGCTGAGGATACACCAATAGAATCGGATTCAGCTGATCTTGATTCCCCTGGATTATCCCAAACACGATTAGAAGACTACACAGACATGAGGAGAGACTTCATTGAGGAGTCCGACGAAGAATCCGAAGATGATGAAGATGATGACGTTGATCTAGATTCAGGAAGTGATAAAATACCTTTCGAAGAGTCTGACGAAAGTGATGATGAAGGTGCATCTAGACATCCATCAGCGAAAGAAAAAAAGCCAAAGAAAAAGACAAAAAAGCCATCTCGCGGAAGTTCTGACAAGAAGAACCGAAAAGAAAAATCTGCGAGTGATTTATCTGATGCTATTGAAAGCAACAAAAAAAGTAAGAAGAAAAAAGACAAGAAAACTAAAACTGAAAAGAAACATAGGGAAGATTCTAAGAAGACTTTATTAAGATCTGAGGAAAAAGGAGAAAAAAAGAAACATGACAAAAAAGAGACCCCAAAGGACAAGGTGAACAAGTCAAAAACCAATGAGAGAGAAAAAGAGTCCAAAACCGACGATAAAGTACTAAAACAAAGGGACAAATCCAAACCGAATAAAGAAGCAGCTGCCAAAGAAGGAAACAACGATAAACCAAGTGAAGAAAATCCTTCGGAAGACAGAGAGAAAGCTAAGGAAATTGAACCAAAGAAACCAATTGAAGAGATAACCGAAAACAACGAAGTATTAGAAGAAGAGAGAAACGATATTCCAGATCAAGAGCCGGTTGATCAAGATAGCCCTGCAGATCAGAGAAGATCAAAGGCGGGAGACTCTCCTATTGATCGAGATTCAACAGAAATACCAAAGACAAGTTCTGCACCAACAAGACGTCAGCGACATCAACGTCGAAAGCAACAAGATGGCGACGATTCTTCATCGTCAGATGAAATTCCCCATGGTGGCATACCGGTTGGATGCAAGCCGAATAGTTATCCTGGTTTCACTGAAGACCCACAAAATCTGGCGGTTATTGGATCAGAAAGCGGCAGCTATGAGAGTTTGTGTAATCTTCTCAAATCAGCATTCCGTTGTGCAGATCGTATTCTGACGATGACCCCATGGGGTAACTATGTCGCGTTCCGTTCAAGTGGAACATATTTCGTTTTCGATGGGTGTACTTGTAATCTACATTCAATTCGACATATGGATCTAAGTGTTGGAACTGCTGGTCTCCTTTGTTTTACCGATTTGCATTCATTGATTAAATACATTGAGAGCGGACAAGGAGTGAGGAAGCCAACGACATTTTCAAAAAGAGATATTGTCGATCAAATTTGTAGCAAGTATTGTAGTCGTTGAGTCAGCGATACATTTTATGTGATATGGAAAATAAAAAATAAATCAAAAAAAAAAAACAAAGTTTAATAAAGATTCATTGTATCATAGGTACATTTTCTTTGCTTCGCCTGCAGCTTCACGTTTCACCCTTTTATACTCAAATTCGTTTACCAAAGCATATTCAGCGAAGCAAAACCAACAATAGTCTATCCTCCACACATATCACCCTCGTTTTCCTAACGGGGTTTCACATTTTTATTTTTAAGAACCATCCTACTTTACGTAACTTTCTGCAATTCTGAAAATAAAGGCATCGGCTGACGACCCTGTCTTTCTACGCACAAGCCGTCGAATTTCACAACTTTCTGATCTGAGATCGTGACAAATTAGTGAACACATACACGTAACAAAACAATTGAAGTTTATTAAATTTAAATTTATTACAAACTAAATTAAAATTTTACAACTAAATGTTCGATTGAATCCAGAACTCGAAAATATGAGCAAACTGCTTTGGCAGTCTCGGTTTCTGGAGGTTTATTCAATACCGAGTCGTTTGAAAGAAAATTAATTAAAGAACAAAAATTACGACACGAAGAAAAGTAGCTAACAAAAAAAAAAAAAAAACAAAGAGAAAGCTACTTTAAGAGGCCGGGGGGTCTCCGTCGTGGACTGGGCTGAAACGTAAATCTATAAAAAAAAAAAAAATACACGTGATGATACAGCGCATTCCATGAAATAACTTAGCCGTAGGTACAAAAGTGAATTCGCAGTCTGTACTAGCACTCCATCGCCAGGGAGTTCGAGTTCTCGTTCAAGCCAACGCCACTGCCATTGTCCATGGGCATGGCCATACTGTTCTCGTCAGTCGTTGAGATGCAGCCGTTCTCGATAATTCCCGCTCCTGAACAGCCGGCTCCGTTGGCATTCTGAAAGAATTGCACATCCTCACCATCCATGCCGTTCGTTCCATTCGAGACCCCGTTCTGTGGTGTGTCGTCCCAGTTTATCTTGAATCGGGTGACTCTTGGCTTCGAGGCCAAAATGTTTCGCGTCAACTGATCGAATAGCGGTTTTGGGGGTGGATTCTCACGCATCTCGGGGTCGGCATAATCGTTGTTCACAAAGTATCCCACACGAACGAACTCCTGACCGCGATACGAGCACGTGAGTAGGACAATTGTAACGCCGACCGCATCTTGTTCGGGGATCTTTGTCACATCTGGTGGATCGGCTTGAAAAACAAAGATGTGACGTCCCTCGGGCACTGGGCCGACGTATATAGTGTCCAAGACCTGATCGTGCTCCTCTGATTCCGCAGACCCAACATAGATCATTTTCCATTCGAGGTCTTCTTTGAGTTCTTCGATGCACTCGAAGGTGAGTTCGAATTGGAATGGATTGAAGAAACTGCTCGGATTATCCAGGACTACCACGTTGGTGATGTGAACTTTCGCCATTGTTGTTGAAAATAATTTCACACAAATTAGCAACAAATGAAGAAACAAAAAATTGAAGCCGACGAGAGGCACTGTGGAAAAAATAATGTATCTTATAGAAAACTATTTTTGGGTGGATATTATTTACTCACATCAAACGGAGTTATTGTGGGAAAAAATGGCTTTATTATTTGTGGTACTTAATTGTTATAAATTAAATATTTTTTTTTTGTTTTTATGTCCGAATTCTACGACCGCACTTTTTTCGTAGCAATTTTGTAATAATTTGGTTGACAGATCATATGTGTACTAAAAAATGCAGCCTTTCCCGCCAAACAAAATAAGCTTTCCAATGTCGAATGAGTGGCCACGTTCAGGATACAATTTCTTGGACCCGGTTTCGATTGTGACATTTCACTTCGCCATGACTGCTTTTACACTACAATATTTTTAATCTTCGTTTCTCCTTTGGTTTCCTTCTAATTGCAAATACCTTTTACACGACAGCGATTTTTACTGAAAAGTTTAGTTAATGCAAGTGAAGAAGTATCATCTCACTGCACTCTTTACTCCACTTGATTAAGCGAAGTTATCTGAGTGGACGACGAATGAAAATAAAACACATTCGAACAATAAGGAAAAGCACAAATAAGAATGAGCGATAACTCTGCAATTTGATCAACCTCAGCAGTTTCGTCTACCCCGGCCACCACATACGTCCCTCGCACACGTGCTTAAAAATCGCAAGAAGAAATTGCATGGTTTAAAAGCAGTCCATGATGATAGTTTTGTGGGTGAGATTTGTGAGGCGTTATGACAAAGTCACAATCTTAGCAGGGTCTTTTATAGACTGAAAAACATTCAGAGTTTTTGCAAAAAGTGGAAAAGTGAAAAGTAAAAACATATGTATGTTAGACATGCCTGTGTGCGAAAATGCGTTAATTGTGTACGATATGTCATTTCAGCTTGTCTTGATAGATCAAACACAATTTATTCGCACTCTGCGTACTAGGCTTTACCGAGGCCACAGGAGCGAGTAAACTCGCTACGGAGTAGGGAACACACATTAATGTCGTTTTCGAGTGGACGTTCGGAGCTACTCCTTTTTCACTCCTTTAACTTCAAATTTCCCATTCAAGATAGGAATGGAACAGTTCTGAAATCCAAACGAAAACGACATAAGGCTTAACTACATAAGCCAAAAAAGTGAAAAAAGACAAAAGTGAAAATTTTCAAACTCATTTTGGAATAGTTTTTCTGACTGGAAAACTTATAAAAATGATGCAGAAAGATTAAATTTTCGTTTAAAAAAAAAATTGTATATTCTTTTTCACAAACCAACTGCGCTAGCGGGAAAAAAAATATTTTTACTTTTGTACAAAAGTACTTTTTGGCTTATGTAGTTAAGCCTTTAATTGTCAAATTCCTATTTATATTTGTCTCACTAGCATCTCTACTCGCTTCTCAACAACTAGCTGTGGCTACGAAAAAGGCAAGCATTTGAGGAGCGAGTAGCTAACGAGTTGCTTAAATTTCTGTGTATTTGTAAAAAATAATCTGAGTTTATTGCAACTCGCTAGTGAGTACTCGTACTCGCTCGTGTGGCCTCAGGGTTAACGAATTTAAAATGCTGGATTCACAGTGCTCTCTTCTCTTCTTTGTCGAAGAAAAGGAACCATCACCGCATAGTTGTAAACACAGATTAGCCACATGAAGATGAGAATCCCCGGCAGCCATTTTAATTTGCCAACAAGCTTGAACTGGCAGTTATCAGATAAAAAATGAGAATGTGTGTAAAAAAAACCTCACACATAGACAGTTAGGGATCTTCACACACCTGGTTAAATTGTTGTTGCAATTCACATCTATTCATCGACGCGGGATGAAATTACAAATATAACAATGTAAACAAATGGGTTTTGAAGGGTGAAACGTACGAAACATTCTCATCTTCATATGGCTAATCTGTGGTTGTAAATTCCATAATCGGCATTATTATTCATTACTCATAACCAATGGAATTTTCATGAAATTATGGTTCAACCAAACCTCGATTTCATCCCTGCGTATATGAATGTTCTCAGTTCGCATTCATGAACTTATCAAAAGCTCTTATATTTTTTAGTACACTTTATTTGACAACTACAAGTCAGCTGTTGTTTTGTTGTTATTCGCCAACCACTCTGAATTTGGTAGTTAGACAGTGGCAAAAAGAACATAAGAAGATTGGTTGTTGCTCGTAATTTGTAACTGTATGAGTGCAATCTCAAATTGTCTCTTTTTCCTGACAGCACCAGTGATAGTATATGTAGAGGAAAATTCCTACAGGTAAATTTTTTTAAATTAGGGAGATTTGTTTTCATCAAATACAAATTATTAATGTACCTGGGCATGTAAAATAATTGACTTGATATTTTATGGTTAGTGCGCAGGACTGTCATGCCGGAGGTCTGGGTTCGATTCCCAGTCTCGTCCACCTGAACAAAAAAAAAACGGCTACTGCCTCTTGCGAGGAAGGTATAAACCCGCCGTTCGGAATCGGCAGAAAATTGTAGGTCCCCTCCATTCTCAAGTCGATAGGTCCTGGCTCTCTTCGAGCTGTCGCGCCACCATGAAGTGAATTTTTCATAATTATAAAAATAAACTTCGCTTGATTTATAAATTCAAATAGAAGTAGCATGGGAAAAATAATTTCTTGTCGAAAAAAAACTTCGCGTGTAACTTTTTATTGCGATATATTTAGAAAGTTTACAATTCTTGAAAAATTCCAACTTGAGATTTCAATCAAACATGACACTATACGAAGAGTCGTTGAACGTTCGGTTCGGCTTTCACGCCGATAAAATACCTATAAAAACTCAAGGGCGTAGATAGTTGTATCTAAAGCTATCTGAATAGCTTTATGTTGCTGTTCTACTAATAATGAAAACATAACTGATGGGGACGGCATCACAAAGCAACAATAAGGCGCCATAGTTATAGCTTTCACTGAAACTCATCATTGATTATTTTAAAATTTTAATGCTTGGTGCATATTCTGATGCCAATATTAAAAGTGGTGACTTTTAATTATTCGCCCTTATTACGGTTGTCGTTTTTCCAAAACGACTCGGCTCTAGAAGCACCAATTGGTATTGCAAAATAAAAATATTTTTACAAAACCGAGAAGGGTGAAGAGCGGCGAGATGTTGGAACACTGAAGTTAAGGTTTTATTTTAGAAACTGTCTAAAGGCACGTAGTTTCGCTTACGCGAAATTAGTTTTCATACCTAAACAGTGAGGTTATATACAGTGAGGGTTCTTTAAATCCAAAAAAAATGCATATAACCAACCTTGCACCTACCCCAAATCCTATAGTGAAGCCAAGCAGGGGGGTTACAGGGGGACAGCATGCCCCTCCATACATACCTCACTGTTAAGGTATGAGAACTAATTTCGTGTACGCGAAATTACGTGCCTTTAGACAGACCTTTAATTTTATCGTCAATTTTACCTTCTACAGCCATGTCGTTTAACTGGCCTTTTAGTAAAACGACAACCGTAATAAGGGAAATTTATAAAAGCACAAAAATGTGGAAGTGACTCTAGACATGCCAATTATAACAATTTTAGTTTATAAAAGTACTGTTTTTGAGGCCCCACAGGGCCAGGGCCCTCCGCCGGTGGGCATACTTCAGACACCCAGTTTTTTTAAAAGTCGCGCGAAGCGCGTTAACGCACGCCCACGTTTAATGGCGAAAAACTGTTACAACTGTTATAAATCGGCATGTCTCTAGTCACGTCCCAAAAATATACCGGCTGGACAGTTTTTTTTTTATAAATCTAAAATCTGAGTTTTGTCTTTGAAACTGCCAGAAGTACCTACTTACATATAGACGATAATGTGTAAATACTTACTTATATACGACAATGTGAAAATGTACTTTTCTAACTGAATTTAACTCCGGAATTTTAACGAATATTATTTATTATGTAGGTAAGAGCATGTTTTGAAAAACAGTATACAAATCTTTAAAGCTGTCATTTTTTTCAATATACCTACATAGGTGTAGGTACATTAAATATTTTGTTCTTGGTTTGCGTTGTCTTTGGATAAGTTTGAATAATTTTCAATTAAAACTTGAAGTCGTTCCATTTTTTCCGTATGTTTTTCATTACGCTCTTTTCTTTTTCTTTCCATCTTCTCTCTACTCCTTTCCATTTTCTCCCTTTGCCTTTCCATAAAATTTTCTCCTTTTAGTTTGAGGAGGGCGGTTTTTCGAGTGAGATATTTTTCAAATTCAATGTTAGCTGCTTTTTCATTTTCATCCTCAGAAGAAGACATTTCGGACGTTTGTGAAGTTTCGGCATCATATGGATCACAATCAGAACTCGAGGACATTTCCGATATTTCTGGAAGTGGAGCTGTGTCTGCCATAATAGAATCGTTCTGCTCGATTATGTCGTGCGTTTCCTCATCATTCTCTGGTTCATGTAATACTGGCCCACTAGTATTATTTTCTTCATAGTTTGTCTTCGTCTTTTTGATAGTGCATTTATAGTCAGTTTCGTCAACCTGCGTACAAAAAAGATTGTTAAATTAAGTTCTGTAGAAACACTATATTCTATGCTACTTTATATCCATGTTAAGAACTCTCTAACGAATGAAATGGATTGAGCGAGTTTCCATAAACGACAAATTATTTGTTTGGATTCTAATGCAGGAATATGCGTTGCGACTACACGTATTTTCATTTTATATCTCTAACATGCCGCCTCCACTGGGCATGAACGATGCTCGGATTATGAATATGTATAGAAAAAACCAGCGGAGCCAAACAAATCCATGTCATGTGGTGACATATCCATGCAAATCAGATTTGTTGTGATGTTGGAGATCGTCGCATGTGGAGGCGGTATGGAACCAAAAGTGGTGTGGACCGATAAGAAATACCTACATTACTTTGTAACGAAAACAAAACAAATAATGGAAAGTAACCGACTTCATGGGACTAAATAGATTCTATAGTAATAGTAACATACCATTTCGGCCTTTTCTGCACTAGATGTAGAGGCGGTTCTCTTCCTGGAGTCGGTTGAAGGTGGATGAAACTAAAAAAAAAACAAAGCACCTTCATAGTTAAGACGTATTTTATAAAAGTAACAAAGTTACTACCTCTTCATCTGCGTTGTTTGCTACGACGTCATCATCAACAGCACAATTTTTTACCGAATGCTTTTTATTGCTTGCAAAAATTATTTTATTCAACTCGAAAAAATCGCTGTCTGAATCGGAAGAAAAGAAGCTATCGGAAGACGATGATGATGATGAAGATGAAGATAATAGTAATTCACTAATTACGCCAATTAACTGTGAATTCATTTTGATATTTTATAATTTTATTTTGTAAATGACCTTATCAACAGTAACAGTAAACATTTTATGATTTATGAAGAAATGCAAAATTCAAAACTGACGCGAACGTCGCGAACGTTTAGAGGAATTTTAAATTACGGTGGTATGTGTGCAAAAATCCGTGTATCTTGATTTGAAGAATTTATAGAAGTTGAAAGGAAAACAAAACTCCAAAATCAATCTGAGATCAAAACGTACCCAACGAAACAATTTTTTGGTTGAAAATTGAAATAAAAGTGACAGACAAGTGACATGAATTGAATTTTCTTTATTTTCCTAAATTTTTGATAACAACAAAATCTATTAATTAGTTTTATTAATTTAATTGAAGAAGTCTCGGCACAAAATGATTCACCTAACTGGACAAAGCTACAATGCTCGAGAAATCATACAAAACATATTCTCTCCTCTGGTCGGAGTAGTGACCAGTCCAATGGCCGATGAAATTTGCCACAAGAACAATTTATCATTTGTCGAGATGTTGCAGCCTTTTGCCAAACTTCCAAATGACGGTAAGTTGGTCTACAATGTAAATAAAACCATTGCCTAAGTCCTTGTGTTTAGCCCACTTCCGTGATAGCACCGGCACTAGTGTGTCAATCAAGGGACTCCGTTTGAACATTTGTGACATCAACTGGAGACCTCCCCAGACAATTTTAGCTCGCAAAATGATGAATGAAGCAGTCACCAATGGAGTAAGCGATAAAATGAAGTTCGTAACAATTGGTAAGTTCAGTGTATGGAGATTTGTGCGTTCCAGCTGGGTCAATTTGTGTTTGCTTTAGGAGGCAACATGGAACTAGAGGTTCCAACCGCTGAACCATGGTTCGACAACTGGCGGGAGACTTTTCTCACAGTTCAATTCCCCGCCGATCATGAGTTCACACGGCATTTCTTGAGTTGTCTCATCGTTCTCTCCAGTAGCGATCCAAATGTTGTGGAGACAGCCCAAAAACTGACGCACTGTGTCCAAATTATGCAAAATGTTACGCCACAAAAGCTTCCCAAGTGGTTCCAGCCAAATGATGTCCTAAACAGTTACATTGTGCTACATGAGGGTTCCTCTGGGGATCTCTCCAAGTGAGTTCTGCCCTTGACGCAAGGTTTTTTGCGGTGAATTTTTCATTTTATTTTAGAGCTCAACAGAGCTATGAGCTGCTCAAAGCAACATTTGGAGACAACAGGTGTTTTCTGATTCAAGTGAATTCACTCAGTGGCGGAGTTTTAAGTGATATTCCGGACTATTGGGGTTCCTACATCCGAAGACCTCCGAAAGCGGTGAGTTTGAGACATCATAGATCCTCAACGTCCTTTTTTTAAATTGTATCTCTTCAAGGATCTGCAAACGGATCAGGGAAGTGCTCCTAAAACCCCTCAGGACTCGGTATCCGTGATCTCAATGCCATCGATGCAAATGGCAAATGCCGATGGAAGCGATAATGATGCATTTCTTCATCCATTAAGTCCTATTCAAGAACAGGCAACGGAAGCTATAGTAAGAAGTCTCGAAACTATTCCGAATCATTTATAAGTTCATTTCGTATTCCCTTTGCAGCACTCAAAATTCTCTGTAAGCAGTGAGAGCATCATATCCCAGACGATCAATCCAAATGTCTGGGCGGGAGAGACAGACTGTGATGCCTCACATGGGTCATATCTGAATGCCATGGATGTGGAGAATCTCCGCCATTTTGTTCAGGACTACACAGTGCGGGCATTGATTCCCTACGTAGAGCGATTAGTTGTGGTGCTCAATGAAGCAGTAAGATAATATTTTGTTTGGAGAAAAAAATGTTAAAATACCAACATCTGATTTTTTAAGGTAACAACAAAGAAGGGTGTCAGCAAATCGTTGTTGAGTGCCACGAAACGTTGGTTCGTAACTAGTAAACCTGGAGCAGGAGCCAGCAATCAGAATGCTGTGATGTAAGTTAGAAAACTAAAATGTCGGGTGACAAAAAATATTATATGGATGAAATTATTTGCAGATATACAAGTGAATCTGTTGAGTTGCAGACGAGGAAACTTGGAGATTTGTATTTCATGTTTGGACACTATAACTTGGCATTCCAGGTACAGTTTGGGAGACAGTAAAATCCCGTTGGGCATGCTTTGGGCAATTAGATTTTTTTCCAAGCCGCGTGAGAAAACGTGTCATACTTTTATGTCGAAAAACTGTTACAACTGTTATTAATTGCCATGCAGAGGTCTTATATTTCCCGTGTTTTGGTCCTGGAGTCTTTGTACAAGTCTTCCTACATATTCTAACGGCATCTAGTTCCACATCCAAGGCTTTGGGCGTCTTTTCTGCTATGATATGCCCTAGGCTACCTTAAATTAAATTTTTTTTTGTTCAAATTCGCAACTTAACCCAACATGCACTGCCAAATAAATTTGTTTCTTTTCCAAACAGGCCTACCATCAAGCCAAGCGTGATTTCAACGCTGATTCTGCATGGCAATACTACGCAGGAGCTTTAGAAATGGCTGCTGTATCTGCCTTCATGCTGGGCACTGCAAATCGTAAAACCTACGATTACATGGAAGATGCAATAGTTTGCTATCTCACTGTTTGCAAGTAAGCATAATTAAGTAAGAAAACATAATGATCTTTAAAATGAATAAACTATTTCAATCCTAAAGACTGCAGCAATTTGCAACTCGAGCAACTCTACTCAGCATTGAATGCCTGAAAACAGCTCGTCTCTATGGTGAAGCGGCTAAGCAATTAATTCGCATGACAAGTGAAGAATCCGATCTTAGATCGGCTCTGCTCCTCGAGCAAGCTGCTTACTGCTTTTTAGCCTCACAGCCGGCTCTGCATCGAAAATATGCTTTTCACATAGTTCTCTCGGGCAATCGTTACTCTCGAGCTGGACAGCGTAAACATGCATTTCGGTGCTATAAGCAAGCTTATCAAGTCTTCCAAGAACGCGGATGGAGTCTTGCAGAAGATCACATTCAATACACAATTGGCAAACAGGCATACACTTTGAAGAAACTCGATGAAGCTAGCAAATCATTTGCACATTTACTAAGGCCAACTAGTTTGCAGAACACACAACAGCAGGCGATTTTTTTGAAGGAATATATTCAAACCCAAAAGGTAGGGTTATTTTTGCTGATGATCAAAGGATCATAATGGTTTTATTTCATGTTTCATTATCTTGTAGGAACTCCTTGAAAAAAGCCCCGAGTTGGGACTTCTGGAAATAGCTTTGCCTAAAGTTGAGCAAGCATCGATAAGGGTCCTGGTTACAGCCCAGCCACCAGTTGCTAATCCACTCTATGTAGCTGCGACAAATATAACCATTCAGGTGGGTAACATACATTAGATTCTGACTAGTTCCAAAGAGTTCATATGGTTCTCTCAGTCCAATCTCAGTGACGAATCTACGTGGCAGAAAATCGAAGAAATGATCGCCACCACAGCCTCCAACAAACCGATGGTTTTCAAGCCGACGAAAACTCTATTCACGCACGAGAACCCATCGGTAGACTACCCTCTGGCTGTTCACGGAGGTAAGAAACGTTTTTAAAGTGAACTGAGGTAACAATTGCTTTTCTTCTTCAGAGCCAATTGAAGTTGCTGTGACAATTTCCAACGCTATCAAGACCAGTGTAACTCTCGCTGACATCGATATCCTTTGGAAATTGACGTTGGAAAATGAGGAGACTTTGTCAAATCTGAGCCTCTATGCGGAAGGAGGTGATATGGGTAAGCTTGCTAGTCCCAAATTGAAAGCCTTTAGATCTTCATGACATTGGGTCCTTTACAGATAAAACTGCAATTAATGCGGCCATCATAACAGCATGTAGCCAAGAAATAGTCCTTGAAGAACAAGAACAAAAGGTGCTCTATTTCAAGATGACACCCAAACTCACTGGTCAATTGAACATCATAGGCATTTTAGGCCGTGTTTCAGCCACAGCTGAACCCAATAGCCTACTCGGTTGCCTTCACTTCGAGACACAGCAAATCAAAACGAGTGGCAAGCAATCGAATGCTACGTTGTTTGATAACAAGCTGGCAGTTAAAATCCTCCCACCTGCACCATCGCTGAGTGTGAGTTTCTCCACAACTCCAACTGATATTCTTGTTGGTGAGATAATTCCGGTGATGATTTCGCTGCGCAACACCGGAATCATGCCAATCGATGAAATTTTTGTTGGTTGTGAGTGTCCCAGGTGGATAACGTTGCTGGACAAAGAGGCTGATGTTCCTTTGTCAATTCTTAGAGGTTTGCTTGGACAGAAAAAGTTTGTGTTAAGCGAATCATCATTAAAACCTCTTCTATCTCTCTCGACAGATTTCAAAGACTTGAACAACGAGGCTCTTAGTAAAGATAAGGAAATTCGAAAACAACACGTCTTCCGTGTTCTCAAACGAGACGATGGTCAATCGCTGAAGGCTCAAGAAGCCACAACAATCCCAATGTGGATTCAAGCTCCTTATCAAAAGGGAGAATTCACGTTGAGATTGATATTCTACTACACAATGCCACCGAATTATCCGGGAATTAAGTACCGATTGGTGCGTCACGAATGGAAATTCAATGTTCACGAGTGTCTGCAAGCAGAAGTCAATTGTGTCGTTAGTAATCTGATTACAAGCGATTTGGGTCTAGATGTGGAGTTTAAGAATCTGAATCAAACGCATCATCCTTTGATGACAGAATTGTATATAAATTCAGTGGACATGTATTGCCCGCAGTATAAATTGAATGGCAATAATCTATATTGTGAGTTCGAAGATTTGAGGTTTAGGAGTGAGAGTGAAATTGAAAATTTATTTTAATTTCTTGCAGTTATGAATCAGATGGAGATTACACCAGGTCAACTGGGAGGTGAGTGCTGTATTTATGTTCTAATTTTCTTGCATGCTGTTCTGCCTTGGATTTAATTCAATGTAATAATTGTTTTAAATTGAACATGGTATGGCTTTGGCTTCTTTAAAGAAGTTTCCTGGTGGAAAATAATTCACTTAAGCGATTTAATGTCACGAATATATCGATATTGAGAGAAGGCATTTGTTTAGATGAATCTTTAGTTATTATTATATGACGAACTATTTTTTTATTGAATTTATTTAAATATTTTGGACTTCATTTTTAGATAAATGCCTAAAGGCAGCCAAATCGGCAAGTATTCAGTGCCGCTTAGCCCTTTCCGATATCGCAGCTGCAACCACAGCAACTGACTTCATAACACAACGCCTGTCAACCGTTCCCATAATGCAGGCGTCCATTAAAGACAATCACATTCCAGCATTTGACAAACTTTACAGCTTTTTGATGAAACACGAAACTAAATTTCTCAATCCATTCAACTCAAGCATCAATACGGAAGAATTCAATAATATTCTCTCGACCAGCGATCCCCATATGACCGCATCCATCACTTGGAGTGCCGTTGTAGTAGATTGCAATTCCACCCAACGAATTGCTCATGGTCAGCATTTTGTACAACTGAGGAATCTATACGAGCAGGTATCGTGTCCAGAGACGGCTGACTATCGCATGAAAACTTTGCTTGGAGATACTTCGGCCTACAAGAAGATTCATGAGTTCGAAGGAATATCTTACGATAATGCCAATAACGATGATGAAGATCAATGGGAATTCAATAATAATTTTGTTGGAAAGCGATGTATGCTTCAGGATGAGACGTACATTCCATCAACAACTGCTGTTAAGGCATAGTTCAGATGGTGAAGAATTAAATACAAAAATAACCGTTTCGTTGCAAATTAATTCACATATACCTAATATGTTATTTATTAGGGTGATTGAAAAATAAAATATGATATATTAAAGTAAAATAAATAAACAAAATAGAAATTGGTTTTTCTTTTTTAATTTCATATTTCGCACTTTAAATAGAACATTCAAAAAATGATCAAACAGATCTTGGGTAAAAAGTCTAACGGCCATCAAAAGGAGCTAACACCACGCTCCTTTACGTTTCGAACAAAACTTTTTTTTAAATTTCTTGAGATTGAACCCGAACTCAGAATTCCGCCATCAGGTCAGTTTGTTGGGATAATCCCGTTTGAAAATTGAAACAAAAACTATTTCTGAGGTTATAGTAGAACGTGAAATAATTTTGTAATTTGTAACCTAACCTAGGCATACCAATTTATAATTGTTATAACAGTTTTCCCCCATTTTAAGTAGGTGTGCATCAACACGCTTCGTGCGATCTAAAAAAAAATACTTTCGGTGCCCGAAGTCTCCCTATTGGCCCAGGGCCCTGTCGTTCATATAAACTAAACTTATAAATTGGCATGTCTAGAGTCACTTCCCTATTATAATGTATACATTGATTGATTCTGTGAAACACTTTTTCGGGATTCGTCACAAGTTTCCGATTCCGAATTCCGATGGAATTCGTGATAGTTCTGAATAATTCTCAATGCGGATTCGAGGACGTGACGTTTCGATAGTGGGTACTTTTTTGTTTATTCAAATCTTTTAACCCACTAAGCAGATACGTCAGTACAAAGATGTGTCTTTTATTGCTTTATATAGAGCAACTCTCCCAGCTCTAAAAGTTCAAGAATTAATCCCTGGATGCCGAGATTATAAAACAAAGAAAATCGATGGATTACGATTGACACACACAATTTTTATTGATTAGAGAAGGTGAATGAAATATACAATAATCATAATAATAAAGTTTAGAAAAAGAAATGCTTAAATTTTATTGTTTTTTGCTTTTAATTTTTGAACACGTTGTCTTCGTCGTTTTATTTATTGGTTGTGACTAGAACACCATCCCGGCGAAGGGTAGTGGAAGGCTTACGATCGCTTCTTGCTGATGTACACCTTGGCAGTGGAGTACAAGACCTTTGAGCACGCATAGATGTTGCCCAATCCACATCCGAGCAATGCGCCGACAACATTAGGAATGGGATACACTTGCCAATCGCGATCCCAGTCCAGCGGAGCAACGACGGATCCAGCCCAGGCGCCAAAGATTGCTCCCACCGCATTGTACTTGAACAAATCCAACGAGATTTCTTCGCTCTTGGTGAGGAATTCGACTTTTTCACAGAAGCACACCTGCAGCGAGCCACCACCGCCCAGCAGGAAGACAGTCGGCGACACTGTCATCAGAGTGAGCACCATGGCCAGGACAAAGGTCTGCTCGTAGTTCTGGAGAACGGGTGCTCCCAGTATGATGCATATGAATGCATACAGCATGGTGCATAAGAACTGCATCAACAGCCCACCGAAAATTTCACGAGCCGAAAAGTAGGCAGCTTTTTTCTGTCGCTGTTTTGCTGTGAGGTTGCTGGTTTCCAAGCGGCCGCAATACCTTGCCAGAATAACCTTCAACAGCTCCCCTGTAAAGACAATTGGAATTATGAAGGATTCCCAAAATTTGCCGACATGTGCCCAGTTTCGGCGGAATTGCATGTATGTCATGCAAACGAGCACAGTGGCCAAACTGATGGACAGATGAAAAAGTTGCTGTTTGGTCTTTTGTTGGTCGAATTTTATTGCCATTTTGTTGAATTTTTATTTGTGTCGTATTGATTTAGTAAAATAATATCAAGTTTGTGTGGTTTTGTAATTCTATCGTTTATAAATTGTAAATTAATTGAATGCACTTCCGCATTTCATTCGCCCTTTTTTCGTATTTTTTTTAATTGTTTTTTGTTTGTTGACAGACCGATGACAGCTGGGACAGGCGGGCTGACAGTTGACAGCAGCACTGGGATGTGCCGAGTGATGAATGAAATGAGCTCATTCAGAGCTAGTTGTTTTGGTTTGAGATATTAAGTTGATTTTTGACGTTTTCGATTGGATTTTTATGCTATTGAACTTCGTTTTGATTAAAATCGAATATGAAAACATCGACTTCCCAAGTTTATATACACTACCAAAGGTCGCCATTCTACAAAATGGCTTCTTCAATTTTGAAAAGTAAGCAGACGAAAACCTGTTTGTGTATGTGTGTGTTCCTCATCTAATCCATTATAAAATTAGAAACAGAAAAACGCTCCGAAAACGTTACTAGGAACTTCCAATATTAGGTGTGTTTCTTTGGGCTCCAGTATCTACTGCCAAGTACTTCTGGCTGCAGTCAACTACTCCTACTCTGTCGTCTAAGTAGTTCAAAATAGTTCATTAATTTAGTTACAGAATGTTTCAAAACAAGAAAAAGACATCACCAATCAAAAGAAATTAGGTAGTAGATTATTGTTGTTGACAATTTTCTAATTAAAAGTTAAATAATAAAACAAAAAATTGAAATTAAATTGATATTGAGGTTAGATTTTACTTTTGGCAAAATGAAAGCATTAAGATTCATCATCTGCTGAGAAGTTATAAAAAGTACTATGCAAGGCCCAAGGGAACACGGCTATTGATGGCTTTTGGAGTAGTTGCAGTGCAAAAGGAGTACTCCGAACCCAAGCGAAAACGACATTTGAAAAATCAGCACCATAGAATCATTTAAATTGTTTGGTCAGAAGTTGACGATTAAGTTCCACTTACGCTGGCTATTAAACTTAGCCTAAAGTCCTAATATGGGAAACTTAAGTGCCACCTATTCCGGCAAGTGTCGACTGTGAAACTGGCCCTAAACATCTCAACAATGAATCTGAGATATTACAATTTATTCCTCAACAAAATTTGTTAGTTTTGCAGTCAAATACGGATGAAAAACTTGGAAAAGAGGAAACATTAGTTAGGTCACTGAAATATTTATAAATTGACCGAGTATAAACGTGGCAAACGTGTTTTAGACCACCTTCTTCAAAAATTTAATAAGTTAATCCAATTTTGTCGACCATTGCACTATGGTAGTTGTGTATTGGGTTCGTTGAATATAATATAATATCTGTACCTGTAGATCTTTTGTTGTTATTTTGCTTTTAACTATATGCCTGTAAGACCTAAGATTTTTAAGTACACCTTGAATTGCACTGCACTCTAGTTTGAATGAATAGAAGGATAGGAAAGAATTTTTGTTGGCACAGCAGACTTAGAAATTGATTGTTTATTATAAGATGAAGTTCTATGGCTATACATTTCCAGTAAAATATGTAAATCTTGTAATGGAAATAAAAGAAAATTTCTCAAAAATGCATTCTGCATCTGCAAATTTCAAGAAAAGCATAGCGGAATAGATATAAGCCAAATAAACGAATATGGTGAAAGAGTATTATGAAGACGAACATAATATTGTGTTGCTATTTTGTCGTGTACAACACTTGCTCTTATTTGTTTATAACATTATCAAGTCCAGCAAGGCGACGAGGAGGTAAAAATATGGACAATTGACGTCAAGTTACAGTTGAATATCATCACCATCATGTTGATACCGATCAGCGTTTTCCAATTATTCAAAAATGAATCATAATTATGTAAAACCATAATTTATTACCAGCAATTATAAGTTCTTCTCTATTCTTATTATAATTCCATTTATTTATTCCATTAATAGCTATTCATTATAATTGATGCAAATTTATACCAATTAATCATTTTTGTATAAGCGGTATTTACTCATCGAGAGTAACCCTTAAGTCTAACTGGAACGACTTAATAAAATGGAAAATTTCCGTGCAGAATATGATTATACTTTTGTATTTTTTTGGAATTTCTGATATAAGGTCAAAAAAAAATAATAATTAATTCTAACAAACATTTCATGATTTCAAGAAATTTAACATTATTAAATAATGTAATATTTTTTAAGAAAAGATCAGTTAAGATTCTTCAAAATTGATGTAGAATGCAAGGTGATCAATGAACAGAATACCATAACTATCAATACATAAAAACAATGTCCTCACTAGCCAACTGATGATTCCGATTGAGAAAACCAAGATTCGCGAAAAACGAATTAAACTTTAATTCAAGAAAGCGGTATCAAGATTTTGATGGTCAAATATTTGTTTAAGCTAAGAAGACGATGTTTTAAATATCTTACTCAATAAAATATGAAAAATCGCCCATAATTCGCATATATGTTTCACAGCCAAAAGTTTTAACTCCAGCTCTTTTGTTTGTAAAGACAAAAATCATAACCACAGTATAAAATCAAATTTATCAAATTAATATTCGGATTTCATATGAAAATAACTAAATATTGAATAAAAAAGTAAACCACACTCACGTGTAGATAGTCAAAGCAAATTCTAAGCGTTCTGCGGGTAGGTAGGTACTACTCTTGTAAATATTATCTGTCCTGGTTTTTCAAATTATGAAACTTTCTTTTCTGTTCACTTTCAGCGTTTAAGAACTTGCAATAACATTTCAGTTGTTTTTTACGAAATTATAAACAGTTTCATATATATTTAATGCCAGCCTGATGGGGCTCAATTCCGCAAGTGTGAATAGTTTTGCTCTCCACTTGTTGTGAGTATCAATAAAAAATCGAATATCGAGAATAAAAAAGGAACTCTCCAAGAGCTACTCTCAAGCCTGTGCCCACTTGCGATTTTGGTCTCGACAGCGGCCTCTGACCTCTGAGAGCTCTATACTCTGAGTGTTTTGACTCTAAATGGAAAAGCGCCTTAAAATTTTCTCGGAATAATATGGCAATAAAAAGGCAATTACGGGTACTTATAACGGGTGATTTTTTAGCTGGTTTGGTTTTGGCAACACTGGTTTTGACAGCTGACGTGTGTTTAGTACCTTGTGTCACTGTCAAACAGCTTCAGTTTGGTTTGCAATTTAACCATGGATCGAATTTTACTATCAAAATTCGTGCTCGGTTCGAAATGTTCATCGCGCGCTGCTTGTGTTCAGCGATGAGGCTCATTTTTGGTTGAATGGGTACGTAAATAAGCGAAATTGCCGCATTTTGAGTGAAGATCAGCCAGAAGCATTGCAACAGCTACCAATGCATCCCGAAAAAGCCACTGTTTGGTGCGGTTTATGGGCCGGCGGCATTATTGGTCCATATTTCTTCAAAGATGATGCGAATCGCAGCGTTACTGTCAATGGTGAACGCTACCGAGCGATGATAACAAACTTTTTTTTGCCCGAAATGGAAGTTCTTGACTTGCATGATATGTGGTTTCAACAAGACGGTGCCACATGCCACACAGCACGCGAAACAATTGCGCAATTGTGAGGCGAGTTTGGTGAACAGTTAATTTCACGTTTCGGGCCGGTCAATTGGCCGCCTATATCGTGCGATTTGACACCATTAGATTATTTTTTGTGGAGGTATGTCAAGGCTAATGTCTATAGGGACAAGCCCGCTTCGATTGACGCACTGGAAGCCAACATCCATGCATTCATTCGTGAGATACCGGCCGATATGTGTGAAAGAGTATGCCAAAATTGGACTCAGCGGATGGGCTACCTGAGACGCAGCCGCGGTCAACATTTGCATGAAATTATCTTTAAACATTAAATTGCAAAGTTCAAACTATCGATTCAAATAAATATTTCATTCATTTTTTCGAATTTTTTGTGTTTTTTTTTTAAAAAAGTTCTAAGCCTCTTAAAAAATCACCCATTATTATTTTGGGAATAGATACATATACCAGTCTCAAAATTGGTGTACATATACTTTTGAAATAAAGCGTTAATTGTAAAAGTTTTACAATTTCTTTTAGATTACAAATATCTTTCTACGACATATGCCTGGATGTAAAGTTTAAAATACATAGATCGATAAATACCGCAAATCAAAATTAGTACGATAAGTCAAAGTAGGTTGTAGACCTTCCACCATGCCACCTCGCCTGAGACACCCACACCTTGATTTATATAACTTTGCCCCCATGTAAAAGTATTGGTTTCGTGTAAGCAATTTTGTCCGAGGGTTTTGTTAAACCGTCCGCCGTTCAATGCATCTGTATGGCTGTACCTTCATCATGTATGTATGTACATCGACCGAAAGTGTAAACGACTGGAAGTATTTATTTAAATGATTTCAATTTCAAATTCAAATTTTCGTTTTACGTAATCTAGAAAAAGTAGCTTTCATAAACAAGGGTTTTGGCTTTCCCAAATAATTATTATTATTACCGTCAGACTTTTTAAGGCGGTTAAAGATTGATATTGTATAGAGGGTACAACCACTATAATTCGTATAAGATAATGCCCCGTCATTTTCCCTAAGTCCAAAGACCTTAACCTTTTACTGAGTATCAAGAACACGGATCTGTTTGTCAAATGGATCTTCTTCATGAATCAATTTATTAAGTTTAGTCTTTTAAATCACGATTATGTTTGATTTACTATTTACACGTTGAAACAAAAATAAAAAAACTGGTATGAATTTCTCATGTTAGCATAGGGCCTTCGTCAAATAAGGGTATTTTTCCTATATTGAGCTCCTCTAATATACTATAATTATATGATTACAAAAAGATATATTGGTATAATAACATTCTTTTGATCTTCCGCAATTTTTAACCTAAAGTATATTTTTCTATGCTTACGTAAACACCAGATATATTTTTTTAATTTATAAACTATTTGCCAAACACCTTCGCTGAGATTTTTTATCCAACCATTGTACCATACTCTGCACTGATGATAGTTCTATACCCCCTAATGTTAGTTCTTTTGATCTTTGCAGACTATGGTCCATTAATTCGACAGCACAACAAATTAGCATACCTAATCTTATTCCAAACCTTTTTGTCGCTCAAAACCAAGATGAATATACCAATTCCGCATGTTGACTAAATTCTGACTAAAAATGATAATAAACAAATAAACAATGTTTGAACGAAAAAAAAAAAAAAAACAAAAATAAATAATAAAATTCTTTAAGTTACTCGTATATACCAAACTTGGTATTACCAATTCCAGTTGAGGGTTAATATGCGAGTGACTAAATTGAAGTATAAATAGTCAGTAACTTGAGATCTAAAATCACAGTAAAGCATTGGATTTCAGACGATTCGGTTTTGAAATTAAAAAAAATTAAAAAAATCCCCTCGAAAACATGAAGTTCTTATTGTTGGTACGTTACGTGTGTTAAATTTACTTAAATAATAATTGTCATTTTTGTCGGGTGTGGCACTTGTATGATAATTGTTTGTTAATGCTAAATTATGTTGATTTTAAAGTGTTAAATATGTAAAATAATTATTATTTTTTTTTCTTTTCTGCAGACACTTTTGGTTTGCTTCGTCGCTTTGGCGCTAGTGTCTGCCGCTCCATTGGAAGAAGGTGCTTTGGCTGATATTCCCGGAAGTGATGTCACCAACCCTCAGGACCCCAACTCAATTCTTAAATTGTTGCTATTGAAGAAGAAGCTTTTATTGCTAGGTTGAAAAAAAACACCAGAAACTAAGTCACAATGCCATTGGAAATACTTGCAAATTTAAATTTACCCTTTAACTAAAACTAAGAAGATGAAGTCTAATCTAAGAGCACACTTTATGAATTATTTATAAGTTACGGAAGTATAGAGTTAAAATAAAATAATATAAAACATAACAAAAAACCTTAATTTTTGCGTAATTATTCTAGATAAATAGTCTAAAACGGTGTGAAGGCTAATTAATTAAACATATTAATCGGAATCAGATCAGAATATGTGAGTGGTATTTAGTCAATTTGAAGTCTTATGACCTATGATGTGGTCGTTGTTAAGATAATTAAGTTGACATTAGCAAATGACGGTAAATCAAATCCCGTAAAATAGTCATTTCATTTACTTAGCGTTATAAAATTTATATTTAAGTGTTAATTCCGGTCGACCATCAGAAAATTTGTTGCTTCCATTCTTGTTTTGAATTTGAAAGTTGCTGAGAAAATTATCGTTCCTTTATATACCTACTTGAACAAGACTGAAGCTGAAAAATTCCCTAGATATGGGAATCAACGATGTCGCCTGCAGTTGTAATTATTTGGCTCAAAACAAAGGGCACATTAACAAAGCTATCCAAACCAGTCTGGATATAGGTTTATTGTTCTGTTGTAATTGCTCGTGAAAAAACAGTTGACGTCAGCTGATAAAAAAAAACAACTCAAGGTATCTCAAATTTTTTTGAATATCCAGTTAGACTAAATATCCTATTAAAACGTGACCGCACGCAATGGTATAGCTAAACCACATCACGTACAAACATTTTAAACAATGTGAAGCTCTCACTGTAGCAAGAAAATGAATTTGCTGTAGCAAAATAGTTGACTCAACTTTAGCTTTTACTACATTACAGATGAAATATGGGATCATTCAACAATTTTCTCTTTTGAATGAGAGCTATTCGGAAGGACGCTACGGCATCATTATATTAATACGTTAACATTTTTTTTGTACTCCCTTTTTAATATACTTAAACCAAACGCCCGACAATAAAAAATATACTATTTGAAAGCTATTATTAATTAGAAGTGCCATAAGAAGAGAATATGTGAATCCGTCGATTACTTACATGTAAAAAGTTTAAATAATGGTTTCCCATACAAAGTCTAAAAAAACAAATTCACGATAAACACGGCTGTTTGTCAACACCCGAGCGTAGTGTACCATACCAAAAGTTCACTTCCAACGTGTTTCATGTAGCTTATGTCGTTTTCGAGTGGACGTTCGGAGCTACTCCTTTTTCACTCTTTTTACTCCGAATTTTCCATCTTCAATAGGAATGGAACAGTTCCGAAATCCAAACGAAAACGACATTAGACTCAATATTTGTTGTTTCGTTCCGAATGATGTAATCTACACAGCGTTCGGACTTTACTGCGAAAGCAGTAGATTTACTTCGCTTTTAAATACAAATACAAATACTGCGCTTTGCTAACAATCTACTTCTATTTTCGATTTCGATTCTTTTTGCTCGAAAGTGGAAATGTCAAGAACGAGACCAACCTTTAGAGATGCCTGTGTGGGTAAAAGGGTTTTTAATTTGTCATTTCAGATTGATTTGACAGATTAAGCACAATTTGTTCGAAAACAGGGATCTCTAAAGTATGTTTTTGATTTTCATTTTTCCACTTTTTGCCACTCTTTTGCACAAAGTGTTGAATGTAGTAGCCTTTAATATAAATTAAAATTTTACTTCGAAAATTTTGGTTTCACTGCGATTCTTATTTCGATCTACTTCGAAATGCGATTTCTGAAGTCCGAACCCTGAATCTACATCTACTTACAATGAGTAGGGATCAGGGTTAGAACCTCAGTAGTGAAATTTCGGAGCAGATTTGTACAAAAAATTGCAGTAAATAGGAAATTTCTGGAGTAGATTTGAAAAAAAGAAAAAACCTTCAAAAATTGTATTTTTAACAAAAACAAAATAAATCACATACACAAATTCACTTTCAGAACTGAATAGAATTTTAAAATTAAACGTTCAGAGCCAGAGTTGGTTAGAAAACTGAACAACACAGCCCTTTCATATAGTTTGGCTAAAGAATTTGTGAATTTTTTAGTGTGCGAAAAAAGGAGTAGACCTAAAAAAAAACGAAGTGGTGGAGTAGATTTATTTTCTCAAAATTGGAGTAAATTAACTCCGATTGGAGTAAGGTTCTAACGCTGGTAGGGATACTCAACGCACACATGCAACACCAAAAGCTGCAAGAAAATATAATATATATATTAATATATAAATACAGATGGTCGAATTTCGACCAACCACAGGCGATACTAGTTATTATTATTACACTATACTGAGGGATATTTCAATGATAATTTGTGCTACATGTTCTTGATGTGGCTTCAACTACATCCCATTTATTTTGTTCAAGGGGAAGGGGAAGGTGAAGTTACTGGGTGATTAAGATCAATCTGACAATAAGGAATCGCTTTTACTTTTGGTACGACGTTTGGTAACTTAAACTTACACCAAGTATTATACCAAAACTGTTTTTTTCCTATAGGTTTTTACAGAGAATTGCTAAAATTTGTGAAAAGTTGCGAAAATAATGTGAAAAATTCCACGTTACCAATCAGACCTAGTGCCGCGCAAACACGAGTATGGAAAGATATTTGGTATCCTCGTGATGCAAATACCATTTGTGGATAATGACAGTGAGGTGAGGATACACGTTTCGTTTCAATGTCATGAGACAACCCTGGCATTAAATTCCACATGGTTATTGATTCCACATTCGACGATACTGTCAAAATCGAAATTAAACGAGCTTCTCACACGCTGCGGTTGCAGTTTCACGGCCGAGAAGCTGGCATCCGCGTCACGAAAACCAGGTGATACTATGTATTGTCTGTGCGCAACAATTTAGTCAATTATATATGTACTTAGTGAAAACTTACATATTAGAAAGAGAGTCGATGAAAAAACGGAGCCTTGCGGTACACTAGCAATTACTTTGTGAATATCAGACAAACAACCAGATCACTTTCATACAAAAGCCATTCCGCTTGTCATTACAAAACTTTAAATTATTCAAGATATTTCTTAAGCTCATAATAATAAATCTATACGTTTCTATGGACTGGACAAGAAAGGACGTTAGTGCAATTGGATTATAGTTAGAGGTGGAAGAAGATTCGATTATTTTATGGACGGGCTGGACAAAAATAATTTCATCCACTAGCAAGGTTTTTTGAATCATAAATAGGAATTTGTATAGCCTTTAAGAAATTGAGCTGGAAAATAAAGAGCTATTTACTTCTTACAAATACTTTTCGCATGATACTTTAGAGTGAATTGAAATAAAAATTAAATTGCTGCATGTTTTAATACAAATATAAATATGCATATCGTTTTAGGGACATTAAGCATCACCACTCAAGGACTCAAGTTTCCATTTTTACCCACAAAGGAATACAAAATGACAGTTCAATTCTCTTAATCAAAATATATCTCAATTCCCAAGGTCGAAATAATTAATATGTGTTGCATATAACGTACAAACGTAAATATGCGGTCTGGAATTATATAATTTTAATGACCGATTTCAATTCAATGTCATTAGTCGCTGTCGTAAGTCCGTTAGTTGTTCGTCAATAAACGAGTATATTGGAACCTCAAGGGAGCCTCTGTGTCAAATTAGTATTCTGCTTCACAACTTTCGGTTTCAACGATGCGGTCATGCTGCTCGATGATGCTTCTGTCATTCATATTCGATGTGTTTACCTACTCCCAGCATCCAACAACATCTTTTGTTTGTTCTCAGTCAACAAAAATTGGTCATTCGCACACACGACACATTCCATTATTTGTTTATTTCTATAATTTATTCTTTATCATTGCACTGAAGACTGAGGATTGAAGTATTATATTTACACTGGGAAGACTTAAAATTATTTACAAAAAAAAATCATTGAAATGTTAGCTCGATTTAAAATAGGTACTGCAATCCAAAAAAGGCTTTTTCAAATTTTTTAAGGTGAAATCAGCAAAATTTTGCGGGAATAATTCCTTGGATTATATTATGCAGAATGAGAATGAAGATGCACAGCTTGGTGTAATTTGTTTAACCGAAGAGTAGTTTCTTGATTTTCTTCAATTTGAAGATAGAATTCGGATCCTGTGGCCCAGCTTGGTCACTTCCATACAAATCACCGGCAATTGATTCATCGACTGGCACGGCTGATACCAAAATGAAGGCCATCAAGCTGATTAACAAAGTCTAAAAAACAAAAACGAAAAGGGGCTTGAGAATATAATTATGTCCTTTGTTTGGTTTTAAGCTCCACATACTATTAAGAGATACTTCATGTTTGAGGTCTTTTTTAAGTTTACCGCGCAATGGAGGGATAAAACTTGTTTGTAAATAAAAGTTCGACTGTTGCTGATGGTAGGTTGTGACTGCCTTTTTATACCAAAAACAGCAAAAATGCAATCTTTGGCTTGAATTGCTGTATACAAAGGGAGGAACACATCGCATCGTGGTCAGCAGTCAATCAAAGAAATTACCATGTAAGACATATGGAAGACGGCTGCCTAGTTATGAAGGTTCGTTTTTTTTTTGTTTTAGTTGTCTTGGCGTAAGCTTTGACCAAGAAAGGTGTAGTTGCATATAAACGAAGAAGCCATACCGCCAAGTTTTTTTTTTTTTTTCAATAAAAAAATAATATTCCACTTTAGACCGATCGGAGGCGAAGGCGGGTTAGTATTTGGTTTAGTTCAAGTTGGTTTGGCTTTGGCTTCGGGACAAGTACGTGATGCGTTTTCGATGTCTCATTTCAGGTCAAGAGATGGGAATCTTCCATTTAAATGGAAACAAGTAAAAGGTGTTCAATTTACTATACCGGCGCAGAGATTGACCATGATTTAATGCTTATAAATTAAGGTAGGGAAAGTGGGATATTGTGCGTGTGTGTGTTCATCATGCAATTATATTTAAGACATAACGGGAATTCAATAATATTGCAAATTTATGTAAGGAAAGGTGTGTATTGAATTAATAATGCAAAAAAAAAAGGGAAGATGACATCAGATTGTGAATTAAAATATCACGAGCCCAATATTTATTTGAATTAAACTGAAATATGTCAATATAAAGTCGAAGATATATTGCCCAGACTTATTTACTTTCAGTATATCTGTTTTGCAATTGAAAGTAAATATACAAATACATAAATGTATGTATTGCAAAAAAATTGCTTAGTAAATTAATGCAATTAGATAGATCTTTTAACGAATAATGACATCTAAGTCAGATTGATCGAAAAAGGAGGCAAACGTGACGATTGCTAATTTAAGCCTTTAACAGTTTTATTCTTGAACAATATTTTTACTTGTGGTTTTTGTACTCACTTGTTCGCTTAAAATAAAAGTACACTGAAGCACGCTATCACCGCTTACCCGATGAATAACAGTTATAATACTACAATATTATTAATGGGCTTTTTTTTGATCGGTCTAGTTAGTAAATTAAAAAATTAAATTGTGACCCCTGAAGAAGTTGAGAATTTTCAACGAAACGTAGGGTGAAATTATGAAATTGTTTTAATTCGCATACTAACTAGAACGATAAAAAAAGCCCATTAATAATATTGTAGTACAATTCAAAATTTGATCAAAAAAATATAGAAAACAGTTATAATAGTTATAGTTCTCTTTATTTATGTAGATATCGACGGTTAAAGTGCAGTCAAAAACTCACAAAAATATTATAAGTGGAAAAATCAGAATAATCAGAGCCACCTTTTGTCATTTTCAGCGTAACAAAATAGTTCAGATTAATAGATAGCTCAGATCAATTTATTTGTTATTTTTTATTTTTAATAATTAATTTAAAATTTGTGTTTTTTTATTTCTGAAAAACGACTTACGAGGTTCTGCACTTTAATCGTGAATATATAGTTCAAAGTTTATCGCCGTTAACTAAGCGGAATTGTCGTTTTACTTCAAATGGAAATTATTTTTTTAAGCGGGTATACATGAACTTAAAATTGAACTGAACCATTAAAACTGTGTGTCTATATTACAGTTGTTTACCACAATAGTAAGTTCGTGCAATCCAGTAGTGCATTTATTATTATTAAATATTAATACTTTCTTAAGAAGCTTCTGGATGAAAAATTTTATCAAAACTAGTTAAACCGTTTTTGAAAAAAGTTTTTCTTTTTAATTAAAATTGGCAGAACGGTTTTTTAAAAAAATACAAGTCAAGTTAATATTAACGTACATATAAAGGGTGTTTTTTTTTTTGAGGTGTAAAACTTCAAGTTGGAAACATTATTTTATTTGGTGACCATTTTGTCAGCTGTCAAGTGATTTAGTTTTAGTTTGGTTTGGGATTTCAACATGAATAGACTGCCGCCTGAACAACGCTTCGAAATTGTGCCCAAATGGGCCCAAAACAAGATTGCCGTTGATCGCAATTTTCATAAGAGAATTTTGTTTAGCGATGAAGCTCACTTTTGGTTGAATGGATACGTCAATAAATAAAATTGCCGTATTTGGAGTGATGATAATCCTCAAGTGTATGTTACATACACAAAAACTGACTGTCCGTACTTCTTTAAAAACGATGCTGGCCTGATGATTACTGATTTTTTCGTTCATCAATTGAACAACCATGATGTGCAGGAGCTGTGGTTTCAGCAAGACGGCGCAACATGTCACACAACTCGTGCCACAATTGATTTATTAAAGGAAACGTTTGGTAACCGCATAGTTTCAAGTTACAGACCCGTGAATTGGTCTCCAAGATCGTACGATTTAACGCCGCTTGACTATTTTCTGTAGGGATATGTGAAATCGCTAGTCTACGCCGATAAGCCCGAAACGATTGACCACTTTGAGGCAAACATTCGCCGCGTTATTGCCGATATACGGCCACAAATGTTGGAAAAAGTCATCGAAAATTGGACCTCCAGATTAGGCTACGTCCAGAAATTATATTTAAATTATAATGCCAGAAGATTATCTTTCGAATAAAGTAAATTTCATGTCAATTTAAAAAAATATCTTTGTTTATTTAATCCATTTCAAAGTTCTATACCTTTAAATAAAACACCCTTTTATACTTGCGGTATTTTATTACTTCTTCTATACAAGAGAAAAGAAGGTTTTTTTTTGATTATACAATGTTCCGGTCCAGAAAATGAGAAAAGGAATAGATTCAACCACGGCAAAAGATGCATAATCGAAACGTAGTGGCTCAGGCGTCATCAGGCTTTGGTATCTTAGGTGATGAGTATCTATATAAGTATTGACAAATTAATTTTGGACTTCCGCTTCCAGTCTTAATCTGAACCTTATGTGTAGGAAAAACTCATTATGTCCACTGCATCTTAAATTTGACATTTTATGATAAACGTGTTTTATTGAATATGTCCTTGAATTCTCACCCATACATAGGTTAGAATAGACATTTAGTTTAGCAAAAATTCAAACATACGTACATTATAACAAACCAACTGCAACGAATCAATCAACGTCAATCTGATATGATGACCATAAAAAGTTATTCATGGTCAAGTATCGAAAATATGTGATTTTCGCATATAACTAACGATGGATGCTATCGAGCAACTCTCTACAAAAAAGACTCAAGCACTTTTTTTTTCTATACTACTGATCATTTATAAAATATCATTAATTCATATTATAATTAATAAATATGTACATATATCTATTTTGTATCATTAATTTTAAAAAAAGGAAAGGGACGACGTACATTTTGGTTCGCCAAATTCGGAGAATATCTTCTAGATATCATTCACATTTCAAGACATCATTCAAGATTTTCAAGTGCTCACAGCATAACAGTATTCATTTATAATTTATTTTGCAAATTTGAATAAATTTTGTGAAAAATAAAAATGATAAATGACACGAGATTTGCCAACAGTTCACACTTCACACCTAATCTTGCGTCCATTACCTGTAGCAATCTGATGACATTGAAAAAGCCAAATTAAAATTAATAAAAGACAGTATTGTGTAAATTTTTCTGCGAGATTTTTCCGAAGACCCCTTAAGTTCTAAATCTTTAAGTTGAATCCCTGACTCGCCGATGCAGTATCACACAGGGGAGATACTTGATGCGTCCTATCATTTTTTGGGTGATGGAGTCATTTTGCTGTAACGAACCACCATCTAGAAGAATTTAGTATTATAATTATTTTTGCACAGCACTGTATCTTCATGTCAAGTTTGCTAATCAATAGTAAGATTGTATAAACACATGTTTCTTTTGAGTGCTCAAGCTGCCCAAAGTCTGCATTTTTTTTAGTATATTCTGTCAAAATCTAACAAATAAAACTCTTTATTATGTCGTCTTAAAGTTAGGTACTTTTGCGGTTTGTTATTGAAACTAATACATATATGTATGGCCCTGTTCTCTAATGTTATGTAAATAATAATATCTTTACAATAATTATCACCATTATTAAATGCATACAAAGCAATCGTAGGATTTAACATACTTGAAGGCTGAACACTCCTTAAGAGCTATGTTAAAAGATTTATGTACATATATATTTCGAAGAAGAAGACAAGGTTTTTATTTGAATGTCAGATGATATCAATACGTCAAAAAATCATGGGAAAAAAACAATCAAACTTGCCTAAGGTCAGTAACTATGTTAGGCATATGAATGGTGCGCGGTGATTCACTTTGGTTTGGGTTGAGTAAACTTAAAAAGCAAAAAGAAAATATCAATCGGATTTAATCTTGGCAGACGAAATGGTGCGATGATGCTGAGCTTGAATATTAACGAGCATCTCTCTGTCTGAAGACCTTCATAAAATCATAAATGCTGACTAGCATCAGAGCTATCATATCAAGTTTAATAAAGTTAAAGTTTTTAATTTGAATTCATCAGGCAAGTGGTGACAGAAGACAGACATTGCTATTATTATAGCTAAGCGAGTCGGGAAAAGTAAGGCATTGGCCAAATCACGTTTCTGAGTTTTCATAAAATTTTTTCCGTCACTTTAACGGAACTGGATAAGAAACTTGAATATGATTTGTCAGCAAGAAATCAAAAGAACTCTCTTTGTTCACATCGTTTTGTCTCCTCCGATTATTGTTGACATCTCTGTGCTTTTGCTCACTAATTTTTTTTTTTTCTGAAAAGGAGGTTCCTTAACGTGCAAAACACTACCGATTTCTGCTCCTACTTCATGTTGAGAAAGAGATGGCCAGGAAGAGGGATGATTTTTTTTTTTTTTTAAACTAGTGGATTTTTTGACGTTTTTTTTTGTGACATCTGTTTTCTATGTCTGTGATTAAGCTTTGGAACATAAATCCTACAGAATCAAATTTTATTTAATTGGAAACATATTCAGCCTTATTGTGAGTTTCACTCAAAAAATTGTAACGAAGCGTTACAATTCCTATATATAAATTTAATCATATTATTATAGTTATACAGTATACATATACCCTAATCATAAAAGCACAATTTACTGTGCAACTATATACGACTCCTGCAGGCACCTTAATCGTTTAGCTATACGATCCCATGCATAGCGTACGTCAATAGTTTAGCATTCACTAGTTTACCAGTTTAGTTAAGAAATACTCCTACAAATTTAATATTTAATTTTCATAGTTCACACTATGTTAGAGCCGCAGATGTTATAAGGCGAGGTAAGGAAAACAACAAAATTGTCTTTCTTTCTCGTCCAAGTGTGGGTACCAATCTAGTGTATAGAGAATCAAAGATCGGCCGCAACAAAAGCCTTTTTATAGGGTGTTCGGTGACAGATAGGCATTGCTTAGCAGAGTTTACTCAGTTGAGAAGCCAATCTAACTTTTTTTATAAAATTGTAGGGCATTAGATAGAATAGACATTATTATTTTATTATTTGGTATTATTAAATATTATTTGTAAGATCCCCCGACCCCGCTTTGTTCCTTTGAGCTCCTCTTCAAGCAGCTCATTGGGCAGGTTCTCTGCAGTGAGTTCCACCCGCTTTGTTCCTTAGGTTGTGTGCTAAGGACAAGGGTTTTCTTTTAGAATCCCCGACCGCTTCGTTCCTTTGGGCTCCTCTTCAAGCAGCTCACTGGACAAGGTTCTCCTCCGTGAGTTCCGCCCGCTTTGTTCCTTAGTTTGTGTGCTAGGGACAAGGGTATCTATTCAGATCCCCGACCGCTTAGTTCCTTTGGACTCCTCTTCAAGAAGTTCACTGGACAAGGTTCTCCTCCGTGAGTTCCGCCCGCTTTGTTCCCTAGGTTGCTTACTAGGGACATAGGGTTTCCGATAAGGATCCCCGACCCCGTTTTGTTCCTCTGAGCTTCTCTTCAAGTAGCTCATTGGACAGGTTCTCTGCAGTGAGTTCCACCCGCTTCGTTCCTTAGGTTGTGTGCTGACAAGGGTTTTCTTTTAGAATCCCCGACCGTTTCGTTCCTTTGGGCTCCTCTTCAAGTAGCTCACTGGACAAGGTTCTCCTCCGTGAGTTCCGCCCGCTTTGTTCCTTAGTTTGTGTGCTAGGGACAAGGGTATCTATTCAGATCCCCGACCGCTTAGTTCCTTTGGACTCCTCTTCAAGAAGTTCACTGGACAAGGTTCTCCTCCGTGAGTTCCGCCCGCTTTGTTCCCTAGGTTGCTTACTAGGGACATAGGGTTTCCGATAAGGATCCCCGACCCCGTTTTGTTCCTCTGAGCTCCTCTTCAAGCAGCTCATTGGACAGGTTCTCTTCAGTGAGTTCCACCCGCTTTGTTCTTTAGGTTGCGTGCTAAGGACAAGGGTTTTCTTTTAGAATCCCCGACCGCTTCGTTCCTTTGGGCTTCTTTTCAAGCAGTTCATTGGACAAGGTTCTCCTCCGTGAGTTCCGCCCGCTTTGTTCCTTAGTTTGTGTGCTAGGGACAAGGGTCTCTATACAGAGTTCCCGACCGTTTAGTTCCTTTGGGCTCCTCTTCAAGAAGTTCACTGGACAAGGTTCTCCTTCGAGAGTTTCCGACCGTTTCGTTCCCCAGGTTGCGTGCTGGGGACACATTATATGAAATACCGTGTTAGTTATTTAGGTTAACAAAATATTGTATTATATGAAATACCGTGTTATTTTATCTTAAGAGACAGACTATTGTTAACCAAGTTATATGAAATACCCTGTTATAAATTTCGAACGAATAAAAAAAATTAATCAAAGGAAATTAAACTATTTCATTCGGAGTTAAAGACCCTCCAAGCCCAAGTTTCGTTGCTTCTTTGGGAAGAATCCTGGACACCGGCGAGCTTACCTCAGCCACGAAGAAAAAGCATCACAAAATATTTCACCTTAAATTTTTTTGTTGTTTTAAAAGCTATTGTGAGTTTTGCCCGAACGAAATTTTTTTCGCCTACAAAAAAGAAGTGAAAATGACATTAGATTCCGCCCGAAATGAATTAACGGGAATTTTTCGATTATGGAATTTCGGGCGAAAGTCACAATAGGCTAAAAGTGAAATGTCAAATGTTCTGGGTAGAATGTTGTTCGGGTGAAATTCACAATAAGTAAATAATACTAATTAAGATTTTCATATTGTAAGTGCAAATTTTTTTAATAATCCTTCAACGAGCAAAGATTTTTGTTTTATTTTAACGACTGCTGAGCGTCAAAGTAAGTCGGATGTATTCACATTAGCTAGTTTGTGTCTGAACAACAAGTTATTAAACAAGTGATTAAAAAAATGTTTGTAGTGTCACTTTTTGACAGAATTGAGGAAGTTTAAGGAAAAATTGGAATAAAGATTTCTGAAGTTGTTGATATATCGGTTTTGTCTTGGCTTCGTCAGGTATTTACACGCGAAGCTATGCAGCAACCAAGTAGCTGTCTGAGTCAGGATCCGTTGGGATTAGAAAAGTACATCTAGTGCTGCTCATATTTTTTTCTACTACTATACGAAGTCTTATTTATATATGCTTGAGTCCGTTATTCCAGAAGGTATGTCATACAGACAATGTTCTCCAATAGCCCTATCAATCTCCAAGAAGCATCTAAATACTTTTATGGAATTATGGCATCATCGTGAAGCTGACTTTTAAATCTGTCGCCGATGAGATAGAATAGTCACGTTCAGGAAAACGAGATATCAGAGACTTCAGAAATCTCAGTTACACGAACAGGGTTTCTCAGCAAAATGCTTCAGTTTTGATGTCAAAATCTTGAGGAAAATAAATTAAGGATTCGCTTTCTCACTTTTTGACGTAGATATCTCTGAAATCTCATTTTCCTGAACGCGCGTCATGATTTTAATTTTTCCATCTGTTTGTATTGTAGTGAAAATTCTTATAGTTTTGTAATTATTTGTGGTCTCTTACGCAACAAGTAAACTATCAATAAAATACTCTCTTTAACTATAATACTGTACTTATATCATTTTTTTCTTGGAAAATTATATATTTGAAGAATTCATGTCACGTCCAATTATTATTTTTTCGTGGATTCCTACAGTTCTTTTCGCATCTTCAAAAAAGATGTTTATTATGTATGGTTTAGTCAGGCACGTCCCAGTAGAGTAATCTGTGTATGTTTTTTTCAACAAACTCAATTCAAATAGCCAAGAACTTAACATGAACCAAAACATTGTGAACACTGAACACTCTTGGCAAAAAAACACTCAAAATATTCAAATTTGTTCATTTCAATTTTTTTTGATCATTCTTTTTGTTAAATGAAATGAATTGGTAGTTTAGTTTTTATGGCCATTTAACATGTCAAAATGTACGTCATCTGCAATGACAAATAGTTTTATATGTAGTTTTTTTTCACTTTGGCCTATTAATCGAGTCATTTGTATGCAAAACAAGTGATAGTTATTTAGTATACTTCAGTACGCTTATCGACTCCGCCGTCGGCCGGCCGGCCGTTCAAAGATTTGCTTGAATAATTTATGTGATTTGGACATTTTTATAAGACTTTTTTTATGATTTTTTTTAGATTTCATTATTTTGAATGTAAACAAAGAAAGATTTGAATATTTTTTTTTGACAAAACCTAATGATTTGTTTAGGGAAAAACAAAGCAGCAGAGCTTTCAGAGTTAAGACATATTTCACATCGTAGCTCGTTAAAATGGAATTTTAAATATTCGGCGAATGTAAGGAATTAAATAGATAATTGTAAAGCATAAAGATTTTGCATAAGTTAAGGATTCCAAGTTGTTTATATGTAGTCTCTAATATTGATTATATAACATTTGCAACAACTATGAAATTTTAGATACAATTTATAAGTCTAGAAGATCATATTTTGTCCGTTCCCGTATTAAGAATGTTCATTTTCGAGGAGGTGCTTATGACTGGCAACTTTCACTTGAATTTATTTTGATATGAGCAAAAAGTTAGCTAACTAAATTCCAGGGAAAATTGGTGGATAAGTTTCACAGATAAACTTATATTTGAACCGAAATACTTGGTTAAAAGACTTTGAAGAATTGCAAGGTTTTTAAATACATATTATTGAGAGTGGCTAAGAATTTTATTGTTTTTATATCATAAAACAAGCATTTACAAACATGTATAAAATTTCTTTAAAGTTAAAAAATTGGTCAATATTAATTATACAATAAAATCACATCAAATTAATTGAAAATTCTAAAAGGCAATATTAAGAGTATTCAGGCAACGTCATAAGTAAACGAATAGTGTAAACTGGTTAGTTTATGCAAAAGCATGAATGAACGCCCCTTAAATCATTAGGGGAAATTATGCATAAATGAATCAGCTGTTCGTTAAACGTCAAAGATTAAGCATCGAAGTTTTTTTTAGCACAACAATTATTTTGTTCTTATAAATTCACAACAACACAAAATAGTGAATCAAAAGATGCATAAAATGAGCTATGAGAAAAATGCTTTTTGCAACTATTCGGGAAAAATGATGGATTGTGCATTTTATTTTACATAACTAATGGCCTTTTCGATTGGTAATCCGGAAGAACGATTTGATACGTGTGAACCCTTCTGGAACGATTCTGAAAGTGAAAACAAAATCAGAAGCAAATTTCTCTTTTTTTATTCATTTTCATTCAGAAGAAGAACTGTCATTCTGACCCCAATCGAAAAGGCCATAAGTCACTTCCTTCCTTTCGGTTTTTGTTTTGTTTTGAAATAGTTTTTCATTTGACAGATTAGGTGTTATACATACATAATTTGTGTTCACAACTATTGGCGTTTTTCTTCTTTGGCTCTGAGCAAAGCTTTGAGCAGAGGCTGAGCAATCAGAGCAGAGCTTTGAGCAGATTATGATCAGAGTCCTCCGATTTAATTATGAAACTCACTTGAGCACTTAATTGTCATATCATAGGTGTGTTTATCAAATCACTAAAAGAACAAGTGAAGTTGGCTTCGCTTAGCGTTTCGTTCGATTTGCTCAATCATTTTATTCTGAGCTAAATGATCAAGCTCTGAGCTTACTTCGATGGAAAAAAGAAACAAACTTTTTAGGCTCTGATATGTCTGAGCTCAAAAAAAAAGCGTAGAATTTTTTTTGACAGTTCCGTGATCTGGTCTGAGTTAAAAAAGAAAAACGCCATATATATACATTCTAAACTTCCTCGATAAGTTAGTTCTAGTGACAAAAAAAAATAAACTCAAAATTTTAATCTGATCTCACTTGCGATGATAATGAACATGGAAAAGTGAGTTTATGTATATGTCTGGCTGTGTGTATGCCTGTAGCTAGATCTGCAACTCAGACCGCTAAAGCGATCTTCTTCAAACTTGTGACTTAAGGTTTTTGAGTGCTTCCCTAGACGGAAAATTTTACTTCAAAAGTAACGGTACCTACCAAACATCCATAATGAAAAATGATAATTTAATTAAAAAAAAGGCTCTAATAATGTAGTCCATACAATTGTTTTTTATTTCGATTTACTCGTTAACGGCTCCAACGATTCCCTTTCAAAATTTTTTATACAAGGGGTCCTTTCAGATAGGTATGTACATATATAAATGACTGACATGCTAGCCAAGTGACCTAGTGAGTGCTGGATTGCGCCGTTTTGATACCATAACCTTATAGCTAACTGATCTCGATGCGAATGTTACAGAATACCGGCACAGTTTTTTTTAGCTCTCTGCGATATTTTATATGAATCATATTTTTTTAAATACGCCTAATTCGAAAAGTCACAATGACGTTTGGTTAAGTTTACCAAATCTTTTTCCGCAGCAAATTTGTAATGCTCCATTAACACGACTGTAAAATTGGCAGAATTCTGGCAGTTAATTGTCAAAATACTGGCAGATGAATGGATATATTTATTATTTTGGAAGTATACTGACAAAAAACTGCCCAAAAAAATTTCGACAGTTCATTGACCAAATGGTAATCTCATTGAGGGTTTAACATCGTTGCATGGTCAAAATTCACTGTACGAGAGCATTATATGCGCAAAGGGTTTTAGCATGTAACAGAAATATAGAATGCGAGTTAGAAAAAATTGTCCCACTGTTCGCACGTTATTCCCCTAAATACTTCTTTAAAAACGAAATTGTAATAAAATCAGATTATTTATACTTCTAAACCAAGTTATAGCTTTGAACCACAAGTCGTTAATTTTATTTTTAATTTTATTTAATCGTACACTCGGGCGTATGCGTGCTTTGTTTATTTTATTTAATTTTAAACTTTCTTCTTCAATTTTTGTTCTGATTTAGTTGAACTTAAAAAGTGCTGATATTTGAAGAGAACAGTATAACTTGACGCTCATAAGTCCCAATAAAAAAAAAATAACTCTCAAATCGAAGTACCTATACATAGTCTGCTTGAAATTATTCTACACAGTCAAATAAGCCGAAATCATATCTATCATCAAGAAACAGCAATCAAACTGTAAACACCAACAGTAGTTGACAAAATAATAACGATTGTAATGAAGAGCTCTTCAAAGCAAACACAGATAAAATAATAATTTCCATTAAACATTCTACACCAGCCAGTACATTAACCCATTTAGGCTCCTAATTATGTATGAAACTTGTCAATACCTTTTGTCATCCCTGATTTAATCATAACCACTAAAGTGACAGTGATTAAATGACGAACAAGGTTAATCAAAATTCAAAACTAAATTTATCGATTAAAGAAATTATTTAACGAAATTCTATGAGTAGCCCAAAGAATACCCTTGTAGGCACACAAGAACAGAGGAGTATATAAATGGATGTACACGTGTATAAGCGGAACACGCAATTTGCATCAAGTCATTCATAGAAAATGATGTACAAAACAACAGGTGAGCTCTGTTATAATTATAAAGTAAATGAAAGGCCAATGTCTGAAGACCAGATACATACACAAGGTGTGTGTAGATACAGTTTACAAGGTTGATACAAAATTTCTTCAACGACATAACCTTTTGCTGCTACAACCAGTACTCTTATGTACAGTAAGGCAATGCCTTTTGTAAAGAATATAGACATTTAAAGGCAAATTAATATTTCTATAAAAACAAAATACAAAATAATTTTATAAAAATAAAATAATAAAAAATGAAAGAGCAAAGTGTTAGACGTTGGCTAAAAAACTGTCAAATACTGACATCTGGCAAATAGTTAAGCACGCAAAATACCCAAACAAGACCCAAACGGGAACAAAACTACGGCTTTCCTTACCCACAGTCACGCAGCTTTATCGAAAAAAAATAAATCTCGTATTGATCAACGAGAGCAAATACGTGCGACACAGCCCTGTGGTTTATTTCATACTCCTTTTCTTACCAAAGTAGTCCTTACGAAATATCGATGGAATTTACAAGTAGGTAACCTCAAATAAGGATTTTCTTAAATATTATGACCATGGCCCGGCAGACTGTGTCCTGGGCGCAACTGGCATTTTTTTCTTTCGTATCCTTACAAGGATAGTTAATGGGTGCGGGATAGTACTAGAAAATAGTCTATTCGTGTATTCAGTGGATGTAAGTCAGTTGTGCGCATACAGAAAAAAAAACAAAGAAAAGATAACGTTATTATCCGGTTACTTGACTGATTTAAAAAAAAAAGCATTTATTGTAATTATAGCACATTAGGGTGACGAGAATATCTACTGGAGGCTTATAGGACTTAAAGGAGTAATGCCAACAAATGTGGGTTTGTTTTGTTTACATCGAATAATATTTCATCATATTTTATTGTTGTTAAGAGAAAAAAAAAACAGGAAATAATACATTATGTATATTTTAAGAAGTGATATTTAAACAAAGTGCTGACAAGAAATATGAATGTAAATAAGCGGTTAGAATTTTGACAACAAATCGATTCAAAAAGCCTCTGTTTACTTGGTAAATTGGGCGGCAGAATCGAAATGACGAAGGATTAATGACAAAATGTTTTTGTAGCATAAATTAATTTATTAATTTACAAAAAGGTTTGCGGGAGGTGGGCAAAATTAGTAACGTTTAATTTTATATAGTGTTTTATTTAAACTATTTAATATTAACTATCTTATCGCGTGGGATATTCAAGCAAATAGTGATCCGTTTAAAAGGTTTTCTTGTTTAAAAAAAGTTGGTTCTTGTTACGAAGTCAATCTGAGTTATGACAAAAGGAATTGTTTATACTCTTATTTTGTATTTATATGTCGATTAAGCTGGTTATATTTAATATTTTTATGAAAATATGTAAGTACAGTGCACCTTCGGTAAAATAAACCCATGAAAAATCGAGCAGTTGCGTTGATTATTGAGAATTGATTTTTTTTCAGCCCATTGAAGACAAATTCGAAATGCTTGGATATATAGCATAGTTTGATTTGAGTTTTGGCCGTAGCGGACTTACAGTTTCCCCTGCGCTTTCATCATCACTCTCGAATTCTTTGGCGAGAAAATTAACTGAATGATGGTAAATTAAAACGCAAATGCAAATATAAATAGTGTGAGTAGTAAGATACGTATAGGGCAAGTGACAAGGATTCAGACGAAGATTCTAATGCACACTAGTGTAGTTAATAAAGGGTGGTCCATTTGTTGGATTCTTTTTAAAATGGCTATACAGAAACTATACCTCAATTTTTTTCATAAATAGATTAAACCTCTTCAAATTAATTATAAAATGATTCATTCATTCATTTAGATGACTGCCTCAACAGTAAGTAAGCCATCATGTTAACCTTTGTTAATATTTGAAGTGAAAATTTATCGAAACAACTTTACAGTCCGTCTCACACAATTTGACATGAGTGTTAATTACTTAAGGTGGCGCTACGGTCCGGAGTGGATCAGGGTGTTCATATACGTGAACATTTTTAGGATTCCAGAACCATCACATATTTTATCCCATAATGCAGAACTTGTACACACATTATACTTTTTAATTTTCGATTATAAGGAATGTACCTAATAACGTTGCAAGTAGCTGTCCATGTCAAGGGTGACTTATAATTGGAGAACTGTCAGTAGGTCAATTTAAATTAACAGACGCAGAGTTTATATATAAGTAGTATTGTGATTCCTCCTTCAATAGTTTTTCTTCTTAATATGACTTCCTTAATAAATAATGCAACTTTTAAAAAATATCTTCAAGGATATGAAGAAGCACTTCATTTCTAGCTTTGTTCATCAAATTTGCACAACACTATGTGAATGTTCTCTCTTCACTCTCTTTTATTTTAATTTCTTCAAACAATGATTTGAATTTAAAAGCAAGTCATCACTAACTTGAAACAAATAAATACTTTATTTAAAGGGGTGGATAGTAAAATATAATTTGTTTTTGGAAAAAAAAAACAAAACGAATGGCAAAATATTTCAAACAGTTTAATGTTCAGGCATAAACTACATTACAAAATTGTTAAATTAAAGCAGTTTACTAACTCTTTGTCAATTTAAAAACTTTTTAACTAAGAAGTGGATGAGAGTGGATTTATTTTGTTTAACAAACTCCACTCTTGAACACACCGAATGGCGCCGCTTAAATTATCATAGACCTGTCCTAACCTGTACCCATATTGCGCTGAACACATTCATTCGAAAATCTTTTTTTTTTCAGCATTTTGACAGGAATAAACGTCATTTTCATTTTCTGTTATTACACGATGCATCTAGACGCATGCATTTTTTCGAACAAAGAAAGTACAAAAGACAAAAAAAATGGAAAAGGTGAGATGGAAAAAAATGACCTATGCCACGTGGGTCAATTTTTCGGTGCAACTATTTGACGTTACTCTTTTCTCTTGTCCGTTTTTTTACTATTCTGCTTCATATGATTTCATTGTGCGAGGAGTAAACTTCGATGCAACACATAGCAATAAAATGAAATGAAAAATAAAGAGAACTGTCAAATTGGATTCATGAATTTGGTTTCAACGTGTAAAAGCGGTTGAATCAGCGGACGAAATAACAAAGAAAAATTCGAAGAAGGCGCATGCATCTAGATTCATCGTGTAATAGCAGACCTATATGGCTGATTTTAAGAAAGCTTTAAAATATTTAGAAAACCACTTCCTACCCCTTAAAATGACGTAATTTGTTTTCATTAAGTGCTTTTAAATTTTAAATGTTTTTGAACAAGCTTTTAAACTAAATACTCGTTTTTGTCTTACGGCCAATTTCTTGACGGAGTCCTAATGCTAGTACCGGTACTAGTCCTAAAAAAAGTACTCAAATCGGTATCAACTCATTTCTTCACCCAAGTTCTAGGTCGTAGTCCTGTCAATTTGGTACCGAGTATTAGTTAGGACTCGATAGTAGCTGACTCCTCCTGACTCCTGAAAATCAGCTAGTACCTGGTTATTATACCAGTTGTTAGTACTCAAATCGGTACCAAATGATTTCTTCACATAAGTACTATTCCCTAGTTCTGTCAAGTTGGTACCGAGTACTACTTAGGACTCGGTATTAGCTAGGACTTTAAAATCGGCAGTCAGAGAAATTGTTGTCATTTTCTTCAATGAATTCGTTACATGGACGTGCGTTAGCAGTCTTAAAAGTACCGAACGCGACCAATGAATTGCATGACCCGCACATGAAATGCACACAATAAAGGGCATTTCTCCAAGACTGTCACACACATACAAACATAGAAAAGTGTCCAAAACTCAACGCAAAAAATAACACACAATGATATACCCAAATCAAATGCTTCATCTGGAATCTGATTCAAATCAGAGCACCACTGTTCACTCCTGTAATTATCGCTATTACTTTATTGGCATTCTTCATTTTCCCACTCTCTAGAGGTTTGTAGCAACGACGGCCGTTCTGCTATTAACTGCGTAAATTGAAGACCGGAAAATTGTTGATCACAGTGACAAATTTCATAGTTGATGCTTGATGTGCGTAAAAAAAAGAAGGTGGAATCTACCTTCTCTTTTTTACGCACATAAAGTCCACCTGTCTCACGCGATGCGCTCTTCAGTAAAACGACCCATGTAATCAGGCACTAAGAGGGAAAACATATTTTTTTTGTATCCAGGGATGTGAAGCAAACTCAATTTTAACTAAAATTTCAGGTTTTGGTGAAACTGAAATATTTTGATGGCCTTGTATAATTTTGAAGGAAGTTAGATAAAAGAGATTTTAGTGTAAGTATATGAAATTGGCCAGCAGTTTTTTTTAATATTAATCTTTTTGCTATCATCATGGTCTTGGCTTACTTCTGAAAGTGCAGTTGCTTAGCCAAAATGCTCGTTGTCGTAAAAAAACACACCTAAATCAACGCTTAATATATTTGAGTCAATTTGATTATTACAATTAAAATACCCCAGAAATTAATTACATGCCAGTTGAATTTTTCAAAAACAATGAGCCCACAACTCTGGGAAAAACGATCATCGAATTACAGTTCACAATATTCACTTTAAAAGTTAAATCAGGAAGCAACAGTGTGTGTGTGTGGACACCGCACGTGCCGCGGCAAACAAATTTAGGGGCAAAAACCTACACTTTTCAAGCAAGCATAAAGTATATGCCATAAGACAATTTACACTAATTAGCAATTTATACTTTGATAGAATTTTTTAATAAATATACATAAATGAAGAAAATCTATAGTTATGATTGAGTTTAAGGTCCACCCTGTAAAAACTTAAAAATAATTACTTCTCCAAAACACTTTTCTACCAAAAAAAAAGCCGTGTTGTTTGCATTTCCATCAGCTATCAATCATGAATCCCAACTGCTCAAATCAACTCTACCGTCAAATTAAAAAGTGGCAACCACCCATTTCTCACTTCATCTGCCATCAGTTGCCACTGCCTCCTCCAAAAATCTTCTAGCATCAAATACCCAAGACAATGTATACCGAATAACAAACGGAAGCTCTTTAAAAAGTTCTGTGTGTTTCTCTGAATTGCTTTGAATCTGAAAGAATTCTCTCAGAACTGCTAGTGGTCTTTTGATGAAGGAGTCAAGTCAAGTCGAGTCGGGTCGTTTTGGTTACCTTCGCATCATCCTACCCGTGAACCGTGTGTTGATGCGACTATATAGATGCATTATGAGCAATAGGAGCGGATTTGTTCTGTCACGCTTGACAGCACATCACTATTGTACATTCGAATGAAACATTTATGCAAGAAGAATTAACGCAAGGACCTTTCGAGGAAACCAAAGCTCTCGTTTGGAGAGCAATCATCGTAACAGCGCCATCTCCATAGCACCAGAATCAAATAGGAACCATCAGAGCCCAGCATCAGCAGAAGGAGTAGGTACTTTGTGCTCGTATATTTTAATGCAGCGATGGTGATGGAAAGTGGTGGTTGGTATAGCTGGTTGGAGGATTCGAGAATTTGAGGCAATGGGGATGTTGCAGGATGTTGTTGGGGTAAGTGAGGACACGCTGGATTTTTTTTTAGGACTTTCTATAATGTTCTTGCTAGTTTGTTTTGTTAATATTTTTGTATATGTGTTTTTTTTTTTTATTTTTATTTTATAGAGCAGCATCACACTCATACTATTGCCGTAGCGCATACTCTTGTTGCTGTGCTGTACTTATGTATCACCGGTGTATGAGGATTTTCCTTGGGGGAATTCTGTTTGTTTTTAGAATCGTTCGTCTGCTGCGATTCGGTTTATTTGTGGTCCATTCGTCAGTGTTGGAGCTTAGTTATTCAGTTTCGGTTTGTTGCGAGAGAAAGTGATTTTTTGTGAACATAAATATTTTTTTGTTTCATTTAATTTGCAACAAGTGTGTGTGTGCTGGAGAAGAAGAGAATTTATTTTCAGTGTGCAGTGTGTGGTGTATGTTAAGAAATTCTCATATATAGATTTCCACTAGTTCTTAACGAAGAAGGAAAATATAATATGGTAGAAGAGTTCTTGGAAAAACTGCCAGAAATTGACACAAGATATGAGGTATATTGGTATAGTTTACTTCTTTTGTTATATAAATACATAGTTTTAAACTCAAGCTTTTGTCACATCGTCTGATGGCTATGTTATTTTAAAGTATTTTTAGTATTTAGGTTAAGTGGGAACTTTGAAATTGTGTTGTTTCCAGTGAATGTTGATATTATAGAAATTAGCTCAAATACAATTCATATCAATTTTCCATGTCTTAAAGTTGAAATTTCCCCGTTTAACTGAAGATGGTCCTTCTCAATTCTAAAATTAAGGCCAATTATAATTTATTTTTCTGAAGAACTGTTTGTTTTATTTATCTTTAAATCTAAGGCATAATTTTAATGACATCTCAAAAAGCAAAAGAGCCGCATTAAATTAAGAAAGTGTGTCATCAAAACAAAACTATGCCTCATTTAATGGATTGTTTAACCGAGCAAATAGTAAAAAGACTATTCAAAATATAATTGAAACTGAGCATTCTTTTGAGTGTGGATGAGAGTTAAACAAAGTAAAACAAAGTTTATGAAGGAGCAAAGGCATAATATTTTCTAAAGGACTCTGAAGGTTGTGTTCCTTTTGAAGAATAAATGAAGATTTAAATGAGTAAGAGTATTTAATATTTGGAAAAGTGCGGATGGGTGTCGCGAGTCTTGAAATTCCGATGTTTTTAATTGGTAAACAAAGGCTCGCTTAACCCTGCACCAGAGTAGAATCTGAATCCTTAACTGCTCGCTAAATACAAGCCAAATTGTATAAATGTGATAACTGGAGATAGAGGAATTTGTTCCCAATTCCGACATTTTCGACTTAAAAGCTAATTTAGAATTGGTTAGTTCTAGTTTAGGAATGTCTTAGTTGTTTAGCTGGAAATGTGAAATTTTAAAAGTAGAACAAGAAGAATAACCTTATTTTTTGGTAATATCTAAAATTCAACTTGTTAACGTTGAAAATTTACATATGTAGATGAGAGATACTTAACATAACTGAACAGCCGCGCCACCGGTGCATGTAGTCATACATAAGTAATAATAAGTCCTCAGGCCAAAAGTTCATAACCTAAAATCAATTTGTTTAAATATTCAAAACGAATTTTGAAAACAAAATTCAAATTTCGTTTTTGAGAAAATTCACGTGAACTTTTTAAAATTTCTTGTTAGTTCAAAGTTAAATATTTCATACCCAAAATTGATCTACCGCTTGGGTAAATTTTGTTTCCACATAATCTATAAGCTTTGTGCAAGTCTCAAAACTTATTATTCTTTGTTATTATAAACAGAAAAATTCTTCTGTGGAGCGACTGAATAAAATTCAAGTTAAAAGTTCAAGTGAGCTCAACTCCATAAATGCGTTTCGGATTTTTTTTTGGGGAGCCTTCTTCAGAAAAGTACCAAAAACTATTATCTGTGCTCGACAGCACTGACAAAATGGGGAGCAGCGTATGGTGTCTGTTGTGTGTGTATGACTATGTGCAGCATACTCTCCTCGGCTGTACGGTGACTATACGCTGAGGTAAACGCCTTGAAGGCTTTAACCAGTGCATATGCAATGTAAATGTCCGGAATGGAATATGATATATTGAATGAATTGAATTTGTCAGCTTTTGCCATGTGTGTCTGAGGTAAAATTAATGTTTCACCGCTTATTCCCAGGGCTCAAAGAGACCAATTGCGGGGTTACAGTTATCCAGCTTTTCATTGTCTATAGATATAGTTGGACATGTTTTCTTACATTTCCATTTCGATTCTTATAATAACAATTCTATAGTAATTTTTAAATATTTATATCTTCATATATTGACTGATAATATGAGTTAACAGTCGGGTATGTTCACTGAATATAGTAGACTCTCTCATAGCCGGGCACTAGAAAAATAAAAAAAAACAAAATTAAGAACCTTTAACAATAAAAATTAGAAAGTTCATGTTCAACGACCTTGTTTTATTCCGAGACTGGGTTCCCGTATTGAAAAAATTAAAACTTATTTTTTTTTTACAGAATTGAGCTTGCAAGACACTTCAAAATTGATGCATCTTTCTATGAATTTTTGTCCCAGAAGATTGTTGTGAATTTTTATTTAGGAGTCTTTTATACAAATAACCTTCAAAATTTTAATGTTGTGAGTAATGGGCTATCCAAAAATTACCGCAATAAACCTTGTATAAAACTTGAAACGTATACACTTTGTCTCCTTAAAAAAGAGGCAAACTTACTATCAAAATGCATGTATTTAATTCTGTTCTTTAAAGTCTGTCCGGTTATGAGAGGTATCCGTTAAAAGAGAGTAGACTGTATTTCATTCTTATCAATATAACTGGCAATAAGTTCGTGAAGTCAGTTAGAAGCCAATCACCAATCGATGAAAAATGATTATTAATATGGTTTTTGTTTGAGTTTGAGAGCTGTCAAAGATAGATTTACTTTGGAATGAGCTTATTTTGAGTGTGTGCAATGTTTAATAATGAAATGTTCAGGGTTCAGTTCTTAAAATCTAGAATTAAAAATTGAGGCTATATTTTGTATTATTTGGAACTTTAAAAAATCATATTCTTAGATCCGATTTTTCAGTTTGAGATTAAAGTTAAACCCAAGTTAAGTCATAAAATTTGGTCAGTTAACTCAGGATTAACTGAACAAATGCTTTTGATGTTTTTTCAATTGTTTTGCATGCATCCTCCACTAAAAAAACTACTTCTTCGGTTAAATGTGGGTTAATTTACTTCTATATAGAGTTAGCTAACTCTGGTTTAACTCACCACTGAAAAACTGGGCGTTAGAGTAAATAAATAATATTGATTTTTGCTATTCAAAATTGTTTAGTTGATACATTTTAGAAACTTGAAAAATAATAATAATAACAATAATAATATTATAATAAGTGTTTTAATAGGTATATTAATCAATCAGCATAGGTGGTAAGGAGACCTTATTGGAATTTTACCGGAGAAAAAGATTTTTACTTTAAATAAAATAAAATACACGACTGGAACGCACGAACTTACTATTGTGGTTCAATAAGCTTAGAATTTTTTAAGATTTTGTATTATAAAATATGAGTATAATAAATTAGTGAAAATGGTAAAGAAGCATGAAATTGTATCTTTAAATTGCAAAAACAACTTCTGAATGAGTTTCAATCACAAAATAAAGAATGCCTGAAAAAAAATTAATTTATGTAAAATAAGATTCAAAAAATGTTTTAATTTGTATTTTTTTTTTAAATCTAAGAAAATTTGTATACGCAACTTTATTCAAAATTTAAAAAGACCTTTTGTACAAAAATTTTGATCGAAATCGGTTAAGCCCTAAGCAAGAAAGTCAAAAACAAATAAAACAGATAAAAATAAAATTTTTAACTATAGGTTGTATAGCAGGTACCGTTATTCAATTTGATCTCTAGGGAATTACCAAGTTTAAAGAAAATCGATTCAGTGGCTTAGGCTGCAGGTCGTGGTGCAGACAGACAGGGGGAATTATGGGATCCAATTTTTTCGTGTTCCGTATTATCGTTATGTCATGTTTAAAACAAATATCGAGTTCGATTCTTTTTTACAAAACCAAAACTTGGCATTTAGTATTTAAATTTAACGCAAATAATAGTTCACTGCAGAGGGTGATTCGCATAAGTTGCAAAAACTTGAGTGTGAAGGTTGGGTCGAGAATATAAAAATATTTTATAGGAAGGCAGGGGCGTCAGTTTTTCCCCGTCTAGGTGGGAAAAGGAATTTCCTAAAACACTAAATAAAAATACAAAAAAAATTATTAAAAACAACGGCAACACTTATAATGCAATACATTTTTTAAAAGCCAAAAATTCATTCTCTCATTTTCTTATGACTTTTTCGATTGGATTTTCGGATTATTCTACTCCTTTTTGATTCCAATCGAATAGGAAAACACCGACTTCCCAAATTAACACACACAATATCGAATGCCGCTATTTAACAAAATGGCTTCTTCAAGTATTTATCACTTTTGACAAGTAATTAAACGAAAAAAAAGTATACCTATATGTAATATGTATGTGTGTTACTACACATGTTCTTTTTGAAATTGGGAACACAAGAACATTCTGAAAATATTACTCTGAATAACCAATTGAAGGCTTTTTGGAGTAGTAGGAGTGAAAAAGGAGTGCAAAAGGAGTATTCCGACATTCAAACGAAAACGACATTAGTTACACATAACTCATGTTTGTACCCATACACAGTTTCATTTTAAACAATTTTGGTCCTGGAAAGCATTACACATTTTATTTATTAATTTTTAGGACAACTCTCCAATTTGAAGACACCAACACAATTTTGAGACAAATTTAAAATAAATTTTAAAAAAAGAAAAAAAAAACATAATTTCTAAACACCAAACGTACCTACATACATAAATCAATCACATTAAACATGTCTCTAACAGAAAGTGACACTGAATATGATTCAACAAAACACAATAGACCCTGTGTAAGTAATCAACAATGGGAAAGCCAAAGACGTCACGATTCTCGATATTTTGCTAAAGAAAAAAAGACAAAAAGTGTCAATAACAATTCAAGGTCGATCGTAAGTTTAAAATTAAATAATAAGAATTGACAAAAAAAAAAAAAAATACAAAGTATGTGTTCTCTTTTGCTATCCCTACATAAATTCATACATATATTGAATTTCGTAGAGCTTAACTTTATAATGTATGCTGAGCATAGCCGTGTTTTTTCTATTAGTCAGTAGCTATGCTCATTTTGTATTTTAAACCCAAAACAAAATCAAATCAGTATACCTTTTTAGTTTGTGTTTTATTTTCGTTTTTCGGAAAAATAGCGACAAATTCTGGTAGTTGTATAAAATGCAATACTCTGGTATTTGATTCTTTGAAATTGCAGTCAATTAAGTGGTCTTTTTTTAAACAGTTAAAAGACTAAAAGTTAAAAAATTCACTACCAAAGACTTGTTAAAGTTTTTGAAGTCTTTTACATTCTTTGCATTCGTAAAGCCTTTTTATTGCAGTTTAAAGACTGGCTTGGAGTAAAAAAATCTTCATTGCAGTAAAACGATTGCAATACTTTGAATGCATTCAAAAGACTCCTAGAATTCAAAGACTTTAAAAGACTTTTAAGAATTCAAGAATGCTTTAGTATTGCATTTTTCAACTTTTATTCTTTTAACTGCTTGAAGTTCCCATTCAAAATTGAATGGGAACTATTGAAGTTGAACTACTGAGGTGAAGTAAAAGCACTTTAGAATAAATCTTTTTATTCAATTAACTGTAGTTTCAAAATGATTGCATTCTTTTATATCTCTACTGGTAGCTTATTGTTAAATTATTGAATATGTAATTTATTTACATATATTTCAATAAAGTTACAATAATAATAATAATACAAAATGCGTACGAAAAACACGGGTTTAAATGATGTAAAAAATAGAATTTGTAGAAACGGCTTTTGTATTTAATGAATTACTTACGTAGAATTAATTATTTCGAGTAATTTTAGTATTTAGAGTATATTTACATTAAATTAAAAATGCAGTTTAAATTGCATTAGTTGTTTTGAAGTCTTAGTACAAAGTTGAAAGCTTATCTTCTTCCAAAATATCCTGAGTAATAATGTTGAATCAGAACTTATGCTAGATTTACACGACTAACAAATTGGCAGTATTCAGGCAGTGAGCTTTCAAAAAACTCACAGAAGAATGGACAAATTCATTCTTTTGGCAGTTTACTGACAAAAAACTGCCAATTTGTCAGTCGTGTAAATTATTTTAACTGTCTTGGCTTTTCACTTAGAAATAGTGGGTAAATTTGATTTTCACGTATTTTAAGTACGTAGTTTGTAGTTCGAATTTAGTAAATTGAAACTATCTAGATCATTTGAAAACTATCCAATATAAAATTTCTTAGAATTAAATATTTTTCATTTAGACATTTATCTCATAAGATTAACAAAAAATTCATCTTTTAGTTAAATACTACAGTGAAACTTCCATAAGTCGAATCCTCAAAATGAAAAAAAAATAAATTTGAGTTATACATAGAAACTTCGATTTAAAGAAATGAGACAAAATTTTTAGTTTTACTGTTTTATTTTAGTAAATGGAATATTAAAAAGAAGGAAATGATTTTTTTATTAATAGAAGCTTAAAAAAAATCAGTAATCATTCGTTGAGGTTTTTTTTTTCATTGTGTGATTCATACAAAATTCCAATCTCTTGAATTACATTGAAAAAAACGACCCAGTGTGTTTTTTGAACAATGCCATTTCTAATTGAAAAAAATATCGTACATACAAATTTGTATGCTTCATAATGGTCCCTGAAATTGAGAGGTTTTTTTTCCTGGCTTCAGTAAACCATTTGGAGACTGCTTTGCCAACACTCAAATTTAAGAGGTTTTTTTCTCATTGAGGCTTTTTCGTTTCTTGAAGTGTCAGCATATTTTTAAAACTTTAAAATATAGGTAAAATATATTTTATGGCCTTCAGTTTTTGTTCAAAAAGAAGATGCTTTAATTTTTTTCCTGACATTAAAATTCGTGAATTTATCCTTTTCCCACAAAAAAGTTGAAACATAAACTCTGAACACAGCCATCCCTTATCCTATTATCATCACACTTAGACTCAAAAACCTTTAAAAAAATTGAAAGAAAAGGGATTTCCCCAATTAGAGAAAAAGTTCGAGTTAAAGAGACTTTTTGACACCAAACGCAATCTACAAAATTCGAAATATAGAGAAAATCGATTTACAGAAGTTCGAATTATGGAGGGCAAAATTCATGAAAATAAAGTTGAAAATGCAAAGTTCTCAATTAAACTTTGAGTAATAGAGAAATTCGACTTAAGGAAGTTCGAGTTGTGGAAGTTCGACTGTATAAATTTGTTAAACTAATACAATAACACATTTAATAAATATAAGTATTTATTATTCAATTTATTAATTATTTTAATATTACTTTAGGATATTGTGCCAATGGAGCAAATCAGTTCCATGGTATCGAATGGAGGTGGAAGTGTGACGATTCCCAAAGATGATGATTATCGAAATCGTATACTAAAAAGTAAGAAAAGAAAAAAAACAAAATCCTTTCTACTAATTAAATATTTTTTTTTTTTTTCATAAAATTTCTTATATTTTCAAAACTTCTTCTGAACGAAATTTCTGATTGCAGTCAAGCAAATTGGTAAGAAATTAATAATTTTTATTCTTAGTATTTTAAAATTTGTTTATTAAAACATAGAAGATTTTGTGTAGAAGCATGAGAGAAAGAATACCTATACCTAATTTTATAAAATTATAATGTTGTATGGCGTATACGTATTATTTTATGAAATATAATGTATGGTATCGTAATACCAAAACTATACATTTTGAAATGTTAACAACAATGATTTCATTTTATATAAAATAATCACTAAATATTGGGGCGTGTTCTCTTATATCACTTTGGATGAAATATAAGAACAATATCCTCCACAAGCTTTTGGTTAAAGTTAACCCCATGAATCTTTCTTTTGATGTATAGCTCGATGGGTTCCGGAAATTTTTTTGAAAAAAGTTGAAAACATTATATTTTTTTTCGAAAATAACTTGTAAATAAATTATGTATAGCAAAAAAATATATTGAATACAAACTTCATAGTACAGTCAAATTAGTATGTATATAAAATCTATTAATAATGACTAAAATTTGTAGTTTTAATATCAATTTTATGAAACGGACTAAATAGTATACAAAATTTTATGTTATAGTTTCAAACATTTAAAACCTAAAACATGATGCTACTGCCCACTTTACTATCTAATGCATCCGCCCCCCGTTTTTCGTTTCAATGTTTGGAAATGGGAAAAATTATTTTACATTTTCTAATGCGTTTCAAACACGTGCTTTACTTAAAAATTAATTTTTAAAGTTTTCGTAATGTGATGAATACATTTGAAATCTATATTATGGGCTCTGCATCTAGCATCTAGATTATAGTCACTTAATGGAAAGTTTACGGGAATGCTAGGTAAATCGATTTTGTGTAATTCTGGGGAGAGTACAATAATTAAGGTAAGGCGGCGAAAAGTAAAAACTGTTTCTTGTAGAAGGGTTAATTATAAGCATTTTTTATTGTCCAAAGTGGGTCTATCTCGCTTCGTTCAGGCAAGCGGGGAAATTTTCTAAAAAAATACACAAAATTACAATAAAATATATTAAAAACAACGGCAACAGTTAACATAATAAAGGGTTTTCCAATAAGAGGTGTTATTTTGATATTCAAAGAAAAATGGCATTTTTTGAGATAAATGATCGGATGTTTATTTCATTATAAAGAGGAAGGTATGCCGTTAATAATGGAACACAACATCAGCCAAATGGCCGCCACGACCACGCTTACAGGACCATATCCTTTTCATGAAATTTTCCATAACCAAATCGCAAAGTGGCTGCCCTATGTCCTCGATAGCCTCACGAATTCCATCTTTGAGGTCTTGAATCGACGCTGGGCTGTTGGCGTAGACCTTATCTTTCACGTGGCCCCAAAGGAAGAAGTCGCAAGGTGTTAAATCACAAGATCTCGGTGGCCAATTGTGATCACCTCTTCGAGAGATAACACGGTCCGGAAACTTTTCCCGTAAAAGATCGATGGTTTCATTGCTTGTGTGGCACGTAGCGCCGTCTTGTTGAAAGTAAACGTTGTCGAGATCAATACCATCCAATTCCGGCCATAAAAAATCATTAATCATCTCTCGATAGCGCAATCCATTGACCGTAACTGTTGCTCCAGCCTCATTTTCGAAAAAGTAAGGTCCAACGACCCCGCCGGACCATAAACCGCACCAAACAGTCACGCGTTGAGGATGGAGAGGCTTTTCAACAACAATTCTTGGGTTTTCCGAGCCCCAGATGCAACAGTTTTGCTTGTTGACGTAGCCTCCGAGGTGGAAATGGGCCTCATCAGTCAAGATGATTTTTCGATGAAATTCCGGATCATTTTCATGCATTTCAAGGACCCAATCAGCAAAGACACGACGTTGTTGATGATCAGCTGGCTTGAGTTCTTGTGTTAACTGAACTTTATAAGCCTTAAGACCCAAGTCTTTATGCAAAATACGGTGTAATGACGTTTGTGGAATGCCTAATTCCAAAGAACGACGAGGAATGGACAAACCTGGGTTTTCTTCAACACTTTGGGCTACAACAGCAATATTCTCAGTTGTTCTTGAGTGACGTGCACGGGTTTTATTCTTCACATCACTAACTTGTCCCAACAGCTCGAATTTGTCCACCAATTTCTGTATTGCGGTCCGACAAGGTGCTTCACGACGACCCAAAAATGTTTTAGTTTTACGAACCGTCTCTGCCAAATTTTCACCATTTTTATAGTGAATTTTGATAGTTTCAATGCGTTGTTGAAGCGTGTATCGTTCCATTTTTATTAATGGCGTAGTTTCTACTTGTCAAATGTCAAAAAATGACAGCTTCAAAAGTGACAGCTACCGAAATAGCGGGCTATTCAAAATAACACCTCTTATTGGAAAACCCTTTATTTACATTTGAAAGATAGAAATCTGTTCTTTTATTTACTTTTTAAATCAAGTTATTTCTTTCAATAGTTTTCAAATAAATTACTTTCAAACTCAATTTTTTTGAAAAAAAAGTAAAACAAAAATGTAAAGTACTAATTTTTACTGCTCCTAATAATTCTTAATAAAATATTGAAAACCAGATGGTCCTATATGTATTGGTTTTCGAGAAAATTGAAAATTACGAAATCTACTTCCTAATTAGATATTGATTTTTTTGGTTTTACGTGAAATTATAGAATTAATGAATCCTTTGAACCCGCGAAGCGAACACCCAAGAAAACTGTTCACATTGGCGCGTGCCTGGTGACTGAATATAGGTACCCTTAGCGGATTAATGGAGTTGCGTGAGAGGGATGAGCACCCGAAAATGGGAGTTAAAATCCTTGGAACTCGAGAAACGAGGTTTTTGACACTTTTGTTTTTGCATTAGAACGCTTCGTTCTTAGGCAAGAACTTAATCGTCTTCAAAGGATTTGGTGGTGTTCTTGCCCACTTTTATTAGCTCCATCGTTATCCTGGACAAGCAAAGGAGTTTCGAAGATCAAAAACACAGTTCTGTATAATTCACCCCTATTCATGCTCTTTAAAATCATAGATAAAGGTGTTTATATATCCATCTTAAATTCTTGTTTTTTTTTTTTCTAAAATCTGTAGAAATGTGAAAAAGTGATAGATGGTTAATTTTCCTTGCCTAAAACAACACTAATAGGGGCACTAACATCAACTATTTGCGACGCAGTCGTGCATTTAATTTTAACTTTTAAGATGATATGCAGGTTCTTATTATATTTTTTAATTTGGGTTCAGGTATTCTTATTGCTCGTATCAATTTATAGTCAAACGTTATATACCTGATAGGTCTATTTTAGGCATTCTAAATTTTTAAAATCACCCACTTTTCTGAGCTAGACTAGGGCATTCACAAAGAAAGTTGCGATAGGCCCACTTCCACCTCTTCACACACACTGAATAAAAGTCAGATGTGGTGATTTATATGCCCATTCTGCTCATGTCGGTTTTCTATCGTCAATTCACGGGTCCGTTACCAAACGTTTCCTTCAACAAATCAATTATCGCACGAGCTGTGTGACATGTTGCACCGTCTTGTTGAAACCACAGCTCCTGCACATCATGGTTGTTCAATTGATGAACGAAAAAGTCAGTAATGATGGCTCTATAGTGGTCACCATTGACTGTAACGTTCTGGCCAGCATCGTTTTTAAAGAAGTACGGACTAAATTTTTCACCAAACCATAAAGCACACCAATCAGACAGTTTTTGTGGATGTTACGGTGTCTCAACGTACACTTGAGGATTATTATCACTCCAAATACTGCAGTTTTGTTTATTGACGTATCCATATTCAACCAAAAGTGATGGACGATTATGTTCACCGTAAAATGGACGTAGTGTGCGATACGTATTTCGAACAGAACCATGATTTTCAAATTAAATTTGCATAATTTGGAAGCGTTGTTCAGGTGTAAGTCTATTCATGCCAAAAATGCCAAACCAAACTTAAAATAAATCACTTGACAGCTGACAAAATGGCCGCCAGTTAAACTAGTATTGCCAACTTTAAGTTCTATACCTCTAAAAAAAAAACACCCCTTATTTATGGGTGTGCTGTCTGGGGGTCCCCTTTTTAACAAGAGAATTTAGACTCATCTAATTGAATCGGCAAAATGATGGTTTTGCAAACGAAGCATTCAAGGAAATACCCTTAAGAATAATATAACTATTCTTTGCTATAGTACAACTCTACAACAGTACAAACAAGAAACAACTCCTTGAAATCTCAACACGAATACAAAAAAAAAAATTAAACTGTTAAAATGCTCATTTAAAAACAAAAATACTGCCCTAATAAACACAAATCAATTGTTGGCACCCAAAGAATTTGTTTCCGGTCGAACATCCAGCATAATCCACCATCTTGCAGTTTTGAAAATAAAAAGACAATACAGTAAACACACAAGACGTACACAGAGATGATATCTATTTTCATCTCCCACAAAAAAAACGTCTATTCCAGATACAATTTTGGCATAAGTTTAGTCCGATGAACCCAATCCTCTTGTCCATTCTTCTGTTCCTGCTCCGCTGGCAGTTTAATTTTTTATTATTGTTATATGTCGCCGTCGTCGTTGTTGTGGGGAATCGTTTATTTTTAGCTTGAGGATCTGCCTGTGCCTATACCCAACCACTTTAAGGAACTAGCACATCCTTCAAATGGTAACAAAGCAGACAAACATCCTCATACACATTTATCCACCCATTATAATGCCCTACAATAGGACGCAAGGGCTTTTCATAAAGTTAAACAAAAAAAAAATTCCGTTCCACATGAGAGCAGGACAACAAAACAGAAGAACAACAAAAAAAAAAAAAAACCATCAGCCAGCCAAGACGATGCCACGCTGTTTCTAGATTCTGATGTTAAAAAAAAATATCCTTTTTCGCTTCCTTAAAGCCAGACCTCAAATAAGTATTGCTGCTTTTCTTCTTCTTCGTTCATTTCATAGGTGAGTTAGTTTCTTTGGATTAGGGTTTCTAGTGTATGCATTGACATAATTGAGATAGGAGTCCTTCAAGGCGAATCAATGTGACTTCCTTGGCTGCAAATGTGTCCTTCGATGATTACAAAAATTTATTCTTCTTGCGAGCACATCCCGCCCGATCTAATCGCACAATCATCACATTTCCATACTCCAAGAAGGTACTTCTGCAGTATACATATGTAGGTACACTCCGGATTGACTCGATTGAGTTCAATTTATATTGCTATCGTGTTTTTTAACTGTTTATTTTATAAGTTAGAATTTGGATATTTCGAAAACCACTTGACAGATTTAGTTTAAAATTTATAAAATTATAAATAAGAAATTACTGAATCACTTAAGGGGGTTAGGGTCAAGTTGGAAGCTGGATTAATAACTTCTTATAACCCTGTGCTCCGAAAAAGTCCTAGTAGCCCATAAAAAAGTGTTAAATAATCAATTAAGGATTATTGGAACTTTATGTAGATGCAACCCTTGATTCAATCTGGGGAATTCTTTCGCTGCCGCTCGGATTCGGCGGGAAACAATCGTCCCCTTGGACAACATATAGAATATGGATGGCCTCCTAAGCTCCCAATGGGGTTGAGGTGAATGCTTTTGGCATCCTGTGTTCACCGCATGGCGGTGAGAGTAGATGTCAGGTTGGTTTTGATTAATCAGTGAAATTCTTCTTTTGAAATTTTTTACTTTTTTTTCAAAAACTTTGCACATATGCAAATGTTCAGTTCAGTTAATCCGGCTTTGAAAAAAATATTCTTCGAATTAATATTGTCTCCGGATGCAGAGTGTATTATCTATGTACATATAACTACCATATCTGATGTAAGTGTGTATTATAGTCAGCCAGTCAGCCATTCACTAGAAGCTGTTGTTTCTCTGTTGTCCTGAGGAAAAGAGGTGTCCGGATAGCAAGTGTACGAATTAAGAATGGTATGCCACATACAAAAAAAGGACATTACGAAGACATGCGCCTTTACTATAGTTTTTTTTTGTTGTTGTTGTGTTTTGCTTTGAATTTCCCTTCCGACAATTATTCCCAGAACACCAATTCAAAAACCATTATTCCTTAAGCCACAGCGGTCAATTGTGGGTTTTACCGGTTGATGACAAAAACTATATTAGGTATTTGTTTAAAAAATGTCATTCGAACGGTATTTGTTTTGGTGTCGCCGCGCCGTTGAAGCGAATGCGTCTTAATAATGTTGATAGTTTTCATGACTTATCGGGAGATATTTTGGTTCAATTGAAACCTCAGTTGTTCGCAATCGCGGTTGTCTGCGAAGCTTCGGGTCAAGGATCTCACGACAGAAATTGATTAATTGCCTAAGCTATCTGACCAAAAATCCAGATAAACCTTTCAATCAGTCTGATTTTTAACGGGGCGGCGCGGCGCGCCGTGTTAGCGATTTAATTACGGACACATTATAGGTTGAGTAATTTGTGCGTAAAAGGTGTTTTGGGTTGTTCGAAAATCAAATTTAACGATATTAAATAATTTTGCTGTGGGCTTTTGGGAATGACACCGACAATGCAATCACATTCACAGCCAATAAAACTTGCCACCTTAACTGGCGGAGGAGGAGGGGGTGGCGGTAGTAGTTCAAGGGGTAGTTTCACCAGACGACCGGAAACAGCTTCTGGCTCGTCAATGTATAGCAAGGGTGAGTAAAATTTGAATTACCCATTGATTGAATCAAATTTTAGGTTTCAATAGTTTTATAGTATTTACTAGCAAAATCAATAAAATTGTAACTTAGCCATAATTAGAATTAAAAAAAAAAAAAAAAAAAAAAACAGTTAGTAACGAAATTGCATGCAGTCATATATGGTGTTTGGTTAGGAATTGACATTTTTAAAAATAGCTTTTTTAAAAGGTTTGCATGTTACAAAATTGCCACTGCTGCGGACAATGACAATACGATAGAAATTTGATATGAATTACGTGCGTTGCGTTGGTTGGGTAATTATACTAAGGTAAGGACCTTTTTGTTTGCTTTTGATGTTTTATTTTTAATGATGGATTGGACATATTAAATTTTATGTGACATCGCGTGTGCTGTCTGATGGGTTATTATTTTCAAGATACGTATTCTGCAAATTCATCCTTTTATCTGACTGGTTATTTCTATACGTGGAAACTGATCAAGTATATAGTGACAGGTGCAAAATACTATATAAGCAGTTAGAGTGACAGATTTTGTTGGAAAACAGCTCATAAATTGACTGGAGGTATAAATATTAAAAAAAAATTCACTGTGAATTATTTAGAAAAAAATACTGTCTTAAAACAAAACAAAACTAAATAATTGTTGAATTATGAAAGTGCAATTGATTCGAAATTCAGCAAGAAGAAGTGAGTGTTTTACTGTTGCAAAGAAATGAAGAAATAATTAATCAGCCTTATTGTGAGTTTCACCCGAACAACAGAAAATTTGACAACGGAAAATTTGACATTTCCCTTTTTGTCTGTTGTGAGTTTCCCCCGAAATTTCATAGAAAAATTCCCATTATTGTGAACATTCATTTCGGGCGTAATGTAATGTCATTTCACTTCTTTTTTGTAGGCGAACAAAATTTCGTTCGGGCGAAACTCACAATAGCTTTTAAAATTCGGGTCGAACAAAAAATTTTAAGGTGAAATATTTTTCCGGGTGAAACTCACAATAAGGCTGAATAAGTACAAGAATGTGAACATTTTTTAATTCCACCAATTTTGTCCTATATATTAAACCGTGTGTTAACAGAAAATGATTTAACATCTGTGGATTTTTTACTTAAAGCCAAGTTTTATGTCTTTGGGATGGTTCTTTTTTCAACAATAAAAGCTATACCTAGGTTTTTGTAGCGGCCAAACCCTCTAAATAGTAGTTTTTCTATTAAAAAATAGTATCATTTACACATAACTATACAAAACTTAAAAGCAAACTCTATGGGCCCGTTTCACAGTCGACACTTACCGAAATAAGTGGCACTGTGAATAAGTTTCCCATATTAGGAATTTAAGCTAAATTTCATAGCTAGCTTAAGTGGAACTTAAGTCACTAGCATCGGAGACTTAAGTGCCACTTATTCAGGTAACAGTGAACGGAGATATTGGGAATTAATCATTCAAATTCCCCACTTAAGTGTCACTTTTCTGACTGTGAAACTGGCCCTAAAAATCATTAAAACAAATACATATGTAGATATGTACTTCATTTTTAATTAAAACGGCAGAATAACAAAGCATTATTTTTACTTTATTCCCCGGGAATATTATAAATTAAAGATTTTCAAACCTAACACTTTGTTTCCACTGAAGGTTAATCTCAATTTAGATTAACTAAATCTAATAAGTATTTCCACTACACAAAAAATTAAAACATAAATTAACTTTGACAGCACCTTTCAAAATGCAAATTTTTCAAGTTGAAGAGAGACAGAAAGTTTCATGTTTGTCAAAAAAAACAAAAAAGGGTTGGATTTTCCAATGAATGCGTTCAACGCGGCATAAAATAGGTTTCTTCGATTTAACAAGATTTATTTGAAATATTTCACTAGATTTACGAAATCAATTTGTATGGTAGTGGTTGGTGGAAACGTAGTATAAGATTTGCAAGTCGTTTTTGAATTTTTTACTAACTCGCTTTCCTCTCTTTATGTTTGTTAAGTTCAAAGACTTTTCACACCAAACCATAAACGTGGTTTTCGCGAAAAAACGTGATTTCTCGAGAAAACCTACACGAAAGACAAGTTTTGTCATACATTTTTAGTAAGCTACAAGTTTTTGATAAAGCCTCTCTCTTAAAATTGTTATACATATGTATGTAGTTTCAACTAAACAAACAAATCTTTTGAAACATTCAGCGCTGAATCAAACGTCAAAACAAAAGCTGACGGGAAGCTGGCAAGAGAAATTAAATTCACTGTTCTTGCTTGAACACAGCAGATGCGATGTAAGGACGCGCGTCTCTATTAAAACGAGAGCCAGTTCGCTTGAATTAAATTAAATAGCCAACATTTTTTACTTTTCGACTTGAACACAAATGTGGGCAAAGGTGGTGCAACATGTGGTGATAGACATGATTCGGAATGTGCGGAAAATTTCCATCCGATTCTCCTATTATCTTTTGGGCTTGTTTGCTATTTTTCTGTGCGTTTGTTTTAATCGTTGTTCTATTTATGTATATGTGAATGTGACACCAAAAGATAATATAGGGTGGGCCAAAAGTCCCTTTTCTATGCAACAAAATAATAACTTTTTTATTTAGGTGTATGTAGATATTTTCGATTTTTTTTTTTAAATGTCTTACGTTCGGTTATACAAATATTTAACAGGCTTTTAAATTTTTAAATGACGTATTTTGTATGGAAGAAACGTCATTTAAAAATTTAAAAGCCTGATAAACAGTTAAAAGGGCTTTATGAAATCGGCCATTAGACATAAAGATTGGAAGATTTAATAATGGAATACTACACTACACTTGCAGATGGAACAAAGATTGTCAATTGATTGGTCAATAATATACAAAAATGTACACATTGTATGCTGTTCAAAATGTTCCAACAGCTGCAACAATTCGTTCTGAGGTGACCAAAATTTGACCGATATGGGAGATGTGAGAAGTATGGACAGACCTTTGTTATAGACAATCGGGCGAAAACATTCAGTTCGTTCGTGAAACAACGACACGACGACGTTCAACAAAGTTGGTTATATCGTGTTGCACTATTTTAAGGAAAGATCTGCACATCTACAGTAATAAAATTTCAGTTGGTCCAAAAGCTCAATCCTGGTGATCCAGAATATCGTTTAGAGTACTTCAGAGCTGTTTACATTTTCATAGAAAGGTCTTATTTGGTCCACCCTGTAGATAGATATCCTACCTACTTGAACCCCAAAGTTTAACGAGTTTGTTTTGTTACTGTTACCAGTTACTGGACCAATTCTGAAATGTTCAACATTAAGCCATATAGTTATCTACTGAAAACCAATTTGCATGTGACAATTCAGCTTAATGTGAAGAATTTTTAAATGTGCCTAGTAAGGAACTCAACAAAGCACGAATTTTAACACTGCGTCTTGAGTAATTAGAAATAGAAGCTGATTTGCAAACAATTGAAATATCAAACAATAACGGGTACATTTTTGTTGTGAACGCTTTACGAGTTCTTGTAACCTTTACGCCATTTATAGTGGGGTTTAAAATGCCTATTACTCAGTTTTACAGTCGACTTACTAAATAATAAGCTAGTGATTAGAATCGACGATTCCGGAGACAGTACAATCATGAATTGTACGCAATCTACCTTGAAGCAGATATCGTGACAAAAATTTAGCTCGGTAGACTCCGGTGGGCAGGGCACCTAGCTCGCATGAGCGAATAGGAACCTGCTCGGAAGGTTCTTTGTGGTACATTCTATGGTAGACGACAGCGTGGTAGACCATGTTTGCGCTGGACAGATGGCGTAGACCAGGACGCCCGGAGCCTTGGGGTGCGCAACTGGATGGCGGCGGCTCGAGACCGGGATGGGTGGAGAGACTTGTTGAAGGAGGCCAGGACCGGACCCCGGTTGTCGAGCCGATGATGTTGATTAGAATCTTTAAACACAGTTCAGAAGAAGATGACAACACGTTTAAAAGTCTCTAGCTCACCGAATAAAGGATTCACCATGCAATATCAATTCTTCCTAGCGTAACCCTATTCACGCTAAGCATCTTGTCAAACACTGGCAATTATCATTCAATTTCACACATTTTTGCAATGTATCCGGCATTTCCACCAAAATATGTTTAATAAATATTGGAAACCACAGATTAGCCACATGAAGATGAGAATCTTTCTTACGTTTCAACCTCCAAAACCAATTTGTTGTATTTGTAATTTCATCCAGCGTCGATGAATAGACGTGAATTGCAACAACAATTTAACCAGGTGTCTGAAGAGCACTACTGTCTACGGGTGAGGTTTTTATACACACATTCTCGCATTTTATATCTGACATCTGATGGTTCAAGCTTGTGGGTACGTCCGGGGATAAATAAAATGCCCACTTGAAAATTTTTGTTCAGTGATAAAGCACACTTTTGGTTAAATGGCTTTGTCAATAAACAGAATTGACCTATTGTCGAAACACGGTTAGGTACATATGTACATTGAAGAAAAGTCACCCTTTGGTGCTCTTTATAAAGGCTGGTATAATCATTGGTCCACATGTCTTCAAAAATGTTAAAAACGTAACAGTCAACGGTGAACGGTACAGAGACATGATAACTTAATTTTTCGTGCCTTTAGTGGAAAGTATTAATGTTGTACATATGTGGTTTCAGCAAGACGGTGTCGTCACAAACTACACAGCGCACGATACAATTACTTTAAATAAACATTTGAAAAACGATTATTTTCACGAAATGGACCCCAGTTAACTGGACACCTTGTTCGAGCGACTTGACACAAGGAGTGTTTTTAAGCCCAGAGGAATATGGTAGAAAAGAACGACATCGGGGATGAGTGACGCCATTACTGATATAAAATGGAGTTTCCATACAAACTATCGATCACAAGTATCTTATTCACGCCGGTAACACAGTTTTTCTCCATGCTTAAGTTAAGCCATGAGAATTCTCCGCGAAAAGCAAAGCCCTAAGGGGATTAATTGTTGTTGCATCTAACATATAAATTGCTTAGCCCCAAAATCGATTTTTTGGACCGATTTCTTCGAAGAGTTTGTGAAGATTGAACCTCCAAATTATAGCCGCCGCCCGCCGCACGTGAACGAAATCATATTCAAACATTAATGCCATAAAATTATGTGTCAAATATAGCCAATTCAATGGATATTAAAAATATTTATCTGTGTTTTCTAAAAAAACAGCACCATTTATATATGTACATACATATGTATGTATGTATGTACATAAATCTCAAAAGATTCTCATTTTCATTCATGTCTTCTTTCATTGACGGTTTTTATTTATTATATAAGACGTCAGTAAAGCACAGTCTGAAATAGCAGACTTCACTAAGTATGAATGTATTAAATATCTGCAAATCAATTTTCCAGGTACAAAAATAATGTCTTCAAATGACATTTATTGACACTCCTTGAAAACTTTTATAAATACAAAATAATCTTCAATCGCTATTTATTTTTAAAATCTATTTTTAAAGTCGTTACAAAACGAAAAAAAAAAACAAAAACCAACAAGTGGTTTTGCTCAACTAAACATTATCCTGCTATATTGATTTTCCATTAGGAAAATACTATTTTCAACCTCATAATGTCACACTTCAAGGCTATAATGTGCATATTTTCTTTTATAGCTTCCTTGTTGTGCGAATCGAATGATGGAATATACATTTTATGTGAAGTAATTTGTCAGATAATACCTGAAATGAAACGTGGACTAAGTTAGTAGTCTGATATTGTTTTAATGTAAACAAATTATCCAGAGTAGGTTAGGTACAATTGTGTACCTTCTAAAAATCATACTAACCAAAACCTAAAATAGTATTACAAGATAAGAACGATAGGAAAAGAAATTTAAATAAAACAACAATTGTGTGAGAGTGAGATATAAAATTGTTTATGGCTTTATTTTGGAGCTACATACATTCACGCCATTATGTATGAAATAGCACATCATTCAACAATTTAACCCGGTGTGTGAAGATCTCTACTGTCTTTGTGTTAGGTTTTTATACACACACTCTCATTTTGTATCTGCAATCTGACAGTTCAGCTTGTGGGCAAATTAGAATGGCTGCCGGGGATTCTCATCTTCATGTGGGTAATCTGTGATTCAAATGGCCGCCTCGGCTTCGCTGGTAGTGCTTAAAGCAGTCGGTCCAATTTTTCATTATTCGGTGCAATATGTGTGGCGTAATTCCGGCAGTAGCGTCTCGAATATCGTCCAAAGTGGTTGGCTTAGAATAACGCCTTGACATAACCGCCGAGAAAAAATAAAGTGGTGGCAAGTCGCATGATCGTGGTGGCCAAATGACGAACGCTCGCCTTGAAATGACCCAAAGTTCTCCTTCACAACTTCGAGCGTTGTGTCGTTTTTATGGCATGTAGCGCTGCGCCACCGGTCGTCTTGTTGGACCCACAGCTCGGATATATCGATGTTGTCAAGCTCTAGCTTTCTGTGGTCGGTTAGCATCGCTTTCTATACCTGAGAGTCCTGAGACCATTGACGATAACGGTGACTCCTTTCTCATTTCGAAAGAAATGAGGTCCGATAATGCTGCCATCTTTGTGGATGCATTGATGCATGGTCGAACAGTTGTGGATTGTGTTCGTTCCAATAACGGAAATTTTGTTTGTTGATATAGCCGTTTTGCCAAAAATGGTCTTCATCCGATAAAAAAAAAACATCTTGGACAAGGCCCATTTTTGACCCATTTCCAGCGCCCAACGAGAGTTGTCTATTATCGACCAGCTTCAATTCTTGGGTCAGCACAGTTTTATACGAAAAATAAGCTGGGTTGACTATCTGGCGATGCGATACCCAATTCAGCTGATCGGCGCCAAATCGACAGTTCTGGGTCTTCTTCGATACTCGCCACTACGGAGCGGCAGCGCGTGGCTAAGTTTTCTTCGTTACGAACCAACCAATTTTTGTGGTCGCTTTTGGTGGCTTAAGGTCCAAAAGAGTGCACTCGCGCTCAAACTCTTCCATGGTGTGACGAATTGCCTGATGAGTACTGAAGCCATGATGACGACCGACCTCACGACGAAATTCACGTTGCGTATTCACACACAACTCAGCTGTGATTTGGATACAATTTTTTTGATAATTTCCACACATTTCGGAAAGTGTGAAACGGTGCATGATGTCTACCAATTTATACATTAGGTTATTTGAGATATTTGAATTTTAACATCGAACATTGAATAGAATTGGTTCCTTTTAGCGTTGGGAAAGTTAAGAAAGTGGGATTAGGTCTGTGCGTCCGTGTGTCCAGTATAATTTGATCTGGAGCCTAAACGTGCCAACCGAATTGCTCCAAATTTGGTACAGAACATTTTTGTATGTGACTCCCTAGAGGAGAACATTTTATGTTTTATCTAATCAAGAACAATTTGTTTTTTTTTTTTTTATCTCTAAAGATTTTGATTGAACTTCGTACATGTTCTGATCAAAGTGATTTAAAAGAAAAACTGTGTTTCACTTTTTTGTCAAAAATTTCACAATTTAAAAAAAAAATGTTTTAACTTAAAGAGTGCCAATTAAAGGACTTACCTTACTCTGCATAAATCAAGTCGTAAAGTGCCATATCGAATTATATTTCTTAGCTTAGGCGTGTGTTCTGTGAATTTTTTTTGTAAATACAAAAAAAACAAATCATATTCAGAAATTAAACTCAATATGTTAGGTACATTTGGCCTCCATTATTGACAGGCCGAAGTACCTACTTCATAATATTTCCACTTGAAAGATATCAACATTAGAATTGACAGGTTATACCGTATTCCAAAACTGGTGATGACGCATTTGTTTCACAAACTCATCTCTCACCTAACAAAACCTTAAAAGTGGAAAATTGAGTTAAATCGATGACAGACAAATTCAATTCAAGAGTTTTTTATCTTGTTCAAACCTAACCTATACCTATACCAAGTAATGGATAACAGTATTGTAGGCTATAGACCCTTTTATGAATATGAATAAGGTACGACTGGCATTCAAACAAAATGACGATGACACCCAATGCCAATAGTAATGGAAAGAACAATGACGTCAAGAACATTGCAAAAGGTTAACAATAAAAGATGTTGAAAGCATCAGCATCATTGGTCTTATAAATAGAATTTAACTTTAAGTGCAAGCTTTTCATGAGTAAAAGGTTGTAGTCAAGGAAGTAGTGCTGGTAAATTAATAAGAAACTAAAATTAAAAAACGAATCAAAGTGTCAGTTGAAGATCTAATTAAGTCTGGACCATGATGTCCTCGGGAGGGTGGTCTATTGCCATCCGTTGAGGAAGGAGGCACAACTTTTCAAAAGTAAAAGTACTTAAAATGAAGAAAAGTTTTCTATTCCTAAAAAAAAAAACAATAGGCAGCAACTTTAATATTATGCTATACACTATTCATCAAAGATTGTCACTTTAGAGCAGATAAAATGTTTGCCTTTCAATAAAACAAATTCAATACTGCTATAATTATTTCGTATGCTCCTAAAATTCGTAGCAATCGGATAGCGTGCGTTTAATCTGACATTTTTTTTTGGCGTCTACACAAATATTTGCGCCAAACACGGTGCACAATGCAAATTTGTATTGATCTGGGTGCGGCTTTACGAGCTCAAAATTTGGTTGGGTACATAAATTTGCAAATTAGTACTACAGCTGCAGCACATGTTGAGCACGAAACGGCACAAGTTGTGGTTTTACGAAGATCGGAAATGGAAGGAGTCTTTCAGTCTATAATTTTGATAAATGGGTCAATTAAGTACATCACCAAATCTTCGAGCATTTGTATGATACGATTAAACATTACCGTTCGGTCCGTTCAATGCAAGTCGTAGGTATCCTGGTGTGCCTTAGGGCTCCGTTTTGTCTCCAACTCTGTTTTTAATTTTCATCAATGATTTTTATTCGGAAACTTCTATTCTTTTAAGCTGTCGACAATACCCTCAGTTTTTCGGACAAAAAAAATTTGCCGGTTTTTCCTTTCATGTTTTAGAAAAAGAGCCAGAAAACTGTATTATTGATTAATAATTGTTGTAAACAAATAACAATTACGTTAAGCGTTATGTTTGGTGGACGAGATATATTTGACACAACGGTTACACTTACAAATGCCATGATACACCTTTTTGTAAAGCCAAAAAGGTTTTCTTTTATTATGTTTTTAAATAAAGTTGCTTAAGAGAATATTTTTTAAAAAATTAATTTTCAAACTCAAAATTTTGAAAAAAAAAATTGAAATAATTTTGTTCAAACTAATTTTGTTCAAAATTTTACGTTATTAAGTAATTTTTTCAATTTTAATATTCAATGCTCTTAATAATTTTTAGTCAAACACCAAAAACCGGATGCTAAAATCTATCCTAGTTCTTTAGAAAATTGAAAATAACAGAAATAAAATTCCCTTATATTCACTCCAATCCGTTGCTTAAGTTACTCTAAAGCAGATTTAGTTATTTTCAATTTTCTCAAAAAGTAAATGACATTTAAGCATCGGGTTTTCTGTTTTTGAAGGAAAACTAATAAGATCATTGAATTTTGAAAAAAAAAAAATAGTACTCAATTACGTAAAATTTTGAAAAAAATTAGTTTGAAATTTTTTTTATCATTTTTTTTTTTTTTTCAAAATTTTGAGTTTGAAAATTAATTTTTCAAAAACTATTCCCTAAAACAACTTTATTTAAAAACACAATAAAATAATAGACTTCTGGCTTCACAAAAAAAAAATAAATCATAGCATTGTAAGTTTAGCCGTTGTTTTTTAATTTTTTTTCTGTTTAAAATCAATTTCTTACAAAATGGCCCTGTACAATTTTTTTCACTCTAGCTTCTTGTCACACCTTATGTGAATCACCCTGCATATGGAATCAACCTGCGTGATGGGGGCGCGTTGCGGGCCATGTCGGTGAGTGCCCAGTGTATAGGGGTGACTTTCGATCTGCCCTTTAAGGGTACTGTTAGTTGTTTCTTTCCTTCACTTTTTAGCTTTCTATAGTTTGAATATAAAACAAAACATTTTCTGGTCATTTTTCCAAAATGAAGTTCGGAAATTAGGCCAGAATATATTAACTTTCTCTCCTAATTTACATTTTACTTTCTGGTTCTTTTTCCATACCTGTCGGTATAACAATTTCCAACGTTTCTGGATAATTTTAAATTTCTGTTTTTTTTTCAAGTTTGAGCTTTTTTTCCAAAGAAAAATTCAGTCATAATTTCAGGGAGCCGAAGTACCTACCGATATTGTAACAAGTTATTCTCACAATTTATAACTCCTACGAAAAAAGTGCTACAGTATATTGTATATAAAGGGTTTTCCAATAAGAGGTGTTATTTTGAATAGCCCGCTATTTTGGTAGTTGTCACTTTTGAAGCTGTCATTTTTTGATATTTGACAAGAAGAAACTACGCCATTAATAAAAATGGAACAATACACGCTTCAACAACGCATTGAAATTATTAAAATTCACTATAAAAATGGTGAAAATTTGGCAGAGACGGTTCGTAAAACTAAAACATTTTTGGGTCGTCGTGAAGCACCTTGTCGGAACGCAATACAGAAATTGGTGGACAAATTCGAGCTGTTGGGACAAGTTAGTGATGTGAAGAATAAAACCCGTGCACGTCGCTCAAGAACAACTGAGAATATTGCTGTTGTAGCCCAAAGTGTTGAAGAAAACCCAGGTTTGTCCATTCCTCGTCGTTCTTTGGAATTAGGCATTCCACAAATGTCATTACACCGTATTTTGCATAAAGACTTGGGTCTTAAGGCTTATAAAGTTCAGTTAACACAAGAACTCAAGCCAGCTGATCATCAACAACGTCGTGTCTTTGCTGATTGGGTCCTTGAAATGCATGAAAATGATCCGGAGTTTCATCGAAAAATCATCTTGACTGATGAGGCCCATTTCCACCTCGGAGGCTACGTCAACAAGCAAAACTGTCGCATCTGGGGCTCGGAAAACCCAAGAGTTATTGTTGAAAAGCCTCTCCATCCGCAACACGTGACTGTTTGGTGCGGTTTATGGTCCGGCGGGGTCATTGGACCTTACTTTTTCGAAAATGAGGCTGGAGCAACAGTTACGGTCAATGGATTGCGCTATCGAGAGATGATTAATGATTTTTTATGGCCGGAATTGGATGGTATTGATCTGGACAACGTTTACTTTCAACAAGACGGCGCTACGTGCCACACAAGCAATGAAACCATCGATCTTTTACGGGAAAAGTTTCCGGACCGTGTTATCTCTCGAAGAGGTGATCACAATTGGCCACCGAGATGTTGTGATTTAACACCTTGCGACTTCTTCCTTTGGGGCCACGTGAAAGATAAAGTCTACGCCAACAGCCCAGCGTCGATTCAAGACCTCAAAGATGGAATTCGTGAGGCTATCGAGGACATAGGGCAGCCACTTTGCGATTTGGTTATGGAAAATTTCATGAAAAGGATATGGTCCTGTAAGCGTGGTCGTGGCGGCCATTTGGCTGATGTTGTGTTCCATTATTAACGGCATACCTTTCTCTTTACAATGAAATAAACATCCGATCATTTATCTCAAAAAATGCCATTTTTCTTTGATTATCAAAATAACACCTCTTATTGGAAAATCCTTTACATGCTACAATTTTTATCTGAAATCATTGTTTTTTAAAGCTGATAGTTTTCGAGATTTTTAAATAAGACTGAATTGATGTTTTAATAAAACGCACTGTCGTTGTAATAATTGTGCGAAGGTTAGAGAGAGAAAGAAGAACACTGAAGCTTGAGTTTAACTTTAACGCCATAAAATTGTCGTTTCAGGTTTGTGGTCTTAATCCAGCTTTTAAATACTTTAAAAAGAAGTAAGCTATACATAAGGTAATGTTTTTGTAAAAACATTATCACTTGATTATAAAGGGTGTTTTTTTAGAGGTATAGAACTTTGAAATGAAATAAAATAAAGATATTATTTTTAAATTGACATTAAATTTACTTTATTCGAAAGATAATCGTCTGGCATTATAATTTAAATATGATTTCTGCCATATGACCTCGACGGCTGGGTCGGACGTTGTCTAATCTGGAGGTCCAATTTTCAATAACTTTTTTCCAACATTTGTGGAAATGTTGGCAACAATGCGGCGAATGTTTTCCTCCAAGTGGTCAATCGTTTCGGGCTTATTGGCGTAGACTAGCGACTTCACATATCCCCACAGAAAATAGACATGCGGCGTTAAATCGCACAATCTTGGAGGCCGATTCACGGGTCCGTAACGTGAAACTATGCGGTTACCAAACTTTTCCTTCAATAAATCAATTGTAGCACGAGCTGTGGGACATGTTGCTCCATTTTGTTGAAACCACAGCTCCTGCACATCATGGTTGTTCAATTTATGAACAAAAAAGTCAGTAATCATGGCACTATAGCGGTCACCATTGACTGTAACGTTCTGACCAGCATCGTTATTCCAACAAACCATAAAGCACACCAAACAGTCAGTTTTTGTTGATATGTAACACATACACTTAAAGATTATCATCACTCCAAATACGGCATTTTTGTTTATTGACGTATGACGTATCCATTCAACCAAAATTGAGCTAAACGAAATTCGCTTATAAAAATTGTGATCAACGGCAATCTTGTTTTGGGCCCATTTGGACACAATTTGGAAACGTTGTTCAGGCGTCAGTCTATGCATGTTAAAATGTCAAACCAAAATACAAATTAATCACTTGACAGCCGTAAAAATAGCCGCCAGTAAAAATTGTGTTGCCAACTTAAAGTTCTATACCTCTAAATATAAACACTCGTTATATTCAATTAGGTATAGAATTGCTTAGATCCATTTAAATTTACTACTAACTATTCTTTATCGAACGTGTGTCCCTTATTTTTATAATCTTCATAAAATATGCATATAAAAAACTAGCCATTCTGAAAAAAGGTTAAGATAAATATCTACATTTTACCTCTCTATTCACTCTTATCTGCTTGAACTATACTTATCCAAACGATTTTTTAATCAACGTGTTGACCTTTAAGAATTACAAAATAAAAAAAAAAAAACTCTTATAAGAAGACGCAGTTACGTTTTATTCAAAAGAAGAAAAACACAACAAAAAAAAAAACATGAGGATTTTTCTCGGAGGAGATGGTGGTGTTATTTTTATTCAAAATTCTTCAGCTTCTTTGGCTTTCGTTGCACGTTTTTGTGAAATCTTAAATGTACCCATATCGATTGCATTTTCTTTAAAAATGGTTTGCATTCCAAAAATATAAAGGTACTCTTTACTTAGCTCAACGTGAACGAAATAATCCTTATCATTTGGGAATGAATTTAAAACGTGATTATTTCTAGACAAACAAAATTACTCAAATATACATTTGATTGGGTTCCACTTTTTGGACCTTGATGGTAATGCGACGACGAAGGTTTATTGTGGAGATTTTAATTTGATAATGGAATCCGCATAGCCTTTTTGGTCATTAGATAGAGATGTATTGAAAAATGCGTAGAAAACAGACGAGAAGATGTTATCTTTAGCCATCATCATCATCCTTGTTTTCAATAATTTCTCTATCACATTACAAGGTCAAATTTGATTAAAATCTTGATCTTTTTTTATGAATTCACATCAACTTTCCCAATAGGGTTTCCTTCTAGCAAAAATAAACTCTACACAGTATATATACGCGTGAGAGTTGTGAAGTGAATGAAAGTCATTAAATGCAAATTTTTGTGAAATGATATTTATAGGTAGGCATACACTGCATGACAAAAGTTTGAGTTCACACTAATTTTTCGAAGGAAACCCAAATTGTAGCACTTAAGAAAACTTTTTAGTAAAAATTAAGTGTGTAGAATTTATGAAAAACATATAATTATGATGTATAAAACCATAATAATAAATAAAATTTTTTTCATTCTGTTGTTAACACATAGGAATTTATTTAAAAAAAAGAAAAAATGGCTTAAACTGATTTTTCGTCGAAAAAGCTTTTTTTACTATTCTTGGCATTCTAGCTATAAGTTTTTGAATTTTTTCATGTGGTATATTGTTGCAGCAATCTTGTAATGTATTCCTCAACGCAGATTCCGATGAAGGACATTGATCCCAGACCCTTCTATCCACCTCCACCCACAATAGCTCTATGGGGCTTATATCCGGTGATTGCGGCGGCCTAATCATGACTTTTAATATTTCTTCATCTTCTCTCTGTTTGAGGTAATTCTGGCAAAGTCTGGAAGTGTGTTTAGGATCATTGTTCTGTTGAAATGCGAATCCTTCGCCAAAAAATCTTAGTCCAGACCTCAAAGCGTTTTCCTCCAATATTTTCTTAAAAACCTCCTTGTTCATTTTTCCAATAACTCGAGTCCAGATTTTTTCCAATAAGTCCAGAGGTTTTTCCACATTTATTAACAAAATGCCCTTTTTTTTAAATCTGGATTAAAAATCCAACTTTTACTACCTAAACGTGTTGCGTATTGTTCAGGTTAAAAAATTTAGCTAAAAAACCCAATGTTTAATTCATAAAATTAACCCCCAGACACGAATGAAGTCAGTTGACTACGTTGGACTCAAACTTTTTGCCTGCAGTGTAGGTACTGCTGGTAAAATAATATCTTTTGCTGAGAATCAAATGAATAAATAAAAGCTCGAGATGATTCCGATAAACTTTTAAAACTAAACATAGGTATATGATTCATCTTCCTTAGATGTATGTACATACATAAATACATAAAATTCTAGTAATTGCATCTTTCCGGTACCCTGCTTCACCGTTCTCTACGGATGCAAAATCCATTTATACTTTGCAGATGTAGGTATTTATTCAGGCTTTAGGGAAAGGTTTAATTTAAACAAAAGAGATAAAGGAGAAGAGAGAGAGAGGAATGCAATATACCTACTAATAAATAAAATGTTTTATATTTTCTGAAAGTTCCCTTCAAATTCAAGTGAGCTGAACTCCATAAATGCGTTTCGCCCAGGTACGATAGTTGAGCTTACTTGAACTTTTAACTTGAATTTTATTCAGTCACTCCACTTAAACAGAAGAATTTTTCTTTTCAAATTTTCTTCATATTCTACTGTTCCCTTTAAATAAATAAATTAGTAAATGTTTTCTTTTGGGTTATTTAAAAATTAACTATAGTATAATCCCTTGAAAAAAACGCATAACAAACTTTTTAAAAGCTTTTCGGGACATAACTTCACATAATTTGATAAATAAATAAAAAAAAACTCAATCCTTGAGCATCTACATATGTATCCCTTTATACAATCGTTGGTCTTGTTAAGTTTAATTAAAATGAGAAATCAATTCTGCACACATAAAATGCCCAAAAAGTCAAAACAAGAAAAAAACTTCCGATTGCTTACTAAATTGCCCCATAAATTCGATTTCACATATCCTGCTGACCAAAAAGTGCCACTATACATACATATTTGTTGTTGGTTTTCACCGTATTTGTGTCAACCTCAGCATTTACTTCTATAGGATAGGTAGCCATCCGGAAAAGTCCGTCCAAACATTGTCGCCATTCAGTTTGTCGTATACAAATGGATTTTTGCCGATGCACAATATTGAATGTGTGTAAAGATACAGGTACGGTACATACACCATATACAGCTTCACACCGGATATCCGTAACATCGGAGTTTTCAATTTTTTGTTTGTGGGACGGGTTTACTTTTGACTTTACTTGCCACCAGATTAAAAGGATCAAAAAGTCAGCAATGGCAATAAATTATTAGTTGAAACAAAGTCCATTCGATTTGGTTCAATGCCAAATTGAATAGAATTTAGCTAAGCACATATTCGGCAATTAAAGGTTTTGGGATTATTTTGTAAAATTATTGAGTCTGAGTCTTTTTTGTTGCTGAAAATGTCTCGAAAAACACGATATTTGTGGCGGATGTTGAACGCTGTTGTTTTGTAGTAAGCACAGACAAATTAGCTTATGTATTTATATGCTAAAATTAAAACTAAAAATTTATTATTTATATATTATTTTTGAAAAGTTAGGTACATATATTTTAAATTTGAATTTGCTATTCTCATTTCGATACTGATGAAAATGAAGTATCAGTGATTTCGCTCCGTTAAAATTTGATAAAGCAGATATATACAATTTTTTCTCCTTAGGATTTTGACAGCGAAACTGAGATATTTAGCTGAGGAATCCTATTTCAGGTAACTGAGATTGCTGCGATCTCCGAAATCTCATATTTCTGAACATATCTATTTTTGTTGTCTAACTCAGCAAATTTCACACTTGGGACGCCGGAAATTTGACAGCTAAGTGCTGAATAGTGTTTCACAAATAAATTGGATTTTTGAGCCTGCTCTAGGCTTTTTCTGATGTAAACTATTAATAATTACAAAGAAATAATAAATTTAAAAAAAATGAGTGACTGCCGGGACTCACGGTTAATATGTGAAAACATCAACGTTAGTCCTAAATTTTGTTACTGAACGTACTCAAATCAAACATGGCCATATTGAATAATTAACACTGTATTACCTGTCTGTGGGCAGTGCTTTAAAGTCTAGTGCTGAAAGAACAGCAGCGAAATACCCAGTAGTTGAACCGCTGTAACGAAATTTCCAAGCACTGAGACACTTCACATCCAGCGAACGGTTAAAGTTCGGTACAGAAAATTCCTGCATCTTAATTCACTCTTAACTTTAAGGCGACTGTATATTATACACATGGTTATTGTTTATGATCATATCATTACTCACCACCAACAGTATACAATTGGAACGAACTCTGGACATCGACAAAACCAAACAACAAAAGCTCTTAAATCTTGGTTACAATCCAATGACACCGTAGCGAAACTTGACAGACAGGGGACGAATTAAAATAAACAGTTAAAACTGTTAACGAACTTCCACCCCTTATGCAACTCCATCTTTCCATGTATTAAAACTTACAGAAATTTCAGTCTTTATTTTATACTGAACGAACCTCCACTGAATGTCACTTTGTATTTTGAAAGGTAGCCGGCGAATTAAATATTTTGACGTTTATAGAATATTTAGTTGCAAGTGTCAGTGGAAATCACAAAATCGTGGCTTCCTCAAATGGAATTTGACACTTAATGGTTTGACGGATAGGGGCCGGACGCATTTTAATATTTAGTTCGAACTGCCAGCCAACTTTCAACCACTATGCAACTCCATCTTTCGATTCAGTAAAACATACACAATCATTTCAGTCTAAAATTTATACTGAACGAACCTGCAATTGTCAGTGGAAATCACTAAAATCGCGGATTCAATCCATTGACACCGCAGCCAACATCCTATGGAATTTTATGGTTTGGCGATTTTTAATGAATGTTAACTTTGTGCAAGTGCAAAAGTAGCCGTGTGTTTTTGGAAGCCCGGAGATATTTGATGAAAAAAAGACATCGGGGATTAGCGACGCCATTACAGAAACCAAGTGGAGCTTCCATACAAACTATCGATAACAAGTATGTAGTTCAAGTCGGTAACACAGTTTTTTCTCCGTGCTTAAGTTGAACCCCGAGAATTATTCACGCTTAGCTAAGGCCGAATGGGATTAGTTGTTGTTGCATTTAACATATAAATTGCTTAGCTCCGACGTCATTTTTTTCGAACAAAATAACACGTCTAGTTTCATCTCTCTGCACTCTTTACTCCACTTGATTAAGCAAAGTTATCTAAGTGGACGACGAATGAAAATAAAACATACACTTTCGTAACATAACGTGCTACATCGTAGAGCGTGACCTCGTAACATCGCACAGACGAAAGTCCACGTTGTTATTTCGCTAAATTTTAAAGGGTAGATCGCTTATACATAAGTGTGGAAAACAGTAGATGACTCAAAATAGATCCTTGCGGAACACCGGCTGTTGTGGGTAGGAAATTAGGCAGTTTGGAGTTTGCCAAAACAGCTTGAGACTTCTTGAATAAGTTTCACAGAACCACAAGTGATCATTCAAAATAAAAACTGTTTTTTTTTTTATTTTTCTAAGGAAATACTATGGGGAACAGAATCGAAAGCTTTAGAAAAATTTTAGCGACACAAAAACATAGCGAAATAAAAACATGCCAAACTAGAATCTTTGAATTCTTTTCAGGGAACCATGAGTCATTGTATAATGTGTACAGGTACAACTGAACCCGATTTAAATCATCTGATATCTTACAATAGATTATTAAGCAACATGTTGGAATATTGTTTACCTATCAATCAAGTGACATGAGAACATTTAACCCCAGGATCCTTAGGGGTCAGCTCCCCATTTCCCCAAAACTTATTATCTGCCTCAACAAGCTTCTTACTGTCAGATAGAATATAGGCATTCGATGAGTGCAAGCATAACAAAGAGTAACATTGATTGATCATCTACACCGCCTAGCCCTTCATGTGGATTCAAAACTTAACATTGTTTGACCCATTTGGCCATATTAACATCAAACAAGCAGTCTTTTCGGAATGATTGATGATCAAAATGTCTTTTCACACAACATATCTGCCAACTCATGTCATAACAAATCCATATTTTGTCCAGGGATGACGACGACTATAGACAAACACGTGTCGCTTTAGTTGTATTAATCAACATTAAAAGGATAATAACAATCCCTAAATGATCCATCGTAAATCAAAATGTGTCAGACTCAACATCAAATCAATAGTACCTACTATTAAAATTTAAAACAGCCACCAAAGCGTCATCGATGAAAAATCGTAAAACTTAATGAGCACAAAAACGTCATACTCGTCGCATAATATAAATGACATCATTCTCTTATAACTTCAAAAAACTCCTCCATCTACACAATGCACACAACAAGCAAGCAGCGTGTCATAAGCAATTTTGCATTCTTATCGTTCGAGTAAATAATGAAATCAGCCGACGAAGTCCTGAATTTGTCCTACATTTCAAGAATTATTATTCTAACCAACACATTGACGTTTAAAAAAATAGAAGAAGTAAAAACACACCCTCACAATCTCGATTTTGTACTATTTTTTTTTTTTTTTTGAAAGCAAAATCATTAAACAGCAAATTTCCCGCGTCACAAATTCAATTCAAAGAGCTTTCTTATCAAATGCGATTTGCTACGACATATTAGAAGCTTTTTGTACTAGAATTATGGTGACCATCCGTTCTTTTATAAAATTATTCGAGGATTAGTTTTATGTTTCGTTAGATTTAAACAAAATTGGTTCTATTTTAAAAAATATTTTAGATCATGGAAGTGACTCCAGACATGCCAATTATAACAGTTTTGTATCATAAAAGTACTGTTTATGCGGCCCCGCAGGGACAGGGCCCTCCGCCGGTGGGCATACTTCAGGCACTCAGAGTTTTTTTTTTTTTTAAGTCGCGCGAAGCACGTTAGCTCACATACACTTTTAATGGCGAAAAACTGTTATAAATTGGTATGTCTCTAGTCTCGTCCATTGTTAATATTGGCCCTTAACTGTTCTACAGGAACCTTAGCAAAATACGAATTTCTTTGTTTTGGAATAATGGACTAATTATTTGTGTTCTTATGTTCCTTTGAGTTTTCTATCCGAGTTTCTTAATTGTGTTTATTGTTTATGATTGGATCAACTATTAAAATGGATAACAAACAAGAAAATATTTTGCATCAAATTATGAGCACTTCAGTTCCCTTGAAAGTAACAGTTTCTATTGGCCACACAACTTACCAAATTTAAAAAGCCACGCTATGAAGTGCCACACAAATGTCAAATGCCGTTTCAGAGATTTTATTCACGGGATTAAAAATTCACCAATTTTCCAACGCTTACTGGAAAAATCATGGGAAATGTCACATGAAATGTCAGATTGCTTTCAACAAATAATTTAAAGAACAAACAGAATGAAGGTTAAGGTCGTACACACAAGTATGTGTCGCTGCGAGTTCATAGCGCAGAATGTATTACGCGTCGGCCGCTTCAGCAATCACTGACTTTATTGCATTTGCATTTCTACTTTGTTCTTTTCTCACTAAATCTGATAATTCGTCATCGTCTTTTGTTTTATTTTTTATTTATTTTCTTTTTTCACAGTATTCTGACTGGATCCAGTGATGGGGGATCGTGGGACGAAATCCATTTTCTTGGTAATTTCGACTTTAAAAGGGCAAAGGAAAAACCGACTCGTTTCAATCATTCTTTTTTTCCGAAAATTGTATAAGAACACCTCACAAGTTTCAAAAAATAATTTACGAAGTTGAAGATGAATGTACCTTGTGTATCTTCCATTGTATTTTTGGAAGATATATTTGTATTTAAGGCCAAATGTTTAGACTTAGGTAATTAAAGATAATTGAATTTATAACAACACGAAAAAAAAAGATGAAACATGACTTCACTTTATGTATTTTTTTCGAATTCAAATATCTCTTCAATTTAAGAGAAAGAAGAGAGATAGTTAAAACTTAACAAATTTAAATGAATTCTTTACATATTTAGAAAACTTCGCACTTCATTCTTTATCATGTCTTTATTGAGCAATAGTTTCATTCGTTACAATCGAAGACTTTTGCAATAAAATTTAAATTAAGCTTTTGTTGTCATTTTAATTAAATCACATTTATTTATGTAAGAATTTTAGAAAAATAACTTCAATTAACTAAGTCGTACGCAATGAAAATATTTTTATTTTCTCGTGGGAAATAAAAAGGAAAAAAACAAGAACAATGTATTTTAGAAAGGAAATTTTCGGACTGGTTGAAGGAATTTATTTCAAAAATTCCCCGATCAGCACTGCCCTGGATAGCGTCGTCTAACTTAGCTTTCCAAGTTGGAATTACAAAAAGGGTTCAAAAGAGTGATTCTTTTGAAGAACTTTGATGCGATCACAAGTGGAAATATATGTATGTGTATTGTGTATGTATTTAAACGAACAAGGAGGAGTTATTCCTACCGAAATAACTTCTAACAAAAAACCTAAAATGTGTGATATAAAAAGTCAGGCGTTATAACACCTACCCCGTTTATATGCAGGATCGAGAGCTCGAGTTGGATTAGGGTCGGGTTTTCGACCCAGGATTTTCGTTCCTAAAGTTGAGAGCTCAATTTGGAGTTGAGTTGAAATGGTGTTGAGATACTATTTATTTATTATTTATTAATTTATATATTTGTATGTTTTGTTTAATTTTTCAAAGCCAACAATAAAGTCAACAAAGAAATAAAAACTCAAGACGCCACTAGACTAGACGAGAGCCAATAAAAATTACACACACACACGTAAAATGGTACATAATGTCAAACCTTCAAGCTCGCTTCAACACCTCATGTAAACGGGGTAACTGTTATATATACGAGAAATTGAGATCTGCTTAAAGACGTTATTGTTTAGACGATTCGATTAATAGAACTCAACTGACGTTTCCACCCACCACTAAACCGTGGTATTTGATTAGATTTGTCCATAATCTTCTCCAAATCTATAACATTTACTATACAAATTTATTTCGTAAATCTAGTAGTAGCTGAACGCATTCATTGGAAAATTCATACTTGTTTTGCATTTTTGACAAACATGAAACTGTCTGTCTCGCTTCAACTTCAACTTCATATGAAAAAATGAAACAATATTTTTGTATTTTGAAAGATACTGTCAAAGTTAATCTACTATTTAATCTTTTTGTGCGATGGAAACACTATACATAGATTTATTTAATCTTAATTGAAATAAATCTTTGGTGGAAAGGGAAACAGAAAAAAACAAAAATAATCATTTTTCCAATTTTGGATATCGTCCTTATTCAATGAAAAGCTTTGTCAGGCGTATTCATAGTCGTTTTCTAAACTCATGTTTTATTAAACTGCAGATTAAAATCAGGTATCAAAGGTATCATTTGCCCCATACATAAGAAGGGAGATGTCACAACGTGCAGCAATTATAGAGGTATCACGTTGTTGAGTACCGCCTATAAGATACTCTCCTCTATCCTACAAGACCGGATAACCCCATACGCTAAAACCATCATCGGACAATATCAGTGCGGTTTCATTCCAGGCAAATCAACAACTGATCAGATCTTTACCCTTAGGCAGGCGATGGAAAAATGTCTAGAATTTAACATCCCAACATACCACCTGTTTATAGACTTTAAGGCCGCCTACGATAGCATAGCCAGGGTAGAACTTTACAAAGCCATGAGAGAATTCGGCATCCCAAATAAATTGACACGACTATGTAGGTTGACCATGACCAACGTAACAAGCCAAGTAAAAATAGCCGGATTGCTATCCAAACCAATCAACATCTTTAATGGACTCCGACAAGGGGATGGTTTGGCCTGCCTCCTCTTCAACCTGGCGTTGGAGAAAGCAATCCGTGACTCTGGCACGGCAACAAGAGGGACCACCGTCAACAGGTCCAGCCAGATACTGGCTTACGCAGACGACATCGACATCATCGGAAGAACTGAGCAAGCTGTACATGATTCCTTCATCCAGATCGAGCAGGCGGCACAAAATCTGGGGCTGCACATTAGTGAAGGTAAAACAAAGTACATGGTGGCGTCGAATGCGAGAGGAACAGTTGGTCAAACAATCAAGGTAGCGGAGCACGAATTTGAAGTGGTGCAATCCTTTAAATACCTTGGGTCAATAGTAGCAGCCGATAACAATATAGAAGAAGAAATACGCGGGCGGCTTCTCAAATCCAACAGAGCCTACTATAGTCTGTCAAAGCTCTTCAAATCCAGAAATCTCACCATAACTTCAAAACTGCTGCTGTACAGGACCATGGTCCTGCCAGTACTCACATATGGATCCGAGACTTGGGTGCTTAGCAAAAGGCACTCCGACCTCTTAGCCGCGTTCGAGAGAAAAGTCTTAAGGAGAATTGTTGGCCCCATATGTGAGGAAGGACGATTCCGGAGACGGTACAATCATGAATTGTACGCAATCTACCTTGAAGCAGATATCGTGACAAAAATTAAGCTCGGTAGACTCCGGTGGGCAGGGCACCTAGCTCGCATGAGCGAAGAGGAACCTGCTCGGAAAGTCCTTTGTGGTACATTCTATGGTAGACGACAGCGTGGTAGACCATGCTTGCGCTGGAGAGATGGCGTAGACCAGGACGCCCGGAGCCTTGGGGTGCGCAACTGGATGGCGGCGGCTCGAGACCGGGATGGGTGGAGAGACTTGTTGAAGGAGGCCAGGACCGGACCCCGGTTGTCGAGCCGACGATGATGAGATTAAAATCAAATGCATCAACGAACACAGCTTAGCAACAGTTTTAAAGTGACTTTGAATTGAATACGCTCTATAATAAGCCCATTTCATTTCTTTTTTAACTGAAAGTAAGTATAAATTGTTTGAACTTATAAAGGTCATGCCTGTATAGAGTATCATAGAATTTATAGAGCTTTTATACAGAATTTAAATGATGATGAATGGTGAGAAAGGTATCCCTGTTTCGGGAACAATGATCCTAAGGAGTTCCTACTAAACGACGGAAATATGGTCACTCTAATTGAAATGCGTAGCAAGTGCGCAAAATCAGGACACGAATATTATATCCCCTGAAACAAGTGTTTTTTTTTTTGTTCAAGGAACGAACAAACGTTTTCCTGCTGATGTGTGCAGTCTTGTGAAATTAAAATATTTAGTTCCTTTAGAACGAGTGCCCGTAGTAGACGATTTTAGAATATTTTACAATCTCGGGGTTAACTCTCTCAACTCCTTAATAAACCAACAACACTGAAAAAGAAAACCTTTATTTTTGCGACGCGGTATATAATATGTAGTTTATTCGAAAACGAAAAAAAAAAAAATAAAAAGTATATTTACAACGAATATTGTTTTAAGTCTATAGAATTAATTATTTTGTTTATAAACAAATTTTCGACATAGAGTGTATTATTATATCTGAGCCTAAATATCACTCGTTCGTGCTTTAATAAATTATTAATCAGTTAATAAGGAGTTTCATGGAAATCGAGTTCATGTAGACACAAATGTAACGTTAGAGTCGAATAGAAGGATAAAATATTTATTTCTTAAGTGCTGCAAGTGACATTCGTAAAGGGAGGACATTACTGACTTAAAGGCACATACCCCCAAAAAAAGACTGATATCGGACAAACGGGTGAAGAAGGAAACCAAAAATAAAGGAAAGGAGATAACACTTGACCCAATAGGTACCCGAAGTATCTGTTTCTGAGCGCTCGACAAAACAACCTTATCGAAAATGCCTGACGAACGGAGTGTGATTGTAGACACTTCGAAAGGTAGGTTAATTTTGTATAAAAGGGGGGAGGGGGGAGGTGAGTGTTTTAAAGGCTATGTAAGAAGTCGAATGAAATAAGTCAGAAGGGATCAATAGAAATGTTTACACAACTTGTTGAATACAAAACACTAGACGAACTAGAATAAGAAAACAAACAAAAAAACTCGTCAAAAACTAAACAGAAAGGCAAGTGCATGTGGATGTTAAGCTTTTATATATACGCAATAGCCTCTATACGATGGAATTTAGAATCGTTTAGTTGAACAACTTTTGAATGGAATCTTCTTTGTATATGCATCATGTAAAATTGGACTGGGTTTGGGGTTGCACTAGGGGCAGCATGAGGGTGCTTTCGTTTATGGTTTTTGTTTGCTTTTTCCTCTTGGTTTTGATTTAGATAGTCAACCTTCACCTGACGGTGGTATGGCGATTGTGGTTTGTGGTTTGGACTTTGGCAGTATGGTGTGGCAAGGAATTGAAAATAACTTTATAAAGCTGGTTTTTATGGTGTGTGTGTTTTTATAAATTTTAGCTGGTTAAAATTGGTAACTGTATTTAATTGTTTTACAAACTTTACTTTTTATTTTATTTATTTAAATTTGAATTCAGTTTTTAGTGTATAAGATATTCGTTGTATCAAAATAAAAAATTGCTTGTGAGTGAATCAGCAAAGATTACATTCATTTTTGTTAAAAGAATTAAAAATTGAAATTCTTTTGAGTGAACTCTCATGTACTTTTCGAGATGTATTTTTTGTTGTGGTTTTTTGTGTGTTTTAATTTATTTGTTCAATTTGTATTTCTGAAACCGTTATACCTCCTCGATGGGGACGAAATTCGAAATGTTAAAATCTGGAATGACATCAATTCAGATCCCGAATGCAAAACTCACGAATGATAGAATCCTGAATGTTTTAACAAATCTGGGGTAATAAAGCCACATTCGATATTTCAAAATCAAAAATGTATTTACTCTTTTCGTTACAGGATTTAAGTTTGGAAAGGATTTAGAATCTTACAAATAATTTTCTTTGGGGCTGCTACGAACATTCCAATGATATTATTTCCAAAATCTTAATCTTGGATGTGAATATCGATTTACAGTAAGCGCGTCTTCTCAAAAAATTGACATATTGGGTTTTGTCTTACTATTTACCTACCAATATCCCGATTTTTCAATTGAAACATTCTGATTAAGGTATTTTAAAATATCACGCGATTTTACGCTATGAAAAAGCGGATGAAAATGCAGGATTACAAAAAGTGGGATATTGTACGTCAAATCATGGGGATTTCGTTTACTTTAAAATTTTGCATTTATAAATGCATTTTTTTATCAGATTTTTGCCATGCGAAGGTGCTTGCTACAGTCCTATATTTTTTTCGATTCGCTTGTTCGTTCTTTTAAGAACGAAAGTGATTAAATTACAGATAAACACAAACAACTTTAGTTCAAAACAAGGAAAGTAAGAGAAGTCAAGCCAGTTTCAGTTGAAAATACTGAAGAAGTACTATAATACTGTTGAAATTAATTAATAGATCGAGAATGTTTTCTACATTCGGGGTTTTTCATTTTTGTAAATTGAAGTTTGTTCAAATTTTTATAAAAATGTTTCCGAAGCACATCGAGCTACACATACATAAAAAAAAGGTCTTTTCAAGTCCTATGCTCAAATTTTAACTTAAAGCTTGGGCAAGGTCTACTTCTCGAGATACTTTCATCCAAATTGATTTTAAGATTTTACTGAATTTGATTCCAAAACCTATGTATAAAAGTGTTTGAATAGCGGCTTAAAATTTCTTCTACTCAAAACAAGAATATTCTTCGAGGTTTAATTCTCGAAATATTCGCATCCATTAACTGTGGTATAATAATGTAATTGGACTTGGAACCAACCTTTAAAGGCTTTGTATGGCGATATTTTTCGCAACCAATCCTCGCAAAAGATTGCAATTTTCAGTCCAGAATACAAAATCAGCAGACCTTTCCAGCATGCATTGATAATTTTTTGACACATTTCTCAAATTTTCGTATTGATTTTTGAAAAAAAAATTAAAAAAATGTTTTGCAAACAGAATATATTTTGTATAATTTTTGTCAAAAATATTCCCGTTCAAAAGAAAGGAAACAAAATTAAACTAAAAGCTTGTGGAAGGTCTGGTTCCCGAGATATTTTTTGATCCAAATTTCTGTCCTCTAACTCAACAAATGTGTTCGAATAGCTATATTTCCGCAATCGAGCCTCGAAACTGGGTAGGGTTTTACAAAATGTGTGTTATATTTTTCAAGTCCTGTCTTAAACTTAAAACTTAAATATTCTGCAAGCTTTGGTCATCCGAAAAGATATGCCTATCGTATTTTTGTATTTTACATGCAAATTTTGTTAAAAGCGTACAATAAATCACGGCTATTTTCGACTTTCTCGTAAACAATTACGAATCAATTTTTATGCATACAGAAGTTTCTTAAAAAAAAAAACAACAAACGCACTAAATTTGGTGAGTTAACTCTGAATTTACTGAACAGATGCTTTTGATGTTTTATCCACGAGTTTGTTTGGTCGTTCCGCATCCATTCTCCACCGAAAAACTGCTCCCTCAGTTCACCGTGGGTTAATTTACTTCTGTAGTTAGCTAACTCTGTTTTAACTCACCACTAAAAAACTGCACCTTCACATTTTTCATTGCTGAGATAAATCAGGGTTTGTTTATACTGCAAATAATTTGAACTCGTAGTAGTTTTTCAGTGGAGAATTAACTTTCTTCTTTGAAATCGAAATTGACATAGCGCCATACTTGGAGTCTTCAATAGTTGTAAGTATTCCACGCATTAAGCATGTTCTGTCAAAAATATCTGTTCAGTTAATCCAGAGTTAGGTCAACTAATGTGTTAACGTGGAGATAATTCAGAGTTAGCTTGTGGTTTATAAACTGACTGAAACAAAACTTTTTTGAGTACGTTCTTATTTTAACTTGAAACTAGGCTTATCCTGGACTGAATTCTGGGCCTTAAAACTTTAAATAATTTCGCACATTAAAATTTTGCATTTTTTTTTAAATTGTTGATTCTAAAACGGTTTTGTGATTAGTTTTAAAATTTGTTTTAAGATTAATGTACAGGTATATGCAAACATATCAATTGCTCTGCTCTGAGCAAGTGATCCGTTTTATTCATATCCCCTATTGTCTAGTAAATTTCAAGAGAGAAAATTCCATATTTGAATGTTTAAACATATTTTGAAACATTAAGGGTCTGTTTCACAATGTCTGAGTAAAGTTCCAGTTACTAAAGTGACATTTAAATTATTAACAGTTTATTGTAATAATAAATGTATGTGTTAGTTAGTTTTCTAGACAAAGTATTTTTTTAATAATGAAAAATTTAAAAAGGTAGTTAATATTTTCGTTGTCATGGAAATTTGATAATCGACACTTGATCTGACCATTAAAATACTTAGAACTTTACTTATAAGGTTGACTATTCAGTTATTGTGAAACGCAAATGAGGTTGTTAATTGAAGAGTAAGTTAAATGTAACCTAATTGAAACTTCAATCAGACATTGTGAAACAAGCCCTAAATCTTTAAAATTCTAAGTTAATTGGGCAAGTACGTGTAAACCCAGTCCGAAACTTTATTTTTTTGATATAACGTTCTCTACCCATTTATCTTATTGTTACTGTTATTGTTGATTTCGAGAAGACGTTTTCTCTTTTTTTGTTGTGCATTTGACCAAAATTCTTATCAATTCAATTAAAATGTTTCAGATAATTTATTAAGTGGAAACAGAATACTTTTTGTCATTTAATTTAATCTTTTTTTCCTCCTAAATGAAATCCAGAACCAGTCCAATCAAATTCAGTAAATTGATTTAGTTTGACCTACCCCCCCCCCTCCTCCCCTCCTCCCCTCCTCCCCGTCTCCCTCCCTTTGATATATCACATTTCGAATCGATAAAACACTCAAAACCACACCAGGATCAAAACATTTAACAAATTATGCAAAAGTTTCAATGAAGTTAGCAGAATTTTCCAACAAGAAAAAACTTCATTCCCACAGGAATTCTGTATACTACTTCGACTATCGACATACAAAAAAAATAGCAAATTCTTTATTTAATATTTGCATTTCCCTTTGCGAGAATAAATAACAAATAGGGTACAAAGGTTCAATCTCTTACGGTTAAGAATGGATTTAAAAATTGTCTCTGGAGGATTTTAAAGTTTTTTAACAAATGTCTGTGTGTGAAGTAATATTTTCGTTGACAAGTGAGTCAGTGAATTAGTCTGTCACTTCTATTAAGTCTTTTGAGACGCCGCCGCCGCGCCATGGTCCTCATATGATAAACAAACCATAATGGGAAATTCAATTAATAAATCATGAGCAAAAGTTTCTCTAATTCAAATTTAAAATTTTGGTTTTTGGGGAAAGTTATTTGTTCTGATATCCGCAAAATGTTGAGGATTCTAAGCTTTCTGCAAACAATAATTTCACCATCGATTCTTTGTAGCTTTTTATACTAACATTACGTCTGCGCACATTAAACCCAAAGAAATCCCTGAGTAAATTTTAATATTGTAATTTATCATAGTTGCAAGATTTTTTTAAAACTTTTGGATAAGATGTTAAAATTGTTTAGGTGAATTTTAATTTCTACAGGTAGGTAGGTAGGTACATGTATTCATCGTTTCATTTTGATAAATTCGTATACATGATCCACAGAGAATTTCATCTTAAATGCAGCTGAAACCTGTGGTTTTGCTGCAAATTAATTTCACATGTTTTAATTCTTAGTGAATTTAATTAAGTTTAATATGAAAATAAGCTCAATTTGCGAGAATATACCTATACATAAATTAAGCCAAACCACAGCATACATAAATATAAATTCAGAGAATTGAAGTAAGGAAAATTGTATTACAGCAAAACCTTGATGAATCTCTTATAAAGGGTGTTTTTTAGACGTGTGGTTTTCAATCTGGCGATACTTTTTTCGCAGTTGATCTTTTTGACGGTTGTCACTTGATTTATGCTCATAAATAGTTTGGTTTGCCATTTGATAATAAATAGACTTACTCCTGAACAACGTTTGCAAATCGTGGAAAGTTATTACCAAAATAATGGTTTGGTTCGCGCGACGCATCGCGCGCTGCGTCCATTATTCGGTCGACATAATCGAAAAATCACATAAATTCGATCAACCATGGATCGGTTTCGCACCACGTTTACTCTAGTAGATAATGCGCATCCTCAGAGACGCGCGCCGTACAGTGCGCACCGAAGACTCTATTGCTGCTGTGGAGCAGAGTATAGAAGAAGACCCGAATGAGTCCATCAGCCATTGCGCGCAACAATTGGAGCTGTAAAAATTTAGCCCGAAATCATTTTTAAAACATAATGGCAAACCCTTATCTTTATAATAAAGCTAAATTCTTAGCCATAACATTAAATTATATGCAATTTATTTCTTCTTGAAAACCACACGTCAAACAAAAACACCCTTTATTTATCTATACGTGCCGGTGCATCAACATTACCTGATAATAAATAAACTGTGAGTGTGTTATCCCACAAAAAAACAACGAGCTTTCGATCTATTTATAAAAGTTAGAAAATTGATTTTAATGCAGGATTGGTAAACATTTAAAAAATTGTCTTAGGTTAAACCATAGTTGGTTCATTCTGAATCTAGGAACTTTCCACAACATTCGTACAACTTGGAGCTCCTTACGAAGCGTGCGAGATTACTTATTTCAACAGTCGTAATCTTCGAGATTGATGTTACGTACAGAGGAGATGAGGCATCCATTCTTCCTCTTCTTCATCCATACAGCTCCTGCAGAAATCTTTTGAAAATTGAAAATACTCCGAGTCTCGTTGCATGCTTGCCCATCAAGCAGTGCCCGGTAATGACACCTATTACGGAGCCGATGTGCAGTCTGCTTAGAGGTATTAAACTCTTGGATCGCTTCAGATCTAGCTTTGGCCATATCTGTTTTGTCGCCACGCAGGTGGTGATGTTGTTCCAGTTTCTCTGTTGCACCTTGCTCCCACTTTAAGTTTGCACGCAGCAATGGGAATTCATATACTTGCTCTCTTTGGCAAAATAGTTAGTGTTGTTCCGTTTCTGGTGAGTTCGTCAGCCGTTCAATTTCCTGGAATGTCCCTTTGGGCCACCACCAAGCAGAGGTGAATATTAAACTTCTGTGAAATCTCAATGAGAGATGGCTGACAGTTAAGGGCTGTTATAGAGTTGGTAGAGAGAGAATCCAGGGATTTTATGAAGGCTTAGCTATCTGAGAAGATGCGGATATCTGTGTAAGATATCACGTTTTGTTTAAGCCAAGACAGTAACTTCTTTTACCGCCAAAAGTTCCGCCTGCAACACGCTACAGTGATTGGGAAGGCGAAAGGAGAGATTTAAATTCATCTTGTTTTAGTACACACCTCCACCAACCCCGTCATCAGTTTTTGATCCGTCCGTGTAGAAATTGATTGATTCATCTTCCAGGAATGCCCGATCCTCCCAGATAGATCTGGAGGGTATGGTGACCTGAAAGTTTTTATTTTAAAAATTGTCTTATTTTATCAGAAATATTTTTATTAAAAAAAAAACGATATGAGCTACAAAATCAAGGTTTCCAAAACTCATTATAAATTTAAATTTGAAGTATTTAAGATTTTCGTGCGCACTAACTTCAAACTCATTTAATCAAAAACTTAAATAAGGACAAAAACTATTCGACCTAGAAAATAGGGGATCAAATAGCAAAATTAATTAACTCCGGCAAAAAGTAAGAGGCGTGCTCCAGCTGAACTTTTTGAATTATTGATTGAGCCTGATGTGGCAACAACCTTTGCAATTTGTATATTTTATTTCAAAGCAGAGGATGTAAAGATACATTCGCCTGGGAGTTTTAATTTGTAAGGCTAACAATTTATTCACTAACGAATTTCACCGTAATTAATCTACCAATTAATTCTAAAAATATGTATCAACAAAATATTTTCCACAGAACTATGTCAAAACCGGAAAGTACATATTCTATGTATTTATTTCCGTCAACAACATATAATTCCACTTTAGAAAAACAATTTTAAGTGCTACATTGCGTGTCAATCGCATAGGTAAATAAATACCTTGAAACATACAATAATGTGCAAAAACTTTTTTGTCAATTTTCTCTTTGGGTGACAGTTCTCAGAAATTCGGAGCTATTACTGCTTTTAAACGATGCAATTTCTATTTGGGATTTTTAAGATGGTTGGCGAGGGACCTATTGTGGTGGCTGGGGTACATAAAATTGCTGAGGTTGAACCAATTGCAGAGTTATCGCTCATTCTTCTTTGCACTTTTCCTATGTGTTTTATTTTCATTCATCGAATTTTGTCTACCCCGGCCACTACATACGTCCCTAGCCGACGAGCTTAAAAATCGCAAGAAAAAAATTGCACCGTTTAAAAGCAGTCTTTGCTTCATCAGTGAGCAATTTTAATGACAGCTTGTGAGTAGGGAGGGTTAAAGATACGGAAGGAAAGCAACGATGACATCTTCGTTGTTGAATTAACTATAAAATAAAGTGATTTACCAAAGACGATGTTCGCATTCGACTCACTTCTCCAACTTTTTTTAACATATTTGTATTTTATCTCACTCCCACTTCATGGTGACAAAACGATGGTCAAGATTAGTAGAATTTTTTTTATAAAACTTCTTGTTCTTTTTTTGACGTTTTCTTTAGTGACAAGTATTTTTTCTGTCTGTATTATTTCTTTGCACTTAAAGCCCATTTGCTTTTGTTCTTCATAAGAAATTATGTGACAGTTTACGGTGAGGAAAAAGTAGAACATAAGCGTTTAAGTAGAACATAAATATTTATGTTTCGTATCAGCAAACGGCTCTAAATAATAAAAAAAACTGAGATTTTAATTTTGTTAATGAACAAATTTCTAATTAATACTTTGAAGAGCACAGATTTGTGTTTTGTTTTAACGATGCAAGGCTGATCGTCAGAGTGAGTCAGTTGTGTTCACACATAAGTTTGTGTCTGGAACAATAGAGGTTAGATTCATGTCAAAAAATGTTAGAGGATTGAGTCCAATACGAATATCGTCAAAAATAGCAATAAATCCCTCTCTCGTTTTTCACAAACGTAAAAAACAATTGTGTGAGTGCCGGGACTCAAGGTTAATATGTGTAAACATCAACGTGCGCGGATCCAAAACGGACTTGTTTTTGCTTGAAGGGGATCTTAAGATTTTTTTCACTGAACGCACCCATCCTAGTATGCAGATCGTAACGTTGCACACCGTAACGTTGCACGATGTAACGTTGCACACCGTAACGTTGCACGATGTAACGTTGCACACGAACGTTCACGTTTTTTTTTCACTCTACCGCCAGCATAGATGTTTACACATCAAAAATCATCACTTTGTGGCTACTGACGTTTGTTTATTTATTTTAAAAAGAAAATATTACCAGTACCCGCGTTCGGTTGGCAGTCGGATGGGCTCTCTACCTATTCATAAATGTTCACACAGCTTTGATTTGTTGAGGTATCAGCTGGCATACGTTGTTTTTCAACAAAGGATTTCATCAACACACAAACCTATCTTTATAATTTTGGATAGTTACCCGAACGTGGCCATTGTTTGCGATGATTATCAATTGTATTGCTTTTAAAATAAGACATCGAATACCAATTTGAGGAAACAAAATCTTTTAAAGAAAAGAAAACGTCACATCACTCATGACGCTGACAGATGCATAAAATTCCCTATTTTCTAGTCTATCCAACCAAAGTCGATGTTTTCTTTAGCTGTATGTTTAGTTGTATTTTATTACGAAAGTCTCAATGATGAAACTGAACACAACCATCGATCAAATTTCAAGCCATTTTGAATTTTCGATCTATGATGTTAGCCAAACACCGTCTGCACCTAATAAAAGCCGAACATTTACTCGTTAAGTCAACTTTAGCCATCTATTATTAATATAAATTGCCAAATATAATGAGTGAATTGTGGAATTGTTATGAAATTAACAAAATACATTGAAATATCCGAAGAGTTTGGGCATATGCTCTGTGTGAATGCAAAATAAAAAAAAAAATCTTTTCTTTTCGAGCACAGCACTGTTAAGTTAATACGAAAACATATGACTACAAGTTTAATAAAAAAAAGTAATCAGTCTTTGTTTTCAAAACGGGACAAGTGCCAAAAATTAATTCCAACCTCTATTCTATAGGGTAGTTGTACTGAAACATCAAAAATTGCAAAATTCTCATTCAGATGGAAATCCTATGATCTTATTATTATTTACATTATAAATGTAAAAGTTTGTTTCACTGTCTGTTTGTTCCTCTTTATGTCAAAAAATACCAAAGTGATAGTTATGAGAATTGGTGGAGTGAGAGATTGGAACATGATGATTTATACTACGTTTTCACCAAGAGGTAATCCGGGATTTAAGGTATGAGATTTAAAATTAATCTTGAAGTGTTTTCACCACAAAAAAGGAGATTAATTTGACGTTTTCAGTCTGAATTGCCATTCAATTGTCAACTCAATTTGACAAGAGACGGAAAAAACAATTTTTGAGCAATAAAACAACTAATTTTGAATAAACTATTTATTAAAAATGAGTCTAGTAACCTAAATCTATTGTTATCACACCATTTTATTCTTCAAAATAACATTAGAGTGAGTAAATTTAATAGGAGAATCCATAATTACAGAAAAAAAACACAATTTTTCGGCCCACTCTTCAATGAAAAGCTCCCCATCCTCCAGTGTCTAGGTTGTCCGTTGTTTTTTTGTTTGTTTTGGTTGTTGCATTATCTAGAATTTGTATTGTTTACCAAAATATTATTATAAATATATGAAATACATTGTAAATACTTGCATTTTTATTCCTACAGCCAACGCGCAAAAATATTTTATAATTTTTTTTGATTTCAATGGAAAAACTGACGTTTAAAAGGGTGCGTTCTACAAAATTAGGATTGTTTGATTTGACAATTTCCTTCTTGCAAGAAGATTTCAATGAGATTTATTTTAAATCTTCATTTGAGGAGATTTAAATTTGTATGGTAAATCTTCGAGATTTGAAGAGGATTTATGCTAAATCCTCTTAAATCGCGATTTAGTGCTCAGTGAAAACGTAGTATTAGATGAGTCTTTTTGGCAGAAATAAACTATTTAAAATATCAGTTGAACAAAAATGAAATATATATTTGTGTCAAAAGTTCTGGGGATAAGTGATTTTGGTGATAACCAACGCATTTCTGACATTTTGAATAAAATTTCAGGTTTTTTTTGTTTGGGAAAGGCTTCACAAAAATAATCTAAGCAATTTTATTTTAGGTAACGTCAATATCGTTGGCTTATGCGAGTAATTGGACGGACTTCTGAAAGATTGTGCCTCTAGTTTTGACGGCAGAGTTTTTTACTACTCTTTCAAGAACGATGTTAAAGAAGTCGCATGACAGCGCGTCGTGTCGCCTTGTCTAAATTCATTTTTGACATCAAAGGTGTCGGTGAGGTGATTATTTCACAATATAGGCGGAAAATTTTAAACAGCCTAATGTTAAGGTGTCAGCATATGATATGATATGGCGCAAAACATCGAGTGTAGCTTCGACTGTGTGCCACGTAGCGCCGTCGTGTTGAAACCAAATGTTGCAAGAAAAAAAAATTCGTTCAACATGACCCGATAACGATCGCCATTGACTGTAACGGCCATTCCTTGCTCATTTTCGAAAAATGGCCCAATTATGCCTCTGGACCAAAATCCGCACCAAACAGTGACTCGTTTTGGGTGTATCGGCTTTTCAATGTTAGCGTGCGGGTTTTCTGTGCCCCAAATGCGACAATTTAGCTTGTTTACTACCCGCCAAGATCAAAATGAGCTTCATCTGAAAAGATGATTTTTTTGTCAAAAACGGCATCTTCTCTAAGTCGATCGCAGGCCCACTTAGCGAAGCGTATACACTACCATATTCGTTCAGCGGAAGGATAAAACTAATTATCTGTCAAATCAGACATGGGCTAAGTGTTACCATTCACGAAATAAGCACTAGTTGAAAAAAAAAACGTTAGATGGTGGACCCTTTACTATAGTTAACAATTTACGAACTTTAAAGGTCTTTACCAAAATGTTTTTTAGTTTTAAGCAATTTTAACTAGTACCTATCATATAAAACCAATTTTCTTAATAAACTCCAGCTCAACACATATAAGACAGTGACAGTTCGTGCAAAAAAGTTTCATATTTGCCATTGTCAAAGTGACAAATGGAGTTAGTATGATACTAAAAAAATAATATAGACATTTGGCGATTTTAACATTAATAAAATGTTAAAAAGATAGTACCTACGGTGCTATAACTTCTTTAAAATTTGGAAAATCCTGTTTTTAACCTAGCATCATACTAAATATCTTTAACACCATATCAAATCGTTTGACAACTTTTCGCCATAATTTCTTTAACTCAAATGTAAGGGAATTGTACATAACACCCTGTGAATAGAAAATAAAATTGACAAACCCAAAGTTTGGTATCTATGACTATCTGACAAATTTGCTTAGCAATTCTATTTTTGTTGTTTGTGAATTGTTTTTTTGTGTCTATAAACATAATAAATGTCCACAAAGGACTTTCACACTAATGAAGTCCTGCACGCAAGTTTTGATATTAATTTTAGCTATAAATACCTTTTTTTTATAAGTGCTCAGGGGATATGAATTTTTGTTTACCTACACGAGTAATTTTAGAAGTCTAGCTAGAATATTGAAACATTTTAATGAGAAGGTTTACTTAGCATACACAATACACGGTTAATGTTTTTAATACAAATTTACTACATACACATTAGGTGAATGCTGAAAAATAAAAAAATATCTGTACTAGGAAATAAATGATTTTCTGTAGTTTATTTTAGCTTTTTAAAGTAAGAAAATATCAACTTGGAAATTAAGTTGCTACTTAATTTTCTGATTTGTACACACAGTTTTGTAGCCGTAATACATAGTTACTGATTACTGATGGAGGATTTAATAGTGGTTAAGACCTTTTCAAAGCAATCGGGTTGCTGTATACATTGAAATTGGATTGTTGTAGGTTTTAAGACAAATAATTTGAATATCATTTGTGAAGTTTTAAAAATGTAAGTTTATTTTTAAATAAACGTCAAATATTTTCAAAGATGTCCATCTTTCACAATGTCTAAGTCGAATTCTCATTAGTAAACCGATACACACACATTTTGGCACTTCACAGGAGAGAAGTGTTAAAATTTTCTTTTGACCCATCTGAGCGGGTTATAAATTCAATACTTTACTGAGACATTGTGAACCAATTGTTACAAAATTTAATATAAGTAAATTAAATAAATATGAGTACATAGGACGTTCATAACAATCTTGTGACATGCACACATTATCTTAAATTATATTCGTAGGATTGCATTTCTATTCATAAAAATAAATCAATACTTATACCGAGACAACCTTAAATTTGCTTCAACATTAAATAATGAAAATGGATATTTTGTTTTAGATCACGACGAAAATGAAAACGAGAAGAACTATTTTCCCTATACCAACCCAACTCAACCCAACTTATACCTACTCATGAATGTGACATTAAGTGCTTGAACTATGCATCACATGGTGCGGATGGTTGACTTTTTTATCACGTTAATTAAAAATAAGCGAACATTTAACCCTCTTAAGTGAACATTAATGAAGAGCGAGAGGTTTTTTTTTTTTTGTGGAAATTAGCTTAGACGTTCTAGATTTAGACCAACAAAAAAAAAAAAACAAACTGAAATTTATCTCTTATCAATTATTATGACAGAATTCATTTTCCATTTAGAGTGGCATGGTGATTTATAAGAACATTTTAGTTAATAGCTTTAAAGTTAGTAAATTGCTGACTAGTATCGTGATAAAATTTTAACATCAGGTTGTTTAAAATTTTGCGCCATTTTCTTTAAAAAAAACTGCAGCTTAACACACCCAAAACAGTGACAGTTCGTGGAAAAAAGTCAGCAAACATAACTTAAAAAAAAAAAAAAAGTGACAAATGGAGTTAATACGGTATTAAACAAATAAAATTGGCATTTGTTGATTTTAACTTTGATAAAATGTTAAATAGACAATATCTGATCCAACTGACCAAGGAGCTCACAGATCATGACCATAGACAACGCCAACGCTACAGAACGATGAATTCTAATCTCTTATGGCCCAAATTGAACCATATTGCCCCAAACGACATGTGGTTTGAGCAGGACGGAGCTACGTGCCACACAGCGGACACCACGATTGACATTCTGCATGAACGATTTGAGGTTAAGGTTATCTTTTGCAGAGGTGACATGAATTGGCCACCAAGGTCATGCGATTTGACCCCGCTAGACTTTTGCTTCCAGGGTTTCCTGAAGTTACAGGTCTATGCGAATAAACCACAATCGACAGATGCCCTTAAGGTCAGCAAAACACAGGCTATGGGGTTCAAGTTCAGCCGGATCTATGCGGAAGAGACATTGAAAATTGTACCGCTCGGATCCGTGCCACCGTAAAAAGCCGCCGAGGACGACATTTAAACGATGTCATATTCCATACATACAAGGGCAAACAAACAACACAACAACGAAACATGTTTTTCTGTTTCGCCTTTGTTTTTTTTTTTTTTTGTTTTGCCTGGTTGGTGCGTTTTGGTTCAAAAGAATCAATTAATTCTTGTTTCATATAACAGAAAAACACGTTTTGACTGATTTGGTATGATTTCATTCTAAAGCTTTAGCTCTGGTATAAAGGTTTTTCGGAAATTCTTAAAACATATGTGTACAATACAAAGCTCTCTTTCAAAATTCAGGCAACACGGAATTTTATTTAAGTTTTGTTTTAATTAATTTTACTATTCAAAATGTCACTTGCTTCTAACTTGATTACTATTTTAACAATGCAGTATCCTGCAGCCATGTTTTCATTTCACCTTTTGAAGTTCATAGTTTCTGTAGAAATTAATATCGCCCGCTTTTCACCTTGTTCATTTGAACCACTGTATTCAATCGAACCCCACTGCACTTAAGCGAAACCATAAACATTGGTTGGGTAAAATTATATAACTTAAAATAAAGGAAATATTCATACCTAACCCTTAGAGCTCTTGTCATAATATTTTGTATCATATTGAAAAATCATTTCCGGCAAGTACCTAATGGATTCTGATTTAAAAAAACAAAAAAATTAAAATGAGCGATGCAAAATATGCTTCCACACACGCACACACACACACACACACATACACACACACATTAATATAATATAAAAGCACTTAAAATAATTATGAAGAGCAACAGCCATGTCAATTAAGTACGTACAATGTCGTCATGTGCAGAGGCATATACTTCACTTTAACGTTAATTGAATTATGGCACAAAATGTAGCAACTACCTATGCCAACAAGTGACCGTTGACATTAAAACAAGTTGTTTTTTTTTATCTATGGATGCCCACCCATCTTTCCGCCCGCATATCATTTCCAATTTAAAAATTTAACCAATACGCCATCTCATGAAAGTGGCTGTAATTAATTTAAGTTTCTTGAAAGTTTTTAACCTTAGGTCTCCATAACAAAGAAACTAAATATGCATTTAGTAGCGCGACAGATCGTGGTCGAGGAGAGACAAGGCCAATAGTGACCTTACAAGTTACAACTCTCAACCCGTGTTGGGTTTTTTGTTTTTCAGAAATGGAGGAGAACTACAATTTTGTGACGAATCCGAACGGCTTAGGCTGAACACATACTGAAGCTGCGAGTAGAGCGGTGATGCGAGAGTTGAGCAGAGAAAATGATTTCTTATGAGAGCTCTTTTTATGAGCGTTCTTTCTTTCTTGTTATAAGAGCTCTCTTAAGAAAACATTTATTTGTTTTCGCCGCTCTGCTCAACTCTCGCATGCCCACTCTGCTCTCAGCTCCAGACAAGGGAGACCCTTGGAGGAATTGTTGTCACTTCGCCGCAAGAGGTAATAGCCGGGTTTTTTTTTTTTTTAGGCAGACAGGGCTGAGAATCAAACCCAAACCTACGCCTAAGACATAGCAGTCCTACGCACTAACCATCACGTCACTTAGACATAATTTCTTGTGAAAATGTCAAGAATTATTGTCTGCTTGATCATTTGCCAACGACGAGATTAAGTGGAGAGATCCGATCCCGATCCCGATATCTATCTATATAATGGGTGATTTTTTAAGAGGTTTGGAACTTTTTTAAAAAAAAAAAAACACAAAAAATTCGAAAAAATGAATAAAATATTTATTTGAATCGATAGTTTGAACCTTGCAATTTAATGTTTAAAGATAATTTCATGCAAATGTTGACCGCGGCTGCGTCTCAGGTAGCCCATCCGCTGAGTCCAATTTTGGCATACTCTTTCACACATATCGGCCGGTATCTCACGAATGAATGCATGGATGTTGGCTTCCAGTGCGTCAATCGAAGCGGGCTTGTCCCTATAGACATTAGCCTTGACATACCCCCACAAAAAATAATCTAATGGTGTCAAATCGCACGATCTAGGCGGCCAATTGACCGGCCCGAAACGTGAAATTAACTGTTCACCAAACTCGCCTCGCAATTGCGCCATTGCTTCGCGTGCTGTGTGGCATGTGGCACCGTCTTGTTGAAACCACATATCATGCAAGTCAAGAACTTCCATTTCGGGCAAAAAAAAGTTTGTTATCATCGCTCGGTAGCGTTCACCATTGACAGTAACGCTGCGATTCGCATCATCTTTGAAGAAATATGGCCCAATAATGCCGCCGGCCCATAAATCGCATCAAACAGTGGCTTTTTCGGGATGCATTGGTAGCTGTTGCAATGCTTCTGGCTGATCTTCACTCCGAATGCGGCAATTTTGCTTATTTACGTACCCATTCAACCAAAAATGAGCCTCATCGCTGAACACAAGCAGCGCGCGATGAACATTTCGAACCGAGCACGAATTTTGATAGTAAAATTCAATAATTTGCAAGCGTTGTTCGTTTGTAAGACGATCCATGGTTAAATTGCAAACCAAACTGAAGCTGTTTGACAGTGACACAAGGTACTAAACACACGTCAGCTGTCAAAACCAGTGTTGCCAAAACCAAACCAGCTTAAAAATCACCCTATATATTAGTTTAACTTTTGTGTGTGACCTTATATCTTGAATCCGGCTGGGTGGATTTTTAATTTTTTTTTTTTGAAGGGGACCATTTGTAAATTTGAAATCCGTCCAACCGAAATAAATTATTTAAAATTTCAGTTAAACAAAAATTAATTATATTTGTGTCAAAAGTTTTAGAGACAGTAGTCAAGTTTTAGGTATGATATCCAACGCATTTTTGACAATAAATATATTAAGGCCCAGTTTTTCAGTAGTGAGTTAAACCAGTGCTTACTAACTCTGGACATTAATTAACTAACAGTTAACACAGTTTTAAAATGGAGAATGCATGCGGGACGACTTAACAAACTCTGAGAATAAAACATCAAAAGCATTTATACAGCTAATCCAAAGTTAACTCGTCAAATTATCTCGGGTTTAACTTTAATCTCGAATTGAAAAACTGCGCCTAAAGCCTAATACCCAGACGGAGACAAAATTTATCTCCCATATAAAAATTTTCCCACCTCAAATTTTACCTCGGATTTTTTTCCAAGCAGTACGCAGCTCTAGCGCAAAATTTGACAGTTGTTGTAACCGCTGTACACGAAAAGGTAAACAAAAGTCTCCACTTCATGTTGCGCGGAAAAACAATGCGCGAAGCATTATTTAGCTGGACAAATTTTGACAGCTGATGCCCAAATGTAGTAAATAAACAAACAAACATTAAACAAACAAGGACCTATTAATTAAAGAAAAATAAAATAAAACCGGATAATGGACTTCTCGGAATTTTTTTCGTTTCTCCAACTTCAAAAATTTTCGTGGCTATTGCCAAGTGTTTGTAGAGATTAAAATTGTAGAGATAAAATTTAGTTTTTCCTGATCTGCGTACGTTTTTAAATAAACTAATAATGAAGTCCAGAGGGCTTATAAATCTGGAGATCTGGGTGACCAGTCAATGTCGCCATTTTTTGACTGCACACGTCCAGAGAAATATACCCCTTCCTTCCAAACAATTTTTTTTCTTGTCTCGACCCAACCTACACGCTGCGAATCACCTTGTGTATAAATGTATGTCTGGATAGATTTATTGATCCGCAACTGTTATTTCTGATTAAAATGGAATCTATCAAAATCACTACTTCTTCAAGGACATTGAGGTTTTGTACTTAATTGGGTCATTTCGAGGAAACTACGCAATCTATAACTCAATAAAATAGAAACAACCTGTGCCAGTGACACATTAATCCGGGTAACAGTTTCCATGAAATTCTATTATAATACGAAAGCAACAATCTGTTGTCAATCGTTGTTTCATGACATCCCCACCGCTATACAACTAGTAGAATATAGCTTTGGAGAAAACTTTAAAGGTGATGAAAAACTAGGTCAGCTCCCTCACTACAATCTCACCAAGAAATAGTTTAAGTTAGTTTAAGATTCTGAATTGAGGATTGTATATGTATATACCAACAAGATAATCCAACTTTACCGGATGAGTATTTTTGAGCTTCACTGACGATAATCCATTTTGTTATCTAAACAAACTTCCAACCGCAATTTAAAAGGATTTTCATTATAAAACGGATATGGATGCCGAAAGGGATATGCATTTCATTTTTGAGCTTAAAGTTTTCTTCTTTGGTTAAATTAAAAACTATTTTTGCATGAAATTTTTTTTAAGATTAGATTTCAGTTTTAAAAAAAAGTGTTAAAGAAGCATGCCGTGTTGGTATCTATACATATATAGTAGTTGATGTTGGAATGCAATTTATGGTAAAGATATTTAATGGACTTATCTGAATATTCGAATGATTGAGAAATAATTATATTCTATTTTTTTTTTTGTAAATCTTTCAGGCAAACAAGAACGGGCACTCAGCTACTGTAAGTTTAACCTTTGTAAGTTGTAACTGTTTATCCTGATGCTGTATTATTTCTTTATTCAATCAAATCAATTTATATCCCTCCCTGCATGTTTTATGTTAGAAAAAATATACATACATACATAATATAATAAATTTGTAATAAATTACTGCTAATTATTTTAGAATAGATAATTAAATTTAAATTTGGAACATTGGCTAGAGGCTTAGGTGACTATTGTTTTCTTTTAAAATAAAACCAGACAAGACTTATATCAGCTAAGTCCACTGACATTGTTAAGAGTTATATTAAAATCAATCTGTCTGTTTTGTACTGCTGGTATTACTTTTTGCATAATTTATGAACGGATTACCTAAATGATTAAAGATATTTTTCATAAAAAAATAATTAAAACCTTAATTTTCTTAAAACAAAATACATATTAATTATAAATAAAGAAATCGTGCAACTCAGAACGCTTTACAGAAATGAAAGTTCTTTGGCGATGGAGACATTAATGTTCGGTTTCACAAATATTTAACAGGCTTTTAAATTTTTAAATGACGTATTTTGAATGGAATAAACGTCATTTAAATATTTAAAAGCCCGTTAAACAGTAAAAACGGCTTTATGAAATCGGCCATAAGAGTAAGAGAGGAAAAGAAGAAAATAAGAACACAAATATAGAGCTCTTCCAAGATTTGCCTTTGTCTCTCTCTAATTTGACATCTAAAATCAAAAACAAAATAGTCCCTGGCTGGAAAACATTTACATGCTCTTTGCAGTGTTAAAAATCTGATCATTTGATTAATTTTTGTATTTGGAAGTGAAAACTTATAAATTTTCGATCGAATTACTTATTAATTAGTGTCTAAACACTTGAGTGAACATTTTTTCAAGTGTTTGACATAAAAAAAACTAATTTTTGTTCATATTAATCACTATTATTGAACACCACTCGCTTTCGTACCCTTAACATTTGGTTTTCTTTTCCAACCATGGAGTGCTGTCAGATTGTTATTTTTTTTTTTTTTTTACAAATTTTACACTGACACTTCTGACATTTGGTGGCAGAGGTCCATAGATATAATTGCAATTCTAAGAGTAATGACTTTTCAAAACGTTCCATCTTCACGGATATAAAAACATTCACTACAGGATCGCAGGAATGTGGTCTTGTGGTTAACAACTGTGTGTAACCACACGTTGACAATGCATCATGTATATCTTTAAGGAGAAAATGTCAAAAAAGGCTAAGGTACCTACTTTTTTTTTTGTTTAAAAAACAATACTTTTCAAAATTTGTAAATGCAATATTGTTTAAACTAATATGAAACACCAGATTGAAAAATAATAACAAAATTAGTCTAACCATGTTAAAGATATACGCAAATAACCCAAAAATGAGACCATTTTCTCATAAAACGTTTAGGTAATGCCTATTTCCGTTATGTGAATTTTTTGCCAAAAAACTTGAAACGCAAATACTTTGGTTATTCCATGTACGAAGTTTTAATAAAATCGTAAAAGTCGTTTTTGAGAAAATTTGAAAGAAACCAACACTATTGTATGGCATCTAGCTATTCTAGTTGAGCTAAAACAATAATTCGAATTTCATCTCTAGGAAATCACATAAAATTGCTCTGTCCCAAATTTCATGCAAATCGGACTACCCGTTTAGGCTCTAGCTCAAATTACAGTGGACGCACAGACGCACCGCATGCACCTACACCGACGCACAGGCCGATGGACGGCATGACGAAATCCACTTTTTCGGTCTTCTCGATCACCGTAGTGTTAGTTTTGATTACAACTTCGATTTTTTTTTCTACACGAAACCAATATTTGTCTTATAAAGCAGGTAAAAATGATACATAAAAGCTACAAAATGAATTCTTGTGCAACAATTTAGCATTTAAAAAAGCTATACGGTTTGGGACACTAAGAAAATTATTATTTTCTCGTATTCGTCCGCTTACTTCAGACTTATTTTTAGCGGAAATTTTAATAATTTTTCGAAACCTCTAAAAAGTTTCCGTAAAAATAAGCGACGTCAAAAAAAACTCCGACAAAGCTGAACTTTATGGGGAAGAGCTTTAAATGTTGACTAAGTTTAAGGTTTGTAGAAGGTTTGTTAAGGAGTTAGAATAGCTTCAAAGCAAAGAAATTAAGCGTATAATACAAATACGGAAATTCACCAAAATTCAGATTTATCAACATTTTTTAGAAAAGAATGTCAAATTTTTCTGGTCTAATATATTTTTTCGAACTTCAATAAAAAAGTCAACGGGTTTTTCCGTGGTTTTTTTTTCAGGTAGGTTGAAAAGCTAATTAAAACGTTATGGAAAATCATTCATTTTTAACGAAAAGTCAAGTCCAATAGTTGATCAGCGACAGATATTTTATTATGAGTTTTTTATATATTTCACAGTTTAGGGAAAGTTCATTTTCTAACCGAAGTATCATGAGAAAGCTTGTCCGGCCAGCGGTTTTGTATTAATATGCCATTCAATCTATTTCAAAAACCGTGATGAGATAGATAATCGATCAGTGCTGCCAACCTGGCAAAAAATTCCGTGAAAAATAAAATGGTGCCCAGCGGAAAGTTTTATGAAAATTAAAACTGATCCCAGTCGTTTAAATTGTTTGTACACTAAAATTACTAACAAAGTCTATGCCATTCTAACTTCAATTCAGTATTTCTATTCAGATTCTATTGTTCGATGTGCCGGATAGACATAAGTGTGCGGAATATAATTGTTTCGATATTTTGCGAAATAATTCGTCGGTGGTGTTGAACTCTTGAGCCGGGGAACAATTTTGCCCAACATACTTGTAGGTTATGCAATTCTTCACAAACAAAAATTGAAACATTTATCTTTTTAAGAATAATATATTTTGAGAAAAACGTTACAATATCAATTGTATTTTTTTTTAATGTAATTTTCGATATCAGCGCAATGTAAAGTACTGGATACGTCTTTTTTTTCCAAAAAAAAATCGATAGTTTTCAAGAAATGTATAAAACCTTAATTTTGAACCGTTCCCCCACAACATCAAAAGCCCTGTTTTTGGCGGGCTAAATTCATAGTAGAATTTTTTTTTTTGTTAGGTAGTGTTCACCTCGGGCACATTACAGTTCTAAGGCCCATGTACTGAATTAAAACTTAAATACTTAACTTCAACAAGAGTGCTTATGTTCTACTTTTTTCCTCAGCGAAAACTGTCACATAAGCTATTATGTCAGAAAATGGGCCCGATGTGTACTATCTTGTACCTTACTCATCAAAAATTACTTAACAATTCTAAAAAAACCATCCTGAAGCAGATACAAAATATCTATTTATCAACACCTTGTTAACTACCTGTCAGTCTGGTTTAAGCCCAAAGCGCAGCTGCAAATCGACCTTACTTTTTATTATGGAAGAAATAAGAACCGCAATGGACTGTGTTCACATAATATTTCTAACGCTCTTAAACTTCTCAAACACTTTTTACACTTTTGATACTGCGAATTTGCTTTGGATTTTCTTTAGAGTCCTGTAAGTTAATTCACTGATAACTTAACGGACGAAAGGCAACAATACGTGGTGGCAAACGGTCACTCATCTATCTTTCTCTATGTTTTGAACGGAGTACCGCAGGAATCTATCCTTGGTCCAATTCTCTTCTCTCTCTTTACATAAATGAACTTCCACAAGTTGTTTAACATGATGTGATTCATCTTTACGCTGATGATATGCAGCTCCTGATAATTCGACCTTTGGGGTGAAGAATATGATGCCGTTGACATTATTTTCATTTCACGTTGGTTAAAGAAAAGCCATCTTTGCTCAAACCCTGTCAAATTTACAGCTCTTCCCACTGTCGCAATATCTTTGATTTATCGGTCTTAAACCCATTGTTTTCATAAATTTAAAAGCTTGAAAACGAAACAACATTCTATAGACAATGGTAAACGAAATTTAATTAGTTCAACTCATACAAACTTTATTTAGGAGTAAGATTATATTGTTTCATTTACTCGTAGGATCTCATATATCTTGAATAAATAATACACATTTTTGTTGATGATTTAAAAGCATATTTCCACTTCACATAATTTTTAAAATTATATGCATATGTTTTGTTATAATCATTTCTATACTTAAAGAGAGATGCTGGATTTATACAAAAACACATTTTCTTAATTCAAATGATATGGAGTCTGTGACCCATTTCAATAGAAAAATATGTAGTTGTATATACTTTCTATTCTTCAACTATAGTGAATCCTTTTTCATCTTCAACTATAGTGAATCCTCTTTCATCTGGATGATGAATGGGGGCAGATGAAAACGCTCCAATGACTTTCTATGGGTCATATAGAAAACTTGAATTATTATTATTTGTATCATTTTGATTTTGTTCATCTTAATGAAACAGCAATTGCGAAAGTATACATAAAGCCAAACCCTCACTCGGTGTGAGACATAGAATTATTCTTAAGAGTTTATCATTTGAGTGAAAGAGCAATACATTGATTCATCAAAACTTTGGCATTGGCATCAAGTGAACTTTATGTTTTCCAATCCAGCTGATGCCCGTTTTCGTAACCCAATAGACCTTGGACTTGGGGTACCGCATTTTTAACTGAATGTAAAACTTTAACTATTTATTTTGGCTTTCTTTCTGTGATAATGAAGTAGGCATACCAAATGCAAGGAAAAGCTATGAACACGTGAGAAAATCGAATTCGAGACTTTAATCAAACACACTCAACACACATGCGTACATAAAGTTAGGTCGAAGATTTTGTGGCATTGTGGTTTGTCTGTACCTTTATACGAGAATAAAAACCACTAAGGATATTTTTCTAAATCTTTTTGTATTTGCGTTTTTTTATTTGAATTAATTTCTTATCCTAATGGGTGATTTTTAAGCTGGTTTGGTTTTGGCAACACTGGTTTTGACAACTGACGTGTGTTTAGTACCTTGTGTCACTGTCAAACAGCTTCAGTTTGGTTTGCAATTTAACCATGGATCGTCTTACAAATGAACAACGCTTGCAAATTATTGAATTTTACTATCAAAATTCGTGCTCGGTTCGAAATGTTCATCGCGCGCTGCTTGTGTTCAGCGATGAGGCTCATTTTTGGTTGAATGGGTACATAAATAAGCAAAATTGCCGCATTTGGAGTAAAGATCAGCCAGAAGCATTGCAACAGCTACCAATGCATCCCGAAAAAGCCACTGTTTGGTGCGGTTTATGGGCCGGCGGCATTATTGGGCCTATTTCTTCAAAGATGATGCGAATCGCAGCGTTACTGTCAATGGTGAACGCTACCGAGCGATGATAACAAACTTTTTTTTGCCCGAAATGGAAGTTCTTGACTTGCATGATATGTGGTTTCAACAAGACGGTGCCACATGCCACACAGCACGCGAAACAATGGCGCAATTGCGAGGCGAGTTTGGTAAACAGTTAATTTCACGTTTCGGGCCGGTCAATTGGCCGCCTAGATCGTGCGATTTGACACCATTAGATTTTTTTTTGTGGAGGTATGTCAAGGCTAATGTCTATAGGGACAAGCCCGCTTCGATTGACGCACTGGAAGCCAACATCCATGCATTCATTCGTGAGATACCGGCCGATATGTGTGAAAGAGTATGCCAAAATTGGACTCAGCGGATGGGCTACCTGAGACGCAGCCGCGGTCAACATTTGCATGAAATTATCTTAAAACATTAAATTGCAAGGTTCAAACTATCGATTCAAATAAATATTTCATTCATTTTTTCGAATTTTTTGTGTTTTTTTTTTAAAAAAGTTCTAAACCTCTTAAAAAATCACCCGTTAAAAATAACTACATTTGAAATATAATGATTTTAATTGAATTTGAGTTTGATTCAAGTGCTGGGGGATAATAGGAAAAATCCTTTTTTTTTGGAATTTTGACATCAAAAAGGGACAGAGGGAAAACCGATTCATTTCGTGGGAATTTCTTGTTTATAAAATCTAAACCGGAAACAGATTACCACAAAAATTCAAATTCGTCTTGAAACATTCGCAAAAACTGAAATAAAGTAATAGAAAAAGTTTTTCTTTGCGGGCTAAAAAGGGAATTTTTGCACTAGTTGAAGGAATTTCTCTAAAAAATGACATTAACACTGATTTGAATAACTAGATAAAGGTTATAATATAGATAATTTTTTAATTTTAAAAATTAAACAAATTACAAGAAGTGAATAAAATATAATAAAATAAAATGAGTGGGCAATGGCGTTGTCGTCTGCCTAGTAAAGGTTATAATTACGCCTAAGTGTAATTCACCTTCAATTAGACGACTTTTAGGACGGGTGAGTAGGTTTTGACCAATTCTACATATTGTGGAAGAAGTACATATATATAAATAAACTTGATGGCGTGAAAGCTCATGAAGAGGGCCCTTCTGACTTGTGATTTACAACTCTAAATGTCTCAATCATTCCTGTGTGTGTGTCGTTGTTTGTTTCTAGGAATGGGGGACCTATACAATTTTCTGCCGAATCCGAAAGGCTAAGGTGAGAGGCACTTATTCATGACAAGATATAGATATTGTTGGAGGACTTTTCATTCGCTACCTTTTGCAAGAGGCAGTAGCCGAAGGAAGAGGAATATTTTATTTAATAATATTTGGGGGATCAAAAACATACAACATTTTTCGTCGAAATAGACAAATGGATACCTAAATACTCAAAAAAGAGCTTGTAGCATCAGCTTTACCTTTTCTAAAATTTAAATTGGTTTCAGGTATTTGATTTAAAACTGAAATGATGTCAGTAATCACTAATTCGACAATTCTTGTAATTTCTCTTTTTTTCAATTTATTTTTTTTAACTTTTACATACCTCTATGTCATTGTCTATGTATACGTATAATGTACTTTTACCGTACATTACCCCTGTACATACCTATAAATGGTGTGACTTATTCATGCACATCATTTGTGTTTTAATGTGAGATCCAGGGCACCTGTTCTGTGCATATAATATGAACTTATAATGGATAGGATTTCGAATCGATTGATTTTCCTGCAAAGGGAATAACAAGAAATCTCTTACAAAGAGTAGAATGATGTTTGGAATTTTGCTTTCAAAAACCTGAATGTATCTTAGAGTTCATTTCATAGAAAAAGAAATCTAAATAAAAGATGACTTTAAAATATTTGAGGAAAATTTTATACATAATTCAATAGAAGCAACTATTTATAGACGTGATATCTTGGCTCCAAAAAGCGACGACTTTTCTTATTTTTTTTTGTGAAAGAGATTACCATTAAAATAACCGCTTTAAGCAACTCCTATACAACTCCTATAAATGACATACATAGTTTTTGTAAAATAAATTGAAAAATGCAGGGTAACTATTTATATAGCCCCTCTAGGATTATAAACCTACTGATAAGATAAATTAAGTGGTTTCAGTCATTTGTTAGATGTAGAGTGCTTTAAATGAGGTGCGAAAAATCCTAGGTTGGGTCAAAACAAGAAGAAACTCCAACGGTGAGGGCACTCCCTTCATCCTTTTAGGTTGGTTTGGCCATTTTCTAGAAACCTTGCGATATTAAGCTGGATTCAATTTAAGGCTAGAAATCTATTTAAGATCGGAAAATTCGACTTTCACTTCGAAAAAAATTCCCACTTAGCTGAATTTTGGTGGAGAGTTTTCTTTAGTTTTTTTTTTTTGGTTTTCAGCTTTTTCGAAAAATGTCGAGCCAAAAATTGTAACTTATGAAATAAATTGTAGGTTTTGAAATTCTTCGCAAAAAATATTACACAACTTTTTTTCGTAATACGAAAACATTTTGAGAAAGAACGAGACTAGATAAATGACAATTTATAACAGTTATAACTGTTTTTTCGCCCTTAAATGTAGGATCAAACATTTTGACTTTCCCATGAACGATTTTAAAATTGTTTCACTCATATAACAAGCTCAATGCCACTTTACATAATATCAAACTTGTTCGTGTACGCCTGTACACTCTTGGACAAGGCTCCATAATAAAATGGGAATTCTCTTTGTGTCTAAATTTGTACTTAAATATTTTTCACTTTAAAAATTCAAGAAAAGAAAAGCAAAAATACACAAGTCTATTAATCCCTTAGAATACGTATTCAAACTGGGAGCCATCCCATGTAACGGGTGTTTTTATCAGACGTGTGATTTTCAATCTGGCAATACTTTTTTCGGAGTTGGTATTTTTGACAGCTGTCACTTGTTTTATGCTCAGTTTGGTGTGCCATTTTTCTTACTCCTGAACAACTTTTGGAAATCGTGCAAATTCATTACCAAAATAATGGTTCGGTTCACGCGACGCATCACGATGAAGCTCATTTTTGGTTGAATGGGTACGTTAATAAGCAAAATTGTCGTATTGGGAGTGATCATGATCCACAAGCCATTGTTAAGACGCGTTTACATAGTCAAAAAGTCACTGTTTGGTGTGCTCTATGGGCAGAAGGAATCATTGGTCCATATTTCTTCAAAAATGAAGCCGGCCATAGTATTACAGTCAATGGGGAACGCTATAGAGCCATGATTAATGAATTTTTCGTGCCTTAATTAGAGGATCTTGATGTGGACGACCTTTGGATCCAACAAGACGGCGCTACATGCCATACAGCCAACGAAACGATTAATTTATTGAAGGAAACTTTTGGTGAGCGCATTACCTCGCGCCGTAGGTAGGACTGTGGCGTGGCCTCCAAAGATCGTGTGATTTAACACCGCTGGACTATTTTTTATGGGATTTTTTGATGTCGCTTACCTACACAGATAAGCCCGAGACGATTGACGCCTTGGAAGATAATATTCGGCGCTGACATACTGCCATAATTGCTGCAAAAAGTGGTCGAACATTGGGCTTCTCGGCTGGAATTTATTCGAGCCAGCCGCGGCGGCCACTTGCCCGAAATCTTTTTTAAAACATATTGGCAAACCCTTATCTTTACAATAAATGCCTTTTATTTCTTCTTGAAAACCACAAGTCTAAAAATAACATATTCTTTAATGTCTCAACAAACTAACAAATTTAATTTTAGAAATTTAATATAAAACATTCGTTATATTCACTTTCTTTTGTTTGCCAATTTATAAACTCGAAAAATCTTCTAACTATAAATTCAGGAATATCTTCATAGTTGTTAAATTCCAAAAGTTTGACAAGTCATTTTTTTCCACATATGCACTTCTATGCACCAGAGTTTGCTGTTTATATTTATCGCTGGAAGAAAAAATCAATATTTAAAATTTGCGTCATACATCCATGGACCCACCTACATAAAATATAAAGCACTTTGCAAAAGACTATACCCAGAGTAAGCTTATGAATAAAATGTGACATTAAGTGCATAAACTTAATACTTGGTGCAGCTAGCTTCTTGGATTATAATTTCGTGTGAAAATTAAAAAGAATGTTTGGAGCATGGAAATTTTGAATACCTAATGAACAATAAGGCTTATAATTTTACGACGATATTGAAGCATATTACGCAACAAAGTTATCTTCATTAAAGCTGAAAATAATCCAAAAAAAATATGCCCGACTGCAGCGAACGAACTTCAATGTGTCCATGTATACCCGTTTAAAAAAATAATTTCCGCTTATGAACTAAGAACATATAAAACAGAATATTAAGTATTATAACTGTTATCCATGGCATGTTTTGTTACACTTTTATTTGAAGCAAACAAACGAGTACAAAAGTATACACCTAATATTATGATGGATTTTTTTGATGAATGTTTCTTCACTTCGAAATTTTTTTTTTCAAAATTTTTAAATGCGATATTGTTTAAATTATTAAGAAGCACCAGATCACAAAATTATATCAAAATCTGTCTAACCATGGAAAAGATATATGCGAATTACCCAAAAATATAACCATTTTCTCAAAAAAACGTGTAGGTATTGCATATTTCCGTTATGTCAATTTTTTGCCAAAAACCTGAAATGCAGTTTTCTTAAAATTACTTTGGTCATTCCAGGTACAAAGTTTAATCATAATCGTTGCAGCCATTTTCGTGAAAATTCGAGAAAAAAAAACAAAAATTGTTGTATGGCATCACAATCACATAAAAATTCTCGGTACCAAATTTCATGCAAATCGGACCAACCATAATATAGGCTGTAGCTATAATTACACTGGTCTCACCGACGCACGCTTAGACAAACAGACTGACGGACAGCATGACTAAACCCACTTTTTTGGACTTCTCGATCAGCGTAGTGTTAGTTTTGATTGCAACCCCGATTGTTTTTTTTTTTTAAGAAGAGATTAAAAGTACAAAATTGTTCTTGGCAAATTTTTTAAAATCTCTAAAAAAAAAGTTGACCACATAAAGGCACATTTACTTTTTTTTAGAAAATTAAAAAAAAAAACAGTGCTAACTTCAAGCACATTTTCAGTCGAGCTACCACACCAAATCATCAGTTGAAGTGAATTTATCTGTGTCTGCAGACGAAAAATTCTATGACCTAACAATTTCTGAAACTATATAGTTAAACTTTTAAGACCAATTACTGAACTTTTTTTTTGCGAATATCCCACATATGGGGTTCTAAGATCCCGTAGCCGTTGACAGTCATCTTGAATTTAAATTTAATTGGTTTTAATTAAATAACCCACATATTTTCAACTTTTGGCAAAAAATACCCAAAAAGTTATTCAAAATTTAATTTTCTAAAACTTTGGTCATAACAGTTTTTTCTCTAACGATTTATATTTGTCGACTTAATCCGGAAAAAAGATTAAATTTACTACCGCATATATTTACTCTTTATTTATAGTCGTAAAATAGTATTAACAAACTTTTTGGAATTCCACAATTTTGGTCATAACAATTTTTTCTTTTAATTATAAGAAAATCAAATGTTCGTATTTAAAATAAAACACGTAGGCTTAGGCCTTTGTGTGTTTTTAAAAAAAAGGTGGAATCAATTCACCAAACCGGAGCAGAAGACTGTTGTTTTTGTATTTAACTTTGTATACATGATTTTTGACCTCAAAAGTCAAAACAGTCGAGAATAACTGTCAAATCGCCTGTCATAGAAAACAGTGTTGCCAATTTATAGGTTCTCTGCTTCTAGCAAAATAAAATTGTGTGACTGCCGGGACTCACGGTTAATATGTGTAAACATCAACGTGCGCGGATCCAAAACGGACTTGTTTTTGCTTGAAGGGGAACTTAAGATTTTTTTCACTGAACGCACCCATCCTAGTATGCAGATCGTAACGTTGCACACCGTAACGTTGCACGACGTAACGTTGCACACGAACGTTCACGTATTTTTTCACTCTACCGCCAGCATAGATGTTTACACATCAAAAACCCTTTCCATATTTGCATATAAAACATATATGTACATTAGTAATGATGTTTTTTAAAGATGAATGCTCAAAGGCATGGATTGTTTAGTAAGAGGTAGTTTCTTAGCTTCTATTAATCATATACACTCTTGTTTACACAAAGAGTGTAAGTAGCTGAGTTAAAGTTATACTCTTTGTACTTTAGAGCATGTTGAAAATATCGAATTCGATTTTCTGTAAGAGGATACATCAAATAAATCAAATTCATAACGCATCCTTTTGCATCATAAGCAAAAGTTCCTTATCCAAACAACAAAAACGAAAAAAAAAACACCGGATGCCTAAATCGTTGAGTTAAATCAAATTACCTTAGTTTGAAAAAGTTTCTTTTGTTATTATTTTTTTTCCTGAAAAATAAAGAAAGCAAACTGATGTGTGTTGTAAAGTTCTCAAAGAGTATACAAAACTTCATTCCATTTGCATATACCTATACTGCCGAATATATGGACTTGATATAAAACTGATGGTGAGGTATACACCCGTATCAAATCACTTATCCCAAGTTTACCTGTTAGCAGATACACAGATGTAACACACCGCGTCACTCGATTGAAGTCATTTTCGTTGGTTATTTAAAAGTGTCCAGGTATAGGAAAACGGTGATCCAAGATAAAAGATCGCCCTATATGAATTAAAAAGACATCATGTCGTTTAAATTTTTCAAATGGTTTACATCGCTGGAAAGGTCTTTTGAGTTTCCATTCGCCACGGAAAATCGCAACCTCTTACTAGACTTGGCACAACATTAGTGCCTAAAAATGTTGAAGGTTTTTGAATGAAACAAAAAAACTTTAGTGCTTAAATCTGTTTTATATCTTTTCGGAAAATATGGCTGATAATATCCATTTCCTACCTGTTAAGTTCCTTAATTTCTACATATTCAGCAAGATTCTACAAAAAAAAAAAATATGTGAATGATAGTAACATTAATAAAGTGACGTGGAGTGTATTGCATAACTTTAAAATTGTGAGAACCGAAAAAAAAGTTAAGGGATGCCAGTAAAAGCACAAAATTGGCCAAATAGATAAAAGATACATAGAAAAAAAACTACATGGCGGCATGGCAATAACAAAGACATATAAGTGTATTTGGGCCAACAATAAAAAAAAGGGCAAAGTTAAACCAATCGGAAAGGATAAAGTTCAAGTCGTACATTCGTGACACACGGTTATTGAAATATTAAAATGCGAATTTCAGTTCGATTTTCTTCAACTAGTATAGAATTCGAACAACAAAAACCAAAATACTGGAAGATGTAAAATGCCAAGTTTTCTGAGGATGCGGTATTATTCATATTCCATGTAAATACACATGTATTTCTAAAACAGATAAAAATATGGTATTGTGTTTTATTTTGTTGTCAGTTTACTCCCCGGGTGTCGTGACAGAGGATTGAAATGTGAACTTTGAAAAAGGTTTATTAATTTCAATTGTGACAGAGAGGGGTTGGGAAATGTTATTCTTTATTTATGGTCGCGATTTCAATTTGTAACAGATATTCTTACATACATATATAATGTTGTACTTTTGTTTTGGACGCACATTCACACTGAAGATAACAAGTTTCCCAATGAGAAAATAATAAAGGGTTTTCCAATAAGAGGTGTTATTTTGAATAGCCCGCTATTTCGGTAGCTGTCACTTTTGAAGCTGTCATTTTTTGACATTTGACAAGTAGAAACGAAAAAATGGAACGATACACGCTTCAACAACGCATTGAAATTATTAAAATTCACTATAAAAATGGTGAAAATTTGGCAGAGACGGTTCGTAAAACTAAAACATTTTTGGGTCGTCGTGAAGCACCTTGTCGGACCGCAATACAGAAGTTGGTGGACAAATTTGAGCTGTTGGGACAAGTTAGTGATGTGAAGAATAAAACCCGTGCATGTCGCTCAAGAACAACTGAGAATATTGCTGTTGTAGCCCAAAGTGTTGAAGAAAACCCAGGTTTGTCCATTCCTCGTCGTTCTTTGGAATTAGGCATTCCACAAACGTCATTACACCGTATTTTGCATAAAGACTTGGGTCTTAAGGCTTATAAAGTTCAGTTAACACAAGAACTCAAGCCGGCTGATCATCAACAACGTCGTGTCTTTGCTGATTGGGTCTTTGAAATGCATGAAAATGATCCGGAATTTCATCGAAAAATCATCTTGACTGATGAGGCCCATTTCCACCTCGGAGGCTACGTCAACAAGCAAAACTGTCGCATCTGGGGCTCGGAAAACCCAAGAGTTATTGTTGAAAAGCCTCTCCATCCTCAACGCGTGACTGTTTGGTGCGGTTTATGGTCCGGCGGGGTCATTGGACCTTACTTTTTCGAAAATGAGGCTGGAGCAACAGTTACGGTCAATGGATTGCGCTATCGAGAGATGATTAATGATTTTTTATGGCCGGAATTGGATGGTATTGATCTGGACAACGTTTACTTTCAACAAGACGGCGCTACGTGCCACACAAGCAATGAAACCATCGATCTTTTACGGGAAAAGTTTCCGGACCGTGTTATCTCTCGAAGAGGTGATCACAATTGGCCACCGGGATCTTGCGATTTAACACCTTGCGACTTCTTCCTTTGGGGCCACGTGAAAGATAAGATCTACGCCAACAGCCCAGCGTCGATTCAAGACCTCAAAGATGGAATTCGTGAGGCTATCGAGGACATAGGGCAGCCACTTTGCAATTTGGTTATGGAAAATTTCATGAAAAGGATATGGTCCTGTAAGCGTGGTCGTGGCGGCCATTTGGCTGATGTTGTGTTCCATTATTAACGGCATACCTTCCTCTTTATAATAAAATAAACATCCGATCATTTATCTCAAAAAATGCCATTTTTCTTTGAATATCAAAATAACACCTCTTATTGGAAAACCCTATACCTTAAACAGAGTTTCCTGAATAAAATCTTCTATAATTCATTTAGGCCCAGTTTTTTCAGTGGTGAGTAAAACCCGAGTTAGTTAACTTTGGATATACATTATTATTTACAGTTACCTAATTCAAGAAGCAGTTTTCTCGTAAAAAAAAAACATGTGGAGCGATTTATCAACCTCGGAGGATCAAAAATCAAAAGTATAGAATCCGTTGCAAAAAAAAATTATTTGTATTGACGTAGAAATGTTAAACCAATATAGTGTTTGTGTCCAAATCCAAATCGCCGGTAGGAAATCTTGATTTGTTTTGACAGAATAAAATTGATTTTGTTTAGAAAAAAATCGGAACAGAATCGATTCTTTTGTTGAAAGGAATTTGAGATTAGTGACTTTTCATATGGTATACTTTTTGACGTGTAAACATCTATGTCGGCGGTGGTGCGGCGCGGCGGTAGGGTAAACAAAAAACGTTACGAGGTCACACTTAACGATGTAGCACATTACATTACAAACATCTGCATAATAGGATATTGGGTACATTCAATGATAAAAATATGCAGATCCCCTGCGAGCAAGCTAGTCCGTTTTGGATCCGTGCACGTAGTCAACAACGTATATGGACGACTTTGCATATGGATCCGGATAGGCATCCTCAAAACTGCGTTTGACGGTTCAATTTAGTATGGAAGTATGGAAATCCGAATCACCATGAACCCAGCTGTGAATGGAGCGGGAGAAGTTCGTTGGCAGTTCGAACTAAATATTAAATGATTCCCCTATCTGTCAAACCATAGGGTGCTAAATTGCATTGGCGATTCTAATGATTTTCACTGACAATTGCAACTAAATATTCTATAAACATTTATGTACAAAATGACTTTTCTGTTATGCTGGCAACGTCATTTCTTTTTGCAACTCAGTCTTTCACAAAATGATCTTAATAAAAGCAAGTAAAAGTAAAGGTGTGTTTTATATGAAATACAACGTGTGTGACCTCACATTCGAGAAAATATGGTCCTTCGAGTTGGATATGAACCAGCGACCTATGGAAACAAAGTGAAAATACAAAGTGACATTCATTGGAGGTTCGTTCGGTATGATTCGTTCAGGTTTACTGGAAGGAAAGATAGAGTTGCAATACGTCCTGTGTAATATGTAACTTTACGCTTGGATTGTAATGAATTAGATTTATGAGTTCGTTCAGTAATTGACATTATTCACTTGGACAAACGTTAATGTTTGTCCAACTTAACCGTGGCCGCGAGTCCCGGCATTCACACATTATTTTTGCGAATATACCACAACTGAGGTCCTTAAAATCTCTACGAACTTGAAAATGACCTTTTCTGACCAATTACTGACCTTTACGATGGCATACTTTTTTTTGCTAATATCCCACATATGGGGTGCTAAAATCCTTGAGCTTCAAATAAAGGTAATTTTCAGTAGTCAAAACGTAATACGTTGCTGTTCGCAATGTTATCCAGAATAGAGTTACTTTTGGCCTCTGTTTACTTGTCTTTTTTTATAAAAAAATGTTTCGGTTCCTGTTTCTTATCGAAGAAAAGTTTATCAAGCAATTTCTAAATTCTTTAATTAAATTTTTAAATAAAACTTAATGAACACCTTTTGTAAAAATCTATAAAATATTGAAATGTTGTTAAAAAATGCTTCTATTTAGATCTTTATAAATATTGGTTTATTAATAGACTTAATCCTTAGTTCATAAGTTATCTTTAGGTATCTCTTAATATGTATTTCTATATTTTTTTTTTAATTTCAGCTGACGATGAAATCAGTGGGCACTCATCAACATGCGGAAAAATTCTAATATTCCTGTCATGCGTTCTTGTTGCACTTACATTACCGTTCAGCTTGTTTGTGTGTTTCAAGGTTCGTCCTCGCATCTAGATCTTTCTGGATTTTATCAATAATTCTATTAATTAATTAAAAAAAATACACTTAACTTTTCTTCCTTGCTTTTTTTAAAAAAAAAGGTTGTACAGGAATACGAACGTGCGGTTATATTTCGATTGGGTAGACTGATGCAAGGAGGTGCCAAAGGACCCGGTAATAATGATGATTGATTAAGTATTAATTTTATTTACTTCTTATGGTTGGATTTTGTTTTTATTTTTTCCCTCATCGATTTACTCTATTTCATTTTTATTCTTTTTGTCATACCTTTGGTATTATATGTTCTTAGTAATTGGAGTTTTATGTTGCAGGGATTTTTTTCATTTTACCATGTATTGATGCTTATGCTCGTGTGGATTTACGAACAAGGACGTACGATGTACCACCGCAAGAGGTAAGAATTAATTTAAAAAAAAATCCCTTCTTAATGGATTGGGGAGGATATAGTGTTGTGAATTCTATGAACAGAATCAGTTACAAGGAAAGGGCAAACATGATGGTGGTTTTGCAAGGGCTAAACATTTTAGAGGATAAAAGAAAATTTAATGTTGAAAAACTTCATTTAACAAATTTAGTTTAGGCAACTTAAACTATGTATGTATTGTAGTTCTACCTTAAAGGAATATTTAAAAATTGGACTTGACTCTAGACATGTCAATTTATATGTAACAGTTTTGCTTATATGTACAAGTATACTTTTTATGAAAACCCGGAGGGCTACGGACGGCGTGGCGTATTACAAAATTCTAACAAACGTAGGCCAAATTTACATAAAAGAAATTCAAGCTGTTTTATAAGTTAGTAATTATATCTACAAGAGATAGCTTATGCTGTATAAATCCAGCAAAAGTCAACTTATTATGAATGTATATCTAATAATTTTAAAACAATTACGACCCGACAAAAAGTAACTTATACACATATGAAATGAAAATCCAAAATTTATTTTTATTTTTTCTCTCTAAAAGAACCAAACGTAAAACCTTTAAATTTAATAGGGATTGTATAATATATCGGCATCCTACACTACACGCTCTCTCCTCACTACAACCATTTTTCTTTTCTTTTATGGAGACATAAAGAAAAATGAAATCATATTTTTTTTTCTGTTTTTTTATTCCATCTCAACCACAAAAAGGTCCTCACAAAGGATAGCGTCACGGTGTCGGTGGATGCTGTAGTTTATTACCGTGTGTCAAATGCCACCGTTTCTATAGCCAACGTTGAAAATGCACACCACTCGACGCGCCTCTTGGCACAAACCACGCTTCGCAATACAATGGGAACGCGCCATTTACACGAGATTCTTAGTGAGAGGATGACAATTTCTGGAACCATGCAAGTGAGTTTTTACCTATTATTTTTTTGTATTTTTGTTTTTTTTGTGGGATGCTTTTATTATTTTGGAATGTGTGGTTGTTAAGCTAAACCAAAAAAACAGTTTCGTGTTAAAGGTATAATTTAATAGTGTGACCATACTATAGTTTTTTTTTTATTGATTTTAAAACTTGTATAAATGTTGCCCAAATAAATATGTGATGAATAATAGAAGGAAATATTTTTGAAATGTTTCACATCATGTCTTAAATTTTATAATTTTTTTAAAACTTGTTTTTGATAAAAAAGGGGTTTTGTCTAAGATGCGACAAAACGCTGGGACATGTAGGTTCAGCCGAGACAAGAAAATAAGACGTATCAGAAGAGAGTCTATTGGGCAACACTTACAATATCATGCTATACTTTTTTTTAATGCCATTATTTAATAAAATTTTTAAATCACACTGTTTTACGTAACAGTTTTTGAAAAATAAATTTTCAAACTCCGAATTTTGTTCAAACTAAAATCTTTCAAAATTCTAGATTTTTGAGTAGCATTTTTAGTTTTAATATTAAAAGCTCTTAATAACTTGTAGTCAAGCATCAATTAAATCAAGATATTTGAATGTCTTTTTATTTTTGAGAAAATTGAAAATAACAGAAATCTGTTTGCCTTAATAATTTCACTTCAATCCATCGGCGTTTTTTAAGTAAAGATCATATTATTATTTCCTTTTGGTACAAATTAAAGTTGATGCATCCTTATTAGTGGTGCGGAGCTTTTAATCAAATTTTATTATGAAAAACTTTCTACATGCCCACCAAAACAATCGAACCCACGCACCAGATTTGCTCAGTCTTAGAAGTGTATGCACTACGCATTCCACCACTTGAGACCACTGACGTCACAGATCGAAAATGGGATGTTTCGTTTATCAAATGCATTTGGAGCATCAGCATTTTTCTAAGCGCCTTTAAGTATGCTGTCTTGTTCGGCCTCCATTTTTCTCCATACCTTATTTCGATAGACTACAATTTGTAGTACGTATCAAAGGGGGAGGTTGGGCACCCCTTGAAACAGCTGTATCTATAGCCAAATAAACGAATTATAAATTAATTCGTAAACAATTGGTGGTACCACCTTTAAGTTGTTGTTGCTGTTGTTGTTCAAAAATTCAATGAAATTGACAGAATAAAGAATGGTCAAGTCTAATAAACTGTTTTTCTAGTATGAATAGTACAATATATAATAATAAGTAGATTAAGTTATTTTCAATTTTCTTAAAAACTAAAAGACATTTAAGCACCTAGCGCTTGTGTGTTTGACTAAAAACTAATAAGAGAATTGAATAAAAAAAATAAAAATACTACTTAATCACGTAAGATTTGGGAAAATATTTGTTTGAACAATTTTTTTTTATTCAGAGTTTGAAAAATCATTTTTCAAAAACTATTCACTAAGGGCCTGTTTCACAATGTCTGATTAAGGTTCTGATTAATTACTCGACAGATAAATACTAGCAGAGGGTCATAAATCTACAAGAAAAAAAAAATCACAATGGTCGTTTGACCCTCCTGAATAGTTTATTAATCCAAAAATTATTTGTTTTCGACTGTGGACTTATAACCCTGTACAAATATTTATGTGTCGATTTGCTGATCACATCTTTACTCAAACATTGTGAAACAAGCCATTAATCAAGTTGATTTAAAAACCGAACTAAATTAAATTTACATTGTTAGTGTTAGTGTTTCGGTTGCTTTTAAATGATTTTTTTCTACTTCAAGTCGATTTTTATGAAAATTGCTCCATCACCCGCCTTAACAGAGAGAAATAAACCCCCCACTCTGTTTTTATCATGTCTCGACTTAACCTTCACACCATGTTTTTAAAAATTATTTAAATTTCATTTAGAGTTGCATACTTTTTGTTGTTTTAGTCTATCACGACGCATACACCTACAAACCCTCTTACTCAATTTTTGGTTATATCAATTTCCAAACCATAAATATGCTTAGCTCTTAGACTATTTGTATTCTCTTTCTTTTTTTATAATTATTTAATTTTTAGACTTTATAATTTTAAGTTAAAGCAAAAAGAATTATTCTGTTATTATTTTTCAAACTTATTGATAATCATTAAATTTTTTAAATTTTTTAAATTCTTAATCAAATTGAATATTTTCATTTCATTAATAAATAAAGTACAAATCCTACTCCAATTTATCATGACTTTTCGGTTCTAATTTTTTTATAGGGAATTCGTCTATTTAAATTTGTTGTTCATAATTTCTTACATGTTGGTCACACTATTTATTTTTTTAGGAAAATAAGTACTTAACATTTTGTCCTTGACTGGTACACACCACCACTAAATTGCTGTTTTCTTTCTATACCACAGGTTCAACTGGACGAGGCAACCGATGCTTGGGGCATCAAAGTCGAACGTGTAGAAATGTAAGTAACTTACATATATATATATACAAAATTCATTCAAGAGGAAAATGCTTATAAATTTTTCTTTCACAAAATTTTATGCCTGTGAGGCAGGCAATTGGCATTTTGGTGCAATGCAACCGTTTCTCATTTTACTGGATAAAAATGTTTTGATTGTTTTATTGACATTTCCTCAGTGGAAAAATAAAAACCCAGAATAATTGTCCAAACAGAACCGAAATGAAAGCAATAAATTGCAAAATGCAAACAAAATAGTACGTATACGCCACAGTGGTCCACCAGAGTTGTGTGGCTGTGGATGTGTGTTTATTTATTGATTTCGTCGGTTTAACAAGTTTATTCTACCATTTGTTGCTTCCATGTTCCATCCATGAATATGTTTACATCAAATATTTGTGCAGCACTCAAATGTGCATTACTTTTCGGCACACAAAATTGCAAATCTAGGTTGTAGGTACTTATAGCTTTGATATTGAGTTGGGAAACAGTATTGATTGTTTCACTGGAACACTTTTCGAATAATCTCACTTGTTATTTTTGAATAGTGAATAACTGCGTTTCTGTGGAAAATTTAATGTTTGGTTCGCTTTTATGGGGATAGGATTAATTTACATTTCAATCAACTTTTAATATTTAAGGTATATTTTCATTTTCTATGAATTTTTGTCTGGCGACAGGGGATTTAGTAAAAGACTTCCTTACACAACAAAGTGGTGGGACATTTGCATAAAAAACAATCAGTGTCATTGAAATACTCTGAGGATTTCCGGATGTAATCATTAGAGTAATGATTTTGATATGAAGAGGAAGAAGCAGATAAGAAAAAATAAACGTGTACTGTGTCCAAATATGACAGCACTTGAAAAATACTTGAGAATATGAAAAAAATTCAAATCGTTGCTTTTATTACTGTTTTTTTGTTGTGTTAGAAATTGTTTTAGTAAAATTTATGTACATATATAAACTTATCTACCCAAATTGTACATTTACTAAGAAATGGGGAAGAACTTAATGCAAAAACAAAACATTACTTAAACGGATAACATGTAATACCTCAATAGAGGAATAAGGGAATTTATGAAGTATCTTTAAATTTATTCTTTCATAATGCAAATGGTGTTTAAATTATTCCTAGAATTCTGTTTACAAGCGGTTGAGGCAGGAGTGCGTGATTAGTGTCGATAAGTAGCTTTGCTCTTGAAAAGTTTTGTAGGCTTTTGGATCGAAATTCAGTAAAATTGTAAAATTGCACTTTTGATGAAAATATTTCAATAACCAGACCTTCCACAAGCTTTAAATTTAGATATACAGATAGGATTTGAAAAGACCTTTCTTTTGATATAAAGCTCGATGGGTTTCGGAAACATTTTTGAAAAATCAGCATTATTGTAATTTTCACCCGAAAAATATTTCACCTTAAGATTTTTTGTTCGGTCGGAATTTCAAAAGCTATTGTAAGTTTCGCCCGAACGAAATTTTGTTCCCATACATGAAAGAAGTGAAATGAAATTACATCCCGCCCGAAATGAATGTTAACAATAAATGAATTAACAATAATTCCGGGTGGAATGTTGTTTGGGTGAAACTCACAATAATAAAGCTGAATATAAAATTCGTAATTCTTTTTCCACTGCTAATTATTTTTTGAAAAAGTTGACAAAATATATTGCCCACAATTTTTTCCAAAAAGGTTAATTCTCTATTCAGCAATGAAAACTGCAACCCCTTACGGAGTTTGGTTGCGAAAATTTCACTTTACATCTCTCATTATAATCCTTATTTTATTTAAACCCTTATCTGAATTTTCACAAACTTAGAACTTTTTAATTTTATTATTGACTGAGTTCTAAAATGCAGAGTTTAAATTCACAGTTTGAAAATGTAGTGAAAATGCAATTTATTCCAAATTTTATCATTTCACTTCATACAAATTTTTCGAACTTATTTTTCCATGACCTCCAGCAAGGATGTCCGGCTACCCGTTCAATTGCAGCGTGCTATGGCAGCTGAAGCCGAGGCAGCACGAGAGGCGCGTGCCAAAGTTATTGCAGCCGAAGGTGAACAAAAAGCATCACGAGCACTGCGTGAGGCGTCCGAGGTTATTGGAGATTCTCCAGCTGCTCTTCAGCTACGTTATCTGCAGGTAATGTTTTTTTTCTTATTTTTAAATTTATTTTTTTTGTATAAATAATAAAATAAAATTAAAATATTTCTCTTTTCTTCTTCTTTTTTTTTTATTTTTTTCCCATAAATAAAATTATTAAAATCGACAGACATTGAATACGATTTCGGCCGAAAAGAATTCCACCATCGTATTTCCATTGCCAATTGATTTGATATCCTACTTTATGAAGACAATGGACGCATCTAAAAATGCTCAACAACAATAATTTCAAATCGCCAGAAAATTTTATTTTTATATATTAAATAATTATGGCGAACTTGGGAATTGATAAATTCCTTTATTTTGTTTGTGGATAAATTAATTTTGTTAAAACAAAAAAAAAACAGGAGATAGAAATTTGGTTTCCAACGCTTTAACTGAATCAAAGTTTTTAAAGAAAAAAAAAAATTATGTGGTTTCAACAAATGGACATCTTGATGTTAAAAACAAAAATAATAATATTGACGAAAAATCCTCTTTTACTTAGGTTAGTTTTATTTTTCATAAGATTTTTGAGAATTTTTATTGTAATTTTAAGGATTTAGTTGCAATGTAGCAAGATGAAGAAGAAAGATTTTGATGATTAAAAGAGGCAAGCCTTTCACTAGTGTTGTAGGAAATAAAGAAATTTTTTTACAATTTGCAAAATAGATATACAAATCCATGGCTATAGACAAAATCAGAATTCGTGTAACTTTTTGAAAGCTTAAAGATACATAGAACTTGTTTACAATTCAGAAAGGAAATACCTAGACCAACAAATTGATCTACTTTAATATTTTATAACAAAATCAATTTCTATAAAGAAAAACTTTAGTTTTTTAACTTCGATTAAGATCAGCCGCTGTAGGAATAACCCACCAATAAAATAACCTTTATAACGAAAAATTAAATAGCTACCCAAAATTCTAATGACGTAGAGGGTGTTTTGCATATGAAATCTCCAAAATTGGAGATTTATGCCGGATTTATACTGGACTGCAAGTTCCGTCGACTTAGTTCTTAGCTTTAATTAGGGTTAATCACGAGGCGAAATATGACTTTAGCTTTTGTGAATCTCATTCCCGTCTTTTTGGATTTTCTTGGTTATTCGGTGGAGAAATATCGAAGTAGAGTTTAAATCTTAAAGCTACTTAATATTTACATTGAAATATTTAATTTCATAATTTAAAAATGCAATTTTCAAGACCGAGACTTTTCTCGTCTCGTCGTTCTGTCCAGCTCTAATTTAATCATGCCAACTATGAAAAAAAATTGTGTGAGTGCCGGGACTCACGGTTAATATGTGTAAACATCAACGTGCGCGGATCCAAAACGGACTTGTTTTCGCTTGAAGGGGATCTTAAGATTTGTTTCACTGAACGCACCCATCCTAGTATGCAGATCGTAACGTTGCACACCGTAATGTTGCACTATGTAACGTTGCACACTAACATTCACGTTTTTTTTTCACTCTACCACCAGCATAGATGTTTACACATCAAAAACTTTGATGGTCCGCATTTTCAGTAATTCCAAAAATAAATTTTAAAAGTTTAAAGCTTCACATGTTTCTGAAAAATTATAATTTGATATAAAAGTTTCCTTCCAGTATTTTTTGAACAGAAGTCCACAACGTAAACGAGTTTGTATTGAAATACATCGAAATTGCCACAAATCTACATAACAGCTATGTAGACTTTTCTCAAAAGCTCTGAAAATACATAAGTGGTAGCACTAGCACATTTCTAATACGAAAATAGTTTATTTTTTTCACAATCTTTTGCTGATGCACGTCTTCAAAATGTTTGATATAGAATAATTTGCAATTAAACATCAGAATGTGGCTTGTCTTTTCTTTATTTCATATCTAAGCCTTGAGTTTTGCATTCTATAGCTTAAAATATAATAGTCGCATCATATAAATAGAATAGAATTGTGTGTTGTTTGAAAAATGTGTAAGTTTGTTGCAAATTTAAAATTTAATATCAAATTAATATTTTAATTTTTTTTTAATCAGATAACTACATACGAATATGAAGAAATTAGTTATTTAGGGCGGAACAATTATTTTGTATACCAAATTAGTTAACAGTTTGAAATTGGATGCCTTGTTAAAATATAAAGTCTCCCAGATCTTAGCACTCACTATGTGCGGATATTCACAAACAAATTATGCCATCTGAAAATTCAGTCATAAAAGGTTAACTAGTTTCAGAAATTGGTTAACTATATAGAAAAATTATATAAAAGGGTTAAAGTTTTTCAAGGTCAAAGTATTTAAGTCGGCATTCAGCCTTATTTTGAGATTCGAACGAATAGCTATTTCGATAGAATAGATCTATTCATTCGAATGAACTTTGACATTTACTGACATTTCTATTTAATTTAGTGTGGCCAAGCTGGTTTTTTTCGAAGAATTTTTGTTTTTATAAAAATGATGGTCAAAATAATGCGTTTTCATTTAAGAAAAATAATGTAAAGATAAGTAATGTTAAAGGCCCGGTAAAGTTTACTATTTAAAAAAAACATCAATAAAAACTGAAATTTTAAGATTTGGGAGCATTTAGAAAATAGTATGGTTGAAAAAGTAACAAAATAAATTTAAAACTTTAGAATAGTTAAATACTAGAGTTTTTTCTAGCTTTCATGTCAATTTAATTGTGTTTAAAATTGATTAAAAAAAAACATGCAACTTCAAAGTCTCTCTTTACTTTATACACACACAAAAAAAGTAAAATCCCACGCCGGTATTTTTTTTGGTTAATTGTAAATACTTGTACCTCATTGCTATTTGCTAGTTTATGAGCAAGAGTTTATTATTATTTAATTTTCAAGAAATTATTATTTTATTTATAAAAAGTGAAGACGACGGCGAAGAGCATATTTGGAGGAGAAGGATAATGGATGCATCTAATCCATTCAATATTGAAAATCCTTTGGCTATCTCTGGATTTTTTTCCATCAATTTGATGAGAACTTCTTTCTGCTCCCGTTTAGTCCAATTGGAATGCGACCTTTAATTAAAATGTCAACAAATAATTCATAAAAGTTTAATAAACTACCCCTGATGAAGTCGAGAAATTACGACGAAACGTAGGGAAAAGTATGAAATAAAGTGACCAAAAAAGCCCGATTTAACTTAACAATCATAGTTCAAATAATTGGTCAAATTATTATTAATTCCATTCATAAAAGTATTTTATTTTATTTGTTTTTCAACAAAAATATTTGAGCTTACATGTTTTTTTTAATCTATTCGCCAGAAAATTTTTAAAGTCAAATAAATGACATTTGTTTCGAATGATTCGAAAGTCAAACTTTGCTTAGTTTTCAACAAAAAATGAACTTTCGTTTGATAAAGTGAACTTTCGATTCGTTCGAAACTCAAAATACAAACTATTCGGATTCGACTTACTTTCGCTTGAAAGTGAAAAATAATGAAAAATAAAGAATGTCAAAATAAGGCTGATTATCTCCGTGCAGTCTAAAATAAACTAAATTTTACCCTTACACCCCATAAAATACAAACCCTAGTCCAAAATTTATGACGCCTTTTAGGAAATGCTCTTTACTGAAATGTAGCTTTTGGCCCTTATTGCGAGTGTCGTTTGCTTATCCATAAACGACTTTTGTCGAAAATCAGACAACGAAAATTTAAGATATCTGAAGTTTTTGTTCCATCAGATTCCATCAGCTGTGTTACACAAGTGTCTACAACCACGTAGAGCTATCCAGATAGCTTTGAATACAAATTTTAACGTGCGGAACGTTTTGGTACGATTGACTTTTATCGTATCGAACGTTGAACGACACTCCCAATTAGGGCCGTTCATTAAAGTCCTGTAAAATAAAATAAACAAATGCTATGTCAAAGTTAGAATAGAATAGAATAGAAACTTTATTTCACTTCAAATCGTTTTTATTATTCTCCAAGTCTTGAAATTTTAGACTAATCTGTTCTGGACTATGTTTAATTGTTTTTAAAATAATAATAATAATAATAATAATAATAATCAAAATTCATTTGGGTTTCTGAGAAATCTTCATTTTAGTGTCAAAATTTGTTTTCGAAATCAAAGTCTGATTTTCCCGGGTTACGATTAAATTAATTTCATTGTTTATAACCTAATTTACTACTGTATGAAATTTGGATTCTACACGAATTCCATCATAATCGGAAACTTGTTACGAATCCCGAAAAAGAGTACCACAGAATCCATCGCATAGTTAATTCTCATACTAAAGTGCGATTACGAACGGGTTCTGTGTTAGTCTTTTTTCCGGATTCGGAAAGATTCCGATTACGTTGAAATTCATTTTCCATTTTCTTCTATAAAACTTTGAACAATTTTTCGAAAGCTACTTTTTATTGGAAAAAGTTATCAAAACATATTGTGAGTAACATTTTTTCTTGCTATTTTTTTTAAGTTTTGTAACAAGACGAACGATTTTTTTATTCAAAAAACTCTTATAACAATTACTAAAAATACTTTCTTTTCGTTTAGTTTAAATTTTTCTATAATACATGTCGTTTTTAGTCTCCGGGACTCCATAGTTAGTTGTTAGTCTTTATCTGACCCTACCTACACCTACCCAATTTTAAACATGCTAACAGCCATTAAATAAAATATTCTAAATAGGTACCCATATTTTAACATAAAAGTTTCTCATAGGGAAAAAAGTTGTTGAAAAGATTAAAACTGAATTTTGAAGAAATAAATCAGTTCGGTATTTCAGGAATCGTTTCAAATTTTGTTGAAAAGATATAGATAGATAGATAGATATACTCAAAAATATCAAAATTTTTCTTCCATTTTCAAACGGGAATATCTCGAAAAAGTTACTTGATGAAGCATTCAGAGCTCAGAGATTCGAGTTACGCCCATTAAAAACCTTCAGAAAAGTATAATTTGGTATCTGTTACAATTTAATTTTGTTTACCGCAGTGTTAAAGTTATCAAAGTTAATAAAAACAAATGAGACGCGATCTTCATAGTTTAAGATACAATAAGTATAAGCTACCAACTGTAATATAAACGATAAAAATATTTGTTTTGTCCAATATCCATCCTACCTACCATTTCAAAAAATATTTTTTATTTGGCAAATTTTGAAATTATTCTTTGGAATGGTATTCATTATATCATTTATTTATTTAGAAAGAGCATCTATTTCTTTCGTTAAGTATGGTCCTCAAATCCTAGGCGAATTGTTTTCGGGCGAAATCTATAAGCAAGCTGATAATCGAGATAACACATTTAAAAAAATTGGCATACCAACATTTGGAATCGATATACAATATGGATCAAAAAAAAAAATCAAAAAAAAAAAAAAAAAAAAAAAACGCTACTTACCGATTTTTGGACACAAAGTGAGAATTTTTGGCTTAACTTAAATTATTTGTATTCGTAGTTTTATGTATGTATATTTTTATTTTAAATTATTGTTTTGTTTGGTAAAATTAAGGCATTACGATCATTCATCAGTCAATATTCCTCAATCTAAAATAGCATGATGTCCTCGATAATAATTTATGTTTTTAGAGTTACTATATTAACGAGATATTCTCCCATAGAGTTTCTTTTAAATATAGATACACGAGTTTTTCAGCATCATTGACTTTCTATTTACTGAAAATCAGTGGAATATCTTATTCTAAGCCTTTTATTTACATAGAAAAATATTAAAAACAAGATTTTCAGCATGTCACATAATGTACATTTAGCATACAGGTATATTAAGCGAGTTCAAGTTTTTTGAAATTAAAGAAATTTTAAAATCTCAAAAACTTGAAAAGTTTTGCTCAGCTGAATTTCTCTGAAAATTCTGACTTGAACTAATTTATTGTGCTAATATATGAGCTTTTTTTAATTATCATCATAATCGTCATCGGCTCGACAACCGGGGTCCGGTCCTGACCTCCTTCAACAAGTCTCTCCACCCATCCCGGTCTCGAGCCGCCGCCATCCAGTTGCGCACCCCAAGGCTCCGAGCGTCCTGGTCTACGCCAACTCTCCAGCGCAAGCATGGTCTACCACGCTATCGTCTACCATAGAATGTACCACAAAGAACTTTCCGAGCAGGTTCCTCTTCGCTCATGCGAGCTAGGTGCCCTGCCCACCGGAGTCTACCTAGCTTAATTTTTGTCACGATATCTGCTTCAAGGTAGATTGCGTACAATTCATGATTGTACCGTTTCCGGAATCGTCCTTCTTCACATATGGGGCCAAAAATTCTCCTTAAGACTTTTCTCTCGAACGCGGCTAAGAGGTCGGAGTGCCTTTTGCTAAGCACCCAAGTCTCGGATCCATATATGAGTACTGGCAGGACCATGGTCCTGTACAGCAGGAGTTTTGAAGTTATGGTGAGATTTCTGGATTTGAAGAGCTTTGACAGACTAGGCTCTGTTGGATTTAAGAAGCCGCCCGCGTATTTCTTCTTCTATATTGTTATCGGCTGCTACTATTTACCCAAGGTATTTAAAGGATTGCACCACTTCAAATTCGTGCATCGTTACCTTTATTGTTTGACCAACTGTTCCTCTCGCATTTAATTATACCTTGTGCTAATATTGCGTTGTTTCTTTTTAAGTTAACAATTAAAATTGCTTGTTTCGTTTTTTGTATGTAATGTATTTTTTTGTTTTCCACAGTAAAATATTTTAGCTAAATTATATTTAAAACTTATCAATTTTAAAAATAATTAAATAATAATTCCAAATTATATAGAAAAAGGTAAAGCTCTGTATAGAATTTAACTAGAGTGCAACCATAGAAATAGCCGTCTTTTTTCCACATTTTCATTACCGTCAATATACATTTAAAAAAAAATAGGTGTAAGTCGCTCTGTACAAGGTCAGGCTAGTACCTACTAATAGGATGAGGCCCCAAAAGTAACATCGTTGGAGCTATTACAGCTCCAAAATAGTGAAATTTAAAGCTACAGCTCTGTGAGAGTTTATTTCACAGCTCAATACATTTAATTTGAAAATCTTGTTCTCTATAATCGAACACCTTCAGTTTTAAAAATATGCTCCATAAGACAGTTTATACGATCTTGAAACGAGCAAACTCTCAATATCAGGGTCCGTATTACGAATTACGAAACGAAAGCCAAAAAAAACGATACCCAAGAAAACGAAAGTCATGACATAAACCGATTATATTTACGAGAATGTATATCTGAAAATAATGCCAGATAAAATAAAATAAAAGAGCAGAACCAAACAAACATAATAAATAAAAGACAACAACATAAAGTCACGATCCAAAACTATGAAAAACGACCGCCAAAAGCAGTCCTAAACGAAAACGAATATCGTTTTAAAAAAAAACCACTATCGATAATCGTAATCGCAAAATAACGATAACGACGGATTTTGAACGATAATCGTAATTCGTAATACGGGCCCAGCATTCAAAGAGACATTGTAGAGCTTCCAACAATATATGCGCAGAATACTAATGCTTGATCATTCGAAATGTGAAAAAAATTGCTACATTGAAAGTAGCTGTAGAGTTGAATTACTTACATTTTCAAACAAATTGTGTAATGCCATCAACAGAGCTATTTAATCATTCTACCACTCAAATTATAGGGTGTTCCAAACTAGAATAGAAACAAAAATTATTTCAACTGGAAAACTTAAACCAGTTGCAAATAAATTAATTAAGTATTTACGTACCTCAGAACTCGAATTGGACACAGAATTAACAATTAATTAAGATAAACCAATTATGCAATTTCTTAAAAAAAAAAAAAACTGAGTATTACAATACTTGCTCCTGTGATTCAAAGTGCTTACAAAACATTAAAAATTTCAATGGCAAGTACTCTTTGAATTAAAGTTATTTCTACAATAAGAATTACATAATGTATTCACTTAACATTCTCTAGCTTTCAATTTACAAAAAAAAGATATTTTTAACCAAGCCCTGAACAAAAAAACTGTCATATTATAGCAAATAAATCTACAATAATAGACCGCAACTCTCAATACGATATTCCAGCTCAATCGAAGAGGAAAATTGCCCATAATAAAAAAATACATGGCAACAAATTATTTGATTTATTTATTTTTTATTTATTTAAAATCTTAGCCTTCAATATAAAGGTATTTTCTCTAGAAATAAATAACAATTAGCTTGCTGACATCACAATAAAGCAAGATTACGCGTCCTACCATTAAACACATGAAATACATTATGCTAAGATCAATCAAGTTGATTACGAGCAAAAATGTTCTCTCAAACTCAATGAATTTGTTGTGAAAAAGCCCTACATTTGCTTTAACGGTAGTATCTAGAGCTCTTTCCTAAATAAACGAGCTTTAAGATATGCTCTGGAAGTCCTATTAAAGCAGCTAAAAAAAATGCTTCTAAAGGTAGGACTGTTTTCAATAAATTTATCAATTGATAGTTGATAAATATTGGAATTCGGTACATTAAAACTCAATTTATTAGAAAAAAGATAATATAATTGTCAGTTGATCTTAATAGGTATGAAGGCGTCTAACTCGCCCTAAGCCCTAAAGATCTGCCAGTAAAATAGTTCTAACTCACTCTTTGTCTAGCATAATTATTTCAGGTTGAACCATTTAGGTCATATATTCAAATACATATAATTTTTCGTCTTTGCTACATTTCAACTTACATAAATTACTCATAAATAATTTGTTTGCTAAACTATTTTTAGTCTCATTATTACATTCACAGAATAAGGCACAAAAACATCAGCAAAAACAAAAAGAGAAAAACAAAGCAACTTCACCAATGGTTTTAAATTCATCTTGATGAACATCACGACGTACGACGAATCTTGTGCTAAAAGAAAAAACAAAAACTTCTTTTTTTTTTTTAAATTTACAATATTATATAAAATAAAATCAAACTATTTATCAATGTAAAATTAAGTAAACCCACTAAATGATGTAATTTTAATTGATTTAGCAAATTTTAAAACAAATCATTTTTTTTTTAACTAAGAAAAATAGAAAAATATTTCTAAAAAAAAAACTATCTACGTGTGTTATTTACTGTAAATCATTTCTTTTTTAAGCAGATTAACTTATTATTAATATTATAGTATTTTATTTTATTTTTTTGTAACTTTAAGAAAATATAAAACTGTTGAGAAATTAAAATTTTTAAATGTTAAAAAAAAAACAAAAAATTTAAAACTTAAAGTTAAAAATAAGAACATCTCTATAAATTTTAATTGTACTCATAATAAAATAGAAATATAATTACATTATCATCAAAAAAGGAAATATTTTGTTTTTAATGATTATCATGGAAGTCGGGGGAAAATTAAAATTTTTGAAACACTGTTTTTTAATAGTCAGCCTTATTGTGACTTTCACCCGAACAATATTCCACCCGGAAAATTTGACATTTCCCTTTTCGCCTATTGTGAGTTTCACAAAAAATTTCATGATTGAAAAGTTCCCCTTATTGTGAACATGTCATTTTCACTTCTCTTTTGTAGGCGAACGAAATTTCGTTCGGGCGAAACTACCTACTAGCAGATACTAGCAAAAATGAATTTAATTTTTTGTAGGATTTGGAATACATAATTATTTGAACTACTTAGATGAACCTGTTTGCATTTGGAGCAACATCGTTGAGTCAATAAGGAGATATAGGGAAATATCATAAATAATAAGAAACATTTCTCAAAAAAGATTCAAATCTGTATCTCCGTTATGATGCGTGATTCTGTATAAACCGGCCATCAACAAAAAAACACAAAAAAGTTATTTCAAATTGATTAATTGATTACCGATTAATTGTTAAACCCAAAGTGGAAATACCATTAAATTACTTTATTTTTGTAACACATACAGTCAGAGCGACATAGAACTTTCGATATTAGAGCCAAGGGCAACCGGGGGAAAACTCAAATTTCATTTTATTTTGCAAACATGTTATTCGTCAGACCAAAAGTTATATTATGACTACCATCGAGATATGGATAGTACCTTTCATAATTTGGTGGAGTTAATGGAAATTTCGTGAAGTTAATGGAAAGAAAGCCATCGTTCGCAACCAATTTCAAGAGAAGAGTCTCTGAAACTGAAGAAAAAAAAAACAAATTGGAATCCTTATAATGCCCCAAATTAAATTCCCTAGGACCACCAGTTAGAATTGAAAAAGAGTGGCAAAAAGTATAAAAATAAAATCAAACGGAGTCGCGTTGATTACTTTCACCATTATTAATTTGGTTCCTCAATAAAAAAAAAAAAACATTGCAACACTATTAATTTTGAACTGTTTTTGTGTACTTTAAGTACAGAATGGTTGAAATTAAAATGAAAATGGCAACAATTGTTTTGGAATATAACGGAGATGATGAAATTTAGAAAGAACCACTTGTGTTAATTGAATTGTTTTTTTAAATATCAATCAGCTGTTTCTGTGGATGGCGTTTTGATCAAAATGAGTGGCGTTTAAGTATCGCAATACCGACTCTTAGGGCCCCATTATGACTCGCGAGCCGAACGTTCAACTCATATCGAACGATTTGGCGAATTAACAGTTCCGTGGTATTACGAATAGCGAACTTCGAAGTTTGCATTTGAAGACAAAACTGCCAACATTTTGACATTAAAGGCGAACTCCAACTTGGCGATTCGCAAACAGTAATGCCAAACAGTCACATTCGCCGATTTTTTAATGTGACTCTCGAGTCATAATAGGGCCCTTAAACGCCTTGAAAGTGACTCGACACAAAAAGTGACAACTGTCATTCAAGAAAAACGCCTATTGTAATAAGGGTAATTTACTCCGGATTAGCTATTTCAACCCTTAATTAAATAAATATTTTTTTAAAAAACACAAATAAAAGAAACACACATAGAAATCTTACATTTTTAGTGACTTTCGCAGGCCAGTCGATTAAGAATATGTCTTCGATAAAAAATAGCGTTTTAACTGTCGTACAAAGGAAGTTAAACGACTGTTGTAATGAGGGTAAGTGACATTTTTCTCACAAAAAAAATATATTCCACTCAAAGTAAGCCGTAACGCCATGTAAAACGAGTCCTTAACACCATTCGTAATACAAATTCTTGAAAATGACATTTGTCGTTTAAATAAAACGCCTACTACAATAACAATACATTAAGGGTGAAATCTTAAAGCACTTGAACTGATATTGTAGCACTTAATTAGCAAATTAGCACCTAATTCTTGCATACTAAGATTTTTGATTTTTTTCTGTGGCGGCGCTATCTTGACGTCTTAACAAGTTCCACAAGATCCAAAGAGATTCCAAAAGCCTATTTCGACATGAAAGAGTGGGAGTAAAAAATTTATTTGCACCTTTTTTGAAAAGGTCTTGGCTAGCCCTTCAATTCGGTACCATTCCTTCCGCTGTGAATTAATTTCTTTAATTTTTAGGCGATTTAGAATTTTTGGCAAAACTGTTGAGATACATTTCAAGGTCAAATCGTAAAGCACTTGAACTAAAATTGCATTAATTTAAATTAGCACCTGTAACTAGGTCATAATTCCCGCATCATTAGATCTTTGAATTTCGTTTGAGGCGGTGCCATCTTGACGTACCTCCATTATTGTTGGTTTAATAATGCTGTTTTAATATTCTATTTATACAAATACAGAAAATATTCTATTTATACAAATACAGATAGAATTGCATCTGAACCTACATATTTTTTTATTTTCAAGTGGAATCTTGTTTGTGTTTGATAAAATATAGAGTGTATAAACCAGCTAACAAGTATGTTTCAATAAAAGCTGCAACAGGAGCTATCAAATGATCAGCTTTATCAAATTATTTATTTATTTTAAGTAAAAATCCTCATCAAAGCACATACATTACAACAGCAACAGCAGATCGCCCCTGCTCTCTATCGGGATCTAAGCTTGCTTCGCAGCTTTTCAAATGGTTAGGAATTGTGAACCGTAGTTTAAAGAAAAAAGATATCGAATAAAGGAAAAATAAAAAAACGTAAGGAAAAAAGAAATAGGTAGATATATATACAACACAGTTGTCACTAAGATCAAGATACGTATTGTTTTATTTTCAAGAGAAGAACTAAACTTTTAACTTATAAAACTGCATCAATACAAAATTTGATAGTTGGTTTAGAAAAAAAAATTAAAATGTCAAACGAAAACGTGTAAATGTTGGTTGTGAACGTTATTCGTGTTTTTAAAAACTTTTATTGCGAAAACCCGGTTTTGGGGTTGGTTCTTTTTGCATCCTTGAAAAATCTTCAAAACGAGAGTCATCGAAAATAACAGATGAGGTCGGTAATAGAGCGTGGTGATTGGCCAATTTAAAGAAAAAAAGCTTGTTCCCAAAAAAATTGTATGGATAAAATTTTACTCTTTATTGAACTGTATCATCTTGTGATTTTCCACATTATTTTTTTTATCATTTTATAATTTTTTTGTAGTTTTTGTTTTTTTTTTTTGTATTTATTTCTTGTATAGTTTTCTTGTTCAAGATTTTTCTGTTTTATATTTTATTTTTAATATTATTATTAATATATAATGTTTAGAGTTAATTTTTTGGTTTTATTTTGTTTTTAGTTTTTCTTTTCATATTTTCATTAATTTTATTATGTATACATAGTTTTTTCTTTATTATTATAATAATAATTATTATTTTATATACTCAAATGATTGTATTGTATATGGATTTCTTAAACATAGATTTTTATAATAATTATTTCTTTTTATACAAAATAAAAATGCACAAAAAAAATCAAATAGTAAAAAGTAGGTAAATATTTGTTTTCTCATTTAATTATTATTTATTTGTTTAAATATATAATTAAGATTTTTTTTTTTTACTTTTTTGTCTTCATTTTCTCATTTAATTTTACCTTAAGATTACAGCTAGTTTTTTTTTTGTTTTGTTTCTTAGTGATTAGTTACGACTATTAAATTAAATATAACTTCACGATTTTTATTTTTAATTTATTATGTTTTTAAAATTATACTTATTTTTCGTTTACTATTTTTTCAGCTGTTATCCTTGATTTTTTTTTAATTTAAACATATTATGAATATTAATAGAAAAGAATAGAAAAAATTATATAAATATATTTGGAAAGTATATTTTTTTGTTTGAAGGTTCACTGGATACAGATCGACAGACATGATTGGCAGACAGTGTAGTATCGTTACTGCAATGGGATGGGGCACATTGTAAATATATAAAAAGCTATGCAATCTCTGTCGCTATAAATGACATGATTTTTGAGTTTAAATTCTCATTTTAAAGATTTTAATTTATTTTTCTTATGTAACTGCACTGTACTGCCATCGAGTTACTCGTTCAGTGAATCCCTATGTATGGTTCTTCTTGTTTGTTTGTTTGTATGTTTGTGTTTTTTAAGTTTTGTAAAAATGGAAAGAAAAAATAAGTCTTGTAAAAAATTTGTTTGTTTTTGGTTCTAATACTTAAAGAGGATTTCATACTTTAATATACTTAGTTAAGGTAAAAAATACATTCTTGTGTTGTATATTTGTATGTATGTATGTATGTATTTATGTATATAAACTTCAGTTTAAATATAAAACAAAAGAATTAAAATATTAGAAAGTGATGTTTGTCACTGTTCTTAAACTAAAAAAATAAATATTCTTCTTTCAAAGTAAAAAAAAAAGAAGTTAATTATAGATTGAAAGTTTTTTTAAAAAACTAAATTGGTATAAATTGTGGTCTAAAATGTAAATATAATGTATATATGTTTATATACTCAAAATGCTATGTATAAGAACTGACTGAGTACATGAGCGGGGGAGAGAAAGTTATAAACATTTGGTTATAATGATAGTTGTAATAATAAAAACAATATTTTTCATATTTGTTGTTGTTTTTTTTTTTTAAATAGCACAAAACGCAAAATAAAATTTTGGGTTTATTTTTCAATCTTTTCTAAATTGTTTTTTTTTTTTTTTTTTATAAATCTTAATCCTGTACTTCTCGATAAGGTACTTCTGACGTCACCGAAAACGATTCAAAATAATGATTAAGAAATTCAAATGTGGGTCGTTTCTCTGGCACAGCATCCCAACACTGCAGCAGCAGATGATAGATGTTATCGGGGAAGTAGTGATTAGTTGGCTTAGGCATTCGGAATCCACGTTCGATGTTCTCGATAACTTCTCGACTATGCATACCCGGATATGGTACTTGACCGTAGGTAAAGAGCTCCATCAGTAAAATGCCATATGACCAGACGTCTGATTTGATGGAGAATTTCCCATAGATTATGGCCTCGGGTGCTGTCCATTTAACAGGGAAACGCGAACCCTGTTTCGGACAATATTCATCGTCGGCTATGACACGTGCCAAACCGAAGTCACAGATTTTGGCGACATTATTTTCGCCGATGAGAACGTTACGAGCGGCAAGATCACGATGTATTAGCTGCTTGGATTCGAGATATTCCATACCGGAGGCTACTTGGGTGGCAATGTAGATTAGATCTTCGAAGTGTAAGTAACGGCCGTCGCCTTCGCGTAGAAAATCTAATAAACTACCCTTAGACATGTACTCTTGGACGATGTAAATTGGTTCTTCCTGAAAATGTTAAATTGTTTTAAAAAATTAAAAAAAAAAAAATATCATTTGCATCGATTTGCATTTCTGTTTGGTATTTTATACTTTATACTTGCACTAAAAACATATGGAACACATAAAGGTCTCAATAATTGTTATTAAGGGATTAGACTTTTGGGATCTTTTGTGACTATAATGGATGACAACTCAATTGAGTTAAGTTTTCTCTGCAACACTTTGGCAAAATAAATTTCTGTCAGGAGGAAATGTATTTTGTTCACCTAAGCCGGAATTAGGTGGCTTCCATAATACGAACAAATGTGTTTAAATGGCTAAACGCTCAGTTGTCTTAGGAACAAAACCAATTAAGGTTGAATTTCCACAGGGACAACTTAACTCGTTTGAGTTGTCATCCATAAAAGACAAATTTAGTTTTAAATTGAACTTGTTTATTCGGTTGGCAACTGACATCTTTATACCTCTTCAAAGAATGAATTTAAATAAAAACTACTTTTTAGCTATTCATATGGACAAAAGTCACATTTGGATTTAAACATTTGTGTGTGTTAAGTTTCCTAAAAAGTAAATGGGTGGTTTAGCTAGCTGAAGAAAAAAAAATCAATCCAACAATAGCTGAATAAGGGCGATTCTATATAAAACAGCCCTAAACAAAACACTACAACATGTGATTTTAAATTGAAAACAAAAAAATTGCGATAAGATATTAAAAACAACTCCAATGTTTCAAATGCTTATTTTGCAGCGTTACAAAATCTTGTTACAAAAGTATTTTTTTGGTAACAAAAGATGGGACCCGGCAATTAGGTACAGATATGTATTTGCAAAATATTCTGTTTTGTCAAATTAAGAGCAATTAACTATGTTCCTTTGGCTGAGCTCATATCTTATTTTCTGTATTACGGTTATTCAGTAAAGATTCGGTATATGTTTCATACATACAAAACGAAGTACATTATGAATATTGTGATCAATCAATTCAATTCAATTAGTTTTTTATTCATCTGTCTCTTAAATACTAATACAATTTTATATTAATAATAGCTATAACGTAAAATAAAGATAAGCGGAAGAGAATAAATCATGGCCATTTAGTAACAATAATGGTAGTTTAAAATGACTTACTGAAAAATTTTCAAGCTATAAGAATAACTGACGTGGGGTACTTTCAGTTGCCCTTGTGATTAACTTTACCTTTTCAATTCAATAGATTTTTTTTTTCTGTTTAAATATATGAAAACTTTGTAGCAAACATCCACCAACAAAAAAAAAAACAAAAAGTAACGTTTTAATATAAGACTTCCTTTATAAACTAATTCTATTTCAAGCAAGTTCATAGTAAAAAGCCAATATTTACATTTTTTTAGGAAAGAATGAAGTTGCAGGTTGTTCTAATTGAAATGGGAAGATTATTGAAAGTAATTGGTGGTCATTAAAAAAAAAATTCATAAAATGTGTTTTGTGTGCGGTTGGAGTTTTGACAAGTGCTAACCTATTAACCCGTAAATTGTGAATTAAGGAGTTTCTGCTTGGAATATTACCACTTTGTTTGAAGAACACTTTTAAAATTTTAAAAATATAAAGATGGCGCTTCTACTTCATGGTACTTCTAACTCACAAAAAAGAGGCCAGCTTTCCGTACGTTTATTTTTCCCACAAATTATATGAACTATATGCTTTTGAGATCTCAAAAGAGGACCAAATGTATTCATATATAAGTACCTCCCCAGCTCACTATACCGTATTGTAATTTAGACTGAGCAAGTCCGTAGTAAATCATGGTTAGAACTTTTTTTGAGCAGTATGGTTTTAATAGATACATTTTACGAGTAATGAGATTCATATATGTTTGTAATGATTGTGCATGAATTTTCCAGTTAAGGTTACAGTCGAAGAGGACTCCTAAGTACTTAAATGAATCAACACGTTCAATTTTAAAGCAGTTTGGAGAACACTGAGTATGACTTCAAAAATTTTGTCTACCGCAAGTATGGAAAGGTAGAACAAACTTACGACAGTCATACAAGTGGTAAAACAACTCAAAATCCATAGAAAAAACATTTGATAGCTTAAAGCACATAATCTTAGTTTTATCGCTAATAATAAGTCTATGGTGCGCAAACCAAGCTCTTAGCAAATGTAAATTCTTATTAATGTTAACAATACATTTGAAAAATGAAGGTTCATTATAGGCGAAGGCTATGTCATCTGCGAAAGCTCTTCGATTTGCAGAAAAGTTCTGGTGGAATAGTGAATTAATGTAAATTAAAAATAGTATTGGACCCAGAACAGAACACCATTTTTTAATTTGAGTACACTACTTAATCGTCAGACAAAATTTCTTTGAATTTGAAATTAATGCTGAGTCCGATATTTTTTTTATTTAAAGTCAACGTCACACCGAATAGGGTTGCGTTTAAAAACATACATTTTTCCGGTTTTTCAATTCATTTTGAGTTATTATGGAATTTGCGGTGCAGGGATACAATTTAAAATTAATGAATTCACAAAGCAGTGAGAAATAATTTAATTTTTAAAGCTTAGAACCCTGATGAGGCGATAACAAAAATCTCATACAAAAATTACACAACGATATAATAAAGGAAAAGTTTCATTTTCGTTCTGCAGTACGCTGTTCGTAGATTGAAATTAATAATTCTAGCAGATTATTTGAAGGAGCCTTCGGTATTTTTTGGTTGCCTGGACCATAAATTGTGTGTGAATTTTTTTTATATTCGTGTTTCTTTCATTACAGTACCTATGGCTTTCAGTGATTTCTTTTACATTTCGTGAAACTCTTAATGGATATTTTCCCGCTCTTTTTTCCCAAACATTTCGTTGTCCGGTTGAAGACTACAGGACTCATCAGCGTACTAGGCTTAAGTGACAAAAACTTCTCTCTTAATAATATCACAAAAATAATATCGTCGAAACAATTCCGAATAGCCAATTATCCATTGGGCTAGAAGACAATGCAATCCTAAACGGGAGAGAGTAGGACATGTACAGAGAAGATGGATTTGATTTTGTTCAAAAGTTTGTCAGAAATGATGGTGAAACAGTGACAAATAAGTTGATAGTACAATAAAGAAGAAAGAAAATGGTTTCTTGGAATTCCAACGTATTCACTCTAACCACCCTATTCTGAAGAACTTGTCAGAACATTTGTTTGCCGATTACGCATTATATGGAAGTCAGAAGGAGAGAGTTAGGGGAACTTTGCTTCCTTGCATAAAATTGAATAAACACATCCATACCATGTTGTCAAGATAGGACATACAAAATTCAGCAATATCGTGGCAGAAATGTACCCATAGTTATTTTGTTCTTCCATTTCAAGAGCTTTTGGTATAGTGAATCAAGAAAGCAAGAAAAAAAGATGGCTTACGTGAAGAAGATTGCGTAGATAATTTGTTCTGTTAGTTAAGGTCTTTTGATGCCTTGTTCAGGTGAAACCAACAAATAATTTGTTGAACTCATCAGTATAACAGTCCGACTACAGTTTGGGCTTTTTTTTTGTTGAGAATCTCTGGAGATTTACTGTCTCTACAGTTTTTGCAATAACGAGCCAAATCAAACATTACCTAAGCCTTAACAGGGCGAAGTAGCAGAAAACTTCGAAAAATTATTTAATTTGTGACAAGACGCAAGTGTGGAAATGCTCGATAGCTCCCCATTCTTTAAGGTCGTTTAGAATAAAAAAAAAATAATCTAAACAATCATATTAAGAACATGGAAAAAATTGTAAGTAAAACAAAAATAAATACTGAATTTAATGAACATTGCGTATCGACAAGGTCACTGGTCAACTTATGAGTTTAAGTGAGATAGATCGTCGGGACGAATAACCAGTTTTTGAAGACTTAAGGCCATTCCTACTTTAAATTGTAATTAAGAGTTAATTTTACCAATAGATTTATAAGATATTGGTATTGCTGAGTACCAAAAAAGCAAATATAAAAACTTAATGATAATGAAACATACAAAAAAAAAATACGTAGCTGCAAATCGATGCCAGAAGAATAATCATAAGAACATTTCAAACCTGAGAGCAAACAGCATAAAGTGCTACTAATCTATTGTGACGGAATTTCTTCATTATGGCAGCCTCTTGCAGGAATGCCTGCGTTGACATAGTGCCCTCGCGCAATGTCTTTACAGCCACATCAATACTATTCCTCCATTTGCCATAGAACACTTCACCAAAATTACCACGACCCAACTTTCGAATAAGTTGAATTTCGGATCGTGGAATTTCATATTTATCACGCAGTTCCGGTCCGAGATCCCACATTTGTGGCTGTGGTTTTGGGCATGGTCTTGACAATATATGACATAGACCAAGGGCGTTTTCTGTAAAAACAAGAAAAGAAAAAAATTACAATATCTCTTATAAAATACAAATATAGCTATCAACATACTACTATACGCCATCACTAGAGCTTGCAACGAGGGGAAAGTCTGATTTGTGGCAATGTAGTATCCACCATTGTCGAGTGGTTTAATTCGATAGTGCTTCACATGATATCCACGGCCGTCTTCCCAGTCTTTCACAGACAACGAATAACCATTTGGATTGTGTTCGGATGGTCTAACTAAAAAGGTTCCGCGTGGATTCTCTTCGGCTAGTAGTAGTTTATCAGCTTCTTTTCGCAGGACATTTTCAAAGAACCAACTGAAATAGAAAAAAATAAATTAAGTTAGTATGTATTTTCAAAGGATATGTTTTTTTTTTATTTTGTGTTTTGGACATCTTACTCTTCACTGTTTACACTTCGTTCTTCGGCAACGAAATTTAACGGTATTAAACCTTCTTGGCGTGTGGTTAGATTGACTACACGCCACCAGTCTGATTCAGTATCATCAATAACTTCCATTCGATCGCCTTTCATAAAGCTGAGATCAGATTCATCGCGGGATTTGTAGTCATAAAGGGCGACAACAACTCGACGTTTGGCCACACCACCTGCTACAGTTGCTATGGAAGAAAGAAATACGTGTTAAAAGAAAGTAATTTAAACTTAAAATAATTGGGGTTAGAATCTTGATGAGAAAGAACCGGTTGAAAATTTGGTTTGGAGTAGACAAAAAAATGTGTTTTAGGTCATCTTAAGGAATTTGGTTCCCGGTACAACAATTTTGGAGTTTTTTTTAATGTTTTGAACTAAAAGGGTATCAAAGAGAATAAGAAAAAATTGTGTGAGTGCCGAGTGCCGGGACTCACGGTTAATATGTGTAAACATCAACGTGCGCGGATCCAAAACGGACTTGTTTTTGCTTGAAGGGGACCTTAAGATTTTTTTCACTGAACGCACCAATCCTAGTATGCAGATCGTAACGTTGCACACCGTAACGTTGAACGACGTAACGTTGCACACGAAGGTTCACGTTATTTTTTTCACTCTACCGCCAGCATAGATGTTTACACATCAATAAAACTGAGCTTCGTTTGGCAAGAAATTCATATGAATTAAACAGGTTTCTAGTTACACGAACTACATTTTCATTAGAGCCGAAATGAAGTAATTTCGCAAATTATAGAAAAAGTGTTTTCATCTAAAATTTGTTGATGGGCACGTTCAACGCATTACGTTTAACATCTGAATTTTCAGAATTCCGTATTTTTGTAGCTTCTGATTGGCCAGCTGTAGTAAAAAGTTAGATGACTTTTCAGACAAATTTTCAAAAATAAGGGTTCTAAAATTTGACATGAGTATAAGAAAGGGTTTTTTTTGTTTTTGATTTATGCCGACGAAGGTAGGGTTAACTATTTATAAGAACATGGACCTTACGTTACGTGGAATACTTTATAATACGGTTGCATTATATCTATTGGGTACTTTCAGTAACAAACATCCGAGAGTCGGACGAACGTAGATGTTTACACATCTTATAACCGTGAGTCACGGCACTCACACATTTTTTTTTATATTAATACATTCTTAAACTTTCAAAACTAATTAATTTCACAGTCGCGACCTTGAAGGGTCACTTCGCACGTGGCAATAAGAAGCACATTCGTTCACTTTGTATGGGAAAGCGGAAAAATCTCCATAAAACTGAACTACTTTACCGATTTTGATGAAATTTTCAGACGTGAAAATGAATGGGCTTTAGGAAATCAATAATAACTAGATTGTTTTTAAAGGCGGGATAAGTGTTGTTTTTTTTAAGAAAATCGGCATCAAAAAGTTCTTTCACACGCCCATTTTTAGGGCGGTTTTTGAAATTTGTTTGAATGTTGATTATTTGATAAAATCTGAACTACCAAATAGATTTTACTGAAATTTTAAGACATTTTAAGGGATGGTTTAAGGAATTAAGGAATCTCCGCCTGCTGACACGCCCACATAAAAGTTTACATACATAACTGTTCTCAATTTATTTTTATTTTTTGCGGGTTTTGACCACTGCGCTGTTCGGTCTGTACGTCCGTGAGTCCACTATAATATGAGCTAGAATCTAAACAAGTGGACCGAATTGCTTCAAATTTGGTGCAGAGTATTTTTATGTGAATTCAAAGAAGGCAAATTCGAATGTTTGTTTTAGCTCGACCAGAACAAGTAGCTCCCATACAACGATTTTGGTTTTTTTTTTTCTTCAAATTTTTTTCGGAGAGAACTCGAATGATTTTTACTAAACTTGGTAACTACATAATGTATACCTTTAGTGTTTGAAATGATTGAAATAAAGCTGCGTTTCAGGTTATTGTCAGTAAATTTTTTAAACGACAAGGGCAAGTTCATGCGATCCAGACATACACTTGTGGACATGGAAATAGCACACCTTTTTTTTTAATTTGTATTTTTTATTAAAGCTTATGTAATGAAGAGTTAATGTTTAAATACAAACATGTTTTTGCTATTTTTTAAGAAATTAGCATATTTTCTGATAGATAATAATCCATCTATTGAAGTATTGCAGTCATTTCTGTTAATAAAAAGATACAAATACCAAAATAAATACAAAGTAGCTTGGACATATATAATTAGCACATAACCTGCAAAAGTAAATTTACCTTTAAATGTCAACCTGAAAGTTAATATTTAGTTTGAAATCCCTTGTTTGCAATCACAGCTTGACATCTTCTTGGCAAACTTTCGACCAATTTCATGCAGCGGTCTATTGGTATTGCATACCAAGCATTTTTGATGTTTACCCATAATTCTTCAAAGTTTTTGGGATTTTTACCTTCGATAAGGTTGAGATCAGGAGACTGAGCCGGCCACTACAAAACATCCACAAAATTATCCTGTAAACACGTTTTCATCAAGCGAGAAGTATGCTTCGGATCGTTATCGTTCAAAAAATGCCATGTCAAAGGCAAATTGTCATCAGCGGCGTAGGGAACTAATGATCTTCCAATATGTTCTTATAAAGGTTTTTTCAACAGGGACGCTACAAAAGTAGAGCAACAGGGACAGCAAACGACGCCATATTTCTTGCCGTTCTTTTGACATTTCTCTTCAGTAAGGTTTGCCATTTCATGATGGAAAGATATACGAGCCAACAACGAGTCGAAATTATTAAAATTTACTAGTGGAAAAATTTGAATCCACAGGCACAGTACAAAATGTTCCCGTGCCAGTGAGACAAAGGAGTGCCCGTAGTGTCGAGAATATTGCTGCCGCTGAGGCTTCAGTTGCAGAAAGCCCAAATGTGTCTCTCACACGTCTTTCTCAAGCGTTGGGCATCTCTCTGACGTCGTTGTGGCGAATTTTGCGGAAAGATCTTGGCCTACATCCTAACAAGATTAAATTGACGCAAGAACTGAAGCCGCTTGACCACCAGAAGCGTCATATGTTCGTGAATTGGGCTGAGCAACAACTTGAAAATGATTCGGATTTTCATCGAAAAATCATCTTCAGCGATGAGGCTAATTTCTGGCTGAATGGCTTCGTCAATAAACAAAATATGCGGTATTGGTCAGGCAGCAATCCACAAGTACTCCATGAGTCATCATTGCATCCCGCAAAAACTACGGTTTCGTGTGGTTAATGGGCCGGCGGCGTCATTGGGCCGTATTTCTTCCGTGGTGATCAAGACCGGCAGGTTACTGTGAATGGGGATCGCTACCGTTCAATGATAACCAAATATTTTTGGCTCCAATTGGATGATATGGACATGGAGGACATGTGGTTCCAACAGGACGGCGCCACAAGCCACACAGCGAGTGTCAATCAATTTATTGGAAACCAAGTTTGGAGAACGTGTTATCTCACGAAATGGTCCAGTCGATTGGCCGCCTCGGTTGTGCGATTTGACGCCGTTAGACTATTTCCTGTGGGGCTACGTCAAGTCTATGGTCTATGCCAACAAGCCAGAGACGATTGATGAACTTCGTACGAATATCGAACGTGAAATTGGAGCAGTATCGGCCGATTTATGCTTGAAAACCGTCGAAAATTGAGTTCAGCGTCTGGACTTCTGCAAGCGTGCCCGTGGTGCCCATGCAAAAGAAATCGAGTTTCATACATAATGACATCGAACGTCCTTTCACAGGAATAAAGAACTTCATTGATATCCAAAACCGTTTTTGTTTAATTTAAAAAAAACTTTTGTAGCGCTCTTATTGAAAAACCCGATAGACATGTTAATACATTTTTGAATTAATCTTTAGAATTGAACCCACTCCGTGCCAAGAGAAAGCTCCCTACACCATAACATTTCCCCCTCCGTGCTTTATTGTTTTGAGGGTGTATTTTGGGTTGTGTTGTTGGTTAGGTGGACGCCAAACATATTTTTTTCCGTCCAACCCAAATCTGCAGAACTTGGATTCATCACTCCATAGCACGTTTTCCCAAAAATGCATAGGTTTTCTAAGGGGTTCTTTAGCAAACTGGATTCTGTATTTCAAGTTTTTTTTTTTAGAAACAAATGGTTTTTTTTTTTTGGATATGCATCCCCTTAGTTGATTTTCATTCAAGCGTCGTCGTATTGCTCTAGAAAAAAGACCGCACTGTGACTCAACATCTGCTTTTATTGGCTTCGAAGTTTTAAATGGGTCTCCAGTTGAAGCTCTGTGTATTAAATGATCTTCTCTAACGGTGGTATTTCTTGCACGTGGTGTTCTCGGGACGTTTTATGCAGTTCCAAATATCGCAAAATGGTGAATTGCATTATAAACAAGCTTTTTGGAACAGTTTTATAAATCCGATATTTCTATCACCGTTCTCCCTTGAGCTTTCATCTCGTTTATCAAAACCCTTTTTTCAGTTGAGCAATGTAGTCCTTTTTGGACGTATGTATACACACTTCAAGATATCCTTTATATAATCAAGAAAGGATCTCTCACTCACTTGTTTACAGATCTTTAGCCATAAATAGCACAGACTTCATTGCCAATTTTATTTGCACAGGCACTCAATTCAATTGTCAGTCAAGAGGCCTGTTAAAAAAAAAACATGTCCTCGTTTCGTCTAGGTGATCCCTTCTACCAGATTCCCAATGTGTATAGGTAGATGGTTATATCTCTGAAGTAGACATCAGACTTATTGTGTGACTCTTTGTCATGTGTGCCAACAGAACGAGTAAAACAAATTGAAAAAAAAAAAAAACCAGGCCAATGTCAGCTAAGAAAGTCACAAGCACAACTAAGCTGGAAACGCTGTGCACACAACACCAACATAAACAACACTCTCCTTACATTGAAATGGCAAATCCAATAATTGATTCTATAAATTTATTGCACCCAACCGTGTTTTTGTTCTGAATGTTAGCTTATAAGTACTTTTTATTTTCCCCTCAGGGGCTTGCGTGCGTTTGTCGCATCCTGTGTCTTCGTACCTAATCGGCTAAAACAACAGCATACCGACATAAGTATACAACAACAAAAAATGAGAAAAACTTAAGAAAGTAAAAGTGGCACACGTGTCTTCGCAGTACGTAGGTTGTATGAGGGAGTATATGGTATGGTATATATGTTCATTATAACAACATTATTATAAGCCTTTGTCTATAAGTAGATACATATATGTATGTATAAGCAAAAGGAGGACTTTCCAATGGAAGCTGCTTGAGCGAGGGGTCATTTGATATGCTATCATTTGTGTAGTGTAATGCAGTTAACTATAACTCGGTGTGATGGACAATGTCGTTAGAAAATACAATTAACAAGAGTGTCAATTATAAGCTTATATGGAGAGATGACCTAAATTCAACTATAGATAAAGTAATTTGTGAACTTGAGACGAATAATAACTGGAAATAAGTTAAAATGTTTCGTTTTCGTTTTTTATCGTTATCATGCAAAGATTTCATTTCGTCTGCCTTGAGAAATCAATTAAAATATACAATTGCATTGTTTGATTGATTTCGCATAATAAAACTTTTTTAATTAGAAAATTTCTTCAAAGTTCTCATTTGTTCAGGCTCTGTTTTTCAGTACGAGATTATTCCAGCTTCGGAGTTAAACCCGAGTTAACTCCAGAAGCATATTTTTTCAGTCAATTTAGATCCCGAGAAAACGAATTTGATGATTTAACTCTGGGTTAATTGAAAAAATATGACTGACAGATTCGCATTAAAACATTATCTAGAGGGCGACACTGTGGAAAAAGCTGGAGTACTTATATGCACTTTATTTAAATAAAAAAATGGTCTTAGCTTAAATCTCCTTTTTTTAAAAAAAAAAACAGGTAAATAATTCCGAGACATGTATCTATTTGCATCTGAAAAAATCCACTTCTAGCTTCTTTCGTCGTCTCCTTGTGTTCGGTCTTTACGAATCCAATTCTCTTCTTGTCACCATACACGCTCATATGATTCAAAACTGGAACTAATATTTCTCTTTAAATCGAACAGCTGATTGTCAGTATTGCCAATTATGTTTCTTTCGTATGTATGTTTCGATGGGTAATGGCCGCGTCTCAAATTGATTTTGATAGATTTTTGACAACTGAAAGTTATGCTGAATTTACACGACTGCCAGCAGTATTTCTTACAGAAAAGAGGCAAAAGAACCAGTTTACCTGTTTTTTTTTTACAGAAATATTCCTACTTTCTCAGTCACTTGAATCCAGGATTGAAGTTTATACTCCACTATACAACTGCTTCGGAGTTAACTAGGGTTCAATTCATTTGTACGATAGATAAACTATGGTTTAACTCAGAGTTAACGCAGCACTGACAAAAACTGAACATAAGGCTATAGCCGTCTTCTCCATCAATGCGAAATCATCCCAGTTTCGGAGTTAAACACGAGTTAACTCCTGAAACATGTTTTTCAGTCAATTTAGATACTGAGTTAACTCAACGAATTCGATGAGTTAACTCAACGAATTCGATGAGTTAACTCTGGATTAACTGAATACATATTTCTGACAGATACGTGTCAAAACACTATCGAAATAGAGAGTGCGACACTTTTGAAAAAGCCCTTGCCAAAGCACCACTTAGGCTCAGTTTTTCAGTGGTGAGTTAAACCAGAGTAAGCTTACTCCAGAAGTAAATTATCCCACATTTAACTGACAAAGCAGTTTTTCGGTGGAAAATGCACGCGGAACGACTAAACAAATTCGGTTCATAAAACACATCAAAAGCACATGTTCAGTAAATAATGAGTTAACTCACCAAATTAAATGAGTTAACTCAAGTTTAACTTTAATCTCGCGCTGAAAAACTTGACCTTAATATCGTCCTCTCTGTTTCGATAATAAAAGCGCATTTTCATTTGATTTCGATAGATTTTTTACATTTTTTGTATAAGGACCAGTTTTTCAGTGTGCTGAGTTAACTCTGAGTTAAACCAGAGTTAGTTAATTTTGCAAATAATTTGAATTTGAATTTGAATTTGGGTTAACTCAGAAGCGATTTTTCAGTGTCAGATGAACTTTAACAAGAGACACTTTTGCTGACTTAAATTAAATTGAAGACCAGTGTTTCTCGTCACCGAGGGCCAATTAAACATATACCTATTCAGAAGAAAAGTAGTAATTTCATAAATAGACTTCTAGTTTCTTACCAACAAAAAGAAAAAATTGAATTACAAACAACGGAATCATACTCACTTGGTGTTGTCCTCGGTCGAATGATATCCACGCCGCCCTTACTGGCGATCTTTATTTGTCCTCGATTCGGATCTGGCGTGTACCGCGAGTCCAGCGAGCCACCATTGTTGTGTTTCTGTCCACTCGTGATGTTCGTATTGCCAAAAGCATACTCGCTCTTCTTGTATCCCGTCGGATATGCCAGGGCCAATTCTTGGTCCTGTCGCTTGCTGCAGCATTTGTTGCCCATTTTGTTGCCAATTTTGTGTGTTGTTATTGTTGTGATTGTTGGTGTTTTTGTCGTGTTTGTTTGTTTGTTTTAAGCTATACGCCAATCACAACTGGCTAGCTGTCTTTGTTGTCTATCACTTTGAAGATGTTTTTTTTTTCTATTTTCTGTTTGTGACGTATAAAATGCTAAGTTTTATTATTTATAGTTTTTTTTTTATAAATTTGTTTATAAATGCAATATCCTTGACTATGTTTAATTTTAGTTATAATAAAATATTTTATTTTATTATTGTATATGAATAAATTCCTATGTGAGCGTAGCAATTGATCCTTTTTTAGCTTATTATTTGTTTTTTTTTTTTTTTTTTTTTTAATTTAATTTTAGTTGTTAATTTTTAAAATTTAAAAATTCGAAATCAATTTATTTGGCATAATTCATCAGAGTGAAACAAGGAGGAGATAACAAGATAGGTAGTAGTAGTAGTAGTAGTAGTGAGCTGGTGTGTAAATGATTGAAAGGGAGGAGATCATTTGTTTCCATTAAAAAAATTGTCTTGTTTTACTGTTTACACAACTATCAGTCAATAATAATACAAATAATAATTTAAATAAAATGCACTAGATGGCGTCGTCGGTTGATTTTTATGACGAAAGATGTGTGACAGAAAAAAATATTTGGTTTTTGTAGAACATAAGAATGTTAGATGTAAGCCCTTTTTTTTTGGGAAATATAATTAATAATAATATAAATTAGAGCCAACTGTTGTGGGAGTTATTTATTATATGGCTTTGGGGGTAAAAGATATTTTTTTTACGCCTTTGAACTTGGAGGGGAATGTAGTGTGTGTTTATTTTTCGCTTATTAGTCGTCAGGTTTTGGGGTTTTGTTAGGTTTCTGTTTTTTTTTTTAAGAAACGTGTTATGAACGATGACTTATTAAATAGCGTATACAATGCTGTGTTATTGTTGGCGCAGGCATATTTGCTAAACTTTTTTTTGTATCGAGGCTTTTTTATTTTCTATATTCCTTGGACAGCTTTTGGTTATCTGGAAAAAAAAGAAAATAAAACAAAATATTAGCTAACAACATATATAAGGGATGGGCTATATAAAAAGGTTTATTTATACACAATTTTATGTATTTAAGGCCAAATATTTATTTAATGTAATTAAATTTCTAAGAAATTTTAATAAAACATACAATTTTCAAAACATATCGCATAAAAGGTTATCATATCTGAGGGGAGGATATTGGTCGCTGTTTGTTCGATGAATGTTCTATGTGAAGCTCAAACAGAAAAACAATTGGATGAAAAATATCCATTCATATTCGTAAATTTATTAAAGTAATTTATGGGTAATCCAATTGCTATTATTTTGTAAAGGTAGCTATAGCTACAGCATTACAGATAAAAACTGCAGCTTTATTATCCTATTTCAACGAATCCAGTAAGTAGTCTTTGTTTACGCTACCACCACCCTACTCAGGCTCTGGGTCCAATTAGAGAAGAGAATAATCATTTTGCGGAAATAATAAATTCAATACAGATGAGATATAATTTTATAAACGCACCAAACAAAACTATGTAAGTACCTACACGACTGGATCGCAAAAATAAAGGGTTTTTCAATAAGGGCGGGTAGATGTTGATATGGAACATTGTGGCGTTCACTGTGTGGGCACGTGCTGTTGGCCAGCAAAATTTGGATATCATCGATCGGTAGCGCTATCCGTTTATGCTGATGGCATTGACATCGTCGTTTTCAAGGCACTACGACATCTTACAGACAGCGACGATGTTTTCGGTTGATCTTGCATTTCGTTGACGCAAGGTCATTGTCTGATTCGTCATTGAATCAGTCGACGCAAATATGGCCAATCGACTTAGAAGGACAACCATGTAAACCGTAAAATGGGCCCAAAAGATCAGTAACTGAATAACAGACAACAGATTTGACAGATGTCCGCTACAGGAAACCAAAATCTATCCGATAGTAATGTGAGTAGGTGAATACCTTACTAAATACTTACTTAAAACTGGCATTTTTATTTCAACATGGAAGTTGTTGATCGACAAAAAAAAAACAATACAGGACCGTGTTTGTCAATATGTTAATTAGGGTGGTTCTTAACGTACAAAAATTTATAACGCCCTCTAAATCAGTTCGAAATCATAAAAAAATATCCTGATATTTTACTCTTTAAGGGCCCTATTGCAATGAAAAGTTCTGTTGAGTTGACAGGTGTGGTAATGGTAACTTGACTGTCAAATAAGCATTGCCAGAGGTTATGTTTTAACGACAAATTCAAATTTTCAAGTAGTAAGGCTGGTCTCTTGGCCAGCCCTAAGAATTTACCTTAGTGGTTGTTTGAACAGTTGTATGGTGAAAAGACTCACTAGGTGGATTGAAGATAACAACATCCTTAATGCATTTTAAGCTGCATATTGCAATCATTACTCTACTGTCGACCAAAATGAGTCAAAAGAAAAAACTTCACGCCTTTTTTGTTGATCTTAAAGCAGCTTTTGACAACGTAAATAGAAATGGTCTCTTTCATAAACTAACTACACTGTTTATTTCTACAAAAATAGTTGTAATATTGAGATCGATCTACCAAGATACCACTTGTTGCAGCTGTTTGGGATGGTAAAAAGAGAACCGATTTCTTCCCAACGAACAAAGGCGTCAAACAAGTGTTGTACTTTTCATTTTCTTCTTCCTACATGCTGAGCTTCCAACTGGTATAGTTACAGAGGGACTAAGGATCAACGTTCTTTTGTATGCCGATGATATAGTGCTTCTGTCTGACAGTTCTGCCTATATAGACAGTTTGCATTCCTATTGGCTTAAATGGGACCTGACAGTCAATCTAGATAAATCGTAAATTGTAATTTTTCGCAACGGAGGAAGACGTGCAGCCAGTGAAAAGTGTTTCTTTAATGGTTCTAAAATAATAGTATCAAACCATTTCAAATATCTTGGCGTTATTTTTAATTTCAATATGTATTGAACGGAGCACCTCAACAACAGACTCACTTCGTCCAAAAATTCCATCAATTTAACATTGTCCAAGTTGATAGGAAACAATTCGGTTTACTATTTAGCAAAATTCAGGATATATGATGCCGCTTCCAGAGCAATAATGCTGTATTCTGCCCAAGCGTGGGGATTTAAGGAACACGTCCAAGTAGAAAAGCTTCAACGTTTCTTCCTGAAAAGGTGTTTTCTGCTTCCGGATAATACTCCAAATTATGTACTTCACATAGAAACAGGATTACCAAAAACATTCTTGACTACCCTCAAACTGCACTTTGAATTTATACCCAGAGTTATGAAGCTTCCTAGTAACAGACTTCCCAGGATCCTTTCGGAAATTGTTATTAGAAAGAATATTTACTGGGCTATAATGAATGAATGGTGCTTTTTCGGAGGCTTCAATCGCATTTTCTTTCACGTTATTCATGCCAGAGCTGCGCAACGCACAAGATGCTCTCTTCACGAACCTCAAGGAGAAATACTGGAGTATCTTTGTGAGTAACGCACGGCAATCGCAGTTCCACGACGAGCACTGCAACTTATTTTACTGTGATATCTATTTATTTATTTGATCAACTGCAGACTTATGTCTAAGTTGTTTAGGTATAACTGTACATTAATGAATAATAACAAAATAAATAAGAAAAAATGTATGCAGATACATTGCAATCAAAGTAATTTACAATAATTAAAAAAGAAAGACAAGACAATAATTTTTTTTAAAGACAATCTTTAGACAAATTAAAATCAATGATATTATAAAAACAGTTAAAATGTTTACACATTACATTAACAGGTTCAATTAAACCATCATTAGATGTAGCAAACGATGTATAAAAAAAATCAGGATCGCGGGTTGATCTAGGTCGAGAGTTTATATTCAGCATACTCAGGATGTGGGCAGGATTAATTGTTCCAGATAAAAGTTGAATGAGGAAAAGGCAATTATTAACTTCTCTTCTTTTCTTAAGCGTTGATAGACTAAGTAAGTTCAAACGATGTTCATAAGGTGGAAGATGTTCATTTGGGTTCCATGGCAGATGACGAAGGACCAATAATAAAAACTGTTTTTGTACACTTTCCAATTTATTTATGGAAACAGTATATGCAGGACACCATACACAGCTACAATATTCCAGGATAGGACGGACCAGTGCACAATGGAGGATTTTTGAAAAATAAGGATGATTAAATTCCTTAGAAAATCGCTTTATTAGTCCAAGGCGGCTTCTAGCCTTGCTTATTATAACGTCGATGTGTGAGTTAAATGACAGTTTGACGTCAAACAAAACTCCTAAGTTGTTGAATGAATCTACACGATCAACTAGGCTTTCGTCAATGAAGTAAGAAGATAAAAGGGTTTTCTCTTTCTAGAGTATGTAATCACTTTGTATTTATTTATATTGAGATCCATTCTATTTGAAATGCACCATTCGGAGGCTTTGTCAATATCATTTTGTAGAAATAAGTGTCCACTTGTCGTGTAGCCATAAAAAAGCTTAAAATCATCGGCAAGGATTAATATATTTGAGTAAAGAATTTCCATGCCAATGTCATTAATAAAAATTAAGAATAAAAGCGGTCCAATATGACTACCTTGAGGAACTCCAGACAGCACATAAATAATTTTGGATAGGCAGTTTTAAAGTTAACAAACTGCGTTCGGTTATCTAGATATGATTTTTTTCCAAGTTAGAATCCACTCTGGAAACCCATATTTTTCAAGTCTTAGCAAAAGAATAGAGTGGCTAACTCTATCAAATGCCTTACTTAGATCAGCGTAAAAAACATCCGTTTGAAGTCCATTTTGCATATTCACATTCAATTGGTTTGTAAATTCCAGAAGATTCGTTGTTGTAGACTTATGCAAGCAAAAACCATGTTGTTCAGGAACAATGATTGATTTGCAAAAGAATTGAATGTGATTGGTGACAATGTTTTCAAAAAGCTTTGGTATGCATGAAAGTTTTGCGATTCCTCAGTAATTCTCAGCATTGCTGTTGTTCCCACTCTTGTGAAGATGTATAATAAACGAAGACTTTCACAAGTCAGGAAAAACACCAGACGACAGCGAACAGTTAAATATATGTATAAGTAATTGCAGAACATTTATGTAGGATTTACAAGTTTTAACAAATATAGACGGAATGTTGTCAAGACCATACGAACATGTACTCTTTAAGTCGTCTAGAATACATTTTTAAGATTTCGTATGCGTCTTAAATCCTTAGAAAGCCACTGAACTGACGACGAAACAAGTAAATTCTTTTTAACAGGCACACAATAATTTAGACTGTTATTCAAAACAGCATAAAAGTTCTCAACACATATGTTAACATTATTGGAATCTATAACACTAGACCAATTAACGTTGGCAAAAAACTGTTCCATTCTTTCCAAATTAATTTTTTTTTAAATTGAAGTGCAATAGTGTGGAAGCATTAAAAACATTTGGCTTTTCATCAGCACATAATGGGATAACGCACTTAATCGCATTGTGATGTGGAACTTTTGGTAGGAGCCAGTCATTTAAATCCAGGACATCACAAAAAACAGGACAGTCAATAAACACAAGATCGAGATAACGCAGAAATTCATTCGGCAATCCATTAATTTGATTAAGTCCAACACACATCACGGTTTCAATAAAATTTCTTTCAAATACTGGACCCTGCAAAATGGCATTATATGTTCTTTTGTTATCTTCATCTAATTTCCAGGTCAAATTTGTCAGGTTGAAATCTCCAAAGAATATAGTAAGGGGTGATTTTTAAGCTGGTTTGGTTTTGGCAACACTGGTTTTGACAGCTGACGTGTGTTTAGTACCTTGTGTCACTGTCAAACAGCTTCAGTTTGGTTTGCAATTTAACCATGGATCGTCTTACAAATGAACAACGCTTGCAAATTATTGAATTTTACTATCAAAATTCGTGCTCGGTTCGAAATGTTCATCGCGCGCTGCTTGTGTTCAGCGATGAGGCTCATTTTTGGTTGAATGGGTACGTAAATAAGCAAAATTGCCGCATTTGGAGTGAAGATCAGCCAGAAGCATTGCAACAGCTACCAATGCATCCCGAAAAAGCCACTGTTTGGTGCGGTTTATGGGCCGGCGGCATTATTGGGCCTATTTCTTCAAAGATGATGCGAATCGCAGCGTTACTGTCAATGGTGAACGCTACCGAGCGATGATAACAAACTTTTTTTTGCCCGAAATGGAAGTTCTTGACTTGCATGATATGTGGTCTCAACAAGACGGTGCCACATGCCACATGCCACACAGCACGCGAAACAATGGCGCAATTGCGAGGCGAGTTTGGTAAACAGTTAATTTCACGTTTCGGGCCGGTCAATTGGCCGCCTAGATCGTGCGATTTGACACCATTAGATTATTTTTTGTGGGGGTATGTCAAGGCTAATGTCTATAGGGACAAGCCCGCTTCGATTGACGCACTGGAAGCCAACATCCATGCATTCATTCGTGAGATACCGGCCGATATGTGTGAAAGAGTATGCCAAAATTGGACTCAGCGGATGAGCTACCTGAGACGCAGCCGCGGTCAACATTTGCATGAAATTATCTTTAAACATTAAATTGCAAGGTTCAAACTATCGATTCAAATAAATATTTCATTCATTTTTTCGAATTTTTTGTGTTTTTTTTTTTAAAAAAGTTCTAAACCTCTTAAAAAACCACCCGTTATAAACGAATTTTCTGAGTATTCCACAATATCAGAAATAACTGAGGCATACATTTCATACATAGATAAGAATAATGTAGTGTTAAAAAACTGCTAAATGCCGAGTCAAAAAAAACTTGTTTCAAAATACAGTAGTCACTCGATAATGTGAACTAATTAAAACGACCTCTGGACTGCAGCTGTATTCAAAACGTTAAAATAATAGTTAATATTGCACACAAAACTTACAAGAGAAAAAGGTATACATAATGATATAAAAACATTTACAAAACAAATGCAAATTTTAGAGTTCACATAAGGTAGACAGTTTTTATAGCTGTATAAAGTTTTGAGTTTGAAAATTAATTTTTCAAAATCTATTGCCCAAAACAGCTTTATTTAAAAACGAAATAAAATAAAAGAAGAGATTTATGGCTTTACAAAAGGCTATATCATGGCATTGTGAGTGTAACCGTTGTTTTTTAACAATTTTTTCCAGTTTAAGTATTTTTTTTTTTATAGAAAATTGCACCTCTCGGCTAAACGGGGGAATAGACTCCCCTTCATACGATTCTTTCTTGTCTCGAACCATCCAACACGCCCTAGCTTCTTGTCACACCTTATGCGAATCACCCTGTATATTGCAAGTACAAATCTAAAGGGATGATTCTTGCTTAAAATAACTCTTCATTTTTTAAACTTAAAGTGCACACAACGAAATTAAATTTATTCAAACTGGTAACTCTTTGTTCACAACTGCAACACATCAGGCGGCCTACTTTATGACAGAGCCGTCTCTTCAGAAACTTTTCTCTGCCTTTGTAAATTTAAAATGTGAATACACCTACTGCCAGACAAAGCAAAGAGGCCGCCTAGAATTAACTTCAACTCTATTTTTTATTGTATGTTCACATTTTTTTTTTTTTATTATTTTAATTTTAATTAGTTATATTTCATGACATTAACGAACGGATGTCACAGCCCAACGCACGTCCTTTTTAATTGGAATTGTGATGATGGAACTTATACATATATGCGTGCAGCCTTTATACACATTTATGCGGGTAGATATGAGCGAGACTGCTTTGTGGGAGGGAAACATAAAGAATTTTTGATTGTGAGTTTAAATTAATTTGTAAATAATTTTTTTTTTCTCCAGCTGTTATTATTACGACGAGTAAAAACTCAAGAGAACCTCAGAATCTCATCTTCTTTATCAGTTTTTGTGAGTGGCGAGGGCGAAGGCAAGTTCATCCCATCATATAAGTCTCTGTTTGTCCATCCATCACTGCTCCATCAGTATACCTATACTTATGATAATATCAAGTGACATCAAGACGGCTACTAATCAGTTTCAATAAAAAAAAATTAATGCTTTTTCTTTGAATTGAGTTAAAGAGTACTTTTTTGTATTGAAGTAACAATACAATTTTTATGTATTGAATTAATTAATATCAACATATTTAATTGGTTTATAGAGATAAGAGAATCGGACACAATCCCCATCTTAATCCACGATGAACTATCCGACTATTAATAAACGACAAGACTAGAGACATATACCAATTTATAACAATTATAACAGTTTTTTGCCATTAAAAGAGGGCGTGAGTAAACGCGACTTGAAAAAAAAAACTCTGGGTGCCTAAAGTATGCCCACCGGCCGGCGGAGGGCCCTGGCCATGCGGGGCCGCATAAACAGTACTTTTTATAAACCAAAACTGTTATAATTGGTATGTCTAGAGTCACTTCCATTAATAAAACCTATTGAGAAATACTTTTTAACAGCGGATTGTAATAAAAACACGTTTCCCTCAATATTTTTGTATCTGCATTTATTCTTCTTTTACAAATATTCGAAAACACAAACAAAAATTCTTAAGCTTTAAATGACAATATTTAAATACATTTAAATAAAAAATTTACAAATTATGTTCTGTTAAGTCCTAAATTATTGATGTAATCTTTTTTTTTTCTGAATAACTCATCCATGAAACTAACAAGGCTTATGCCCAATCCAACAAGCCACCCTGCAAAAACATATTGGAAATATTCCAACTCCAATCGCCGAACAAACACCGTTCGATCCACCAACACCTTGGAGTGATTCATGGCAACAGCGAAGCGAAAAGCTTCTTCTTCCCAATAAAAATCCAAACCAGCTTGTTGCACCCTCAAGAAGAATTCAAACAAATATGGCGTCAGATAGGAATTCTCGCTGAGTGGGAACACAATGTAATGTGGTCCGAAGCAAATATTCGACATGCGAAACAATGGGTGAGTAAGTCCACGCTGCTGCTTGTGCAGATAATACCATCGGTCGTGCTGAATGGTGTAGGCGAAGTTATGATCGAAATTATCCCGCCTCTTGATTGCTTCGAAATACGGAACTGGATAGAGAAGTTCCAGAAACTGTTCGCCAAAATGAGAGTGCTTTCGAGCCGTCTCTAATTCGTAATCGATAATCATTATTCGAAGGTTCGCTCGCACAAGATCTTCGACGGTTTCAATTGGCGGCCGGAATACCATTTCTGTGCAGAAACTCGTCAAATAGGTCGAATAGAGGCAGGAGAGTATGAAGGCCAGCAGGAATACCTGTGCATAGAACAGAAACTGTCGGATGGTGGGAGGGTTGATACGACGATCCGGCACATTCGGACTGTACATCATCAAGGTTAGGCTGTGGAAAAAGTAGCGCATTCCAGCATCGTCTTCATTGGTTGTTCTCCTCGGATCTACGAATCTCATCACGACAGCAATGAAGATGATACTAGCCGCTGCGGCTAACCAAGTTCCGAGATCAAAAGCTGTCACGAAGTACTCATTCCTCGGAACACCTCTATGCACCGGCACTATTACACAGAAATAAACCATGTCCAGAGGATAGCTCAAATCAAAGCCATCCAAGTAAAACATCGAATACGAGTGAAGGCTTAGTTCGGATTTTTTGTGCGGAAGCTGTTTGAGCACCATTTCAAGGTCGGAATTGGGTTGAAATGTCTTCACGAGTTTAATGTTCATGTGCCTCGCGAACAACGTTATGATATTCGCATTCCTTCCCACTAGGTGTCGCTTCCGGTTCTGTGTGTAAAAGAAAACTCTTGGTACATCTTCAATGAATGGAGTTTCTATGCGATATTGTTTGAAGTCACTTGTTCGTGGCACGAAGAGCTTTCCTGATTCAATCAGATCCGTCCGATTAAGCCACTTAATCTTCGGATAAGGATCAATGCTGAATATACGATTCTGATTTGTCATCCTCTCCTCGAAGAGTACCAGAACCGCGAAAAACTTCTCATCTTCCAACCATCGCAGGAGATACTTCAAATCTTTCAAAACCACCGGCTGACTTAACACAATAAATATTCTTGAAATGTGTATAAATTTAAGACTGCTTGCTACCGTTTTCAAAACCTCAAAAGAACCCGGACGAGTGAGAATTATCGACAGGGCGAATTCACCGTTTGTAACAAAACGTACTTGTTCGCTGGAAAACTGTACAAAATGCATCTGCGGGAGTTGGACTTTATTCGCAAGCTTTCTAAATAGATTCGTGGATTTTGGAAAGTCATCTTCGAAATATCCATCCCGAAATATCAGCAACGTATCGATTTGGTAGAAATTGTTTAGTTTTTCAATAATATCACAAATGAAAGTGCTGTTCAGGTTGGTATTTGATGAAAATTTCAAACAAACTGCTAGCACTACTACTAAAAGTGCCAAAGAGTTTTTAGGTATCGACTTCATGGCTAGACGTGGAGCAACTGACTTTTGAAATAGGTAAAAAGCTTCCAAGAAATGATTTATATTGTTTTCTTCTTCATGTCGTCAGCTTTTGAATTTTTAATGTACAATCAATTAATTTGTAAATATTGAAGAGTAACCTTAATTACTTTTATGGGAGGAAGAAGAAGAAGAAGAAAGTGCGGATAGTAATTTTAATGGTGTGTTGAAATAGAACATGCAATCCCATATTAGAACTAATTGATGATGTGAACATGGTTCCGATTTGATAGCTTGGAATGGGAGTGGAATGGCAGTGCATTTTGATCTTTTGATTTAATCATTTAATTAATTTGAATTAAGAGAATAGCGTTAAAATAAAGAGTAAGCCAATATTCTATATGTAGGACTATCGCAGTACAATTTCCAGCCCCATATTAACACCGAACGCAACATGCACGAAGAATATATCAGAGACTTCCGACGTTTTTTAAGAGCTTGCAAGTTCATGGGGGACAAGATGATATTATTGGATCAAGGATATCTACGTTGCAGAGCTTCAATTATTCGGGAGTGAGAGATCTGATATAGCGACCAAACTTGGCTAGCGTATTAAAGGAGGGACTTAGGCCCAGTTTTTCAGTGCGAGATTAAAGTTAAACCCGAGTTAACTCATCAGATTTTTAGTTTGAAAATTAATTTTTGGAAAATTAATCAGTAAAAAAAATGTGTTTAACAAGGAAAAAAAAAATAAATGGACTTTTGCCGTTGTTTTTCAATTCTTTTTTTGATTTTAAGTCATGTCCCCTCGTCCGGCTTTAACGGCTGAAATAAACCCACCCCTTGGTATCATTTTTTTTTTTTTTTTCTCAATCTAATCTAGCGCTAAATTGTACCTGATAAATTACCCCCTTCGCTCTTCCCGCTGTCCACCTTTCTAAAAGCTCATGGGTACCTACATAGTTATAGGTACAAAAATAAAATGCGAAGATTTCTAGCGAATTGGGAAATACTGTTTCAATTTTAATAGTTTAGGAAGTAATTTTGGTTAAACATTAAACATATCTTTCTTTGACTGTGTTAACACATAATTTTTTAACAATAAATAACTCAAATTTTTTTAGGAAGAGCTTAGAATTTTCGGGTGTGCTGAGTTCACCCTAGCGTATGGCCGGTTTCAGCCGTGTATAATGGACTTAATTCGCGGGGACTAAGTATTTCACTGATGCGTGTCTATGGTTGAATAAAATATATTCGTTTTTATACCTACATTTATATACATACATATGTATATGTATATTCTTAAAACCAATTTTACTCCTTACATATGATTTCTTCAAAGATGCTAACCAAAAATTTTATATGTCCATATTCATCTGGATTAGTCCCAGGGCTTTTTGGCCATAACCGATTTCAAGTTTAATGAATGAAATGGAATGTGCGTTTGACCCCCCCCCCCACCCCCCCTTTCCTACGGTAGACGGCATTGTGAGCAGTTGGTAAGTATGCTAAATTTAATGTTAATTAATTTCACAAATTTTATTAAAAATTTGTACTGCATAGTTACGAGTAGCTGCAACTGTTCTTACTGCAACTTTTACTGCATGCAACTTTTACTGCATGCAACTTTTAGCATGCAACTTTTACTGCATGCAACTTTTACTGCTGCAACTTTTATTGCTCCTACTTTTATTGCATGCAAATTTTATTCCTGCAACTTTTATTGCTGCAACAATTATTGCTGCAACTGTTATTGCATGCAACTTTTATTCCTGCAACTTTTACTGCTGCAACTTTTATTGCTGCAACTTTTATTGCATGCAACTTTCATTGCATGCAAATTTTATTGCATACAACTTTTATTTCATGCAACTTTTACTGCTGCAACTTTTATTGCTGCAACTTTTATTCCTGCAACTTTTACTGCTGCAACTTTTATTGCTGCAACTTTGATTGCTTGAATAAAACAACTATTGCGAGATGATTCAAATTTGAATTTTTATAATTTCGCAATAATATTTGCGAAACGAAATACTTTTTATTCCGAATTATAAAAAGTGTCCTTCTAACTTTAAACACCTGTTTTCAAAGCATAAGTGGAATTATTCGACCAGCTTTTTCAGACTTGAGAGGGTGCCAATGACTCAAGTTACTTGTGTTTTTTTTTTTACAACATGATAATATTAAGTGTATTTCATTATGAGGTGACAGCCAGATTGTGATAAGCGAATCAATTTATCTTTCTTATTTTTTTCTTTACGTTTGAAATTCATTCACACTCATAACACAAAAAGTATAGGTTCTACATAGATATAAAGTACAACAGCTCGTGGCATAAAGCTTGATCTAGACGTATATTATCCGTATTAGTTCCTCCATATCCATACAGCATATTATGTACTTATAATGGGTGATTTCTTAAGAGGTTTAGAACTTTTTTTAAAAAAAAAAACACAAAAAATTCGAAAAAATGAATGAAATATTTATTTGAATCGATAGTTTGAACCTTGCAATTTAATGTTTAAAGATAATTTCATGCAAATGTTGACCGCGGCTGCGTCTCAGGTAGCCCATCCGCTGAGTCCAATTTTGGCATACTCTTTCACACATATCGGCCGGTATCTCACGAATGAATGCATGGATGTTGCGTCAATCGAAGCGGGCTTGTCCCTATAGACATTAGCCTTGACATACCCCCACAACAAATAATCTAATGGTGTCAAATCGCACGATCTAGGCGGCCAATTGACCGGCCCGAAACGTGAAATTAACTGTTTACCAAACTCGCCTCGCAATTGCGCCATTGTTTCGCGTGCTGTGTGGCATGTGGCACCGTCTTGTTGAAACCACATATCATGCAAGTCAAGAACTTCCATTTCGGGCAAAAAAAAGTTTGTTATCATCGCTCGGTAGCGTTCACCATTGACAGTAACGCTGCGATTCGCATCATCTTTGAAGAAATAGGCCCAATAATGCCGCCGGCCCATAAACCGCACCAAACAGTGGCTTTTTCGGGATGCATTGGTAGGTGTTGCAATGCTTCTGGCTGATCTTCACTCCAAATGCGGCAATTTTGCTTATTTACGTACCCATTCAACCAAAAATGAGCCTCATCGCTAAACACAAGCAGCGCGCGATGAAAATTTCGAACCGAGCACGAATTTTGATAGTAAAATTCAATAATTTGCAAGCGTTGTTCATTTGTAAGACGATCCATGGTTAAATTGCAAACCAAACTGAAGCTGTTTGACAGTGACACAAGGTACTAAACACATGTCAGCTGTCAAAACCAGTGTTGCCAAAACCAAACCAGCTAAAAAATCACCCTATATTACTTCTTCTCTAAAAAAAATGTCATCCAGAAGACAACAAAATCTCTTATCCTTTCTCATGTTAGAAACTGCCAAGGATGTTACTTGTCTTGAAATATGTAGGAAACAAAAAAAATAGTGAATAAAACCATCCAGGTTCAACAGCATGCGAATGACATTTGAAAAAAAAAAAAAAATAAAAAAAAGTAAAAAACAAAAACACAAAAATAGTTTCCATACACGAACGAGGCTATAGAAAGATGTTGGTTTTTTTTTTTTTATAACTGCAAAACGATGAAGAAAGAAGAGGTCCTTGTTTCTGATGGGTAAAAAAGTGTAGTTTAAATGTGCGCAACGGCCCGTTATAAGGATGTGTTCTTCCTGCCAAAGCGAATTTAATTGTGGATGCGTTCCGTTTGTAAAATGCAACGTTAACGATTTGGAAAATTGCTAACTGCAAATGATGTGATTTTTTGCTACAGGGTGGGTTTGTTTGTTTGGAAAAATAAATAAAGGCCAAACAAATCATATAAACTCAGGTTTATGTTGATTTGTGTCTTACACTTCTATCATACGATTTTCAATAATTATCAATTGATAGTTGATAAAGATTGAAATTTCGTGCATTAAAACTTAATTTATTACTGAACAACTATTCGGTCTGCACCGTTCTCAATCGCAAAAACTTTTATCAATTGAATTGCTAAATATATCGATATATTTATCAACTATCAATGATTGACAATCGTATATTACGGTTGTTAGAATTTTTCATGGAACGATATATAGGAAAGCTGATTTGTTCATAACTAGAAGAGTGCTATTAGAAAACTTAAGTTCAGATTTTTGGGACGCCATTACTTAGCCGGAATCCGCCATTTTAGAAAACGTTAAGTTGTTAAGAAATCATTGCATATTTTCGAGGTTATGTCATTTATATTTTTTTTTTTTTCCTCGTTCCCTATGAATCTTAGGTAAATTGATCTTATTATTATAGTTAAAGAGCACGGAATCTCAAGTATGTTGGTAGATTTTTGAAAACGACGCGATATCGCAGTATATATAAAAATAACAGACTTCATATATTTCGTTCCATAATATTGAATAACTTTCCTGTATAATCTGCCAAAAATTTTAGAAATTTTACAAAAAGTTTGTAAAACTAGGCAGTATTCTTGGGATTACGAGAGCTTCTCCGACGAGTGGAAGAAAATGAATGATTTGTCAAGGTCACTTGCCAAGCAGCTAAAGCTCGATAGGAATTTGTGTACTGTGTGGAATAATAAAAAAAATTGTCCAACATCGAATTAAAGGCCATTTTGAAGATAAACCTGATGCTGGACGAGCAGTGTTCCGCTGTCGACCACATCAACACCTTGGACATCATTATTGAACCGATCGACTCCTCAACTGCCATTAATCGATTCCGAAAGACCTTCGATAGTGTCAATAAAGTGATTTGCTTTGTGGAGGGGAAAGGAGAGGGGTGGGAAGTGGCTCCAAGAAAAATTAATAAACTAAACTAAATGAATTACAAGGGAAAATCAAAAACCATGTTCACAGAGGAAGGTTGCCAGAGCAGTTTTGAATTCCAAAGTGGGAGCAGACATGGCTGTACACTTTCACCAATATGTTCTTTTATTGCTGGTAACTAAATGAGTTAATGTTTCTACAGAATGTTTTTTTAGACGTTTGGTTTTCAATCTGGCAATTCTTTTTTCGAAGTTGGTCTTTTTGACAGCTGTCACTTGATTTATGCTCAGTTTTGTTTCCCATTTCATAATGAATAGACTTTCTACTGAACAATGTTTGCAAATCATGCAAAATGGGCTCGAAACGAGATCGTTGTTGATCCTGATTTTCACAAGAACATTTTGTTCAGCGATGAAGTTCATTTTTGGTTAAATGGGTACGTTAATAAGCAAAATTGTCGTATTTGGAGTGATCATAATCCAAAAGCCATTGTTGAGACGCCGTTAGATCCGCAAAAAGTCACTATTTGGTGTGATCTATGGGCAGAGGGAATCATTGGTCCATATTTCTTCAAAAATGAAGCCGGCCATAATGTTACAGTCAATGGGGAACGCTATAGAGCCTAGATTAATGACTTTTTTGTGCCTGAATTGGAGGATGTTGATGTGGATGACCTTTGGTTCGAACAAGACGGCGCTACATGCCATACAGCCAACGAAACGATCAATTTATTGAAAGAAACTTTTGGTGAGCGCATTATCTCGGGCGTCGTGGGCCTGTGGCGTTGCCTCCAAGATCGTGCCATTTAACACCGCTGGACTATTTTTTGTGGGGTTATGCGAAGTCACTTGTGTACGCAGATAAGCCCGAGACGATTGACGCCTTGGAAGAGAATATTCGGCGCGTTATTGCTGACATACGGCCCCAATTGCTGCAAAAAGTGGTCGAAAATTGGCCCTCTCTGCTGGAATTTATTCGAGCCAGCCGCGGCGGCCACTTGCCCGAAATCATTTTTAAAACATAATGGCAAACCCTTATCTTTATAATAAAGCTTAATTCTTGACCATAACATTTAATTTTATGCGTTTTATTTCTTTTTGAGAACCACACTTCTAAAAAAAAACAACCTTATAATGATTTGAATTTCAATCTCTTTGACCTCTCACCCCTCACTCTTTCGAACGTAAGCCCTGCTTCAAGTTTCAAGAACTTCTAAAGAAATGTTGTAGATATCAATTTAAATATTTTTTTTTAATTTCGCCTAAAGTATATATGTTTATAACTGTTTTCAACATCCTATAAAATCATCCTGAATATCAAAATAAATCTAAATAGTACGTTAGTAATAAATCGGAACACCTTGTAGATTATTTAATTGCTGTTTTGTGTTAAGACCTATAGTGGAGAACGTAAGTATTAAAAAAAAAAAGTACACAAGTTGTGCATGAAGAACAAGAATTAGAAAAAAAGTAATCCTTACGAAGACGGTTGTATCTTCATCTTCAAAGAGAAAAAAAAAAATAAGCGGAAACAGAGGAACGCTTTTCCATGAAAAAAAAAGTAAATTCTTTGAAAGTTCCTTGCCAAACAAAAGAAAAACTTATACCTACCCAACATATGTATGGCGCGTTGCAGTTTAAGAGTTTATTTGTATTATATACTTTTAAAAAAAATTTTATTTGAAATAATGCCACTAATTTGAGTGGCAATGATGACGTTTTAGGAACTATTTTCATACAATTTATAAATGAATGGACATGTGTGCGTCTTTATGCGAGGTACATAAGCATGTTAATTAGTTGAGTAATATTTTATATTTTTACAGAAAACTTTTCTTCATTCGTTAGAATTTGAAAAGAAATGTTTTTTTTTTTTTTTTGTCTAAGGAGGGTTCAGATACAGATATATGAGTCTTCTAAACTAATAGGTGGTACATACGTAGTTATACAAAATTCTTCCCGGTCAAGAAGAACTTAAAAGGAAGGAATATTGTGTGGTTGGTGAAAAACTAGGACGAATTTTAATGGAATATAGAAATCATAAAGTAAAATTCATGCTCTCTTAATTTGAAAGTGCTCTTGCTTCATATAGAATTCAAATTGAGAGATTGAAATACATTTAACATGCGATAGTAAAATTTGTATGTCTTCTAAATTAATGCATGTGAGGTGTTTGAATTAGGTTGCTGAGATTCTGTAGGAACTATGAATTGGTGTTGTAATTTCTAAAGTTGAGTCTAAAGTATACGTATGGCTTTCAATAGAGACGTTTGGAGAAAAGGTTTGAAGAAGGAAAAGAGCGCACGTCTTCAAGCTGAACTTACTGAGTGTGGCTTATCAATTGGAGCGTTGAGACGAAGAAGGGGTTAAGTGGAATTTGTATAGTTTTGAGATAAGAGTTCAGAGTTCTTTAATTAGATTTAGTGTGTTTCATTTACTTTCATTACACTGTTTTTTTTTTTAGTAAAGCTCAATTGGAAACTAAAGATCGTAAAAAGGACCCAATCACACAGAAATTGAAGTTTTCATTTAGCCTTTAAGTTGCTTAAACAAACCAAAAAAAAATCAAAATTGTCACTTAGCCCCCCCTCGACCCTCTTTTTCATCGGAACGCTTCAGTTGCAGGCTATTGAGAAGCCATCTTAATTAAATTAAATCCAACATACTTAGCAACATGTATATGAATTAGATCCACGAACGAACTAGGTAAAAAGCGCTCTAACAAGTGAGTTAGGTGAACTAGTTCACCATCTCATAGCTTAGCAGTTCAATAAGGAACTACATATCATATCTATTTTTTCTACGCAGAGGTAACGAAATGTCGCTGCACGTACAATTTTGCGTGAAGCGATGCAATGCGAGAAGCGATGGAATGCGAGAAGCGATGCAATGGGAGAAGCGATGCAATGCGAGAAGCGATGCAATGCGAGAAGCGATGCAATGCGAGAAGCGATACAATGCGAGAAGAGATGCAATGCGAGAAGCAGTGCAATCCATGTACCTATGATGTCCAAAGGCCAAATAATGCAAAATAGTAAACTCCCAACAAATAATAAGCGAAGTAATATAATGTGAAATAATGAAATGTGAAATAATGAAATATGAAATAATGAAATATGTATCTAATAATGAAATGTGAAATAATGAAATGCGAAATATCAATATTAGCAAATAAATATAATGCAACATAAGAATTGCTACCTATGCGAAATGATGATTTTGTGACAAAAAAGAAATAAATACTTTACTAAACAATTAATAGCAAAATTATTGAGAATTGCGAAACAAGAAATTGCGAAATGAAAAGCAGCCGAACAAAAATTCCGCCAGATGACCTTTGTTTGTGGCAACCAACATCTGCCGACCGGCCTTGCAACTACTGGTCTTATTAAATAAAATAACCAAACTGGGGAAGAAAGGAAGAGCGTAATAAGAGCAGTAGAAGTGCTTTGCAAACAAGACCTTGGAAGCCCACTTTCTGTTCGAAACCATCGATGACCTTGGTGACAAGTAAAAGCTGCACCGCGTCAGGCTTCGATCATGATAAAAGAACGTCTCTTGTTTGCTGCTATTGCTGGCTGGCAGGTTTGCCTAATTTCCAGGGTTGCCGCAATTTTTGTTAAATCTTAAATAATTTTAAAAATTGGATACTTAACGAGTTTTTAAAATTTTATAAACCAATTAAAATGTCTTTAAATTTCAACAGGGTTAATAATTGACAAGTGGTGTTATAGAGGATGCAAAACTGTTCACATCATACTAAAATAATTTAATATAATAAAATAGTTCCACATTTTTTTGAATTTTTCATTGCTAATTAAATTTGTCACAATTTTGGACGCATGCCATAGCGCGTTCTTTTACATATGCACACGAATGAATTATGCCAATTCTCAGTACATGTGACAGAAGTGAAAGTGGCGATCTGTCACCTCCTAAGGAAACCGGCTATAGTTAAGCATATAACAACAGAAAGAGAGAGAGAGATAGCGACATATAAGAAGAAAGAAGAAGAAAGAAGAAAATACAAATGCTTTTGCAAATTTCATCAATTTTCGAGTACTAAGAATACAAACTCAGTCAAAAACGACTGTTCAAAAAATATTCAATTTCAAAAAAGTGGAGCCTGAATTCTTTAAAAATAGGGGGATGCGATTCCTCTACGGAAGAGAGTCCTAATTTTATTTAAGAAGAAAGCCAGATAATAGATTTCTGGCTTTACGAAAAGGTGTAATGTGGAATTTTAAGTGTTACCGTTGTTTTTTAATAAATGTTTTGTGTTTAAGTCAATTATTTAGAAAACTGTCCCTCCTGGCTAAACGGGTCGATTTTCATCAGCACTGATATTGAAATTGGGCCCTAATGAAGTGTTTGTTATTGAACCCAACAAATGAGAGAAAAAGTATACCTAAAACAGGTAGGTTATAGGAACCTTCATTAACATGTAAGCTTCTTAAAAATTCAATTCAACAACAGCGATAAGTCCCATGAGCAATTACGATTTACGAGTTTACCTACGATTTAATGATTTAATTTTGAGGAAAATTTTGTTCTCCATTTAAAAGCTAGCAACACCTTGAAGATTATTACATTTTAAATGTTCAAGCTGCATTGCTTTTATTATTTAAAAAAATAAATAAAAAAAAAAACTGTCGACTATTGGGATCTTTCCAACTTATCCACCTGCATTTCTTGAAAATGATTCAGTTTAATTCTTTTTCAAAATTTTTGTCTATACAAATCTTCTTCTTTCCTTTCTTATAGCGAATTCCAAGCACGCATGACGCATTTAGACTTATGCTATAGATAATGGTGAAACATAATAATAACCATTTCTTTCTTTGTGTTTATATCTCAAGCAGCGAAACCCGACAAAGGCTTACCGCTTTTATGATTATTCATAAATTGAATATACTTCTTATGGGCTTTGTCGTGTCTTCTTTAGCCTTTTGTAATATATCTACTATGAAAGAAATCATGAATAAGCAATTAAGCACTCTATAAACTGATTATAAGCATACCTAAGCATAATCACAGAACCAAAGTGTCCCAAATGCATTCATATATTTACATATGTACGTAGGTATACTGAACTCATGGGGTGGATGAAAGTTTCATGAAACTTTTTTTTTTATTATTATAATCATGTGTCCACATGGGATGTAAGCTTCATCAATTATTAACTACAACATTAAGGGTATTTGTATTTGGTAAAAGATCAACACAAAAAAAAATACAAAAAAGAATCCTCAAATCGTGTCATTTAACTCCCATTGTTGCCATCTGGTTTTCTATGTCAAATGGAAATCTATATCGCATTTTGAATTGTCATGCAACCCAATGAAATTGCAACCACAGCAGCTGTATTATGTATAGAAGCAGAAGGAATAGCACGGAAAGCAACAAAAAACAAAAACAACAATCATCATAACTATAATCATCAAATTACATGATTGTGCCTCAACTGAATCATTTACAACAAAATACAAACCATGCTCTCTTCCCCCTTTTCACTGCCCCCCCTTCACAAATGGTTTCAAACAAAACAACAAAAGAAACACCTTTCCATCTCACCGACACGCTTTATCATTGTCCGGTCGGTGTTGTGCTTACCGCTCTTTTTTTGAAAAGCATTTTGATGCCTCCTAGACAGGGGTGGATTTATGAGTTTGTCGCCCTAAGCAAGCAATGATGAAATGGTAAAACTAGGCTTTTGAATGGGTAACGCTTCATTTGAAATACCATTTTTAACTAATTAAGAATTATGTAGTTGAAATTTGAAAAGAGATGTTAAAGCTGTTCTTGAAATAAAGGGTTTTGCAATAAAGACGCCTCGATGTTAAAATGGAATAAAACAAGCTGTGTGTGAGGTATTATAGAAATTCTTTTTTTTTTTTTTTTTTTGAAAGACCCATGTATGCCATTATGTATGGAAAATGACATCGTTCAAATGCCCGTCTCAGCTTCTTACGGTGGCACGGATTCGAGTGGTCCAATTTTCAATGGCTCTGCCGCATAGATCCGGTTGAATTTGAGCGCTGGCCTATATTAAGTTGACTTTGAGGGCATTGCTTCTTGACATAGAGAGAAAAAGTCTAATGGGGAATAAGATCGGACGATCTTTATGGCCAATTCACCAATTCACCTCCATCAAGCCTAACCTCAAACGGTTCATGCAGAATATTCGCTGTGTGGCACGCAGCCACACCAACCATACTTAGTAACGTATCAAAAATTTAGAACTACCTGACCTTTTGCACCTATTTACTGGACCATCGTTAGTCGATTTTCTTTAAACTTTGGTACTTGGCGTATTTTTGACATTCCCCGACGTTTTTTTTCTCGAAAACGGCAAAGCTGGTTAATATTTTTTTTTAATATCTAATATTTAAAAAAAAAAAAATTTCTTTTAAAAATTCGTATAGATACAAAGAATCTATCCACGGTCGATTGTTAGGGGCATTGAATTACGTCACAAAATGTCTTTTTAAATAATTCCTGTCTACAAAAAACAAGTGTAATAAATTAATTAAATGCTTTGTTGCAAACAAAAAATAAATAAATAAATAAACCTCAATAAAATAAATCTCAAAAATTTAAAATCTTTCGCCCTAGACACCGGCCTTGGCTAGTTGTATGTTAAATACCACCGCGTTACTCCTAGAAAATATAGCTTTAGCCAAAACATAGTTTATATATTTATCTATCTTTAGCTATGGAGAGATACTTTCCCATCCAACACGTCGATGTCGATATATTCGTTGTCTTCGTCGTTGCCGTCGGTTGGCCAAAGCCCAACACCATCAGCAGCAGCAGCAACACAGAAACCGGTGCTCTGTAGAAGCTCCCAGTTAATGCCATTAAATGGAACTGCATGAATCTATCCCAAGAGTGAAATTGCTATATCGACCCGTGTCATTTTATTTTAATGGGTTTGGGGTGACGCTTCAAATTTTTCTAGGACGAAGTTGTACGGAGCGGCGCGTCCTAGCGGGACGGGTTGGGATGGTGTGGTGGCCCAATGGTGTTGGTAACATGCTTCCTTTACTAGATTCTTATAATTTTTTTTTTTTATTTTTCTTCTTTTTTTGCCTTGTGTGGCATAAATATTTGATTAGAAGAGAAGTATAATTTCATAAATACAAACTGGGTCAACCTCGCACAAGAGTTGCTTCTATATGCTGGTTGGAGCTGCTTCTTCAGCAAAGTGGTATACTATAGGGATGACGATGAGGATGATGCAACACACACAGGCCAACTGGGATTTACTGTAAGGAGCCTTTCAACAGGTTTCTTTGTTTTTTTTTTCAAACATCAACATAGGACGCATGAGGGACGAGATAAATTTGCATTTCTTTAGAGAGGAGTAAGAAGAATCATAACAAGCAGACCATCTTCCATCGGAATTAAATTCATAACATACCCTATTTGGGGGTAAAAAAAAATATATGAATTCACAAATGTTGTCATTTTTGTCTAAACATTTTTGTAAATTCCAAATTAGATTTAAGAGCATAAATTTCTATATAGAAGTTCTTATTGAAAATAACGAGGGTCGACCTGTGTGATGGCTTTTTTTCTTGGCATTTTCCCAGGGACTGGAAATATTTCGACAAAATCTACATTCGCTCTTATAAAGGGTCCGCCATCTTACGTGTTTTTTTTTTCAACTAGTGCTTATTTTGTGAATGGTAACACTTAGCTCATGTCTGATCTGACAGATAATTAGTTTTATCCTTCCACTGAACGAATATGGTTGTGTATACGCTTCGCTAAGTGGGCCTGCGATCGACTTAGAGAAGATGCCGATTTTGCCAAAAAAAATCATCTTTTCAGATGAAGCTCATTTTGATCTTGGCGGGTAGTAAACAAGCAAAATTGTCGCATTTGGGGCACAGAAAACCCGCACGCATACATTGAAAAGCCGATACACCCAAAATGAGTCACTGTTTCGTGCGGATTTTGGTCCAGAGGCATAATTGGGCCATTTTTCTTCGAAAATGAGCAAGGAGTGGCCGTTACAGTCAATGGCGATCGTTGTCGGGCCATGTTGAACGAATTTTTGTTCACAAAAATTGAAGACGAGGATATTGGCAACATTTGGTTTCAACAGGACGGCGCGGCGCTACGTGCCACACAGCCGAAGCTACACTCGATGTTTTGCGCCATTTAAAAAAAAAAAGAAGTTATTTGGCGGACCCTTTATATTTCAAATTTTTGCAAAAAATTAAACTCACCTTATTTTAAACTCTTTAATAAAAAATAAAATTCTCTAGATGGCTTTACGAGGAGGGTGCATTTATAAACTTGAAGCAGAAACTCACCTACATTTATAGAAATCTGTTCAACATCCGTTGTAAATTTGTCAATTACTCTAGATACATAATATGTACATACCAACTCGTATATGCATGTATAAATACACAGGTACATAAATACGAACCCCAAACAAGCTTGAAATACTTCTCATAACCGACGCCTACGACGACAGACGATGTTACATATTCTCAAGAACATTTAAGCAATATGGTGCTAGCATGCTGGGGGGCTCTTGTATAGCGACCACAATTTAACCAAGAATGGGGGAGGTGGTACGATGCAATGCATTGAAATGAAAACACCATTTGTGCTTAGTTATGCTTGGCAATTAGCACTTCTGCATGGTATAAACTCAATTCAATGTAGGTAATATATTTGATTGGCATTCTTGTCGAATTAGATTAATTTGGAGGAATTCAAATCGCACTGTCTGTCATCGACTTCGCATAGTTTAAATTTATAAAGATAGGTTCATATATTGTTCAACATTATCTTTGGTATAGTTTGACTTACAATTAGGCAAGGTGTTGTGGACTTTAAGCTTTTCCCTTTTGAAGCCTGGACAACTTGAAAATACCTAATTATAGCTGATCTTTATTTGCATTTTGGGACTTCAACTCCGCAGAGATTAAATCGATGATAGCTTATTTTTCCTGCAGAGCATATTTCCAAATCTGTTGAAACAAAAAGTTAATGGTGAAATTGATAACTCTTTATATTTAATGACAAACAGGAAAATCAGAAGGCGCCTTAATTATAATGGGTGATATTTTAAGAGGTTTAGAACTTTTTTAAAAAAAAAAAAAAACAAAAAATTCGAAAAAATGAATGAAATATTTATTTGAATCGATAGTTTGAACCTTGCAATTTAATGTTTAAAGATAATTTCATGCAAATGTTGACCGCGGCTGCGTCTCAGGTAGCCCATCCGCTGAGTCCAATTTTGGCATACACATATCGGCCTGTATCTCACGAATGAATGCAAGGATGTTGGCTTCCAGTGCGTCAATCGAAGCGGGCTTGTCCCTATAGACATTAGCCTTGACATACCCACACAAAAAATAATCTAATGGTGTCAAATCGCACGATCTAGGCGGCCAATTGACCGGCCCGAAACGTGAAATTAACTGTTCACCAAACTCGCCTCGCAATTGCGCCACTGTTTCGCGTGCTGTGTGGCATGTGGCACCGTCTTGTTGAAACCACATATCATGCAAGTCAAGAACTTCCATTTCGGGCAAAAAAAAGTTTGTTATCATCGCTCGGTAGCGTTCACCATTGACAGTAACGCTGCGATTCGCATCATCTTTGAAGAAATAGGCCCAATAATGCCGCCGGCCCATAAACCGCACCAAACAGTGGCTTTTTCGGGATGCATTGGTAGCTGTTGCAATGCTTCTGGCTGATCTTCACTCCAAATGCGGCAATTTTGCTTATTTACGTACCCATTCAACCGAAAATGAGCCTCATCGCTGAACACAAGCAGCGCGCGATGAACATTTCGAACCGAGCACGAATTTTGATAGTAAAATTCAATAATTTGCAAGTTGTTCATTTGTAAGACGATCCATGGTTAAATTGCAAACCAAACTGAAGCTGTTTGACAGTGACACAAGGTACTAAACACACGTCAGCTGTCAAAACCAGTGTTGCCAAAACCAAACCAGCTAAAAAATCACCCGTTAGATACCTATACGAAGTTAACTTATTCTGTGGAAATATTTCTGGCATTTTTATTGTTAAATTCGATAGACTTATCTTGTCTTATTAACGAAAATTCTTTGTAAACAAGTTAAATGAAGGTTTTATCTGGCCAAAATCAGGTAGAAAGTTGTATAGGCTATATGAAAATATCATTCTTACTCGTGGCAATACAAGATAAATGCTAAACGACTTTGTTTTGCTTGTGAAAGAGGGAATTTATTAAACAGTTTTATTGAAGAAGGCAGACAATTTGCTATCAAATTTAACGATAGTAAGTGTATCAATAGCTAAAATTTGTATTGAAAGCACATTTAATTAAGGAAATTGTATGTTTTCGAGGAAAAATGCTTAAAAATATAAATTTGCAAAATGTGTGTTAGAGGCTATTGAATAGACCGAAAGAAGAAAGGAACATAATCGCTTTTGATATTTTATATGTTAGTGGAAGACTTACATAAAAATGCTTAAACTAAAAATGCAATGATATTTTGAGAGAATGGTCACACTACACACACTATAAAACTGAAAACTAACTAATATGATTCAAAAAGGATAACTGGATAAAAAAAAAACCTCACGTTATTTTGACATGAGGGCCATTTTAAATCAATGAGATTCTTCATTTCGATTTTAAAGGCGAATTCGTGTTATTTTAACATGACAAGTCATTACTTTAATTGTAGGTAACTATCATGTTGTTTTGACGTGATGGTAATTTTAACTCAAAAGGAATTTTCATATTATTTTTGATGTGAGTATTATTTTGATTCAAAATGAATCTCTGAGTTATTTCAACATCAATACGTTTCATCAATGTGTTTCAAGAACTCTAGGATTGTTTTTACATGACAATCAATATGATTCAACCGGAATCGGCGAGTTATATTAACATTTTAAAATAGCACGATTTGAAAAATGTTAAATATTAAAATATATTTATATTTTGTTAAATTTATATTGCATTTTTTCAGATCGTTTATCGGTCTATATCTGGTAAAATCTACCAATAACATGTTCTCTAAAAGAGTTTTTATTATCTGTCTCAATGAAATCTCTAAAATAAATATCGAAGTTTATGTGTGGCCCTAGACTCGAGGACTACCGAACCGATTTTACTGAAACTTTAAGATTTGGTCCTATTTTTTCCGAATTCTTTAGCCAGACAAATCCTGAAGGACTATCCATGATATAGTTTTTGTGTTTTCATATTAAATTTAGTACTTTGCTCATTTGCTGTATTTACTGTTTATAAAGGGTTTTTCAATAGGGACGCTACAAAAGTAGAGCAACAGGGACAGGAAACGACGCCATATTTCTTGCCGCTCTTTTGACATTTCTCTTCAGTAAGGTTTGCCATTTCATGATGGAAAGATGTTCGAGCCAACAACGAGTCGAAATTATTAAAATTTACTACCGAAATTCGGAGTCAGTGGCGTCAACGTTAAGAGTGCTACGTCCAATTTATGGTCGTCATAATCGTCCTAGCAGATCAACAATTGAGCGTCTAGTGGAAAAATTTGAATCCACAGGCACAGTTAAAAATGTTCCCGTGCCAGTGAGACAAAGAAGTGCCAGTAGTGTCGAGAATATTGCTGCCGCTGAGGCTTCAGTTGCAGAAAGCCCAAATGTGTCTCTCACACGTCGTTCTCAAGCGTTGGGCATCTCTGTGACGTCGTTGTGGCGAATTTTGCGAAAAGATCTTGGCCTACATCCTTACAAGATTAAATTGACGCAAGAACTGAAGCCGCTTGACCACCAGAAGCGTCGTATGTTCGTGAATTGGGCTGAGCAACAACTTGAAAATGATTCGGATTTTCATCGAAAATGAAAATCCGCTTAATGGCTTCGTCAATAAACAAAATATGCGGTATTGGTCAGGCAGCAATCACCACGTACTCCATGAGTCATCATTGCATCCCGAAAAAATTACGGTTTGGTGTGGTTTATGGGCCGGCGGCGTCATTCGGCCGTACTTCTTCCGTGATGATCAAGACCGGCACGTTACTGTGAATGGGGATCGCTTCCGTTCAATGATAACCGAATATTTTTGGCTCCAATTGGATGATATGGACTTGGAGGACATGTGGTTCCAAAAGGACGGCGCCACAAGCCACACAGCGAATGTCACAATCAATTTATTGGAAACCAAGTTTGGAGAACGTGTTATCTCACGAAATGGTCCAGTCGATTGGCCGCCTCGGTTGTGCGATTTGACGCCGTTAGACTATTTCCTGTGGGGCTACGTGAAGTCTATGGTCTATGCCAACAAGCCAGAGACGATTGATGAACTTCGTACGAATATCGAACGTGAAATTGCAGCAGTATAGGCCGATTTATGCTTGAAAGCCGTCGAAAATTGGGTTCAGCGTCTGGACTTCTGCAAGCGTGCCCGTGGTGCCCATGCAAAAGAAATCGAGTTTCATACATAATGGCATCGAACGTCCTTTCACAGGAATAAAGAATTTCATTGATATCCAAAACCGTTTTTGTTTTATTTAAAAAAAACTTTTGTAGCGCTCTTACTGAAAAACCCGATATATGCTCTAACGACACCATTGAGGGAAAGACACCTTATTTTTCAGCCAAGGCACAGAACTAATTATGGTATGAACGAAACCATTTCAAGATCGGTTAAAGATTTCAATGAAATTAGTAGTCATATTGATCTTACTTTCTCAAGAAATAAATTCAAAAATGAATTATATTACTTATTTTTAAGACATTAATTACTATATTGTTTAATATTTAATTATTTATTTAGCAACGGTATACAGTTAGTTAGTTAGTTAGTTTTATCCCATTTATTTCATTGTAATCTGTTGACCTTGAAATTTATAAATAAATAAATAAATATTGTGAAGAACAATAGTATCATGTTTTTAATAAAATTATTTAATGATTAAAAACAACTTTCTTTAAAAAGTCAAGATGTTAATGCGCGGATTTAAAAAAAAAAAAAAAAAAAACAATATAGTATATCCCAACCCTGTTTGAAAATTTCATCCAGTCTCGTTGGGGTTCAAATTCTCATTTTTCATTTTATATTATTTTGGGTTCTGTTTTAAGGTATTTCCGACTTCTTATCCTTTTTTATAAATTTGGATTTTTGTACCGATTAGACGCACAATAAAACACCTAAATTAAAATATATGTTTTATTTCTAATATTTCATTTCTATTTGAACAGAGTTTGGTATGATCGCATGGGTAACATAAAGCTTCTCCATATAACTTGAATCACTACCTTCCGCCTCCAGCCACCATTAATTCTTCTTCAAAAATACTAAAACTCCAATAAAAATCAAAATAGAATTCTTCGGGCCTAAGTGAAACAGTAAAAAAAGTAATAGGCTCATGGAACTTGGACTTTTTCTATCTTCTTCATCATTGTTATGATTGTTTTTACATGAAATACATAACAAAATGTTTACGACTTTCTGGTGGGATGTTGTAATATGAAGTAAACTAACTCGTAAACTACTGTATAAGAAACATGCTTCTTAATCTCTGAAACTATAAACGTTCATGCATTTTTATTACAAAATTCGTAAAAAAGTCTATTGAACCCAAGTTCTTTAAAAAAAAAAAAAAAAATACTTATACAAGAGTGTGAGATTAATGTTAGGCATTCGCAACTATATATACCTAGTGTACTTTTTTAAAATGGTTACAACTGTAACACAGAAAATTAATCCAATTTAATTGAAACCTATAATTATAAATCCATTAGCATGATTCTGAGTTCAAACATGAGGCACAATATTTTTTTTCTTCCCCCCTATAATTGATAGAACTTTAATTTTTTTTTTTTTTTTTTTGTTTAAACAAATTTTTAGGTCATACACAAAAGTAGTAGTTTATCTATAGGGAAATTACGAATCAAGCAATTGAAGACAATCGAAAACACTAATTTACTTCCGCCATTTGAAAATAAAAAATTTCAAAAGACAAAGGGAAGATACACCACTAACTTGGAAGAGTATGGGTACCATCATTATCACTGAATTATCTTCTTGTTTTTTATTTGTAAAAAAAAAAAGAGAGAATAGGGAAAAACAGCCCACATCTATAACTTTTCGTTGCTAAAGCATCCGAATCCAAAGAAAATATATAAATAATAAAACACACAAATTTTATTTTCAGTGTTTTTTAAAGTGGATTTTTATACACTTCCTTTGAAGTTTTATTATGATAGAGTACATCGAACTTCATCCATTATCTTTTATTAAAAGAATGAAAACACTACATTTTTTCAAGCATGCGGACAGACAGACAGACAGACATCACAAATTCGATAAGTGCTTGAATTTGATGGAGTATGTGAGAAAACATACTCAAGATGATGACATAACATAAACTTCTAAGGGGCGGATTCAGTGTGGACTATGGAGCATTCGGGCTCTGCAGAAATTAGGGACCGTCGGAAAATTATAACAAAAGGAAAAGAAAAAAAATTAGGTATTGATCTGCATTTCAAGAACTGGAATAGCTCAGATTACTACGCAAAATATTCCAAAGAAGAGATGCTTGAAGAAAACGAAGAAGAAGCCCACGCATTTTCAGGTACAGATAAGTACAGATGGAAAGACTTTTTGATGTGTAAACATCTAGGCTGGCGGTAGAGTGAAAAAAAACGTGAACGTTCGTGTGCAACGTTACGTCGTGCAACGTTACGGTGTGCAACGTTACGGTGTGCAACGTTACGATCTGCATACTAGGATGGGTGCGTTCAGTGAAAAAAATCTTAAGATCCCCTTCAAGCAAAAACAAGTCCGTTTTGGATCCGCGCAAGTTGATGTTTACACATATTACCCGTGAGTCCCGGCACTCACACAATTTTTTGTGTCTTGATCTTCAATAAAAGAAAGAAAGATGAATGCGAAAAATAATCTAAAAGTCTTTCTCGAAGATTTGTCGTGGTTAAATCCTTTTCTAAAGCAGTTATGTCATGCAAATAAAAAGTCGCCAGTGTGGACATTTGAATATTAATATTACAAAAAAAACACACAATAAAATATAAAAAAAAAAAAAAAAAAACTTATTTAAAGTGAATGACAATACATCAAAGAGCAATTCAGTAGGACAATATTGTGAAGGAATCTGAGGAATGACTCAGTTGACAGCAATTCGTTTTGCAGCAATATATTCTATTTGTCGGATTTCCAGGGACAACGACGTTGAAGACGAGGACAATATGGCGATAAGGACGACGACTACGACGACAGCCGGCGCGCGATGGCATCAGAAATTTATGCTACACAGGAAAACAAACAAAAAAACCAAAGGATGTGTGTGTCCTCAGACAAATAGGACATAAATATATTTTGATGAGCACATTTCGATGGATCGCATTGCATTGTTCTTTTTCATTCAAAGTGACATCAAACAATTTTACTGTGTATGAATGTGTGTGTGTGTTTAGCTGCAGATATAGGTACGTTCGTTATTGAGGTCAAGACTTTTATTTTTCACTCGACTGTGTCGCATGGAAATTTATAACAGCGACTTTTTATCTCTGTGCGGTGTTATTTTATTTTAAAAAGGTGTTATTTTTTTTATATTTTATGGGTTTTGTACAAAATGAATTATGTATTTCGAAATTCAAAAAAAAAACTAAATTGTGATTTGTTTAATCTCAAGACGCTACTACTGAAGAAGGATTAAGGTTAAGCAAACAGGTTAAGAATTTGTTTGAAAAGAAGCAATGCCAGAGTTATGTATTGTTCGAATTTACTCCCAGTTTTACAGTGGAAGTTTAAACTCAACTTTTTGTTAAAACTTCAAATCGAAGATTAATTCAGTTTCGTTTAAGGCCTAGTAGGCTGCTGATGCGAAACGAAATTTTTCAGTGGTCTCCAACACGACAGCGAAATGCTTACGAAAACCACAGCGAAAAAATGACAACTAAAAGCGTCACCAAAAAATCACAGAAAGCCATGTTGTATTGAAAGAAACAACAAATACAAACACGAACAAACCTCAAATGTCACTTTTTCGCACACAATTAATGGTCCGGGCAATTAATTGAGTGCGAAAAAAGAGCGGAGACCTCTCCAAATAATCTGCTACGATTATCAATTTCGCGAATCGAACAGCGTATACTGTAAAACAAAAAAGAGAACGAAATTTTTCGTTTAAGATTTCGTTGTGTCATTTGTGTATGGAATTTTTTGGCGGCTTAAACCTTGAACTGAGTTCATTTTGTAGTTTTAATTAAACGATAGTTAAACGTTTGGAACCACTTGACAATACCGTGACATTTCAATTTGATAGCTGCCATTTACGAAGGTGTCGATGCCGTGGTTTTTTCCTTCCATTTCCATTTGCAATAAAATAAAAGTCTTATTGTTTTCTATAATGTGCCTATTTTTCATCACCAATTCGATCAAAAACATTGTGCTTGAAGAGGATGTTATGATTTTTTCACTGAACGCACCCATCCTAGTATACAGATCGTAACATTGCACACCGTAACGTTGCACACGAAAGTTCACGTTTTTTTTTCACTCTACCGCCAGCATAGAAGTTTACACATCAAAAAGATGTAAAATTGAAATAATCGGTCATTCGACTGGAGTTCACATTTTCTACAGCGGTCCTCAGAGAGGGACTATTATTAAAAAAAATTGAACTACACAGTAAGTCGATCAACGGTCGTTCGACTGGTGTTCACATTACAAAAATCTGACATAACGACAACTGTTGATGAACATGTCGTTGAATGTGAACCCCCCTATTTACATTACGTAAAATGACATGACATATGACGTACAATACTGCCAACTTGTATTCATACAATTTACTTAAACTAAAGTTCAGTTCAGTGAAACCAGATGAGTTGAACTTCAAATGTAAACTCAAGTTCAGTTTAGCCGCTGGAATCTGTCAAACTTTTAATTCACCCAACTTTCGATACAAAGGTGAGTTTCTGTGAATTTCTCTTGAAAATAACAAAATTCATCAACATTTGTTGATGGCATAACTTATTTTATTACATCGAGCGACAATGTTTAAACAAATTCCATATACCAAAAAACCTATCAGGGGAAAAAATTTAGAAAATCAAAGTTGTGGTAGGTAATACTCGATTCGTTAAAATATGCAATTTTAAGTCATAAGACACTTCCGCACTGTCGAATTTAAAGCAAACCCTAAACTGCAAGCGAACTGTTTTTTTCTATTGAGCTAACAGGAGAGGTGTTGTAGGTACCTTTTGCGACTAGAGTAGTAAAAGAATGAAGTTTTTTGTGAATGTAGTCTTTAAAATAACTCATTGAATTCGATTTAAAGATCGACTTCAAATTCGCCATTCATTTGACATCGAAAAGATTGTAATCGTTTGTTCCCCATTCATTGTACAACAATCAATTGAATGCAATATTTTGGTAATTCATGTATCCATTGCATTCTTTTGCGTATGGTCAGGTCATATGGCTTGGAATACTAGGCGTATAGTTGAGATGTTGTCATGTAATTGGGGAAAAAGTTTATGGGGCCAGAGCACGGTTTATGGAGGCCAACAAACAAAATGCAAAGAATGCATGAATTTCCAAAGATTTCAATAAATTGATTGCTGATGTAAAATGAATGGGGGAAACAATTTTTTTTTTAACTCAGTCTCAAAAGGAATCTTTTTATTGAACTCATTAAAGATTCCATTCACAATAGATTCCATTCACAAAAGATTGTATTCTTGTTTAGATCACTGCGTAGTATTTTTTGACACAATTTTTGATCATGTTAAAATTTTATATGCAATTAATTTATGGCCATACAAGAAAAAAAAAACACATATTTTTAGTCACGAAATAATGACATAACTTTTTGATTTTTTTATGAAATCCTTTATTATACAGGGTTTTCCAATAAGAGGTGTTATTTTGAATAGCCCACTATTTCGGTAGCTGTCACTTTTGAAGCATGAAAATGATCCGGAAATTCATCGAAAAATCATCTTGACTGATGAGGCCCATTTCCACCGGCTACGTCAACAAGCAAAACTGTCGCATCTGGGGCTCGGAAAACCCAAGAGTTATTGTTGAAAAGCCTCTCCATCCTCAACGCGTGACTGTTCGGTGCGGTTTATGGTCCGGCGGGGTCATTGGACCTTACTTTTTCGAAAATGAGGCTGGAGCAACAGTTACGGTCAATGGATTGCGCTATCGAGAGATGATTAATGATTTATTATGGCCGGAATTGGATGGTATTGATCTGGACAACGTTTACTTTCAACAAGACGGCGCTACGTGCCACACAAGCAATGAAACCATCGATCTTTTACGGGAAAAGTTTCCGGAGCGTGTTATCTCTCGAAGAGGTGATCACAATTGGCCACCGAGATCTTGTGATTTAACACCTTGCGACTTCTTCCTTTGGGGCCACGTGAAAGATAAGGTCTACGCCAACAGCCCAGCGTCGATTCAAGACCTCAAAGATGGAATTCGTGAGGCTATCGAGGACATAGGGAAGCCACTTTGCGATTTGGTTATGGAAAATTTCATGAAAAGGATATGGTCCTGTAAGCGTGGTCGTGGCGGCCATTTGGCTGATGTTGTGTTCCATTATTAACGGCATACCTTCCTCTTTATAATGAAATAAACATCCGATCATTTATCTCAAAAAATGCCATTTTTCTTTGAATATCAAAATAACACCTCTTATTGGAAAACCCTTTATAAACAGAAAATGATATCTTAACCACGATACTACTAGAAAATGCATTGAAAACAACAACTCCATTGGAAATTACACTAGAAATTGATTTCGTACTAAATTTTTTTATTTTTTTTTTTTTTATAAAAAATCGTGCTTGGTGGTTTTCAATTAATTTGGATGCAGCAAACTGCTGGCCGTTAGCAACATGGAAGTACTTTTAATTATTTAAATATTTAAGCCGCTTTTAATGGCCACTACGAAAAGGAGTTTGTGGTGGGGAATCACCCATACACAAGACCACAAGGGTATTCTCAACTACCTAGTATTAGAAAATGTTAGTACCTTACAACTTTATAAGAACACTCACAAAAAAGAACTTAGAAGTACTAGATGACAAAATTGAAATGAAATCAGTTTAGCAATAACCCAAATTTGAAGCAGATATATGTGAATTTCGTTTCCAAAAACCTAAAACGCAATCTTATCCCAATTGACTAAAATATAATGCATTAAAATAATATTCTGAACCTGGCAAACATGTATTTGATATTTCGTGTGTATCTAAACTAATTGCACGTTTTAGTTTAATTTTCAGAAGTAACTGCAATTAAAGTTTAGGCGCAGTTGTAAGTGTCACTACCGTAACAAAAATGTGTAGCTATATTTCCAAATTGAAAAATTTGGGAAAGTACAAGAAATATTGTGCATTTCAATGAGAAAAAATAAAATAATTTAAGCTTTTTTTTTTTAAATTGTGTCATACATGTAACAGCTTTTCATTTACAACTTTGAATAATTCTCTTTTTCAACTAACGTTGAGATTTTTTATTTAAACATATTTACGACCATCAGATTCAAAAAGGGAATTCAATCCACTTTAAGTGGCTATTTTTCCATTTGTGATGAATTAATCTCACCACTTTAAGGGAGGAAGACTTCATTTCGGAAGGGGAAGTATTTCCCATTTTTTTTATAGAAATTCGTTTATTATATTTTGTTCATGCGAAAAAATCATACTTTGTCACACCCGTAACTTTGACTTGTCAGAATAATTTTAGGCTTAAATTTTTGACAGTGTTTCATAGTTTTGTTTCTCATTTCTATATTCGTACTGTAGATTAATTTTTTTGCAGATATTTCAAAATGAATGAGACAGTCTTCATGCACAATTTGACATAAAATGAACATTCGCAAATCGTCATTTTTCTAAGAACATATTTCGCAAGCAAAACGTATTTTTTTAAGATTCAAAATTCTAATTTACTTAAAGCTTATCATGAGATTTAAAAGAAAGGTAGGTACTCAATATTTATTTCATAAATTTAGAATATTCTGTAAATAGTTTATAAAATCATAAGCTTCAGTGTCACTCCCGTAATAATAGAAACAGTGCCAAAATTTGTATTCTATATTTTTCCAAAAATTAATTTCAGTAAAGGTTAAAAAAAATATTAAATGATTTCGTATACCTTTTAGTCCTTGCTCCTTACCCCATCAATCAAGGATACAATATAAATATATCAATTTTATCCGCGACGGGGAATTCATTTTTTTTTAATAAACATGTCAGATTAGGCCTACCCTATTCGTCTTATCTCCATTCATATACATATTATAAGCTTATTTATATGAAAGGCCAATCTAATAAAAGACTTAATCTAAAAATTGGTTTTCACCCTGTTATAACGATTTGAAGAAAATTAGTTTTCACCCCATCATCGTCACCATCAAGTCAACCAACGCCTATAATATACAAACACACACTATAGGAAATGACTCCTAAGCCAGAACAGCACCTTTCGGAGCGACAGCGGCGGATAAATGACGGTGTTAATGCTTCCGCCGCAACATAAACCTCCCCGGAATATAAATATAAAAAAAAAAAAAGATTTTTTTATTTGCCAACGCGACTAATGGATAAAAATGATAAAATCGTTATAAATTAGATGAAAAAAAAAGCAACATACATAAGTATAATTTCTAAATGATATAAAACGACCTGAGATCAGAGATATATGTCAAAACATTAAACTCGACACACACAAAGGTTAAAAGCTCGTTCGCTCTGATGATGAATGTCACCCTTCATAATAAAAAAAAAAAAAAAAAAAACAACCCTACTCAATTCGGATGCGAAATAGTACTCAGCTCAAATCGTCAACGTCAAAAATCATGAATTTCCATTCAGGCACTGAAAATGAAACTCAAAACGAAAGCAATCTCATAGAAGACAAGCACAACAAGAATATGGGGGGCTACATATCTAGGTACGTAAATATTATCCAGGGGATGCGGATGGTGTGTATATATACTGCAGAATTAAAACGTATGTTATGTTGAAGAACGTTTATGAAAGGATGCCAAATTTTATGCAAGCCAACCAATCTACCCGTTGCTGCCGTGATGGGGGGGATCTAACAACGCGTCATCGCCTAGAGCATTTTGACATCCCACATTCATCATATAATCCAAATCTAAATCCAAATCCAGCAAACTTCTCTCTCCATCATCATCCTCATCTTCATTTTACACCTTCACTTAACCAAAATACAAATATTTGCACAAAGAAGCGCCCATAAAATTAGCGAGGCAATATGAAGAAGCAATGTAATCCTCTTTTAAGGAATGTATAATATTCCCCATAGTAATTTAAAGGGCTGAAATGGGATTTGGGCAAAATGTTACAAATTCATGGTTGCCAAATTGGTGGTGTTTTGAAGATTTAACGATAGATTTTGAATTTTAAGTAATAAAGTAATTTTTACATTAAATTGACATATCTATTGTAATTTTTAACAATTTATTCGTCCTTGCAGTTTTGTTGCCACGCCCACTTTTTGCAAAGAAATTTAGATTTTCCCATAAATTCGCAAGAAAATAAGGCTAAAACAACAAAAACTTCGGCATATTTTCGATAAAAATACACAACTCTCAAGAATTTGAAGGACTCAACAATAACTTGACTGAGCTTCCGGCTCTGGGATCTTAGCACCCCATATGTGGGATATTCGCAAACAAAAAAAAAGCATGCCAACTAAAAGGGCCATCTAATTGGTCAAAAAAGGTAAACTATTTTCTGAAACAGGTTAGGCATAGAAACATTTTTAATCAATGGTTTAAGTTTTTTTAAGGTCATCACTGATTTTCAGCACTTCATTTGTGGGATATTCGCAAAAAAGTATACTATCTGAAAGGTCTTAGTGCTCTTATTATAGGTCAGCTATGTGGTTTTAGAAATTGGTTGAAAAAATCTTAAAAACTTCATTAAAAAAAATCGTATGGCTGATTAATTACTGAAACAAGTTGACCTTTTGTGGGGTCTTAAAGAACTTTCTGATGGAGATCACGGAGCCTGGGCTACCAGCCAGTTTTAATAGACTTGGTTATTAGCTTTTCCATGAGAGTGAATCTGAGATCTTATTATATACCTACAGGGTGATTCGCATAGGCTGGGAATCGAACATACACCAAGATAACTCAGAAGCTATGATTATTTTCAAATTTAATTATGAAAATGGAGGGCTGTTTTACAAACAAATGTTTCATATGCTTCAATTTGTTTCTTGGCATTTTTGAGATTATGTAAAACAACAACTGAATTTCAACCTCCCTAAAAAACTTTAACCGTGGACTAAATTTTAATTCTTGTAAGAAAATGCTTAAAACGCCAAAAAACCTCTCCATCTGAATTAAGCATGTCGTAATATTATTACATTTAAAAAAAATACTTGGCAATCATGACAACTAAAATTCCTGCAATTCTATATTATAATTTACTATGCACTTCGCACAGGATGATTAAAGCTTTCCCCTCTGGTTTGGTGTAGTGACCCAAAATGACGAGTATCTGTCTTCTGCACTTCCCCATATAGCCAGCAACAAATAATATTATATTCAACGAACCAGCTCGATTCTATAAATAAATCATTTGTCCCATATTTTATTCTTGCGGTGAGGAACACGAGAACCCGGTTTCATAATGCCTGCGAGGTAATGGGTGAGGGCGGGCAGCTCGGGATGGGATGGAAAATATGGGTTTGTTGATTATATTGACTTTAATAAGAATCGTCCGAGCGATAGAGAGAAAGTTGACGTGTAAAGCAAAACGCGCCTTTCACCATCTTCTTCATCATCATCATCATCATATGCCCCAATTAATTCCAACCCTATTTTTATATTTATTTATTTTGTTTCTTTTTTTATTTTAATATTATATTATTTTTAATTTTATCCTTGGTCTAGGGGGATTTGTGTTTGGTAGCAGGTCTGTGTGTATGTGTTTGGCTAAAGAGGGGATGGATTGATTATTTTTGCACCTTCATATACCTGCAAACGAAGGCGGATGATAAAAATTAATTCATCACCTACGGATAGGGTCGTTTAACTTTATACTGGAGGCGCCCGCCGTCTATGTAATTTCATTAATGTAATTAGCTTATTCATGCGGGTGATAAAGATACATGATTTGTATATATCATGTAGGACATTCGATGGGGAAAAGTTGGACGGTATGTGCCATTTTGGGAAATTGTCTTAATGGGAAAAAGGTGCGTCTAGTGTGTTGAGGGGTGATTTTGGCATAAATATTTTTTCTATGGAGAAACCAATCCTTCATATTTGATATTAATAATTACCTACATGTAAATTAGATAAAAATGTGTCTAATTTGAAGGAAAGGGATTAACAAACAAAAATACTACTTTATAACGTAAAATTTTGAAGAAAATTAGTTATTAAATAAATTTTTCTTTTTTTCTTTTTCAAAGTTTTGAGTTCGATAATTAATTTTCCAAAAACTATTTCCTAAAACAACTTTATTGAAAAATAAAATAAAAGAAGAGATATTTAGCTTTACAAAAAGGTATAGCATGACATTGTAAGTGTTGCCGTTGTTTAATATTTTTTTTTTCTGTTTTTTGTCATTTCTTTTAAAGAAAAAAACCCCTCCCTAGTAAACGGGAGGTAGAACCCTCTCCTATACGACTTTTTGTTGCCTCGACCGTACCTACACACTCTAGCTATTTGTCTCACCTCATGCAAATCACCCTGTCCTGCATAGCGTTTTAAAGGCACTTGTATTGCTGCGCTAGCTTTAAATTACAAATAAAACGCACCTTATAAATATTATTTCGATTAAAAAAAAATATGCTGTAGAAATTTTGATTGATATCGTTCAAACTTTTAACAAGAAAACCGATATTTAAAAAAAAAGAGTTTTTCTGGCAGATATTGTTAGTTTTTAGCCTTTTTTACCAAAATAGTATACACCCAATTTTTCTTTATTAAAATCGTTTGATCCGTTTTCGAGATAAACATTTTTGGAAATAAAAATCCTCTAGAGAATCGCTCACAAATCTAAAGTTCCAAGTTTGAAGAGAATCGCTTCAGTGGCTTAGACTCTAGATCCTGGATGCTACCAGTGCTGGGAGGCGTTTTGAAGAGAATTCCCTTCAGACAGTCGGAAAATTCCCTTTTTGTCCCACAAATTTGTTCTTGTTTCACTTTATATTTCCCACAGCATAAAAGAAGATATTTTTCTTTAAGTACCAATTTACATATATGTATCTATTTGAATTTTTGTGAGTAAATTAAATTTCTTGTTAAAAATTAACAGGGTTCAATTTCATCCCAGAAGTGTTTTATATTATTGCAGGAATCTTTTGCTTTTCAGTATCATTAAAAACGAAGGAAGTGGTCATCACTTAAAAAAAAAATATATTTTATTTTTAGTTTTTGCTAATTCTCTTCTTTCAGTTGAAATGAAGACTTCTTGAGTTGTCTTTGAGAGGAAATCGATTTTTTTTTTTAATTTTGATAAAAACCATTTAATAAAAAATCATTACAACGGTTATTTTTTCTCTTTTCTCAAGTTTAATTTGATATATTTACAAGGAATTTCCACAAAATGAGTCGGTTTTCGCTTTCTCCATTTAGTGGTCAAAATTCCCTTAGAAAGGGATTTTTTTTTTCACATGATCTCCCAACACTGGAAGTTACAGACAGATAAACCGACGGAATTGAGAGCCTCATTTTTCCCTTCCGTTCCCTTCCATCATAACATTTTTATAGGAATAAGTATAAGTATGTTGCAATTAAATGTGGCAGCGGTACACAACCAAATTTCTAATAACGAAATTTCCTATATTGTACTAATAAATCATGATATTCATACTGCGAAATTGCGATATACGAAATTTTTTAAATTAATAAATTTGATGGCGGGACATCTTATAGAGAGCCAGGGCCTAGTGACTTAAAATTTTAAACTCTCAACGACTCCAGTGCTGTTTGTGTGCAGTAATGGAGGGGTACTACAATTTTCTGCCGAATCCGAACAGCAAAGGTGAGAGTCACTTATCCAAGAGAACGGATACTCTTGGGCGATTTTCCACCGACTTCCTCAGCTAGTGACAAGGCTGATATATAATAACTGCGGCAGTGTTATCAGAATAAATTGATTTCTTAAAAAAAAAAAAAACAAGAAAAACAGGTTTCCAATTATTTTGAATGTCCGTCAAATTAGCATTACCACTCTAAAGTTTTAAGGCTCCAATAGTATTGAATTAACTATCGTGAATTTGTCATAAATTAGTCGTGAAAGAAAAATAAATTGTGGCGCTGGTTTTTTTTTCTTTTAAGTCATTTCACTTCCAGAAAAACATTCTGGTAAATTAGCGTTTTGTGATAATAGGCCCTGGAAAAATCTTAATTAACGAGCTGAGTCAGGGAGATTCATTCAGCGCAAAAATCTCTCAACAGATATTTCTGTCTTGGCTAGAAAAACAAAGCCAATTAGGTTAATTGTTTTCTCTTTTATGTTTTCTTGCCTGTAGTCGAATTCTTTTTCAGATATAGACTGCAATAATTTAACTAACAGGTTGTTATAGTGATTTCCATTGAGTTATAATTATGTTCGAAGCATGTACATACGTAAGTATTGACAACAACAAAATTCTCAACATCCTAGAAAATCTTAAATTTAATTCATTTAATTCAAACAATTTAAAAATTCAATTCTTACCGATTTGGGTTAGCAAGATGTGCAAAGAAAAGCCTGAAAGAAAAAAGATATAAATTTTAATCGATTTAAACACTTTTGGAATGCCATTATTTGTGGAATAAAATAAATGTAAAAAGTTTGTTCTTAAAGTTTTTTTTTTTTATAAATAACTCAACCCCGTTAGCAGAACCGAATGTTTTTAAAATAGAGATTTCAAACGAAAGAGCAAAAAACAAAAGCTGAAAGGAATCAAAAAGGACTGCATGCCTTGGCAAAGACTCCGACAGAATTATTACCCCCGTGATTTTTAAGGAATTTTTCTTTCGATGTTGCTTTTATTTATGAACATATTGAAGTTCAGCAGACAGAGAAAAGCAAAAGCATAAAGGAGCAAATAAAACGAAAAAAAAAAAAAAAATAATAAATTTATCAGACAGGAAAAACTTTTTCCTGGTTGTTTTTTTTTTTTTATTTTCTTTTTATTTGTTGCCTCCTATCAAAAGAGATGAAAGTGAATGACAAAGAAATGGGCACTTCGTAACTTCAAATGGTATTGAAAATTTCAATAGAAAATCGATACTCACGAAGACAGGATATATAGTTACACTCTATGTCACTTGATTGATGTTGCTTGAAATTTAAACAAAATTGAATTGTTTTGTTATGTTTTGTTGAAGAAAAAGTAAATATTATTTTTAATAAATAATTTTTTTTTTTTTGATAAACTTAAGAAAACGTATATTAATTATCTTGGGTCAATAATTCGTTTACCAACTTCCAAAAACTGCAAATTTCTACCAATTTTAGAACAATTTCATATTTTTTTATACGAACTTTGACAGAACTTTGGACTGAAATTGGTCAAAATTTGCAGTTTTAGGATATAAACGAAAAGATATGTTTTATTTCACAAGGTTTTGAAAAAGGTTCCAACATTTTATTTTTTTTTTGTAATGCTTATAATTTACTTTTATGCAGTTATTTATGTTTTTTGTTAAAAAAAAAAAAAACTAAGTCTCAATCGAGCCACACGTAGTGTTTATATACAAACAAAATACATACATACATCAAACGGAAGGAAAGACACACAAAAATGGAGATATTTTAACAGAAAGGTCTGTGATGGCATCTTGACAAGCTTTATTATGCCATCCTGAATACTGAATGCCATACAGCGACAAATAAAAAGAAAATAAATGTCTGTGTTGGAAAAGTTTTGTTGCTCTTTTTCCTTTTTTTTTGTTTTGTAATGTATGTATTTTGATTGAAATGCATAAATGAAGAGTAATGAATAAATTTAAATTCACTCAGGAGTAGTAATCAAGCAGGAAAATTCGTTTTTAAATGTTTTCAATGAAAATTTAAATAGAAAATTGTGTAATCTGTTGTATTTTTTTTTTTTTTTTTTTGTGATTTTATAAATTTATGCAGGAATTAGGATTAGGAAACAACAAAGTGTAAAATATTCTTCATAATAATTTAACAGATTATCTTTAATTAATATACAAGCAAAATATTCCTCCCCTCCCCCCCCTCCTCATACAAAAATGAGAGAATACATTTTGAATGAGTGAAGTAAAAAGGAGTTTTAATAATTTGGTCAGTGATTGAGAAAAATAATGTTTCTCAATCGAAAACAGTATCAAAGGGATACAATTAAATTTTGAGAATATATTGCTTTCCATTTTTTTACCGATAGATGTCGCTGAACATTACAATATTAAAATTAACTTAAAAATTAACATCTGATTGAGCTGAAATATCATAACATATCTCTTTAAACTTATTTTAATCTCTGATTTGTTGGATTCTTCTCCGCCCCGAATAGCAATATAACTATTCAAATATCGGAAAAAGTTAACTTTGTAGGGTAAAATGGGGTTAAATGAAAAATATGTATCCGATTGACAAAAAAAATCTACCTGCGTTTAAAAGGTTATTCTACGAAAATGGCTTCAAGGATATCTTTCTTAATTTTGTTATTTTTAGGGTGAAATAGGGTAAAAAAAAGTCCGATTTGAGAAATTCTTTTTTTTGTCTGAAAGGTTATTTTTAGGAAATGGCTTTAGGGATATTCTTTTTCAAAATTGTAATTTTTGTTCATATTTTTTTTTTTAATTTTAATATTTGTAGGGGGAAATGGAGTAAAAATAAAAAAAGTCCGATTTAAGAATTTTTTTTATGGTGTGAAAGGTTATTTGGATGGCTTTAGGAGTATTTTTTTTTTTTTTTAAAATTTGGTATTTATTGGGTATCCAATTTAAAAAATTCTGGTTGTGTTTGAAAGGTTGTTTAAATAAAAATGCTATTTATAGAGTAAAATGGGATAAAAATAAAAATTCGAATACAAAAATTCTTTCTGTGTTGGGAAAGCAATTAAAGTTATTAAAGTTGGACTTAGAGGATCTTTTATTTTACAAATTTAGCCTGAAGTGGGTTAAACGTGAAGCGGTTTAAAACTTAGAAAGAAGTATTTGATTTTAAAAAGTAAAAAAATAGTATATATTTTACAAATAACTATGCGCCATTTGCACACGCGTTAGTAAACCAATAGATTTATTCGTTTACCACCAGACGGTCGGTCGTACGAAGAATGTTGTCTATTTACAATTATTATAATTATTTTTATTCAATTCAATTTTTCAATTAAATCATAAAAATTAAAATTTTTCATAATTGTTAAAATATTTTTTTGTAAACAAAATAGTTAAGTATTTTTAAATTGAGCTTTCATAATAAAAACGGAAAAATTAAACTAAATAACGTATTTTTGTGAAAAAAAAATGAAAGCAATGTCAAAAAACAACCTACAAATACCAAAAAAATAGGTTTGATAATAAATTGCGGCAATACCGTTATCCGCATAGTAATTAAGTATTAATACATATGCATTTTAACCACTCCTCAGGGAGAGGTTCTATCTGCTGTGGAGTCTTGTAATTGATGAACTACAAAAAGTCTTACTTCTCAAGGCATACGCTGTAGGTATTGACTCTGCTGATGGCACTCTAATAACCTTAGGAAAGTTAAAAAAAAACTCTTACCAATATAATCCAAAGAGGACTATCAATAACAAGGAAATGGTTCGTCTATCAATGGGACCCCACCACGACAACGATAGTTCCATTTACCAAACACACGATCCTTTCATGATTGAAACCTATCGGGTTGGCAGGAGAAGGTATCGAGTACCAGAAGGAGGACAAATATCTAGGATCATCACTAGAATTAACACAGAGGCCCTTATGATATGCAAGAGACTTGCAAGCAAAACATGGGTCTGTAAACCAAACATACTCAGATGGATGTACACCATGATAGAAAGACCCATAATTACTTATATGGTTCAGTTGGATGGTACAAGAGAACTGAACTAATTGAAACTAGGAAATCACTAAAAAAAAATTTCAAAGGCTCCCATGCATATATGCATTACTCGAGCAATGAGAACATGCCCTATACAGCAGCAAAAGAGTTGATCCTCCAATTAACCCCACTGCAAGTGGCCATTGAAAGAACTGCTAAAGGAGCCATCGTGAGATTTGCCAAGGAGGAAACTGGGACGAGAAAACTCATTGGTCCTAGAGAAATATACTTGATTTGCTACAACAATATTCATTCATTCATGGTAGACACCAAAAACTCACGGCTATTGATTGTTGTCATTTTTAATAAGACAAGTCTTGTTTTTTTTTATCTTCTGCCTTTCAAAATATAACTTTAATTTAAATGCATCATGCAGCTTTTGACATCTTTTTAAATCTCAATATGGGTTCTTCTAACCATTGTTATAATACCAAGCTTGAGTTTAACTATTCAAAATGTAATTATGCCTTATTATGTAATTTATTTAGTAGTATCGACTGGGATGTATTATTTTTTAATTCTAATATTAACGAGATGTGTAATAAAAGAAACAAAGCTTGGGCAAAATATGTCAAAACTAGAGCTGACGGAGATTATAACACCTTTTTAAACCTAAAACAACTTTTTACTGAATACCTTAATATTTCCTATGAAAATTATATACTGAAGATAGAAAATGAGCTTAAGTTGAATTCAAATAATTTTTGGAATTTTGTGAACAATAAAAAAAGAACTAGTGGCTATACATCGACTAGTCATAATCCTGTGATAATTGCAAACATGTTTGCTGACTATTTCAAAATTGCGTTTGAAAAAGTTGACTGTGATAACACTTTTAATTCTTTTTCTTCTACTGATTCTTTCTCTCATCTAAATTCTCTAAACTTTGACATTAATCTAGAAACCATTAAGCTTAATATTTTAAAACTTGACGAGTGTTTCAATCCAGGTCCTGATGGTGTAGATTCCTCTGTTTTAAAAAAATGTGTTGATTATTTGTCATACCCGTTATATATTCTGTTCAATGAATCTATTAAAAGCTCGATCCTTCCCACTATTTGGAAAAGTGCTTATATTACGCCAATACATAAAAAAGGCCAAAAAAATGAAATTAAGAACTACCGACCCATTGCCTAAACTGTTTGAGTCCATTATATGTAACGTCCTTTCCTTTCATTGTAGTTCAATTGTTTGTGCAAATCAGCATGGTTTTGTTAAAAAGAAGTCGACTGTTACTAACTTATTAAATTTTACGTCGTTTTGTTTAGATGTTTTTGAAGAACACGGACAACTTGACTGCGTGTTAACAGATTTTAGTAAAGCTTTTGACAAGTTGTGCCATATAACGCTAGTTAAGAAACTGGACGACCTAGGCTTTAGCTCTGTGTTCTAAAATGGATTTCGTCGTATTTAAATGACAGACATTATAGTGTTGTTTTCTGTAACGAGTATTCGAATCAATTTGTGGTAAATTCTGGCGTTCCTCAGGGTAGTCATTTAGGACCAATCTTATTTATATTGTTTATTAATGACTTGGCCTCGACCATAAGAAACTCTTCAATTTTAAATTATGCAGATGATGTTAGAATTTTAAAAAGTATTAAATCTACATCAGACTGCTTGCTTTTACAGGAAGATCTTTTTCTTTTTCGGGAGTGGTGCAATCTAAACCGTCTTATCTTAAATGTTGACAAGTGTAAAACTATGAGTTTTACACGCAAAAAAAATTCGATTGTGTTTAGTTATATGTTTGATCTATGTTCGTTAATTACTGTCTCTCTTTTTTCCGACCTTGGTGTAATTTTGGACCCAAAACTAACTTTTAATGTTCATTTGGACTATATTGTTAAAAATGCCAACAGAATGCTTGGATTCATAAAGAGATTTGGTCGCGACTTTCAGAACCCTTATGTTCTAAAACTTTTGTTTGTATCGTTTGTGAGACCAATATTAGAATATGGTTGTGTAGTATGGTCACCTCATTATTCTATTCACATAAATAGACTTGAAGCAGTTCAGAGAAGGTTTATGCGCTTCTGCCTTCGATTATTTCCATGGTCACCGGATAATATACTTCCTCCATATTCTCAAAGACTAGCTTTATTAAAACTCCCTTCAATTACGAATCATAGGCAATACCTTCAATTTTGTTTTATAACTTGTTTAATGAATGGTTCTATATTATCTCCATCAGTTCTAGATAGATTAAATTTTAGCTTTAGTCGGACAAGCATAAGACTACAAAAGCCCTTATATCAACCATTTAGTAGATCAAACTATGGTACTAATAGTCATCTAAATCAAATGATTATTATCTTTAATAAATATTATTTTCTATTAGTTTCAGTAAATGATAATCTGATCCGAGGCAGTATTTCACAATCTCTAATTGAGTTTCAATTAAAAACTTCAATTAATAATTCATTTATTTACTTATGTATAACTGAATAGAAAATTGTGAAATATAGCATTGGTATCTAATATTTAAATATTTAGTTCATAAGTTTTTTATATCCCAGCATATTCAAATATTCTAATATTGTTAACGTTAGTTGCTTAACGAATTTGATAAATAAAAGATGAGATATGCCTTAAGAATCTGTCGGCAATAGCTTCTTGCACCAGAACACTGTGGCGTATGTGTATTTTATTTGATTTATGAAATTCTTTTGATTTATAAACTTCATAAAATCTCGAAGCGCGAGAAAATATTTTGAACGCCTATTTCCTTAACTTCAGCTTAACTCTTTACATGGTTGGAATTGCCAAAGACTGAACTTCACAAATCTGATAATTTGACGTTCCAGCTTCATTCACATCATACATCGATCCATCTTATTAGAGCACCAGAATTTGCATAGCTTAGATGTGCTAGCTATAAATTATCAATTAAATACACCTAATATGTATATTTTGTTAAATTGATTTAGGTTCTCAACTAACTTATTTCTAAGTTTGCTTAAGACTCGATCATAATTTTTTTTTTCTAAATTAGAACTTGGGTTTTCAAGCGCACAAACAAAAATCAATCCCAAGACAGATGTATTGCGTTTCGAATTAATTAAATGGATGAGACTAGAGACATGCGAATTTATAACACTTATAACAGTTTTTCCAATGATTTTTTTTATTTTAATAATTATGGAAACGAGGTTCTAAAAAGTCCACATGCAATACACCCTCTTTATTTGTTCCCCCATTTTGACTGTATTAGCACTTTGTCTCAAGTGTCCCAGCGCATAATAAACACCTACCCCAAACAAACACTTCATCCAAAAACACGTGTGTAATTAACAAAATATTTAAAAAAAAAAATAAAAGAAACTGCTCAAATTGTGTGTGAAATGGTATATGATGGGGGGGAAAGAATTTTGTTTTTTTTTTGTGAAAACGAAAAAAAAAAGTTAAACAACTTCTGCAGACTCACTTAATCAAAAGTTTAGAACCCGTATTTCCCGAGTGACATCAAGAGTTTCTCTTATGCTTCGTCACTCAATTATTTTTTCGGAACCAACGAAAAAAAAAAAAAATTCCAATCCAATTTCCGGATTTGTTCAGTTAGAAAATATTGTATTCCTTTTGTTTTCTTTTTTGTCTTTTAGAAGAATTTCTAAAAATAAAAAAATGGTCTACTGCGTCTACATATATGTATATCCTTTTTGGTGAAGCTTTAGGTCTGACAAAGGTTGACATTGGAGAGTGATTTGGTGACTGTTTCGTTTCGAATGTGTCAACTGTTCCAGATATGTATGAAATGTGCACGTATTTCCCAACGATTTTTTTTTTTTTTTTCACTTAATCTCATGTGAATTCAAGGTGTGTTTCATTTGATGGATCAACAACAAAACAGGCTATCCCGGGTGGATGTTAAACAAAGTTTCCCCAAAATAACTCCACTTATACTCATTCCACATCAATAAAGAATCGGAAAGTGAAAGTCATTCTGGTCACTTTTCTAAAGAAAAAAAAAGTTTTTTTTTTTTTTATTTTTTCGCTTCCATTTTAGTAATCCAAGGTAAGTGGATATAAAGTATACGTGTGGCGATGTGAGATTAAAGAAAAAAAAACTACAAAAGAAAATTCCTCCATATCATTCAAGGGGTGGCAATGCCAAAACAGGATGAACAAAAGGAATATGAAATTTCTTGTTGCTAAAAATAAAGAGGGTGCAAACGAATTGCAATTAAGAAACAAAAGGATGAGAATTTTCTTTAAGATGTCTGATGATAAGAATGGCTCACTTCATATACATGCGTACATACTTATATATGAACATAATTACATATGTATCCAACTTCTTGAACAAATAGCTCCATTTGTTGCAAAGGTTTAGAGTTGGAGACGATGATTTTAACGACCTTGTAGGGATTGTGAAGACATCAGTTTCTTTTGTTATCCCCGAAAGAAAGAGTATTGTCTTGTTTTTTTACTTGAGACTTATTCTCAATTACGTTTAAACAAGAAACAATTATTTAGAAAAAAAAAAAAAATAACCATCAGAAGTAAGTCAAAAGATTTATTTTAATGTTAAGCACAAAGCGTCTTGATGGGAAATTTCGGGCGTAAGACAGTTAAGAAGTTGAAGAAAATTCCATTCAACTCAGATAAAATTTTTCAAAAACACAAAGCCGAAGAATTTGGTTGTATGCTTGTGGTTGAAATGTCCTCCAATATTTTGAGAACATCCTTTAAGAAGTCTCAGAGATCAACAATGTAGAAAATTCTTACTGAAATTGCATTTAGCATATATACGTACTGCCGAAGATAATAATTAATTTGGGAGGATATTTTTCAAAATGAAAATATTCGATTACTGCATCCCACGAACCTGCTCTTCAAAGCCTTAACGTGGCTAAGCATTGAAGAAGTATGTTAAAAAAAGACAAACCATTTTCTCATAAACCTTCAAAACCACATTTAAGTTATGTGAGTTTTCTTCCAAGACTTAAAAAGCAGATTAATTAAAATCACTTTGTCCTCGACAGGGCCGAGGTTTCATCGAAACCATCGGAAACATTTTCGAGGAAGCTTAAATAAAAAAAATGGGACCTACTCGTTTTAGATGAGCTAAAACAAAATGTATCCTCTAGCCTCTAGGGAATCACATAAAAATGCTTTGTACTGAATTTAAATGAAATCGGTCAACCAGTTTAAGTTCTAGCTCGATGTGGGTACGCACAACTCACGCATAGTGGGATAGAATGCCTTTAAATCTTCTTTATATAAAAATGGATCATGGTGGGTTCGGATGCTTAAACCTTGAAAACGACTGGACCAATTTGGATACTTCTTTCTGCGGGTTTGTTTGTAACTGTCAGAAAAGTCAGAAAAGTCTCAATAGGTGGCGCTGTCGGCGCACATTTCGTTTTTCAGTTCAATTACCGTTCAACATGTGGCGCTGTAAGCGGTAAGGAAATGGCTTTTGGGATATTCTATTTCAACTTTTGTTATTTGTAGGGTAAAATGGGGTAAAAATAAAATAATTGTCAGATTTAGGAAATTCTTTTTTGTTTGAAAGGTTTTTCTTAAGAAATGGTTTAAGGGATATTCTTTTTCAAAGTTATAACATTTTTAGGGTGAAATAGGGTAAAAATAAAAAAAATCCGATTTAAAAAATCCTTCCGGTTTTGAAAGGTTGGTTTTAAGTGGAGGCCTTAGTGATTTTTTTTCAGAAAATTGCCAAATATAGGATGAAATGTACGAAAAGAAGCATCTGATTTCAAAATTTCTTTTTGTGTGTGAAAGGTAATTTATAAAAAATTGCTATTTATAGAGTGAAATGGGATTTTGTTATTACAAAAATTCTCTCTGTGTTGACAAAGTTATAAAGGTTGGACATATAGACTTATTTAGCCATTCATAACGTGAAGCAGGTTAAAACGCACAAAAATTATATTAAATATTTTCTTTTGTAATTTGTATGCGAAGCTTAGGTTTGTCTACCCGTGCAAAGCCGGGCCGACCATCTAGTGTGGTAAAAAATCAGCCAATACACCTAGAAAGCTAAAATTTTGTGCGTTTGCTTCAAAGATGTGAAGATATTTCTGTACCTGCAGGAATTTTTAATATTTTTTTCTGGATTTTTTTGCAAATAATTTTCTACAAAAAAAGTTTAAAATTTTTAGTTATGTAGCTTTGTTTTTTTTTTTAGCGACGATTTTTTTGAACTTTTTAAATAAAATCTAAAAAAGTAAATAGAAGGATTTTCTTTTTTGACAACTACACTTATTTTTCAAACAGAATAAATGAATATGACGAATGTTCTTTTTTTTTTTTTTTATTGGATCAGAGTTACCTACTTAATTACAGAAAAAAAATATCTCTAAGATTTCTGGTGGAAATTTTTAAAGTCTTTGTTGTCTAACTCTTGAGGTTCCTCTGAAACTGAGACGGTGCCGCCGGTGGTTCCATAGTTATATGACGATTTCAAAATTTTAAGTTTGAAATTTTTTTTGATTAAAAAAATTTAATTTTAGAACAAAATGGAAGCATTCTATTCATTGTGTTGTCGTTGTTTTGTATACATATTTTTTTTAATTTAACTCATTGTTTAAGAAAATTGTTTTTCTGCCCAAACGGGGGAAAATAGACTCTTTGCAATACAATTTCCTCTTGTCTCGACCTAACTTACATGCTATAACTTGCCTTTGTCGCATCTTCGGCTAATCCGCCTGAATAACATCCCAGATGAATAGTACACAAGTTGAGACAGACGATTGTTAAGCAAACTTCAACGAACGCATCAAGTTTTTGGATTTAATGCATTAGACTGCAGGATTTTGAATAGAAAACTTAAAAAAAAAAAATACTCGACAGTCACACACTTAACAATTATTTCCAAATAACATGAAATTGGTACAAGCTTGTGGAACGAAAATATTAGAGGAAAATAAAACAATCAACATGTGTGTCGTCAATTTTAATGATACCATCTAACATTACAAGACTCGAGTGGGTTCAAAATTAAATGCAATAACCTTTCTAATTGCTATATGGCACATGTTGAAAGGCACAATATTTTCAAGGCACACTGCTCAATTCATGTTCTTTACAAATTACATTTTTTTTTAAATAAAACACAAACAAATATAATTAATTTGTTTTTTTTTTTTATAGGCATAGGGCAAATGCGCAACTATGGGTTGTTTTCCTTGGCTGAAATAAATCATTTGTTTCCAAATATTTCTCCATTTGAATTTTTAATTTTCTTATAAAGTAAAGTTCAAAGAAAATTCAAGAATTACATAATCCGTCAAAAAAAAACTCGAGAAATGATTTCATGTTGAAATTTAATTTTATGAGCTTAATTTTTACAGATATGTGATGTACAGAAAGAAGCAAACATTTGATTTTTAACTGGAGCAGCGTTGCATTTGGCTTATGTAAATACTTGCCTTAATTGTGTAGAGAATTTTGTATTAGCATTAAAATTTATAGCGTATTACGCTTTGCTATAAAATAGGGCGGCATGGTGTCCCATGAATATCATATAGGCACAAAATTTGGATTTGGGGCCCATTTTAACAGTCTGAATAAGTGGCACTTAAATGGCCAATAGCAGGGACTTAGGGCCAGTTTCACAGTGTACCCTTACCAAAAAAATAACATTTTAAGCCCAGTGTTACAGTGTCTGAGTAAGTGGCACCTTATAGGCCGACATGGGAAACTTAACTGTCACTTATTCAGATTAGTTTTCACTGTGAAATTGGCCCTTATTCCTCTACATAAACCACTTAATTTGACTGTGAAACTGGGCCCAAAGTGTCAATTATTCAGTTAAGTTCGCTTGGTGAAATTGGGACTTAGTTCGAGTGTGAAACTGGGCCTTAGAGTGCAAAAAAAAAAAAAAAAACAAGCTATGTTTCACCACAGCGCGCGGCATCAAAAAGTTCTAATTTTTGTCTTAATAATTAAAATTGAATAATTTCAAAATTATTCACATACCGTCGGAAAATCGATAATTGAAATGTATGTGTCTTTCGCATTAGCGTCAGGAACTAACAACTAACTTTTTACTAATAAGAGTAACTAATCATTCTTCGAAGAGGAAGAAAAGTTTTGAAAAGATTCAAAAATAACTTTGGAGGGGAAGAGTAACGCGTGAATTACCATTTATTTATATAATTATGTATTTTATATTTATATATTATGTACATTTTTAATAGTTTCGTTAACTCTATTTTAAGCTTAAATATATTTAAAAAAAAAAAGTCAATCACTTTATTTCCTTTCAATAAAAAAAACCGCAAAGTAAAAAACATTATATTGTTTACCCTATAAACAAAATAAAAACAACTCCACCGACACGACACGTTGACAATGACGACGCTATACAGAATGAAGAATAAATATTTATAACCTTTAATCATTGACATCCGGTGAAGTAGGTAGTATACCTAAACCTTATAGTTTGGCGAATAATATAATCATTTGTCACATCGATAATTTCGCAAGCAAACAACATGCAGTAAAACAATATCACCGAGGTCAATCAAAATAATTCACAATAAAAAAAAAAAAAAAAAACAAACAAATATGTAATTAGTTTCGCAGAAAATATAATTATATTCAGTTTTGAATTTCGTTGTTTATTTTTTTAGTGTTTATTTTCTTTCGATTAAGATTATTATGGGGGACACAGATAAAGTTAGTGTGTTCTGAAAAGAAGTTGTCGTTGCGTTATCTTAGAGATTGAATTGCTATCTCCAGAATATATAGGACAATGTTATAAAAATTAGGAGAACAAGATTGACCGAGTTATATTGGTGGGGAATGAAACTCACTTTAGGCCTTAGTTTCAACGAGCTGGTGGCCCATAGTTAGGTAGGTAGAAATGGCTCAGTGACCCAATTAGCGGTGTAGTCCGCCGTAAGGGATTTGTGGATTATAGCCCTTTACGGATTCTGAGGGGCTTTTGACCCATATTAGCACGTTCTACAGGGTCGAACGTTTTGAAAAATCAAGGTAACAGGTGTTTTTTTTAGACGTGTGGTTTTCAATCTGGCAATACTTTTTTCGGAGTTAGTTTTTTTGACAGCTGTCACTTGATTTATGCTCAATTTGGTTTGCCATTTCATAATGAATAGACTGAGCCTGAACAACGCATTCAAATTGTACAAAATGGGCTCGAAACGAGATCGTTGTTGATCCCGATTTTCATAAGAAAATTGTTTTCAGCGATGAAGCTCATTTTGGGTTGAATGGCTATGTGAATAAGCAAAACTACCGCATTTGGAGTGTAGATACTCTACAAACCATTATTGATACGCCGTTACATACTCAAAAAGTCAGTGTTTGGTGTGATCTATGGGCAGAGGGAACCATTGGTCCATATTTCTTCAAAAATGAAGCCGGCCATAATGTTACAGTCAATGGGGAACGCTATAGAGTCATGATTAATGACTTTTTCGTACCTGAATTGGAGGATGTTGATGTGGATGACCTTTGGTTCCAACAAGACGGCGCTACATGCCATACAGCCAACAAAACGATCAATTTATTGAAGGAAACTTTTGGTGAGCGCATTATCTCGCATCGTGGCCCTGTGGGGTGGCCTCCAAGATCGTGCGATTTAACACCGCGAAGAGAATATTCGGCCCGTTATTGCTGACATACGGCCCCAATTGCTGCAAAAAGTGGTTGAAAATTGGGCCTAGAAAATTGTCGGCTAGAATTTATTCGAGCCAGTCGCGGCGGTCACTTTCCTGAAATCATTTTTAAAACATAATGGCAAACCTTTATCTCTATAATAAAGCTAAATTCTTGGCCATATCATTAAATTAAATTATTAAAAACACCCTTTATTTAAAACTATAATGTCAATTTTTGATAAAAGTATATTTTTGCGTAAAAATTAAATCAATAAAAAATAAACGAACAAAAATCAATAGCGACTTATTATTTGGGAAATCCAATGAAGCTATGCATCTGGTATTTTTTTATGGACCGAAGCTCTTAGCTGAAATCTGATTAACTCTGCTCCGGTGGCTTAATAAGGGTTCCCCCTTATTTCTTGAAATTAAAAATTTTACATATATTGGGCCGTCGGAGCAATTAACCGGGGATTAAGTACCAAGTACTAAGATTTTTTTTTTTAAATGTCAATTAAAATGCCATTAAGAGGGAATTAGTATTGTTGGTGAATAATAAAACCAAAAACGCCTCCCCTTATGGAGCTTATGGAGTATGCTGTATGCGGTGTATCATAAAAATAACTTTAAGTATACCCTTACAAAAAATAATAGATACAAAGGACCACCCCTTTTCTGCCGCCCCAAACGAAAGTGAAATGAAAAAGGAACAAACCATCCGTCGTCGTCCTTAGGGCGTGTGTTCGTGTACAAACGATATTTCCGGCAGTAAATTCGCAAGTAAAAGTTATGCTATCACAGCCTCTAGAATACATACAAATTCGACAACGACGACAATGACTGCCAAAAAAATATTAAATTTGCTGAATCTGTATGAAAGTGGGTTTGGAAAAGGTCTGTATGTCTCTCTGTCTGGAAGTATGTGCAAAAATTACAAAAGCTATTTATATGTATCTTCGGTCCCCATTTTTAGAACCAAGGAGTTTTTTTTTTTGCTTTTTTTTTTTGGAAAACAAAAACCAAAAGCCATTCAGTGCAGTCGTCGAAAAATGGGGTCGTCGAACATGCCACAGGAAGGCAAGTATACAGTTACAGATGTAACTACCTCCGTCGTCGTCGTAGTCGCCCATATCGTGTAACCCGTATGTGTATGCTGAAGTGAAATACTCCCTCTGCATTGTAATAGTGGCAAGGATTCAGGCAATAATCGATAGCACGTGACTTTAAGGTGGTTGCTACATACTTCCGAATGCTTGTCCTGTATCTGTTTGGCTCTGAAACAAAGAGCCAAAACCATAAGAAGAAAAGTGAAGATGCGGGTTTCATTGATGAGATGAGAAGTGGCATATGGGATGTTAAGAGCTGCGTTTGAGTTTTGTTGTTGTTATTGTTGTTGTTTCAGATAGAAAAGATGCTTCTTCAATTTTTTTGTTTAAGAAATAAAATATCGCTCTATACTTTTATAAGGCGAATTTTGTGTTTTGATTTGATTCACCACTTGTGTTTTAGCTTCGAGCGATGACCTGAAGAAGATTTATTGTATTCAGGTTTTTGTGAATTTGTTGTAGCTTTAATATATTTTCGAAAACCAAAACATATTTGGAAGTGGGAGTTTTCTATACATGGAGTGGGATTTTTTTTTTTGGTTTAATATTCAAAGGGGGATATTTACCCTTATAATGATATATAATGGGTGATTTTTTAAGAGGTTTAGAACTTAAAAAAAAAAAAAACACAAAAAATTCGAAAAAACGAATGAAATATTTATTTGAATCGATAGTTTGAACCTTACAATTTCATGCAAATGTTGACCGCGGCTGCGTCTCAGGTAGCCCATCCGCTGAGTCCAATTTTGGCATACTCTTTCACACATATCGGCCGGTATCTCACGAATGAATGCATGGATGTTGGCTTCCAGTGCGTCAATCGAAGCGGGCTTGTCCCTATAGACATTAGCCTTGACATACCCCCACAAAAAATAATCTAATGGTGTCAAATCGCACGATCTAGGCGGCCAATTGACCGGCCCGAAACGTGAAATTAACTGTTCACCAAACTCGCCTCGCAATTGCGCCATTGTTTCGCGTGCTGTGTGGCATGTGGCACCGTCTTGTTGAAACCACATATCATGCAAGTCAAGAACTTCCATTTCGGGCAAAAAAAAGTTTGTTATCATCGCTCGGTAGAGTTCACCATTGACAGTAACGCTGCGATTCGCATCATCTTTGAAGAAATAGGCCCAATAATGCCGCCGGCCCATAAACCGCACCAAACAGTGGCTTTTTCGGGATGCATTGGTAACTGTTGCAATGCTTCTGGCTGATCTTCACTCCAAATGCGGCAATTTTGCTTATTTACGTATCCATTCAACCAGAAATGAGCCTCATCGCTGAACACAATTTTTCGATAAAAAAGCGGATCCTCGGCCAGCTTTCCAAGAGCCCATTCACCAAAAATTCGGCGTTGTGGTAGGTCGGCTGGCTTTAGTTCTTGCACCAGCTGTATCTTAAAAGGCTTTACGCCCAAATCCTTCCGCAAAATTTTCCACGTAGTGCTGTAACAAAGGCCTAACTGCTGGGAACGGCGCCGAATCGACATTTCGCGGTCTTCTGTCACACTAGCTGATACGGCCGCAATATTTTCTTCACTACGCACAGTACGTAAACGTGTTGGTGGTTTAATGTCCAACAAAGTAAATTTGGTGCGAAATTTGGTCACAATCTTCCGAATAGACTGCTCAGAAGGTCGAGAATGCCGATCATAAAATGGAAGCAGCGCGCGATGAACATTTCGAACCGAGCACGAATTTTGATAGTAAAATTCAATAATTTGCAAGCGTTGTTCATTTGTAAGACGATCCATGGTTAAATTGCAAACCAAACTGAAGCTGTTTGACAGTGACACAAGGTACTAAACACACGTCAGCTGTCAAAACCAGTGTTGCCAAAACCAAACCAGCTAAAAAATCACCCTTTATTTTGAGGAGGTAATATTATATAGGGGATAGCACGATGCACACTGATTTTAAATGTTCATTGTAGACAAGGCAAAATACAATATGAATGGAAAACTTGGTTCAGCTGGTTAAAAATTCGTCCTCATATATTGAAACCCTGCCCATCGAAAGCTTGTTTTAATACCCCATTGAATACAAAGCCAAATATGTGATTAAAACATTTAAGCCCTGTTTACCATTTGCAAAAGTCAACAGCAAACCCGGACCAATCACAAAGTAGTCGAGTGAATAATGTAGGAACACTTTTTTTAAAGCCTATTATGTTATCGGTATTTCGCACATGGCGTGGTAATGAATTCCATAAACGAGCTGCATTCGCAAAGAACTATCGCTCTGCATTAAGGCTTGAAAAGCGGGGAACTATTATTTAGTTTGAACGTCTAGATAACGAGAGCTGGATTATAAATATTATAAAGGGATGAAGGTTGACGCGAGTGAATAATGTTTAAAAGCAAAATGAGAGTCCGAACTTTTAGAAGGTTATCATTCGAAATGCCATAAATACTTTTGGAGAATGCGATCATACCGACTTAAACCAAAAAATGTAGCATGCAAAAAATACACTACGTTTTCTTTGGCTAACACTGTCAAGCTTTCAATATATTTCACAACCATAGGTCAGGATCGGTACTACAAGAGTTTTTGCAAGCATTTTCCTTGTGACCAATGGGGTAAAATTTCTAGAGGGTCACAGTAGTCGAAGAGCGCTATACGCTTTGCCAACAACTTGCGTAAAATGATTGTTCCACCTTAAGATTCTATTAAAGCATATTCCCAAGGTTTGACACTGTATCTACATATTCTACTTGTGAGCCACTTAGTTCAATTATAGGGAAACAACTCACATCTATGTATCTTTTTGCAATGACGAGGCACCTAGTTTTTAAGGGGTTTAAGGTAAGACCACATTTAGCTGACCATCTATCAATAGATGAGAAGTCCTCATTTATCTTTTGAACACAATCGTCAATCAAACCAAGTGAACTGTTCTTCTGTAGTTGCAGATCATCCGCAAAGAGGTGTTCATTACAGTGGCGTATTACCTTTGGAACTACATTGACATATAATGAGAAAAAAACAAGGGCCAAGTATTGACCCTTGAGGAACCCCACATGAAATTGGCAAACAGTCAGATACCTGATTACCAATAGAAACCACTTGTCGCCTTCCAGAAAAGTAAGAAAAAATAAGCTTCACAGCTTCCGGAGAAAAATTGTACATTTTGATTAATTTTTGACAAATGAAGTTATGGTCCATAGTGTCGAATGCCTTAGAATAATCCAAGAGAATGAGAAACATGACTTTATTTTCATCTAAAGCTTTTCTAGCACGCTCAATAACTTCAAGTAGTGCCGTTATACTATACTATGACCTGAATGGAAACCTGATTGTTTTGAAGCGAGGAGTGAATGTTGGTAAAGAAATGCCTTAAGTTGTTTATGCATCAATTTTTCCAAAACTTTGGATAACAAAAGAAGTATCGAGATCGGACGAAATTCGGTGTTCGCACTATTTTTTCCAATCGGGATGATTTTGGAATCTTTCCATTGTGAAGGGAAAATGCCTTTTGAAAGAACGTTATTATGATTTTTTTTATTGTGATTTTTTAGCTGGTTTGGTTTTGGCAACACTGGTTTTGACAGCTGACGTGTGTTTAGTACCTTGTGTCACTGTCAAACAGCTTCAGTTTGGTTTGCAATTTAACCATGGATCGTCTTACAAATGAACAACGCTTGCAAATTATTGAATTTTACTATCAAAATTCATCGCGCGCTGCTTGTGTTCAGCGATGAGGCTCATTTTTGGTTGAATGGGTACGTAAATAAGCAAAATTGCCGCATTTGGAGTGAAGATCAGCCAGAAGCATTGCAACAGCTACCAATGCATCCCGAAAAAGCCACTGTTTGGTGCGGTTTATGGGCCGGCGGCATTATTGGGCCTATTTCTTCAAAGATGATGCGAATCGCAGCGTTACTGTCAATGGTGAACGCTACCGAGCGATGATAACAAACTTTTTTTTGCCCGAAATGGAAGTTCTTGACTTGCATGATATGTGGTTTCAACAAGACGGTGCCACATGCCACACAGCACGCGAAACAATGGCGCAATTGCGAGGCGAGTTTGGTGAACAGTTAATTTCACGTTTCGGGCCGGTCAATTGGCCGCCTAGATCGTGCGATTTGACACCATTAGATTATTTTTTGTGGGGGTATGTCAAGGCTAATGTCTATAGGGACAAGCCCGCTTCGATTGACGCACTGGAAGCTAACATCCATGCATTCATTCGTGAGATACCGGCCGATATGTGTGAAAAAGTATGCCAAAATTGGACTCAGCGGATGGGCTACCTGAGACGCAGCCGCGGTCAACATTTGCATGAAATTATCTTTAAACATTAAATTGCAAGGTTCAAACTATCGATTCAAATAAATATTTCATTCATTTTTTCGAATTTTTTGTGTTTTTTTTTAAAAAAAGTTCTAAACCTCTTAAAAAATCACCCATTATATATATATATGTAAGATGCGGCAAGATTTATGGTAAAATAGCTTTTAAAAACGTTGGGTGTAGGTTATCAAAACCCAGTAGCATTTGATTTCAAAGAAAGAAAACTATCGACTACATCCTCAGAGCTAACACCAGAAAACCCCAAGGCTGGTCCAGAGTATATTGCTAAAAACTTATCCCGAAAAAAGTGTTTGGGACGTACTCCAAGTAAAAACACGTTCGCGTTCAAGGTTTATTTTCGGATAGATTTTATTTGGTGGTTAGATTTAATAACCACCGCTTCAATAGTATTTTTTTTTTTATTGGTATGTTGTTAGTTTTTTCATGATTTATAAGGTGGTTAGTTAATGTAACCACCTTTTGATTAAGAGCCATCTATCGATCTGATTTAAAACTAAAATTAATATGTCGCAACATATGAAGCTTTTTGCTAAGTAAACATAATTTAAAATTTAGCTGCAACAATTTATTTGTAAATTGTAAAAAAAATGATAAGTTGACTTTTACCAATACAATTTGAGCATAGTCTTTTTATTTCGTATCTGCTTTATGTATTACAAGTAAAAAACCCATATACCACAAGGTTCATTTTCGTACATATTACAGAATTTATTTAGTGGTTACTTGTGATAACCACCAATTCAATAGTATTTATTTAAGTGGTGGTCTGTTGTTTGTTTTTTTTTATGATTTATAAAGAAAATAATTTTATTTAAGTTTAGTTTCCCTCAAACTACAAAAAAAAAAAACGATTGTAGAAATTATTTTAAAAAAAAAGGTTTGGTAGCGACGCCACGCTTCTACGTGATTTTTTCTAAAGCATAATACAAATTTACAAAAAAAATTCTTCTAGCAAGACATTTTTAAAGCAGCCACCATCAACTTACAATAATCAAATTGAGAATTATTTGCAATTAAAATATCAAAAGAGCAGCGGTACTTAACATAACACTAAAGCACTGGCAGAGTTCCTCTTTGTTGACACACTTTTTAGCTTCGCTTTGAGTTTAAGAACATTTTAAAACAAATATTGACACATATATTATTAATGGTTGTGATTTTTCATCTCTTTTGATTCATAAAGTCAAGGTGGTTAGCAATGGTAACCACCCTTTTCCTTCACCAAACGCAAATAGTAATGTTTTTAATTAGAAATTATATAAAGGGTTTTCCAATAAGAGGTGTTATTTTGATATTCAAAGAAAAATGGCATTTTTTGAGATAAATGATCGGATGTTTATTTCATTATAAAGAGGAAGGTATGTCGTTAATAATGGAACACAACATCAACAAATGGCCGCCACGACCACGCTTACAGGACCATATCCTTTTCATGAAATTTTCCATAACCAAATCGCAAAGTGGCTGCCCTATGTCCTCGATAGCCTCACGAATTCCATCTTTGAGGTCTTGAATCGACGCTGGGCTGTTGGCGTAGACCTTATCTTTCACGTGGCCCCAAAGGAAGAAGTCGCAAGGTGTTAAATCACAAGATCTCGGTGGCCAATTGTGATCACCTCTTCGAGAGATAACACGGTCCGGAAACTTTTCCCGTAAAAGATCGATGGTTTCATTGCTTGTGTGGCACGTAGCGCCGTCTTGTTGAAAGTAAACGTTGTCCAGATCAATACCATCCAATTCCGGCCATAAAAAATCATCTCTCGATAGCTCAATCCATTGACCGTAACTGCTGCTCCAGCCTCATTTTCGAAAAAGTAAGGTCCAATGACCCCGCCGGACCATAAGCCGCATCAAACAGTCACGCGTTGAGGATGGAGAGGCTTTTCAACAATAACTCTTGGGTTTTCCGAGCCCCAGATGCGACAGTTTTGCTTGTTGACGTAGCCTCCGAGGAGGAAATGGGCCTCATCAGTCAAGATGATTGTTCGATGAAATTCCGGATCATTTTCATGCATTTCAAGGACCCAATCAGCAAAGACACGACGTTGTTGATGATCAGCCGGCTTGAGTTCTTGTGTTAACTGAACTTTATAAGCCTTAAGACCCAAGTCTTTATGCAAAATACGGTGTAATGACGTTTGTGGAATGCCTAATTCCAAAGAACGACGAGGAATGGACAAACCTGGGTTTTCTTCAACACTTTGGGCTACAACAGCAATATTCTCAGTTGTTCTTGAGCGACGTGCACGGGTTTTATTCTTCACATCACTAACTTGTCCCAACAGCTCGAATTTGTCCACCAATTTCTGTATTGCGGTTCGTCAAGGTGCTTCACGACGACCCAAAAATGTTTTAGTTTTACGAACCGTCTCTGCCAAATTTTCACCATTTTTATAGTGAATTTTAATAATTTCAATGCGTTGTTGAAGCGTGTATCGTTCCATTTTTATTAATGGCGTAGTTTCTACAGCTTCAAAAGTGACAGCTACCGAAATAGCGGGAAATTCAAAATAACACCTCTTATTGGGAAACCCTTTATATAATATATAAATAGTAGCAAATATCAATATGCAAATTTGGTTTTACATAAAAGTGTGACTGAAAGACTTAAATATAACTTTTAGTATAAAATCTCCGATAAACAATTAAGTAAACTGGAAGACAAAAATTGTCTTAACTTTAAATTCAAAGTTTTTATGGATTTTTGTTAAAATAGTTCAAAATCAAAATTCATTTTTGAAAGTTTACTAAGCATCGCAAGGAAAAAACGCTAACGAATAATGAGGTATTCAGTAAAATTGCATGCACGGATGCACGCAGAAATTCATTCAAGAAACCCAAATGAGACTAAAGGATTTGATTAGAACCCACTTCAAAATTATTTAAGTAACATGCTAATATTAAATTTATCTCTGTTATCTTTATAAAACCACATTGTACCTACAATACTCTTTCATGGTAACAATAATTTAAAATATGCACCACGCGTGAACTTTAAACAATTTACCCAAGCGGAGAAAAACATTTTTAATCCCAGTGTTATAGTCGCATCATTTGCATAAAGCATAATCAAAGAAACCGCATACGGATAGGATTTCAAGCGAAACTGTAACACAAAACAAATGCAAATCATCATCGCTTAAAAAAACTATAGCAAACAAAAAATAATATAATTAAATAAGTTTTATATATCCAAGTAATCGAATAGGAGATTTTTATTCTTTTTGTTAAGTAAATTAACAATAATTGAACATCATGACTTCATGACATTGTTAAATCTACATAATTTGGGAGCAACTTAATTGTTTGTTAAAATCTGTTTTAAATACAAGGAATAGTCATTCAGAAAAAAAAAATTAAAACCGTCGAAGTTTTTTCAAATATACATTTTTATGGAATGTACTTTTTTACTGCGAATGAAATCTCTAAATGTGAGACCTGTGTTTTTGAAGTTATGTAAATACATAGGTACTAAAAATGTGTTCAAATCAAGTTAGCACTACCACTTCATTATTTAAAGGACCCATTTCTTGGATTAACTGTCATAAATTTGTCACGAAACAAACTAAATTGGTCTCGCTTGTTTTTTTTTTTTTTTTAAATAACCCCTGGTAATGCTTACTGGACAGGGATGTTAGCTTTTCCACACCTGAAAATGAAAACAAACAAAAAGAGTGACATTAATTGTTGTGAATCTGTGCTAAAATTTGTATTGAAAAAAATATGGCGTTGGTTTTATTTTTTTTCTTAAAACCCTTAAAATTGAGTTTTTGAATGAGCTTTCTTTTATTTATTTATTTTGCTGTATTTTTTCTCCCTATTTTTTTACTTGCGATATAGGTACTATATGGGAAGATATGGATTCGTACAAAAAATCGAACTCGAGATTTTGATCAAACTTTACATTACGATGATAGAGAATTCAAAAAAAGTGGGTCTCGCAAAAACGTCCGTCTGTCTGTCTGTCTGTCGGTTCGACATATCCTAAACGGATGGGTCGATTTTCTTTAAACTTGGTACCTAGCGTTTTTTGGACATTCCCCCCACCCGTTTTTTTCTCTTTTTTTTAGGACCAAAACTAACAGTAGCTGTCATACAAAATTTCTTGGCCAAAAAGGAAATACTTATTTTTCTCAAATCCAGCGCTACCGAATTTGTTTTTAAGAACTCAATAAATTTAAATAGTTATAAGTTACCGTTTAATAAAAAAAAATGGTTCCGAAAAATGGTTATTAATGGTACCTCCGAAAGAACCATTTTTTTGATTTTCGCTTTTCTCGAAAACGGTTAAACTGATTCTGATCAATTTTTTTATGAAGAATTATTGACACATTTTTAATAATATTGTGTACCAAAATTTTCAAAAAAATATTTTTTGGATTTTTAAAAAAAGTTTTAATTTTTTTTTTTGAAAACTCAATATTTCAAAAACGACTTTGTCGATTTTTATTAAACTTGGTAAATAGCAGTTTTTTCACTTTATCTAGAAGATTTTTGACAAAAATTATTCTAATACCCATACGGTGCCTCCCATACAAATGTTTAAAATCCGTTAAGAAAAATATTTTTTTCTCAAAAACAACTCCTACGATTTTGATAAAAGTTTTTTTGTGTGTTAAAATTAGTACGGTCTGCCATTTAAAACTTTTAAATTTTATATTTTACGTGTTAACAGTAGATACCTCTACTGATACGGTTTCATTGATGTTCGACTATCTCAATATCTGATCAACCGAATAAAATTAGATTTTTTATACAGAAGCTTGTAACAAATATAAATAAAAGTGCGCAGCAAAATTTTCTAAAAAATTATTTTTGGATTTTGGAAAAAAAAATTCGAAATTATTTTTTGAAAATTCGATATTTCGAAAACGGGTAGCAGATTTTTTTGTAAAGTTCAATTTTTAACTCAACATTAACAGATACTTAAAAATGGCGTACCAATCTTTTTTCTCAAAAATGTTAACGAAATTCTATATATACAAAATTAATTACTTTTAAAACCGCTCCTACGATTTTCAAAATTTTTTTCTCATAAATTAAGTTTTATATAAGAAATCAGATGGTGTACATCGCGCTGGGTTAAAACAGATTTAAAGTATTTTAATCAATTTCTTTCTAATTTTGTTGATTTAAAACAATTTACCAGTTTAAATAATATAATTTCCTTTTATGCATATTGCATATGTGCAACACTAGGTTATATTGTTATTTTTGTATACTCACATAATACCTCCTGCAACTAAACTAAGATTTGGCGAATGGATAAAATATAGACTTCCATAGCTAATTTATTTCAGACTATAGAACCACAATGTGATCGCGCATATTTTTTTTAATGGAATTTGTTGAAACATTAAAAAAATAAGTTGTGCCATTTAAAAATGTGTGGTGCCATTTTTACAAAAAAAAAAATACCTTTAATATGACAAAAGAACCTTTTACTTTGAGATAATTTTCAGGTGTGGTAATGCTTACTTCACTGCCAAGTGCGATATTTTTTTTCACGATAGTTAACCCTATTTTAGATCCTTAATAATTTGCAGTGGTAATGCTAACTTGACAAACATTTAAAAATTTCAAAGTATAACTTTTGTCAAAACTTCAACAACTCATTGAACAACAAAAGATACGCTAGGGTTGGTTTCAAAAATTATTTTCAGATAATATTGGCGCAAAACTAGACAATTTAGTATCGTGTTAAGGAATTTTAAAAATGATGCTATATGTTTATTAAAAAGGCGATTTTCTAAATTTTAAATGAGTTAGCATCGTGCTATCTTTTTAACATTTTACTAAAGTTAAAATCACCAAATGGCTATTTTATCCTTTTATAATCATACTAACTCCATATATGTCACTTTGACAATACAAAATGTGAAAAAGGTATGTTTGCTAACTTATTTGCACGAATTGTCATTGTTTGAGGTGTGTTCAGATGGAACTTATTAAGAAAAAAAGCTTAGTACGATACTAGTTAAAAAGTGTTTAAAAAAAAAAACAATACTTGCCCTATAGAGTAAGTAAAAAATATATTTAACGAACCCTTTCTTTCGCAACCTATACTCTCCGTAATATTCTCCAAAAAGTCATCTGCGGGCCTGCAGGTCAAAAACTAAAAAATATCCCCAGTAATTTAAGTAATGCTCATTCCGCCACATGCAGACATTAATTCCCAAATGCTACTTTTCCAATTAAAAGCAATTTCCATATTCGTGCTGCTTTTGCCCCGGCAAAGGAAATTTAATCTAAAGCAATGTCTGCTTTTCTGACATAGTCGTACGTTTTCATACAACAACAACAACAATAATTACGACAAAGTCGTATATGGTCGGTCGTCGAGGACTAACTACGCCAGCAAAACTATTTCGCAAAATTTTCTCACACACAAGTGCTCAACTATCGCTCGGATTTACGTCCCCCAACCCATTCATTACTTTCGCAGGAAGGGGATTTGCTTTCTGTACGACCGACGACGACGACGGCAACGACTCCATCATAATATGGAGGCAGCCCAGAGGAATGGCAGTTAAATTCTACCATGTACTGTGTACATCATGTTGGGTTCGAGACGACAACACGTCGGTCGGCACGGCGGCGGCGGCGGCGCCGTAGTTCTTACACAGTTAAGGGTTGTCGGTTTGGCTTAATGAATCCTCACTGTAGATTTTTTGTGATATACAGAGAAAGAGGTCCTATAGAAGAACCAAAGTGATGATGGAGAATATATTGTCACACTGCCCCCGGCTGAGGAGAGTGCAAATGGATTTACGTGCCCCGGGATCACACACGCGGAGAACCCGCCACATTAACCGACAGGCGGCGACAGGACTCAAGTTTTATGAGCTTGTCCTGTAATTAGATTTCTAGGTTAATCTTGATACCGGAATGACAATAACTCCGAGACGGCCAACGACAAACGACCGGCCTTTCATTTTCCGGTTTAGATGAGGAAATTCCAATCTAAACAAAGACTTGCTCGTAATATAGTCCGAGGCTGCTGGGACTGACGCTGACCAGACGACCATCATCAATGCGGTGCTCTAATCATAACGACCGCGCAATATTGAGGACACTTTGTCTCGCACACTGTTTGTGTGTGGTTTGCTGGGATAATGGTTGGTGTTTTATTTTCTTTTGTGGTTCCTTGACTTTCGGAATTCCAATCACGGCAAGACGCACAGTGGTTCGGTTTGTATGGGAGAGCGGAAAAAAGTCTGTTTTATCTGAACGGTTCAACGGATTTAAATGAAATTTGACAAACATGTTTATATTAGTCTTATACATATTTGATCAAAATTTGGTTGAAAAAAAATAATTAGAAACAAAGTTATTGACATTTTTCTAAAATTTGAGGGATTTGATGTTTGTATGGGAGAGCGGAAAAAAAGTCTGTAACATCTGAACTGTTTAACGGATTAAGATGAAATTTGATTCGCATTTTTAAATTAGTCTTATACACATTTTGTAAAAATTTGGCTAAGAAGAAATCATTAGTAAAAAAGTTATTAATTTTTTTTTCTAAAATTTGAGTGTTTTGATGTTTGTATGGGAGAGCGGAAAAAAGTCTGTAAAATTTGAACTATTTAACGAATTTAAATGAAATTTGACAAACATGTTAGGATTAGTCTTATACATGCTTGGTCAAAATTTGGTCAAGAAAAAATTGTGAGAAAAAAAGTTATTGACATTTTTATAAAATTTGACGGTTTTGATGTTATATTTAAATAAAAGTTTTTTTTAGTAAAATCTTAACTTTTTATTTTGAATAAAATATTATTATTAATTAATATATATATTATAAAATTAAATAAATAAATAGATAAATACATAAACAAAAATAAATAAAAAACAATTATGAAGTAGTAATTTTATAACGCTAGAATGAGGTTTTTAGCGTCTGCGCTGATTGGAAGTATTTTCTTTTTTGCCTGTGGCCTTAAACCTGTTATTATTGGATCTGAGGATATGAGTATATGATGCATCACATCTTCATTCGTCGCAATTCGGCTGCATTTTCTCCGAATGAAACCTGCGGTAGGCTTTATAATCCTTATTTCGGCATTCTTGGGCTTTCTCGGGGAGCGATCCAACAGGAAATGCACAGCTTTTAATTATTTCTTCTCCATGAAATGAGAAATAAAACGTTTCTTTAATTCTGACAGCACAGTTTCTATTTGCTCAGAAATTAAGTTGGGGTATTTCATTTATCATGACCATTAGTAATAAGTTCACTACACAACACCGAATAAGGAATTTCGATTGAATCCATTTTAATGTATTGAATTCACTATATATGTTTGTTATTATATTTCACTTCACTTTCACTTTTTGGTTGACCAAAGAGTAAACATTTTTCTTACACACCTTGCACAAATGCTCAATAACTCAATGCTGACTTTTTTTTCATTAATCCTTTATATATATAGATTTAAGTAAGAGATTTTATTCTAATAAGCCATTACTAATCCTTACAGGTAATAAAAAATTACGCAATACAGAACAAAAAAAAAGCAATAAAACTTTAAAAAGAACACCTTTTTTATTTTTACCTGCCCTACTTTTAGCGAAAAATTAAAAAAAAATAAAAGATTATCCCTAATCTTTTTCTTTATTTTGTATTAAGCTCTATAATATAATTCAAAATATCATAAAACTATATTATTTTTCGTGTGTTCCTTTCAAGAAAATTGAGTTGAAAGTTGAAAAATTTTCCAGGCAGAAATAAATGGTTTCGCAAAAATCGAAATTCTCAGCCCTGGGTCAATATATTAATTTTGTTTTATTTTTAAAATAAAGTTTAACATTTTTCCTTAAAATAATAGGCTTAACCAGTTCATTCTGACAATTAATACCGAAGTAATCAAACTTTTTGGTAAACACCACCGTCAAGACGGAGTTTTTTGAAATCCAACTAAGCGAAACATTTTTGAGCATAACTTCCACATCTGCACGTATCTGCAGCTGATTTTTTCTGTGCTTTAACATGAATGTATGGAGCATATGGTGGCATACTTACTTTTTTGGTATCTTTTGGAGCTGTTTTTTTAAATCAAAAAGTTTTAAAAAAAAGCATTTTTTCTAAGTACTTAAGCTTCAGGCTACTTATAGACGGTATCTTTTATAAATAATTAATATTTTTTTTTATTTTTAGATGATCGAAAACAGACCAATTAAATTATTAAAGAAGCTAGAGAATTTACATACAGGAACTTCGGAAAAAAACATCTCAAAATTTGTTGAAAATACGGTTCGCGATTTGAGTAAAATTATTTTTCAACTTCGAGGGCTTGTAAATCAGTACATACAATATATATGTTAAAAAATACTTTTAAATCATACGCTCGGATTATCTAAGAGTACTTAAACATAAAGTTTAAAACGATAGACACGACTTTTTCAAAAGACTTTTTTCCGCTCTCGCACCACTGTGCGACGCGACGCACACTTTGCCGCAAATGGATTCCCAAAACTCAAGCCCATTTGTTTTAGGCTGGTGTTTGGTGTGGTGTTGGTGATGTTGTTAATGGCGTATTGACGAGGAGCCATTTGCATATTATTATAAATCTGACAGGAGACACACAGAATACAGAAAGACAAAGAATCACTTGGTTGTTTTATTTTTGGGGAATTTTGATTTCCTTGTGCGAGAATCAATGAATCAAACAAAAACAAAAATTCGAATGTTGTCTCGCATTCTTGGAAATTGTAAGCGGAAGTACGAAACATATGTTCGGGTTGGGGGCGGCCATATTTGAACACGTATCCGTTTGTGGTTTGAATTGAAATTGAGTATGTATAAAGTGCTAACGTGCTTTGATGATAATTCGATGGTTGATGGGTTTTGTGTTTGGAATTTTAAAATTTTATTAGGCACTAGACATCAGGTGGACGCACTATTGATGGAAGTGTAGAGGTACTTAAGTATTCACAAAGTTTATTAATTTTTTTTGTATATATTTCTGTGAATTTTTTGGTATTTAATAGCAATTTATTGAAATATGTACAACAATTTTATTGAAGGAAAAAAAGGTCTACAGATATGTAGTTTGTATTTTTTACTTGCTCTATAGGGCAAGTATTGATTTCGTGAAAAAAAAAAAATTCGAGGTTGTAATCACTCTAACACTACGATGATCGTCAAGTCCAAAAAAGTGGGTTTCGTCATGCCGTCCGTCGTCGGTCTGTGCGTCCACTGTAATTTGAGCTAGAGCTTAAACGGGTTGGTACCGAGCATTTTTATGTGATTCCCTAGAGAATAAATTCGAATTTTTGTTCTAGCTCATCTAGATCGGGTAGCTGCCATACAAACATTTTGGTTTTATCAAATTTTCTCGAAAACAGCTGCAACGATTTTGATTAAAAATTCGTTCCTGTAATAACCAAGTTAATTGTAAGAAAACTGCGTTTAAGGTTTTTCTCAAAAAATTTACATAACGTATTTTTTTTTTATTACATGCTACTTTAATTGCGTATACACTTATCCTCATGATTTTAAGTATAATTTAAATGAAATATAAGATTTTATAAAAAATTGAACTTCCCCACTTTCAGTTCACATTCACTTGTGACTTATAATATATTATGGGGAAATAAAGAACACAGCCAAAATAAGAGCTGTGTAAATCGTTCATTTCAAGTGATCGAATCGTTCAAGAATCGATTACCGTAATTATTCGATCGTTTTAATCAATCGATCATTCGATCATTTACATTCCACTCAATTCATTATTTCACATTGTTCCGATTCGATTTTTGATGCGGTAGAGTGAAATAAAAACGTGGACTTTCCTTTGTGCGACGGTACGATGTACAACGTAACGTAGCGCGTATTCTCGGAAATGATTTGACATTTTGACACATGTCAAATTAAAAGTGGTCTAATGGACCTAGAGTGCTGGGTGACATGAGGTAATTTCCACCTCCTAAATCGATTGGCGTACTCCGTTCTTCGATCCGCCGTAAAATTAATTTCGAATGATTTGAATTTTAACTTTAAAAATGGTGATTTCATTGGACTTAATGATTTTATTCAATCGACCGATTGGACGTCTATTCTTCTATACTCGAAATTCAAGAATATAATTCATATCGGTTTTTGCGAAAATATTCCAAAAAGAAAATGTTTTAAATCTTTCAAAATTCCATGGTCAAATAAACGCTTAATAAATTTAAAAAATGTTAAAAACAAAGCTTTCAATAAATTCAAAAAATCAAATTCTGAATCTGATAGGATTTTTTGCCAGATTCGTAGGGAATATGATTTTCTGAACACAAGCAATATGTATTGAATACCCAATCTCGTATTTCAATTGATCCAAAAGCCTTTTGGACTTTTTTAAATAGCAAAAAAGGTTGTGTTTCATTGCAACAAAATATGGAGTTTAATGGGCAGTCTTTGAATTCTTTGAATCAGTTTATGTTGATCATTCTTCTTTAAATATTCCTCAAACACATAGCAACAACTTAGGAAATGCAAATTTGTCTGTTTTATTTTTTACCCAACGTGATATTTTTTGATTATCTATACTTTAATATCAAAGAACATATTTGTGATGAGCAACATGGCTTTATGCCTGGAAGGTCCACTGAAACAAATCTTATGCTTTACTCTAAATATGTTACTGATGCCCTAGAATCCAGATATCAAGTGGATACAATCTATACATATTTCATAAAGGCATTTGATACTATTTGCCATTCCATTTTGTGATTTGGAATTCATGGCCTGCTTCTCAGGTGGTTATCAAGCTATCTAACTGATAGGACACAGTCTGTAAAGCTTGGTAATATAACTTCTAAAAAAATAAAAGTTCCTTCTGGTGTACCTCAAGGTAGCCATCTTGGGCCGCTTCTATTTAATATTTTTGTAAATGAAATCGCATCTTTACTTAAAAGTGCTTCCTGCCTAATGTATGCAGATGATATTAAATTGTTTATGTGCATTAAAAATACCGCACATCCGTGTTTCCTTCAAAACGATTTAAATTTATTAGTTGATTGGTGTCAAAAAAATTTGCTAACTTTGAATATTAAAAAATGTAATGTCTTCACGGCTTATCGAATTTTAACTCCATTGACGTACAACTACAAAATTATCAACCAGATTCTGGATCGCAAATCTGAGATTCGTGATCTTGGAGTCATTTTTGATATTAAGTTGTCATTTGCCTTTCACATAGATTATGTTATTGCGAAGGCTAACTCAATGCTTGGTTTTGTCAAGCGAAACAGCAGTGAGTTTACAAACCCGTATGCTTTAAAATCTGTTTATATGTCTTTAGTTCGTCCAATCCTTGAATACTGTTCAATTATTTGGTGCCTTTTACCTCCATTGGTATACATCGCATTGAAAGAGTTCAAAAGGCTTTTACAAGATTTGTTATAAGACAACTAAAGTGGAGAATTGACACTCCTTCATATAGCTCAAGATGTGCTCTAATTGGTCTTGAATCTTTAGAAAAAAGACGCTCTATTCAGTGCTTGTTGTTTGTTCATAATGTTTTTTCTTACCGTATAAAAAGTTCAGCAATTTTAGAAATTTTTGAAATATATATTCCAGAAAGGAGAATGCGTCAGCGTCATTTTTTAAAAAAACCCTAGACATAGGCATAATTATGGATACAATGAATCTTTCACCAGATGCATAAGACTTTTTAATAATTATTGTAATGAAATTGATTTATCTATGAATAGAATTGAAAATAAAACTAAAATACAATATTTATGTAAATAATATAAGTTTTTTTTTTTTCAAAATTGTTAGTAGTCTGTAAGATACAAAATCTGTAGATGAATTGATAAATAAATAAATAAAAAAAAATTTGGCATATTTTGACACCTGTCAAATTAAGTGTTTTAGTGGACCGAGAACGTCGGCCGTGACAATAAGGTAATATCTACCTCCTAAATCGATTGGCGTACTCCGTTTTTCGATATTAACCATGAGCCACGGCACTCAGACAATTTTTTTTATTTCGGTTTCGATGAAATTCAATCTCCGAATTTAACGAATATACTGTACCGATTTTGACCAAATCCAATCAGACCCATATTTCTTTTCTAAGATAAAATATATTAATAATTCAATAGATATCGAAATGAGTAAGATTGGGATGAAAAATCGAGAATCATCGAAATGATTGAGATTGGGATCGATTGAAACAAAAATTTGTGATTTCAATCATCAATACTTTTCGATGATCGGATCATAAAAATCGAATCGTTCCTGATTGACACAGCCCCAAGCTAAATAGTGTTTTAACCTCATCCAGTGGTGGGTAGCAATTTAGAGTATAGAGACTAGAAGATCCGGTTGACACTTGACACAAGCCCATAGTAGGCTTGGCGACTAGAAAAGAGGTACGCTATTGTGTTGTTATTACACTACTCAAGAAGCCACTCTCACTTTTTTGTAAATATTTTAAGTAGGGCCATTATTTTATTTAGATAGGCTTATAGTAGGTACTTTCTTAAGGCTACTTCTTCAAGGTTCCTTTGGACAAGAAATTCCCTAAGAGGATTCCTACCAGAACTTTCTTTAGTTTTCTTACTAGGGACAAGGATTCACCGAAAGGATTCCGATCTAACTTTTCTCCAGATTGCTTGAAGTGTGCAAAGTATATGTATGTATTAACTTATTATTTATAGAAAGTCAATGAAGAATTGTTAATGTCCGTTAGTTATTTTAAGTATGAAAAGCATTTTAATCGAAATTAGATTTTAATAAAGGATTTGTTATTTCGGTTAAACACCCTCCAAGCCTAAGTTTAGTTGCTTTTTTTGGGAACAACCCTGGACACTGACGAGCTTACCTCGGCTGCGAAGAAAAAGCATCACATCAGATTAACCGAGAAGCGTTAATCAACCTTCAAAAGCTTATTTATGCAGGGATTAAGCTATTGTACGTTCAGGAAAAGCTGCTAAACAAAGGAACAAGAGACTGAGACTATGTTCCAAATCGCCTTATAGTATCCTTAAAATGTTGTTTTCAATAGGAGAAGCGTTAATCAACCTTCAAAAGCTTATTTATGCAGGGATTAAGCTATTGTACGTTCAGGAAAAGCTGCTAAACAAAGGAACAAGAGACTGAGACTATGTTCCAAATCGCCTTATAGTATCCTTAAAATGTTGTTTTCAATAGGCAACCCTGTATTTAATAGGTACAAAGGTCTAATGTAGGTTTAATTTAATTTCAATGCATAAACAAATGTGGCTGATAGATGGGGTTGTCTTAATCTCGTATTGGGATCTCTTGCCTATTGTAAAAATAAAACCACAAATTCATCTCCTATTTCGTCTACAAAAGCTTTTTTTTTAACAAAATATACACTTCCAGCCCTTGAAAATATACAGCCATACCTACCTACTTATACCTATATTAATTTTTTTTTTTCTTACCACCTTCTGATGAAGAACTTTGTAATTGCTTGCTTCCCTACCTTGAGGATTAATATTTAAGACTGCGTGTTGGTGGGTAACACTATACCACCTCAATATATAAAAAGCCCTTAAAGAAGTCACCCTTAGCCAAAGTATTTTCCACTCAGATTTTTGTGTTGCCATTTTTTTTTTAAATTTTTTTTAAGCTTGTCGCCAAACACAACACTGTTATTTATACCTCTTCGTCGTCAAGCCCCTCCAAACCAAAATGCTCTTCTTGCACATATGAACACGTGCAGTCACACATCAAGACTCTTTTAAGATATAGCGTACAAGCTATTAACCTGTCGTGAAGATATATTATACACGTCCGGCCCTCCGCCGTGTATTGACATCTAAAACAGCAAATAGAGAAAAAGAGAGAGAGTTCCTTTAGAGTTCCTTTCATGGTGGTGTTTCATATGGGGTGGTGTGGAATAGCCTTAAATAGGGCCTTACCATCTACCAGGCAACTATACATATATGTATGTATGTGCGGTGTTAAGTGTGTTAGACCGGTCGTCGCTATGCATGCTCTGGTGTCATTAAAAATGTATCTGTGCACACACTTTTGTCGTCCAAACTGTGCGACTACGACGAGGATGTCGATAAGGAAGTGACATTCTCTGCAAGAAGTCGAATTATCGTGTCCAGACGGTCGATGGTGGTTGTGGCCATTGTATGACCGGGTGATGTGTCGAAAAGTGTAGAAAATACTTGTAGGTGATTTAATATTTGATTGATCGAGGGTGACATAATATTTTATGCGTTTCTTCATAAAGGAAACAGAAAAAAAAAAAACATACAACAAATTTGTACATTGCAAGCCAGAACACTGTTGTTTCGTTATTTATTCCTGACGTCTGTCAGTGTGTTGGGTTGGTAAATTAACATATTAAACGGTTTGGACAGTTGCCATGGTGTTTACCTTTTTTTTTTTATTATCATAGTCGTATATCAGACAAATAAATCAATTAGGTACCGGGGTAAAAGGAAGTGGAGCAGCCGCATTGTGGGGTGCGGCAGGCAGTATAGGGATATAGGGGGTTTGGTTGATGGCAATGATTTATGAATCGTTTATTTTATTATGTGGACTACTTATTGTAAATGTGGATAAAATAAATTACCATTTAGCATCATAATAATAAACTGAGAGTGTTGATTTTACTTTAAAGAGCTCTGAGAAGTTTATTTATGATGTTTGGTTAGATTTATCACGCTAAAACCCATTTAGACGGAATTTAGGAAATATTACATACATATCTTTATGGGACAATTTGATGAAAATATTACTCTATGAATGGTGTGTGATAATAAACGAAAACACACCCACTCAATCTCAAGGGTCATTCATATTATCTTGCAGAGAGTCGTATGGATGTAACTTCTGACTCTTATGAGTCAAGTCGTATACAATAAATCTTCAAGCCAGAAAACTTGGTATAGTTTAACTTAAGCGCCGATGCAGGATTAGAATTCAACCAAAAAACTTTTAGAGGTGGAGGTACATTTGGTTCTCTCATGTTTCAAGTCAATGGTGCAGGTTGCAACAGCTTTGTAAAGCCAGAACCCCAAACTCAAAATTTGTTTTTAAGGGATGGGGGGGGGGGGGTGGTACTGTGTATGCAGGTTTTTCCAATTTTGATCAGGCAAACAAAAAATCGTTTATTCGCTCTCATTTACAAATTTATCAAGCTTTTCATTTTTATAGCAACACCCCCAAAACCAAAAACAACTCGTCTGACCTCCACAATTGATAACTTAGGAGGAAGGGAACAAGTGTGTTCCTTTGTAGATTGCTTTTTTTATGATTGTCCACAAAAAAATTAATTTTTCCAACCTTATTTCAAAAAAAATTATTCAATATTTCTTTTTTATACCAACACCCTCACCAGCTAAAAAACCGTCTACTGCCCCAAATTGATAACCTTTGAAGGCTAAGTGGGTTCGTTTGTCCACCGGTCGTTTATGATTCTCCACAAAAAAAAAAAAAAAATTCCACCTTAAATTCAAAAAAATATTCAATATTTTTTTATAGCAACTTTCAGAAATCAAAAAAGATCTCTAACACGTCCAAAACATAACTTATAAAGGTCGGACCAAGTTCGTTCGTTTGTCCACCGCTCAATCATTATGACTAAGTGGTGGAAAAACGACCCCCTATGCCCGATCCTTCTAAGTTACGTTTTGGAGGAGTTAAAGGTCTTTTTTGTTTTGCAAAAGTTGCAATAAAAAATAAATGTTGAAAAATTTTCGAATCAAGAGTAAGAAAAATATTTTGTTTCTGGACAAACGGTGGACAAACGATTGCAATTGGCCCGATTGAGCTAAGTATGTTTTGAAATTTTTATGGTGGATGCTATAAAATTGAAATTGTTGAATATTTTTTGAACTAAAGGTTCACAGCTATTTCTCTTCGTTTCTCGAGCGATATCAGGTTAATTAATTGTAAGTGATCACGATAAGGTGGTAGGATCAAAGGATCGTTCTAAGGAAGGCCTCGAAGAGCAAATCGAAGGAATCGGCGTTGAATGCTCTCAATTCTAGATATATGAATATCTTGATAAGGCGACCGTGCTTGACAAGCGTATTCGAGAAGGGGTCGAACAAATGTTATGTACAGCGACCTTGTCACATAGGGGTTGGAGAATTCTTTGGACCACCTTTTGACAAAGCCGAGAGCTGAGTTGGCTTTCAGAATTATGTCATCTATATGTACAAGGAAATTAAGTTCCTGGTCACATAGGAGGACAAGATTGCGATTGAGATGTGTTGGTTATAAAGGAAGTAGATACGATAGTTAATGTTAAGCTCCAAGCAATTTTTGAGACACCAGACTGAAAAATTAGAGGTCGATATGGTCTTGAAAAACTTCGTATCGTCGGCATAAAGTGAGATGAAGGAATAATGGATCACCATTTCGATATCGTTAATAGTAAGAATTAAAAGAAGGGGACCCAAATGGCTGCCTTGGGGAACGCCGCACAGTGGTTCGGTTTGTATGGGAGAGCGGAAAAAAGTCTGTTTTATCTGAACGGTTCAAGGGATTTAAATGAAATTTGGCAAACATGTTTATATTAGTCTTATACATATTTGGTCAAAATTTGGTTGAAAAAAAATAATTAGAAACAAAGTTATTGACATTTTTCTAAAATTTGAGGGATTTGATGTTTGTATGGGAGAGCGGAAAAAAAATCTGTAACATCTGAACTGTTTAACGGATAAAGATGAAATTTGATTCGCATTTTTAAATTAGTCTTATACACATTTTGTCAAAATTTGGCTAAGAAAAAATCATTAGTAAAAAAGTTATTGACTTTTTTTCTAAAATTTGAGTGTTTTGATGTTTGTATGGGAGAGCGGAAAAAAGTCTGTAAAATCTGAACTATTAAACGAATTTTAATGAATTTTGACAAACATGTTAAAATTAGTCTTATACACGCTTGGTCAAAATTTGGTCAAGAAAAAATTGTTAGAAAAAAAGTTATTGACATTTTTATAAAATTTGAGGGTTTTGATGTTATATTTAAACAAAAGTTTTTTTTAGTGAAATCTTAACTTTTTATTTTGAATAAAATATTATTATTAACTATGTATATTATAAAATTAAATAAATAAATAGATAAATACATAAAAAAAAATAAATAAAAAAAAATTATGAAGTAGTAATTTTATAATGCTAGAATGAGGTTTTTAGCGTCTGCGCTGATTGGAAGTATTTTCTTTTTTGCCTGTGGCCTTAAACCTGTTATTATTGGATCTGAGGATATGAGTATATGATGCATCACATCTTCATTCGTCGCAATTCGGCTGCATTTTCTCGAATGAAACCTGCGGTAGGCTTTATAATCCTTATTTCGGCATTCTTGGGCTTCCTCGGAGAGCGATCCAACAGGAAATGCACAGCTTTTAATTATTTCTTCTCCATGGATCAAAACCTTATGTACGGTTGCTGGCATATTGTACCATTTATATTTCTCAACAAACAGTTCAGCAGTTTCCCACGTGTAAGCTGCATATTTTTTGAAATCTAATTTTTCATTCGACGTTATTACTTCAAGGATAACAGCAAACCGCCGAATTAGGGATTCACTAACTCCAGTGATTTCTGAAGTCATGGTTGGATTTGCAAAAAATCTTCTGGAGGTGTTGCCGTCATTACTTGTCCCCGTACCTTGTTTTACAAGATCGACAATGATGCCCAGTTTTTCACGAAACTCCTGCTGAATTTTCTTCTTCTGAGCATCTCTAATATGGCGGGTCTCATTGTTGGTTCTCCATGCTTTAAATGGCAAATTGTAGGCAACATGGAGGATACACTCCATAAATTTTATCCGAGCGTGAAGAGGAGACATTCCCATTTTCAAAGCTTCCCTGTTTACAGCTTTGGTTCTTATATTGGTATATTATATTCCAGAAGTTGTAGTTCCACATATGAAACAGGAAGAAGCTGCAGGAGTTTCTGTTACAGATTGGGCTGTCTTCCCGTCCAGCATTGTGAACATGAGTTCGTGTTTGATTGTAAACTGACGTTCGCCTATTTCAATTATCGTCTGAGTTAAATTACTGATTTCCGTATCTATTCTTTGTTTCTCGTTTCGTATGATTTCTGCAGTTTCTTTAACAAAAGAAAATTGGATGGGTCTGCAGTATCTTGTAGAGGATGGTCGATCGTTGTTCCACACAATAATATCCCTGTTTTCCTCCATAGTCATTTGAATTGGTACCAAAGATGTCATAAACATATTAGCGTCCGAAGTTTCTTCATTGTCAAATGTTTGACTGTATTGTGGTTGTCCAGAGGCACCATCGCATCCCCATTTAGTGTACAGTGTTAAAGACTGTCCTTCAATTCTGGTTATCTCCTCTGATGTCTTTCCTTCTAATAACCTTGTTACAGTGTGGTCTAACAATTTTTGTAGTTGCACACTTGCTGAGCTTTCCGTAATGTTTATATCTAAAGGATAACACTTTTTCTTTGCTTCCAGTAATTTAATATAAGGTGGAAAAACATCATGTCCTTCGTCTTTAAGTGCATGTCTCAATACTTCATATTGGCGTTTCGACAATTCTGCTTGTATAAATAATGCAAGAGCCTTATCCGGATCAAATTGTGAATAGGAAAAGCTCTCTGATGTTGCTGCATAGTTTATCTCTTCTTGAGGAAATATATTTCTAATTTCGTCCCTCTTATACCTTTTAGCTCGATCACAGCATTCGTCAAAACTCTTTCGTGGTCTTCCCATATTAGTTGACGTTTCGGGCAATACACTTTGGGTTAGTTCTACTTCGAAAACTCCTTCGAGCCAATGAGTGTATTTTTTTTCAAAATGACTTTTTTTTCTATGAACTGCGTTCCATCGACTTAAAAAATGACAAATAAAACGTTTCTTTAATTCTGACAGCACAGTTTCTATTTGCTCAGAAATTAAGTTGGGGTATTTCCTTACAAAATATGGTCGAAGATTTTGAACATCATGACCATTAGTAATAAGTTCACTACACAACACCGAATAAGGAATTTCGATTGAATCCATTTTAATGTATTGAATGACTATATATGTTTGTTATTATATTTAACTTCACTTTCACTTATTGCACCTTGCACAAATGCTCAATACTGACTTTTTTTTCATTAATCCTTTATATATATAGATTTAAGTAAGAGATTTTATTCTAATAAGCCATTACTAATCCTTACAGGTAATAAAAAATTACGCAATACAGAACAAAAACAAAGCAATAAAACTTTAAAAAGAACACCTTTTTTATTTTTACCTGCCCTACTTTTAGCGAAAAATTAAAAAAAAATAAAAGATTATCCCTAATCCTTTTCTTTATTTTGTATTAAGCTCTACCATATAATTCAAAATATCATAAAACTATATTATTTTTCGTGTGTTGCTTTCAAGAAAATTGAGTTGAAAGTTGAAAAATTTTCCAGGCAGAAATAAATGGTTTCGCAAAAATCGAAATTCTCAGCCCTGGGTCAAGGTATTAATTTTGTTTTATTTTTAAAATAAAGTTTGACATTTTTTCTTAAAATAATGGGCTTAACCAGTTCATTCTGACAATTAATACCGAAGTAATCAAACTTTTTGGTAAACACCACCGTCAAGACGGATTTTTTTGAAATCCGATTAAGTGAAACATTTTTGAGCATAACTTCCACATCTGCACGTATCTGCAGCTGATTTTTTCTGTGCTATAACATGAATATATGGAGCATATGGTGGCATACTTACTTTCTTGGTATCTTTTGGAGCTGTTTTTTTAAATCAAAAAGTTTAAAAAAATAGCATTTTTTCTTAGTACTAAAGCTTCAGGCTACTTATAGAAGGTATCTTTTATAAATAATCAATATTTTTTTTTATTTTTAGATAATCGAAAATAGACCAATTAAATTATTTAAGAAGCTAGAGAATTTATCTACAGGAACTTCGGAAAAAAACATCTCAAAATTTGTTGAAAATACGGTTCGCGATTTGAGTAAAATTATTTTTCAACTTTGAGGGCTTGTAAATCAGAACATACAATATATATGTTAAAAAATACTTTTAAATCATACGCTCGGGTTATCTAAGAGTACTTAAACATAAACTTTAAAACGATAGACATGACTTTTTCAAAAGACTTTTTTCCGCTCTCGCACCACTGTGCGCCGGAGGTATAGCAAGGAAAGGATTCGAAAGGGCCGATCTGAAGTGCACGCTGTAATAACGGTTCTCTATGCAAGAATATATCCAATTAAAGAATAAAGGCCGAGGGATGACAACTTGAAGAGTATAAGTCTATGCGAAATTTTATCAAAGGCCTTACTGAAATCTGTGGAAATAACGTCGACTTCATTTCCATTCTCTAAAGCGGAGAAGGTAAAAGATACAAATTCTACATTTAAGGAAACCGTGTTATCTGGGGGAAGTGAGAGACTAACAGCGAAAGCTTATAAGTTCAAAATACTTTCAAAGATTTTAGGAATATGTGAAAGTTTAGCGATGGGGGGATAGTTTTTGACTTCAGATTTTGGATCTTTTTTTGTGAATTGGGGTTACAAAAGAGGTTTTCCATATCTAAGGGAATTTCCCTTGAGATAGGGATTTGAAGAGAAATATGGCAGGGATACCGTCAGGGCCAGGAAGAAAGTCATCGTTAAGTTGAGATAACTTATTTTGGATGAGATTAGGGTCGATGTAATCAGGAAGATATGGACCGAGAGTAAAGTTCGGCAAGTAATCAAAATACGCAGAATCAGGTAAAAAAAAGTCATCGGTAAAAGATAACTTGAAAAAAGTGGCAAAGAAATTGAAGGAGAGGGAGGTAGGGTAGCTATCGGATTTTTTTTATTATAGTTGACAAACTGATAAAATGATTTCGGATCATTAATAAGCTTGACTTGCGTTTCAATTAAATAGCGTTGGTAAAGTAAGTCAAAAATGACATTTTAAAGTTTTACCTGTCTAAGCTATCTAAAAACTAAGAAGAATAGACAAAAATTCTAGGCACTTGTATCACGTTTCATCAACCTATTTCTTCTAACCCTTCGCAAAAATGTCACAGCGTTCGTATAAACCACTTAATACTCAACTTGTTCAAACATAGTAGGTAGTAGGTATCCAATTCTCAAATAAAAAAAAAAACCCTGAACTTTGTGCTGTTCATCCTCCCGTTAATCAACACCCATTTCGATTGCGTAATATTTTGTTTTATCTTTCTCTATTTTAACACGTATATGTATGTAATAAATACAACACCCTTGACCTTTTTTTATTTATTTGACGAAGGCCAATTCTAGAAAAAAAGAAGCCAAATAGTGATGTCACGGAAATAGAACTTCAAATGTACTATAAAATTTATACGAAATCCATCACAGAACATTTTTATTATTATTGCAGTATAGATGTTTTTTTTTTTTTTTTATTTTAAGGATTTGAGGAATGGAATGACTGGCGCAAATAGTCGTATGGAGAGACATCCCTGACAGGCCATATTATGCACACAATGGCTGTCATCATGTTATTCGATGCACAAAGTTCAAGGACTACATAACATCACATCAAAGGCGACAAAAGACTGCTGCATCGCCGCACAGTGGTGCGAGAGCGGAAAAAAGTCTTTTGAAAAAGTCATGTCTATCGTTTTAAACTTTATGTTTAAGTACTCTTAGATAATCCGAGCGTATGATTTAAAAGTATTTTTTAACATATATATTGTATGTTCTGATTTACAAGCCCTCAAAGTTGAAAAATAATTTTACTCAAATCGCGAACCGTATTTTCAACAAATTTTGAGATGTTTTTTTCCGAAGTTCCTGTAGATAAATTCTCTAGCTTCTTAAATAATTTAATAGATCTATTTTCGATTATCTAAAAATAAAAAAAAATATTGATTATTTATAAAAGATACCATTCTATAAGTAGCCTGAAGCTTTACTACTAAGAAAAAATGATTTTTTTTTAAACTTTTTGATTTAAAAAAACAGCTCCAAAAGATACCAAGAAAGTAAGTATGCCACCATATGCTCCATACATTCATGTTAAAGCACAGAAAAAATCAGCTGCAGATACGTGCAGATGTGGAAGTTATGCTCAAAAATGTTTCACTTAATCGGATTTCAAAAAACTCCGTCTTGACGGTGGTGTTTACCAAAAAGTTTGATTACTTCGGTAAAAATTGTCAGAATGAACTGGTTAAGCCCATTATTTTAAGAAAAAATGTCAAACTTTATTTTAAAAATAAAACAAAATTAATACATTGACCCAGGGCTGAGAATTTCGATTTTTGCGAAACCATTTATTTCTGCCTGGAAAATTTTTCAACTTTCAACTCAATTTTCTTGAAAACAACACACGAAAAATAAAAAAACCTTATTTAGGATTATAAAATTACTACTTCATAATTGTTTTTTTATTTATTTTTTGTATGTACAATCTATTTATTATTTAATTTTATAATATACATAGTTAATAATATTATTTTATTCAAAATAAAAAGATAAGATTTTACTAAAAAAAAAAAGATCAAAACCCTCAAATTTTATAAAAATGTCAATAACTTTTTTTCTAATATTTTTTTCTTGACCAAATTTTGAACAAACATGTATAAGATTAATCTTAACATGTGTGTCAAATTTCATTAAAATTCGTTCAATAGTTCAGATCTTACAGACTTTTGTCCGCTCTCCCGTACAAACATCAAAACACTGAAATTTTAGAAAAAAAGCCAATAACTTTTTTAGTAATGATTTTTTCTTACCCAAATTTTGACAAAATGTGTATAAGACTAATTTTAAAATGCGAATTAAATTTCATCTTAATCCGTTAAACAGTTCAGATTTTACAGACTTTTTTCCGCTCTCCCATACAAACATCAAAACCCTCAAATTTTAGAAAAATGTCAATAACTTTGTTTCTAATTAATTTTTTCCAACCAAATTTTGACCAAATATGTATAAGACTAATCTAAACATGTTTGCCAAATTTCATTTAAATCCGTTGAACCATTCAGGTAAAACAGACTTTTTTCCGCTCTACCGTACAAACCGAACCACTGTGCGCCGCAGCCGCGCGTCGCATATTCCCAATCATCCCCAATCGATTACCTGGATTTTTTTTTAAGTTTTACTTCGTTTATTTTTTGTGGCAAATTTTTTTATTTTTTGCAAGTAACGAGCGAAAAACAAAGATTAGTTGCAGAGATTTCCCAGGCGCCCATTTAAGTACTAAAGTAAAGCAGTTTGTGTAGAGAGTTTCTTCGTCGTCCTCGTCATTGAGGGTATTCGTGCTCTAAGAATTTTCTGCGTCTCATCTCAATCATTTTTTCTATTCTATTCAACTCTCTCTCTCTCGCATGATTTTTGTCATCGATATATAGAGATAGATAAATGACCCCATCGTTAGTCCTTTCATCGATACACATCAGATACCTTTGCAAATTCATCGTGGAATGAGTTCTACATAATTTGGCAATAAAGTCCACAAATAAAGTGTTTTTTCCCTCAAACGGTATTTAATTTCCTCTTTGTTATTTTGTTTACCAGAGAGAATTAGAATAGTTATTGGAGATTTTATCAATATCGATTCAGTTTTAATGATATTATTTACTTTTATTTTATGAAAGAAGTCGGTCGGTCGTGCGTCGTTAACAAGGTATTTGTGAAGTTTGATTTTTTTAGAGGCACGTAAACTTTGGTTTTTGATGTTTCATGAAAACTAGGTTAGGAACAACTTTTCAACTAAAATTAATAGTTCCGTAATTTTCTAGAATTATATTTGTACCACGTGACTCAGTGGCAGATAGTTTTGGTCTTTCCCCAGAGTCTTGCATGCTCACATGGAGAGGAAAAAAATAGACATACGCCGTTTCTGTTTCTATACTATTTTGGATCTGTGTGCGAAGTGGGCCTTAATTTTCTCGAAAATATTATGCACGCATTGCTTTTGCTACTCTGGATGACAACCATCAAGTCAACGAACAATGGCCGTTGTTCTCTTCTTCCGCTTTGTTATTACGGTCACGTTTCTGGTGATGGTTCCTTGTTTGTCCCGTTTCCCTGCGGCATTTTGTTTCGAGGGTTCAAGGCATATTATTTACGCACAGATATTTTGTGCCAAAGCCGTGAACTTTTCCACACTATGACAGTGGTTGGAGATTTTTTTTTTTTTTTTTTTTTCAAAAGATACCTACTACTCGAGTTGTGCATGATGTGACTCCTGCCAGAAGGAAACGCATTTGAGGCCGGGCGGGCGCATGTTGGCCACAAGAACGTGACTTCTTAAGGAGAATCCAGCAGGGAGGTGGTGCACACAAGCAGAAGGAACGATGCGATGAGGGGTTGAATAACTTCAAACTAAAATGACTAATTTTAAGTGGTTGAGAGATTTTTGTTTTTTTTTTTTTTACGAAAAATAATAAATTCAAGAAAAAGAAATCATTTGTCAGCCAACGAGATTCACTGTGGCAAATAAACTTTGGCATAAGGACAAAATCAGAAGGCGTAAAGTCTTGAATTTCGTGTTTGGAAGAAAGTTTAATACAAATTTTCTTCTGTTACTTTTGGTTGTTTATGGTCGTCTGAGTTCGAAACGAGACGAAAACAATTTTGTTTTTATTTTATTTTTTTTTTCTTTTGGGTGCAAAAGGACGCCTTTTTTTATATTTTATGTTAATAATAAACTGTAAACATTATGTAGCACAAGAAATACGACACAAATTTAATATTCCTAAGTGCTTCTCTTTGTTGTGTTTTGGAGAAATTAGGGAAATTGAAATATCACTATTCGTAGAATAGAGTTAAGGGTCTATAATATTTGTATAGGCAGTCAAAATTGTTAAGGCTTTTTGCTTAATGTTCGAGTGACTATCATATGTTGAAGACGACGACGCCAGAATGACTTTTTCGTTGCAGAAATCATGTTTTTTTTAAACGAAAAAGGTGTATCGTAAGGTGATTTAGAAATTAAAGACTTTCTCAGAAACAAGATTTACATCCGAGAAAAATCAGACAATTTTTTTTGGACAGTTATTATTTGTGTGTCTTAAACATTTCCTACAGTTACGGTTCGGTCGATTAGGTCAAATAAATAAAGACCTCATCGACAGAACCGGAGGGTAGGACTGGCGTTTTTGTATCTGATGGCTATAAATCTCTCTGGGTGGCCAAAGTTTCATACTTGTTGAAATAAGCTGGTAAATCCATTGCCAGCTTCAGGTTTAGTACCTTATCTCATCGCACAGTGGGGTAGAATGCCCTTAATATTGGTGTCAATTCAGCATGTAGAGCTAAAAACCTTAAACTTAACGCTTTTGCTTCTGAGACCGATATACCAACATTTCCTAATTTTCTTTAACTAATTTTCTACTAACTAAGTTTTTTTTTTCATTTTGAGCCACTGTTTCACAAAATTTCTCTCCCTATCTTATAGGGAGAATAGAGACCCTCTCTACTATTAGAATTTTTCTAAGAAATTGCCAATTAAATGACTATTAGCAAAAATCCAAAAAAAAGCACGAGAGTCTAAAAAAAATTGCAGGAATCACAAACTATTTAATAACCCAAAACTACGACTCGGACTAATCTAGATCGAAACTAAAAATCTACGGGATTTATGAAGTTTTTTTTTAAATACACTTTTTAAAGACTGATCTTGACTTTACTCCTAATTTATAATTTTTTTTTACTAATAAATGATGCGTATTTTTAAAAAGGGTAGATTCTTAATCAAAAAAAAAAAAAAAAAAACAAAAACAAAAAAATAATACTCAATTTGAATTTTTTAATTTTTCTCAGGTTTTCGGTCACTTCTCCCCATTGTGTATCGGTGGTGTGGAAAATAGAACCTGAAAATACTGAAGTTTATCGTTTGCGCATCTCTTTATCAAAATCTATTGATCTAAAAAAAAAGTGTAGTGTGTGTAATTTTTGTTGTGTATAATTTTTTAAGCTACAGTTTGTGCCTTGACGTTTTTCCAAAAAAAAAAAAAAAAAAAAAAATTGTTTTCGAGATGTTTATCTACATATATGTATTTAAATGTTGCTCCTTCCACCCGATTTAATTGTTGTCGAGATGTTTACATATATGTATGTATTTAAATGTTGCTCCTTCCACCCGATTTAATTAAAAGCAGTGGTTCAAATTTAGGGTTTATCTACTTCATAGAATGAGACGTCAAAATAAAACTCCCTGTCAAAATTCAGCTTTGTCGTTTTTTTTTTATGAAGTTTGGACTCTTAGTCTAATTTTCCAGGGCTAAACTGTTATTTTACAGAGACAGAAGACATATTTACTCTAAGAAAAATACAGAGCTGTTATTCTCAATTATGAACAAACGATTATTTTTAAATTGAAGAAATGAACGTTCCCAAAGAAGAATTTAATGTCATTGTTGTAATATGAAGCTTATTTGATTTGACTATCTTCTCTAATATGGCAAATTCCCTACATCTTCCCATACACTTTTAATACCATGATTGATCTACTTCACAAAGGCCACAAACATCAATCAACCCTGCGCCTCTCTCTGATCTCATATTTTTATCTTACAAAATATTAATAATTCCAACGCATAATCTACACCGCACCCCATTTGTTAATGTTTGGCATCACCAATCGCAAGCCCACTTAAAACCCAGATATCTCTATAAATCGCCATATTATATACAACGACCATGAATAAAACTCTCAAAACAAAATGCACTATCCAATCTAGCCCCCGTTTATACATATGTATACGTGTGTATGTGTGTGTGTTTATGGATATGGAATAATAATATATGCCACTGACATTAATTCCTATCATTCTGTGCACAATATTTCATAATTAAAATAATTTATTATACCGTTTAGTTTGCTGAAGTCCCTGGTCCCTGCCTGCTTGTCCCGCCCCCCACGTACTCAGTCCCAATATTATCTCATCATCATCTCTCACGCTTTGCGCATCTTCAGCAAAGTTGAGATACTTTTGTTGTCTTTTTAAAGTATAAAGATAAAAATTTAAAAAAAAAAAGACACACACACAAACATTAAATAACCAACGGATGCCGTCTTAAAATTGAACAAGTTGTTTACAGTTCAATCAACTTGTTTTGCTAAACTATACACTAAAGTGCAAAAAAATAAAAAAATGTAATTTTTGTTTGCAAAGAGAGCAAACATTTCGAAATACACTAAGTAGGAACACAAAGGAGTCGTGTGAATCTAGCCCAAATAAAAAATAAACTCATCAATCTATACTAATTACAAGAATTGGCGAATGATTTTTATTTTGTATTTGTGTAGACCGCAGATTTCACGTGTAAACGCTTATATCCGATCAGCACACTCAACGTGTAGATTCCAAATATTTTCAATATTTTTTCTTTTAGTCTGCTACTACACAATGTCTCTCCCAATGCGACTTTTCGAACAACGCAAGTGCAAAAGAGAAAAAACAATCGACACGATTAGACGGAAAAAAGTGACCTGCGTCGCATGGGGAAAATTGTCGGTGCAACTATTTGACGGTTATCTTTTCTCTTGTCCGTTTTTTTTTTTTAACTAATCTGCTTCATATGATTTCGTAATACTTTTTGTATTGCTTCTAAATTTTAAAGAGGAGAGACACAGACTAACACCGAAATGAAAAATAAAGAGAACTGTCAAATTGGAGTCATGAATTTGGTTTCAACGGGTATTAGCGCTTGAATCAGCGGACGAAATAACAAAGAAGAATTCGAAGAAGGAAGATTCATCGTGTAATAGCAGACTTAGTGGGCGTTTTTCTTTTTTTAGTTCAGAGTAGAACTCTGAACAGAGTCTGAACACTCCGAACATACTCTGAGCGTACTCTGAACTGAGCGTGCTCTGCTCTGAGAGTTCTTCCTTCCTTCCACTTGTCAAATTTGTGTTCAGATATTCAAGTCCGTCTGCTATATCAATTTATTCTGAGCTCATAGAGCGCGCTCTGAACATACTCAGAGCGAAAAAAGAAACACAAAATTGGAGCTCTGAACGCTCTGAGCTAAAAAACAGAAACACGATTTTTTTTTTGACAGTTCAATCTCTGCTCTGAACTAAAAAAGAAAAACGCCCAGTGTACACTTTCTTTCTTTCTTTTTTTTTTGTGAATGAACGTTCTCTTCCTGTCATTTTCGTTAGGTGTGTTCGATGTCCATGCTGGCGCTGGAGCGCACTGTTGTACTTACCCTAAATTCGATCTCTTGTGTTTTATGTGACACTTTTTTCGCTCTAGCTTATTTGCTGTCATTATCAGTCAGTCACACCCGAAATTACAAATATTCATAAATTTATACAATGAAACTAGAAAATTGGTAGAAATCAAGTGATCGCATGAGGATTTTGAAGCAAAATAGCACCGGAGCTAGAGGTGTTCAGTTCGATGTAAAATCAAAACCCACAGGGAGCTATACAGTTCTATAGTTTGACAAGTTTTGAAGAAACCTCCAGGTGGCCAGTTTAATTTTGCCCCGAGTATAGAATCAAATATGAACAATCTAAGCGACAACATCATCACAAAAATTCAAGCTGAATCGCATACACAATATACAAAAAAAAACAAAAAACGAAATCTGTAAATTTTCAATGATAAACCTCATCTGAGTTCAGCTCACAGAACCGGTCCAATCGAAATTGATGATTTTCAAGTACACTGTACAGCAGCACGACACATAGCCAGCCTCCTGAAATGTTGTTGTTGTTGATGCTGTTGCTGCTATCTGCACTAAATCTCTTGAACTGGAAACCTATCTAGATAAACGACTTTGAGAAGAGTTTGAGGCCAGGCTAGGCCAGGCCAACTAACAGCTATAATCTACAGAAGGAGCAACCATCGCATCGGCACCAGCTATCAGCAGTATAATAGTAAGTAGCGTTTGTATAGTGTGAATAGATGCATCGATACTTTCTATTTGCATTTTTTTTGTTTGTGTTTTGCAACAACAACAACAAAAGATATAAATATCAGCTGATGCAGCATCAAAGCATACGAGTATTACAATAGGTATATATGTAGTTAACATCATTAAATCTGACGGATCCGATGGATGGATTCTAAACGAATAGATTATTCCAGGAAGAGAACGTTTGAACTTGAAAGCAGCAAATTAAATCAGCCAGCACCGCAGCGCAGCGGGTCGATAGAATGGAATTTTCAATAATTTACATTTACATTTGTGTTGGTTTCAATTTAAAGTATCTTTTTTATTACGTGTGGGACAAAAAGATACAATGATAATTATTTACACAAGTTCTGATACAGATGCATACATATACACTTTTTGAGTAAACAGTGTGTGACATTATTGGGGTAAACATTTGCCTTCGATTTTTTGACTTTTTTAAGACGTAAATTATTATTTTGTTTTAGAATTTGAGTTAAGGTCATTGATATATCAACAACAACAAAAAAAAAAAACAATTACTTTCTTTGTTGAACGAGTATATTCAGTTAGAAAAGAAAAAAAAATACAATTTTTTAAAAGACGGAAATTAACAAAGAAAAAAAGTCGAAAATAAAATTTTATTGGAAATTAAATGAATGAAAAAGCCTTTAGAACAGGTTTAGGTAATGGGGTAGGTCAGTATTTATATGAGAAACAAGATTCTAAGATTTGCATAGTAATTCCCACAATAACAATCATTTCATGATTTGACGCGTGTTTTTTTTTTTAGAGGTATAGAACTTTAAGTTGGCAACACTATTTTAACTGGCAGCCATTTTGTCAGCTGTCAAGTGATTTATTTTTAGTTTGGTTTGGCATTTCAACATGAATAGACTGACGCCTGAAAAACGCTTCCAAATTGTGCCCAAAACAAGATTGCCGTTGACCCCAATTTTCATAAGCGAATTTTGTTTAACGCTGAAGCTCACTTTTGGTTGAATGGATACGTCAATAAACAAAACTGCCGTTTTTGGAGTGAAGATAATCCTCAAGTGTATATTGAGACACCGTTACATCCACAAAAACTGACTGTTTGGTGTGCTTTATGGTTGGGTGGAATAATTGGTTCGTACTTCTTTAAAAAACTATGCTGGCCAGAACGTTATAGTCAATGGCGACCGCTATAGAGCCATGATCACTGACTTTTTCGTTCAGCAATTGAACAACCATGATGATTGTGTAGGAGCTGTGCCACAATTGATTTGTTGAAGGAAACTTTTGGTAACCGCATAGTTTCACGTTACGGACCCGTGAATTGGCCTCAAAGATTGTGCGATTTAACGCCGCTTGTCTATTTTCTGTGGGGATATGTGAAGTCACTAGTCTACGCCGATAAGCCCGAAACGATTGACCACTTGGAGGACAACATTCGCCGCGTTACTGCCGATATACGGCCACAAATGTTGGAAAAAGTCATCGAAAATTGAAACTCCAGATTAGACTACGTCCGAGCTAGCCGTGGCATTCATATGCCAGAAATCATATTTAAATTATAATCCCAGAAGATTATCTTTCGAATAAAGTGAATTTCATGTCAATTTAAAAAAATCATATTTGTTTGATTCCATTTCAAAGTTATATACCTTAAAAAAAACACCCTTGCGGCCGTCAATGCCCCCAAAAAACTATTTTTATTTCTCTTCCAATTCTCTAATTACGTCTCGAATTAAACTAAAACCAAAATATGTTTTTTTTTTTTTTTTAAAGAAGTTTAAAGCACCGTTTTTTCTAGTAGGTATTAATTTTTGTTGGTGATATAATTAAATTGTTTGACCTATTTGACTATCTATTCATGTTAATTTAGAGTAAAACCTCTTATAAAAGTTTCTAGTTGCAAATATTTCTCTATTCAATGAGTTGTTAAATTTGTTGTGAAATATATTTAAAAAATAAATAAAAACTTAACTTTTATCAAAGTTTGAAAATATTCATTTTCTTTTTCTATTTATTTATTTTCAATAAAAGTAACCCAAATCCGAGAGCAAATTTATAAAATCCTAAAGCACTGGAACTGGAACTATATGTCCTTCAATTATTCATTATATATGATAAATGCTAAGTCTCTGAATCCCAGAATTAAATGAAAGTTCAACAAATAATTGAATTATTCCAAATTGAAGGAAATCCCTAGATCTATCCTGAAACGAACACACACACATGAGTGTGAAATTCAATTATTCCCAGGATAAGTGTCAGAAGGCTTTGTACACTCAAACACACACACAGACACACATTTGTATGTATGAAGGGACTGGTACAAACAAAAGGACGACAGTACTCCTTGAAGTTGTTTTTTTTTTATCAGAATTTCAATCTTGTTCTCGTTTAATTTGCAGCTCTTTAAAGTCCTCAGCCCGGTATGTGACTGTGTATGTGTGTGTAAATTTGCAATTGCATCAACAAGACAAAGTTTAAATATAAAATCAAATATTTGCCTTAATTTAAACTGTGCAACAATCTTCATATACTTGCAGCCGCTACATATATCGTACGACCCAACCAACCCGGATAAATAGACACAAACAAACTCACATTTGAGGATACTAAAAATTGAACAAAAATGCTTCTGAGAGTGAAATAAAACAAAAATTCTCTTCGTAATGAAAAACAAAAGTTTAAAACTACAAAATTGAAAAACAAATGTACGAGTATAAACGGTGCTGTGCAAATAAAATGGCGTCACACTTATTAAAATTATAGCGCAGATAGTAGGTACAAATGCGGGTTTTGCGTATAGACTGGATGGTTGTCAGGGGGGTTAAGGGGTATAATAAAATTACATTAAATTTAATACAATTATACAAACAAAAATCACCACGCACTACAGCCCTCGTCATGCGATGGTTCGTTGCATATTTGTTTCTTTTATTCCTACGTTTAAAGCCACCTGAAGGTGAAACTGTAAATGAAACCTACAACCACCCACAGCTCCAATAGATATTGATAAAATTAAGAATTCAAGAAATCTTCTTCACTTAACTTTTTGAAAGATTTTTCATCCACGATTTTTTCTTAGTCTATAGGGCAGTAGTATTGGTTTCGTGGAAGAAAATGTCCGAAGTTTTATTCAAAAATATTATTTTAATAAAAGTTTATTATTAATAAATTAATATAAATTCCTCTTGCTTAATATTTGATTTAGGGTCAGTATCCCGAAAACTTAAAATCCCGAAAACTCAAAATCGCCAAAACCCAAAATCCCTAAAACCTAAAATCCAGAAAACCCAAAAATTTGTTTCCCGAAATCAAAATCGCAAAAAATTATATAAAATTTTAAATAAAATATTTTACAATATTTCAGAATTTCGAGAAATCAATTTAAATTGTATGCAAGTGGATTTAACAAGTAAACATTTATTATTTTCGGGATTTTGGGTTTAAGGGATTTTGGGTTTAAGGGATTTTGGGTTTCAGGGATTTGGATTTTCTGGATATTGGGTTCTCTAGATTTTGGGTTTTCTGGATTTTATGGGTTATCTGGATTATGGGGTTTTGGGGATTTTGGGCTTTCTGGATTTTAGGATTATGTCCAACTCCCTTCGATTTATCATTTAAATTCCAGCCTGGAAAAACAATCTTGTTTTTAATGAGGCCCCAGAAAATTTTATACAGATAGTGACAAGGGGCTAGCTAGTTTATACTTTAATTTTTCATCCCAATGTATGACAAACAAGTTTTTATTGTATGACAAACAAGTTTTTATCACGAGTATTTGACCTGTTTTCCCCGTCTAGATTTTCCCTACTAAAAACTTTCCACGGTCTTGACGAAACTCGGTAAAAACTAGCAATTTTTCCAGGAGGGATGCCTTTTTTAAAAAAGTAAAACTACTTGTTCGAATATATTTTGACAAGACTGTACTTAGATATCATTACGTAGTTATATAGTACCTATGTACATCTACACTCAACCAACACTTCTGTAAGTTCTGCCCAGTTGGAAACACAATCAGTGTTTCTTTTCAAGAGATTTACTGCGAAAGCACAGTTGTAGAGGTCCTGTGTCTGTTGATATTGTTGATGATGTTGCTGCTGTTGATGGCTGATTTGTTGTACCAAAAGGAGTCATCTTTTTACAATAGCCCCATGGAGTTTTTATCTTATTTACCTTTGATATACATCATGCTTACGCCTGAATTTATCTCTGTGTATATGGAATGGAGTCGTCTGTCCTTATACAAAAAAGAAGCTTTACAAATAATAATACAAATAGATAACAGAGCCCATGAAAATGAAACTAAATAAATAAACAATGGTTGTTTGGTAGGTAAATTCTAGATTGTGTAAATAAAAAAAATAAAAAAAATCAAAAAAGATACAAAGACAAAAATCAGCTTGGCTGTCATTAATTGGTCTAATGATGTGCACTGAGTTGTGTATAGCGTATAGTTAGCTGACTGGCTTTAGTTAAGTTTCAGGTTTCAAAAAACAAAAGTGAAGTAAGTTGTGACAGTCAAGTTAAACAGGGACATCTTTTTCTTTTCAATTTTTGTTTAAGCAGAGGTCTAGATCATTGTAGGTGCCAACATTTATATGTAAAGGGTGTTTTTTTAGTGGTATAGAACTTTGAAATGGAATAAAACAAAGATGATTTTTTTTTTAATTGACATGAAATTTACTTTATTCGAAAGATTATCTTCTGGTTTTTCTATATTATTTCTGGCATATGACCGCCACGGCTGGCTCGGACGTAGTCTAATCTGGAGGTTCAATGCGCGATGACTTTTTCCAACATTTGTGGCCGTATATCGGCAGAAACGCGGCGAATGTTGTCCTCCAAGTGGTCAATCCTTTCTGGCTTATCAGCGTAGACTAGCGACTTCACATATCCCACAGAAAATAGTCAAGCGGCGTTAAATCGCACGATCTTGGAGGCCAATTCACGGGTCCGTAACGTGAAACTATGCGGTTACCAAAAGTTGCCTTCAATAAATTAATTGTGGCACGAGCTGTGGGACATGTTGCGCCGTCTTGTTGAAACCACAGCTTCTACACAATCATCATGGTTGTTCAATTGATGAACGAAAAAGTCAGTAATCATGGCTCTATAGCGGTCACCATTGACTGTAGAGTTCTGGCCAGCGTAATTTTTAAAGAAGTACGGACCAATTATTTCACCAAACCATAAAGCACACCAAACAGTCAGTTTTTGTGGATGTAACGGTGTCTCAACATACACTTGAGGATTATCATTAATCCAAATACGGCAGTTTTGTTTATTAACGTATCCATTCCACCAAAAGTGAGCTTCATCGCTAAAAATTATCTTGTGAAAATCGGAATCAACAGTAATCTCGTTTCAAGTCCATTCACCGAATGTACGCCGCGCCGGCCGTGCCCGGTGGTCGTCGTCGATTCATGATGAAATGCCAAACCAAATTAAAAATAAATCACTTGACAGCTGACAAAATGGCCGCCAGTTAAAATAGTGTTGCCAACTTAAAGTTCTATACCTCTAAAAAAAAACACCCGTTGTAACCATCATTTTATTTCTTCTTCTTCATTCAGTTGAAGTAATCTTCTGAATCCGAAAGAAATTCCGAAATTAATTTGAAAAGATAGAATGGTTTTTGTTGGGGTTCTAAAAAAGGAACAATTTTACCCACTGAAATAGTACATATATGTAGGTACAAGCTGATTTGCATCAGATTTGACAAAAAAGTCAAAAGGTTGTTTAAAAACAAGGCAGAATGGTATAAGAGGGGTATCTATTTCTTCCTATATTGGGGAGGGTTATAGTTTCCTAAAACAAATTGTTGATCTAAGCCCACCTGGAAAACTGTCAAGTTTTTTTCCAAATTTAGTCAACGGCCTTCAAAGTTTTCAGTAAGGAAAATCTAGATGAGGAAAGCACTTCAAATACTAGTGACGAACTTGCCTTTGCCCTTGCGAAACTGTTTGTTTGGTCACTTTTAAAGGCAAATTAACAAAGCTACTTTCTCTCCTTAAATTATCACTCATGTGTAACGAAAATAAAAAAAATTTCATACATTTTTTTATCTTAACACATGAGCCACGGCACTCACACATTTTTTTATTCTCAAACCGAGTTACTTCATACAACGTTTTAAATATCAAATTTTGTTGGAATTGCCATTATTTATAAAAGACTTATTTGAACAGTTTTTTGGTTTTACCAGTGACGTTTAACTTAAACGGAAATAAATAACATTCTCACATTCGGAAGATATCCCCGCTTAAAAATTAAATACGTAATAATCACTTGTTGATGTTGTTAACATATGAGTATGTATCATTTTGATAACGTTTGGCAAATAAAAAATCTTTAAACATGTGCCATCTGTCAAAACTAAATTAGATATTTTTTTTTTTATATTATTGCGTTTTAAAAAGAAAATAAATTATTTTGGAGGACTTTAGCTTGTTGAAAGGTAGATTTATCAGAAGTTTTTCTTCTTAAATTCCTTTTAATTAGGTCTTTTGAAATTCTTGTTGGTTTAAGCATTAATTAATTTTTTGCTACATTTTTACTCTAAAAAAAGACACTACGTACAATCGTAAAATATTCGTAAAACACTAGAATTCAAAATTTCAGATATTAAAAATCTAGTATTTGACATCGACTTTTTATAAACCAGACATGTTTTCAGTTGACTTAGACTTTAGGAGTGAAATTCATTGAGAGATCTTCATGAGAGATTTGACCTTACAACTGACAACAAGATTAGATACTTAATTGTGCTAGACCCCAAAGGTGAAATTCCGACTATAATGCCTTTACTTAAAATGTTCCTATTTTATTGCGAATAAAATAAGGTTGCCTTAAATGATGAATTTCGGTTGCTAGTTTTTTCTTAAGAACTCTAAGACGAATTTTATCACGAAGACGTTGTGCGATTCTGGCTTGATTTAAAGCAAGCAAACAATTTTGAAGCCGAATAGAATTTAAAAAGATTGTTGCCATGTCATTAAATAAATAAAAGAAAATAGAAGCGGTCTAATATGGCTTCCTTGGAGTACACCTGATGATACTTTATAACGAGATAAGAGAGTACTTGACCAATATGGATACATATTCTTTACGACTTTTAAGGTAAGATATTAACCATTTCATCATACTTGAATACACACCTAATCAATTCAATTTTGTAATCAAAATAAGGTACATGACTGACTCTATCGAAGTTAGTCAGCTGTAAATTACATCGATCTTATATCCTTCCTCGCGATTAATAAAAATAAAATTTAAAAAAAAATTGAAAGTTTTATTATTGCTGATCTTACTGCAACAAAGCCATGTTGAAGCGGTGAAATAATCTATTCAACCAAAAGTCAACTTGACGTCAGGTCTGTAAGGAATAAAATAATTTTTGTTCAACTTTTATCATGTTTTAACAGTCCATCCTATAGGACTCCGATCAATCCGGAGGTCATACATACATAATATTTAATTTAATTGTATTTAAAAAAAAAATTATAGTTTTTAAAATATTGATTTGAAATATTGAACTTATGAGCTGCAGACGTTCAGAACGGGTTGAGGAACTCCCTTTAGGTTGGCAACATTATTTTAACTGGCGGCCATTTTGTCAGCTGTCAAGTGATTTATTTTTAGTTTGGTTTGACATTTCAACATGAATAGACTGATGCCTGAACAACGCTTCCAAATTGTGCCCAAATGGGCCCAAAACAAGATAATTTTTTAGCGATGAAGCTCACTTTTGGTTGAATGGATACTTCATTAAACAAAACTGCCGTATTTGGATTGATGATGATCCTCAAGTGAATGTTGAGACACCGTTACATCCACAAAAACTGATTGTTTGGTGTGCTTTATGGTTTGGTGAAATAATTGGTCCGTACCTCTTTAAAAACGATGCTGGCCCGAGGGTTACATTTAATGAAGACCGTTACAGAGCCATGATTAGTAAATTTTTCGTTCCTGAATTGAATCGCCTTGATGAGGGGAAGCTGTGATTTCAACAAGACGGCGCAACGTGTCACACAGCTCGTGCCACAATTAATTTATTGAAGGCAACTTTTGGTAACTGCATAGTTTCACGTTACGGACCCGTGAATTGGCCTCCAAGATCGTGCGATTTAACGCCGCTTGACTATTTTCTGTGGGATATGTGAAGTTGCTAGTCTACGCTGATAAGCCCGAAACGATTGACCACTTGGAGGACAGCATTCGCCGCGTTATTGCTGATATACGGCCACAAATGTTGGAAAAGTTGAACCTCCAGATTAGACCACGTCCGAGCCAGTCATAGCGGTCATATGCCAGAAATCATATTTAAATTATAATGCCAGCAGATTATCATTCGAATAAAGTAAATTTCATGTCAATTTAAAAACATCACCTGTGTTTTATTCCACTTACAAGTTCTATACCTCTAAAAATAGAAAAAAAACCCTTTACATATGTCCAAAAATAATCGATAGAAGATAGGATAGTTGAAGAATAGGATAGGATAGTTGGAAGCAATATCGTTAACTCATATCGCTTGTACGATAATCGTACTAGAAGTAACCGATTGACTCCTAAAAAATCAAGGAACTCCAAGTTACAAAAAAAAAGTGTAGTATTTGCCGCTCGGTTCATTAGACCTTATTCCGTTATATTTCAATGAACACTATTCAATTTTATAGTAAGTTATTCCAGTTGTAAACAACAATAAATCTTGTCCCCAGCTTGCAGCTTACCTGTTAAGTAATATGTAAATATCCAACAAGAGATTTCACCAACATAATCAATCAGTGCTTATCTGCTCCTTGTTTTCCTTCATTTCCATTAATATTCCTGCAAGAAAACAAAGAAGAACAATAAATAAAAACACACGATAAAACAAAAATAAAATTGATAAAATTAAATTGATAAAAATACTTGTAGTTGAAGCGTTAACTGTTGTTAAATTATTACAATGTCATCCCTCGTCTTTGTCGAAAAAAAAAATAATATTAATTATGTCTCATTTACGAACAAAGGCAGAGTGGAGTAGAGTAGAGTAAGAGTACCAAAAACAGATAAGGCTTGAACTATTTATCATTTGTTGGATTCATTTAAATATCTGGGACATTTAATTGGGATGTTTCGTGATTATTGGGGGTTTGGGACTTTTTGTTCTTGGTATACTATACATATAATAGAAGTTCTCTTGTCGAAAGAAACTAATCAATGTTTTTTATCGAACAATTTCATCAACAACAATAAATTAGTGATGAATGCGGATGACATCAATTTAATGAAATCCAATCGATTGTAATCGGCAGAGATATATAGAAAAAGCAATTGTGGCGTATAGGCTTATAGAAGTTGATTGAATAGGAAGGACTCCGATTGTAAATTTTACTAATGTTCAAAATAATTGATTTTGTTTATAGATTCGTATCTCATTTGGGGATAGATTAAAGTCAATTCAGATCAGTTCAATTTTATTTCGATGCATTCCAGTTGGTAAGACCTCAGATCTCCATTGATTGAATGTAAAGAGTCTTTCAATTGGGACTTCCGAACTTTGACAGTTTACAGCGGCCATATTGTTGAAGCTACATCTGTCAAATAGACTCTAATTTATTCAGTCTGTTTTGCAAAGTCATAACTATAGACGGATATAGCATTCAACAATACGTGTAAATGATAAAATTGTTTTATTAGAATGGGTGTTCTGTTCGGGCAACGCGTTCAACGCTCTTCGCCCATTTAACGGTCGCCATAGGTAATCGTCCTACCGAGAGGACTGTTCGCAGTGTGGTGGATAAATTTGAGTCCACTGCTTCAGTAAACGATCAACCAAAATCCGTACGTCGACGAAACGCTAGATTTGCCAAAAACATTCCCGCTATCCGTGAGAGTGTGCAAGAGAATCCGCGAAAGATCTCGGCCTTTCACAGACCACAACTTGGCGAATTTTGAGTGGTGACTTGGGCCGGCATCCGTTTAAAATTCAACGACCGTAGAACAACTATGTGTGTTCGCTGAATAGGCTCTGGAGCAGCTGGAAACTGACCCCAATTTTCAACTTAAAATCATCTTCAGCGATGTGGCCCATTTCTGGATGAATGGGTACGTCAATAGAGAAAATTGTCGATTTGGGGACGATGCCAATCCACATGAGTTCCAAGAGCTTCCCAAAAAGACACTGTTTTGTGTGGATTTTGGGCTGACGGCATCATCGGTCCATATTTCTTTGCGAACGAAGTTGGCCAGGACATCACCGTCAACGGTGAGCGCTATAGGTCGATGACATCCAACTGAATTGGATGATATGGACACCAAGGACATGTGGTTTCAACAGGACGGCGCTACGTGCCACACAGCTCACGCAATATTAAAAATTCTGCACGAACGATTCGAGGGCAAACAAATCGTAACCAGCCTTAGATACAAAATTATTGAGCTTTTCCTTTTTTAAAGAAACACCTCCAAAATAAAAACAAAATTGTGTGAGTGCCGGGACTCACGGTTAATATGTGTAAACATCAACGTGCGCGGATCCAAAACGGACTTGTTTTTGCTTGAAGGGGATCTTAAGATTTTTTTCACTGAACGCACCCATCCTAGTATGCAGATCGTAACGGTGCACACCGTAACGTTGCACGACGTAACGTTGCACACGAACGTTCAGGTTTTTTTTTCACTCTACCGCCAGCATAGATGTTTACACATCAAAAAAATTTCTGACCTCACACCGCCATTTTAATTCATCCTTGTTCTTATGAAAGCTTAACACGGTTACTAGTCTAATAAAAAAAAAATGAATCATCAAAACTACACAAGTAAATTGCTGTCAGTTCTCAGTTTAATATAGTAGTAGATCCAAGTTAATTTAACTACATTTTCATGTTAATTTAAAATGATTATTTATTTAAGACAGTTTAGATTTTTTAGGTAATTTTTTTTTGATTCAACAAGACGTTAATTCATGGATCTTGTTAACATGATCAATCGTGTTAAAAAATAACAACCTGATAACTGGTGAATTTCTATTTAATTTTACCTGATGTTTCCATTGAGTATAAACGTGCGACCCAGGACGGCATTTTAATTTTAATGTTTTGTAATCTATCTGATTTATTTATTTTGAATGAAATGATCCATTGAATGGTTTATGGAATAAACATGTGTTTCTCTAAAATGTGAAAAAAATCAGTTGCGTCAGTTTGTGTTATAAAAAACATTTGTTCGTTTTTTATCGTTCGTTAAACAACATTCAAATTTTTCTTCAGCCATATTAATAAAAAAAAACACTATCCGCTCCTTAACACCGGTGTTAGCTACTGGCACACGGATAAGGAACTTGTCTGTTTGATAACTTTTTCTTATCAATAACCATAATTTTGATTTATGATATCTTTCCTGGAAGTACGGCAACACTTCATCAAAATGTAGCAAAATTCCAATACGTGTATCACATACATGCACTGATTTATGAAAAATATGATTGTAGAAGTAAACGGTTCTATGAGATGAATGAAGTTGTCAGTCTCTTAAACGCCAAATTTGGTGAGTTAAAGTTATCCGCTCACTATCACATGTCACAGACCATTCCACATTTATTAACGTGAATTACATGTTGACAGATGTGTTAGTTCTATCACGTCGTTTATTAATAGAGGGGCTTATCTTTAAATTCTGTTTATTGATGTGTAAACATCTATGCTGGCGGTAGAGTGAACAAAAAACGTGAACGTTCGTGTGCAACGTTACGGTGTGCAACGTTACGATCTGCATACTAGGATGGGTGCGTTCAGTGAAAAAATCTTAAGATCCGCTTCAAGCAAAACCAAGTCCGTTTTGGATCCGCGCACGTTGATGTTTACACATATTAACCGTGAGTCCCGGCACTCACACAATTTTTTTTTTATTTATCTAAAACAACAAAAAAAGAAACTGACAAAATAATCGGTAAATATAAAAAAAACGCATTAATTTGTTCATCCAAAAACTTTACCATTAAATGTCAAAGTGTGACATTTTAAATCTTTAATTTAACCCCCTAATAGCTATATTTTGTTCGCTGACACTTTTGTTTATATCTTGTCAACTTAATTACGTGTTCTGAATAAATATTTCTACACATAAAATACACTTTCAGAAATTCAAGGATTTTTGGATGGATGCGACAATGCCGATGATGATGATGAAGATGATGATGATGATGATGTGAAGAAGGTCGGTGATGGTGATAAATAAATCTCAAATGTCATTCCCCTTTATTTCTTCTTGCTATATTGATATTCTAAGGGCAAGTTATGGAAGTCATCAAAAAATATATCTTCTGATTTATTAATAAGCGTTAATCTGAGCGAGTTTTGCTTGAGTTTGTGTACAGTTTTAGGAATCTTTGAAAACTGTTATACAATTTTCTGTGCATTCATATTTCTAAGCAATAAATAAATCCGCCGAAAATGGTCGTTACTAACCCTCAGATGGCGCCACTTGTGACAAATCAATACTATTCTTAATAAGTACCAACTTTAGAAATACCATAGTTGTAATAATTTCACATCTAAGACGCCGATAAACACCGTTAGTTTGATGAGGGAAATATACTCTTGAGCTTTATAGAATATCAAGTAGACATATGCGACCAATTCGTGGATTTAATTCAAAGAACAATTTCGATCAACTGATGGGGCTGCATAACATAAAACTGTCACCGTCCATGAACTTTTTTTTCCGCAACTAAAATTGATTATCAAATAAACTGAAGCTGAATCAAAAGCAGTATATATAAATATAAGTAGTTCCCAGAATCATTGTTGGTCGTTCCAGACTGCGTATTCAATTACTACTTAAATACAAACACTCAAAAGGTTATCGATAGCACACTCTGATGCACTGCACTGATAAATGCAGTCATTTAAATGGGATTTGTGGGGTTTGAATTGGCACATTTCAATCCAAGAAAAGTAACAAATGCGATGACAATGGAAAGGAGAAAAATAGAAACCGAGTGAGAAAGGGGATGAAGAGGAAACGGTCCACTTCTTTACACTACTGGACTGATTTCAAAATCCAAATGAAATGAAACCACATCAACATCCACTATCGCCCCCAGCCGCAGTCCCTTAAATGGGCGTAGGTGAAATCGATATAGTGTGCGAATGAATGGAATTCGACGCATTGGCGGCATAGCCCGGCCGGCGCACAGTGGTTCGGTTTGTATGGGAGAGCGGAAAAAAGTCTGTTTTATCTGAACGGTTCAACGGATTTAAATGAAATTTGGCAAACATGTTTAGATTAGTCTTATTCATATTTGGTCAAAATTTGGTTGAAAAAAAATAATTAGAAACAAAGTTATTGACATTTTTCTAAAATTTGAGGGTTTTGATGTTTCTATGGGAGAGCGGAAAAAAAATCTGTAACATCTGAACTGCTTAACGGATTAAGATGAAATTTGATTCGCAATTTAAAATTAGTCTTATACACATTTGGTCAAAATTTGGTTGAAAAAAAATAATTAGAAACAAAGTTATTGACATTTTTCTAAAATTTGAGGGTTTTGATGTTTCTATGGGAGAACGGAAAAAAGTCTGTAAAATCTGAACTATTAAACGAATTTTAATTAAATTTGACACACATGTTAAGATTAGTCTTATACATGCTTGGTCAAAATTTGCTCAAGAAAAAATTATTAGAAAAAAAGTTTTTGACATTTTTATAAAATTTGAGGGATTTGATGTTATATTTAAATAATTTTTTTTTTAGTAAAATCTTAACTTTTTATTTTGAACAAAATATTATTATTAACTATGTATATTTTAATGTATTGAATTCACTATATATGTTTGTTATTATATTTCACTTCACTTTCACTTATTGGTTGATCAAAGAATAAAAATTTTTCTTACACACCTTGCACAAATGCTCAATAACTCAATACTGACTTTTTTTTTTAATCCTTTATATATATAGATTTAAGTTAGAGATTTTATTCTAATAAGCCATTACTAATCCTTACAGGTAATAAAAAATTACGCAATACACAACAAAAACAAAGCAATAAAACTTAAAAAAAAAACACCTTTTTAATTTTTACCTGCCCTACTTTTAGCGAAAAATAAAAAAAAAATAAAGGATTATCCCTAATCTTTTTCTTTATTATGTATTAAGCTCTATCATATAATTCAAAATATCATAAAACTATATCATTTTTCGTGTGTTGTTTTCAAGAAAATTGAGTTGAAAGTTGAAAAATTTTCCAGGCAGAAATAAATGGTTTTCGCAAAAATCGAAATTCTCAGACCTGGGTCAATGTATTAATTTTGTTTTATTTTTAAAATAAAGTTTGACATTTTTTCTTAAAAAAATGGGCTTAATCAGTTCATTCTGACAATTAATACCGAAGAAATCAAACTTTTTGGTAAACACCACCGTCAAGATGGAGTTTTTTGAAATCCGATTTAGTGAAACATTTTTGAGCATAACTTCCACATCTGCACGTATCTGCAGCTGATTTTTTCTGTGCTTTAACATGAGTGTATGGAGCATATGGTGGCATACTTACTTTCTTGGTATCTTTTGGAGCTGTTTTTTTAAATCAAAAAGTTTAAAAAAAAAGCATTTTTTCTTAGTACTTAAGCTTCAGGCTACTTATAGAAGGTATCTTTTATAAATAATCAATATTTTTTTTTATTTTTAGATAATCGAAAATAGACCAATTAAATTATTTAAGAAGCTAGAGAATTTATCTACAGGAACTTCGGAAAAAAACATCTCAAAATTTGTTGAAAATACGGTTCGCGATTTGAGTAAAATTATTTTTCAACTTTGAGGGCTTGTAAATCAGAACATACAATATATATGTTAAAAAATACTTTTAAATCATACGCTCGGGTTATCTAAGAGTACTTAAACATAAACTTTAAAACGATAGACATGACTTTTTCAAAAGACTTTTTTCCGCTCTCGCACCACTGTGCGGCGCGGTGGCGGTAGCAGCATCAGAGTCGTGTCGGTCGGTTGGTCGATCGATGGACGGGCGAGCAATTGGTTGTAATTTTAATTGACATCGTTTGTACGGTCTTTATGAGCTATAAATTTTCATACCCCACCAACGACAACAGATACACTCACATCGAAAATGGCGTAGGCGGTGAGCCATGACATGACGGTGAAATCGAAAAAGACAAATAGAATATGAAACTGTTGCCCATTGTCGTCGTTGTCGCATTGTTAATGTTGTTGTTGCTGATTTTATTCTTTCTTCTTCAGATTAGCTTTTGTGAGGAAGTTAGTGTGTGAGTTTGAGTGATATATTAAGCTCGAGTAGATTATACATATGTATATATACAGATACTCAAAAGTGCGAAAATTGATCTTTTGTTTACCATTTTATCGTATTATTTTATTGGCTCTAGTGGTGCTAATAAATTTATTTAAATATTCAATATGGATTAAATTGTCAATCATTGGTATCGGTATAGATAGATGTTTTGTATACTCCCTCGTCATATAGGTATTCTTTTAAAAAAACTTGTTTCTTAAATGGATAGCAAAAAATAATTTAATTTTGAAGATTTATAAATTAAATGAATTGATTGATTAATTAACTTGTATTCATTTGTCCATTGTACCCCACTTATCAATTTTCTAATGCGGCATGGAACTAATTTAATTATAATTTATTCTCAATGAAATAAAATGACATGACAAGAGATTAAACGGTTCGAGCAAAACAAATTAGGAATCATATTATTTTATAGCTGTTTTAAGTATTTTAGTTGAAGCAAACACTTATTTGTATATTAACATTATTTTTTTTAAGTGAAATTAAGTAATAAATGGCGCGACAGGTTGTGGTGAACCGGGACTTAGAGACTTATACTCTTAACAATTCTTATGTGCATATTAGTCAGCAAAAATGGGACCTACAATTTGTTTCCCACTCCGAACAATTATGATAAGAGACACAAAAGATACTCTGGGTGGATTTTTCACTTCCTCGCAAGAGGCAGTACCCCTGAAAAAACAAACCTTTTTTTTTTTTTGGAATAGTCTGGATTCGAACCCAAATCTCCGGCGTGATAATCTAATGCACTTACCATTACGCCAAGGGTATAAGTTTACACTTATACTGATTACTTTTGTCGGTATTTTTTGTTAAGAGCAAAGCTTCAACATCAGGAACTCAGAAACGCATTTAATGGTTCTAATGAATCATCAAATTTAAGCATAAAAGTTCGACGGGGAAGGCCCATCTTCCTATTCGTTTGTTTAACCTGAATCTTACATTTGAAGTCCAGTTTCAAAGTTTCAGTTGATTTAACTCCAGAGACCTGTTTTCCAGTCAATTTAAATCTCGATTTAACTCGAAGTTAACCCACCAAATTTAATAAGTTAACTCTAAGCCCAGAAGAATTAGACTTTCACTTCGAAAATAATCTGACCAAGCCAAATTTTGGTGAAGAGTTTTATTACAGGACGTTTGATTTTGTATGAAAACTTCAATTTATTTTACGCTTAGTTAGAGGAAAAACGCTTAGGTCCAGTTTATCAGTATGAGAGATTAAAGTTAAACCCGAGTTAACTCATCAAATTTGGTGAGTTAACTCAGGATTAATTGAACAGATGCTTTTGATGTTTTATCCACCAAATTTGTTTATTCGTTTCGCATGCATTTTCCACCGATAAACTTAACTGTTAACTGTAGGTTAATTTACTTCTAGAGTTAGCTAACTCTGGTTTAACTCACCACTTAAAAATTGGGCCTAAAAATTGGAAAAAAAAAGGTTCTACAGCTAAATTCAGCTAATTCGAAGTCAAAGTCTAATTTTGCTACGGGTTACATCTTGAGTATAAGTTGGAGTAGTTATAGTATCGCCTACATAAGAGCTCAAATATATAAATAATTTTTCGACAAATTCGCTTAAAGAGCAAAAAACTGGTATTTTTGACATAGTAACAAAAATATTGATAGAAAAATGTAATCAATATTTTTTGTAGAGAATTTTATAATTTTTAAAGTGAGCATAAATTATTTTTTAACAACTTCGTCATTTAAGAGTGAAGAACAATTTTGGTGCATATTGAGACTGCCCGCACTTTAAAGATAGAGTCAGCGCAACGCGGATTCGACCCAGTGCGCAGACGGTCCCAATGTGCGCGAACACCTACCGGTAAATAATAATTGTGAATGCTCTACAGATGAACGCGTCTTATATCCGCCCGATATTTACTAATACCATGTTATTGAGTGACTTTATCTGTCGAGCCCATTTTGACAATTAATTAATTCTTAATTGATCTTTCGCCTAAAGTTGGCTGCTTTTTTCTGATTCTTCAAAAATAACCAAAACCAAACCAAAAAATTTTAATCTCCTTTCAATTACAAACACGGAGATTTTTTTAGATAATACTTCTGGCTGTTTTACGCGAAAAACTGACATTTTCATCATTTTACGATTTTTGAAATGGCAATATTTTCTAAGCGATGAGTCATAGGAAGATAAGTAGCAAGACTTTTTTGTTTAGAATTGCATGATCTACAAGTTTAGCATGAAGTACTTTTCGATAGTGTTTTCCGTTGAAAAGTTGTATGCGAAAACCAATATTTTCGACATTTAACCTTCAATAACTGTGTATGTCACACATGTTTTAGCAATGTAATTTCTAGACTGTAGTTCTTATGCCAAAAATAAAGAAAATGCACTTTCATTTTACTCGCAGTAAAAGTATATTTTTCATAGGAATAGGAATTGAAATAAATCGCTTCAAAAATAAAACAGTGAAAATGAGTAGAAGCGCTGAGGGGGGGGGGGGGGATAAGCCATTTTGTATGATTTCTACTTTAAGGAAAAAACAATTTTTTAAAATCGTAGGAAGAAACAAATCTCTTTAATAAAATATTTTTAGTTGCGTACTCTTCGTGTTAGGCTATAAGCGGGTTTTATCGTACACCATGAGAGTTTGTTTGAAGCTTTCCTATCGAAATTTTTGAAATACTCTTCTTCGATATTATTGATGCTATACAATTTATCTATTTTGGTTAAGACTCGACCCTTGAAACAGTCTCCTCTAGCCTTCTTTCGTTTGCGAATCATCCTCTCGATTTACAGAATTACCGTTAACAAAAATAAGGACCTTTAAGATTGATCGACTGACGCATTGAAAGTACATATTGGTTCTTGTTTCACATAACCCAAGATGCATACAAATTGAAAACGGAATAAGAAACTGCTTCCTGTTCCGAAATGCGTATTTTTTTATCTTGTTTTTATTAAATTGTACTCGAGAAAAACTTAAAAAAAAAAAAAAAAAAAAAAACTCTTGCAATTCTATCCTTCCTTATTTTTTGTCTCTTATTCTTCTTATTTTTTCTCTCCTGAAATCTTCCCAGAATGTACATAGCTATACCTATAAGTCAAGTAAAAAAAAGAAAATTCAAAAACAATTGAGATGAATTGATTGAACACGAATCTCTTGAAATCCTAGAAAAATAGGTCGCAGTTGAGTGTACTTTGATGTTAAATCGAATTCACGTGCATTTCCTGATGACTATACACATTTCCGCTGCGCTACTATTCCCCATCCACTGCTGTTAGAAGGAAAGTGTGTAGGGTGTATACCTACTGTATAGGAATCGAATATATTGCGCCGGCAATTATGGAAGTCAACGAATTCCAAAGAGATTTTTGTTTACAGATGTGGGTTTTGTGTGTTTGTGGCAATACTGATGGGAACTAATACAGTAGGTACCTGGCACCACCACGAATACCACCCGCGGGTTTTGAAAATCTAAAAAAAGAACCAACAACAAAAAAAAACTCCACCAATCCAATAAATTATTATTGATTTCCCTTCGCGGTGATGAAGCAATAAGGATTTTCTGGAGCACATAAATACTTTTCGAGTTAAAAACAACAACAACAAAACAACGCGCATACAAAACTATGGCATCACTAAACAACATACACAAAACAGAAAAAAACTCCCGAGTTAACGTGTGATGCAAGTTGCACTACCGTTCCCCGCGCGCTGCGCCGTAGGACGTATTTTTTGTTGTTCTTGATTTTGTATAGTGTGGATGTGAAAATGCTGCACTTTTTCTAACAATTGCACGAGGAATTGACAAAAGTTTTCGTGTTCTAGTTTTTTTTGCAGACTTCTTTCATTATTCTCGGCGTAAACTTTTACAAGCGTGACATGGAGCGAGAAAAGTTTGCGAGGAATGCAAGGGCCACAAAAACAAACATTTGTACCTATGCTCACCCAGCTCATGGAATGTCCTGTTTTTCGTTTTGAAAAAATATTTTATTCAAAAGTTGCTGGGTAGGTATTGAATTGCAAATTAAAACTTTAAAATTTTGCACTTGACTGAGCTGCGTGAAGCCAAAACCCCGAACTCAAAATTTTTGGGAGGGGTTAATCGGGTTCGTTTGTCCATCGTTTGTCCACGTTTGTCCAGGAAAAAAAATCGTTTGTCCACCCTCAGGTAAAAAGTTATTAAGCTTTTTTGTTTTTATAGGAAACCCCAAAAATCAAAACACTTGTCCAAAAACCGCAATTTATAATTTAGGGGGATGGGACAAAGTGCATTCGTTTGTCCACCCGCCAATTATGATTGTCCAACAAAAAAATTCGTTTGTCCACCCTCAGAAAAAAAAATATTCAACTTTTCAATTTTATAGCACCAAACAAAAAAATTTCAAAATTTACTTAGCAAAATCAAACCAATTGCATTCGTTTGTCCACCGTTTGTCCAGGCTAGTCCAGCAAGAAAAATAAATTTCCGACCTTTGGTTCAAAAATTATTCAACATTTCTTTTTTATAGCAACTTTCGCAAAACAAAACATATGTCCAAAAACCGCAATTTATAACTTAGGTGGATGGGACAAAGTGCATTCGTTTGTCCACCCGCCAATTATGATTGTCCAACAAAAAAATTCGTTTGTCCACCCTCAGAAAAAAAAATATTCAACTTTTCAATTTTATAGCACCAAACAAAAAAATTTCAAAATTTACTTAGCAAAATCAAACCAATTGCATTCGTTTGTCCACCGTTTGTCCAGGCTAGTCCAGCAAGAAAAATAAATTTCCGACCTTTGGTTCAAAAATTATTCAACATTTCTTTTTTATAGCAACTTTCGCAAAACAAAACATATGTCCAAAAACCGCAATTTATAACTTAGGAGGATGGGACAAAGTGCATTCGTTTGTCCACCCGCCAATTATGATTGTCCAACAAAAAAATTCGTTTGTCCACCCTCAGAAAAAAAAATATTCAACTTTTCAATTTTATAGCACCAAACAAAAAAATTTCAAAATTTACTTAGCAAAATCAAACCAATTGCATTCGTTTGTCCACCGTTTGTCCAGGCTAGTCCAGCAAGAAAAAAAATTTGCCGACCCTTGGTTCAAAAATTATTCAACATTTCTTTTTTATAGCAACTTTCGCAAAACAAAACATATGTCCAAAAACCGCAATTTATAACTTAGGAGGATGGGACAAAGTGCATTCGTTTGTCCACCCGCCAATTATGATTGTCCAACAAAAAAATTCGTTTGTCCACCCTCAGAAAAAAAAATATTCAACTTTTCAATTTTATAGCACCAAACAAAAAAATTTCAAAATTTACTTAGCAAAATCAAACCAATTGCATTCGTTTGTCCACCGTTTGTCCAGGCTAGTCCAGCAAGAAAAAAAATTTGCCGACCCTTGGTTCAAAAATTATTCAACATTTCTTTTTTATAGCAACTTTCGCAAAACAAAACATATGTCCAAAAACCGCAATTTATAACTTAGGAGGATGGGACAAAGTGCATTCGTTTGTCCACCCGCCAATTATGATTGTCCAACCAAAAAATTCGTTTGTCCACCCTCAGAAAAAAAAATATTCAACTTTTCAATTTTATAGCACCAAACAAAAAAATTTCAAAATTTACTTAGCAAAATCAAACCAATTGCATTCGTTTGTCCACCGTTTGTCCAGGCTAGTCCAGCAAGAAAAATAAATTTCCGACCTTTGGTTCAAAAATTATTCAACATTTCTTTTTTATAGCAACTTTCGCAAAACAAAACATATGTCCAAAAACCGCAATTTATAACTTAGGAGGATGGGACAAAGTGCATTCGTTTGTCCACCCGCCAATTATGATTGTCCAACAAAAAAATTCGTTTGTCCACCCTCAGAAAAAAAAATATTCAACTTTTCAATTTTATAGCACCAAACAAAAAAATTTCAAAATTTACTTAGCAAAATCAAACCAATTGCATTCGTTTGTCCACCGTTTGTCCAGGCTAGTCCAGCAAGAAAAAAAATTTGCCGACCCTTGGTTCAAAAATTATTCAACATTTCTTTTTTATAGCAACTTTCGCAAAACAAAACATATGTCCAAAAACCGCAATTTATAACTTAGGAGGATGGGACAAAGTGCATTCGTTTGTCCACCCGCCAATTATGATTGTCCAACAAAAAAATTCGTTTGTCCACCCTCAGAAAAAAAAATATACAACTTTTCAATTTTATAGCACTTTATTTTATTTTATTTTTTTTTATTTTATTTTATTTTATTTTATTTTATTTTATTTTATTTTATTTTATTATATTTTATTATATATTTGATTTGACTTTTATTTGATAACATAATACATTAATATAAACATTTTTTTCCTGGACAAAATTTCCTGGTCAAAATTTCCTGGAAAAATTTCGTGTTTTAGTACTTTAATATTATATTACACTCATTTCAATACTATTAATATTTACATTTTGATGTATTTTTTGTTGACATTGTAATCAATATTAAATACATAAATAAACGAAGGCATTTGGTCCCATCCTCCTAAGTTATGAATTGCGGTTTTTGGACATGTGTTGTTTTGCGAAAGTTGCTTGATGCGGCTAGCTTTTTAGCCAAATATTCTGCGAAAATGTAATAAGAGCACGAAACAATTTACGATTAATTTGAAATGTAAAATTGCTTTATTATTTATTAAGGGTTTTTGTCTCTATGATAACTGAAAATGGACTGTGTCCTACTGCTGACTGCTCTATCATAGGCCTTATAGCACCTACTTCATTTCGTCTTCATCGTCATCGATCCCAACTACCGCCTGTTGAAATCTGCAGCATATGATAACACCTGCTACCAGCCATCAAGTAACTCGTCATTGTCGGTCCGAACTATAGAGTTGGTTGGGAGCGGCAATTGATGATCATATTATAATAAGCTACTAACATGATGCAAAAAAAAGGGCAGCTATAGGCAGCTCGTTGTCGATCCACAATGCCAATGACCGATGATGATGTAGATGGTGTTGATGTCAGTGCAATTGAATTGATCACATATTTCTTAGATTTCGGTCGTAACAGCCGCTATCAAGCAGCGACCGACGATGGCATAAAAAGTTTCTATTTTTCAGTCACAACTACCGTTACTTGGGAGCGAGCGATGGTGATGATGGAAATGCAAGGTGAATGACATTGGGCCTGCCCTTGACCTATTTATGCGATGATATTGCAGTTGTGCTATGGTGGTGCTATAGGGTATGTGTGCAAATGAGAATCAACGTAAATTATAGGGTGATATTTGAAATGTTTGGTACTGAAACCAATAATTATTATTTGCGAGTAGCAACATTGCTTTAAAAAAAGAAATGTTGAATAATTTTTGAACCAAGGGTCGGCAAATTTTTTTTCTTGCTGGACTAGCCTGGACAAACGGTGGACAAACGAATGCAATTGGTTTGATTTTGCTAAGTAAATTTTGAAATTTTTTTGTTTGGTGCTATAAAATTGAAAAGTTGAATATTTTTTTTTCTGAGGGTGGACAAACGAATTTTTTGGTTGGACAATCATAATTGGCGGGTGGACAAACGAATGCACTTTGTCCCATCCTCCTAAGTTATAAATTGCGGTTTTTGGACATATGTTTTGTTTTGCGAAAGTTGCTATAAAAAAGAAATGTTGAATAATTTTTGAACCAAAGGTCGGAAATTTATTTTTCTTGCTGGACTAGCCTGGACAAACGGTGGACAAACGAATGCAATTGGTTTGATTTTGCTAAGTAAATTTTGAAATTTTTTTGTTTGGTGCTATAAAATTGAAAAGTTGAATATTTTTTTTTCTGAGGGTGGACAAACGAATTTTTTGGTTGGACAATCATAATTGGCGGGTGGACAAACGAATGCACTTTGTCCCATCCTCCTAAGTTATAAATTGCGGTTTTTGGACATATGTTTTGTTTTGCGAAAGTTGCTATAAAAAAGAAATGTTGAATAATTTTTGAACCAAGGGTCGGCAAATTTTTTTTCTTGCTGGACTAGCCTGGACAAACGGTGGACAAACGAATGCAATTGGTTTGATTTTGCTAAGTAAATTTTGAAATTTTTTTGTTTGGTGCTATAAAATTGAAAAGTTGAATATTTTTTTTTCTGAGGGTGGACAAACGAATTTTTTTGTTGGACAATCATAATTGGCGGCGGGACAAACGAATGCACTTTGTCCCATCCTCCTAAGTTATAAATTGCGGTTTTTGGACATATGTTTTGTTTTGCGAAAGTTGCTATAAAAAAGAAATGTTGAATAATTTTTGAACCAAGGGTCGGCAAATTTTTTTTCTTGCTGGACTAGCCTGGACAAACGGTGGACAAACGAATGCAATTGGTTTGATTTTGCTAAGTAAATTTTGAAATTTTTTTGTTTGGTGCTATAAAATTGAAAAGTTGAATATTTTTTTTTCTGAGGGTGGACAAACGAATTTTTTTGTTGGACAATCATAATTGGCGGGTGGACAAACGAATGCACTTTGTCCCATCCCCCTAAATTATAAATTGCGGTTTTTGGACAAGTGTTTTGATTTTTGGGGTTTCCTATAAAAACAAAAAAGCTTATTAACTTTTTACCTGAGGGTGGACAAACGATTTTTTTTCCTGGACAAACGTGGACAAACGATGGACAAACGAACCCGATTAACCCCTCCCAAAAATTTTGAGTTCGGGGTTTTGGCTTCACGCAGCTACTTGACTGTGTCGGTTTCGAGAAGACAAAAGAACTGCGTTGGATAAGTAACATAAAAATAAGGGAAGCATCAGGGTCGGGGTGATGAGTACATCGTGGCGGCGAATTAGGGCGCTTAAATTTTATTTTACAGACGAGTGTGTGTTTTTAAAGAGAAGAGACAAAGTGTGATGGGTTATTTAGGATTTGACTTAGAATGATCAATTATCTCTGATTAGGGCCTTATTGCAAAGTGTCGTTTATCGTGCATCGTATACGATGTGATAAAAGACGATCGAATCAACAAGTTGGACGCTTTTAAGTCAGTAATGGTAACTGGTAATGCTAACTTGACAGTAAAGTTAGCATTACCAGTGGATATTTTTAAAAAAAGAGGCGCGACAAAATTTTTGATAATATTTATTATTTAAAGACATTGAGTGACAATTGTTTAAACAAATTCCCAATCAAAAATCCACTCAAGAAAAAAAATTATCAAATCAAAGTAGTGGTTTAATTTTTAATTGAAAAATGCCTTTTGAGGTATTTTCATATTTATTGTTTTTTTTACAACTTATTAAAGAACATCGAGCGACAATTGTTTAAACAAATTCCCTATCAAAAAACCACTCCGGAAAAAAAATATAACAAATCAAAGTTGTGGTAATGCTGGATTCTCTGAAAAATGCAATTTAAGGTTTTTTGGGTTTAAAAAAAAAAAACTGTCGCGACAAATGTTTGTCTTTCACTACTAATTTACGACAAATTCACGACAATTAATCGCATACTTCTTTTTTTTATAACTTCGTTTTACCCATTTTAAAGGGGTTATTTTAAAAAAAAAAACAAGCGCGAAAATTTTTTTTCTTTCACGACAATTAATCCAATTATTAGATTTCTTAAATTTTGAAGTGGTAAGGCTAACTTGACATACATTTTCGGTCATTGAGTTTCACCAGAACAACATTCAACCCGGAAAACTTGAAATTTCACTTTTCGCCTATTGTGTTTCCCCCCCAAATTTCATGTTAGAAAAAATTGACCTTATCGTAAACATTCACTTCGTGCGGAATGTAATGTCATTTTCACTTTTTTTTTTTTTTGTTGGCGAACAAAATTTTGTTCGGGCGAAACTCACAATAGCTTTTAGAATTCCGGACGAACAAAAAAATTTTAAGGTGAAATATTTTTCGGGTGAAACTCACAATAAGGCTGTGTATCTTATGCTATCTGGGGAGCTGGGAGTTGTCTTGAAATCTCTTGTAAAAACACAATCTTAAATTGTCTTGATATTTTCAAATTTTGTTGTGATTAGTGACGGGAAAATGGTTTCAGTAAAATCTGCCCACTGCCGCGCCCACTTTTTGTATATTTTAATTTCCTGCTTCTGCGGCGCGGCGCGCGCTGGGAAGCGTTAGAAAATATCTATGTTATCTTTAACTTAAAGTATCAAGTGTTAATTTTTTTGGAAAGTCGTCTATTAACACGCCCACTTTTCCTGAATTTAAGTTTTGTCTTTATTAAACGTCACTACAAAGTTGAAATTGGGTTTTTATCCTCTATTAAAACATAAGGCCTGCCATACATATGTAATTTTTTTTAAAGACAGCATATTGCCAAGTCGACTTTTCTAATATTTAAGTTTATTTTTGTAAACTCTCTTGAACATGAGATATGACATATACTTCCGCCTACTGCCTATTCGAATACCACTCGATCCATGGAACACAAATTAATAAGTTGTTCGACAGAATACTGGAAAGGTTTAGAAAGTAGTCTGAGCGATTTGCTATAGGTGGGGCTGCGAAGCGTGGCAGGATTTAGCTAGTATTCTTTGAAACATAAAATAGAATACATTATCAAACAGCTAAATTCCTCTTACCAACGGACCGAAGTTCGTGAAAATAGTGTTGGAAATATTTCGAAAATAATTTTTCTTTAAGTAAAAATATTGTTTAAGTAACTTTTCGCTAAGCGCAACTTAGATATACCATTCAAAATTATAACCAAACGAATCATTAGATTTTTTTTTTAATTTTGGCAAATCGAGAACCAAAATTGACAGTTTCAACTTGCCATACACAACCGTTACAAAATCGATAGGAATAGGGATTGCATTTGTAATACGGCACCACTCTAGGACGAAAAACTGAAATCGTTTATTTTAAACCGAATCGACCCGTAAAAGTAGTTACAACACAAGCAAGAAAATTCAGACTTCGAGAAAACTGAAGACGATCTACCACAAGGAAGTACCAGAGGACCAATCATGTATATGTTCCACATTAAGAGAAGGGTTTTCCGATAGATATTCTCCTACAACACTTACCGCCATATTATTCACTAGATACATCCAGATTAAAACTTAAATCCAGATGTATTTACATTGAATTTGTATGCTTTACATTTGGATTTAAATTTTTAATCTGGATGAATCGAGTGAATAATATTGCCGTTAGTGCTGAATATTACCAAGAAAAAAGTGTATTTCGTCCAAACGACACATCTATTGCGAAAATAAAAAAACAGCACTTGCCACAATATGTTGCTTTAAAATTGTGCGAGCAATAAAGGGGTATTAAAAGGGTATTTTAGTCCCCTTAAAATGACTAAACACACTGTGGCCAGGTAATCATTCAACTTTCGTGTTGTGCGGCTAGAGAAAGAAACTATACTTTACGGTACGTTATGTTGACCTCAAGGATAAACTGAAGAGCAAATTTAAAAACCAAACCCGAGTATAACACAGTTGAAATTTATAAGGTACGTAAAATTATGTGCAAAGTAAATTTTTAGAATACAATTTTGTTTACGAGTTTTTTAGAGAAAAATGTTTGTACACTCGGTGTTTTCGATGTTACTGTGTGAACCTCATTTTATATATCTATAGAACTGACTGTGTGTACTGAATTCAAAAATATCTGGTTGGGTTATCTACCTAATGATCATATTGTGTAAAAAAAAATTTACATGAAGAACAGAACCTGAACATCCAATTCAGTTAAAAATTGTTACGGATGTGACATATTTACGTTACGGATGTGACAGATTAATGTTACGCATGTGACCTATTTATATTACGGATGTTACTGATTTATGTTACGGATGTGACAGATCTATGTTACGGATGTAACAGATTTATGTGACGGATGTGCAGGTTTATGTTACGGATGTGATAGATTTATGCTACGGATGTGACAGATTTATGTAACGGGTGTGACCAAGAATGAGTTTCACCCATGAACGGAATAAAATCGTGCTATGGGAAGAAATTCTCTTTGGAAAGTGGATTTTTCACTAGAAAGTGAGGTATAGGGATTTATTTATTATTTTAAAGTGAGGAAGATACCCACTCAAAGAAAATAATTTTTTAGTAGATTTCCATTTTTATTGCATATCCCAAGGGGTTTTTTTTTTTAGGTATATAACTTTGAAATGGAATAAAACAAAGATGATTTTTTTAAATTGACATGATATTTACATTATTCGAAAGATAATCTGCTGGCATTATAATTTAAATATCATTTCTGGCATATGACTTCCACGGCTGGCTCGGAAATAGTCTAATCTGGAGGTCCAATTTTTGATGACTTTTTCCAACATTTGTGGCGGTATATCGGCAATAACGCGGCGAATGTTGTCCTCGAAGTGTTCAATCGTTTCGTGCTTATCGGCGTAGACTAGCGACTTCACATATCCCCACAGAAAATAGTCAAGCATCGTTTAATCGCACGATCTTGGAGGCCAATTCACGGGTCCGTAACGTGAAACTATGCGGTAACCAAACGTTTCCTTCAATAAATGAATTGTGGCACGACCTGTGTGAAATGTTGTGCCGTCTTGTTGACACCATAGCTCCTGCAAATCATGGTTGTTCAATTGATGAACGAAAAAGTCAGTAATAATGGCTCTATAGCGGTCACCATTGACTGTAACTTTCTTGCCAGCATCGTTTTTAAAAAGTACGGACCAATGATTCCGCCAAACCATAAAGCACACCAAACAGTCAGTTTTTGTGGATGTAACTGTGTCTCAAGATAAACTTGAAGATTATCATCACTCCAAATACGGCAGTTTTGTTTATTGACGTATCCATTCAACCAAAAGTGAGCTTCATCGCTAAACAAAATTCGATTATGAAAATTGGGGTCAACGGCAATCTTGTTTTGGGCCCATTCACCGAATCCTAGGCCTCGCTAGATGATCCTGTGGCTTCAATTCTTGCAATGCCAAACCAAACTAAAAATAAATCACTTGACAGCTGACAAAATGGCCGCCACTTAAAATAGTGTTGCCAACTTATAGTTCTATACCTCTTTAAAAAAAAACACCCTTTATATTTATATTTTTGTTACGGGTGTCACACTCTATGAATCAACTATGTATAAACTGAGATTGTTTTTATTATATACTACTGAATATCAAATAATTGAAAATTTAAAATGGTAAAAATAATAAATTACGAACATTTAATAATAAATTTTCCGAAGGGCGCCAAAATTGCTCGGGGCCGCACCGATAAACAGGACTCATACTAAAATAAACCAACAAAGGAACAAGGAAACTCGCACCATCAGGAAGACAAAAAATACAACAACAACAACAACAAAAAATCGTTTCATGCTAAACGCGAGAATGTGTTCCGCTCTTATATTTGCTTCTGTTCGCTTGAAAGTGTCTCAGAAGTGCTTGTTTTGTTGTTGTTGCTTTGCTTTGAAAAAATTCAGTCCCAGTGCTCAATATTTTAAGGTACCTTCTTATATGATATACATACCTCCTATACTCGCCGTACATGTAGATCATTCGTTCGAGAAAAAGAGCCTTTGTCCTTTGGCAACACACAGAAAAGGATATATATTTATGAAGACATATTACATATACTTTCAGTAATCTACACGGTACTCAGGATATAGACGTGCATAACAATGCTGTGATATCAAAGTACAGTCATATAAAGGATGTGTATATATATGTTTATCTATATATTCTGATGTGGCGGCTTCAAACAGACAAGTGAGCGCACATATTCTCCTGGTGATGACAGAGAGCGAAACTTTTTCCACAATAAAAGTTATAATTTAAAAGAAGACTCCAACTAAAGGGACTGTAAAGGGTGAATTTTTCCATTTAGTTCCCTTTTTCTTTATAAATAAGAATACTAAGCGAACATTGGACAAGGGGTTATTTTTTATTTTGCTAAATCATCTCAAAAAGTTATAGAACTTCAAAACATCACATATTTCGAAGTAACCATACGCTATGTATGCAAATGCAACATCCAATCTCAAAAAAATTCTTTCAAACATGCCTCGAAGGATATTATAATTTTAAGATTATTCTTCGTAAGGTTATCCAATTATTGGAATCTATAGATCAATTTAAATTTTAGTTTTTTAAATTGGAAAACTTCGACTTTCTTTTATATCAATGTGTAAATGTTGGCGATATTCGATACTTTACCACAAATCCACCATTGAAACATTGATGCTGAACAAAAAAGATTCTTAATTAAAAGTTCTCTCTTCCAAAAAGTATACGGATTCCATTACCAAAGCCACAAAGATGGATTTTTTTTCCACTGCTGCACAAACTAATTTCTCTTCCATAATCTTTCACTTTTTTGCTTGGTGGTTTTTTTGTTTTTTTTTTTTTTTTTTCTAAGCAATACAAAATTTTAATAATAACTTAAGAATGAGAAAAGTTTTTAATTCAATAAATCGAACGATAGCAAACAAATTAAAACAAAAAAAACTAAGGTGATTGCTGCGGCAGGTGATTGACAACAAAATAAACTCGCAAAAAAAAAGTGTAAGGTTTCCTTGGACTGCTGTTGTTCTTAGTGTATAGTGTATACTCGTACAATAATGACCTTAATTGCTGTAAACCAATTAATTTGGTCTGGTTTCATTGCATAGACACACTTGACGGATTTTTTTTACCCAAACAAAGGATTAGATTACATGTGTATGGTTGAGAAGGGGATCAGGTCAGTAACGATAGAATAAAGGAGCATACATAATTTTCAATGGTGATTGGAGTATCCTCAATAATTTATTATTGTCATTTGATGAAATCAATTAAATAAATCAGATATTTATGCGGATTAAGGTTGTAGGAAGGCTCTGAAAGTAAATAAATGGTGGGGCGACAGCTCGTGGAGAACATTGGTCTAATGATTTAAAAATCTCAGGCATTCCTGCTTGTGCTTTGTTACTCGGCAGAAAGGGAAGATTAGAGGAATTTTTCATTACAAAAGAAGTACTTAGCCCTGATAAAAACCACGTTTGAGGAGTGTTAACAGTTTAAGGTTGGGTGGTTAGTTAAGGTAACCACCTTTTGAACATTTTGTTTATGTTTACCAGCGCCATCTATCGATTTGATTTGAAACTTAAATGAATATGTGAATTTTTCATAATAAAAGATGTACCTAGCCCTGATAAAAAACACGTTTGAGGAGTGTTAATAGTTTAAGGTTGGGTCATTGACTTATTATATATGGACTGCTAGTTGCTTGTCAATTCCATACATAACCTGCGGAGATGATGGTTCCAGTTATCAAAGCGAAATCAGCGACAAGTTCGGGCCTACCGACAATAATAAATACTATTTTTAGCGCCATCTGTTACATACTTCGCCTTAGAATGAAATTTGATTCATAGAAGGTAAGGCCATCTATGGTCATAGGAAGTCACCAATCGGCGTAGTGTTGGGGTGTGTCTTACTTTAGACGGCCGTCCAAGTTATAAAAAACATTTTTAATGTCTGAAGTTTTCTAACTTTTTACCTACCTTGAGACAATGGAATCTATTGTCTAACCCTGCAATATTGCAATATTTTTTGTATATATCAAATAAAGTATTTTCCAACTATTTCGAAATAATTATAAACTGTCTAACTAGTCAAAAATCTAATAAATACGACTCGCCCACTAGGCAACTTCCGAGCAGCTTTTTAGATATCTTATTTTTCTTGAAAACGTTCGTATTTTTTTTAATTATAACTTATTCATAGGTTCATTCCTTTATTTTTAAATTCTGATTTTTATGCATTTCAGTCCAAAGTTCTGTCAAAGTTCATAAAAAAACAACAAAATTGTACAAAAATGCCCAAAAATTTGGAGTGAAGGAACGAACCTTACTTTTAATTTATCAGTAAAATTTATCTTAACCGAAATTGAAGAGGATTAGAATTCCCTATAAAAACGCGCTTAAACTGTGTACTTAAAACTACTAGGCGTTTTTTTTTTTTGCAAGTCCATGTGGATTTGTCGAAAAAACAACATCGGAACTAATTGTTTTACACGTAAATACAACAACAACTTAAATCTATATGGACTTAGCTAAGTCCAGATAATTATCGGGACTTACGTACTGTAAGTAAGAAGTCCCGATGTCGTTTTTTCGACAAATCCATATGGACTTGCAAAAAACACGCCTACTAAGTATATTCAATATTCTTAGCAAAAAGTGTAAAGCAAAATACTACTTCTACTCATTTACTTTTCAAATCTGCCAGTTTCTACTAATTTTATTTTATGAACTTCGACATGACTAAAATTTGTATGAATTAACAGTTTTGAAAATTAAGCGAGAAGTTGTTTGTAAAAAAAAGGAAATTTTCGGATTTGGTTAAGGGATTTTTTTTCAAATAACCCTTAGCACTGGTTTGACATTTATTGTTTGTTTTTATTTTGCAATTCAGTTTCAGAATTCTTTTCGATGATGTTTGTTTATTAGTTTGATGTTTATTAAAAAAAAGTATGAAAACAAAGTTGAATCATTGCGAAACTAATTAACAAAAGCAACCAATGAAATCAGCAAACAGCGGTAATGGTTATCGATTTAAGTGAAAGAAAATTTTATTTGCTCCTAGACAAGAAGTGAAAAATCTCAGTCACGTTCAGCGTCACACAACGTGAAGGATGTCGAAAAGACAGAATGCATGTATTGAAGAAATTATAATATACAATTCGTAATTCATTTGTGTGAGGTGTTTTTCAAATAAAAATATTATTATAAATACTATCTGCACTATCGACGAAAGGTAAAGGTTGGAAGTAAAGTTTCAATTTTGGTATTAATGACATCTCAAAAAATAACTAGTTTCCTTTGTAAAATTTGCGTTCAATGAAAGCACTTGACTACATATACATATGTAGTCCCTTGTGTTTGCTGAACGTACCCAATGAAAAATGAAATCAGATGGAAAAAAATCCTTCAAAAAATCCTCGATACAAATGTCAAACAGTAGTTTCTGTATTTTCCGATAGGACTGAACTCGGCGCTTGTAACGCTTAGCTTAGTCAACGTGAAGTTGGCTCCTGGCAGTCCATATATAATAAGTCAATGGGTTGGGTGGTTAGTTAAGCTAACCACCTTTTGAATATTTTGTTTATGTTTACCCGCGCCATCTATCGATTTGATTTAAAAGTAAAATGAATATGTCAATCCTCTGAAAAAAAAAACAATACTGGCCAGCAAGAGTGGCGCAGGATTTGAGCTTATATCATGTATGTAATTCGAAATTTAAAACAATGCTGTTAACATTTCTAGTGTGAGTTCTAAATAAAGTAGAAATTGGTAACTTCTATTTGAGTGCGGCTTTATTATTTTGAATAGGTACATACATACATATGCTTTATGTATTCCAAGTAAAAACACCTTCACATTACTATTTATTTTCGGCAATAATACAGAATTTTTAGGTGGTTAATTGTGCTAACCACCATTAGCATTACAATAGTATTGTTTTGGTAGTGGTCTGTAATTTCTACATGATTTATAGAGTTTTTATATTTAGATTTATGTTCCTTGACACTAAAATAAGTTCGTAGGAAGCATTTACCAAGGACTGCGTTAGCTCAGGCCTGCTTCTACTTGCAGCAAAAATGGTTCTAGGGCAGATATGTACATATAGGAAGATTAGGTCTATAAAGGGTTTTCCAATAAGAGGTGTTATTTTGAATAGCCCGCTATTTCGGTAGCTGTCACTTTTGAAGCTGTCATTTTTTAACATTTGACAAGTAGAAACTATGCCATTAATAAAAATGGAACGATACACGCTTCAACAACGCATTGAAATTATTAAAATTCACTATAAAAATGGTGAAAATTTGGCAGAGACGGTTCGTAAAACTAAAACATTTTTGGGTCGTCGTGAAGCACCTTGTCGGACCGCAATACAGAAATTGGTGGACAAATTCGAGCTGTTGGGACAAGTTAGTGATGTGAAGAATAAAACCCGTGCACGTCGCTCAAGAACAACTGAGAATATTGCTGTTGTAGCCCAAAGTGTTGAAGAAAACCCAGGTTTGTCCATTCCTCGTCGTTCTTTGGAATTAGGCATTCCACAAACGTCATTACACCGTATTTTGCATAGACTTGGGTCTTAAGGCTTATAAAGTTCAGTTAACACAAGAACTCAAGCCGGCTGATCATCAACAACGTCGTGTTTTTGCTGATTGGGTCCTTGAAATGCATGAAAATGATCCGGAATTTCATCGAAAAATCATCTTGACTGATGAGGCCCATTTCCACCTCGGAGGCTACGTCAACAAGCAAAACTGTCTTATCTGGGGCTCGGAAAACCCAAGAGTTATTGTTGAAAAGCCTCTCCATCCTCAACGCGTGACTGTTTGGTGCGGTTTATGGTCCGGCGGGGTCATTGGACCTTACGTTTTCGAAAATGAGGCTGGAGCAACAGTTACGGTCAATGGATTGCGCTATCGAGAGATGATTAATGATTTTTTATGGCCGGAATTGGGTGGTATTGATCTGGACAACGTTTATTTTCAACAAGACGGCGCTACGTGCCACACAAGCAATGAAACCATCGATCTTTTACGGGAAAAGTTTCCGGACCGTGTTATCTCTCGAAGAGGTGATCACAATTGGCCACCGAGATCTTGTGATTTAACACCTTGCGACTTCTTCCTTTGGGGCCACGTGAAAGATAAGGTCTACGCCAACAGCCCAGCGTCGATTCAAGACCTCAAAGATGGAATTCGTGAGGCTATCGAGGACATAGGGCAGCCACTTTGCGATTTGGTTATAGAAAATTTCATGAAAAGGATATGGTCCTGTAAGCGTGGTCGTGGCGGCCATTTGGCTGATGTTGTGTTTCATTATTAACGGCATACCTTCCTCTTTATAATGAAATAAACATCCGATCATTTATCTCAAAAAATCCCATTTTTTTTTGAATATCAAAATAACACCTCTTATTGGAAAACCCGTTAAAAATAAAATAAACCTAAAGTTCTTCTATATCTCCGTTTATAAACCAGCCACGTTCAACCAACATTCGCAATTGCAACATTAAAAGAACTGGTGTACCTAATACATAATAAATGGCAGAGCAGCACTTGTAGAATTTCTCTTTGTTCACAAAAATGAAACGAAATGAAATGAAACATTTCTAAGGTTTTTATTTTCATAAAAATTCATATAACTTTGCTTTTAATTTGTTTAATTACTAAGGCCCAGTTTCACAGTCAGAAAAGTGACACTTAAGTGGGGAATGTGAAAGATTTATTCCCAATATCACAGTGCACTGTTACCTGAATAAGTGGCACTTAAGTCTCCGATGTTGGTGACTTAAGTTCCACTTACGCTGGCTATGAAATTGAGCTTAAATTCCTAATATGGGAATGTTAAGTGCCACTTATTCCGGTAAGTGTTGACTGTGAAACTGGCCCTTAAGGTTTGCTATTTTTCTCTCATTTTATTCCTATAGTCAGGGTGGTTACCAATGCTAACCATTACCATTTTTATTCAAAAATTTAAGCACTTAATCTAGTCAATAGAATGTAGCACTTAAATCTAGCCTCCAGAATCAAGCGCTAGGATCTAGTACTTTAAATATCAACCCATTTATTAATGAACGGCGAACAATGGAATGATAGAATTTACACATCTGTCAATTTGTAATTCATATTAATAAATCAGGAATGGTCTGTGACATGTGATAGCGAGCGGATAATTTTAATTTTAATTTAGCGTTTATGTTACGGATAACTTCTTAGCAAATACATGCATTCACCTCCTAGAACCGCTTGCTACGACAATCATAGTTGTCATAAATCGAAAAAAATCGGTTAAACTTCCAAAATTTAAGTTTTTAAAGGCTTATATCTTAAAAAAATATGCAAGATTTTGGAAAAAAGTATTTAACATAAATTGTTGCAAATCTTATTTTGAATATTTTGTGTCTTAATTTTTTTTTTCTCTTAAACTAATATTTACCGCGATAATGGCACAAACACTTAAAATGCACCAAATTCAAGATGCCGGCCACCCGTTATGGAAAATGAGGGGGGAAAACTAAGTGGGAGTGTTCTGGTAGGTAGGGGGTATACCTATAGTTAAAATATCATTGGACTCCGATTTAACGCAAACCTACCCCTTTTTTCCGGCGATTTGATTGGACTATTATTCAAATATTATTTAAATTTATTTAATATTTTGTTATTTTATTTAAATTTTATTAAAATCTTTTAAATTTAAATTTATTTAATATTTAAATTTAGTTTATTTAATTGTTTTTTTTTTTTATTTATTTAAATTATTCAGTTATTTTTAGTTAAATTAAATATTCTTATTTAAAATTATAATATTTTACTGTAGGTAACAGGTTGTCTCAATTAATGAACTCACAATTTCTATAAAATAACCCCTAAAACCACATGACCTGGTTGTGGTGTTGCTCTTGAGTTATTACACTTTCCTTTACCAATTTAATTTGGCTTGTTTCTTTCTATATTTCTCGTTTTTTTTGTTTTAAGGGGTCAAAAGCGCTCCAAAAGATCTGCTTTCCTAAATTCAGACAAAAGAGGAAGGTATAATTGTGCAAAATAAAAATAAAATAAACAAAGAAAACTGATTGCAGAAGCATCCGGGAAACAATATTAAGTAGGTGTAGGCTGATGCTGGTGTAGGAGGATACTGAATTTATTCAGAGCTCGACCTACTTTATTTTTGCATTCTAATCATCTGGAAGACAAACAAACAAACAAACAAAAAAAAATGTATGAAACAAAAAATAAAAACACCTACAAATTCATGAAAATGAAGAGATGATACTCATTTTGGTTTTGGATTCGTATTCGGATGCGCAAAGTTCTTTTATGGTAAAAACTAGGCCATGGTTGTTCTTCTGGCACACAAAACACACGAAACTAAAACAAAACACCGAGAATACTTATATTTACAATACAAAATAAAACGCGACTGCTGCATTGCATTTGCAAATGGTTCTACATTTTGAAGTGTTGTATCTTTTTTTTTTATTTTTTTGTTTGTGTAACAGTGGAAAACAAGTAGGTAGGTGTATACGTCGACTATGTTCAGTCAGCTCTCTCGAGATGGAAAGTGACTTAACACAGCGCACCCTTCGTGAATAGTTGGATTACTTCACGTAAAGTACAACGTACGAGTGCAAGTGAAGGGAATCTTCTAAATGCACCTTGTGACGAGTGACACAATTTTTGCTAGATTAGTTCAAGTTCTGGGAAATTCTTATACATAGTGTAGGTACTAGGTACATATACTTAGTCCGGTAAGTAAGGGTGGCTTAAAGGAGAATTAATGCAAAACTTTTCCATCAATACATTATTATTACAAGCTTGGTGAATTTTTTGGTTTACCGATTATTTTAGCATTCAAAATTTTAAAATCGCTTAAATCTTAAAACATCTTTGAAAATAATTGAAACACACGATAATGTTCTTTATTTCGGACTTAATCGAATTGAAATCGATTTTCAATTTACGTGAAATAAAATTCCATTCCATGTTCTACAATTCGTTCGTTTTCAAAAATTTAGCAATTTGTACTTGGAACTGTCAAAATTCAATGTGCATGTATTTTTAATTGTTTTATGAATTGAAATTAAACTGTGGATGAAAATGGATTCAATATTATTGGCACTTTTAAGGGAAAAAATGAGGTGGAACTCTAGAGAAAAAAATTAGACGAAGAATTTTACGAGAGAAATCTAACATATTAGATTTGCCTGACATAGCGTGAGTATCTTACTACGAAGTGAGTACCTTGGTATGAAGTGAGTAACTTACTATGAAGTATTGTTCTGGAATTATTCATTCTTTTTTGTTGAAAGTCTTAAAGGTAGTTATTCCTATTTCGTGACCGTTATGAAGTTATTAATATAATAATCCTAAGCGGGCTTTGGGTATTTCTTGTTTATTAAGAAAGACCTAAAGCCCGCTTAGGATTATTATATTGTCTTAAAGGTAGTTTCAGATTGAGCGTTGATGAGTTCTTGTTTTTTTTAAGGGAAATCGAACCGACCAATCATCGAAATAACTGCAACTGTGTAAATTCCACAATAATTCACAAAGCATTAACAATTTTCATTTTCGAAATTCAAATTCACAGTTAGCTTTTCCAACCAACGAATTGTGGAACACCTGAATTCACCTTCGTCATGTGAATTCACAATAAGTGAAATGCAGAACATGACAAGAATAACAAATACAAAACTAAAAATTAATGGGAGTTTAAAAGAAAATATTTTAAGAAAAGTCCACATAAAACGGGTGTCTTGGTCATGAGTGATATTCGCGCTGGATTCATATATATTGTTTTAAGCGAGATTAGGACGTCCATACTGCCCATAAAACCATTTACTCCCCGAGAACTGGAGTCCACGACATTATCAGGTATATCACGACAAAAATTGGTGATTCTGTTGTAGCTTAAGTCTTAAAAATATAATTTAAACTATCAACAATTACTGTCTAAAAAGAAAGAAGGCGGCCAAAATCCTCAAAAATCTGAATCAAATCAATGAACTGCTAATGAAAAAGTTGTAGGAATCAATAGAGAAAAAACACCCTCAAGTGCGCATCCACAAGAAATTTCCATTCTCATGAGCTTGTCCTCTCATCCCCTACTAATCACTACAAAATACTGATAATTAACCCAGCCAAAACAAAATTCCCACAGTCAAACGCCCCAATTCATACCTACTTAAGTGTAAGTACATACAACCATCTGGTCTGTGCGTCCGCTGTTCGTCTAGATCCTAAACGATTGGTGGGTAGTCCGATTTGTTTCAAATTTGGTAAAGAGCATTCTTATGTGATTCTCTAGCTGCCATACAAAAGTTAAGGTTTTTTATAAAATTTCTCGAAAACTACTTTAACGATTTTGATTTAACTTCTTACCTGTTATGATAAAAGTGATTTTAAGGATTCTGCTGTTTAGGTTGTTGGCAAAATATTTAAATAACCGATATATAGGCATTCCGAGTTTTTTTGAAAAAATTGTCTTATTTTTTAGGTTATTCACGTATGTATATCTTTTTGATGGTTTGACCGATTTTGTCAAAATTTGCATTTAAAAAAATTGGAAAAAAAACTCAATTTTTCTATGTTTCTGACTCTTGATATTTTCTCTTTAAAGGTATCATAACATCATGCATCTTCAATGTGTGACTACATACAGTTTAAGCTTGAGAAATTTTTTTTAAATTTTTCTTTGAAACAATTTTATTAAAAAAAAAAAAGAATAGATGTCTGCTTAAGCTTAATCTTGTATGTGTTGCGGTTATTTTTTTTTTAATTTTCCATTTTAAGTCATTTATTTTAGAAAATTTTACCTCCTGCCTGAAATAGACACCCTTCAGAGATTTTTTTTATTTACCTTGGCCCAACTTACACGCTCTAGTTTTTTCTCACATCTTATACAAATCACACCCTTTACCTCAAGATATAGTATACAACTTTTCGTCTAACTTATTTAAAAATCAAAAAAAAAATTCCCTCCAAATAAAGGCACCTCTATTCAAATAGGACAGAAGTTTTCGAGAAAAGCACAAGGTAACAATTTTACAACAAGCAAAACTTCTTGATGGCATTATATAAATTAAAAAATAAACAAGAAGACATCTAAGAGCTAGAATATTCTAGGTACAAATTAAACTCGTGATTTGTATTTATCTTTGTGACATTCAAAATTTTTAAGAGTACAACAAAAAAATGACCTGTTCCTACATACCTACCTATCCTTTTTTTCATTCCTCGCTCTTAATTTATGCATACAAAGTTTCTGAAGGACAATGTTATTCGTTAAAGATAAAATATTTTCAACGTTCATTTTTAAAACGCAAACGATTCTACATAATGTCGTGAACAACGCGACGACGACACATCGCCCATCTGCCATCCTTTAAAAACCGCACAAATTTCCTTCGAGATTTGCCTCTCATTCTTTGTGCTGGCTGGTTCCAATGTCCCTTCGTTCTTCGTCGTCGTCGTCGTCGTCGCACAACTGTTTCCAAATTACAAGGACGTTTTCAAAAGTCTATTATATATTTATTTGTGTGTCATATATCATGAGTCGACATTTTATAACACATACAAATTAATAAGATTTCCCATTGCCACCGCATAATAATTTGAATACAAAAAACTTGTTTATCATCGTTCCAATGAAACTAGAAACTATATAGTATGTAGATGCAAATTACGTCATTGAGTGTGTAGATTGTAGAAGTGTTGGCAAATACGCCCTTAATATCTTCCACACGCACTAACAAACTCCTCATCAAATAAACTACATTGAAAGGGGGCGTTAAGTATAATAAACTCGGTTATAAAAATAATAATAATAAAATAGAATTATAAATCAATACAAGAAAACATGAAGGCCATCAGCACATCATGGAACTTATCATCACATTTAGCCAAGTGTTTTTTTTTTTCATTTATTTTTTTTTTCTTGTGCTGGAATTTGTACCATCAAGGACTTTTAAGAAAAGTCAACTTCCCTTAAATTTGCATTTGAATGAAACTGAGGCCTATATTATACGCCGGGAAGTTACACTTTGCTCTGCTACTAAAAATAGAAACAAAAACCACTGATGGGGCAACAAATAATAGCAAAGTAGTCCTCCTTCGGCAGAATAAGAATCAATTCAAACCTGAATGCAGGGAGCCTTTATAGAAAGAAAAAAAGACCAAAGAAAAATAGCTGGTTCATGTCCAATGGGAATTTCTGTGTTTTTTTTTTGTTTGCTGGATCTCTCACTTTGACACCCATATTGAAGAGAAGAAGAACAAGCTTGTGGCCGTGACATATGGTGTTGCACGCGATTTGTCAGAAAACGTTTATCATGGACAGAAAAGGTCACTTACAATAGGCCGGCTTCGGCTGCGGCTTTGGATCTGACCTTCCTACCGCAACATTTGGCTTCTGGGCATTTTATTGTTGTATAGCCGACTTTGGGATGGGATGTGAAAAAGACTCAGCCACAAAAGGTTTAAGTTTATTTATTTTCTTCTTAGGTACTTCTGTTCACAATTATTTACATTGGATTTTTTTGTTTAGCTTTTGAGGCTTATTAAGGCTAAAAAGTGCGAGTTCAAGATGAAAGGGAAATGCTATTTGTTTTTTTTTTTTTCTTTGATGGATAAAATTCTGGCAAGTGTCAGACACACTGGGGTAAATGTAAGTCTTTGTTTTAATGATGACTTTGAGTATCTTTCTCGTCTTTGAGTGAAAGTCCTTGACAAATTATTAAGAGTTTGCTGTAAGAACCTTGACGCGCATTATGACAGATAAATAATTTTATGTACATATTTTAAAAGAACACTCGAAAGAAAACGGTTCATACAGTAGTATTGATATCCAGCTGCTTTAAAGAAACACTTTGAATAAAATCTAAAAATCAATCACTGATTTCCCTCATGCTCTCAAAACAAAATTTTAAAAAGTTCTTAACTGCTATCTCTTTATCTTACAGGCAGCTTTAAAAGTGGAATAGGGGTTGATTGCGGTGTGATGGACGATACCAACGTCATACTTTGAGTGTCGATACTATCGAATAATGATACTTTTTCCAAAGGTATACCTGCATCGATACTTTAAAGCTAAATTCATATGGTCTCTGTGACAGTAATTGCGGTGTTACCATCATTGTTATTTGTCAACCGTTTATTTTGAGAATATTGCAATAACATAGACTATACTTGCTCACATTTGAAATCCCCGTCACCTACTAAAGGGTGTTATTTTTTAGACGTGTGGTTTTCAATCTGGCAACACTTTTTTCGGAGATGGTCTTTTTGACAGCTGTCACTTGATTTATGCTCAGTTTGGTTTGCCATTTCATAATTAATAGACTTACTCCTGAACAACGTTTGCAAATTGTGAAAATTTATTAATAAAATAATGGTTCGGTTCGCGCTGCGTCCAATATTCGGTCGACATAATCCCCCAGCAGAGTCGGTTATTCGAGCATCCATGGATCGGTTTCGCACCACGTCTACTCTAGTGGATAATGAGCTTCCTCAGAGACGCCGTACAGTGCGCACCGAAGACGCTATTGCTGCTGTGGAGCAGAGTATCGAAGAAGACCGGAATGAGTCCATCCGCCATCGCGCGCAACAATTGGAGTTGTCGAAAATTGGGCCTCTCGGCTGGAATTTATTTGAGCCAGCCGCGGCGGCCACTTGCCCGAAATCATTTTAAAACATAATCAGCCTTATTGTGAGTTTCACACGAAAAATATTTCACCTTAAAATTTTTTGTTCGCCGGTAATTTTAAAAGCTATTGTGAGTTTCGCTCAAACGAAATTTTGTTCGCCTCAAAAAAAAAGTGAAAATGGCATTACATTCCTCCTGAAATGAATGTTCACAATAAAGGGAATTTTTGATCATGAAATTTCGGGTGAAACTCACAATTGGCGAAAAGTAAAATGTCGAACTTTCCGGGTGGAATGTTGTTCGGGTGAAACTCACAATAAGGCTGAATGGCAAACCCTTATCTTTATAATAAAGTTAAATTCTTGGCCATAACATTAAATTATATGCGTTTTATTACTTCGTGAAAACCACACGTCTAAAAAAAACACCCTTTATTAAAAAGCCTTTACTGCACCTTTACCCCCATTTACCCTATTAAAAATTCAAATTCCCCTTTTAATTTAAAATATTGGTTTTAATTTAAAGCGTCTAGAGAACATTAACGTTCGACGTCGAAATTTTTTTTTTTAATCACTGCGCATTTCATTTCACACACATACATATATACGATTTGGCATCAGAAGTTCTAATTTACATAAACCACACACTCGTAAGAGCAATAATAGTAGCGCGGCGGCCGGCAGAGTCAGCAATGGTCACTGATCACATGTATGTACATCATTTGTATGTACATATATCCATTCTATAATAATCCAACAGTTCTCAAATCCCAAAACTCATTTATATTGCAATGACCTTTGTGGCATGAAGCATAAAGCATTGAACTCCGAAAGCTGGGTATTAAAGTTTTGGTAGCGTATAATGGGATTGCGCCAACCGAAACCATCTTCACTTTTAAACATTGTCTCTTTTTGCAACACAAGAATGTCCTTTGCGGGACCACATCAAGTATTTGGTTGGAGCTCTTAACCGTAAACTTTTCTATGATACCTAACGATTGAGTGTCCTTTCTGCGCATTGGTATGGTGGGCGGTGTCCTTTTGGATATCTATATCTATATACCATCAAGGATGCTGATGCGGTTTGTGGATAGAGTGCGGGTTCTAGATGGTATAGTGATATGAACAATGAACCTATATTGGCAATCTCTATCTATCTCTCTCTGTTTTTCTAGTTTCGGTCACTATCACTTTCTCATTAAGCGATGAAATGACACACATAGACTCCGTGTCATTTGATTGGGGTCGAGTTTTGTAGCATACCATTTTATGATACTGAAAATACTAAAAATTATTAAATTTCACAGTTACCCAATACCACAAAGCTTTGGAATTTAACTAGAAAATAAAATTAATTACCTGTCGTTTCTCAGAGACAATAATTATTAATTATTAATTAAAAAACAAAATACATATTTATACCAAAATTTCTCAAAAACAAGCCGGCATTTAAGCATTTTTGGTTTTAGTCGTGGACTGAATATTGATAATAGTTTACAATTCATTAAAACAAATAAAATTAAAGAATTGATTTCTGTCCGTGTTGCAGTTGTTTTCAATTTTTTTTTTTTTTTGTCAATTTTATAGATAATTATCCCTTTCCCCTTGAACAGAGGTATGTAAATAGCCTCCTGCTGTTCGACTTCTTGTTTTTTCCCCAACCTTAACGCACAATAGCTTTTTGGCATCTTATGCAATAACATTCTGTATTCGTTTCTAAAAAGGTCAACCTTTTTTTAGTTAAAGTTGAATTTCAAATTAATGTTTTGATTCATTATTAATTCCATGGCGATATTTAAAATTCAAAACAAATATTTTAAGTTGCAGCTTATAAGATTCGGCCAAATAGGTTAGTAAATGAAAGGAGCTAAGCAAATGACGCGGAGTGTATTAACCAATAGGGTCTTTGGCTATTTTCTTTATTATTCAATTCTTGCTTATTCGCAATTTGCTTTTAGAATTATAATTTGTATCTTTGTGTATTTAGAGATTCTAGTTGCCACATTCATCAAGATTTATGTAGAAGTTTGAGTATTGCTTCTATGAGATAATCCTTACCACTACGCTTTGCTATTTGAAAATTGTTTGTTGATAGATAAATTAAGACAAAACCACTTTAAGTTTTGTTTCTGTAGACACATGAAATTAGTTACTTAATAGATAATTGATAAGAAATTCTGATATTATTGTGTTAAATTTGTTGTTACCTATAGATGTCAGGCCATTTTAGACATATTTTGCGCCACCCTGTAGCTATCAATTTTGACGACTATACTAGCAAATTTTCCATTTAAATAGTGGGCGTGTCAGTTTTTGGAAATTGCATCAAAATTAATTGAGTCTTTCAGATTGTTTTGTCACTCCGTTGCAGAAGGTGAAACATAGCGTTTTCAGTTCAGCCGGGCTGTGTCCGACCGTAACCAAAGGTAACCCATTCTGGTAATTGAACAATGATTTTTATTCTGATAGTCCAAATTGACGTTTTTTGTTTAAGGGACCAAGTTTTGTATCTGCAATTATCAGTAGCAAAATAAAACAAATACTTTGTTTTATAATTGTTTTAAAATACATTTTTTTTTATAATTACATATATTTTATTTACATAATTTTATTTAGTTATTAATTTTTATAATTTTATTTTAATATTATGTATTTAATTTATTTTACTTGATATACTAACATATTTTATTTATTTAATTTATTTTATTTTATTTTATTTTATTTTATTTTATTTTATTTTATTTTATTTTATTTTATTTTAGTTTATTTTATTTTATTTTATTTTATTTTATTTTATTTTATTTTATTTTATTTTATTTTGTTTTATTTTATTTTATTTTATTTTATTTTATTTTTAATTATTTTATTTTATTTTAAGAAAGATTTTGAAAAAAAACGTGCGCAAACGCGTACAATACCCGAGCGGAGGTGGGGTGTAAAATAGTAGGTAGGTACATTAAATGTAGAATTTTATGAGCTAAAATTAAGAAAAATGATAGTTATCAAAGAATTTCGCGATCTTTTTTCTCAATATCTTTTGTTTTTTGCAAAATAATGTTTTATTATTTTTCTTTTTACCCATTTTTCGAAAAAATTTTAGATATGAATTTACCCTTACACGTTATTCAAGAAATGGTTATCCTTATCAGTTAAATCCTGAGTCTAATTTCGGGCGAACAGTTAATGCACGGAGATTATTTTCTTAGTGATGCACTACACGAATGTGGAATATTTTGAATAGCTGTTATATTCAGAAAACTCAAAGCCAATGGACATCATTACGTTTTTTGTTCTTATCCTATTTTCCTTAAGCTCTCACTCCTCATTGTGTTCAAATAGACCAACAACTTAAGTGTGGAACAAATTTTTTGTCACCAGTAATATTTTAATGTTATTTTTAGTTAACTGTTTTTTTTTTAGTTTCTTTGTATTAATTTTTCTTATTATTTTACAAAATAATTTTATGAAATGAAAATACATATTCATATTTTATCCTTTGAAAGAATTGTTTTCAAAAATACAAATAATTGGAAGTACTGATGATGGCAGACACATACATAAAAAAAAAAAAACAAAATTAAAAAAATTTGTTTATATAAAACTGTTTCTGAATTTAATAATCTTTGTAGGTAATACAAAAAAAAAATCACTCTGATTTCACCTATTTCTATAATTTCATATCCAATTTCCTACAAAATTTTTTAATTCCACTGTTTCATGTTGCTATATATGTACGATCTGTAGACACATTAATGCACACTTGGGTGAGCAATTTAATTTCACGTAGGGTTTGCATTTCAAAAACAAAAATAAAAGTTTAAAAAAAAAAGATAAGGAAACAAACTAAATACAGAAGCAAATGTTCTGGTTGAACTAAACGAAAAGCAAACAACGCAACATAGAACTTTAAAGACAGTTTAAAGAGCTTTTCCTAGCTGCTTGTTTCCCAATCGGTCTATACCTATATGGTTTTATGGTCTTTGGTTTTTGTTTGTGTCTGCATAATGCCGCTGTTGCATCAAGAAGAAAAAAGAAGATAATATCCAACGCGATACAGTGGAACAAGCCTCATGGAACCGCTGGAATAAATTCATATAAAAAACACTAAACTGAAAGATTTGAGTTAAGTGAATAAATCGAAATAATTTATTCGACATTTTAGTTAGAAATAGGACTAAGGTTTAACGGTTCAACTCAAAATTATACTTATTCAACGCTCGTTTCATAGTTTAAGCCTAGTGCGCTGCTGATGGCGAAACGAAATATCTTTCAAAAACTCTATTTTTTATTACACTGTGTGAGTGAAAGTGATATTTGAGGTTTTTATTAGTTGTTGTTTTTTTCATTAAACCATGGCTTTCTGTTTTTTTTTTTGCGATTGGCATCAGCAGCGTACTAGTTTTTTTATTTGAAATCAAAAATATATAAAAATAAAGAAAAACTTTCATATAAAGGGACGTGTAAGTGGCCTTTTGGAAGGCCTTTCTTATTTAAAAATTGTCGGTAATATAGTTTAAGTATAAAAAGGTGTATACTTTTTTTTTCTAGCTCTACTGTTTTTATTCCAAATTATTTGTTAATTTGTCCCATTGTAAGACTCTAAAAAACATATGAAGGCACGCCTCGAAGCACATAAGAGCCATCGACAGAGTTTAGATTTACCATAAAAATCACTTGACACAAAAATGATTATGCAAACTAATTCTACAGATCATTTTGCCAGCCCTGTGCCTGGATTTGTTGTTATTGTTATTGCCTTTGTTGTCGTTGCTTTGGCATCCAGTGTCTTATTAATTTTTTCCTTTACTCGTGATTTTTATTTTTTAAATAATTATTCATTTTATTTTTTTTTTTGTTTTTCTTAAGCTTGAGATTAATAACTGTTACGGCTTGAAGCCTCCTTGCTGTGTCTGGGGAGGATATCAATCGATAAGCGATATTGAGGTGTGTTTCCGTTTTTTATCGGTTGGTTTCATTTCTATCCAATATGAATAAACCTAAGTCCGTACAAACACTAAAGGCTGATTGGAATAAAGTGAAATAAATTACATTTTGCTTCTAGTTATTCCTTTATTATTTTTTTTTTTTCATCTTTTCTGAACTTCTGGTGGCAAAGTTTTCGGACCGTAATGGAACCTGTAGAGATATGTTGTTTTTTTTGTATAAGTATACCTTTACCTCATACATATAGAAGGAAGAAGATTTCACTGATGTCATAATGAAGAATGAGATTGGAAGGATGAAGAACATATTGGATTGTGTTTGGATTGCCTAGAAAAGAATGATGTAGCTACGTGATTTTTATAATAAAAAACTTCAACAGAAAAATAAAGAAACTAAGGAAGAAAAAATCGATATGCCGCGCCGAGGAGAAGAGTATAGTTGGCGACGCGTGAAATAAAGCTGAAATGGAGGTAGTGTTCCGTTGCATTGGGGAGAGTGGCTGATGCGGATGAATGGTTGAAAAGGATCTTAAAGGAAAGTTTATTTTTATACACATTTACGTATATGTATATCGGGAGAATGTTAAAAATTGCCCACAAGTAGGCCAAGTATCTTATCATTCAACAGAAATATATACCGAAATAACCATCATAACGATTGCGGTCAAAAGTTTAAGGTTTCACATTTGCATACAAAGAAACAACTTCTGCTTTTGATGTCAGTTCAATTGCTTTTATTAAATTATTCTATGAACTTGGAAGTTAAATAAAGAAACATATTCTTCAAAAGTATACTTAGTTTCAAGATGAAAGTATGGATTGCCTCTATTCGGAGCCTCAGAGAAAATTATTAAAATTTATGTTTTGCAATCCATTAGTTTAATATTTAGATAAAAGTGTCAATCGTAATCCATAAAATTTAAAAACAAAAACATAATTATTATCTCGTTTACAAAAATAAGGGTTTTCCAATAAGAGGTGTTATTTTGAATAGCCCGCTATTTCGGTAGCTGTCACTTTTGAAGCTGTCATTTTTTGACATTTGAAAAGTAGAAACTACGCCATTAATAAAAATGGAACGATACACGCTTCAACAACGCATTGAAATTATTAAAATTCACTATAAAAATGGTGAAAATTTGGCAGAGACGGTTCGTAAAACTAAAACATTTTTGGGTCGTCGTGAAGCACCTTGTCGGACCGCAATTCAGAAATTGGTGGACAAATTCGAGCTGTTGGGACAAGTTAGTGATGTGAAGAATAAAACCCGTGCACGTTGCTCAAGAACAACTGAGAATATTGCTGTTGTAGCCCAAAGTGTTGAAGAAAACCCAGGTTTGTCCATTCCTCGTCGTTCTTTGGAATTAGGCATTCCACAAACGTCATTACACCGTATTTTGCATAAAGACTGGGGTCTTAAGGCTTATAAAGTTCAGTTAACACAAGAACTCAAGCCGGCTGATCATCAACAACGTCGTGTCTTTGCTGATTGGGAATTTCATCGAAAAATCATCTTGACTGATGAGGCCCATTTCCACCTCGGAGGCTACGTCAACAAGCAAAACTGTCGCATCTGGTGCTCGGAAAACCCAAGAGTTATTGTTGAAAAGCCTCTCCATCTTCAACGAGTGACTGTTTGGTGCGGTTTATGGTCCGGCGGGGTCATTGGACCTTACTTTTTCGAAAATGAGGCTGGAGCAACAGTTACGGTCAATGAATTGCGCTATCGAGAGATGATTAATGATTTTTTATGGCCGGAATTGGATGGTATTGATCTGGACAACGTTTACTTTCAACAAGACGGAGCTACGTGCCACACAAGCAATGAAACCATCGATCTTTTACGGGAAAAGTTTCCGGACCGTGTTATCTCTCGAAGAGGTGATCACAATTGGCCACCGAGATCAATTTAACACCTTGCGACTTCTTCCTTTGGGGCCACGTGAAAGATAAGGTCTACGCCAACAGCCCAGCGTCGATTCAAGACCTCAAAGATGGAAGTCGTGAGGCTATCGAGGACATAGGGCAGCCACTTTGCGATTTGGTTATGGAAAATTTCATGAAAAGGATATGGTCCTGTAAGCGTGGTCGTGGCGGCCATTTGGCTGATGTTGTGTTCCATTATTAACGGCATACATTCCTCTTTATAATGAAATAAACATCCGATCATTTATCTCAAAAAATGCCATTTTTCTTTGAATATCAAAATAACACCTCTTATTGGAAAACCCTTAGTTAAAAACAAGCTAAAATAGCCGAAAACAAACTTAAACGTAATTTATTAGATAAGCCCCATTATCTCTCATTGATTGGTTTAACGTTTGTTTTTATTAACTATGTTTGCCTGCAAGACTTGAGGTCTTTTTTAATGCAATCTGAATTACAGGGCACAAGTAAGAAAGAATACAAATATAGCAAAGAGTTTTTGTTGGTTTACTCTGTGGCTAGATCTTGAACAGGTGAATTTAGTTAGCTAAACAGCTTAACTTAGAGTTTCAATCACACTCCGTCGGTACTATTCAGCTTATTGATTCTATGACGGCTTGAAAATGTATACGTACTACTACTTTGTTCAAAACACAACTCTTTTTTGGCTTCTGTACTACTTTTGATCATTTCTCTAAAGCAACGTTGACTACATCCGCTGTTCCATTGACATCCTTGATTTGTTTTATAAAAGGAGTTTCATACTTTCCTGATTTCACCAATGATACCTACGCATAATTAAAATTTTTTTTTTAAGTATATTCTGAGATTATCTGCTGGGCGAGAATTTTAAAAAGTTTCGTTTCTTTTAAATATTAAGTGATACCGATGTACATTAACTGAGGTCATTGTATATACGGTCAGTATTAGTCGGTAAGAATCTGGAGAGAAATAGTCTATGCATGAGTTGATTATCTTTTATTCTTCAATTTTTACCTGAAAATATAAAAAAAAAAAAAAAATAAATTTAGCATGTTTTTCAATAGATGTGTAGTGGTTTTTCAATTTATTTAAATATATATAAAGCATTGTGTGTACTCGTACTCATTAAATCAAAAATTCAACCCAACAATTTGAAACCAAAAATCCCTGCTATAAGCGTAAGCCAACACATTTCCCTGAATCCCTACAAACACATTGTAGAATTTTTAACACAATCAAGCAGAAGCAACATAATATTTACCTACCAAGCACTTTCTTTCATGAAAAATATATAAATTTTCATAATGTAACATAAAATATCCCTAGATAGACCTCAAGCTTGAAGATACGGCAAGTAACCCTTACGCTTCTTCTGTTGAATGTTTGCTTTAAATTCGGTAACATCATTTTTTTTCCTTCACGCCCTAACTAGTACGAATTTGGGGACCTCCATAATTGTTCTGACCATAATTTTATCTTGATTTTAACATATCAACCTTGAAGATCCGTCCGAAAGGGAACCAATTCCACCGTTTCCAATTATCATGCCCTGTCTTGTGCCTTGTAAAGAAATTTTCAAAATTTATGGTGGAAATTTAAGCTCAAACGTGGAGACTCTCGTAACTTAAAACATCGTGAAAGCCCAAAGTATGTAGGTACATGATAAACATTTTTTTAACTACCACCTTATTTAAAGTCATGAAGACATGATTTTTAAGAACAGCATCCAAATTGCGCATCTGAGAACCTTGAAATGTTAAACAGCCACCCCCTTAACCTTAAAAGTTGAATAAAACAAAAAGCTAATCTTTTTTTAAAAAAAAAAAACCTTTAAGGTGCTGTCGTGCTCACCATACGTAAGAATCTTAATGATGACACAAAAAATGAAGTCACTGTCGATAAAATGAACCTACTATACGAAAATAAATAAGTTTAATCAGAAAATCAAAAAGTCATCGAAGTTGTCCGTCACCATCGCCATTGCTGACGCTGCCGCCATCATTCTGCTATTAACATTTAATGACCTATTGCGCAATGTTCCATCATAACTAACGTTTCAATAAATAATAATTTTAGCATTTTACAACAAAAATTCGTGAATTTATCAACTGACAGTTTTGTTGTTTTGTTAATTAACGCAAATTTAAAAGGCTTTACGCTATTTGGCATCGAGGCAGACAAACATACCAGAAGACCAGGAGGATTACCTACCTACTATACCAACTAATGCAATCCAATTCAGTATTTTTTGACATTTCTCGGAATTGGCTATGTACCTACCTTTGATTTATGAAAATCAAACTTTACGACCGTTCCAAAGGGATTCATACAAAAAAAATTAAAAAAACACAGTATCCAAATTCGATAAATAAGTTCAGCGTTCAGGCCCGAACGCGTGTGCAAAGGTAGATAGTAGATTTTTCGCTCCACATCCACACATCCATTCATCATTACATCTGATGTGGAGTGCAACGGCAGCCGAAGCACACTCTCCAGGGTTCATTGCATTGTGTGGGACGACAACGGCCATAGACATGGAAACTTGGAAAACATGAAAACCCAAACTCAAACCGAAAAGAGCCCTGCCAGCCGACATTTTTTTTTAAATGTGGGCGAAATGAAATGGCGGCTACACTCATAGAAAACGGATATTTGTTGCCGTTGTTGTTGTTAAAATTTTAAATTTGAATTTTTTCCGGATAAACTCAGTTACCATGTGTGTGTTCAACCATCATCAATTAAAAAAAACAAAAAAGAAATGAAGAACGATACGCTAGGGCTAGGGCAATCCTTTAGAATTCACAATTCAGTTGCAATGTGGGCCAAAATAAAAACAAGAAATAAAGCAAAACACGAAACATGAATTGCCCCTCTCTTCATCTACCTATCCTGAATCAAAAATTTAAAACAAAAAAAACTACTCGACTTCATTTTGAAAAGGGGATGAACTTTTGTTTACTTCCTTCCGTCTCGTAAACCGCTGTAAACACAACAAAGGATATTACCAAAAGAGAGTGAAGCCCTGCGTGTGAGGGTGGAAGGACTCTTTTACTATGCATAGTGTGATGTATGCAATTTCAACAGCATTGTTTTTTATTAATAAAGACGAAAGGGATTTAATTTGTGAGTTAAGGGTTGAAGTTGAGAAACCCAAGTTTCCGTTTGTAGCTGGTTCGTGCCAAAAGGGAGTCGTAACTTTGCTAACTTAAGTTTTATTTGTTGGAGAAGAGGAGCTGGAAAATCTAAATTAGAGGAATTACTTGCGTTTTCCAAACCATAATTTATGCATGACATTGACTCACGCATAACTAATTACGACGTGAATCACGGATCATGAATATTAGAAAGCTTAGTTGAGTCTGGGGGCTTGTTGTGTATAAGGGACGGCTTTAAGGACGTTGTGTGGCATGTTCCGAGTTGGTGATGGTGTGTTGTGATTGAATTTAAGGAATAATAATGAAATATAAGTTAGGTCAACAGTTTGGAACGGTTGTATAATGTGCTTGCGAACTGTCAAGTGTTAACAGGAAACGCCACCGCTTTTCGTTTCCGGATTGATTTGTATGTCTGACATTGGAAGACACTTCGTAAGGGAAAAAAAGCTTAAGCTGTCAACCTGCATATGAGAAGACAGCATCCATGAAACTTCTTGATTTAATTTCATGAACAGAAACGTCAGAAAGTCAAAATGACAGCACGGAATGTTTGGCAGATGTGAATTTTGGCATTACCGAGTTAAATTGCAACAACATGAACGTGTGCAAACAACTCTTTTGTTTGATTTTATTTTAATTTAGATAAGTGAGTTAGTGTCATTTTGGAAATTGTAAATAAAATGCACCAATGGATCTACGAACATGCCCCTGTTGTTCACACCCGCCTTAAAAATGTGCAAGTTTTTTCCAAGTTACACTCATATAATTCTTTAATTCTATCAAACCTGTCACAACATACCCATAAATAATGTATGTTTATGTATCTATACATACTAGTTTTTACCTTTATTATTAAAATTGTTTGAAAATAATAGAATTTTTTTCATTGCATATTGCCCACTTAGCATTTCCAAATGCATTTCGTTTTCAATTTCACAATGGAGAAAATTTTAAAAATTTCCTAAATATGTTTTTGAAAATCATGCCAAATAAACATTTATGAGGCTTAACATAGATATAGCCACTTTAGTCTTGGCCAAATTCGAACAATCACAAAAGCTTTTGCGTCACGTTCTTTTCATTTCCTCAAAATTACAACCAATTCGATTTTCTGTGAACGTTTCATTTCTGTTCTGCTGTTTAATCAATTCTATAAATCCTGCAACAGAATGCAATAACGTTTATGGTTTAGACCAAAATAATCACAATTCCGGGAAAGCTAATCTTATCTTGCTCCAAATACCAGATTCTCTCTTACCCCACAACCCTAATGCAATTCCAAAACCAATTTCGAAGCTAGTTTTCGACAGCATTCCCCCCAAACAAAAACAAAAAAATCCCCCAACCTTTATCTCGAACTCGGATCCATATCAATGATTTCTGAAGCATGAACCATGATAATCGATAGTCATTTTAAACACTCGTAGTCGTAGTGTTGGTGTTATGATAGACAGAATCTTATCAGTTGAACTGGGTGAGATTAGAAAACCTTTCATCGTTTTCGTTGCTTCAATAAATGTTGGATGCTTATCTTTATCAAAGAATGCAGTTTATATTATTCCACCTAATCAACTTTCTGTGATGTGTCGTTGTTTTATGGTCCCATAAATCATAATTAGTGTCCGCACAGTATTTGTCTACCGGGGACATTAACACTAGAAAAGTGTTTTTTGATAGTCGCCTCTGGTCCAAACTTAACCTAAGATTAATTTAATAGTGTGGCATGCAACAAATAGGAAGACATAGAACTCAAGCTGGGCTATTAAAACTGAAGCTAAAAATATATTAACAACAATACAAAAAAAAAATAATAAAGGAGCCACTGTAAGTCGCACATTTATATACATTTATGCTTTTAACTCATTATCGTTGATTGTAACTAATCGGCGAGTTTTAAGTCTATCCACCCTGTCAGTTTTATCAAAAGCTAAAGAAGAGTATTATTGGAAAACTTTTTCATAAATAGGTTCTTCCTAATTGTCCAAACTCCAACATACATTATACCGACCAGGACCAGGAGAAAAGATATTAAATCCGTTTCAATTTGGTATTTCGGTCATGTTTTACTTGAATCCAGAATTCAAAATCTTTTACGAATCCAAAAATTACCCTAAGAGAAACTATACACATATGTAGATATCTCGTTTAAGATAAAAAAAAAAATAAACCTAAACGCACTTCAAAAATAGAACATTGTTCGAGCGTTCCCGTAGTTTTGTTGTTGTTTTTGTAGCTTTAGTTCTAGGTGTAGTGCGGTAATATGGTGTTTGGTTCATTGTGCCAATCGAAGGCACTTGGTTTTTTTCCTTCTGGTTCTGGTGCAGTGAGTGAGGATAACAAAGCGCCACTGGGATGAAGATAACTCTCAGAGTCTCAGAGGCCACAAAAGGATTCACAAGCTAGTTTTCTCATCAAACACATACTGACTTGTATGTACAACCAACAACCAAACACAATTCCAATTGGAAACAAAAGCAGCTGAGCTGAGTGTTTTGTCGTTGTTTTCGGGATAAGATGACGTCTTCTTGGGATTTTTTTGTATTATTGTTTTTTTTTTTTGTATTATTCTTTTTTTACTGCATCGACACATAGCACTGAAACCTGGTGGCTTCATGTCATATCTTTTCTTTTCAACCATAAAAATGTTATAGAAAATTCTGCTGGTAGCCTTTGCGTGTGTCGAATCACTACCACCATAACAATTGACATAGACGGCAGAACATAACAAAGGGAAGAGAAGGAAAAGAAAACAGGAATTATGAGGATTAGATGTGGAGTACTGCCAGGAAGCATTTTCTTGAATCAACGTGATGAGTTTCTTTTAGTTTCGGGGTGAAGTCAAGTGGAGCTTTTTTAATCTGAAAAATATATTTTATGTAGGTACATAAACTAAGTATGTATGTATATATTTTAAAGGTTATATTATTCAATGGTAACCAAACAGACTTTGAGTCCTTACCTTTAACTAATCTTCTTTTTGAATTGGCTTTTTGTTGTTAGGTACCCTTTTAAAAAAGTAGCTTTTCGGCTATAACAAAAAATATTAAGAGTTCAAAGAGTTCACGGATGATTGCTTTGAATGGCGGCAGTAGGCAGGGGTAATAAATAAAGCCTGCTGAAGTAAGGAACCGATAATAGTTCATTCTTAAAAAAATCCTCATTGAAATAGAACTAGACCATCTCAGGTTATTTATTTTGAAACTCAGAATCTTCAGAATCCTACAACTAAGGAGAAAAAGGCGCAAAGAGTGTTTGGTTTGGTCGTCTGAATTATGTAAGTCGAACCAGATAGTTTTGAAGATTGTTGTCTTTATCAAATCTGCCAAAGAAAAGAATGTTTTTGTTTTAGGCAATTCGGGTTTTAAGCCCCGCACCGGATGTTTGTTGACGTATTCTTACATTCCGCCTCCACTAGGCATGAATGATGTTTGAATTATGAACATGTCGAGAAAAACATCAATGGAGTAAGAAAAATCAATGTCATGTGGTGACATATCCATACAAATTGGATTGTGGATAGCATTGTGGTTATGTTGGACATCGTTCATGGTCCAGTGGAGGCGACATGTCACGGTCGGTTTAACTTAAAAATAAAGGAGAGTTTTAAATCTTCCTTAACTCACCTTTTTAGAAAGAATTATTTGGTTGGCGGCATATTTTTATCAATCCAAAGAAATATTTGTAATTCAATGAATAAGTTAACATTGTTTGCTGTTCAGTGTTCATACCTACACACCTGTATACATTCATTAATCACACTTGACATAAAATGGGCTGGCCACTTGAAATAAGTAGTCTTGTGTTTTAAGATTGCACATCAAAAGAAAGCGAAAGACGTTCAAAGTTATGAAAATACTTGACAACATTCAGAAGTGATTATAAATACACAATTAGTAACAAACATGCCAATCGTATGAAGAACAAAAACCATGTTGTTTTAAGCAGCAATTCAATTAAATATATACAATGTAAAAAGTGATATCAAATCTATAAATAATAAAAGGAAATTTAAAAATAAAGTGTTAAAATCATTAAGAGCAGATAAAACTAAAAAATAGTTAATAAACAAAATATCTTTTTAGGCAAATTCATAGCTTATTCATGCTCTTTAACTTTAGTATTTAATTTTGTATAAATCAAAAATTATAATCATAAAAGAGAATATTAATATTTAAATTTAAATATTATCAAAAAAAACGGCATCAATCATCAATATAGGTCCTTCCTCACCAAAACTTTTTGTTTGATGTGCGCTGAAGTACGAACGTTCGAAGCCAATAATTACAATTTTATTTATGACCTTTTCCTTTAAAATTTGTGTATGGCGGATGGATTACGATTTTAAGGGGTTTTCCAATAAGAGGTGTTATTTTGATATTCAAAGAAAAATGGCATTTTTTGAGATAAATGATCGGATGTTTATTTCATTATAAAGAGGAAGGTATGCCGTTAATAATGGAACACAACATCAGCCAAATGGCCGCCACGACCACGCTTACAGGACCATATCCTTTTCATGAATTTTTCCATAACCAAATCGCAAAGTGGCTGCCCTATGTCGTCGATAGCCTCACGAATTTCATCTTTGAGGTCTTGAATCGACGCTGGGCTGTTGGCGTAGACCTTATCTTTCACGTGGCCCCAAAGGAAGAAGTCGCAAGGTGTTAAATCACAAGATCTCGGTGGCCAATTGTGATCACCTCTTCGAGAGATAACACGGTCCGGAAGCTTTTCCCGTAAAAGATCGATGGTTTCATTGCTTGTGTGGCACGTAGCGCCGTCTTGTTGAAAGTAAACGTTGTCCAGATCAATTCCGGCCATAAAAAATCATTAATCATCTCTCGATAGCGCAATCCATTGACCGTAACTGTTGCTCCAGCCTCATTTTCGAAAAAGTAAGGTCCAATGACCCCGCCGGACCATAAACCGCACCAAACAGTCACGCGTTGAGGATGGAGAGGCTTTTCAACAATAACTCTTGGGTTTTCCGAGCCCCAAATGCGCCAGTTTTTCTTGTTGACGTAGCCTCCGAGGTGGAAATGGGCCTCATCAGTCAAGATGATTTTTCGATGAAATTCCGGATCATTTTCATGCATTTCAAGGACCCAATCAGCAAAGACACGACGTTGTTGATGATCAGCCGGCTTGAGTTCTTGTGTTAACTGAACTTTATAAGCCTTAAGACCCAAGTCTTTATGCAAAATACGGTGTAATGACGTTTGTGGAATGCCTAATTCCAAAGAACGACGAGGAATGGACGAACCTGGGTTTTCTTCAACACTTTGGGCTACAACAGCAATATTCTCAGTTGTTCTTGAGCGAAGTGCACGGGTTATATTCTTCACATCACTAACTTGTCCCAACAGCTCGAATTTGTCCACCAATTTCTGTATTGCGGTCCGACAAGGTACTTCACGACGACCCAAAAATGTTTTAGTTTTACGAACCGTCTCTGCCAAATTTTCACCATTTTTATAGTGAATTTTAATAATTTCAATGCGTTGTTGAAGCGTGTATCATTCCATTTTTATTAATGGCGTAGTTTCTACTTGTCAAATGTCAAAAAATGACAGCTTCAAAAGTGACAGCTACCGAAATAGCGGGCTATTCAAAATAACACCTCTTATTGGAAAACCCTTTACATATCCTCTTTTACAACTTCAACGTTAAAGCCTTGTAGGTACGTACGCAGATCGCGCTAAATTTTAGCTCCCACTTTTCTTTCCAAACATCACCTAAAAGCCTAGCTAAATTTTGACATGAGAACGATGTGGAGAGTTTGTCACAGAAAACAGCTGTTCTCTGAGAAAAAATTATATTCAACCATTTCAGAGAATTTGTTTTCATTACATTGAAATTAATCAAATAAAATGTATTCTTTTCTTTGACTGAGATAAATCGTGTATTTCTTATTTGGATTCTTATTTTCACAAAGAAAAGTTCACACAAAATTCTAGAATTATAGAACCTGTACAAATTTAGCTCGTGAATTAATGTGCCAAACAATTTTTTTCGTTTTCTAGTAAGCAGATCGCGCTATATTTTCTTTTGCATACAAAATTCTCTCCAAAATTTATAAAAGCGAAAATTTAGTACGATCTGCGTACTAGGCTTAACCCTAGCATTTAGGTTTAAGCAATAAAAAATTTAAGCTTTAGCTAAGGATTTATGGCGAGTGGTACGCAGCTCCAGTTTACTGTACATCGCTATCTGTCAAAATTTAGCGAACCAAATAATTGTTTGGCATATTAATTCACGAGCTTAATTTTTACAGGTTTTATAATTCTTGAATTTTGGTTTGTGAAAATAAAAATTGAAACGATTTATATCAGTTAAAGAAAAGGATCCATTCTATTTGATTAAATTCACTTGAAATTATGAAAACAAATTCATTGAAATAGTTGAATATGTTTTCTGTGACATATTCCCACAACGCCCTCAAGTCAAAATTTAGTTAGGGGTTTAGCTGATGTTTTCAGAGAAAAATGTAAGCTAAAATTTAGCGCGATCTGCGTAAAATCTTTTAAATTTCTATTTTTGAAATTATGATTTGTGAATTGGTACCTACCTTCTTTATTTTTAGGCTTTCTGAACAGGAAGCACTCCGGTGGATTTGATATTATAATATATTATAATTTGTATAATTCTTTAATTAAAGATGATTAAATGATGGCCTTTTCAACCTCCCAAAAGAAGGGAAATCTTTGCTAATTCTTCTTGTTCAAAAAATTTAAATGCTCGTTTAAAAAAGCAATAAAGGATTGACAACACTTCTGTGCTGGCAACGCTCCTGCTGCTGGTGCTATCACCAATAAAAAGAAGGAATAACGAACATTATGGATGGCAATGGCGATGGGACATGGAAACACATTTGTGGACAAAACGGGGAGACACTGAGAGAAACGATAAGGGGGGGAGGGGGGGGGTCGATATACCCGACAGTGCGATTTCAAAATAGACGACAAGAGTAGGTAGAGGTAGTCGCATTCGGTTAGACTCTTGAAAAAAGCAGAGGCTTGAATGGAAGAAGAAAATTTCACATCATTTGGGTATTTCCTGTTGTTAGAGACAAAGGGGGTGGCGTAAAAGCAGTAGCAATTCCACCTTCTACCACTACTAGGAATAACCTTTATCTAGGTATATGAGCACAACACAACACAAGCAGACAGACAACTAAAACACACAATACTTACCTTTTTTTCTTTTTCAGTGTTTTCTGCTCCCAAATATATCCTTTCTGTTAGTTTCTCCTATTTGATCTGTTTTGCTGATTCTCTTGTTATTATTGTTGCTAGTTTCCATGGAAAATCCTCAAAATAAAATCCAAACTCCGTGAATTCCTCGCGATCCCGAATCACTTAATCCCATAGACCGAGGAAGGAAAATATACTTATAATTTCTGTGGCAGATAAGACACCAGCATTGCACTTCGCGTAAATTAAGAAGAAAAAAGATAATTTATGGGGAAAAGGGACAAAACGGGCTGTGGACCCACCGCAAAGATTCGTATAACAACACAAGGGAGCGACGACGACGTCGATGTGGCGAAGGGAAAAAACACCGACAGACGACGAAGAGGAGCTTCTCCCTAGGACTATAAACGGGCGGCGGCGAAGACGGCAGCTGAGCGGACGCAAAAAAAAAACTAAATAAATATGGAAAAGAAAACCTCTAGCGGAGTGCAGGAGGGCGGCCGATTGGGAAGCAGATACAGCAGCACCGTTAACACTTTTCTTCTTGTATACAATTTTTTCCAATTGATTGGGTGGATATTTTCTATTGTCGTCGAAATCGACTGTGGATATGGATCTCACTTAGAAATAATAAAACTTCATGAATTAACTCGCACTTTATTTATTAAAACTATCTAATTGCAATAAATTTTCTTTCTTTCTTTTTTGAAAATTATAATTTTTCTTTTCTCTTGCTGCTTTGCACCACAGAAGATTTTCTTTTTAGCACGCACACGGCAAACAACCGAACAGCTACAGCACCCAACGAACGAAAGCAGTGAGAGAGCTCGAGCTGGAGCTGCCAGACGAGATGTCAAAAACTAAGCGAGGCGAAGACCGCACCGAAAAAAACTCACAAAAAACTTCGGCTCTCGGCCATTTTGTGTTTTGATTTTTGTAAAACAAGACAAAATTCAATAAAAAAAAATAGACAAGAGAGCAGAGAGGCGGACGATTTTTCGCTCTTTGCTTTTACCGTTTCTTCTTTGAGTTTGTTTGTTTTTTTTTTGTGTTGAGTCGTTGAAGATGTTTGGCTCGCTCCGATATTTTGAAATGTTAGTGGTATGCTTTAGTGAGAAAGAGAAAGATATTATCATGTTGATTAACAATTCGCCCTAGATTAATGAGAGTGAAGTTGGATGTGGTGGGCAGCACTGCCAGAGAAGATGAATTTCGATATTAATGGTTGGACTGCATTTCACACGCGATTATTTCGATCCGATAGGATATTCATTCCAATTAACATGATTTGCGAAATCAACGCAAGTCCTTTGCTTCTAGCTTCGAATGATATTCCTGTTTGTGCGATATAAAAAATGTAATGGTCGTTGCATATCATTTTATTATCTTTTTTTTATTTTTGTATTGTTTTTTTTTTAGAATTTCTTGAATATTCTTGGTAGTACGGAATATATTTTATAAATTTAAGGTCCAATATGTTGGATATTCTTGGTGTAGTACGAAAGCATAATATAACTACATTTCATAAATTTATTTTTCAATAGTATACTTTAGCCGTGTTTTTTTTGCAAGTCCATATGGATTTGTCGAAAAAAACGACATCGGGACTAATAGTTTTACACGTAAATACAACAACAACTTAAATCCATATGGACTTAGCTAAGTCCAGATAATTATCGGGACTTACGTATTGTAAGTAAGAAGTTCCTAAGTCTCGATGTCGTTTTTTTCGACAAATCCATATGGACTTGCAAAAAAACACGCCTTTTGTGTTGTAGTAGTTCTGGTGGAGAACATAAACATGTGTCGCTCTACGTTCTGTTATACTCTCGCATCGAGAAAAGTTGAAAAATGGAACAAAACTCATATATTTTGCTTCGATTTTCATATCGTATCACGAAAAATATACAATCGTAAAGGCTTAACTACATAAGCCAAAAAAGTGGAAAAATTCAAAAGTGAAAATTTTCAAACTCATTTTGCAGAAAGCTTAAATTTTGGTTTAAAAAAATGTGTATACCTATTCTTTTTCACAAAACAACTGCGCTAGCGGGAATAAAAATATTTTTACTTTTGTAATTTTGCAAAAAGTGGTCAATGTAGTTAAAGCTTAAAAACTATATTTATGTAGCTTCAGGTGTGATTTTTTTTTTAATTTTGATGGTGATTTCTATCATAGGTGAATCTGAAAAAAATGCTAGTCGATTCTAATCTTTGCCAATTAAAAAGTGGCATCAATATGTTAGCCCCCACAGTTCCAGATATTTTTGGCAATTTATGTCTTTCTGAAAAAATTTCATCCCAACTCTTTCTGTTTGGCTACTTCCTAAAACGGCCAATTTTTCCATTTTTTAGTTCAATTTTGTTTTTATATTTACGGCCATATTTATTCCCTTTAATGCCAGGTGCGCATATGAAACTAAACAGTTTGGTTTTGATTCTGAGCATAGTGCCCAAATCGCAACCAAACTGTTTAGTTGCATGTGCGCGCCTGGCCTTAGGGTATTCATGCAAAGAGATAAACTTTCGCTTTGCAGAAAAATATAACTTTCCGCAGGACCTTTGCATGAACACCCCTTAAAAATACTTGTGAAATGTCACACCAAACACACCACAATTGTCTTTTCTACATTTATCAGGCTTATCTTTACGCTTTGTGCATAAAATTGATGAGATAAATTTATCAGATCTGCAGAAAAATATTCCCATACAAATTTTGACAGTTCGTTTCTGTGGATATTACAGGGTTTTCCGCGGTTGCATGAATACCCTTTTTGGATTTAAATTAACTTTAAATACAGATTTATTTAATCCAGATTTATTAGATCCATTTCCATATTTTTCTTGGCCACACGAGTAGTACATATATTAACTGTCAAATTGCTATTTGTATTTGCCTCTATCGCTGCAAGGCAAGTTAGGCGAAAGTTTCGTTGTCGTTTCGAAGAATTCGCGTTGGTTTGGTAATGCCTGATGTATTCGTTTTTTTCTTCGCTTGCTTTTTTATTAAGTTTTTGCATCCATTTTCAATTTAAATTTTGACTTTGTAGTGGGTTTCAAGCTCAAACAGAGACAGTGAATAAATTATGTTCATCGCGTACAACGCATCTGTACAAAAAATACATTTTCATACTTGCGGTATTGCACAGATATAGGGTGTGTACACAGATTTTAATGTACACAGGCGAGAAACTCAAGCTTGCGGAATTGTGCTCCAGTGAAAGGCTCCTTGAATCCACGACACAAAATGCACATGGTATGCCTGTTTGGTAACTAAAACTTTCACCAAGTTTCCTAAAACTCCGTTTTTTCCTATGGGTTTTGACAGCAAATTGTGTGCAAAATTTTGAAAATTTTTGAAAAATTTCACGTTTCCAAACAGACCTAGTGCTAGCAAACCCTTGCAAATGCAAACAGCTTCCAATTAAACTCACCATTCATCCAATGCACAAACCAATTTGAACTACAACATACTTCACACATCTCTAAATACTCACCATTGTCCTGTCATTGGCTGCCACTACTGCCATTTTTCAATTTTATTTTCGATTTTTGTGTGGTTGACTAGACGCGCTTCTCTTCTCTTCATTCTTCAAAATGTTTCGGCGTGTTTCTATTTCTACAATTTGTTTGTAATTTTTTATCAAACCGCAATATAATAAACAATATACCTGTGCCACTAGTTGTTTATCTTTTGAACAAATTGAACCATTCAGGAAATCTTTTATATTGTGCCTCAGTAATTGAGAAGAAAACAAAAGAAAATGCAAGCCCACAGCAAGAAAAGAGTTTGCTATTACTACGATAGTAAGTATATTTCTTCAGTTTATTTGTGAAAAATTAAAGTTTCTTCTGTGTTAACAAGTGTAATGTGAACTTTCATTTAATTTTTCATCAATATTTTGTCATAAATTGCATTAAACGCCGACGCTTTACTTCAGTTCAATTCAATTACCTAAATTCAAAATTTTAAGCCGACTGTCGAAGCCCTGAGTACACTTTTTCTACTGCCATCGGAGTTGACGTGCAAAATTGTTCCCGCATTTTGTCTCTTTCTACGGTAGCATGTTGATTTTATATGGGATGTCTGCGTGCACAGAAGCGGACAGTCGATTTAAAATTTGAAAATGGGAAAAATTCTTTTGTTCCGAATTTAAAATATTTACTTTTGCTTGCAGGTGACATTGGCAATTATTATTATGGACAGGGACATCCCATGAAGCCGCACCGCATACGTATGACACATAATCTTCTTTTGAACTATGGACTCTACCGAAAGATGGAAATTTACGTAAGGAAAAATTACATTTTCGACACCATACCTAATAAGAAATAAAAACGTTTGTATGAACATATTAAACCATTTATACAAACTATTGACGGATGCATAGTATAATTTTAAGCCTTTTTTACTTTTGCAATGTAGACTGCAGTTTCAAAAACATCAATCACAGATAGGGTATGGATGTCCGTCTGGGACCTTTACAAAACAAATCATTTTCCGTCCAGTTATTAAAAATAGAGTCTGCCTAAAAGCACGTAGTTCGTGTACGCGAAATTAGTTCTCATACATAAACCCCCTTGCTTGTACAAGGTTGGTTATATGCAGTTTTTTTTTTGGATTCAAAGAAGCCTCACTGTATATATACCTCGCTGTTTAGGTATGAGAACTAATTTCGCGTACGCGAAACTACGTGCCTTTAGACAGTGTCTTAAAAATACTAGACACTACTTTCAAGAAAATAGTTTGTTTATAGTTTGACCTCAACAATTTAATCAAAGAACAAATGTAATTTGTAGACCTAAACAAAGTTTATATTTATACCTATACCACGTGTTTTATAAACTGAAACATCAGTTTTATTCTTCAAACCCAGATATGGTCACATTTTTACCACAAATATAACATGCAGGAAAGTTTGACATTCATAACTACATAAATTTTGTATTCCCTGTGAATGTATGAAGCCAGCAGAATATAATTCTATTTTTTTTTTAACAAATTATATTTCATTGAAATTTTGTTTAAATTTCTTTTATATAACTTCCGTTGCATTAATTTTACAGAGACCTCACAAAGCCACAGCTGACGAGATGACGAAATTTCACTCGGATGAATACGTACGTTTTCTGCGATCAATTCGGCCCGACAATATGACCGAGTATAACAAGCAGATGCAACGGTTCAACGTCGGCGAAGATTGTCCAGTATTCGATGGTCTGTATGAGTTCTGCCAGCTATCGGCTGGTGGCTCTGTAGCCGCTGCGGTCAAGCTTAACAAGCAAGCATCAGAAATCTGTATCAACTGGGGTGGTGGTTTGCATCATGCCAAGAAGTCTGAAGCCTCTGGATTTTGTTATGTAAACGACATCGTCTTGGGTATTCTGGAGCTGCTGAAGTATCACCAGCGTGTTTTGTACATTGATATCGATGTCCATCACGGTGATGGCGTTGAGGAGGCGTTTTACACCACAGATCGTGTTATGACAGTGAGTTTTCACAAATACGGAGAGTATTTCCCCGGCACAGGCGACCTGCGGGACATTGGCGCCGGTAAGGGCAAATACTATGCCGTAAACATTCCTCTGCGCGATGGTATGGATGACGAAGCATACGACTCGATATTCGTTCCAATCATTTCAAAGGTGATGGAGACCTTCCAACCTGCCGCCGTCGTATTGCAATGTGGAGCTGATTCGCTGACTGGAGATCGTTTAGGATGCTTCAATCTGACCGTCAAGGGCCACGGAAAGTGTGTAGAGTTCGTGAAGAAATATAACCTGCCGTTTCTGATGGTCGGAGGTGGTGGCTACACGATTCGTAATGTTTCTCGCTGCTGGACGTATGAGACTTCAGTGGCACTAGGAGTAGAAATCGCCAATGAACTGCCGTACAACGATTACTTTGAGTATTTCGGTCCTGACTTTAAGTTGCACATAAGTCCAAGCAATATGACAAATCAGAATACCAATGAATACCTCGAGAAGATAAAAAATAGGTGGGTGTATTCGACTGGGTGTAGGTGTATGTCCTCAAAATTTATTGAATATTTTTTTGTTAGGTTATTTGAAAATTTGAGAATGCTGCCGCATGCACCTGGCGTCCAAATTCAAGCAATACCAGAAGACGCTATCAACGACGAGTCCGAGGATGAAGACAAAATCGATAAAGACGAGAGACTGCCGCAAAGTGACAAAGACAAACGCATTGTTCCTGATAATGAGTTCTCAGATTCAGAAGACGAAGGTGAAGGTGGCCGTCGTGATCAACGTTCGTTCAAGGGACAAAGGAAACGACCGCGATTGGATAAGGAACAGAAAACAGAAAATTCGGAATCTAAAGACGAAAAGGAGAGTAAAAGTGAGTACGATTTTTAGATGGTTGTATTTTTGAGATCCCTATTTGTTTCTTTATGTTCTAGTGGACACAGCCGAAAGTGAGGAACCAATTAAAGCTGATGAAACAAAAAAGGATTCTAATATATAAGTAGACAACTACAAATAGCAATTTTTATTTCCCGTAGGAAGTCTAATTTATGTATAAAAATAGTATTTTATTTCTGAAACAAGATCCCTAATTAGCATGACAGGGAAATCATTGAACATTTCTTTGTGTACTTTTAGTAAAATAAAAAAAAATCAATTGATTTAAACAAAATAATTGGAGACTATCCTACGTTTTGTATCCTTTTTGTTTGTTTTCTCAGGACTGGAGTATTTACTGAGCAAGTTTTAACTGCTTTGAACTATGAAATATGGTTTGAAATCATTCAATTCATTTGCTGTTACTCCTTCATATTCGTTTTTACTTGATCATTAAATTTATAAACTAATTCTACTGTTTTGCTTATATTTATATTTGTACTTATATTTGTATTTGTATTTATTTATACTTATATTTGGTCCAATGTAGTTTAGCCGTAACGGGTGCCTCTTTTACTTTAACATAGTTTTCTGCCCATCGATCGAGTTTCCTTATTTTATTAAAGCCATTGCCCACACTCACAAAACTGTATGTATAATTGAAGCATGCGAGCAAGAATTAGATAACTTCATATTTTTAATAATGGGTGATTTTTTAAGAGGTTTAGAACTTTTTTTAAAAAAAAAACACAAAAAATTCGAAAAAATGAATAAAATATTTATTTGAATCGATAGTTTGAACCTTGCAATTTAATGTTTAAAGATAATTTCATGCAAATGTTGACCGCGGCTGCGTCTCAGATAGCCCATCCGCTGAGTCCAATTTTGGCATACTCTTTCACACATATCGGCCGGTATCTCACGAATGAATGCATGGATGTTGGCTTCCAGTGCGTCAATCGAAGCGGGCTTGTCCCTATAGACATTAGCCTTGACATACCCCCACAAAAAATAATCTAATGGTGTCAAATCGCACGATCTAGGCGGCCAATTGACCGGCCCGAAACGTGAAATTAACTGTTCACCAAACTCGCCTCGCAATTGCGCAATTGTTTCGCGTGCTGTGTGGCATGTGGCACCGTCTTGTTGAAACCACATATCATGCAAGTCAAGAACTTCCATTTCGGGCAAAAAAAAGTTTGTTATCATCGCTCGGTAGCGTTCACCATTGACAGTAACGCTGCGATTCGCATCATCTTTGAAGAAATAGGCCCAATAATGCCGCCGGCCCATAAACCGCACCAAACAGTGGCTTTTTCGGGATGCATTGGTAGCTGTTGCAATGCTTCTGGCTGATCTTCACTCCAAATGCGGCAATTTTGCTTATTTACGTACCCATTCAACCAAAAATGAGCCTCATCGCTGAACACAAGCAGCGCGAGATGAACATTTCGAACCGAGCACGAATTTTGATAGTAAAATTCAATAATTTGCAAGCGTTGTTCATTTGTAAGACGATCCATGGTTAAATTGCAAACCAAACTGAAGCTGTTTGACAGTGACACAAGGTACTAAACACACGTCAGCTGTCAAAACCAGTGTTGCCAAAACCAAACCAGCTTAAAAATCACCCGTTATAAGTCCGTAAAGAAGTTGTACATATGTACGTGTGGAGCAGACGTGAAATCTGTTTATTCGATTTGCTGTTGAACTAAGTAGCAATCTAAAAACAAATTTTTAGTGACCTAGGAGTTCTTACCAATATGGTGATTTTCCACTAAACCAATTTTCCCAAAGCTGTTTAACGAGAATATTTGTTAACTTATAGTTTCTATATCTTTCTATCAATCTAATACAATATACGATACAAAAATAACAACGTCTTTGCTGTGTCGGGAAACACGTAAAAGGAAATAGAAAATGGACTTCTTTGAAAACTCTTAAAAGCTAATTGCGACTGAACCACGCGTCTTAGCGACTTAAAATTGGCACACTGGTCATCTAGAAAATGCCACCATCCCATCTAAGTATCGCAAGATTCCAAATAACAACCTTAAAAAAAATCTGATTTTTTAGGGCCGTAAAGTAGTTGAGCGTTTGGAACAAATGTGAAATCGGTTTATTCGATTTGCTCTAAAAGCCCTAGCAACTTTAAAACAAAATTTTTGTGTTTTAGGAGTTATTTCCTATCAAATATTTTTTTTTCAAAAGACCTTGAATACTTTTGACAATGCCTGAGTTTTTTTACTTGCGATGTATAGTTACTACATTATGTATATATATACATATTTATGTATGTATGTCAAGTTATGGATTCGCAAAAAAAAACCGAACTCGAGATTTTGATAAAACTTGACATTACGATGATAGGGAAGATACAAAAAGTGGGTCTCGCAAAAACGTCCGTCTGTCTGGCTGTTTGGCTGCAGCTTAAATGAATGGCCGATTTTCTTTAAACTTGGTACCTAGCGTTTTTTGGGCAATCCCATCACACGTTTTTTTTCATGTAACATTTTTCATCCAAAAAGGAAGATCATATTTTTCTCAAAATTGGCTCCACGGATTAAAACAAAAAAATTCAATAAATTTTATAAGTTACACACATAAATACATATAAGCTACCGCTTAGTAAAAAAATGGTTCCGAAAAATGGTTTTTGATGGCACCTCCCAAAGAACCTTTTTTTGATTTTTGCTTCTCTTGAGAACGGTTCAACTGAATTTGATCAATTTTTTTATATATTATATAAAATCAATTTTTTTGGACTTTTCGGGTTTAACCAAAAAATTTAAAATTATTGTTTTGAAATTCGATTTTTCCAAAAACGGGTGAAACATTTTTTTTGTGAAATTCAATTTTTAACTCCATTATAATTAAAATTATATTATACTATGAATACAAAAATTAATTTCTTTTAAAAACGCTCCTAAGATTAAAAAAAAAAAAAATTCTCATAAATTAATGGTGTTTTCCATTGGTAAATTTCGATTTCAATTTAAAAATTGATTTTTTTCGTGGCGAATGGAACACATTTTTTCAAATTGATTTATTTTTGTCATTATATTCGTGTAGTTTCGTTTCTGTGTTAATATTTCAAAAAAACTTCATCCCTTGATGCACTTTTAGAAGATAAAGTTGAGCTTCATGAAGTTACCGATTAATTTTAAACTGGTTCCATTTATTATGAGCGAATATTTTTCACATATTTTAAACACAATTTTCACACCTGAAATAAATTATTCAATTCAAAAAAACATATTTGCAAACTGATATCTATAAATTATGTTGGTGTTAGTAGAGGGGTAAATCTGCAGAAAAATTTAGATGTGCAAAATTGATTTTACATCAAAAATAAATCAATTTGTTTTGCCCAATGGAACGCAAAGATGGTCAAAATCGGCTGTTTGACAGATCAAAATCAAAAATAATTGGTTTTATTTTACCAATGGAAAACCCCATAAGATTTATATAAGAATTATGTTTAAAGAAATCAGACGGTGTACATCGCGTTGGGTTCAAAACAGTTTCAGAAGTATTTTAATCAATTCATTTCTGATTTTGTTGATTTAAAACTATTTTCCAGTTTAAAGAATATAATTTCGTTGCATGTATATTAGCCGTGTTCCATTGGGCCTTGCAAAGTACTTTTTAGTACTTCCCAGTAGATGATGAATCGAATGCTTTCATTTTGCCAAAAGTAAAATCTAACCTCAATATCAATTTAATTTCGGTTTTGTTTTCTTATTTTACTTTAAAACTAAAAAAATGACAACAACAATAATCTATTAGGTAATTTCTTTTGATTGGTGATGTCTTTATCTTGTTTGGAAAAATTCTGTTACTAGATTAATGAACTACTTTGAACTACTTCGACCACAGAGTAGAAGTAGATGACTGTAGCCAGAAGTACTTGGCAGTAGATACTGGAGCCCAAAGGAACACACCTATTTTTGCATACCTATATGTGCAACACGGGGCTATATTGTTAATTTTTGTAATTTTATATACTCACACTTCCTGCAACTAAACTTTAAGTTCTGACAAATGGATATAATAAAGGCCTTTGTAACTAATTTATTTCAGACTTTAGAACCACAGTGTGATCGCACATAAGAGCAAGTTCGTGCGATCCAGTGGTACATATTTTTTTAAACATACAGCATAGTCGAGTTGTCAAATAATATCAGTATTTGACAGCAAAACTGGGAAATTTAGCTGAGGCCTAGATAAAGATGTAATTGTGGTAACTGCGATTTCACTACTTTGTCAGATTTCTGATTAGAAATGAAATTGAATTGCAGAGTTTTATTAAATAATTTCATCATGTTTCTATAACTGAGCCATGTCACCTTTTTCCAAAGCTCTACTTCACAGCTTTCATAATCTTTAGAAGTTTATACATCCAGCACAAGTCCTTGTACATTAGATTCCATTTGTAATATTATGTTTTAGAACTGAAATCATCATCCTTCTATAATAGAAGATGGAATGCATTTCAATGGTATAATAAGAACAAAATAAAGCCCCTTTTGTAAACGAAGGACGAACTGCATAAACCAAAGCAATAGTTTAGTGTTCCATATATTTAGCTCCTTGAAAACATACTTACAGCCAGGTTCTACATTTTACTTTCACTCGAAATGAAATTGAAGTCAATCTAATTTCAATTGATATCAATTTCATTTCGAGTGAAAATGAAATGTAGAACCTGGCTGTTAGATCAAAACTATTTTCACATTTAACGACCAATCTAACCTTATAGCTCTATCAACCATTTGATAAACATTAATTCTAAAATAAAATTACCTCTACTTAAAATTATATTTTCCTAAAAACTTAACGATGTTTGAAACTATATTTTCAAAACCCAATAAATTTCAAGGAAACTATATAGCTTTTATAAGAACCTTCCTTCGTATTTTTAATTTACTCATCAAAAATATTAGTTCCTGGTAATAATTCTCAGTTTAAAAATTCTATACATTCCTTGTGCAATATAGGTATTCATCTCAAACCCCTCTTTGTAGGGATATCATAAAACTCACTCATCTATAGAAAGCAACATAATTAGATCTTGAGAAATACGAATTCGTTTATATGTAGCTTTCAGGAAAGTTGTTAAAGTCAGAGACCCGACCATAGAGTACCTATATTACCTAGAGAACCGACCGGTACCCCTCTTGCCTTAAACACCCGCAAATTTTATTTGAGGTAAGTAAGTGAAAACTCTCTTAGTTTACTCTTTTTTCCTTATCCGTGAATCCGTGTGAATGGTGGATATTAAAACAAATTGGCGCATTAGTTCAAAAAGATACGTGTCTAAGGTTTAATTGTGAACAAAGTGGTGGCATTAGCTCAAAAAGGTACGTGTCTACGATTTGCACACCTAAATCGCAGACACGTACCTTTTTGAGCTAAGAAACTAGAGTGCGCTTCCAATTTTCGGTAGGTGTTTTTGTTTTTTTTTTTAAACATAAATATTCAAAAACATTATTTAATTTATTACCCGGGAGCAACAATGACCGATATTCTTCATAGTTTAGGTTGACAAAAGGTTAAAAAAAGAAATTTGACTACGAAATTAATAAATTTCTCAATTTTTGAATTTAACGGATTTTTTTTTGAATCCCTGGGCAGTCTTATCCACCTTATTGAGCACTTTGAGCAATTTGAGCGAAGTCCTTTCAATGGAAGCCATGTTGGTTCGGTCCCATTTAAAATGCATTGGACAACAACCCCATACAAAACTTAATGGGCATTTTCCTCTCAATACAGCTTGTAGGGTGGAAGAGAACGACCGCCTAAGTCGGTTCTCTAGGTAATGTAGGTACTCTATGGACCCGACGTTGAACTGTCACCAATAAAAATCTTTATTCGCTCATTCACCACGCTCACTGCATCTTTTCCACCTTTGTAACTACCTTCTACCTTGTTCCAGTGATGCATTCTTCTATGTATGTATGTATGTGTGTGGGAATGTATGTACATATGTATATGCGGGAACAAATATGGATAGAGTAGTTGAGTATTTTACAGGTTGCTGTATCCAACGTTCCGTAAACCTGGTTTTTACGCTGTCAAACGTGTATCTGCATGGTCCTCAAAGCAACATAACTTTAAACTAGAGAATATACTCTTAAGCCTTTTCCCTCATTGTCTCATATGAAGTTCACTAGGACTTACCGAGACAATAACTTTCATTCAACCTGGAACTTGGTTACCTCGTTGTTAACAGCAGCTTAATAAGTCTTCATCCCAAATAACACTCCTCCACTCAGTGTTAATTCATAAATATCTACTCATCCAGCAGCCATTTTTCTTCAGATTGTTATACAGAGTATACCTACCTATTCCAGGAGCTCCGCTTCTTCTGCTGGATGGAAGATTCCTCCCCATCCATAACTCTTCTTATAAATTAATGATTACATCAAAATAGTAATAAAACAATTTTTAATTAGCGTCGTCGTCGTCATCGTTCGACTAACTAAGAAAACTGCATTGAAAAAGAAGATGAGAACTTTAAAGATTCTGTTGATCTATGACAATGCAACGTTGATGATAACGGTAGGGGATGTTTACAAAGACACAAACGTATAATAGAGAACCCTCTCGTCCTCGTCTCCTGTCCTTCTTCCGCCAACCAATATCTTTCCGTAAATTTTTCAATTAACATCATCCCTTCGGAGTTGGCTTGGAAATTGATTGTTTATTATCTTCAGAACTCCGCATAGTGAAGTGCAGACAGACACCAAATGGCAATAAGCTACTCAGTCAGCCAGACGGGATCGGGATTGCACTAAATAAGCAAAAGAGAAACGGTAAACGGAAGTGGATTGAAGAGGAAGAGGAGCAAGACAAGATATCTTAATTCTTAACGCTTAAGGGTTTGCCATCCATGGAATATTAAACTGCATTGCATTAAGAATTTGCCAGCTAAATAACTTTTGGACAGTGTTGCCGAAACACTTCCTAAACTATTGGAGCCATTTCCAAGATTTATTTTCGTTCATTTATTTTTAGTTGCTGAATTGTGTTAAATAATAGGTTTTATTTTAGTTAGTTATGCGCTAGTAAAACGATTACAGCTGTGTTAGCAATGAAAATATACAAAATACGCCTTCGACCCGCTCGTAGGTTCACGACTTGGTTGCGGAAATATTGAATTATTGTGGGATACCTTCATTGATAGGTAATATGTATCTCCTGGATAACGAAAATTTAGTTTTTAGATTGCGAGGGCTCTAAGATAAGCTGCAAACCGAGTAAACAGATTTCATATTTAAGCTAGATAGTCTAGATGGTGTAGAATATTTTATCGTTTAGATGACTTAGATGGCCCAAAAATTCTAGGTAGTATATTTATATATAGTCTAGATAGTCAAGATGGACTAATTGGTTTAGATGGTGTAGATAGTCTTGATGGTTAAGATAAGCCAGAAGGTATGTATAGTCTAGATGCTCTTATTTTTAGGGTTTATTTTCTTTTTTATTTTAGAGACAAAGCCAGGTAATGTAAACAGACCACTAAAGTGTAAGTTGTAATTGTACTTATGTATGTACTTACTTTCTTAGTTTCTAAAATAAATGTTGTGCTCTAGTCACTTATAAAGTCAGACTAAACTGTTTGGTAATGGTCTAAAGTTTTAAGAGTTGTAAAAAATAAATTTTGTTTCAATGGTTTGTTAACATTGCTGACATACTTACGATTAGGCATCACCTCCATACAAAAATTTAACCTTTAGAAAAACATACACTAACTTTAATATTATTCAATACAAATATTGTTTTATTAACCTAATAATTGAAAAGGATTCAAATATTACAACAACAGCTATGCATATAACTTTTGAAAAACTAAACAATTAACTAAAACAATATACCTACATTTTTTTTTCTTTCGTAACAATAAGAGACTTCAGCCTCGATAAGGACGGAAAGTTTCCATTAGGCACTCTAATCTAAGGAAAGAACCGATTCTATGCTATTCCGATTCCTGGGCTCCAATCGTGGCCCACCTAGGTAGCTTATTGGATTCGAAAATCGTCGATGGGATTCATCGATGAAAACTGGCGCTGCATTTATTTTGGGATTTGGCTTTGTGACAAACGGAGCTATTGCTATATTGGATATTTCAACAGTAGACTCATTCGGTGATGGTATTTCGGTTTGATGTTGACTAAGTGGACTCATAGAACCGCCTAGTGTCGAGAGATCTTCTGTGGATGCTAAAAATAATGGTGCAGTTTTTTCAGTTGATGGCAGCAGCATTGTAAAATGGCTATTTGGCGATTTCCGATCGATTATTGTGTCCAGCATCAGTGAAGTGTCATCCTGTGGTAGCACAGTTTTAGCGGTTATCAGGAGTAAATGATTTTTGTTTTGTTTCTAAGAAATACTTTTGTTCTTATGATTGCTAATCAAAAAAAATGATTGAAGGACAAAACGGCATTAAAATGATGGACCCAAATAAAAGAAAAAAAAAAGAAAATAAAAACAATAAATAATGAGCAAATTAATCAAACTGACAACACAAAAATGTAACAACTAATAATTGTTTTATTTTTAAGAAAATGAATAAATTATACAAACCACGCATTGGACGGATTTAAGCATTTAAAAAAAATTCAGCAGGTATACAAGTATAATAAATACAACAATAAAACTAATATATATTATGGTTAAATGATATTTCTTGAAAATCTTTTATATTCCATAAATAAATAACTGTTTTGTACCTACGTTCCTGATATGCGTTTTCACAGGATTTGGCACTGATTTTTCGTGAATGTTCTATCAAAGCTAGTCGATCTTGCAAAAAACATATGTCGTACTCTCTAATACCTCCCAGCCTTAGGCACACACATATGACACACAGGTGCATTATGCTATGAGAAATGGTTATTTACACCTTTGATGCCAGTTGTTTCCCTTTAGAATTACAATCTGTTCATTCGAAAAAATCACACTTTGTCACACAAGCAACAATAGCTCGTCACACATGTAACAATTTCAGACTTATTTCTTATAGACAATTGAAGATCAATTTAAAAAAAAAGTATTAACGATAGGTAGACTTCGAACAACGGCTTTAAACAAGAACTCTGCGGGTGCCCGAAGTAGGCGAACGAGCATAAATGGTCCTCTTATGATATTAATTACAATTTTTCTGGGCCCGCACTTGGTTTGGTTTTACGACTGCTTTTTGGGGTCGTTTTTTATAGTTTTGTTTGACTCGTGACTTGATGTCGCATAGCTGTCACATATTTATTATTGCTGTTGTTTGGGTTTGGTTCTGCTAGTTTTTGGATTTTATCTGGCAATATTTTCAAGCATCCATTCTCGTAAATCATAATATCGTTTTATGTCATGACTATCGTTTTCTTGCGGGTATCGTTTTTTTGCCTTTCGTTTTGTTATTCATAATACGGGCCCTGTAGCAGAAACTACACTTTTTCGATGGTTTCTCGTATGTCAAATTCAAATCCAAACTCAGAGTTACTCTAACCTGGTCAGGTTTTGAGATATTCTCGTTCAAAAATGAGAAAAGTCTTTTTCTTTACTATTTTAACGTTAGTATACCGCGAATTATTTTTTTTAGCATTAGCTCGTAAGCTAGTTTGAGCAGCAAAAATAAGTAAAATTTTTGGCTCAGTACTTCGTAATTCTCCATCAGCACGCTTTTTTTTTATCTGCTCACTTAATTGGCAAAGTCTTTGGGGCATATTCATAGTCACTTTTAAACTCCAGTTTATCTTAGACCTGGGTTTATCCTATTTAAATAACATTGAATAAACCCCAGTCTAAGATAAACTGGGGTTTAAAAGTGACTATGAATATGCCCCATTGAAGTAATGAATAGGAATATCACTGAAAAATTATTTTTTTTTTAGAGGAAACAACCGTTTTCTCAGTCGGTTTGAACGATTAAAGAGAATTCAACCTCTAAGAACTTTTTATCAGTAATTTTTTGTTTCCTTGCGAAATTTGAGTAAATACAAGTTGCACAATGTAAAATGAGAAATAGATTTTAAAAAAGTTAATTGGCAAGTCAAATTACGGCTTATTTAATGTAGGTACCTTTGTATAGGTATGTTAATTTACTACTAATTGCTTTTTAAAAGCCCGAAAATGTTACAAGTATTGAAAATTAAATGTTTTCTTAAGAAAACAGTTTGCCAATTTTTGCTTTTATAACACACTAGCTGACCCGCCCGGCTTCACACGGGTAGACAAACCTAAGCTTCGCATAAAATTACAAATTTTGTAATTGAATACTACTTATACTGAGTTTTGACCCACTTTACGTTATGAATTTTCGTAATCAAAAAATTTTTTTTTTGTTTATTCTATTTCACTCTATAAATATAAAATTTTTAAAAATAACCTTTCCAACACAAACAGAATTTTTGAAATCAGATGCCACTTTTCATTTTGACCCCATTTCACTCTATAAATTCTGAAAAAATCCCTGAGGCCATCCACTAATAAACAACCTTACAATTACAAATTAAACCAGATTTTATTTTATTTTTACTCCCTAAACAAAATTTAAAACAAAATATCCCTAAAGCTACTTCCTTAGAAAAACCTTTTACAAAAAAGAATTTCCTAAATCAGACAATTTCTTATTTTTACCCCATTTCATCCCACAAATAATAAAATTTGAAAAAAATATCCCTCAAACCATTTCCTAAGAAAAAATTTTCAAACAAAAAAGAATTTATTTTTTTAATATTTTTTAGTGAAATTTTTGAAAAAGTTGAATGTTAGATATATATCAGAGAATACCTCTTTGTTGGTCGTTATGACGATAAAATGAAAGATTAATTCATTCGCTTTTTCCCAACGTTTCGACGGTGGTTGCCGTCTTCTTCAGTGGATTTTTATTTATTAAAAAAGAAGCAATTACATAAAAGTCTAAATGTATGTAGAGCGGTAATGATATACACTTATGTACATAAACTTGAACAATAGTCCAATAAGTACATTCAAGTTTTGGATCAACTGTTGGAAACTAAGGAGCAGTACACCACTGTGATGTTTTGTATGTCTTGTTTAAGGTTCATGTTGTTTTTGTTATTGATTATGTGTACTAACGTGTAGCGTTTGCAAGTGTGTTTCTCCATTGCCAAAAGCTCCACACCATCAAAGTCCAGTTAGTGGCCACTTTCAATGCTGTACAAAGCCAGTGCCATCTTTTCAGCATTTTTCGAACGAATGTCCAATTTGTGACCCAACCAACAAAGCCAATGAGAATCATCTTTAATTATTCTTAGATACACATCGAAAAAGAATTTCTTGAAACGGACAATTTTTTATTTTTAGCCCATTTCATCCCACAAATAATAAAATTTATTTGAAAAAAATATCCCTCAAACCATTTCCTAAAAAAAAATTTTCAAACAAAAACGAATTTGTTTAATCGGACACTTTTTATGTTTACCCCATTTCACCTTATAAATAAAAAAAAATATTCTTTAAGCCATTTCCTAAAAAAAAACCTTTCAAACACAAAAAAAAGAATTTCTTAAATCGGACAATAATTTTATTTTTACCCCATTTCACCCTACATGTAAGAAAAGTTGAAGAAGAATATCCCCAAAGCCATTTCCCAACCGCCTACAGCGCCATTTGTTGAACGGTAATTGAATTAAACTGACAAACGAAATTTTCGCTTACAGCGCCACTTGCTGAGACTTTTTCGACTTTTCTTTTTCCTATACCTTCCCTGTACAATTACGAACAAACCCGTAGAAGGAAGTACCCAATTTGGTTCAGTCGTTCTCAAGTTTTAAGCATCCGAACGCACCACGATTCATTTTTATATATATACACAGATAGATTAATTAATAATAGAAAACTAAATACCTACCAAAGCTGGTAAAAATAATGGATTACATTTTTAAAACATTTTTGATTGGCTAAAAATATTCTTTGAATTTGTTTTTTTTTTTGAAAAATTAAAAAATATTGTTAACTGACAATTTTAAAAACTACTAATTAATTGAATACAACAAATAACCTAAAAAATAAAGCAACAAACAGACAAAAATGGACCCTAAAACGTGGTTGCGAAGATAAACTAATTATTGCTCTGATATATTTAAGATAATATTTTGAAAAATAAGAATTTGTAAAACTATTTAATTACTATAATTAGCCAAAACAAGTTGAATAATACGAACAGACGGAAAAGGAAAAAAAAGTGAGTATTTAAAAATGTTTTAACCAATTTTTATTTTTTTACAAATATAAGTCGATTTTTCCAACTAAGTTTATTCACGTTATTTAAATAAAAATTGAAAAAGCATTTGGAGCTAAAGCTAAGCACATGTGTTTTTATAATTGTATTGAGAAAATATTCTTAAATTTTCCCGTTACTCAGATCTGCTTAACTTTTGCCCCAACAGAAAATATGAAGTAGAACGTAACACAAAGTCTTCTTTTCATGTATCGAATTATTAAATACCTGCTAGAAATACTATTTTCAAACTTAAAATACATAATCTACATACCTTGACCTAGATGTGACATTTTAAATTAGCTATAATTTTAAATTAAATAGGTATCATAAAAAAAAGGCAACCTTTTTTACACTTTTTAAATTATCGATTTGCACCACTTTAAAGACAAATTTGATAGACCGACTACCCTTCATATACAAATTATCGTTAAGTTTCAGAGACCAAAATAATTGTTTTAAAATTCGTCGGTGTTGTTTAACTTTCGCATTTTTCAAACCATTTCCCAATCAGAAAAGTATAAATGTGTCATTTTCCGCATTGCGATTACATTCTTCTCAAAACTAAACGCTGACAATTCAGTTCACCTAATCAACATTCACAATACCCTAAGTTGACCAATTTTCAAATCACATTTGAACTGCAATAGTTACACTCTCATTTCCTTTAATAAAAGTCTTGACTCTTGAACAATTATCTTATCAAAGTTAAGAGGCAAAAACAAAGTTCAATGAATTGCGATTAAATTCTGACATTATATTATAAAGTTGACTAGTCAAATTTGCGTCCAATGCAGAATATGCACATGTTTACTTTCCTTGAACCTACCCATTTTCTGAAACGGGTAGGTACCATTTCCTAAGGAGGTCAGAATGAGTGATTTTATATTTGTTACCTCCTGGAAATCCTTTTCAGTTGGATATTTAAAATAGGAGTGATGTGATTTGAAATAAAGAACAAGATGATTTCTTGGAAAATATGGATTAGTGATTAAGTGGTTACCCGATGATTTTAGTACCTAACGAAAATAAAAGGTCTTGGGTCGCCGTCCCTACTCCCCAAGCGTTAGTAAAACAAAGTACGTAGTTGTTGTTTTTGATAAAAAAACCTTCCAGGCTCTTGTTCTTTATTTTATGAAATATACATACATATATATATTATATAATTTAATTATATACCCTCGTACTCATATTTCGGGGCTATATTCCATGCCTACGTTTTATTAAAACGACTGTTATTAAAACGTGCTACAAATTAAAATCGATCTAATATCATATTTTAAGATATAATCAAGGCTTCCAACTCCACCTGGCAAGAACTCCTGTCATAACTCAATTGGCTTGGATTTTTCCCAAAACGTATACCGCAATAAAATCTATATAAAATCTTTTTACGAAGGATTAGGAAGGTACCTTACCTACCTATGTGTACCCAATACAGATCTAGTGAAAGATTGTTCTTAATTTCTCCAATATCTAAGCCTCAATAACCCAAACTGCTCTAAAAGCCAGAATTATACAGATTTTTCACGTCTTGTAATAATTCCCACGTGTGTATGTGTACGAGTATGTTTGTAGGTAGATATCGGTAATTTTTATTTACATTAATAAATTCGATTTGGTTTTTACTATACCACTGTGGCGTGATGTGTCGGTGTAATTCGATGGTATGTTTCCAATTAAGACTGAGTTCATTCAGAAAGTGTTTGTTAGCATTTGGTGGGCTCTATACCTATAAGCTTTTACCAAAACAAAACGAATCAAATGAACATAGGTACATATCTATATACACTATATGAATACTATAGATAGGTATACAAACTCTATACCCAACATAAACATCTAACGGCACATAAGTCCCCGGGATAACCACATTTCATACTAACGTGTAAATTTATCGTGATTGTACCTTAAGTTGTTTTTATTGCCCTTCTAACATTTACTCGTATAAGAAGGTATAGGTAGGTAGAGTTAGATATTATATCGTGGTTCATATATGATGGCAAACAAACAAAATCCTTTCAGCCAGCCAAGTGGGTAGCATTACATTACGTTGTCGTATACGTAAGCTCCATGCAGAGGTTTTATTGTTCATTTATGTACAAAAAAAAACAAATAAAACTAAGCACGTACAGGGTGTTATGGAAGGCTGCGAAATGATAAGTGTGTATAGGGTTGTCATGCTGGAAGTCTGGGTTCGATCCCCAGCCTCTTTCGAGGAAGCGACAAATCTCCAAGAGTATCCCTTGTTATGATTAAGTGCTTCTAACTTTAGTCATTCGGATTCGGCTGAAAATTGTAGGTCCCCTCCATTCCCTCCGATTAATGATTGGTTAATAGTTGCAAGTCACTGGGCCCTGGCTCTCCACGATTGTAGTAAAATGCTAAACATACCTCTTGTGGTTGGTCCACGTTATTTTATACGTTATTAATAGGTATTATTGGTGACATATCGACATAGTAACTACCTATTAGAGTTGGGACATAATGATTACAAAAATAAGTCAATTACAATTACTTGTAATTGAAATCTGCAATCACCTTTCAATTACTAATTACATGTAATTAAATAATTTTAATTTCTAATTACATGTAATTGAAAATCGTCAAACAGCATTAATGTAATTAATTTTTTTTTATCAATTACATTGTACGTGATATTGCACAAAAGGTTTCCTGATATCGCTAATAAACCTGTTAGTGCATCAGACTCGTTGAAAGTCTTTTTTCTTTTGCGGGAATTGTAGCTACTCCTTGACAACAAAACCTCAACGACACTTACTTTGACTTGTTAGTGATGTTGTAGGTTACCCAACTGTTCTGCTAAAAGTACTGTCAAATTATCAAATTATCATTAACAAGGTTTACTTTCCATTTATAAAGAAGTTCAAAATGAATATTGGTTTAGTTTATTACTTAAAATGCCTTTTAATTACATTAATTGTTATTTTTTATTCATTTTAATTAATAAAAAACATGTAATGAATTATAATCCAAGAAATCAATTACCTTAAATGTAATTAACACAGTGATTTCCTTCAAGTACTTGCAAAAAACCCATTACTATTTTCAATTACATGTAATTGAATTTTTTCGATTACAAGTAATGGAAATGTATGTTTTATTCAATTACTAATTACTTGCAATTGAAATGAAAGTTGAAATAAATTACAATAAGTAATCATTATTTCCCAACACTGCTACCTATATGATACTGTCGTCGTTCCAGTGAATGGTCACACGACGCATTTTGTTACAAGTTTCGAATACAACGATAAATCAATGGAAAACCTAAAATCTTAAGAATTTGAATTGGTGTCCGTTATAAAAAAAATAAGTGGGCGCTATATGACCCATTTACCGTTTTTCTGATTCCTTCTATCTTTATCTAGCACTTTTCGCTCCTCTTTTTTTGAGAATTGCAATGTTGCTGCTTATTGCCCTCGGTGACGGTTATGAGGATTATCAAGGCTTAACGCATTTCTTACAAAACTCTTCGCTGTAGCTTGAGTCGCCTTTCGATTTACTGCCTGAACAAATTGGACAGCCTCATACAAATGCTGAGGTAGAAGCTGTCATGTAAGGAGCGTATGGTGCATGCTAGTGGAAGAGGACTCAACTTTCTTAACCGAATTGGCTGGTGAAACTTGTTAGTTGAGACCCAGTTCGACACAAGACTGTAGCTGTGTAGTCCCACCTTAAGCAATCAAAGAATTTCCGCCTGATTTCAAACAAAATTAAATGATAATTTCCCCGGAAAAAATATCGATCAAATTTATATTTCAAATTAAATGATATAAATGATAGATCATCATCGCCCACAACAAGTAATAGTGGGTCAAATCAGCCAATAGAGAAATGGGTCTTTTATAATTATGTATAGTATCGGATTAGTCTAACCGTTCTAATAGGACTCAATTGTCGGCATGCGGATGGAGGGAAGTCGTAGAGGAGCGTTGCGGTGTCCCGACGAGGGTACAAAGTATTCAGCCTTATTTTGAAATTCACTTTAATGCGAAAGTTAGTCGAATTCGAATAGTTTGTATTTTGAGTTTCGAACGAATCGAAAGTTCACTTTATCAAACGAAAGTTCATTTTTTGTTGAAAACTAAGCAAATTTTGACTTTCGAATCAAATGTCATTTATTTGACTTTAAAAATTTTCTGGCTAATAGTTAGATTAAAAAAACATGTGAGCTCAAATATTTTTGTTGAAAAATAAAGAAAATAAAATACTTTTCTAAATTATTTGTTGACATTTTAATTAAAGGTCGCATTCCAATTGGACTAAACGGGAGCAGAAAGAAGTTCTCATCAAATTGGTGGAAGAAAATCCGGAGATAGCCAAGGGATTTTCAATCTTGAATGGATTTGATGCATCCATTATCCTTCTCCTCCATATCTTCTCTTCGCCGCCGTCTTCACTTCTTATAAATAAAATAATTGCCATCTGTTTTTCTTGAAATTTAAACAATAAACTCTCGCTCATGAACTAGCAAATAACAATGATGTACTAGTATTTACAAATAACAAAAAAATACCGGCGATGGATTTTACTTTTTTTGTTTTGTTGAAAATTGAAAAGTGTGACCAGGTGTGTATAAAGTAAAGAGAGACTTTGAAGTTACATGTTTTTCTTTGTTAGTCTATTTTAAACACAATTAAATTGACATGAAAGCTAAAAAAAATCTAGTATTTAACTATTCAAAAGTTTTAAATTTATTTTGTTACACTTACCATACTATTTTCTAAATGCTCCCAAATTTTAAAATTCCAGTTTTTATTGATGTTTTTTTTAATAGTTAACTTTACCGGGCCTTTAACATTACTTATCTAAGCTTTATTTTTCTCAAATGAGAACGCATTATTTTGACCATCATTTTTATAAAAACAAAAATTCTTCGAAAAAACAGCTTGGTCACACTAAATTAAATAGAAATGTCATTAAATGTCAAAGAGCTGATGTTCATTTTAGCCATTCATTCGATAATGAATACATTCATTCGAATCTCAAAATAAGGCTGATTGAAACAAGATACTGAAAGCATCTAATAGTCGAACCTTAAATCTAGAACACCCTATACACTTTACGTATAACTGTATAGGAACATATTTCTGGTGATTTGCTTTAATGGAGTGTTTCCGGGGCACGTCATATAATATTAAATAATGAGAACTGTACATTGTGTCCTTCTTGAGCTCTCGGTTCCGGATGGTTGAAGGACCAACAACAAAAAAAACGTCCACCATCTTGAATGTCTTACGTTCGTTAATTCAAAAGTCTCCAATATCGCAAAAATGTAACCTATATAAGGTTTATGCGAGGACAAAAACATCCATTTGAATAATTTTTTTTTTAGATATAAATATTTAAACTCGTGTTACACTTGACAGGAAATGCAAAATTCAAAAAAAAAAAAAACAAAATAAACAACACACAAAAGAAAAAAAAAACCTATTTCTTCATAACGTCCATTAAAAAACGCACACACACACTGACACACACAGAGCCATTTGAGCTCTACCATCACCATTCACACACAAAGGAACAACGGAAATAACGGAAAAACAAACGAAAAATTGTGTTCACTACTTAAAAGCCATTAACTTTTGTGTAAATATGAGTCCTTCAAGTGCCAATCTGTTGAGTGTTGTAACATTAAATGCTCTCTGCCTGTTGCCGCTTTGAGTGACGAACCGTATTATGGCTGCCGACAATGTGATTGGGAAGGGGCAGTGGTGGCACGGGCACGGGCACGGGCCTGTCGCTGTTCAGTGTACACTGTACAATACATAGCTCGATGTTTGAAAATTGAAAGTTCTCAATCCCGAAGTTGTGCTACTTTTGCTCTCATTGTTTGTTTGCATTTTATGTTGCTCTGCTATAGGAATAGGAATATGAACTGTGTGTTTGTTGTTTTTGTTGTAATAGGTCGAGGAGGCCATCCATGATGGCTTTTTATTGTATATTTTAAAATGGGGGCAGGAAATGTCAAACTTGAACTTTAAATAGACACTCTATGCTTAGAATAGAATAGCATTCTTTTGAAATAATGTAGGACGAAGAGAGAATATAAAAAAAATAAAATGGTTGCCGTCACTTTACTCGAACTCTTGGCAATTAGAAAAGTGAATGATTTCACCATTCAAGCTGAATGCTGAATTGCTGAATAGGTCTGTTAATGATTGTTGAATGATTCATGTTAATGCCTTGGCGAATCTGGGTTAACTTGTGTTTGTATTGCAGGGATTAAAAAGCGTTCAAGGTTCAAGGACATCGTTATATTTTATATGAATGATTTCGATGATTTATTTATGTTGAAGTAGGTACATTATATTTGAGTGTTTTTTTTTTAACTTAATACCACTTATAATCTATTGATTAGGTACACAGGAAAAGTTCCATAAATATGATTTGAGGATTGGAAAAAATCGATGTCAGATGGGTATAGATGGGATATATGAAATTGAAATAACATTTCTCAAATGTTTTCCATTGGTTTTAGAAACGGTAAATAAATACTTTAGCAGTGTTATATTTTTTTAAGGAAGAGCGGACATTCTTATAGTGGTAAGTGGTACAGATTTCAGGCTGAACGTCTGCTGTGAGTGCGAAACTGTTTCGTAGCTCAAGTTGAAGTTGCAGTTGTTGTTGCAGTTGCAGTTGCCGATGCAGTTGCAGTTGCAGTTGCAGTTGCAGTTGCAGTTGCAGTTGCAGTTGCAGTTGCAGTTGCAGTTGCAGTTGCAGTTGCAGTTGCAGTTGCAGTTGCAGTTGCAGTTGCAGTTGCAGTTGCCGTTGCAGTTGCAGTTGCAGTTGCAGTTGCAGTTGCAGTTGCAGTTGCAGTTCTTAGGTGATATTGTGGTATAGATTAAATCTCAGAATTCCGGCATGGCAGTCCAACGTACTAAGTTTAAGTCCCAGTTTTTCAGTGGGGAATAAAACCAGAGTTAGCTAACTCCAAAGAACTAAATTAACCTACAGTTAACTGAGAAAGCAGCTTTTCGGTGGAGAATTCATGCGGAACGACTAAAAAACTCGATGGCTGAAACATCAAAAGCATCTGTTCAGTTAATCCTGAGTTAACTCACCAAATTTGATGAGTTAACTCGGGCTTTACTTAAATCTCGCACTGAAAAACTGAACCTTAGTAATTAAAAGCAATAACCATTATGTAACTAAATTAACCGATGTGCAAATATGAAAAAAGAGATTAATTCTTAAATGTTAATAGGGATTTATTATAATTTGAAATTTAAATAATTCTTAACTTATCAGAAAAACAGAATTACCCGCTTAAATGCCAACTGACCTTCTATTAATTGATTTTCCTTACTAATTGAACTAGATAAGTTGATTTTCAGTAAATTGACCGAAAATCTATGAAACAAAACAAATTGAAGTAATTCGGAAACACGAGAAAAGATGTATAGGAAATATCATCGAAATGCCATCCCGAATAGAATCATTTTTTTTCCACATAAAATGCAAGAATTGATTAAAAAAAAAAAAGAACTTGGGCCCTCAAGCTGTGGGTTAGCTTGAGATAGGCACAGCTTTGAAATTAGATCGCGTAAAGCACGTTATAATAAGACTCCTGTTGGTTGTGCCGATAGCCGATTAAGCATTCAGACAAAATGTCCGGCGCAATAAGCGGTTAATACTGTATGTACGCCATTACATATATACCTATGTACATATAGTACCTAAAAACTGAGTTAAAAATCCTTAAGGAACTAACATCTTTGCTCCTCTTACATAAAACCCCAGGAAAAGGACAAACTTTTTATAAATTTTCTATAAATGGAACTGACAAGCTAAGAAACAAAAAACACCTTGCCATTTTATCCAGAGTCCTTTGCAAAAATAAAGGAAGATAATTCCAAGAGTTTTGCGTGTCCTTGATTCATAAAATGATATAGCGTTTCACCTGGAAATTAACAAAAAAGAAAAGAGAAAAACAACACTAAGTTTTGTGCAAACATTTGTCGTTAATGCTTTTCAAGGGCTTTGGTAAAATGTTGACGAAATTTCTTTCACATAATATTCGTTCATGTTGAAGTTTGGTAGTTTACTTTTGTAATATTACAGTCATGATGACGAGGCTCTGCAGCAGTTAAAGTTGCATTTTTTTTTGTACTCTGAAGTTAAAGTAGGCATCACTTCATGAACAATAAATGCATGCATTAACTTTTATAAAAGCTCCCATAACATAACGAGTGCTCTTTACCGCGCCAACAATGATGGGTGTTGTTGGGTGTCCTTGAGAGTAGGCGAGCAGGTTGATATGTATTGTACATGTAGATGTAAATACATTAATGTACATATGTATAATATATAACCATCTCCAACTGCTTTTGCTGCTGGTGCATAAAACTATTTTTGTTGCATTCGACAATCGTGTGTGTGCACTAATGGAAGTGCATAGCTTGCTTGTACCTTCATATATGTAGCAAGAGAATGCTGTAGTTTTCGTTTGAAATTTAGAGGTTATGTTCTACAAAGGGTATTGTCGGATTTTAGTTCTTTCGCGTGGAAGGTTTTTGTTCCTTCATCTTCTTCCTCTCCTTGGTTCGCTCACTTGTTAACCTAACATGCATTTAGAGAAATCGTCAGAGGCTATATGCCTATAGAGGTTAAGTTGTTTTTGAAATGTAGGCTATACCCAGGAAGCTGCATGTTTTCTGCGTTGAGATGCTGAACGAGCAGAAAGAGGACTCATATACAAGTCACCAACCATAGCCTTAGAGTTTACTAGTTCACGTGTGAACACTTGACATGGATTTTAATTTGTTGCATTTAATTTAGTTTCCTCCCAGACTGTTGGGTATAGTGCTATGTGTTGATGGGTAAGGTGATGTTGATGGCGAAAGGGGCATCAATGGCAGCATAAGAATTATCAAAAATGTCATTCCAAAATGGTGTGACTTTTCAAAAGTGTGCACGTTTAGAATTTAATTTAAAAATGTCTTGCCTTAGCTTTTGGCTTGATTAAATTAATGAAAGAGAACATAGGTTTGAATATTTTGAACATAGTAATGAATGTCGGCATGTCACAGCAGTTTTAAGGAGAGCAACATATGTACATATAAGATGCTTATGGGATCCTCATGTGACACATTTTATACAAACTAAAAAATGCCATCTTGTGATGCTTCATTAAGGTTTCATATTATACGAAACTTTTTTTAATTATAATTTTAAATTCTTTTTTAAAGCAAAATACATTTATTTATATCACAAAAATATATACACACACACGTCGCGTCGTCACGTTTTGAGAAAAAAAAAACGAAGTTCTACTAAATTTACAAAATGCTATGAGGTTCGCCTTACTAATGTCGGACTGCAATGGCCATTTGTTGTGGTTAGGGCATTTTGGGAACGCCTTTGATTTGGTTCAGCTTCAGTTTCAGCTGATGGTGACTTTTGATCATCTTCGGTGTCAACATCGTCAGCACTTTCGTCGATTTTAAATGGCAGCTGATTGACATTATCCTGCGCAACAGGTGGTGGGCCCCAGGACACTTGTCGGCTCCGTGGGCGAGCTGATGGTTGATTGTCAAATTTTACGTGGACCTTTTGCTGGATAAAAATTCAGGAAGATTTCAGGAAAGATTTTTTTTTTAACTTTTGTTATTTTACTAGAGTGTGATAGAGAGAGAGAGAGAGAGATAGAGAGAGAGAGAAAACATGCTTCTTGTGTTGTCGCATTCGATATCTGACAAATGCATCTTTTTGCTAGCTTTCGATAGGAAACGTCATGCATATGTAATAATTAATGTATTTTTAAAAACACATGCTTTATATTTATTAAATACTGTGGATATATTTTTATTTTTCTATTAATAAAATAAATATTTTAATCAAGTTCTCATTTTGAAACACAGTTTTTCTTATAGAGTTCTTTGAAATCAAGAACGTCCTTCTAAATGAACAAAGAAAACACAACTCATAACATAAACTTAAATATCTATAAGACTTTACAACTAAAGGGTGTTTTTTTAGAATAAGGTATACAACTTTACATAAGTTGGCAACACTGTTTTAACTGGCAGCAATTTTGTCAGCTGTCAAGTGATTTATTTCAGTTTGGTTTGGCATTTCAACATGAACAGACTGACCCCTGAACAACGCTTCCCAATTGTGCCCAAATGGGCCCAAAACAAGATTACCGTTGATTCCAATTTTTATAAGCGAATTTTGTTTAGCGATGAAGCTCACTTTTGGTTGAATGGATACGTCAATAAACAAAACTGCCTTATTTGGAGTGATGATAATCCTCAAGTTTATGTTGAGACACCGTTACATCCACAAAAACTGACTGTTTGGTGTGCTTTATGGTTTAGTGGAATAATTGGTCAGTACTTCTTTAAAAACGATGCTGGCCAGAACGTTAGAGTCAATGGTGACAGCTAAAGAGCCATGATTACTGACTTTTTCATTCATCAATTGAACAACCATGATGTGCAGGAGCTGTGGTTTCAATAAGACGGCGCAACGTGTCACACAGCTCGTGCCACAATTGATTTATTGAAGGAAACGTTTGGTAACCGCATAGTTTCACGTTACGGACCAGTGAATTGGCCTCCAAGATCGTGCGATTTAATGCTGCTTGACTATTTTCTGTGGGGATATGTAAAGTCGCTAATCTACGCCGATAAACCCGAAACGATTGACCACTTGGAGGACAAAATTCGCCGCGTTATTGCCGATATACTACAGCAAATGTTGGAAAAAGTCTTCGAAAATTGGACCTCCAGTTTAGACTACGTCCGAGCCAGCCCTGGCGGTCATATGCCAGAAATAATATTCAAATTATTATGCCAGAAGATTATCTTTCAATTAAAGTAAATTTCTTGTCAATTTGAAAAAAAAATCATCTTTGATTTCATCCATTTCAAAGTTCTATACCTCTTAAGAACACCCTTTATAAAAAAACTATGTAAAGTATATAAAAATGTGCAGTAAATTGCCGTGTATAAATAAGGCCTGCGAGTGTTAAAAAAATTTTATTTATATTTTTTTCTTCACAATTAATTTTTCCACATGACACTACACCAAACTTTTGAACTAAATTGTTTTGAATTTCATAGTCACAATATTCATTAAAAAAAAAATATATACAAAATATTGCCATAAACACCCGCCGGGCGCCGCGATGCCACCCAGCATCAATTTAAATTAAATTAATTTTCCAAAAGAAATGATCAACTTTTAAAGCATCTAATTGAAAAATTCTTTCCAGCCTATAAAACCTTTTAACCCCCCGAATTTCACTTCCATTATTATGTACCTTTTCCTTCTTAAACTCCATCCAATCATTTAACAATTCGTGAATGAATTCAGTATAAATAATTAGCATATTCTAACCAAACAAAATACACATTCAAAAACACTCCCTCCCGCACATACATATGTATGTATATGCTCCATTAGCCATTTTTTGCGCAGCAAATTAATAAACTTGCCTCAAGTAATTTTCTTCCCTTAGATGATATATGTTACCCAAAAAAGTTGGTTTTACCAAAAAAAAAAAAAAAAAAAAAAAAAATACCACACTCAGTGAAATAAGGTGAAAGGTATTCGCTTTAACCACATTACCATTACCACACTCGTATTCTCTCAATTTTGCCTCATTAGATCGTGTGGTTAGCACTGCTATATAAGGTGAGGGAGTTTGAGTGTAAAACAGTCAAATCTCTCTAAGCCGCATAGACCATCCATGAGTAAAGCCTCTAAATAAATAAACTGAAAAGAGTTGAAAACAATAACATCATTTTCCATTATTTGTTATTTATAAAATGTCAAGTCTTGAATTCTTGCAGGTTTTGTATACCTTGAATTTTCTTAAAATTTTGTTAAATGTGATATTGTTGTTTGGATTAACCATAATTTTAACAAAATCAATAAGATGTTAATGCTCTAAGAATAAGTTAGCTAAGTTATACACGCAGATTCTTATCCTCTCCTCGTCAACTTGAAGACTTAAAATATGCTTTATTTGCAACTGAAATAAGAATTCAAACAGACGCATGTGAATAGAAATAGACCTTTGGATAAATGAGCGATTCTACTGTAGTTTTACCTCAAGTGTGCGTTTATGTGTGGAAAAAAGGATTGTTTTCATTTAAACGTGTATGATATACGAGTTGTATATGTATATGTATGCCATGTGCACAACATCAAGTTTGAAAAACTGATTTCAACTCGAGATCTCATTAAGACGGCGAATTTCAAAAAGAAAATTTAAAATTTTGCTGAGAGAACGCTCACAGCAAGTCAAAGAACTTAACTTTCTACTTAACCGGGTGTGCGGAGCTTATACACCAAAAGGAATTTTATAATAAAAAAACGAGATTCTATTAAGGTGATATTGCATGTCTGATGTTTTAGGGACAAAATGACGTTAGATGTGTTGTCAAAGTTTCGTTTTAAGAAAAGATAAATGAAGGGGTGTATATATAGCTAGGTTTATATTATATCTTTATTGCCAAAGTCGTTTAAAGATATAAATGATTATATTTTATATCATGCTGTAAAAGTTAAGATGATACACTCAGAGAAAAAAAAAAACGGTGTAAATTGCATTAACTGCGTAAGGTACAATTTTAAGCAAGCAAGTAGTTTGACGAACATCACTATATGTCCAGAACTAATGCAATTTATAATCGGACCAAGTAACTCAAAATAGGCTAATTTGCATTAAAAAAAAATTATATGTTTTAACCATGAAAAATAACTATACTTTTCTGAATAACCCTTAGGGGTTATAGGCAACCTATTTCGAGATCCAGACCTTTAGGCAGCTTTTGGTTAACAGGTGCGGATAGAATTTCAAAATACCTTTTTTAAGATGTATGTATGTCTCGAAGGCTTTCGGAAACATTGAGGAAAAAATCAAGTTTTTTTTCAAAAATCAATAAATCAAAAATTGCTGTCGAAATGTGTCAAAACATTAAAATGAGTGGAAAGGCCTGTTTATTTTCTATTCAGCACTGGTAAAGTAATATCATATGGCTGGGGAGATTCAAACCTATAAGAATATTTTGGTTTTCCGTTTAAGAAAGGTCTTGAAAATATAGTAGACAATTTTGAAAACCGCAACCGATTTCGATGCTCGATTGTATAGGGTTTCGGACAGAAATTCAGCAAAATCGTAAGATCACTTTGGATGAAAATATTTCGAGAACAAGAGAGGCCTATGACACAGAACAAAATCAAAACTAACACTACGATAATCGAGAAGTCCGAAAAAGTGGGTTTCGTCAAGCCGTCCGTCGGTCTGTGCGTCTGTGCGTCGATGCGTCCACTGTAATTTGAGCTAGAGCCTAAACGGGTGGACAGATTTGCATGAAATTTGTTACAGAGCATTTTTATTTTTGTTTTAGCTCATCTAGAACGGGTAGCTGCCATACAAATATTTTGGTTTCTTTAAATTTTCTCAAAAACGGCTCTAACGATTTTGATTAAACTTTGTACCTGTAATAACCAAGTCAATTGTAAAAAAAGTGCATTTCAGGTTTTTCTCAAAAAATTCACATAACGGAATTAGGTATTCCACGTTTTTTGAGAAAATGATCTTACTTTTTGGATTATTCGCGTATTTCTTTGCCATGGTTAAATCGATTTCGTTATAATTTTGCAATATGATGCTTCTCAATAATTTAAACAATAATGCATTTAAAATTGTTTAAAAACATTATTTTATAAACAAAAAAAAATCAAACGGAAAATCAATTTTTTAGTGCTTTTGACTCTTTAAATATTTACTCGTTAAATGCATCTTCAATCTTGGGTTACATACAGTATTTAACCACAAGAGCAAGTTCGTGCGGTCAAGTCGTGCATATTTTTTATTTTTCAAGGTTTTAGCCCATAATTTTCTTCAAGTCAATACAATTTTTTTTTGTCGAAATGTGTCAAAATTTGTAAATTGCTGGAAACTTGTGTTAATTTTCTTTTTAGGACTGAAACCTCTTACGAATCTTTTTTGCGGAAATATTGGCATCCAAAGGCTTTTTAAGGTTGGTTCGAAAACACTCTAATATCCCTTTGGATGCGAATATTTCGAAAACCAAACCTCTTGAAAATATAACAACTAATTTATAAAACCTCAACCGCTTTTGATGCTCGATTTTTTGCTTTGTTCACTTTTTCAGCTTAATTTTTCTGAAACCATCAATTTCGATAGAATACTTAATTTTCCACAAAAAAGTTTTCAAATTGACAAAATCACCTTAGTTTTCGAGTTATACCAAACATATTAAAAAGCGACCAGTTGACCACTCTCTCAGAACCGCAAGGTTGAATTTAGTAGCATTTTGGGTTTCCAGCATGTCGAGGTTCTACACAACCATATTAGATTTGTTCATTTAGCACTGAAGTCACCCTGTGTTCGTCCAAAGTATTTTTGAAAACCCCGAAGTCACCCTAATAAAAAAAAATCTGTGTGTTTTGAGGTTACCTTGAAGCAGATCTGATTTTTTGCTGTGGCGAGTTGAGGTAAAGATTAAGCTGCCAAAGTGACATGAGTTGGCATTTGTTTTTATTTAATTTTAAGACAAATATTAGGTTTTAATTATCTAAGCAAAGAACTTTTTTTTTCTGGCTTTAAATGTCAACAGCCCTCGAGCGTTTCTTGAGAATCGAAAACCCAGCTTTTTGAAAATTCTTGGGGTTATCAAGAAAACCTGGGTCAACCCTGGGTAAAGTTCAAAGAACGAAGCTATTAAAGAATAAAACTCTTGAATGCAATTGTTCTTTACTAAAAGGCTTATTCAATAAAACTTATAAAATTTAATTCGAAATAATAAATAATTATTTATTTAATTTAAGATGAAAAAATGTTTTCAAAGTCTGAAAAATGATATTGTTGTTAGATTTTAGCAGAATTCGTGTCCTTGATTTAATATTTTGACTTTAAGGCCGGGTTAAAAAGAACGCGGTCTGGCGGTGCGGGCAACAATTCTGCCCGTAGCATTCTTTGTGTTTTTTTAGAATCATAACATGTCGTTCAAAGTTAAAGCGGGTAGTTACAGCGGTCCAGGAGAAAACACAACGGGCAATTTCAAGATGTAGAATTTTACAAATGACATGACGGGCACATGTCAGAAAATTAATGTATGAATAAAAGGAAAAATAAAGAAATAAGAGGAGATAGGGTGCCAGAATTAATCAAAAAATTGTACTCCAGCCTATAATGACTATGTGGTAGCTCATTCAAGTGCTTGTTGTTTCATTCAAACCTTCAAACACATGTTTGATTTTCATTTCTTATGTACATTTTAGATGCGCCGAGCAACCCTTGTGTTCGCTAAGAAATTGTGAAAAAAAAACTAGAACGCCGAATGATGCCCGCGTTCTGTTTGACATTAAAGAACGCGTAGTTAAATAAGAGTTCTGCCCGGACCGCCAGACCGCGTTCTGTTTGACCGAGCCTTTAATGTAAAGGCATTTGAGATAATGTAGATAATGTTGTTCTCAACATTAAAAAACAAATCAGTTAAACTTAATACAATCTGTGTATATAATCGACTTTTTTTTATAAACTTAACATATTATTCCCGAAGTAATTTCTGTTTTTTTCAGAACCACTTTTATACTGAAATCGTTTTACGATGGTTTCATTTCATTTAAGACACATCTATTTCTTAAGACAAACAAAACAAACAGATATTGAAATATACAACATTCAATTTATTCAATAGAAACAAACAAACAAAAATAATTTATTACATTCAACAGCAAATATGTAAATAGCTTACGAAAATCAAAATGATATTTTAACAAAACATAATGTAAGTACAACAATACTCAGAGGTAGATAGAGGCAAGCAATCATGCAGTCCATTTCAAAACGGTCGTGTGTTCGTGACTTTTAAAAGATCTTATTCATAATTTTGGAAGTAGAACACTTGTAAAGGGTGACCAGAGAGCAGTGATAGTATTTCCAATCGTTATGTCTCAACCAATAGCTGTCAAAGCTAAAAATGACAGCCAGCTGTCAAAATATTCACTAAAGTGTGCCATTTCACGGTTGCCGAATGTGTGGAAATTATTGAAAAATATTATCGAATTTCCGGTTCAGATGTTTGTAAAAGTGGAAAAGTTTGAGCGTGAGTACCCTCTTTTGGATCTTATTCACCAACCAGATAGAGATTGGTGCATAATGAAGAAAATATACATAGCCGCCGCGAAGAAGACCCATCTGATCATCTGAATTAAGCATCGGCAGAGAGTCAATCCGGCTTATTTTGCGGTTGGATTCGTGCCTATAATCGTTAACATTTAGCTGAAGCAAGAATTGAAGCCGGAAGACCGTAAACAACGGCCTGAGTTCCATAATTGGAGGCTGGATATGTTGGCCAGAGATCTGGATTTTGGCAAAAAAATCATCTTCTTGGACGAGGCCCATTTTTGACTCAGCGGCTATGTCAATAAGCAAAATGCGTTATTGGAGCGAACACAATCCACAAGTGTTCGACCAAGAATCAATGCATTCACAAAGATTGACTGATTGGTGCGGTTTATGGCGTAAATGCCGCTCATATAAGAATGAGTCATACAAAATTGGACCGACTGCATAAAGCACTGCCAGCGAAACAGAGGGGTCATTTCATTGCTATTTCATACATAATGACATGAATGTAGCTTAATGATAAACTCAGAACCAATTTAGTAATTCACACCATTGATTTTTTTATATTTATTTTCTTATAGTTTTTATCTGGTCACCCTATATTGTATCAAAATTCTGCAAAATTCGATATAATATAGTTAAAAAATAAAAATGGTTTTGAAATGGAATGCTAGAAATGAGCGTGCAAAATGTTGGTTTTGTTAATAAAAATAAAACGACTTGTACAATATTAATGTAAACATTTAAAAAAAAATATGTACATAAAATGTTATCTTTTTTACTAAAGGATTACAATTATTTTCGTTTAATGTTAGTCAAAATGGCAATCACAAAAAAAAAAAACTTTAGTCAAAGCTAAGTAGAAGAAGGTTAACTTCACTAATCGAGCATTTTGGAGCTAAGCTTTGGAAGTTGATGGTGCTTACCGGATTCTGCGATGTTTTCGACGCTGAAGGCGATGGCGTCGATTCACTCGTATCAGAATCTGAGTCACCAGCTATGGAATTTGCCAAACTACCATCTAAAAGTGGTTCATCGTTGGAATTCTCAGGCAGAGGATCCCATTTAAGTTCAGCGTCCATTAGCTGGCTTTCTGTATAAAAGCAAATAAAAAAAAATAAAATTTGGTAAAATCGGAAAACAGGGGATTTTGTTATTTGAAAGTTTTTGAAAAACTTACCCCTTACCCCTGGTATCAGTGGACCTTTAGGCTTATCATCTTTCTTCACTTCTTCCGGGGGCTTCCTCTCATCAGTTTTGGAATCGTTGGTTGTTTCAGCAGTTGGTGACCTGATCTCATTTGCTACGGGGTTTTTGGCTTCCAGTTCTACTTCTTCGTCAACTTCTTCAATTTTATCAGGCTTGCTAACGATAGGATTTGCTTCTTGTTCACGAGGGACTGTTCCATTGGTATTTTCTGTCGGCTTTGGCTGTCCTCCGGTGGTTCCGTTTTTCAAAATTCCAACTAACGGAGCACCAGTTGAAGCCTTTCGTTCTGTTTGAGGAAGCTTTAAATTGAAAAAAAAAGTAAGTTAGTCATTACACAATGATAGTTATCATAGTTATCAACACAAACCGGCTTATAATTAAAAGTTTTCGTTTGATTGCCAGGAGATTGTTGCATTTTCGTTGCTTGTTCCTTCGACCAAATGATGTCCTCGTCGGTTTCACGTTCAATACGTTTCTTATACTCAAGATGACTGCGATAAACTTCCAACAGGCAACAAATGACAATTATTATGAAAAGAGCTATCAAAGTTATGAAGACAACTTGAGTTTGTTCTTCTTTGGTTGAGACATCAATGTGTTTGGCAATATATGGCACCCGGACAGGTGGATCTTCTGCCCAATTTTGACCAGAACCCTTGAAATTAAGACAAAAAAGTGCTTTTAAAATCAGACCATCATAATTGGCATAAATAAGGCTTACCATTGTGAAGTTAAGAATAGGCTCTTGCGGTCTTGGTTCGGGAATGTGTTCAAACTGAGCAGCACATTGGGCACTACGTACTCCTTGGAAATTTATTACAGTGATATTATCTGCTCCGGATTTTGTGAAAAGCATGTATTCCTCCAGGGGTTTCATAATGTAGTTGTTTACTTGGATGTAAATGTCTAAAAAGAGTTTAAATTATTTATTATTGTGTAGCTTAGGTGTAGCGGAGCAGAAATAAAATTTTCAAGAAAATTTTTTTGTATTCTTAAAAAAAGTTTTAAATTTTTTTTAAAAACTCAATATTTCAAAAACGACTCATCAGTTGATTTTTACTATGCTGGGCAAAAAGCAGTTTATCAACATAATTTAGAAGATTTTTAACAAAAATTATTCTTATAACCAAAAATAACGGTACGGTTCCAATACAAATGTTTAAAACCCGTTAAGGAAATCTCATTTTGCTCAAAAACCACACGATTTTTGATACAAAATTTTTTCTGTATCGAAAATAATACGGTAGGTATACTATTTGAAATGATTAAATTTAACATTTTACTATTATTAAGAGTACCTCTGATAGAACGTTTTTTTTTTTTTTGATTTTCGCGTATCTCATTATCTGATTAACCGATGTAAATTTGAAGCTTTTTAGACGTGTGGTTTTCAAGAAGAAATAAAACGCATATAATTTAATGTTATGGCCAAGAATTTAGCTTTAATATAAAGATAAGAATTTGCCATTTTACGATTAAGGGCAAGCGGCCGCCGCGGCTGGCTCGAATAAGTTCCAGCCGAGGGGCCCAATTTTTTACCACTTTTTGCAGCAATCGGGGCCGTATGTCAGCAATAACGCGCCGAATATTCTATTCCATGGCGTCAATCGTCTCGGAATTATCTGCGTAGATAAGCGACTTCACATCACCCCGCAAAAATAGTCCAGTGGTGTTAAATCACACGATCTTGGAGGCCACGCCACAGGCCCCGACGCGAGATAATGCGTTCACCAAAAGTTTCCTTCAATAAATTGATTGTTTCGTTGGCTGTATGACATGTAGCGCCGTCTTGTCATGAATCATGGCTCTATAGCGTTTTCCACTGACTGTAACATTATGGCCGGCTTTATTATTGAAGAAATATGGACCAATGATACCCTCTGCCTATAGAGCAAATCAAACAGTGACTTTTGAGGATGTAAGGGCCAGTGTCTAAATACGACAATTTTTTCTTTATTAACGTAGCCATTCAACTAAAAATGAGCTTAATGGAATATTGGACGCAGCACGCGATACGTCGCGCGAACCGAACCATTATTTTGGCAATAAATTTGCACGATTTGCAAACGTTGTTCAGGAGTTAGTCTACTTGTTATTAAATGGTAAACCAAACTGAGCATAAATCATGTGACAGCTGTCAAAAAGACCAACTCCGAAAAAAGTATTGCCAGATTGAAAACCACACTTGTAAAAAAAAACACCATTTACAACATATACCTAATAGTGATATGAGATAATTATTTTGAAAGTGTTATAAAAATCTTTTTAAAAGAATTGCTCAAGTAATCGTATTAAATTTTAATGCTAATGCTAATAACAATAAAATACCTGTTTGCAAATTGTTTTCAAAGTCCCTTTTTTACAACACTTTTTAAGACTTCTTTTAAGTAAAACAATATCAAAGCTTTAATGCGCATCTAACGATTACGACATTATATCGCAGTCCCTTGGAGGGAAATACCTAACAAATATTGTCTTTACTGTTACCTTGGAGACAAAAAAAAATCACCTTCCCTCATAACATTGTGTGTTTGTGTTCTTCGTATTTATTGATTCTTCATTAAGGCCCATGCCAAAACATATTAAAAAAGTCCTTTGCCCTTAAAAAAGTAATTTATTCACAATTGCAAAGTCGTGTCTATAGCATCACTAGAGCTTTATCTTCTTGCCGTTGAGTTTGAATTTTTAATTACCTCAGGCTACGCACTCATTAAATATCCTCATTCGTTGCCGCCTCATTGTAAGTTGCCTTCATCGTATTTCTCGTCCGTAAATAAGAAAGTTTGACAACCGAATCTTTTTTTTCAATTATTTATTATCAAAGGTCCAAGTATAAGAAAAGTGTTCTTATGTTTTTTTGCTAATATTTTGTCATCGTTATTTTACGAGCTTGAATGTTATATGACTCCATGACACAAAAAAAAAAAAACTCAAACATCCAGCTCGAAGGACCAAAAGATTGACTAGAAACAGAAAAGTTATAAACACCGGATACAATTAACTTTTGTTCTAAGACAATATACAGAGCTAAGGGTGAGCAGGTTAACAACACTGCCATACAACAGGTGACCTTGGTTTTAACTAATGCACATATCATGGCAGGACTATCTTGGGAATTATCATAAATAACCAACCAACGACCAGGATTCACGCTGCTCATTTTGTTTAACTCATTTCGGCAATAAATAATTTCATCCGATATAGCTCTGGCAGTCAAGCGTGTATCTTTTTAGTCGCCTGAACGAACAGGTATTAAGAGCTCCTTAAAAGGATACTAATAAATATTATACATTCCACCTCCCTATAGAAATAAAGACAAAATGTGAAACGGCGACGATGGAAAACGAATGTCCTCGCTGCTGCCGATGCCGGCCTGGCCGCCGCTACCGTAGAAAAATGAGAAAATCAGTGTGAATCCTTTTTGTCGGTTGGAAGCAATATTGTAAAAAGGTAAAGGCATAATATATATACAACCAATATCCGTTTTCTTCATCCTTGACTCTCGATGGGTCCTTAGAAGATTCAGATAATTTTTTTTTTTTTTTTTTTTTTTGTGGATCGATTTCACGGGTATGGAACAAATTTTGTTCGAACCCTTGTCAGAAGCTCTATGAACCGTTAAGGATTAATAGCACCGATGGTGGAAATTTATGCGAATGAACGGAAAACCCGCCCTTGCTTTTCATGAACTCCCTAACTCCCATTCCCAAAATGAAAACGCGGATGCAAAAGTAAAAGAACAAAAAGAAAAATAAAGAATGGAAAATTAATCCGCAATCTAACTTACTTGACAAACAGCCACTGTAGCTTTTAAAGACAGCAAATCTGGAATCCGTCGTATTGATTCCGCCAATTTGCACCCGATTAGCGCCCGAGTCGATGACGTTTTGCATCAGGGGTCGAATGGTAATTGGTGCCAGTGGCACCTGTTCACGATCGATTAGAAGTGATGCCTCAGTACCGTTGCGCTGGTAGTAGATGGAATGGCGGGCTCCTTTGAGGAATGTCCGTTCGATGTGTGCCCCCACTGCTGAGCCATCTTCACGGTCCTCTTCGAACAGCAAATATCCTTCGGTATCAATGGCCACCATTAGATAGTAACTGCGTTCGTTGTTCGTCTGTAGTAACAGCATTACGCGGTTGGCACGTTTCAAGTCAGCACTAGAGAAGGCCAATTGGAGCTTGACGTAGTTGACTTTGCCAGTTAATTCGAATTTGCGTTGCAGTGTCGATTCTCCACTAAAATCAGCACCTTTCTCTTCCATGCAGAATTCTCCAAGGAAACTGGTGTGCTCACAGTCACATGTGGATTCTTGTTTGGCAAAATTTTCCTTACAAAAACCATTATTTTTGCAGGGTTCAGCATCGCATTTAAGCTGGCAAGTGGGTAAAACACCTTCGAGAGCTGAAAATAAACGGTGGGCATTTTTTTTTATTTTGCTAGTTAATTGCTAAATATTGTGTAAAGGAAAATTATGTAATTTTATGTTTAGATATAAAATTTCAGGTAACTACTTGAGGTTACATTTCTCAAAATGTATGTGCGTTCGCGACATCACATAAAGTGCAACCAGCGAATGTAAATAAAACACGACTATGAATATGCCTCCAATTGACCCAAATTGGATGATATGTACGTGAAAGTTATGCAGTTCGAACAGGACGGCCGGCGCGAAGTACCACACAAGTTCAAACCAACCTCAAAAAGGTTTTGGATAGTAATATTTTTACAACTAAGTCTCGTGAGAGGTTGCGGTTGTCAAAATTGTCAAAGCCTTTCCAAAACTGGCATTCAAGGTTTGGTTCTCGAAATATTCGCATCCAAAGTGATATTGATGTACTTTGATCCAACCTTTAAAAGGCTTTAGAGGGCTCTATTTCGACAACCAAGCCGTGGGGGTCATTTAAACGATGTCATATTTTACACACAATATCAACGATAGGCCATTCAAATAAAATAAACAACTTGTTTTGTTCAATGTCTACATCTACCCGCCTTTATTGGTAAACCAATTAAATGAAATATAGTTGGTAAGAATGTTGAAAAGAAGTGGACCAAAATGACTATCCTGCGGTACACCAGAATTACATTCGATAGACCTCGAACAATTTCCAACTACAAGTTATTGTTGAGACCCACCAGTGGGGTTTTTCGAAATCTAATTTAGAATCTATAGTCGACAGTTTGATATGTTAAAGCATTCTTAAGTTGTACCTTCCAACTTATCTCAGTAACGCCACCTGTGCTCAAAAACTTACTTATTTACCTTTGTATTTTCAGGGATATTTATTTCCATAATTTACTAAGCACCCTGTTCAATTTGATAAGTATCTTTACTTAGCTATATAAACTCAAAAAAAAAAAAAAAACGACCAAATACCAAAAAAAAATATCATCTAAATCAAAAACTCACCATGTGCAATATTTCCTTCGTTCAGTTCAGCCAAGTCGATTAGATTCTCTCCGATTTTCAATCCTCTCACACATCCTATGTACCCTTGAAGCTCTGGAAATTCAGTGTTTGTTCTTAGCAAATTTGCCGGATCATAGCCACCAATGTTGAATTGGAAGTACTCCGTTGGGGGAGCTGGTGGGCGATGTGGTGATAGGACTTCTGCAAATTATCAAAAAATATCCCCACATAAAAAGGACACCATAATAATAATGAACATTTTTACTCTCCCTATGATGGTGTTGAAAAGAGACCATCCCAACCTATAAAACACGTACCTTTTTCTGGATTAATCCATGGCTTATTGGCATATTCATCAAGGAGCAAGGTTCCCTTCTCCACTCTCACACTACGCTCGTTGACATGCATCACAGTCATCTGTGGACTTCTAATTATTGCCACTTGGATGCTATTCAGACTGCTGATGGTTTCATCGATGACTGTGAGGTTGACAATCTCGTCACCGTAATTATAAAGAAAGACAATCTCCTTGCCCTCGCTGATAAAGAGGTGCACGAAGTTGTTGAAATGATCGTTGGCATACAGGACTAGCGAGTGTTTGTCGTAAGTACGTAAATTAATGAGAATATCCTGGCTGAGGATATTCTTGAGGATGACTCGTTTGTCTTCGACTGAGGCATTCGTACTGAGAAAGTTGCGTTTAAGGAACGATTCGCGGTTGATGAATGTCAATGCCTTTTCATTAATGTCTGCAAGAAGAGAGTTTCAAACACAAATACACACACACACACACATATGTATATATTAACATTTCAATTTAATTGCTGTCAAAAGGATGAATTTACTTACTTGTTTCACAGAATTCACCCAGGTGAGCCCATGGATTACTGCAGACACACTGGAAGGTACTCCAGAGTTCCTTGCATTCGGCATCGTTCTTGCATGGTGAAGGAACGCATGATGGCTTGCAGTCTTTTATTATCTCTGACAGATGCACTGACATATAGCTGTAGATGTCAAGTATCTCACCGTTAACTACCAAACCGCGGAAGCATCCTATGAGTCCCTGCTTCACTATCAATTTCTTCAGCAGATCCCTGTACATTTGCATCGTGTTTTTTTTTTTTTTTTTTTTTTAATTTTGTGGTTTGAAGTTGTTGGGATAAAATGAAAAAAATAAAAAATAACACAAAATGGAATCAGAAAACTTAAAATTGCAATGAAAGTTAAAAAAAAAAATTGAAGTCGTTGTATGTAACGTTGTTGCGGTTGAGGTAAACTTATTTTTGAAGATGACGTAAATTTGTTTTCAACGTAATTTCCATCAAGTGTCGTCGTCTCGTTGTTATTTACCTGCACATTAAGGATATGCTTCAAGTTTGTATATGAGGATGTGAAGTATCTACTGTGAGTTGCATAGCGTCACATCCACTTTAATTTGTTCTTGTCAACTAAATTATATTTTTTTATTTTGAGCACTAAGTGAATTTGAATGCAGATGAGACAGAAAAAAATGCAAATTCTTTAAAAGACTGCTGTGTGAAAGGTAAACACCTTTTTTGAGAAATTATAAAATTGTCATTCATTATAGGGAATTTTTTTTTTGTAGAACATGAAGGATGAAGTTTTTACATTTGCAATTGAAACTCGGTCTAAAATCAAACATCATTAAAAGAACAAACAGCATTTTTTTAAATAGTTAATATGCAATACATATTTGATGAATATATTCAATATCTTATAGAGCACAGAGGAATAGTGGGTATATCTATATAGCCCCTCTAGCCAAGCTGCTCAAGCATTGAGACGGCGAAAAATTAGATGGCTTCTTTAAAAGATGCGTTCTTTTGAGACTTAGCATCAAGTGTCAGGCACTGGTCATTGTAAGTTACGCAAGATGGTAAGCCTTAAGGGCAAAAAGTAGGGAGATACAGTGACTTCAAACAAAAAATGAGAAACTGGGGGTCAATCACTTAATTGTGACAACTACATATTTTGAGATTGCACATCAATGCACCTAGTCTATTTCTAGACTTTGAAGATTTCTTTGATAAAGCCTTATTAAGGACTATGTTTTATACAGTTGGTGCCATCGAAATAAAGTCAAAACTCGTTTCCCGTTGCCGCGAAGAACTCAAGACTATTGGCTCGCAGCACAACGTTATGCTCTGCTGAGTGCCTGGCCATATAGGGATTCCAGGTAACGAGAAAGCACCTTCAAACAGAATGTGGCAAAGAAAATTCTTGAGAAAGCAAACAAAAGATGGACCCTGCTTGACTCTTGTGCGAATACCAAGAAACTTTGGCCGTGTTTTGACAAGGGAAGGACAGACAGAATCTTAATACTAAATAAGAAAGCCCTATACTCTTTAGTATAGGTATAGTTACTGGACACAATCTGCTGAAGTACCACAAGAAAAAACTGAGGCTCAGCACAGATGATTTGTACAGAGGCTGTGGTGATAAAGAAGTACAGGAGGGCTCTACTCACTTCCTATGTCACTGGCCAGCACTCTCGCAACTATAAGATATAAACTCCTAGTAAACTACTTCTTGAATAACCTAGAAGAGCTCTCCAACTTTTCCGGGGTTAAACTGTCGAATTATATCAAAGCCTCCAAATGGTTTGACAATCCATGAACAATTTTATAGCTTACCTTATTGGGACTGTTCAATCCTCCAGGGTATCACAAGGGATTTTCATTGATCTAATTGCAGTAGGAATAAGATCCTCTATCAGCCCAAAAACCTAACTTGATATAACCTAACTAGAATTTAAGAAAACAAATTCTCACTCCTTCAGCAAGAACACCATTAAATTCTTTGATTTTGGTAAGGCTACGCTCTCTTATAACAGCCTTCCAACATCGTTCTTTAAATAAACTCAATATCAATTTTTATTGGGACACAAAATTTAATTAGATTTAGGTTAAGATTTAGATTTTAAGTAGGGTTAACAAAGGTAAACAAGAAAATGTTATAGAGAATTATTGTTTTTTTTTTTTCTAAAGGGTTTTCCAATAAGAGGTGTTATTTTGATATTCAAAGAAAAATGGCATTTTTTGAGATAAATGATCGGGTGTTTATTTTATTATAAAGAGGAAGGTATGCCGTTAATAATGGAATACAACATCAGCCAAATGGCCGCCACGACCACGCTTACAGGACCATATATCCTTTTCATGAAATTTTCCATAACCAAATCGCAAAATGGCTGCCCTATGTCCTCGATAGCCTCACGAATTCCATCTTTGAGGTCTTGAATCGACGCTGGGCTGTTGGCGTAGACCTTATCTTTCACGTGGCCCCACAGGAAGAAGTCGCAAGGTGTTAAATCACAAGATCTCGGTGGCCAATTGTGATCACCTCTTCGAGAGATAACACAGTCCGGAAACTTTTCCCGTAAAAGATCGATGGTTTCATTGCTTGTGTGGCACGTAGCGCCGTCTTGTTGAAAGAAAACGTTGTCCTGATCAATACCATCCAATTCCGGCCATAAAAAATCATTAATCATCTCTCGATAGCGCAATCCATTGACCGTAACTGTTGCTCCAGCCTCATTTTCGAAAAAGTAAGGTCCAATGACCCCGCCGGACCATAAACCGCACCAAGGCTTTTCAACAATAACTCTTGGGTTTTCCGAGCTCCAGATGCGACAGTTTTGCTTGTTGACGTAGCCTCCGAGTTGGAAATGGGCCTCATCAGTCAAGATGATTTTTTGATGAAATTCCGGATCATTTTCATGCATTTCAAGGACCCAATCAGCAAAGACACGACGTTGTTGATGATCAGCCGGCTTGAGTTCTTGTGTTAACTGAACTTTATAAGCCTTAAGACCCAAGTCTTTATGCAAAATACAGTGTAATGACGTTTGTGGAATGCCTAATTCCAAAGAACGACGAGGAATGGACAAACCTGGGCTTTCTTCAACACTTTGGGCTACAACAGCAATATTCTCAGTTGTTCTTGAGCGACGTGCACGGGCTCGAATTTGTCCACCAATTTCTGTATTGCGGTCCGACAAGGTGCTTCACGACGACCCAAAAATGTTTTAGTTGTACGAACCGTCTCTGCCAAATTTTCAACATTTTTATAGTGAATTTAATGCGTTGTTGAAGCGTGTATCGTTCCATTTTTATTAATGGCGTAGTTTCTACTTGTCAAATGTCAAAAAATGGCAGCTTTAAAAGTGACAACTACCGAAATAGCGGGCTATTCAAAATAACACCTCTTATTGGAAAACCCTTTACTCGATAGTTTTTTCGACATATTTCCTTACGCGTGCTGAGAGTCCAGACTTCCGGGACGCCATGACTCTAGTGAAATTCGACATTTTGTCAAACTCGAATTGATCAATATCACCGAAAATATTTGTTTTAGTACGAAAAGTGTCAAAACCGAAGTTTTATTCAATAAAATAAAATTCTATTTGAAAGTAGGTACATTGTGAATTTTTAAGTAAATTTGTTGCTCATACACAACGTAGACTAATTTCAAACATTTTGTTATATTTGTTTTTAGAAGTGTGGTTTTCAATCTGGCAATACTTTTTTCGGAGTTGTTTTTTTTTGACAGCTGTCACTTGATCTATACTCAGTTTGGTTTGCCAGGCCACCGATCCCGATTTTCGCAAGAAAATTTTGTTCAACGATGAAGCTCATTTTTGGTTGAATGGGTAAGCAAAATTGTCGTATTTGGAGTGATAATAATCCACAAGTCATTGTTGAGACGCCGTTACATCCTCAAAATGTCACTGTTTGATGTGCTCTATCACTCGAGGGCAGCTCTCAAACGATTTTATGAGTCTGATTGCTATTTCCATAAGTGATACTTATTCTCAGGCATCTGTCTTATCCACAAGAAGTTCAACTGTTTAAGCTAATAAAACAAAGTTTCACAATAGTAATCAGATCCTGGTTTTGAAGTTTCCAAAAAAAAACTCTCCCATTCGACAGGAGGTATCCTTCAAGCAGTTCTAATTAATGTGTGGGAAGCTAAAAACAGGTCTCACAAAAAATTGGCATTCTAAAGATTATGAAGAAAAACCGTATTAATGTAAAAATTTTAACACAAAATGGAAAGAAAATTCAAATCAAACCAAAGACAAATTAATTGATATACTCGTACTATGGACACAAAACCAAATCCAAAATCCATCAAAATGAAAACCAAAGGTGAATTTTTTGTATTCAAATATTTGAAAATCCTTCAATTTCGAGCTTAATATATTTCATTTACTGACCTCATGTCCTGAATTGAATTGAATAAATTGTCCTTCCTCGGTTGACTGTGGCGTATACGTAACAAAAAAAAATCGTGAACAAAAATATAAAAATCATATCCTCACCATTTTCACCACGATGGAGAATAAATCTCAGTGAGCTGCCTTATGTGGCAATAGTGGTACAGCGCGGCCGGCGGCGTGGCACGGAAGCCACACGTCGCCGGTGGATCTGTATAGGTCACAGACAGAGAGTACATAATAATATGCATAGCTTTGCAGCTGCAGCAACATCACACATTATGTGAGGGAGACATATTCACTCAACCACGCTGATCGTAATTACATTATTTTATCCTTAAAAAGGACTTTCAATAATAATTACATCGCTGAATGCATTTGAGGTTTGGGCTTACACGCGAAAACACCGTTCTGCAAACTGAAAACTGAATGAGCGCTTAATTGCTTGTGAGGGCATTAAATAAATTTTTAATAGCTTCGCACTTTTCATGTTTACATCCCTAATAGGATTTTGTAGTTGTATAAGCGCACCGTGTTCCGAGGATGTATTGTGCGCTTCAAGGACATACATAAACGGTATGACGTGATAGTGTGGAGCCGTGCGGTGCGGTGCGGTGACATGGACGAAGTTAGTCTGTGCTGTGTCAAGTACTAGAGGTGGTGGTCCTGCTGCTAGTGGTGGGTAAATGTGCTGTATGTGTGTTTCAAAAAGTTGAAAGGACAATTGGGTGGTGATGGTGTTATTGTTGTTGGCCCTGTGTCAAGCATCAGCACAGTAATGTACCACTTGAACATACACATACGGTACCTACCTCCCCTCTCTGTATTATGGTCCGGCACATTCAAATATATGTGTGTACCTTAACTATATTTTTAAACTCGTTGGCAGTTTGGGATAAATTGCACGGATTTTATAACGCTTCTCGCGACGGATCCACTAGTGAGGATCCTGAATCAGCAGATACTCCGGAAATAAATAGCAGTAAACTGGTGATTTTATAGTGCCAGTGCCACACGCGGGCTGCAATTGTGAAGTTAGGGTTACACGATGGGGTTAAGGGAGTGTGGGTTGACTACTCTCTTTCTGACGAGTGCCTTGTTCATTTATAAACCTTAATTCTATTTTATTTTATTTTCGTTTTTTTTTTTTTTATTTTGCTCCGGTTAGTTCAACTTGCAAATTGGTATTAAATCGTTAAGAGCTCTTTCTTTCCACTCTCTCCGCTTGTACCTGTCCCTGTTCGTCTGTTTATTTTATAGTTTACCGTTTGAATTTTAAATACGTGCAGTTTAAGTTTATTTCACAGTTAACAGGATTAGAAAGAGAGGTGTTGTATTGGTTTCTTTTATAGCACGCCCGGTGGCGCTGCCGTTGCTTGTTGAGAATAATCAGGTAATGTGAAGAATTGTTTTTGTTCGGTTTAGGGTTATTTGCTGTTTGAAATTAAGAACATTTATTGAGGGGTTTTAATTGTATGAGAGATGTGTGTTTATTGTACTTAAGAGTAGATAAAAATTTCATTAGTGAGTGGCAGTAACTTTCCTAAAACTGGCAATTCTGATTGGCAGTCTTGTCCATGTAATGAAATTTTCCACTAACGTATACTAGGAATAGAATTAAGTTCTACAACTTAAATGCTATTAAGATGCTTTGACCTTTTTTTGTGTGCAGAGTTTGTCTTATGACTTAGGGTTAGGCGTTAAGGTTTCTTGAGAGGAATATTGAAGCTCTCTTCGACAGTCGGCCTGCATTAGTGAGTTCTATTCCATTTTTTTTTTTGGTGGTAATTCATTGTTTGATACCTTTTTGAACGGTATTTCTCATCAATTATCACATTTAATTCTGTGAGCTTCCAAATCATTTCTTAAAGAGATTATTTTCTGTGAGTTATTTGAGTAATATAATTTAATAAAAGGTATCTCATAGGTCTTTTTGAAAAAAAAGGTTCCAGAAAGATTGTTTTCGAAGAGGAAGAATTAAATTCTTCAAGTTAAAGTGCTTGCTTCTTTGCCTGTGGAAAGATCTAGAATGCCTACTTCACATCTATCTTGATCCAAAAGCTGTCCCTATATTATCATGAAAAACCATTATTTTTCTTAAGCCAATGAAACAAAAAAAAAGTGATTTTATAATTTAAAACGCCCGTCACACTTAACTTTTCATTTTAAAGATCTCCATAAATATGTTTTCAGGTTTCGTATAATAAATCTTCTCATAAATTTAGGCCTGGTCATGGGCTTAAGCTCTATAAATATTTCACTCTAATTTTATTACTCCACAAGACCATAACATAACAACGTTGTCTTTTTTGAGCAGTCTTTTACTCCACGAAATACTATACAAAAAAGTAACAGTGAAACGCACATTCCTCAGCTTTTTTTTCCAAAATTTCAGCCAATAGCCATACTATCTATACTCCTCTCAGAGACGATATAGTCTTGGAAAATATTTGTCTTATCTGCCAAATGTCATGCCAGTCCATATCCAAAAACAGGCAATGCAGCACGAGCAGCCTCTCACTGTGTGGTGGGTGCGCGTTGTTTAAGGCAGAGAGAGAGAGAGACAGAGAGAGAAAGTGAGAGACCTTTGTGATTCGAAACAATATTTATCATTTTGTATACAGAACATTCCTTTGAATAAGCGGATAAGGGCCATCCTGGGCAGGGACACCTAATGTATTTCCCATTGCCAAAGTGATTAATGATACATTCACATCGCTTGCCTTTTGATTTATTGTTTGCTTTGGCAAATTGTTTACACAACAATGACATTGAAATTGTTTTTGATAAACATTTCCACCCCCTCCCATCTCGCCTACCCCCCCCCCGCCCTATTTCTTTATTTTCTATTTCTATTTTTGTTTTTTTTTTGGTGTTGGCTCATTTTTGTAGCCAAGATTTCATTCGTATTCAGGATTAATAAGGAGACTTTATGTGTATTATCATAGCTAATATGTATTTTCTATACAAATATTTGAGGAGGGCTTCATCCTGGAGGCTTCCATATATTCTCATGGGTAGGAAAGTCGTGTGTTGTCTGGGGAGACCAAATTTAAAAATGTTTCCACACAGAGGCGTTATTATATATACCAATATGTAATGTGCTATGTTTTGGCTTTAAGCAATTGTTTCCAAAAATAAAACTTCATGTTTTAATCTTGATATAAAAGTATTAAATAATTGAAAATAAAAGTATTCAATTCAGATACAAAATCAAAAATCTCAAGAGCTATAGAGCTTCTGCAGTGCTCCCATACTGCAGGCAAAATAGCAGACAAACATATTAAAGTCGCCATAAGCTCATCTAAAGAGAACTTTTCACCAGCATAGGAGGAGGGATACTTGATTTTGGTCGATTCAAGCTTAAAATTCATAAACTTTAATGAAGCCGAGTAGGATTTACAAATTTTGACAAACGCTGGACTTTTTTTGCATCGATACGACGCTCACAAAGTGATTTAATTCCATATGTTTCAAACGAGACTTGAAATGCAGAAAAGGATAATAGCAATCTAAGAATTAGGAAGTGTCTCCACAAGAGGGGAAGGGGTGGGGAGGTATGTTTATCTGTACTGCTTTGGTTGAGAGTCGTTAAACAAATCTTAGTTAGGCTATAAACTGTCCTAGTCAATGACATTTCGTCCTGATAATTGTCTAAAGGATTTTGTCTCCATACACTGTTTCACTTCCTACAAAAACTCTTGACAAGCTCAGCAATTGGCCCTAAAATCTACGGACTCCACGGGTGGTATGAATAAAACAATGAATAGCACATGTTCAGAGCAGGTGTGTTCCATATAAGATACTTGTGAAAATGAAAGTGATAAAGAATTTTATTCATATACCAAATGGAGCACCTGCTCCGAAAATTGATACTTGGAACAGTTGCTAGATTTTATTCATAGCACCCAATATCAATCCACTGGAAGCTGAATTGGTTTTCTTTACAATAATTAATAGAAAACCACTGCATATTTCTGCTACAGCGAAATATATTGGCGCGTTAGATGAACTTGAAAGCGTTTTTTTTAACTTTGCAGAAGAATTTTTGAAAAACTTTAGAAGTAATTTTATCGTTTTCGCTTCTTTTTCGACGAATACCTAACGGTTTTTATGGCTCTAACTTTGTTTTATATTTTGTTAATAATTTTAAATGTATTTTTTTTTGTTAAAAAATGTTTAGTATTTTTAAGACAACAAATTGGGCTTTCATAGTAGAAAAGGAAAAATGATACTTAAAAACGTGGAACGTGTTTTTGTGAACAAAACGATACCAAAGTCAAATACTCGTAACAACCTACAAATGCCAAAATATGGGTTTGATAATAAATTGCAGGAAAACCATTTCCAGCAGCGAAAAAATTGTCGGTTAAATGAAATAAGAGCAAATACCTTAGTCAAAATGAAGTGAAAACGAGAAAAATACCTCTTAAGTTTTTCGACATAAAATTACCTTAGAAAACATGGTTTTCAACTTCGGCGGTGACTGTGGGACACCTTGTATAAATATTAATGAGACAAATGGCGGCCATTCAAGTGTAGGTTAAAACTATAATGAATATCACTTAAATAAAGATTCAAGTCCACTTTATTACAGCATACAAAAATCTTTGAAATTTTTGTTAATTTTTTTCAATGTTTGCATTTTGGTTCTGATCGCTCTGGAAAGGGTTTCTAATTCTTATAATAATAGCAGTTTTTGTTTGGGCTTTTTGATATTTTTTAGTTTTCTCCTAAAAATTTTGGGTGATCTGACATTTTTTTTAAATTTTAGCCGTTTAGTTTTAAGCAATTGGGTGTACGCAATGTAATAACTTTTTCGATTCCCGATGAAGCGATTATAAGACATAGTAGCACTTAAATATATTTAAGGGCACTGCAACCTATCAACAGATGCATTTATGAACAGTTTCAAGCAGAAAAGAATCAGCGCTTTAATCTTAGAGGATATATAATATGGAGTGCTCGTTTCTATCCCAAATGCATTGTAATGCTTGGAGCCTTGGTAGGGGTACTGTTTCACTTTCAGTAAAGCTGCTATCAATTGTAAGTCATGATACTTTGAAACAATTCTTGAAATTAATTAGTGTTGGTTTATTATTTTAAAGATATTCAAATGTTTTTTAAAATTTTTTTCTTCAACGTGCAGAAAACTGAGTGCATTTGAACTTATTGAAACTTGAATAGCGACCCTTATGAAAGCTTCGCATTTGAATAAAAACAAGCACTCTATATTATATATCCTCTAATGCTTTAATCGACGTCGAGAAGTAATCCAAAGCGGTCAAGGAGGGGCTTTAGATTCATTCATTCATTCATTTTCATCAGTAAAATTTCCATACAGTATTTTCTGGAATGAAAACTCTGCGAAAGTTGAAAAAGTTCAAGGTTTAAAGTGAGAATCTTTCGGTCAGATCTATGTAAACAAAGTCTATTAAGGATGCATAAATATTTTGATACTCTGTAGTATACTTTGGCACGATTTTATTTCATAAATTTGTGTCCACCGGGTAATGCATATTCAGGTTAGCTAATGACATATGTAGATGAGGGCCCTTCTAAAGAACACTTTGGACTAAAGGAGTTCATTCTGGGGCTTGGTCTTATGAATGGAGCCAAAGGCATTACAACTCTTCGACACCCAGTTGATCTGATTAAGTTTTTCATGCTGCCAGACATTGTCAAAACAAGCAACCATATTTTTTCGGTGACTGGCAAGAATAGAAATGGTGTTTTTCATAGCACTGCCATTAAGGTCTTCTTTAGTTATTTACTCAGAGACTGCATTAGAGACAGTACATCAATCAAATGAAATACTGTACTGTGTGTAATAAAGTAGTTTCCAGTAAAGCAAGCTCGGGTCACACCACTCTGAAATACTTTCTAGGAGTACACCTTTATCCCGCTTTTCCTATATCTGGTTGAAAGAAACGCACATCTCACAGTTTTTAGTTTCGGATGTGATTTAAAGAAAGTAATTATTTCTCTAATAACTCCAACAGCATCCCGGATAGCAGCCTCGTGATGGATCTACGTTCAATAGAGTTGTTCTACTTTTATGGTTTCCTTTTAAACCTCTGTTGCACTGACCGTCTCAAACTTTGGAAAGCGGAATGTCCCATCCGTCTTTTCCTATCCCATCCCCACACAACGTTCCAGTGGAAGTTCAGCCTCCTCTTCAGCTGAGGTAATATAGTGAAAGCGTGCTGTGGGTTTCGTTTGTTGTTTCAGTCGTTTTTTTGTACACTTGAATGCATTCTAAAGAAAAAATTAGTAAAAAACTTTATTATATTCATATTTTGTGATACAACCGTGAGTTAGATTGCTCTCCACGCCTACCATTAAATAAAGCCATATATCACAGACGTCTTAATGTTGAAATATATCGCATTACATTTAATATACAAATTTATCCAAAACAACGGGAAACAGAATCTATTAGTACTCAATAAGAATCCATTTATAGAATTCTAATCATTTTGTTTGAATTCAAAATCAACTCTGGAGTTAGAGAATCAATATATATTCTTCTCTAAGCGATACAATGAATTAATCATAAGCACAATAATTCATTTTATTCTAATGAATGTGCAAATTACCTCCAGCTCATCGTCATCATTCAACCAGAAAAAAGGACCATCCTTTATGCCCCAACAAAAAAACAAAAAAGGTCAAAGAAATATTTCTATATCAAAATGAAATATTCAAATTTCTAAAACCAATAACGGCGCACTCTTCAATAACTTTATGTCAATTTCACCAATCACCATCACCACCCACATTTCATTTTGAGTGCAAATGAAGATATTAAAGATGAAATCCTTCCCCTAGCGAACGAATCAAAGCCGTTTTGGGGTTCTCTTCCAGAGAAGAGAATATTTTTTTTTTGTTCTAGAATTTTCATTTTGAATATTTTATTCTCAATATAATAATATAACGTCTACAAATCTTTCATCTTTTCAAAAAAGTTTACACAGTAAATTTGTATTCTCAATGACAACAATGCAACATGGTTTATCTCAAAGTCTCAAGTTAAATCGCTTCATCCGTCGTCCTCGCTCTACAAACAAATGGTCCTTTGGTCAATGATAATTAGAGACACAGCCGCTGGCATTAATGACAAATAGAGGAACCCTACTAAGATGGATGTCCTTATCACAGTTGAACCGCACAAAACCAACTGCGTCAGTGAATTTATATATATATGTATGTATAGCATCAGCATGAGCAACGGCCTCGCTGGAGCTGCTGCAAAAACCAATCAAACCATCAATCACATCCGCAAATGGCTTCCTTCAGTTGTATGGCCAACATTCTACCTACCATTTCAGCCCAAGGACACCGCGTGTATATAGCTCATCAACATTTGCTCAAACGACAGTCAGGAGTTCTCCCAGGAAGAATAAACATTTCCCGCACTGCAAACAGATTGGTAAAACTTTTGTGGCTAGCGCTAACTATCCCGGATACCACATGTAGGAGAGACTAGGATATAATCAGGCTTATCATAAGTTGGAATTGAACAAAAAAAAAACTGAAAAAGTAGAAATAATGGCAAGAAGAGTTTGTAGCAAAAAACAGGATATTTTCCGATGTCCCTTTAATTTTTTAGTGGAAGGAAAGGTGCTCAAAAAAATTGAAGATGCCTTCAAATTTGTCCAAAGTCTATGTCTGGCCGATAAAATATAAGATTTACAAGCGAAAATGGTAAAAGTCTGCAGTATCCATGTGCCGTATTTCATTACTGCACGCAAAACCACAAGCTATACTTCATTATGCCAGGGCTGTCAAAGCATTATTTAAGAAATAGTTAGTAAAATTTGTACAAAGGTTAGTGAAAAAATGTGCGCAAATGCTCATCAATTTAGGCTGTGAAAATTAAAAACTTGTAAACAAAACTAAAACATTATCAATTCTTTTTTTAATAATACTGCTTCGACAGCACTGGCACAATGGAGTGCAGCTATGTTCTGGTTTCAGTTAAAAGTCTATAACTTGAGTTCTGATGGTCGTATCTTTAAGATTGAGATCTTAAAATCACGGGAAAATAATAAGCTATAATTTCAATTTAAACATTTTTTATGTTAAAAAAATTTAAATTTAAATTTTAGCAATTTTATGTTCCTTAGTGGATATTTTAAAACGTCAGAGGGTATAGGAATCGTGTTATATAGTTTGGGGACCTCCAAGCGAGTATCTCATGTCAACAAAATTGCACATCACGGACATGGGTTGGAACGAAACTGGCAGGAGGCTTTAAAACTTTAAACTCGACATTGCAGAAAAAGCTATAGGCCTTAAGTAAATGGGATCTAATTCAAATCAAGTCTGGAAGAGTATTACACAAATCAAAAACAAAACGTTCTACATATCGAGAGAAATAAACCTGAGGTTGAATTTGAGAAAATCCACAAAAAGTCAGATTTTCAAATCCAGACTTTTTGAAAAAGTCTCAAATATTGTAAGCAAATTTTATTCCTTAAAACCTTTTGAGTATAGGTAGTTTAACATTTAATCAACCTTCTTTATATAATTACCAAAAACATGAATACTTTTTTTCAACATACCCAACTTCACCTCATAACACCCTATATTAAAAATTGCATTTAAGAACAAAAAAAAAAACTTTTTACTTACCCTGTGGCTCCTCCAATGAACATACTGCCCTCGAACGGACCAAACTCCTGCTCGGGCAACAAATCGACCATCTTGTAATCAGTATTAATCATGAACCGTACATGATACTCATTATAGTCGATCCATATTTTGTGCCATTCGCCGCCATTGAATTTCCTCACCGAGTCTATGACCAGCGTTCGCGACTCGCCCGTGCTCAGGGTAAAGTTGAACGTAAGCTGGTAGTCACCAGTCAGGGCGACCACAAACGACGGATAGGACGGACGTATCGGTGGTTGGAACAGAAGGATTGCCTTCTCACCTGTGGTCCGGAATGAGAAGGCAATGTCACCCTTCCTCCAGCCAGGCACTTCGATATACGACTGTGACGTGGTAAAGGTTACCACATACTTTTGGGTATCTAAAATTAAAGTAATAGTAAAGGGAGAAAGAAAGCTTTAGATATGGATTTGGAAAAATGTTGTGATTGAGCGAAGGATTTTTTTAAAGATAAGTTATTTTTGTACGTCCCTCAGTAGATGGATAAGTGATTAGTTTGAACTTTCCTATACTTTTGGCAGGAGTATAATTAAAAAATATGCTTTTTTTGTGAGAATTTAAATTGGTAAGACCTTACAGTTGAGCTATGCATTGGCTTTAATTTAAAAAGCTCGAAATAATAATGCAGATAGGTTTTGAATAAAGAAAACAAGGATAACTTCAAGCTTGATTGCTGAGAAAAATGTATGTTTCTTGATGTCTTGAAATTTAAATTCCAAGACAGGCAGCATCAGATACTGACTTTGTTTACTTGGTAAAATATTTAATTCACCAGGAAATCCTTAAACATTCTTGTCATTTTGATACATATATTGTAAATAAATTGAGATTTAAAAACTATCTATTTATTTGGTTTCTGTGAAATCTCGTCTATATCTGAGGCATACGAGAACGTGCTTTTAGTGTGACCTACTTTCTTTTTTTGTTACTCTATATTCCTTGCCAACGCATCTGACACAATTTCTACAAGTTTCTTATCATTTGTGAGGGGAACATTCTAAGATACGAGTACAAATTCATTTATAAATAAAAAAAAAAAAAAATAAACTTACTTGTTTCAACACATTCTAATGGACCCAATGTTATTCGTCCTTTTGCCTCTTCATCTAAATCCTTTTGCTGCCGGAAGAACATATTTGTTATTCCTAAACTGTGCGGTTCGGTGTAGTATCCTTCGTCTGAATGCCATTTGTTTTCTTTCACATCACAATTGCATGATTGATTTGGGTCCACACATGTTTTGTTGTCAGAACAAGGACATGCTCCTCTGGAAACAGGAAAATACAAAACAGAAAAAAAAAATAAATGAATATATCGTACAATTTGGAAGACGAGACAAATGAAATAAATCTGAACATATAAATTGGAGCCTAAGGCTAAGGTAGGTATTTATTTATGTATTTGTGTGTATTGAATAAAAAGATACTCAAGAGAGATATGTATTTTAAAGTAGAAAAAAAAAAAAAATGTTGACGTATATACATATAGTCTGAAATTCTAAATAAAATGTATTTCAATTTCATGTTTTGGATTTTGGAGAAAAAAAGAAAGTTTGTTATTATTGTTTCTTAACTCGGTCTTTTCGTTTTGAACTTGATTTGATTGATTTTTTTTAATCAAATCTGAAATTACGAAGTGGATTTCTTCATAAATCGTCTGTCAGTGTGTGCTTCCATCAATGGATGAAATTGCTTTTTCAAAAAAAAAAAAAACATTAAAGAGACTTCCACAAACTGAGAGAGAAAAATCGGTAAAAATAAAATGTACGACCGGGTCGCATGAACTTGCTTTTGTGGTTCAAGTGACTTAGAAATTTTAAGATTTTATACTATGTAGCATGTAGATAATAAATTACAGAAAAAGATAAATGATAAAACAACTACAAAGCAAGTATTGAGCTCAAAAAAAAAAAATTGTGTGAGTGCCGGGACTCACGGTTAATATATGTGTAAACATCAACGTGCGCGGATCCAAAACGGACTTGTTTTTGCTTGAAGGGGATCTTAAGATTTTTTTCACTGAACGCACCCATCCTAGTATGCAGATCGTAACGTTGCACACCGTAACGTTGCACGACGTAACGTTGCACACGAACATTCACGTTTTTTTTTTACTCTACCGCCAGCATAGATGTTTACACATAAAAAATTATGCACGACTTGATCGCACGAACTTGCTCTTATGGTTAACAACTGTATGTAACCACACATTGAAGATGCATGATTTACATGAGAAAATATTAAAAGAGATAAAAGTACTAAAACTTGATCTTTTCTTTGATTTTTTTTTGGTATACAAAAAATATTTAAAAATTTTTTTAAATGCATTATTGTTTAAACTATTAAGAAGCATCAGATTGCAAAATGATAACAAAATCGGTTTAACCAGGGCAAAGATATACGCGAATAACCCAAAAATAAGACCATTTTCTCAAAAAACCTGGAATTCCTAATTCCGTTATGTGAATTTTTGAGAAAAATCTGAAATGCAGTTTTCATAAAATTGACTTGGTTATTACAGATACAAAATCCAAATCGTTAGAGTCGTTTTTGATAAAATTTGATAAAACTAAAATGTTTGAATGGCCAGCTGCCCGTTCTAGGTGAGCTAGAACAAAAGTTCGAATGTTCTCTCTAGGGAATCACATAACAAAAATCTGTACCAAATTTGAAGTAAATCGGTTCACCCGTTTAGGCTCTAGCTCAAATTACAGTGGACGCACAGACCGACGGACGGCATGGCGAAACCCACTTTCTTGGACTTGTCGAATATCGTAGTGTTAGTTTTGATTACAACCTCAATTTTTTTTTTACACGAAACCAATACTTGCCCCATAGAGCAAGTAAAAATGAACGCAACTAAGTCTGAATTCTTGAAAAAATATGAATTTCTGCAAAACAAAATTTCAAAAATAAAGGGTGTTTCTTTTAGACGTGTGGGTTTCAAGAAGAAATAAATCGCATATAATTTAATGTTATGGCCAAGAATTTAGCTCTATTGTAAAGATAAGGGTTTGCCATTATGTTTTAAAAATGATTTCGGGCAAGTGGCCGCAAGTGGCTGGCTCGAACGAATTCCAGCCGAGAGGCCCAACTTTCTACAGCTCCAATTGTTGCGCGCGATGGCGGATGGACTCATTCGGGTCTATCTGCTCCACAGCACCACGTGTTGCGAAACCATGGTTGCTCGAATTTATCCGATTTTGCGATTATGTCGACCGAATAATCGCAAAAGTCGCGCGAACCGAACCATTATTTTGGTAAAAATATTTGCACGATTTGCAAACGTTGTTCAAGAGTAATTCTATTTGGTATGAAATGGCAAGCCAAACTGAGCACAAATCAAGTGACTCGAAAAAAGTATTGCCATATTTTAAAACTACACGTCTTAAAAAAACACCCTTTATATCCAATGTTATTTTATTTGTATCGAAATCAGTGAAGCCGTTAGTGAAAATGTCGAAAATTAAAAAAAAAAATAGTTTTATGACACGTACATTTTGGCCCACAACTTATAATGACATAATTTTGTTTTGAAAAATATTTAAAGAAAAATTGATCATTTACGAGCTCAAACAATTTTCTTATTTAAAATAAATTTTGTATCAGTCTTATTCGCCAAAATAAGGGGCCGGGAAATTCGAAAACCACAAATATTTTTTTCTTTTTTAAAAAAATTCCTAATTTTCTTCATATTTATTGGATTTCTTTTATGCTGACACAGAATTTTTGTATTCGGTTTCGATTTGGTGCAAGGTTCTGAGCACCATTTTTCAAGACAATTGGGATTGCGAGATATTTCCTAATCGTTTTCATCAACCAGAAAATGAGAATTGAAGAGACGTTTTGGAGAAAATCAAAGAGAAGAAGAAATTGAAACAGACTAAAAAACAAATTTCAGAAGAAACACTTTTTTTTTATCCTAGTTGATTCGATTATATCTGGAATTTCTCGTCGGTTCGATGCCAAGAAAAAAATTGAATGCGACCATTTTAGTTTTATGGCAGTTTTCAACAATGGATCAATCTGAGATTCGAAATTAAACTACAAGCTTTATCCAAAAGTACAAATCGTATGTATCTGAACAGTTGGAGGAAGAATTAATTCATCTGAAACACATTTACAAGGACAATTTCGAAGCAGAACTTCCACCATTGAGTTTGCTAAATGACAATTTTTCCAAATACTTGTTTTGCTCTGCGTGTATTCTCCATCATACCTGTCACCATAGATAGTGCCAAAAGTTCCTTTAAACACTAAAAAAATTCAAAGAAATTTGTGTTACATTAATTTTTTTGGAGTATTGCATAACATTTTTTTGTAAAACTAAGGGACAGTTTTACAGTCGACACTTACCGGAATAAGTGGCACTTAAGTTTCCCATATGAGGAATTTAAGCTAAATTTCATAGCCAGCGTAAGTGGGACTTAATTAACCAACATCGGAGACTTAAGTGCCACTTATTCGGGTAACACTGCGCTGTGATATATTGGGAATCAATCCTTCACATTCCCCACTTAAGTGTCACTCTTTTTGACTGTGAAACTGGCCCTAATAGATTTTGAGAAAAACTTGTTTCTACGATACAAATTGATGAGGTCGTTTATCCAAATTGCCCTTGAATGTGAGACTGATCGTGCTACTATACCGACGGTAGAAGGCCTTATTAGTTCGCATAACGAAAGCTCGTAAAATAAATAGGCTGGAAGCTACACGTAAGTGTTATGGTTGTCGGTTTTGTGATGGATTTTGACTCAGATCCTTGCTCTTCGTTCAAATATGGTACGCTATTTTATGAGTTCAAAAGGCCAACTGGTTCAAAAGCAATATTTTAGAGAATATCTTTAGATATAACGTTTAAAGTAGACCACATTTATAAACCTTTCGAAAAAAGACATCAATCACATCCGTGTCACTCTTGTATTTTCGGAGCATTGGTGTGGTGAGTGCAACATATTGAGTTAATCTCAATTGCGACTCGCCTTCATCGCTTAAAACAATAAAGTCAACGTTATAGAACAATGCAGAGTTGCAATGTGTGATGGTTAATCTTTTGCAACTCTTTAAATCAAACTTAACTCTCGTTTTAATTTAGGGTAAAATTTTTAAGAAATAATATAGAAGTTTAAAAAGCTTACCACCAACATTCAGTTTCGTTGGAATTTTTTTGATTAATTTTCCTTGTTTTTTTTTGAAGATAAATATAATCAATTATTATTACACATAAACCTCAAGGTGTTCGACTGTACGTACACTTTTCTTGTTGTATGCTTCCACCCAAACTAAACTAAACTAAACTCAATCAACGGACCACCATCAGCATGTCGTGTTTGCTAAATTAATGTCACACGCTTGAATCGTTACAATACAAATCGATGAAAATTGGACTACACCGTATCCGTGTCCCACTAATGTCGCATTTCATTCTTATTCAACAGGGATTATAGGTCAACAAGCTGATTTGGTATGTTTTTGTATAATTGGTATAGGTGGATTGTAAGGAGGGCGTTATCAAATCTCTGTTTCCGTGTTTAATTGTTGTCTCTTCAAGCTCAGTTGATGATGTTGTCATTTTGAAAGTTAGCTCAAGAGCCCCACCAAAGCGTTGGTATAGTCATTTAAATGGTATGTGGAGCGACGCGATGCCCTTACCTATATACAAGAATCAATCAAATTGTCAACATAATTGATGGCACGTTCTCTTGGCTGCGTCCCAGTCCCTCTGGTTGAGCTAACCCCACTATATTATACTGATGCTGTTGGGGTATGTGACTGTTCTTATATGCGTTTGGACAAACGACACTATTCTATGTTGTGATCTTGTCTGAGATTTATCATGACACATTGTGTAATTAATCTTAGAGCTCACAGAAATTGATAGGCATTTCCTATTAAGTTTGCATGCAAAGTACACCCCATATTGCCACCCACAATCCACAATCCACCATCGCACCAGCTCCGTCATGATTGTGGATATAGTTACTTTGATAGTGGGGTAGAATTTTGGTTGAATTCGTGAGCGCGTAGGGTAAAGGTGCTACCATTTTGTAGTTGGGCATCTATGAATGTACGGAAGATTTAAGCTTCAAAAAACTTTAGAAGATTTTGATTCTACCTATACATCATATATAACGGATGCGCCATCTTTAATGTAGGTATATGTAAATATTGAATAACTTTGACATGTTTTATCAACCGATTATTGACTTCAGCATGGACATGTTTTTGAAACGGCGCGGCGATTCAGTACAATTTTAAGCATGAATCGCTTCACACCGAAACAACGCGCAGAAATAGTGACGCTGTAGTTTGAAAAAAAAGTGTTTACTCAACGTACATATCGTCAAAAATATCGTGGCCAACAAGCACCGTCTGACAGCACTATATTCGTCGTATAGTGTCGAATTTTGTTAAGACCGCGACATGGCAGATCGTCGACATGCTGTTCATCAACGCCCAAGACGTTCCAGTGAACCGGGTTGAAGTGGTAAGAGAGAGTATTGCCGAGAACCCAGGTGTGTCGCTGTAGATCGTATCGTCACGAGCTCAGCATTTCGGAGTCAGTGAACAACCTTGCGGCTCATTTTGAAGGATGATTTGCATTTGTTTTTTTTTTTATATATAAAGAGTAATTGACTCAAAGAATATTGACGAAAAACGGTCCACATCGCTTGAAATATGTTCAAACAGTCGCTCGAATGGTTGACACTGAATCTGATTTTTGAAAGAAAATATTCATGCCCGATTATGCCCATTTCACACTCTTTGACGGGAACATTTGGGGAACGGAGAATCCACACGTGATCCATGAAACACCATTGCATGACCAAAAAGTGACTGTTTAGACTGGCGCGGCGGTAGCGGGCGGCGTTTGTGGCTTAACCATTATTGGGCCATTTTTTTTGAGAGAGAAAGCGAAACAGTCTATGAAAATTGATATAGGTGGATGTTGGCTCATTATGTCTGCGCACAAATATGTGAAAAGGGTTTGGACGGTAGCTGGTTTCAACAAGACGGTGCGCCATGTCATACTAGGGTTTTCCAATAAGAGGTGTTATTTTGAATAGCCCGCTATTTCGGTAGCTGTCACTTTTGAAGCTGTCATTTTTTGACATTTGACAAGTAGAAACTACGTCATTAATAAAAATGGAACGATACACGCTTCAACATTGAAATTATTAAAATTCACTACTTGAGATGCATGAAAATGATCCGGAATTTCATCGAAAAATCATCTTGACTGATGAGGCCCATTTCCACCTCGGAGGCTACGTCAACAAGCAAAACTGTCGCATCTGGGGCTCGGAAAACCCAAGAGTTATTGTTGAAAAGCCTCTCCATCCTCAACGCGTGACTGTTTGGTGCGGTTTATGGTCCGGCGGGGTCATTGGACCTTACTTTTTCGAAAATGAGGCTGGAGCAACAGTTACGGTCAATGGATTGCGCTATCGAGAGATGATGAATGATTTTTTATGGCCGGAATTGGATGGTATTGATCTGGACAACGTTTACTTTCAACAAGACGGCGCTACGTGCCACACAAGCAATGAAACCATCGATCTTTTACGGGAAAAGTTTCCGGACCGTGTTATCTCTCGAAGTCGTAATCACAATTGGCCATCGAGATCTTGTGACTTAACACCTTGCGACTTCTTCCTTTGGGGCCACGTAAAAGATAAGGTCTACGCCAACAGCCCAGCGTCGATTCAAGACCTCAAAGATGGAATTCGTGAGGCTATCGAGGACATAGGGCAGCCACTTTGCGATTTGGTTATGGAAAATTTCATGAAAAGGATATGGTCCTGTAAGCGTGGTCGTGGCGGCCATTTGGCTGATGTTGTGTTCCATTATTAACGGCATACCTTCCTCTTTATAATGAAATAAACATCCGATCATTTATCTCAAAAAATGCCATTTTTCTTTGAATATCAAAATAACACCTCTTATTCGAAAACCCTTTACAAATCAAAAAAATGCAGTTTCTGCCACGAAAATTCCCGGGATGTGTGCTGTCAAAACATTGACATTGGCCACCCAGATCTCCAGATTTGAGCCCTCCGGACTTCTTTTTGTGGGCTTATTTGAAAAGAAAAGTGTACGCCAGCAAACCTCAGACCATTCACGAGCTCAAGGCGAACATTCATGCCGAAACAATCGCTATGCCATCCGAAGTGCTTTCAACATCGAACCGTCTTATTGGAACACCCTTTATTTGTTTACCCACTGATGCCTACTCGGTTATATACCCCTCAAAACAGCTCTGCATTGAATTAGGTTCTGAAATATTTACTATTTAATCTGCAAAATTAATTATAATTGCATATGTAATTCGGCAAACCTATACTGACTTACCAAACTTATGACAGACAATCGGACGTTGTGAACGTATCTACTATGTATATAACGTATGTACATACACACATATACATGTATGTATTGAATTGAAACAATAAAGCATGACGGGGTGCTTATAAAGTTGACCATTTGTGTGGCCGAAACTAATTTAGAAAAGTTATCACACAACTTTTGAAACTTCCGTTTTTAATTAAACAGAAATATTTGCTTAGAATCAGAGAAAATTTAGATGAAGTGAGAGAGAATAAGAGAGATGAATATAAAAATATAAAGTTCATTTTCTCGGAGGCGTTTTTCAAAAGTCTGTATGTAGTTTTTCATGGAAAATACGGAACATGGTGCATTTTTCTTTAAATTTTATTTTATAATTGCTTTCAACTAAATATATGGAAGTTATACTTGCTGCACTTGAATAAATAAGCAATTTGAAAATATAACTGTGTTTGTACAAAATTTTTACTTAACTCTGAGGCGAGTGCTGGGATATAAAGTTGCCTGTAGTAAGAAATTGTGCGTTTTTTTTTTATTGAATAGACACTATACAGTCCAATATTTAGTTTTATGATAGAAATTTTCATGGTGTGTCTTTTCCTCGTGAAACACATAATAATTATTTTTTGAAACGAAAACATTGTTATGTTTTGAACCTACTTTTGTAGATGCAAAATAAAACGCCAAAAACAAGAATTATTCAAGAGGATTGCGTAGAAACAATATTAATGGGTATAGGGGCCATCTGCTGGATGTTTTAGCTCTTTTTCATTTCGCAATAATCATTTTGCAAATTTTTGTTTTGCAAACTATAGTCATTACGCATTTAATTGTTTTATTTTGCTTTGTTATTATTTCGCAAAACCATCATTTCGCAAATTTCAAATCGCAATTTATGTCTCGCATTCCATTATTTCGCATTTCATTATAATTTGCATTATATTACTTCGATAATTATTTCATTACATCGTATTTCATTGTTTTGTGTAGTATTATTTTGATTTTAGATTGTTTGGCCTTTCGATATTTTAGGAACATTTATGTGAATTTCGCGCGAAATTTAACAAATTACATAAACGACAAGATAACAAAGCAGCCAGAATACGAACAGCTAGATAACGAAACGGCGAGAAAACGTAACGGCGAGAAAACGTAACGGCGAGATAACAAAACGTAAAATGACAAAAAAAAACTCGGGGAATGTCCAATTTTATGAAAAATACACTATTCTGTTTGGGCTGAGCAGACAGACGGACAAAATTGCGAGTCCCAGTTTTCCCGTCTTTACTATCATCTATAATAAAGTTCTAAATATCTCAAGGAAAAAACAAGCTTACAATCTGAAAGTTCAATTCGTCATAAAAGGTCGTTTAATTTTACTAAATGAGATGAGCCAGCTCTGTTCCAAAATTTCTCAAGCTAGACCCAAAAAGCTTTTGGAAATTTGTTAATTTGAAAAAGAAATCTGATGGCTTTCCAGTCAATTTTACCTATTACAATAATGTCTTAAATAGTAACCCAGAAATTTGTGATGCTTTTGCAAATAACTTTAGTCAATCTTTCATTGATACTCCTCTTACCGTAGACAAAGACTTCTTTTTCTACTTACGAGATTCTCCTCAATCCACCTTCAATAATATTACAATCACAATAGACAAAGTCTTATATTATCTGTCCTTACTTCATGATGATTAATCATCTGGACCGGATGGAATCCCTCCAATAATCTTGAAAAAATGTAAAACAATATTAGCTTCCCCTCTTCTACAACTTTTTTCTTTATCCCTATAAGCTCGGGTAAATTTCCTTGTATATGGAAAAAATCCTTTATCACACCTGTTTTTAAAAAGGGTAGTAAATCTGAGATATGCAATTACAGGCCCATTGCTAAACTATCTTGTATTCCTAAGCTTTTTGAGCAGTTGGTCTGTGATGGTTTGACTTTTGTCTCTAAAAGTATTATTTGCAAACAACAACATTATTTTATGAAAAAGCGATCTACGGTAACAAATTTACTTAAATTTTTAAATAAGTGCTCTAACGCATAAAACGAGGAAAAGAACTTGACTGTATCTATACGGACTACTCGAAGGCTTTTGATCAACTTTCTCATGAAATTATTTTATATAAATTAACAGTTTATGGGTTTCCCCCTGGACTAATCACTTGGATTTCATCCTATCCTACCAAGTTAAATTCAGAAACATTTTCTCCAACCCCTTCATAGCCAGATCGGGAGTTCCTCAGGGAAGTCACTTAGGACCCCTTCTCTTTATCTTAGCTATCAATGATGTGCACCTCTGCATACGTTATAGTGAGATACTAATTTTTGCGGATGATATGAAAATTTTCAAAAGCATTACATCTGACAATGATCGTGTTCTTCTACAAGATGATATTACCAGATTTGTTACTTGGTGTAATAAAAACGGTTTGAATCTTAACCCTATTAAATGTCAGGCAATGACTTTTTCTAAAAAACGAACTACTGGGTCAATTGACTATATTATATCGCAGCACACTTTACGTCGAGTCCATGGTTTCAAAGACCTTGGAGTTCATTTTACCTCTAATCTTGATTTTTCGGAGCATATAAACTTAATCGTCAACAAGGCCAATTCAATGCTAGGCTTTATTAAGAGATGGTCTAAGGAATTTCAGGACCCGCATGTTACTCTCGCTCTTTACAACTGCTTAGTTCGCCCCATCTTGAATACGCGTCCCAGGTATGGACTCCTTTTTATGAGATCCATAAAAATAGATTAGAAGCGGTACAGCGTAACTTTATTCGTTTCGCTTTAAAGGGCCTACCGTGGTCCGATCCCTACAATCTTCCTCCTTATGAACATAGGATTAAACTTCTTCAAATTCAGCCCCTGTTACAAAGGAGGATCAATAATGATATAGTTTTTTCTCATCAACTAATAACTGGGGTCATTGATGCACCCGATTTATTAAGTTGTATCAATTTCAATTATTGTGGAGGAAACCACGATATTCGTAGTTTTGATTTAATGCATCTACTTTACCACCGTACTAATTATGGCATGCATGAACCATTTACTCGCATGGGCAAACTTTTGAATTTGAACTCAAATATTTTTGACTTTAATGTAAGTAAGAGTAGTCTTAAAAATACATTAAAGACCAGTGTTCCACGCTCTTAATGTTTGTGTTATGTAATTTTAATTCTTGTCATTTAATTTCTTGTATTCATTTTATATGTATAAGTATTTGTTTCTCAATGTTTTGTAAATTTTTATTTTTCTTAATGTAATATGTCCAGTTGTCTTATAGTGTGTTAGACTTATGTAATTTATCTACCTACTAACAACTAACACCGCGCTAAGTGATGACTGTGACAAGTTGTTTTTCCCAGTATCTAAAGGCGAAAAAGCCCGAAGAGAAAAGAGATATTGTTACAAAATGCTTGCATTAAGCAGTACTAATAGCGAAAAAAAAAAAAAAAAGAAAAAAGGGAATTGCCCATTTCTGGCCCAGAGTGTACACGAACGAGTTTGGTATCAAATGAAAGGTGACGTGAAGCCCGATACATGAGTAAAATATTTTCAAAATCGTTCATGTGAAAGTCGAGATATTCGAAGGAAAATACCTTTCATTTGATATCAATATCATTTTTCTACGTCAATTATTTCGCCCGTTATGGACAACTATTTGGAACAAAATCTGAAGTCCTTATTTTACAATCGGCAACTTCAAGCCCGAATATGTCGACTTTCCCATGAACGATATTGAAAATATTTTACTCATGTCACGTCACCTTTCATTTGATACATAACTTGTTGGTGTACACTCTGGGCCAAAGCTGAATAATAAAATCGGCATTCCCTTTGAAGCATAGATTGTTGTACCTATTTAGACTCGAGCTCGGTCTAAAGTGGACATACATATAGACGTACAGAGGCACAGACTGGCAGATTGTATGAACGAACAATACTTTTTTGTGTTCATCCCTTATTGATATACACTTGTCCTATAGACCAAATATGAATGAAGTTCTAACAAAGAATTTCTCCAAAGTTCAATATGGTTATCCACTTATAATATTTTTAACTATTAAATTTGGTTGTTAGAAGCGAAACAAGAGTTTTTAAATTTTGTGGGTATATTTCTTCGGGTTAATCTTCGAAACCACGAAACGAGGCACGGTGTTACATTTGTTACAATTTATTCTAAAAGGATTACGGATTCCTTCACAATATTAGAGCACAAAGCTTTAAAAATGCAACAAAAAAAAATATTTTCATGTGAAAAAAGTCACAGTTAAAACCAAGTCACAAATGAAAATCTACAACAAGTAGAACGACAAAAAAAAAAAAAAAATTCAAAAATAGTTCTAACTCATACCTTTTAACATTGCCCAGGAAATCGACGGTGTTGTTGTTGCTAGAAGAGGTAAACCACGTCGCTGAATGCAGCTCCAACGGCGCCCTAAAGCAATCATATTTTATATACTGCGTACAATACAACGAGTGTGATATCAGCTCCTGCAACATTTCCGGTGAAAACTCTCTGTACCGGATGTTGTAACTAAAATCAATGTCATTCGTCGATCGAACATCAATCTGGCTGGGCAGATTGTGTTCGACAATTGTCTTGGTGGCATTCTCCAAATTTTGGAAATCACACTTCACATGTGCCGGCGGGAACACCCCATTGCCATCAATATCGATGAGATAAACGTCCGACTTGGTGTAGCTAAGCAAGGCCAACTCCTCGCACGTCTTCCGGTATTTGGTGAAGTGACAGTTCTTGCCGATATAGCCGGTATCCTTGCAATCGCACGTCACTTGATTGTCTCGCACAAAGCACTTGCCCCCGTGTTCGCACGTATTCGGCCGTTTGCAGGGATCAATGTAATTGCAGTTATCGACAGCCACCTCGCCCACAACTCGTTCCGTCTTTATCACGTCACGTGGCTCAATCAGATGGCCGTTGATTTCAATGTCCCGGATGCAGCCAACCAGGCCGGATGCGGCCGACTTCAAACTGCTGCCAATTATTACCTTGTCGCCGATGATAAACGTCATCCCGTACATCTGTCTGAGGGTGTGTCTATAGTCCACAGTGAATTTAATCTCGCCGGCTCGATAGTCGAGCTCCACCGAGTGCCATGAGGTGGGTCGATTGATTTTAATTACCGTTGAATTGGTGGTATCACTAGTGACATCTGGCACTAAATCAAAACTCAATTTATCCGCGGTAAGCCGTATCTATGGATGTATACATATAAAAGGGTGTTGGGTAGACGTTGGGGTTTAAATTCGGGTTTGGTGGGTGGGATATTGTCATTATCGGAGTGGTAATGATTTGTTGTTGTTGTGTTTGGGGTTTTATTTTTTTTTTTGTTTTGTTTAAAGCGCACGTTAAACATCCGTATGAGGTAATTCCGATTCAATCCGAGTGTGTAGGTTGGCGTTGGGGTTCGTGTTCGTGTTCGGGTATTACCGACATTGAATGGCAGCGGCGTATCAAATTCACCAGTAGATTTTGTGTTTGTGGCGGTTTGTTGTTGGTAACACACGTTCGTTTGTATACATAAAGGTAATATAGAAAATTTTCCGATTTTAGAAAATAATTTCGGTGTAAAATCCATCATAGCCGAAAAAGTACGTATCGAAAAGCCACGAGCAACATGAAATGAAAAATAGACAAAAATGATTAAATGTAGGTTTTAAAATTAAAAGGGGTTATTTTTTGTGTTGCAAACTTCCATAGGAAGGCGTGTGTGATGGAGGTTTAGTAAAATTGCAAATTCAGATAGGTATCTATCTATGTACATATATACTCTTTTAATCATCATATCAATATAATGCGGTTGTAGCGCTGTTTTTCAAAGTGACAATGGAGTATTAGGTTGTTTTACGTACAAGAGAATTTGCATTTTCTCATTTATTTTGAAATGATTGGTTTCGGAGGTGAGGTTGTTCTATTTATTTTATTTTAATATTTGCTGTTGTTGAAGAGTGATGGACGTTGTTGGCATTGGCTGGCGGCTAGCATGTGCAAATAATATAATATTTAAAATGGGCTTATTGCGATTAACAAGCTTTAGACGCGGTATTGAATTAGATTAGGGCTGATAATTCAGATGAATGAATGACACATCGTTGAATATAGGTGGGTTGACTGAGATATTCGTTATGAGAATAGTCCCTGAGTTCGGGAAAGCGGTTAATGTAAATGATGTGGTTGTTAGAATAATCAATGTCAGATCTCGTAAACAGAAACATTTTGCATAGGTTATTTCACTGGGAAATAAATCCCGTAAATAGAGGATGAGATGAGTCCCCAAAATGCCATGAAATGAGTATGGTTTAGGTTTTAAGGTTTATTAATTTCCACGAGAATATGCTTAAAACTGTAATATACAATATTCTATAAGTAAGTTCAAGTTCAGATGTTAAAAAGGAATATCGTGGATGAATCAACTGATAAGACCTATGCGAGGATGCTAATCTAATTCTCTCAAAGCAATATATAAATAACATAGAATTTGTATGGTAGAATATTAGAATTGTGAATGTCCCTTAAATTATTTTATGTAGGTTGTGATGCTTTTTTAGTTTCCAGCTGAGGTAGGTCAGCGGGTCCAGGGTTCTTACCGAAGAAAGCAATAAAACTCGGGTTTAGAAAGTTCAGAACTCCAGTTCTTTAGACACTTTTTATTCCAGTTGTACTTAAAACTATATTAACAGATTATTTTCGTATAAATCTTTCAATTGTATTATAACTTAAATAAATGACACGGTATTGCATATACGGCTACAGAAGGTGGGATAGGTTCCCTAGCCGACACTGAAGTGAAGGCACGGTACGATGACAGGCGGTGGGATAAACTCCCTAGCCAACACCAAAGTGAAGGTACGGTACGATGGACAGGCGGTGGGATTAACTCCCTAGTAAACACCGAAGTGAAGGCACGGTACGACGACAGGCGGTGGGATAAACTCCCTAACACCGAAGTGAAAGCACGGTACGACGACAGGCGGTGGGATAAACTCCCTAGCCAACACTGAAGTGAAGGCACGGTACGACGACAGGCGGTGGGATAAACTCCCTAGCCAACACCGAAGTGAAGGCACGGTACGAAGGCGGACGGTGGGATAAATTCCCTAGCCTCCAAGCGATTCTTAAGGCAAAAATGTTATTTGGGATTAGCTCCCTAGCCTTATCGAATTGGAGGCGGATTTAATGGGTTTGGGATTAATCGCTAGCCGCAACAAAAAGTTGTGGCAAAAATAAGGACGGGAAGTGGTTTTTTACGGCTTAAAGCCAAAAATTAATTGAAACTTCTCACTGGTGTACTACACACCCAGCAGCTTGCTTAATCGAGTTGATGATGTTGAAGATGTTGAGTTGGAGGATAGGCGCTGCTATGAAAAGGTGTAAATTCGTTACAAGGTGGATATTCTAAATTCGGATGCAGTGCAACAAGACCCTCAGAATTAAAGCCCGCGGGTGTTAACTCCCAAAATAAAAGGAAACTACACTCGCAGGCTTTTTTTCCTTTTTGCAATGACAGTAAGACCCGCCACAAAAAAGCATTAAGACCCGCGGGGGTTATTGTCTTTCTGTATTGGCATTTAGACCCATACTTAGAGTATCAGCCAATAATTCATACTTTGCTTTAAGATATTTTTGAATTGAATGATTTCAAAATGAATTGTCTCCTTTCTTGGACAACAGGAAGGATTTTAACTACCTTTTTCGTGTGTTCATCCCGCTCACTCAACTCCGTTGCGCAAATTGGAGCTCATACAATAGGTAAAATTTTTCGTAGCTGTTTGTTTTAAAATATGTAATTTTTTCCAGCTTTTGGTCGCGTTCGCTCTCGATTTTCTCGCTCGTTATTTGCTTTGTTTTGGAGAGACAAAAAAAGACACAAACAAAACTTATATCTTGAGTTTAATTAAGCGGATAGTCAAGATCCAATCTAATGTGACTTATTTTTCAAACATCTATTTTGCAATTTTTTGATTTTTATCGATTTAAAAAAAAACTAAATTCCCGTTTGAAAAAAAATCTTGACCTTTCTGTTCACCCTTAAGCCCGAACCACACTACTGTCGTGTGGTGTGTTGGGGAGTAGTGTGTCGCTATCGCTCTTATGTATTTCATATGCGTAGAGCCATATTTGTATCGTGTGATGTGTTGTGTCGAAATCTATGAAATACATTGGAATGACAGCGACACACTACTCCACTACTCCACAACACACCACACTAGAGTAGTGTGGTTCGGGCTTTAATCAGGTTCCACTGCTCTGATCTTATTTCCCAAAATGGAAATGTCACATTCGGGATTTCGTTCAATAATTGTAAATTGGGAACAAAAGCCGTATTTTTGAAATATATTTTTTCCGGATTTTAATTCTAATTTCAAAGGTTAATAAAACCTATAAAACTATAATACCTACGAAATATAAAAAAAATCATTGTGTGTACGAAGGACGTATGTACTTGCGTTGGAAAATTATATTTCTTTCGCATGAAATCAAATCTATTTTTTTCATACTCCAATTTCAAAAATTTCAGCTAAATTTTGCGACGGAGATTAAAGTTGATTCATTTTCAATGAAGCCCGATCAGGGAAGATCCGACCAACCATAAATCTAGCTGGTTTTACCATGTCAAATACTTTGATGACTTAACACACCAGTGTAGCTTGACATTTTACCTTCATTTTAAAACAGAAGTTATTGGCTTTCGAAGGCAATAACCAAACAAAATTAAGCAACACAAGTGAGTATATTTTTAAAATCAACAACGATCCGAAAAAAAAAATCCAAATCTTATTGCACGCCTACACATAATTTTCAATGTAGAAAAAAATTTATTAGGATACTAGCTGGCCCGCCCTGCTCCGCACTAATAGACAAACCTAAGCTTCACATACAAATTACAAAAGAAAACTTTTAAGCTAATTTTTGTAATCGAATTCTTCTTCATTGATTTTCACCTACTTCACGTTATGAATGGGTAAATATGTAAAAACGTAGAATCCTGGACACCGGTGAGCTTACCTCAGCCACGAAGAAAAAGCATCACAAATTTCGATCTAAGTGGTTAACTCCAAGTTAACACGAAATTTTGGAGTTAACACGAGTTTAACATACCTACAAACTTCGATGATCTCGCACTGAAAAACTGGATAAATTTCATTTTAATGTTCTCCCGTAAAACTTACTATAACACAGAGCAAATACACATTTTAGGTTTAACCGATGAAATGAATTATGACGATATTGACAACTCAGAACTATCACATCAAATTTTATCCGCCTCGAGCTATCGCAAAATTTATTGATATAAAAACTTTAATTACTAATTGCTTCCCATTAACCTTTGAATCCCAAATTGTTCAAATATACAAAAAAAAAAAAGATATAGAACACACAACAAAAATATCTGATGATCTTTGTGTATCATGAACACAACACTATCCAAATCCAAACAAATATATAAAACAAATTGTGATCTACATTGTGAGTGGGCACTATCACTGAATGCGTCACAATAGAAAACTATATACGAATAACATTTGTGTTTAGTGAAAATAGTAAAACCAAAAAATGAACAAATAAACAAATGTCCAAATGAACAATACAAAACTGATACACTTAATTTTTTGTTTTTGTTGATTATTTGAATTACTAATTGACAGTAGAATTAAGTGAAAGGAAATGCAATCAGTTCTCGTATTTAACTTTGGACTTTATTAGCTCCATTTCCAAAAAAAAAAAAAAAAAAAAAAAACAAACAAATTCAAAAGATTATACACATCTCAATTATTTTCGAAACAAAAATCTTATTTCGAAACGGAAGTAGAGAGAGAAAAAAAAAACGATTAAACGTAAACAAAATGACCATCCCGAAACTGTTGCTTTTAACTGCTGTAAATATATATGGATGACGTGTATCCTTCATCCTTTAGACAAACAACCACTCCTTAAAAATTTAATAACCTTCTGTCTGGCGGCGAGCACAAAAATACTTACAACAGCCAAATTTTATTACTTTCCCAACAAAGAAAGAATTTTTGTAATCAAAAACAGCTTTTTTGTATTTATGCCATTTAACTTTATAAATAGCAAAAAAAATGTTTGAATTCAGATGCCACTTTTTGTTTTTACCCCATTTCACCTTATTAATGACAATTATCTGAAAAAATCCCTAAGGCCACCCACTAAAAGACAACCTTTCAAACGTAATACCTAATTATAGTTTTATTTTAAATATTTTAAAAATGTTTTAAATGACTATTTTACTAAGACACCTTAGAGTTATATAGATACGCGCAAATGTATGTAACTCTAAGGTGTCTTTTTAGTTTTATCCCATTTCACCCTACCAATATCAAAATTTGAAAAGGATTATCCCAAAAGTCATTTCCTAACCGCCTGCAACGCCACCCGTTGAACGGTTATTGAATTGAACTGAAAAACGAAATGTGCGACTATAGCGCCACCTGTTTTTGCCTTTTATTTTTTCCTAAACCTTCGCGTAGCAATTACATATGCACAAACCCGCAGATGCGGCTCAGCAAGTCCAGGGCCTCTCCCTCAGTGGGCAAACCTCCCTAACAGACATTCTTGATGCTTTGCAAGCCATTTATAACCGGAAATTTTAGATTGACCGAGGGGTGTCAGACGAATAAAATTAATAAATGTTGGTTCTAAAAAAGTTAATAGCACATTTTAAAGCACCCGACATTTAAGCTTCTACCCCTTTTTGAACTTTCATAAAAATTTAATCACAGATTAGATTTGTTTAGTGTTAATAAGCCAACATAATTAAATCATTAAATAATAAACACCTTCAGATTATAATTATAATTAATTCAAATCGTCAATTATGCACAATTAATAAATTATTATCAAAACTTTAAACTTAAACTCCGTATTTATCAGCTTGGAATGAAAGAGCTCTTCATCCTTATGCATACATAAACAGACACAGCACACATAACTTCATCCTCAATTAAAATATTTGCCCATAAGATTTGCGAATTTAGAACAATATGCGCACACAGAAACAAAAACAAAAACAAAAACAACAACACAACAATATTTCTATGGTCACTTGCTATATAGGTAGGTATACCTTACCTAGTATTTGTCATCAAGGCAAATACCCAAAACGGAAATTTATTCCTCAGAAGGGTAATAGTCTATACCTCTGCTCTGGTTAGCACCATGATGGCATAACATTTAAATACCTAAGCATAAACTCCAAATTCCAACGATATAACTATATTGAGATTTTATAACATCCTCATCATCAAAGTTCTGCATAAACAACATCCTGACAGAGCGCAGAAAGGACGTCAGGTCATAGAAGTCGGTTGTGGGAGTATGCTATACCATGCATACTGCTTATACCTCCCAAACCATTCTCTTCGTGCTGTTTTCATAAATAAATAGAGAACTCCATCAAAATTTCTCTTCCAAAGCATAAATTGCAAATTAATTAAAATTTTAGTGCGCACAATTTTCACAATATTTTGGTATGCATGCTTATTATGATGGCATAAAATGAAAATATGTGTTTTATGAGTTCAAGCGGAAATGGAAATTGTGTTCCGGTCACTTTCTGACAATACGTTTTTGTCTATGTGTGTGTGTGCTTGGAATGAATACTTTTGCTGTATACCAGCTATAGCTTTCATAAATAACAAAAAGCATCGACACATAGCTTCGGTGCAATCAATTAAAAGTGAAATGTCTCATTGCAAAGTTAATGGCCAACAAAAAATTTATACAGCCTGAACACACTCCTATATACATGTACAGCATATTATCATCCAGCAGTCTTTTGGCTTTTGGTATACCTATCTACCTTTATATCTTTAGAGGTAAAGTGAAGTTGGTTATTGTAATGGGTGATTTTTAAGCTGGTTTGGTTTTTGCAACACTGGTTTTGACAGCTGACGTGTGTTTAGTACCTTGTGTCACTGTCAAACAGCTTCAGTTTGGTTTGCAATTTAATCATGGATCGTCTTACAAATGAACAACGCTTGCAAATTATTGAATTTTACTATCAAAATTCGTGCTCGGTTCGAAATGTTCATCGCGCGCTGCTTGTGTTCAGCGATGAGGCTCATTTTTGGTTGAATGGGTACGTAAATAAGCAAAATTGCCGCATTTGGAGTGAAGATCAGCCAGAAGCATTGCAACAGCTACCAATGCATCCCGAAAAAGCCACTGTTTGGTGCGGTTTATGGGCCGGCGGCATTATTGGGCCTATTTCTTCAAAGATGATGCGAATCGCAGCGTTACTGTCAATGGTGAACGCTACCGAGCGATGATAACAAACTTTTTTTTGCCCGAAATGGAAGTTCTTGACTTGCATGATATGTGGTTTCAACAAGACGGTGCCACATGCCACACAGCACGCGAAACAATGGCGCAATTGCGAGGCGAGTTTGGTGAACAGTTAATTTCACGTTTCGGGCCGGTCAATTGGCCGCCTAGATCGTGCGATTTGACACCATTAGATTATTTTTTGTGGGGGTATGTCAAGGCTAATGTCTATAGGGACAAGCCCGCTTCGATTGACGCACTGGAAGCCAACATCCATGCATTCATTCGTGAGATACCGGCCGATATGTGTGAAAGAGTATGCCAAAATTGGACTCAGCGGATGGACTACCTGAGACGCAGCCGCGGTCAACATTTGCATGAAATTATCTTTAAACATTAAATTGCAAGGTTCAAACTATCGATTCAAATAAATATTTCATTCATTTTTTCGAATTTTTTGTGTTTTTTTTTTAAAAAAAGTTTTAAACCTCTTAAAAAATCACCCGTTACATTTATTCTCTGTTGGTACATCTTTTCGAGACTCTGATGACTGAACCGTAATCGAACTGGCTATCGATTGTGTTCTAATAATGTCCTTTTGTGAATTCATTAGCCCTTAACGACAAATGTCAACTAATAAAAGCTTATTTATAAGTTTGAGAGCATTCAGGCAGAGTCTTTTTTGGCAATATTCGATAATTGTATATTGACAGCAATTTGACCGAGTCATAACATCCATAATTTTTGGATTTGAACAATCGGAAAGGTTATTCAATTATTACAATGCAGAAAGGAATTTGGACTAAATGGCAAACATGGTCATTAGTTTTAATAAGTAGGTTGACTTAACAAAGGCATAACAGCAAGCAAGGCCAGAGCAAGGCATGTCGACGTATGTATAGGTATATGCATAAATCCTTCCTTTAGTTGGAAATTATTACTGCGTGAAGGTTCATCCTGATGGAGTCAGTCTTGTAATTATATATTGGATTGTCGAGTTTGGAGTGGAATTTAATATTGAAAATACATTTATTTCGAGATTAATAAAGGTCTATTAACAAGTTTAAATATCTTATTTATTATGCTTTTTGTTAATTTGTGGAAGATCATTGTTACGGAACTCGTTCAGTTTATTTTTGTTGTTTTAAATGGCTTGATAAGTTGATACAGAGATACAGATTTCCAACCCGATTGTTTTTTTTTGTTGATTTATCAAAGCCATCAATAAGGGATAATCCTGAGATTGAGCTCTAATGTTCTTAAGTGACTTTTTTACAATTTGAGTTCTACCCTTAGGCAGGCGATGGAAAAATGTCTAGAATTTAACATCCCAACATACCATCTGTTTATAGACTTTAAGGCCGCCTACGATAGCATAGCCAGGGTAGAACTTTACAAAGCCATGAGAGAATTCGGCATCCCAAATAAATTGACACGACTATGTAGGTTGACCATGACCAACGTAACAAGCCAAGTAAAAATAGCCGGATTGCTATCCAAACCAATCAACATCTTTAATGGACTCCGACAAGGAGATGGTTTGGCCTGCCTCCTCTTCAACCTAGCGTAGGAGAAAGCAATCCGTGACTCTGACACGGCAACAAGAGGGACCATCGTCAACAGGTCCAGCCAGATACTGGCTTACGCAGACGACATCGACATCATCGGAAGAACCGAGCAAGCTGTACATGATTCCTTCATCTAGATCGAGCAGGCGGCACAAAATCTGGGGCTGCACATTAGTGAAGGTAAAACAAAGTACATGGTGGCGTCGAATGCGAGAGGAACAGTTGGTCAAACAATCAAGGTATTGGAGCACGAATTTGAAGTGGTGCAATCCCTTAAATACCTTGGGTCACTAGTAGCAGAAGAAGAAATACGCGGGCGGCTTCTCAAATCCAACAGAGCCTACTATAGTCTGTCAAAGCTCTTCAAATCCAGAAATCTCACCATAACTTCAAAATTGCTGCTGTACAGGACCATGGTCCTGCCAGTACTCACACATGGATCCGAGACTTGGGTGCTTAGCAAAAGGCATTCCGACCTCTTAGCCGCGTTCGAGAGAAAAGTCTTAAGGTGAATTGTTGGCCCCATATGTGAGGAAGGACGATTCCGGAGACGGTACAATCATGAATTGTACGCAATCTACCTTGAAGCAGATATCGTAACAAAAATTAAGCTCGGTAGACTCTGGTGGGCAGGGCACCTAGCTCACATGAGCGAAGAGGAACCTGCTCGGAAAGTTCTTTGTGGTACATTCTATGGTAGACGACAGCGTGGTAGACCATGCTAGAGCTGGAGAGATGGCGTAGACCAGGACGCCCGGAGCCTTGGGGTGCTCAACTGGATGGCGGCGGCTCGAGACCGGGATGGGTTGAGAGACTTGTTGAAGGAGGCCAGGACCGGACCTCGGTTGTCGAGCCGACGATGATGATGAATAATTTAAAAACGCAGCCTCTACACAAAAGTACACTTTAGGTCTGTGACATTTAATAACGGGTGATTTTTTAGCTGGTTTGGTTTTGGCAACACTGGTTTTGACAGCTGACGTGTGTTTAGTACCTTGTGTCACTGTCAAACAGCTTCAGTTTGGTTTGCAATTTAACCATGGATCGTCTTACAAATGAACAACGCTTGCAAATTATTGAATTTTACTATCAAAATTCGTGCTCCGTTCGAAATGTTCATCGCGCGCTGCTTGTGTTCAGCGATGAGGCTCATTTTTGGTTGAATGGGTACGTAAATAAGCAAATTGCCGCATTTGGAGTGAAGATCAGCCAAAAGCATTGCAACAGCTACCAATGCATCCCGAAAAAGCCACTGTTTGGTGCGGTTTATGGGCCGGCGGCATTATTGGGCCATATTTCTTCAAAGATGATGCGAATCGCAACGTTACTGTCAATGGTGAACGCTACCGAGCGATGATAACAAACTTTTTTTTGCCCGAAATGGAAGTTCTTGACTTGCATGATATGTGGTTTCAACAAGACGGTGCCACATGCCACACAGCACGCGAAACAATGGCGCAATTGCGAGGCGAGTTTGGTGAACAGTTAATTTCACGTTTCGGGCCGGTCAATCGGCCGCCTAGATCGTGCGATTTGACACCATTAGATTATTTTTTGTGGGGGTATGTCAAGGCTAATGTCTATAGGGACAAGCCCGATTCGATTGACGCACTGGAAGCCAACATCCATGCATTCATTCGTGAGATACCGGCCGATATGTGTGAAAGAGTATGCCAAAATTGGACTCAGCGGATGGGCTACCTGAGACGCAGCCGCGGTCAACATTTGCATGAAATTATCTTTAAACATTAAATTGCAAGGTTCAAACTATCGATTCAAATAAATATTTCATTCATTTTTTCGAATTTTTTGTGTTTTTTTTTTTTAAAAAGTTCTAAACCTCTTAAAAAATCACCCATTATATGGTGAAATAACTTATCAGTTTTATATTTTCCTTCACTGCAGTGAATTTTAAAATATCTCAACAATGTTTTATTGGATGATATTTATATAAACATCTTAAATGCCATTTTTAGCAATTTGAAAATGTTTATATTTAGTTAGGAAATCTTTACCTAAACTCACCTCAAAGTTAAAAACTAAAACCCTTTTACATTTCACAAGAATCTGACGAATGAGGATATAAACGCTTTTTATAAGCAAACAATTTACACGCCAAAAACAACTCGAACAGATTCCTTAAAAAAAATATTTCTATAAGCTTGTAAAGGTCAAAGTTCAACTCGAATCCTATCACAAAAACCTTCAAACATATGACATAAGTATGTAGTTTAGAAGTGAAAACAAAAAAAAAATCATAAACTGTTCATTCAACTACAACAACTGTTCTGAAATCCACCAAAAAAACTATATACAATCTCCATAATCCAATGACACCTTCTTCGCGCGCAAAACATCATCCACTTAACCGTTCAAACTGGGGTTCTATCTCTCAATTCAAAAAGGTGAAACCACCTTCTAAGTGCCTAATTAACTGTAGATATATTCAAAATCAAAACCCTCAGCAGCCGTCTCTAACTCATACACTTAACTTAAGGTATAAGTACAAAAACGAGTATATCACATTTCCAGCATTCACTTCAACTTCATCTTTCTCTAATTTCGAAAACAAAACTACGCCTTCTCTGTAGCTAGGTATAATAGACCGGGATCCTTTATAAATTTCAAAAGTTCACACGCTCCCCTGCCGCCACAGCACCGCACCGAGCCCATGAGTTTTGACGGCCCGGCCGGTAGCACTAGCAAAGAACACCAAAGTGAAATCCTACGAAGATAAGAGTTTTCGAAAAGCAGAAACTTAGAAGATATAGGTTAGGTTCTGTGCTTGCCAAAGCAATGGGGCGCGTAAGGAACAAAACGCGCCACATCAGTGGCGGCATCTGGTAAGACACAAATAAGTGGTTCACTTTGCAAATCGTCGAGTGGTAGCTTTTGCAACCGTTATATCTACGGTCACGTTTCCTCGCGCGCGCCGTCCTCCTTTTAAAGTGTGAACAGAGTAAGTATTTATGGGAAGTTAAAACACGGAACTGGGATCGGGTTCGGGAGCGGTAACAGGAACAGGAACAGGAACAGGACACGAAGCACAAGGGGCACACAACCAGACTGGATTATTAACGTAGGGGTGGAAATTATTTTCCTTTAAGAATTCGAAATGAATAAAAGGGAAAAATTAATTTCAAACCCAAGACACGGATGTGGGCGGATGCCTGTAGACGGATGTTTGGTTATGCAGAAGCACCAGCAACCAGCACCCAGCACCCAGAGCAGCATGGGGAAGGGGAGTTATGCAGAAACGGATGCTGGAGTTGGCGTTGTTGGGAGATTGTTTTCGAATCAAAGAGGTTTCACAGTGAAAAGTTTTATTCGTTATAAATGGGTGTCTGGGCATTGTGTAAGCTCCTGTTGTAAACGGGATTTTTATTTTATTTTTTTTTTCTATATTTTTTTTTTTAGCTAAGGAAGCAAGAATGGAATAGTTTATATTGTTGTAGAAGGACCCCATATAAATGACCTCCGAATAAAGTGAGGGGTGAATTTACTTGTTGCTGCAAGCAAGCCATTTAACGAAGGCAAATTGCTTAGCATTTGCATTCATTATTCGGAGAACTTAAGTGGTCGAGGGTACCCCAAAGTTCCTTCAAAAGAGAGAGAGAGTATGGACAGCGCACAGTGTTATGTAAGTTTTAATTGAAAAGGCTCAGGATAACTGCATTAAGTTTCCTCAATTAAGTCCACTTGCAACTTTAATGTTGCAAGTTTATTCTCTTGTTATAATGATATTATTCTGTTATTTTTTTTTTTTTTTGTTGGACAGAGGGAAAATGATAAACTTTTGGGAAATCTAAATTTTTGCTCACTGCATTATAAAGTTTCGGCATTTATGCTCTTTTCATTTCTTGAAAATAGTAAAAAAAACTTTTCAGGGCAAAGATCCTTCCTTAGTTTTATATATGTATTATATTTTCCCTTAAGGGACAAAGAACACGCAACAGTAATTTTGCCCGCCAGATTGTTTCGTTTACTGGGGTAGATTTTAGATCACTCTTACTTTTATAAAAAAAATCTTTTGGTACTCTATCCTATAAAACCATCATCGCGTGAAGCTGATGGATTGTACCCTAAAACACATTTTTGCAATTCTTTGCATCTTTCTTACGAAAACGGATGTTACAGTATAGCATAAGAAAAAAACACCCCTTGTACACTATTCCAGGCAATTCCTGTACAAACTTTAACTTGATGACACAATGGACCAAGAAAACGGCCAACAAGTCCCTAACTAGGTAACTCGAGTTTGGTTACCAAGTTGGTTAAGGACGCTCTCCGCACTGGTAGACGAGACACGCTCTATTGTAAGCTTCTTTATCAAGTCGATGTTTTAAAGCCGTGCTGTTGTATGATGCAAAAACATGGACCTTGACAAGCATGGACGAGGAGAATGGCGTTCTAGGTTATTTTAAGAGGAAAAAGAGAGAAAACTGAAGACACACAGCTTGAGATCATGTTGGCTGTAGAAGGCAAGAAAAAAAATCGTATAGAAGGAAGAGAGGGTCTTTTTCCTCCTGTTTAGGCGGGACAAAAAATTTTCTAAACAATCGTCTTAAAATAAAAAAAAATCATTAAAAACAACGGCAACACTAACAATATTGGTGAGTTAACTCTGAACTATAACTACTACGTTTTCACTGAGCACTAAATCGCGATTTAAGAGGATTTACCATAAATCCTCTTCAAATCTCGAAGGTTTACCATACAAATTTAAATCTCCTCAAATGAAGATTTAAAATAAATCTCATTGAAATCTTCTTGCAAGAAGGAGATTGTCAAATCAAACAATCCTAATTTTGTAGAACGCACCCTTTTAAACGTCAGTTTTTCCATTGAAATCAAAAAAAATTATAAAATATTTTTGCGCGTTGGCTGTAGGAATAAAAATGCAAGTATTTACAATGTATTTCATATATTTATAATAATATTTTGGTAAATAATACAAATTCCAGATAATGCAACAACCAAAACAAACAAAAAACAACGGATGGGGAGCTTTTCATTGAAGAGTGGGCCGAAAAATTGTGTTTTTTTCTGTATTTATGGATTCTCCTATTAAATTTACTCACTCTTATGTTATTTTGAAGAATAAAATGGTGTGATAACAATAGATTTAGGTTACTAGACTCATTTTTAATAAATAGTTTATTCAAAATTAATTGTTTTATTGCTCAAAAATTGTTTTTTCCCGTTTGCTATACGTTTGCCGATTATATTTGTTTTACTCTTGTCAAATTGAGTTGACTGAAAACGTCAAATTAATCTCTTTTTTTTTTGTGGTGAAAACACTTCAAGATTAATTTTAAATCTCCTACCTTAAATCCCGGAATACTTCTTGGTGAAAACGTAGTATTAGCTGAACAGGTATTTCTGAAAGATTCGTGTCAAAAATCAATTCAATTCAATTCGAGGTGCGACACTATGGAAAGAGTTATGTAGCGGAACTAATTTAGCCACTACCTTTTATTTTAAATAATAAAGTCAGTACAAAACCGTTGTTTACCAAAACTTTATTTACCCAGAAGATAAAATATACTTAAAAAAAACTAATCAAAATTACATTTTTTCTCTAAAAACGAGTCTAGTCGACACGTGACGCTGAAAATCGATTGAATCTCGAACTCTTGAGTGTTTGGTCGTTAAATATCAAATCGCCCTCTTGTCGCCGTGAACGCTCTTGTCGTCAAATCTCGAACTAATATTTTCTCTCAATCTCGAACAGCTGATTGCCGGTTGTGTTCACTCTTGATTGTGTTCACCGAAGTGATTTTCATAGTGGCGCCATCTCGAATTCGATAGCGAAACACTGATTTCTATACTGTCGCACTTCGATTTCCATAGATTTTTGACAACTAGGAGTAAAATTTATTTCTCCACTCAAAAACTACTTTTGAATTAACTCGGGATTAAAGTATTTGCAGGATTAACTAATACTACGTTTTCACCAAGAGATAATCCGGGATTTAAGGTATGAGATTTAAAATTAATCTTGAAGTGTTTTCACCAAAAAAAAGGAGATTAAATTGACGTTTTCAGTCTGAATTGCCATTCAATTGTCAACTCAATTTGACAAGAGTAAAACAAATATAATCGGCAAACGTATAGCGAACGGAAAAAACTATTTTTGAGCAATAAAACAATTAATTTTGAATAAACTTTTTATTAAAAATGAGTCTAGTAACCTAAATCTATTGTTATCACACCATTTTATTCTTCAAAATAACATTAGAGTATAGGAGAATCCATAATTACAGAAAAAAAAAACACAATTTTTCGGCCCACTCTTCAATGAGAAGCTCCCCATCCTCCAGTGTCTAGGTTGTCCGTTGTTTTTTGTGTGTTTTGGTTGTTGCATTATCTGGAATTTGTATTGTTTACCAAAATATTATTATAAATAAATGAAATACATTGTAAATACTTGCATTTTTATGCCTACAGCAAAAATATTTTATAATTTTTTTTGATTTCAATGGAAAAACTGACGTTTAAAAGGGTGCGTTCTACAAAATTAGGATTGTTTGATTTGAAAATCTCCTTCTTGCAAGAAGATTTCAATGAGATTTATTTTAAATCTTCTTTTGAGGAGATTTCAATTTGTATGGTAAATCTTGGAGATTTGAAGAGGATTTATGCTAAATCCACTTAAATCGCGATTTAGTGCTCAGTGAAAACGTAGTATAACTCTGATTTAATTTGGAGTTAGCTCGCATGCACTGAAAAACTTGACCTAATGCTGCATTTACACGACTAAAATTGGCATTTTTCTGTCATTATACTGCCAAAAGAATGAATTTTTCCATTGTTCTGTCATTTTTTTGACAGTTAAATGCCAGAATACTGCCAATTTGTCAGTCGTGTAAATGCAGCATAAGTAGTTTTTTTGTTTCTATCTATCATTCAATTCTCTTGCTTAAATTTCTTGGAGTTTTTTTTTGAGAAAATTGAAAATAACTGGATCTACTTTACGACACAAATTTTGTCATCATTAAAGAGTCAATAATTGTTTTAGCCAGATTTTCTCTTATTTATTGTTTTCTAAATAAAAGTTTTTTTGTGACTTCGAGCAGCCTATACCCCAAGGTCAACATCTTTCACTTGTCGTTTTCAGTCTTAAATAAATTTTGTATATTGGGTTAATGCCTATATACCCTCAACTGACTGGGCTAATCCTTGACTTTAATATTAAATGAGGATTATTTAATTAAACTGTCACCTCTGCAAGGTCAAATGAATTCGAGATTAAACAAAAAATGATCTCATATAGAAAAAGCCCATCCTTTCAAATGACTTATCAGAAGACACATCAACCTTGACATATCACCAGCAAATTCGTGCTCCCTAAATGAGTTTCGTTCAATCTTGCCATCTTATCAGGCCCGTCAGTCTCTATATGTATTGTGTATATTATTATGTGCGATTTTGCTAAAGAACTCAACCGAAAATGCAATAAATAAACATCACCGAACCGTCTCGACGACCGACGCACGACCCAAAGGTCAGAAGCATTTCGGGTATATAATTAATTTGAATTTCCCTTATCGCCTTTATTAATTCCAAGAAAGAAACCCCATGACTTCGTATTTTGTATTCGTGTAGAGCTAATTTCGTATGTAAATCTCTTAAACACGTAGTTCCTGGACTAATATACTCTATCTATAGGTATCTACTTCATCGTCCTGATTTGGATTTGAAAAACCCTAAAGGGTATAGTCATAGGAAGAATACAGGGCACAAAACTAAGTCGGCCGTATTTAACAAATCTAATCAATCAGTTGTCATTGAATTACAACTTAAGATATGGCAAATAACATGAACATCTGCCCCCAGGAAGGACACTAAATAACATATATCTCACTTTGACAGTGTTGTCGTGTCCTAATATTAACTCACTCACTCTTACCTTTGTCCTACTCTGTCCTTCGTGTGTCTCCGCTCCGTTGATGTTGTCGTTGCCGTCTTGCTGAAGTTGTTGTTGTGAGTGAAAAATCATGTCAAATTAAATTAACAAACCCGACCCGAGGCCGATGAGGGAGACTTGGTTATTCAAAAGGTCACTTGGGACTATAATACCTATACATACCTATATCTACTGTATTATACTATTTGTATCGTTGTGCCAAGCCCTTTAGCAATACACACGCTCGACAAATGTTCCAAATACGTTTTGCAGACAATTAATTTAACCGCCTTTGTCGCTCTCGCTATTTTCGAGTCAAGCCCCCTTGGCCAATGATCCGCACTTTGCTTTTAAGGTTTCTATACTTAATACTTCTTCCATTACCGTTAATGTTGTTATTGGTGGTCTAGGTCTTGAGACTATATTCCAGTTACACCGCACCACCACCTGATCACCTTACCACGAAGTGCCAGAAACACTCTTTAAACGGAAGGAATGTTGTAGTCCTCTATACCTGGCTGTCGGACAACATAACCCCCAACCTCTATATTGATGTCTTTAGTCCCAGCACCGGCACGCTATCTCTCTTTCGTTTACTTACAAATTGCTTGAGATAAGATTTTTTGTCTTTTAATTAGATACAAGCTGATAAATTTATATAAAAAAGGAAGGCGGTGGAAAAATTGGGAGTTAAGCAAGACAGGGGCCTCTGGAAGTCACAGCTTTGTAAATACAAATTGGCAGCCATTTATTGTTAAGGCGACTGACGTGGCAGAAGGTGTCTTCGTTTCTTTAGCGATTGCATCATCATCATCTTCATCATCATCATCGTCATCGTCATCGTCTTCGTCCTTCTATTGTTATAAAAAGCGTGATTTCAACCTCGCATCCTTTTTATTCGAGTATTTTTCTTATTTTTAAAGAGATTTAACAGACAATGGACAAGAGGACGGAACGAACGTCGTCGTCGTCGCCGTCGTCATCGTTGTCGGAGTATGGTGAATTAAGAAGGCGAACCGGAGCCAAAGTCGTTTAGCTAATTATTATCGAGTTAAGTTTGGAGCTGAGTCAAATCTTTTCTCAGCTGTGAATTTAGAGATGGATGAATGGATACGGATGAAGAAAAGGATTTGCAGTGCTAAAATTGTTGGAAAGTCCTTCTGGCTTAGAGGCAAATGAGGTTAGGTATATGAATATTCAGAAGAAGAGAAAAAAGAAAAAAACCTTCTGGTCACATTATAAAAGTGTTTAGCCACAGTTCTGGTGAGCCAACTGGTAGTTAATACAAATTATGGAAATCAAATTCGGTGTTGAAAGCTTAAGAAATTCCTCTTCTTTGAGGGGATATAAGATAAACTTGATTTCATTCGTATTAGCTGTCCAAATTAAAAGAATTTTAACAATCACCAAGATTTTTATGAAAATAAAAAATCTGTTAATCGTGCAGCCAAACAAAATAAATGCACAGCTCTGGATCGCATGAACTTGCTATTATGTGTTTCTAAGCTACATATAGCGCCGAAAAATATTGAAGACGTTAATATGCTAACTGACCGATACTTAAATCGTTGTGTGGAAGGTTCCAGTTGCAAATGAGTTAAAATAATAGAATTACAATTTTTCCATTAGGGAATTATATACCTACTAAAATAATGTAGCTACCAAATTCGAAGCAATTCCTTGAGCCTACATAATGTAAAGGGTTTTTCAACAGGGACGCTACAAATGTAGAGCAACAGGGACAGCAAACGATGCCATATTTCTTGCCGTTTTTTTGACTGTAAGGTTTGCCATTTCATGATGGAAAGATATACGAGCCAACAACGAGTCAAAATTATTAAAATTTACTACCGAAATTCGGAGTCAGTGGCCTCAACGTTAAGAGCGCTACGTCCAATTTATGGTCGTCATAATCGTCCTAGCAGATCAACAATTGAGCGTCTAGTAGAAAAATTTGAATCCACAGGCACAGTACAAAATGCTCCCTTGCCAGTGAGATAAAGAAGTGCCCGCAGTGTCGAGAATATTGCTGCCGTTGAGGCTTCGGTTGCAGAAAGCCCAAATGTGTCTCTCACACGTCGTTCTCAAGCGTTGGGCATCTCTGTGACGTCGTTGTGGCGAATTTTGCGCAAAGATCTTGGCCTACATCCTAACAAGATTAAATTGACGCAAGAACTGAAGCCGCTTGACCACCAGAAGCGTCGTATGTTCGTGAATTGGGCTGAGAAACAACTTGAAAATGATTCGGATTTTCATCGAAAAATCTTCTTCAGCGATGGGGCTCATTTCTGGCTGAATGGCTTCGTCAATAAACAAAATATGCGGTATTTGTCAGTCAGCAATCCACACGTACTCCATGAGTCATCATTGCAACCCGAAAAAATTACGGTTTGGTGTGGTTTATGGGCCGGCGGCGTCATTGGGCCGTACTTCTTCCGTGATGATGAAGACCGGCACGTTACTGTGAATGGGGATCGCTACCGTTCAATGATAACCGAGTATTTTTGGCCCCAATTGGATGATATGGACTTGGAGGACATGTGGTTCCAACAGGACGGTGCCACAAGCCACACAGCGAGTGTCAATCAATTTATTGGAAACCAAGTTTGGAGAACGTGTTATCTCACGAAATGGTATAGTCGCTTGGCCGCCTCGGTCGTGCGATTTGACGCCGTTAGACTATTTCCTGTGGGGCTAAGTCAAGTCTATGGTCTATGCCAACAAGCCAGCGACGATTGATGAACTTCGTACGAATATCGAACGTGAAATTGCAGCAGTATCGGCCGATTTATGCTTGAAAACCGTCGAAAATTGGGTTCAGCGTCTGGACTTCTGCAAGATTGCCCGTGGTGGCCATGCAAAAGAAATCGAGTTCCATGCATAATGGCATCAAACGCACTTTCACAGGAATAAAGAATTTCATTGATATCCAAAACCGTTTTTGTTTTATTTAAAAAAAAAACTTTTGTAGCGCTCTTATTGAAGAACCCGATACATTGGAGTGGTGCGGCGTGAATAATTTGAAATGAGAAAGTCGACAAAAAAATCTTAATTCTCTTTAGTTGAAACAAGGACAAATAAGTTCGCCTGTTTTCCACACTAAGATACAGGGTGGCTGATGAAAACAGCTACCAAAAAAAAAATTCAATAACTTTTTTTCTATTTAATAAATCTGGTTAATTTTTTTTATTTTGCAGATTGATTTTTAGATTTAACAAAAATGAATAACTGGGACACTGAAACAAGAATTTGGATTATCCGCCGCTATGACGCACTGGGACTGGAGTCCGTAGTTGCGGTTCAAAGAGAGTATAGGCGCAAGTTTGGCGGCAATTCTCGGAGCAGATGGACCAAAAGAGACTTGTTAACAATTTTGCCGAGCATGGGTCAGTCGAAGGAATACCTTACCATCGAAACCCTTCAGTTCGGACGGAGGAAACAATCGCTGTAGTTTCGGAAAGAAGCTTATCTGCTCAAATGGGTATGAGCACACAGTCATTGAAGTCAATCATGCACAATTATTTATACTTATTCCCATATAAAATACAAATGGCCAGACTTGCGGATTCGCTTGGAATTTTGCCAAGGCCCATTTCGATTTAAACGGCAACATAAACAAACAAAATTGTGGAATATTTTAAAACTAATCAAGCTACATTAAATAGAATTGAATGAGCTTTAACATAAATAAAAGAAAAATAATACCATACACTGAAAAAAAAGTTATTTGAGTTTCTTAATGCAGCAATATTCATCAGCCAACCTGTATGAAAAGCATTTTTTTTGTATTTTTCAAGTCATTTATAGAGATTTAAACTTAAAGTAAACCTTAACCATAATAAAAGTAGGTACGGTCCAAAGAACCCTTTCTTGAAAGCCAAATTAGGCAACAATTTAAAGAACATTTACAGTAATTTTACACCTACAGAAATCGACAGGTTTTTTGAAAAGTAAATATATTTTCGTCTACTAATTGTTCGTTATTTTAAGACCTCAATCTCAAAGATCCAACTATCACAATCTAAGTTTATAAGCTTCTAACTGCAATCATATCACATTTTTTTAACAGATTCACCCCCAGTTTCACAGTGGAAGAAATCTAAACTCCACTTTTGGTTTGAACTCTTTGTTTTAAACGTTGAATTGAGTTCAGATAAACGACATTGATCTGCCGTTTGAATCTCAGTTCAACGTTTGGAACCATACTTGACAACGCAGGGATATTTCAATTCTACAGCTGCCATTTTATACATACCCAAAAAATTTTGGAATTCATTTACGAAGATGTGTATAGTTGCAATAGTTTGCAATTATCTCCGATGCCATGGCTTTTTCTATCGATTCCACTGAATCAGTATTTTTGTTTTCTATAATGTGCTAATTTTTCATCAACAAATCCATCAGCAAATCTACTGTCAGATGTACAATTGTTAATTTATTGAAATTCGTTTTCATTTTCGTGTCACAATCACAGGTCACAACTTTCCCCGATCCTCAACAACACAAAATATCTTTATCTGGGTTAAGAAAATGTTTTTTTTAATATAGTCAAGACAAGGACGAATGGACAAGGATTCCGGATTTAATTCTGGCTGAGCAGCTTTTATAACCCAACATACGAAAGCACTTATAAAATGATGCGAACAGTTGCTAATATAGTAACATAAGATGTTAATTTATATTTCAAATAAATCGACATACTGCATATTGTTTATTCTTCCTTTTAGAGGCATTGCAAGTTCTTAGAAACTGCCTCACACGCCACGTAGCTCAGATTCTATAATATTTCAGATTTTCATTATCCTTAGAAAACGTGTAGCAAAATTGCTAATATCCTTTGACGAGCGCTTATCAAAGCAAACCATTTTCTATACTTTATGACATAACCTCTGATAAAATTCAATTTAAAGATAACATCAATATATCTCAATTCCATGTCAAACTTAACTAAGAAAACCTTTGAATTAATAACATCCCTCGCACGTACAGCTTTGTAATTGATTTTCGTGCGAATAAAATATAACCCTTTTTCCTGCTAAACACACACTCATCCCCTACTATAGGAGGATCCTGGTAAGTTCTTCTTTATATACATGATGCAATATGGTTCAATTTAAAGAGCGATTTAGTAATTTAATTCGCTCAGTCAACCCAGCCCACAACACGGTCTGTCGCGCCATCTACTATGCATTCGTGTAAACGCTGCAAATATAGCTTGACTCGAAAGCCTAGGAATAATATTATAACAACATCCACAGACATTCATATAAACACAACCATAATGTATTTACATCTTGTTGGGGGAGATAATATATAAATTTATATGTATGTATATACAAATAAGAACCTTTTCGAGTGCGGTCCTGCGGGGCTTCAAAAGGAAACCCCCTAAATTTTAAACTATCAACCATTTCGTTTGGCAAGAGAGCGAGTGTGAAAGGGTCTGCGGTGGATGGTGGATGATGGCGGGCGGTAGTTCATATAAACTCACATAAACCTCTCGCACAGGATATTGAAGGAAACTAGTCCCATAAAATTATGGCTACCGACCCGAACACATTCGGCAAGGCTTAAGGAGTTATCTGCGAAAATTCCTCTCAGTAGTCTTCTAAATCCTGACATGCAGCCCAGCAAGATAGAAAAAAAAAACGGCTCATCCTTTTATATACATACATGTGTATCTACATATATCCGAAGAACGACAACTTCTCTTACAGAAACCTGAAATATAAATATACATATAGGACGATGTCGTCCTCGTCCTCGTCTTCGCATCGTCCTCATCGTAGCTCATCGTCGTTTTCAAGGCTCAAACCTATTCTACCATATCGCTTAAAAAAATCTACTTATACGACTTACGACGAACATCACATCCCCCCAATTCTAGGGTTACAGTTATACAAATAGATTTAGGACACATTTTGTGTATAATAGCTTATAAGTATTAGTGTTTGAGTATGGAGTGTGTGTGTATGTTAACATTTATATAAAACTTACCTCCCAAAATCCATTTCCGGCTGAAGTTGTTACATCGCTATATGCAAGGACAGCAGCCGTCCTGCTGCTTCGGAAATCGAATTTAATATTAAATTCTTCGGCTTGATTTATAGGCCACCAAATGTGAGATGTCGCAAAAGGATATGTTATTGGGATGACATGCACTTCCTTCTCCTGGAATTCAGCTTCGAGGATACCTATTGAAAATGTTGTAATATGTTTAGTATAATCGAGAACATAATATAATGTGAATCAATAGTCTTAGCTCAGGATATAAGAAGTCGTGGGTATAGGTAGTATATGGCTACATAATATTTGAGGATAAAATATTGGAATATGCTATTAAAGGATTTTCTATATTTAAAAGGAAATATCCGTTTTAGAAAATTAGCATTGAATCCATTACGAACAAAAAAAAAAAACCAACAGGCAGTACCTAATCTTGAACGAATATTGAATTTGTAGGAATATCGATTTTGAATAAGCCAGGTAACTGGCGAGTTGCCTTATATTTTTTTTCGCAGCTTTAAAAAACTGCCAACTGATGGAATCTAGGAAGTCAAAAGTTGGACGTAGCCAAAAATACAACACCTCTTCATCACCGTTGCCGTTTATTAAATTACATTTGAAGAAATCCCGAATTACCGTTACGAATGACTCTAGAAAAGAGCCAATCGTTTGGTATAAAGCCCAAACAAATACCCGTTAATACTCCTTACATTCCTGTCCACTATACTACTGAACACCATCACTTGTGAAGTGCATTGAACTATTAGTATTAGTTTTTCTGTGAAATTATAGTTCACATTCGGCTTAGACTGAAATATATATAAGAGAGATACTGGATGAGCACCAAAAAGCGAAAAATCGAGCTCTCAGATAGCAGGTAGAGATGAGCTAAACTGTGATTTTTCAATCACAGGTATAACTGTGATTGTGATTTCTGAATCACTGTAAGTTTAACCTGTGATTGTGATTTTCAAGTTTGGAATATCTTTGAGGCCAAAAAAAAAAATTCTCAGTAAAATATAAAGTATGTAATTAAATGAGGACAACAAATAAGTAATTAAAATTAGCTCGTAGGAATTACCAGCTCTCTAGCTCCAGTGGAAATCCGAAAATTTGCACTGTCAAAATTTTATTACGGCGGATCGAAAAACGGAGTACGCCAATCGATTTAGGAGGTGGAAATTACCTTAGTGTCTCGCCCAGCTCTCTAGCTCCAGTGGAAATCCGAAAATTTGCACTGTCAAAATTTTATCACGGCGGATCGTAAAACGGGGTACGCCAATCGATTTAGGAGGTGGAAATTACCTTAGTGTCTCGCCCAGCTCTCTAGCTCTATTGGAAACCCGAAAATTTGCAATGTCAAAATTTTAGATTCACTTTTTCTTGTGGAAATTCGAAAATTCACACTGTCAAAATTTTATCACGGCGGATCGAAAAACGGAGTACGCCAATCGATTAAGGAGGTGGAAATTACCTTAGTGTCTCGCCCAGCTCTCTAGCTCTAGTGGAAATCCGAAAATTTGCACTGTCAAAATTTTATCACGGCGGATCGTAAAACGGAGTACGCCAATCGATTTAGGAGGTGGAAATTACCTTAGTGTCTCGCCCAGCTCTCTAGCTCTATTGGAAACCCGAAAATTTGCAATGTCAAAATTTTAGATTCACTTTTTCTTGTGGAAATTCGAAAATTCACACTGTCAAAATTTTATCACGGCGGATCGAAAAACGGAGTACGCCAATCGATTTAGGAGGTGGAAATTACCTTAGTGTCTCGCCCAGCTCTCTAGCTCCAGTGGAAACCCGAAAATTTGCAATGTCAAAATTTTAGTTTCACTTTTCCTTGTCCTTGTGTACAAAATCACAACCAGGCTAGGAGCTCAGTTCACAATTCAGTTCTACCTTCTAGATCCTAAACTAAAAATAAAAGAATTAATCTGTTCTTCATATTTTCATCATGAGTCCTGAGATTTTGTTTTTCTGTATTGTGATTTCGTTCAGTTCAGCTAAAATAATAACTAAATCACGACTACAGTTCTCGTTCTGATTCATTTTACTCATTGTTGACTTTTCTCTCGTCGTGATTTTGTTCACAGTTCATAAAGTTCATTGTGCGATTGTCGTGATTTGTGAATCGTTTCTTTTTGTTGTGATTTTACTACAGTTGTGATTTTCAATCACATTTAGGGCACTCACAGGTTTATTAAAGAGTCGCTCACAGGTAGTGATTGTGATTTTTGACTCACAGGTCGAAAATCACAGGTCGTGATTTTTTGCTCATCTCTAAGCAGGAAGGAATAGTACTAATCAAGAGTAGGTATATAGGTACTTTGAGAGCAGTGTTGCCAGATGAAGAAAAAATCTCCCCCCAGAAAAATTTAGAAACATCCCAGAATACCACATTTTATCAACAAAACCCCTAATTTTTGTTTCAACTTTTTATTTTTATTCACAGCTCCTTGTTTGCATAAGGGAGGTTTATAATTGACTAATAAGTTTCAAATTGTTTATTTAGAGCTAACCAGACATTGTGAAACAAGCCCTTAGGTCCAGTTTTTCAGTGCGCGATTAAAGTAAAACCCCAGTTAAATCATCATATTTTGTGGGTTAACTCAGGATTAACTGAACAGATGCTTTTCATGTTTTATGCAACGAATTTGTCTAGTCATTCCGCATACATTCTCCACCGACAAACTTCTTCCTCAGTTCACTGTGGGTTAATTTAGTTCTAGAGTTAGCTAACTCTGGTTTAAATTACCAGAAATAAATATGAAAATTAAAATATAAAGGAATTAAAATTTTGTTTTGCATTTTAAAAAAGTTCTCATACATTTTTGTCATCTTCGTTTTGGCTGTTGCGTCGGTTTGATACATTTTCTCACTTGTGAAAGTTTTCAGCATTTCTTCTGTTGGTGGAAAATTCTGACACTCAGAATGTAAGGAATATCTAACTCGTAGAATACTGTCAGCTGTTTCAAAACCTAGACGATTCCTCAACCTTTTAGCTCTGAATTAATCCCACCAGATTTCCCCCCAAACATTTCGTCCCCCCAGATAATCCCCCAACGCCAAAAAAAAACCCTTAAATCTAGGGGGAAAACCCCTAAAGCTCTCGTGTCCATTTTTGAAAGCCTTTATTTCCAGAAGTGACAGTGGAAACCCAAGTTTTATGTAGTTTAGGGTTGGAGAGTAAAGTCTTCTATTTCAGAACGTGATTTAGTGACGTCTGCTATCTCAGACTGTGATTTCTGCTATCACAGACTGTGATTTAATGACCTCTGCTATCTTAGCCGGTAATATATTCAGCCTCCTAGCTTAAGGAGATAGAAGAGTCTTCTGCGATTGAAACAACAAACGGAAGTTTTATACACACAAAAACAGGCAATTGTTGTTTATTTAAAGACAGAGACCAAGAGGCAACGCCTCTTCAAAAAATCAAAGACAATCTAGGTTAGTTAACGAAGAACATGAAAAATTAGTTGTGTTTAAGCAATATTTCCCATCGATCCCTATTTTGTTTTGCCAATATCTGGGTATACTTCCAAGCTTCCAACTGCTCCAGAATCAAGTCAGCGAATACAGGTCGTTTTCTATATGGTTATTTTTCTTTAACTCCTGTTCGATTTTGTACGAATGTAGGCTTAAGTCTCGAGGCAAAGTTCGCCAAGGCTGCAAAAGGCCGTGTTCTTGTTCGTGGTACGAAAATTACAGCGATGTTTTTGGAAGGTCTTGCGTTTCTGTGGCTGATTATTAACAGAACCGGTGGATTCAAATTCGTCCACCACCAAACGTTGAACAGTCGACTGGAACATGTAAGCCGTAAGAATCCATAAACGGGCGCATCGTTGCCACATTCGAGAACACCCATTTTGACAATTAGGTTTTATCATTTACACGAACGTGTTGCTCGACGCTGTAACTTTTTTCATGGTGATTTGTCTTTATTGTTTGGAAAATAAGAACAGAAAAATTGACGAAAGACAAAAACAACATGGCCGCCATGCACTGTCAAAATCAACCTGTCTATATTGGACAACCCTGGTCAGATCGACCATGAACAAATTTTCACAGTCAGCAAATCCTGGAAGTCTTCGAATCCCAGCCCCCATTTGCAAGGCAACAATGATAACCGAACCTCCGGTTTACGGACAAAGCTATCGTGGATGGCATAAGAGCTTGGTCTCCATGACTGAGAGCAGTGGGCCGGAATCAGGGAGGATATAAAGCTGTCATGTGTTAGGTTGGGAGCCCGAAATAAGTAAATTAAAACAAATTCTGATTAAATCACCATTAAAAAAAAATTAAAAATGCACTCAAAACCACTGTCTGATTAATCATAAGATTTGAATAAGTAGACAAAACCCTTATAAATAAAAAAAAAAAGTTATGAGTTCTTCCACTCTGCTTGGGTTGATGGGTCCCTGAGTTTCCGGTCCCTAGTTCGCTTTTTTTTACCCTTAGTCCGCTTTTGTTGGCTACGAATCATGTTTCAGGCCTTCTAACAGTGCACTATACTGTATACTATTATACTGCATTTATCCTACCCCAATATCCCCAACAAATGTATTTAGGATAGAGGTACATACATACCATGATAATGAACCTTTGGATTTCCCTTTTTCAGTTCGTACAATATGGACACATCATTGTAGTAGACATATTTCAAAATGCCAACGAAATTATTATGCGAAGCCAAACCCTTCTTCTTGTGCAAATCCGGTCCGCCGCCAAAATATATTTCCGGATCGAACAACAAATTCGCACTCGCACTAGCCGGTATCTCGACCGTTCTTTCCTGCTGGTCCAATATTATCTTCACAGTTCGTTGCTCGTGGTAAATTGTCAAATTGTGCCAATAGCTGCGTGTCAGCTCATCCCGCAATACAACTGGCATCAAATTATCACCAAAATCCATTTCGACGTATATCGTTTTGTTTTTGAGCGATGCAGCTATGTACTGATGCTTTAGGGCTTCGCCACTGGCATAAAATAAGGCTGAGTCATCATGACGCGTCCGGAACATCATACTGATTCGGGTTGTAGATGAATGGACTCGATCCTTCCAGTCGTAGATGCGGTACGATACGTAACTGGCACCACGTAAAGTCATTATTGTTGCAGCTGTTGGAGACAGAGAGAGAGAGTAAATAATTTTAATTTTTGAACAACCAACTATAAAGATGTTTCAGTTTTTATGTATGTAAGGAAATCAGGTTTTTTTGTAAACTCAGTTTATAAAAAAAGTATTTTTTTTTTAAAATATATTTTTAATACAATTTAAGCAAAATTAGCGGCCATGGGCAGCGCCACACAGTGGTTCGTTGGTTGAATTTTTGTGACAAAAATCATTTCCACGTCAATTCTAACCGAAAATTAATGAAATTTGAACTGCCTTTTTTTCGTTTTAAAAATGGGGGCTGGGGGTTTATATTTGAAGTCAAAGTATTGTTCGTAATTTTAAAATTTATAAAAAGCATTACTGAAGTCAGGAATCAGGTCAAATTTACGTTTAAATTGTCTTAAAATATTTGCTTGAATGTGAAATATAAAAGTGAAGGCAATTTTAATGGAGATATGTACCAAATTTAAAAAGAAAATCCAAAATGGTTGCATTACTTGCAAGTATACTGATATTTTAGATTTTCTTTTATTTAAAAATATCTTAAGAACAAATATAATCGTTTGTAATAGAAATTTGACAATTTTGACACTTAAGCTCAAAGATTCAATAATCATAAATCACGGTTACATAAACAAGATTCCTCACCTTTCTCCGTTAGTGCCTGCATACATGGGTCTTTTTACTGAAGGTCATTTTACTGAAGTCGTGATTACACGGTGACGAAAAATCCTTCCATTTTAATCTACCCTTCCTTATCTCACGCACTCTTAAAATCCATATATATCTCACTTACACGTTTCATGCTGAATCCGAAAATATTAAATGAAACTGGCACATCGGTGAAATTCGGGTGGAATCTACCTTCTCTTTTTTACGCACATACAATCTACCTGTCTCACCGATGCGCTCTTCAGTAAAACGACCCATGTAATCAGGCACTTATGCTATACAAATCCTGAGGAAAAAAAAATTTAATTCACTTTCTCACTTTTTGACGGAGCGGAATCTCTGACATTAATTAATATTAGCCGTGTTTTTTTGAAAGCCCGGGGAGATTTGGTTGAAAAAACGACATCGGGGATTAGCGACACCATTACTGAAACAAAATGGAGTTTCCATACAAACTATCGATAACAACTATCCAATTAACGCCGGTAACACAGTTTTTCTCCGTGCTTAAGTTAAGCCCCGAGAATTCTCCGCGCTTATCTAGTTCTGAGTTGGTTCAAAGCAGAGCACTGAGCAGAGTAAACTCTGAGCAGAATGTGTTCAGAGCACTGCGATTTCATTATGAAACACACCTGAGCACTGAATTGTCATATCTGTCAAATAACATGAAAACTGTATGAAGTTGGATGCACTCAGTTTTTGATGTGTAAACATCTATGCTGGCGGTAGAGTGAAAAAAAAACGTGAACGTTCGTGTGCAAAGTTACGTCGTGCAACGTTACGGTGTGCAACGTTACGATCTGCATGGGTGCGTTCAGTGAAAAAATCTTAAGATCCCCTTCAAGCAAAAACAAGTCCGTTTTGGATCCGCGCACGTTGATGTTTACACATATTAACCGTGAGTCCCGGCACTCACACAATTTTTTTTACTCCGTTTGCTCGGTTATTTTAATCTGAGCTCGATGGAGCACGCTCCGAGCTAGCTCTGAATGAAAAAAGAAACACAAACTCCGAGCTCTGACTGCTCTGAATATAAAAAGAAAAATGCTTAAAGATCATAAATCTCACCCTGAGGCCAAACGGGCAAGTACCTGCTGGCAAGCAATTTGGGTTTATACATTGGCTGTGAAATTCGCATCTGTGTAATGGCTGATGTGACGTAGGCGGCACTCCACTTGCCAAGCAAGTTGCTTGCAATTTTTATCATTATCATCGATTTTTTTCTGCTCCGGAAAAATGCATTTCAGGGCAATCGGTTGACATTTGGAACGAAATATTCTCGATACGATCAAATATAATTTTTTCGATATCTGTCATTGAAGGATGTCTTCAATGTCAATAGATTAAAAAACCTCTATTAATCCGAAAAAAATTAAATTAAATTTTTAAAAGGGGCAAAAAAATGTGTATGTTTTGCAACTTGCTTGCCAGTACTTGCCCATGTGGCCTTCGGGTTACATAGAATTTTATTTACGTAGTATTTTTTGTATAACTTTCAACTGTCAAAGTATTTATTCAGACATCAGATTTAAAAAAAAAACTGATACGGGAACTAGACAAAATAACGGAACTTTTAAAATTGTTATTTTAGATCTATTCAAGATATTTTGTCGTTTACCTAAAATTGGTTTGGTCAAAATTGTCAAATTTCTATCAACATCGATTACATTTGGTCTTAACCCCATCTGCAGTAAAATAATATCAAATAATTTAAGGACCATGAAATAACTTCCGAATTCTCAATAGGAAAAAAGTCCCCAAATCCCATGAAATAAATACCTAATTTTCTGTATCTATTTCAGATCCTAAGGCTTACCACCTCAAGACAAATTTAAGGCGGGGTTAATTTAGCATTTTCCATTTGAGGAGGTATTTCATTGGGAAGTTATTTCCTATAGCCTATAAATTTGGTTATTTTGACAAAGTAGGTGATGCATTCAGGGTAAGGTATATACATACTTTCAAATCAGTAAAACGTTGCCTACAGTTTTTTTTTCGAATAATTTTCCAAAAAATCATTAATTGAGTAATTTTACAAAACTGATGTGCTCTCCACATTCAAACGCCATTCGACCACTGTCTGTATCTAAAGGGGTAGTGTGGGTAATTACCTGAACACAATGACAAGGACTGCACCACTCATCATCATGGTAAGATACATATGTATATGTATACACAGGTGCGATATGTGATTACCGAGCGAGTATTGTGTGAACCACACCGACGCGTCACGAAGAGTGTCAAAATCCACTGAAGTATTGAAAATAATTTTCCCCAATCCATTACCGGTCATTTTATTTTAACTGGCTTTCAAAAATAATGTCCTGAACGCCATATGCCATACCATGCAGTGGATGCCCTTGGGGAGCAGGGATGGACGAGTACGTACAATGTACATACATAGAAACGAGTTTATATAGTTGGATCAGGATCTGTATAGTAATGTGTGTTTTTTGTATTACCCGATATTCACCAACGCGACTCGACGGACGACAACGGCCATATTCGACATTTTTTGTTGGGCTAGTTTAATGGAATGGAATTGGACACACTATGAATGCAGTCAGGTGACAGACAACGGAAATACGGTAACAAGCACGGGGCATGAGGACACGAGACAGCTATCCTTTCAGTGGCTGGTAGCTGAGCTGATGTCAAAATATAATTTCACCTTGGGGTTTTGTCGATATCATAGTGGCAAATTGAGTTATTCTCTATATTAAACATTTTTATATTAGACGTGTTATGTGGATGATGGGTGTGATTGAGAAGATATCAATACTGCATCCATCAGGATAAATCAGGACACTATTTCCAAATGTTTATCTGGCGAGTTGATAAACAGCTGCTAGGTATTTGTGTCATTTATTTTTAATTTGTTTAACACAAATTTTAATTGGCAATCATTTATTTTAGTTACACGAAAAACGCAATTAAAACTCTCAGGTAATATCTTTATTCGATACTCATTGCGAACAGGAAATTCATTGATTTCCGGGAGAAAATAAAATTAATTTTTAAAGTGATGACGAGGTTTTTTGTAGTTTTCTCTAAATTATCATGTTCTACAGTATTGTCGTACAGATTGTGACACCTTGAAAATGAAAACAAAAAACTTATGGCTGACCAATTACTGTAATTAATTGACCGTTTATGAGGTCACTAAGGCGTAGTATTTTTTTTTAGCGAATATCCCACAAATGAAGTCCGTCAGATATATATTTCATTGAAAGAAAGAGAGTTGAAAGACGTGTGGTATCTACCAGATTGGGCCACATCCAACACAGCAGCTATAGAATATGCATGAATTTTTTTTGGCACAAATATTTCCGAACCATCTGTCATCTAACTGTGACGAGATCCTTGCATGCGGGGCCCGTATACGCCCTCCTGATTTGACCCCTTGCGATTTGTTTCTATAAGCTTATCTAAAATTCTTAGTTTCTAATAAGCGCCCTAAAACTCTGGAAGCCCTAAAAAGTTAACATCCAGACCGAAGTCGCTCAATTACCGGTCATAAAGTTTGAAAGAGTGCACTAAAAATTCAAAAAATGGCTTCGGTAGCGTATAAAAGGGCGTGATTTACCCAACATGGTGTTTAAAACTAAAATTCTTAGGCCCATTTGCTAAAAGGAAACTCAGATATTTAAGTTAAGTTAAGTTTAAGCGCTTATGATCTACTTTTTCCTCAGCTACTAAATGAAAATTGTCATTCAATCGTTCTCCAGTTGAAAACCAATGCGTCTACCTTGCTCCACTCTGCAAAGGTATACGTATATGCTATCTCGTGGCGTAATGATTAGTGAGTAAGACTCTTTCACGCCAGATGGCTGAAGTTCGAATCCCCAGTCTCTTCAACATAAAAAAGCATAAATTTTTTGTACGACTAATGCGAAATGATTTCAGGTAAAAGCCGGTTTTTGTAGCCCAATTTCTGGGGCTCAATTTTTAATTATTCTCAGTAGTCAATTTGGTTAATTTATTAGCATCAGAATATGAAGAAAAATGTTTCCTCAAATTCAATTTCAAATAAAAAAAACTACTTAGGAACCGTACAAAATGTGGCAATATAGGTACTGGTAATAGATACTTTAGGTACCGTTTTTAGATAAATCAAAATTAGCAAATAAAAATTTTCTAAAATTACTCGAAGCTCCATAATGATAGGTGAAACATAACTATATGTAGATTATCTTCAATTCATTTAAGAGAGGAAAGGAAGTAGATGTTATAAACACAGATTTAAGCAAAGCTTTCAAAAAAATCTGTCAGCAGTCTATATGACTTTAGATTTCCACCCTTTTGCATCTCATAGTTGAGATCGTACCTAGAAAACCGTCAATACAGAGTTCCTCAAGGCAGTCACTTGGGTCGCTTAATCTTTGTCTTGATAATAAACGATATTGGCAATATAATTAATAGCTCTTATATGTCTATTTACGCAGATGATATGAAAATCATCAAGTTTATTTCTACCTTCACCGACCATCTCTTACTCCGAAACGACTTAAATTTATTCCAAAATTGGTGTGGCAAGAATTTCTTAGAATTAAAAGTTGATAAATGTCAATCCATTCCATATTCTTCTAGCGTAAACGGTTACCCTCACCCCCCAGAAGCTATTTCAATAGTTTTTTCCATTCGAGATCTTAGAATTTTTTTTGACAGTGAGCTAGACTTCTGGTCCCATTTTGATCAAATAATTAACAAAGCCAATTCACTTTCCGGCTTCATAAAACGTTGGTATAAACTCTAAAGAATTCTCAGACCCTTACGTTACTAAGGTTCATTTGCTGAAACGAAACTTAATAATTTATGTTCATAATAAGAGCTTATGTGACAGTTTACGCTAAAGAAAAAGTAGAACTTAAGCGCTCATTTTGAACTTAAATATTTATTTTTCGTTTTAGAAAATGGGCCTAAGCCCCTTTTAATTACATTTGTACGATATACCCTCGAATACGACAGCCAAGCCTGGCCACCGTTCCACAATTCCCATTCCCGTAGAATTGAAGCTGTATAAACATAACGTAGGTTTTTTTCGGTTCGCACTCGGCGGCCCTCCCTGGTCTGACAATATCATCTTGCCCCTCTATGAAGATCGATTAAAATTGGCCAATTTGCAAACCCTTAAAAAACGTCAAGAAGTCGCTTATATACTCTTCACCAACTGTTAACAGAGACAATCGCTTCACCTATTCTGTTTGAAATGATCGCTATCTATACAAACACGCGTATCCTCAGATCCGATCCACTCTTCTTTGAGCCAATATCAAGAATGTTGCGTATGGCAAATACCTCACAGAAGACCCTTGACTCTCACATCAGTTCATCCTCTCTCATAAACTCTCTCCTAATAAGATCGTTCTTCATACTCATCTCAACACGCTCCTTAAAAATTCCACTGTCATCGTGGAAATCAGTTTTTGTTGTTTAGTTTTAAGTTTCGCTTCTATTAAGCTTCTATTAAGCTTCTATTAATCCTCTATTAGTAGGTACGATAAAATCCTGATTTTACCAGAAAAGTTGTGGGGTAGTTTTGATATCTTTCGATTCTATGTCTTTTATAATGCTGAATCCGCATCTCAGATTTGACAACCCAACGAAATTCCATGGCGAAATATCGACAACAATGTAAAAAAGTCAAAAATTTTATTATTTATAATTTTTATGAAAGAAATCAAAAAAAAACCCAAAATAAGAGGATCTTTTGAGCACAAATTGACTTTTCAAAAATATATCTGTTCCATGCAAGTTGACTTTAAATCCTTTAATGGTTAAAAATAATCCTAAATATCTTGAACTACATACCTACCTATGCCTTACACAAAATATCATCATCATCTTTATCATATCTAGGTTTGATCTTATATGTAGAAATTATATCTACCTATATAAGTTTACAGTCTGCAAATCCCTTAAATTAATTAAAAACTTGCGTATAGACAACACATCATTGCAATACGTTATACCTTCGAGAAGATGTTCAAAGAATAAATCCATTTCATTAATCACCAAATACCACACCCATTTTATATATCCCTAAACCACTTCACTAAGAACCAACCCACAAATAAAATATCTCACCGAAAATATAAAAAAAAAATAGAAAAGTGCATCCGAAAATCGTATTTTCGAATTTTCTAAACTAAAATAATAATACCTACATAGCTGTTAGCTGCTAGCACGAAAGAGTATCCTAGTTGTCGTCGTCGTATGGAATTCAAGTTCTTTACTATTCTATATTATGAACGTAGATATGAGAATATAGTTATAGACAGGGTGACCATACTCTCTGTTTTTTTGTTTTATTAAATAAAATAGACAACAACAGAATTTTGATTGCCAAGATAGAACTAAATTTGTACGAAGGATTCTGATGTCCTGTACTCGAATCCAATTTCAGAATTGCTTATATATACTGTTGGAAATTTAAAAAAAAAAAACGGTACCTGTCAGGCAAAACTTGTATCCGTATCTTAATATTATCGTCCTACTTTATACCATGCTGATAAATTGTTAAACAATCTTCCCTTTTTAACGGAATTCCTGGGAATAATTTTCCGTTAATATTTTTATTTTTCGTTTGCTCACTTCATTAATAGCCGATATTTCGGTCATCAATTTAAGTAAACTGTCAGACGAAATAATAAATCAGAACATTATGTTTGCTTTATCTGAAAAATAAGTAGTACTATCTGGTGCTTAAAAAAATTGGCCCTAACCCTTAGGAAAAATATGGTCACCATAATAGTACTACCTAGTTATAAGTTTACATAGTTATACGAGAATATACGTAAATATATATATATTTATAGGTAAATTGGTGTTATAATACTTACTATAGATATCACAGTGTTCACCCTCATAGTGAGTACCGAAACAGTCGCACGAAATTCCATAGAAGTGATTAATACATCTGGATCCCACGAAGCACAAATTCTGTCTCGAATGGCATTTATTGGAGCATCCTTCGTTCACGTTTTCATGCTTTGTGGCTACCAAAGGGGTGATTGGTAGGAGATCGGAGGCAGCTTTTCCTGAGCTTAGGACAACATTTCGAATGCAACCAACAAATGATTCGATAATATACTTGACACCATGCAGCTTCTCTTCCGAGGATAATCCTTTTGGATAGCGATGATGATGATGATGATGGTGGTGGCGATGGTGATGGTGATATAGTGATGGAACCATATATCGGCGCAACGACGGCGAGAACGACAATGATGTTCAGAATGATGATGGTATTGGTGGTTGTGATGGTTACGTATATACACACATGTCCACACAAAAAAAAAACAAAAATACAGGACGAGAATATCCCCAAAAATGGTATCGATGCGGCATCAGGAGTATTTTGCAGAATCACGAGTACGTGTGTGAGTTATTTGTCCGTTTTTGGTTGAATTTCCGGATTGCCGCCGCCGGCATAAGTTGGATTGCAAAAGAAAATAAAAAGAAATCACCGTTATATAATTGGAGAATTTTCGGACAAAGCATGAAAAATTGAAAAGGATACACTATACACAGACACACACACACACACACAGGATGAGGATGTTGAAAACACATTTTATGGTGGACATTGGGCAAGGCTCTGCCGCTCGCTATGTATAAATATATCAGGATGAGATATCTTGGTGAATTCTGTTGAGGACATGATTAATTAGTGGCATTTGATGCCATTTTTGAGATAAAATTTGGCCTTGCAGCGCACACAAACAGTGTGTTGTATTAATATTTTCACAATTAAAATGTGTTTTCTCTAAAGTGAATTTTTAAAAAAATATTGAATGTTGAATCAGAGGAGTTCTTTAAAAAAATATGTAATGGGCGTACTGTGACACTCGCAGAGTTGCATTTGAGATCAAAATTTTGTATACATAAAATATTTAAATTCAGAAAACACAATACTTGTAGAAATAAAAATTCGAATTTTTCACCAATGTATACAGGGCATCTTAGGAAATTGCTCTGTACTAAATTTTAAGGAAATCGATTTACTCCCTTAAGGCTCTAGCTCGATTGACGGGCTCTAGCTCGATTGACAGGCTCACAAACTCACGAACGCATTAATGCACAAACGCACACATCAAGACGACCACCGGCAGTATGACGAAAACCGCTTCTTCCGACTTTTCGAAGAGAACCCCAAATTTGTATTTCCTGTGATCAAGCGAAACTGAAAGTAAAGGGTCCGCCAACTAACGTTTTTTTTCGACTAGTGCTTATTTCGTGAATGGTAACACTTAGCTCATGTCTGATTTGATAGATAATTAGTTTTATCCTTCCGCTGAACGAATATGGTTGTGTATACGCTTCGCTAAGTGGGCCTGCGATCGACTTAGAGAAGATGCCAATTTTGCCAAAAAAATCATCTTTTCAGGTGATGCTCATTTTGATCTTGGCGGGTAGTAAACAAGCAAAATTGTCGCATATTTGGGGCACATAAAACCCGCACGCATACATTGAAAAGCCGATACACCCAAAACGAGTCACTGTTTGGTTCAGATTTTGGTCCAGAGGCATAATTGGGCCATTTTTCGAAAATGAGCAAGGAGTGGCCGTTACAGTCAATGGCGATCGTTATCGGGCCATGTTGAACGAATTTTTGTTCACAAAATTGAAGAGGAGGATATTTGCAACATTTGGTTTCAACAGGACGGCCGGCGCTACGTGCCACACAGCCGAAGCTACACTCGATGCTTTGCGCCATTTTCAAAAAAAAAAAGTTATTTGGCGGACCCTTTATTATCGTTCAAATGACTCTTCCGTATAGATCCGGCTGAATTTGAGGAATGACCTGGGCTATTTTAACTTTGAGGCCATCGGTCGATTGGGGCTTAATGACCCATAAAACATGCGACTTCAGAAAACACTAAAAAAAATTCTAACGGGGTAAAATCGCATGATCTTTTGGTGACCAATGGAAATCTTGGCCACACAGCGACAATTAATCTTGGCCAATAGCAAGTTGAAAACTACTATCAATGGCGAAAAACCTGAAAGCACTCTTGACACTACTTGGCAGCCCATTTATACGCTGATCTAAGTTCAGGAATGGCTTCAATTTCTCTATTAAGTCCATATCTAAGTTGTTTTGGGAACCAGTACCGTTAACAACGAATTGATTTTGCCTATCTCGAAGGGAAACGCTGATGCAGTATTATTTTCAATTTATTCCCTAGAAGAAATAATTGTATATACAAATGTCATTTTTCTTCAAAAAAAAAAAAAAAAAAAAAGTAAATTCCTACATATGTAAGTAAAGCAAGTTAATAATTGGTTCAACACGGCGCGCGCCGTGTCTATAACTAATAATTACAAATTTGGATTATTATTCCGGACATATTTACAAAAAGAAACAAATACAAGAATTTTACTTTTACACAAAGAAACAAACATAAAACTGAGAGAGAAGTGACATGATGTATCATTTAGTATACTTTTTAGTATACTATTTGACGGCTTTTTTTCATAATGAGTTTCGTGAATTTCCTTAGGCCTTTTCGTGTTCATGAAAAATCTTTGTGAAAACTAAAGCAATAATTTTTTTTATAACTTCACAGCTTCACAGTACGAAAATCGACCCCCAAGCCATCCACACGATCATTTATGTATGATGCTCCCGTCACAAAAGCTGCTTAGTGTTTAGGTTATCATCATCAATGCAAAAACTTTGGCTCTGGTTTTTAACTAAGGAGTAGGTACATTCGTCAAAAGCTGGAGTCCAATTATCATATCGGGACAGGTTGTCCTTCAACCTTAATATTTGAGTTATTTAAATACTTTACAGAAAAAAGTTCTATAAATGGAAATATTCGTAATGTTTTATGTCTTTCCTTATTTTATCGCTAACTTTTATAAATAGTGTTCCAGTGAAAAAGCTAGTTGCGCATTTCTTCCCTGAAGCTTGATGTAGGAGAAGCTGGGCATTCCGTACAATACTTTTTTTCGTAGTTGTGGGGACCATCAGGAGAAGGAAACAGTAGCCCACTTCTTCTGTAAATGCCCTGCTCTGGTCAGGTCGTGAGCGAAATCTTTTGGAAAGGCTTTTCTTGAAGACCTACACGAACTTTTATGAGGTAAAGATCAAAGATTTGATTGCTTTTCAGAACACGACAAAATGGATCTAGGTCTCGTTTCGACCTTAATTCCTTCACCTCATTCTTTGGACTCCTTTAGACAGCGCGTAAGCTGAATAAGGGCGTTTAAGGACCTGTAAGAGGGTATATGTGCAAACCCCTCCAATAAAATAAACAAAAAATAAAACCCCTTTCACCCAACAAGTCAATACGAGTTATGGTATCAAAACGGCGCACTCTATCGCTTACCTTCCCTGAAACCATTTGAAAATTCCAACACCGGAATAGTTGAGCTTCTTGAAATCCTTTGAGCCTGATTTCCGACGTATGTACAATCAATTACAGAGGTTCTGTCTTCAGCCTCACATACGAATGTATGGAATGCTTTATTTGCTCCATTTTTCCTTATCATTGTGATATTCAGATATTCAAAATCAATGTGCATCAGTATATCCTTTTGAACCCTTATCTATTTTGGTATCACACGCACTGTATTTAACATATTAAGGGTTGTCATAATCCCCTTCATAAAAAAAATTAAAATTAAAAATTAATTTCAGTGTCAAATTTTTATAAATGACCAGATGAAAACCAAAAATACCAAAAACCTCAGAGTTAATAATGACTTCAGATAACAAAAACGAAAGGAATTCCCAAAAAAAGCCATAATGGAAAACTTATATATGAAAATAACATCCTCCATCAAGGCCTTGATGACGTAAACCCAACATTTTCAATAATATAACTCAAATTCAAATTCAAACCCTTAATTGAGTGTCACAGTGATAAATACCAAATCATTAAGCTTGTGTTGACAAACATTAAAACGAAAAATGGGCGCAGCAACAAGGAACAAAAAAAAAATAAATAAAAAATGTTGTTTAAGAAAGAATTCGAAAAGGATCAATATCATCAACACAGAGAAGAAAAAGAAAGACAAATAGAACTTACCGCCAACAAGAACAACCGAGGGCAGATTCGTCGAGACGCCATAGTTGGTGTCGTGATTCAGTCCTTTCAAATAGAATTCCTCCTGGCTATTGTCAATGCGAGCTATTAATCTTGCACCATGCACATCGATACGGACCTGCGAACAACAAAAATCGAAAAGAAAAACAAAATTGATTAGGTTTGATGAAAGGATAAAATAATTTCCTCTATGGATAAGTTGACATTTTCTGCGCGGAAAAAATAGGGGAATGATGTGTTTTGGGGCTTTGAAGAGTATTTTAAAATTTTCCGTCGTTACGAGTGGTGGTTTAATGGAATCTTAACAAACAAAAATACACCCTATACAGTTTGGGTTAAACACATTGGAATAGGTTAATTTTAACAATAAATTTCAATTATAAATGAAAGTGGACATTACGGTGGGCGGGGCATGTTGACTCAGGTATGTCAGAAGATGCTTCAATGTTTAATGTCAGACCAGAACAATTTTATTGTTCTTAGCTAAAAATGTATGACAAATTTTCCCCACATAACACTTATTCGTTAGTAAAAATATTGGTTTTTGTTAATTCTCACTGACTTGAGGGGTATGTATATTTATAAATATAATTTTTCTGATTCGAGAATTTTTTTTTAAATTTTAACTGTGCTGAAAGAATTTATAGCTTTAAATTCAACTTTGACGGATTCCGGATATTTTTTGAAATTATAAAGGGTTTTCCAATAAGAGGTGTTGTTTTGATATTCAAAGAAAAATGGCATTTTTTGAGATAAATGAAGGTATGCCGTTAATAATGGAATACAACATCAGCCAAATGGCCGCCACGACCACGCTTACAGGACCATATCCTTTTCATGAAATTTTCCATAACCAAATCGCAAAGTGGCTGCCCTATGTCCTCGATAGCCTCACGAATTCCATCTTTGAGGTCTTGAATCGACGCTGGGCTGTTGGCGTAGACCTTATCTTTCACGTGGCCCCAAAGGAAGAAGTCGCAAGGTGTTAAATCACAAGATCTCGGTGGCCAATTGTGATCACCTCTTCGAGAGATAACACGGTCCGGAAACTTTTCCCGTAAAAGATCGATGGTTTCATTGCTTGTGTGGCACGTAGCGCCGTCTTGTTGAAAGTAAACGTTGTCCAGATCAATACCATCCAATTCCGGCCATAAAAAATTATTAATCATCTCTCGATAGCGCAATCCATTGACCGGAACTGTTGCTCCAGCCTCATTTTCGAAAAAAAGTAAGGTCCAATGACCCCGCCGGACCATAAACCGCACCAAATAGTCACGCGTTGAGGATGGAGAGGCTTTTCAACAATAACTCTTGGGTTTTCCGAGCCCCAGATGCGACAGTTTTGCTTGTTGACGTAGCCTCCGAGGTGGAAATGGGCCTCATCAGTCAAGATGATTTTTCGATGAAATTCCGGATCATTTTCATGCGCATTTCAAGGACCCAATCAGCAAAGACACGACGTTGTTGATGATCAGCCGGCTTGAGTTCTTGTGTTAACTGAACTTTATAAGCCTTAAGACCCAAGTCTTTATGCAAAATACGGTGTAATGACGTTTGTGGAATGCCTAATTCCAAAGAACGACGAGGAATGGACGAACCTGGTTTTCTTCAACACTTTGGGCTACAACAGCAATATTCTCAGTTGTTCTTGAGCGACGTGCACGGGTTTTATTCTTCACATCACTAACTTGTCCCAACAGCTCAAATTTGTCCACCAATTTCTGTATTGCGGTCCGACAAGGTGCTTCACGACGACCCAAAAATGTTTTAGTTTTACGAACCGTCTCTGCCAAATTTTCACCATTTTTATAGTGAATTTTAATAATTTCAATGCGTTGTTGAAGCGTGTATCGTTCCATTTTTATTAATGGCGTAGTTTCTACTTGTCAAATGTTAAAAAATGACAGCTTCAAAAGTGACAGCTACCGAAATAGCGGGCTATTCAAAATAACACCTCTTATTGGAAAACCCTTTATTACGAATTCCAATGCCAACTTGCCCATCTTTCCCCTAATTTTTTGGCAGGTTTGAATTTCGTTTGTTTTTAATAGCCCATCAATGACTATAAGAGAACAAAGAGAATCGATGTGATGTTATACAGAATGCAATAGCACTGAGTTTAAACGAAAAACGCGAATTGTTCATCCTTATTGTCATCTGGAGAGTCTCGCTCATTTCAACATATCAGGTTCAGGATCACGAAACAATTGCAAAGTGTATAATGCTATTTTTCTTTTCATTGTTTATTTTCAAAAGCGCGCCGATGTGAAGCAATTTTATACAATGACGCAATATATTCTATATGCACTATATACATAAAATGTACTTACCATTACGCTATGCCATTCATCGCGATTTAGCCCCTCGCCAACAGTCACACTTGTCGCATGTTTCCCAAAGACATGCACCACTTTAAGTTGTCCTTTTTCAACGATAACATACAAAGCGTAAGGATCCAAATCAATTCCGTCAGGATTTTTCACATTGTGATAGACTAACAGACCGTGCGGCAGGCGGGTTCTGAACTGGAATGAAATTTCACGACACAATCTGAAAAGGTGAAAAAAGGATATGAAATTCAACAATAGAGTTAGACAAAAAATAAAGGATGTACAATTTATTTTTACGACGACACCAAGCAATTTTTGGCTGTTAAGGAGTGCAGAGCAGCGCAGCGTAGGTATAGATATTTAATGCTTCTTCAAATTTTATGTATAAAATATCTCGAAAATTATCAGTTTTTTTGAAAAAAAATATTAAGTTAAATATTGCAGCTTATGTAATTCTTAAAATAGAAGATCTTAGCACTTTTTTTCGTCATAGCAATAGATTTTGAGAAAAATGTGCGCAAACTTGACCATATCAGTTATTTGTTTTAATGTAAAGGTAGTTTTTTTAGACGTGTGGTTTTCAAGACGAAATAAAATAATATTATATAATGTTATAATTTAATATTATGGCCAAAATTTAGCTTTTTTATAAAGATAAGGGTTTGCCGTTATGTTTGAAAAATGATTTCGGGTAAGTGGCCACCGCGGCTGGCTCGAATAAATTCCAGCCGAGAAGCCCAATTTTCGACCACTTTTTGCAGCAATTGGGGCCATATGTCAGCAACAACGCGCCAAATATTCTCTTCCAAGGTGTCAATTGTCTCGGGCTTATCTGCGTAGACAAGCGACTTCACATAATCCCACAAAAAATAGTCCAGTGGTGTTAAATCGCACGATCTTGGAGGCCACGCCAGAGGCACATGACGCGAGATAATGCGCTCACCAAAAGTTTCCTTCAATAAATTGTATGGCATGTAGCGCCGTCTTGTTGAACCAAAGGTCGTCCACATCAACATCCTCCAATTCAGGCACGAAAAATTCACTAATCATGGCTCCATAGCGTTCCCCATTGACTGTAACATTATTTCCGGCTTTATTTTTGAAGGAATATCTACCAATGATTCCCTCAGCCCATCATAGAACAAACCAAACATTGACTTTTTGAGGATGTAATGGCGTCTTAACAATGGCTTGTGGATTATGATCAATCCAAATACGACAATTTTGCTTATTAACGTACCCATTCAACCAAAAATGAGCTTCATCGCTGAACAAAATTTTCTGGCGATGCATCGCGCGAACCGAACTATTATTTTGGTAATAATTTTGCACGATTTGCAAACGTTGTTTACGAGTAAGTCTATTAATTATGAAATGGCAAACCAAACTGAGCATAAATCAAGTGACAGCTGTCAAAAACACCAACTCCGAAAAAAGTATTGCCAGATTGAAAACCACACGTCAAAGTAAAACACCCGTTCCTTTTTTAAATAACCATATGGTGTATATTAATGGGCGCCTTTGTATACCTTTCCCTCAAAATCTATCGCTCTTACGAAAAAACTTATGAAAAAAAGTGTCAAAATGTTTTTTTGTGTAGAATTTCATAGGCTAAATTTTTTTCGACATTTCTTCCAAAGAACCGAGAGTGTTGGAACAATTTAATCCTCCATTCATCCCAAACTCAAAACCCCCCCTCCAAATTAAATAGTACCTTTTTCGGAATAGCTCTCCACCGAAATTCAGTTTTGTCGGATTTTTTTTCGAATTGAAAGTCTAATTTTTCTGGTCCATAATGTACCCCTTCAAGCTTTCTAGGTTTGGTCGGAATTTATTTTTTAAGCCCACAAGTACTGCGGAAGACATCAGGTGCGTCAATATAGCGCCACACAGCCACAAACGAAATTCAAAAAATCTAAAAATGCAAGACTTAGGTCTTAAGTACTTCGTAATTACAGCATCATAAGATTTTTGAATTTCTTATGTGGCAGCGTAATAATCTTGAGGGAAGTGACATCGTCAAATTGGCATTCTGGTTGGGGTAGAGATTAATTGATTTTTCAAGAATACTCAATAGAATCTTTGTTTCGCTGATTTAATAACTTAAACAAAGGTAAAATCTTAACACTCTACTGCTTTCGATTTCAATGTTAAATATAAAATAAATCCTAATTTGGTCCTAGTTCTTGCATCATTAGATATTTGAGTTTTTTTTTGTGGCAGCGGTATCTTGACGTCAGGTTCCACAAGATCCAACAAGGTTCTACAAGCCATTTAGTCATGACAGAGTGGGAGTGGATAGAACTTGTCATTAATTTATTTATTTATTTTTAGGTCCATCTAAATTAGGTTCTAATTTGTTCCTATATTTCCTGAAACTTATCATCTGTTATCTTCGTTTCTGAAAGCACCATCTTGACGCACCTGCAGAAAATTACCCTTTCCAAAAAACATTATTATTTGCTATCTCGTTAATATGTGAAATTGCAAGTGGGAGTCAAATTTACTCTTCGGCTTTAATCTGCAAATAACTGGGTGTCACAAAACTCACAAGGTAGAATATTTCAATATAAAATTTTCACTGGTTCCAATTACTTTCGTTTTCATTACAACGTCAACATGAATGAAGACAAAAAAATGTGCCTCTACGATCATCTTTAATTCCATCCAATAATTTAAATATCTACATATAATTTATTTATTCGAATAACGCATCCACTTTTCAGTCTAGACTTTGCTTAGTTAAATTTCTGCCCTACATAACCTTGATGGTTATAATATTCCCCGAAATATGTACAAAGGAATATCTCCCATAATAATATGTCCTTGAGCAATATTAGCAGCTTCAAGTGAACATACGACAAATCAAAAATAATAATCCTGTAGCATCAAAATGTATACGATTATACCTACGCAATGTCCTTCCGATTTATTTAATTTTTTCCTACCACACCGCATTCAATATTCTCCTCAAAATTGCCGCATGCCTGTCTGTAATTTGGTATTTCAACAAAATGAAGTAATGCCTGCTTGATTCGATACACACTGAGAGAATGTTGTAGAGAAAGATAAACCATCACTAGAGTAAGAATATTACTGACGTTGGGCACGTCGAGTGTCCTTATATCTATTTCTACAGAAAAATGAAAGGAGCAACCATAGGTATCTATACCCAATTCAATTCTCCTATGTCAACAGAATTATTCCTAGGTGACACATGGTGTTGGTGTGCTGTATACCAACCCAACCATCCGTCAGCATAGTCCTTGCTTGCTTCCAATCAAAGCCACCGCACCATCAAGTAAGAAGCTTTTGTTTAATGTTGTCCCTTAAACCTGCATCACCTACATTTATAGGAGTATGCGTCATCCTAAGCTAACAAAACCTTCAGAGTGCTTCTGGGGAAAACATTTACTTCAAAGTTTCAACACACTGCGATGCACGCGTATAAAAACCCCCTAGTAGCCTTTATACCTACCTTAATTGAAAAGTCTGGATGATGTCGCCGTCCATCTGGATGAATGTGTTGTTCTTGGCGAAAAAGAACGCCTTCTCGTGGCCCGTTTCGGCGAAAGTCAACTCGGGGCCACGTAGTTCGAACGGCACTGGTACATGCGAGGGATCATCGTAATGCCTCGGGGGTGGAGTGTTCGATTTGCCGTCGGCAACAGTCACCTCCGTTGTTGATGGCTCCTTTGTCGTGGTCTGCAGCAAATATGGTGGCAACGTATCTGCAAGGCAAGAACGGAAGTTTGGAATTGGGACCAACAACAAGCGTCAGAAGTGGAATTATGACAAATTGCAAAAAACTTACGTGGTGCTCCAATGCAACGGTACAAGCACTCAGCTTCCGTATCAAAGCGATTCTGGCTGTTGCCCTCGCACCCACCCCAGATGAAGGTGGTGCACTCGTTGGTTGTGGGCTCAAAGCGCCATTTGTAGAGGTAGTGTTTACACGGACCCGGATCACCGGGACCCGTGCACTTTTCATAGGTCTTCTCCTTGACTAATGGGCTGGTGGCAGTGTTGGTCGTATTGTTGCTGCTACTGATGTTGGTGCTCGGGTTCAGGTTGTTGCTATTGTTGCTGTTGTTATTGCTGTTGTTGTTGGTATTGGGGCCGGGAATGCTGTTCACATTCACATTGGGATTGACACTAGCAATGGAATTTGTATTTGCGGCAGGTACTGAGGACACGACTAATAAGTTGACTAAAACTAGAAAGTTGCAAATCGTCCAGGCTACATGACGACGATTCATTTTAATTCTACTGGAATTGTGCCCCTTTTGTTGTATCGAATCTGAAATCCAAAAAAAAAAAATAAAAAAAAATATGATTAATATTAAATAAATTTGAGGATCTAAATGTCCTTAAGACTAAAACTAAACACTTCAAGGATTCTATAAAGATATTGGTATATGTATACAATAATTCTTGAACAAAGGATATCTATATATACGACTGGGCTGGTGGTAAATTAATTTGGTCCTTAAAGATTTATGGCTTGTTGTGTTGGTATATTTGTATTTTGCCGAATGGAATGACACTGAATAACCAAAAGGCTTAAGGATCAACAAGTTGCCACTTGTGGTCCTTTTTGGATTTGATTAATGTGAAAGGCAATTTATATCCTTGAAGATGTACATATTTTGTAGACAACATCGACCACCAACAATGACAAGCCAGGCACGTATACCAATAACTTTATTTTGTGATAGTGAATTGATGTTGATGCGGTGAATTGGTGAGGGTGGAGCATGGAGGTCAGGGTTTAAGAGAATTAAGCTTTAACCAAAAGGACCTTGAACAAATCGGAATTTAATAACTTTAATGTTTTTGGGTGAAAGGAGTTATTAATAGGTGTTTATCTTAACACACAATTTACGTATAGGTATAGTTAAAGCTTTCAAAAGCAAATACTTCTAAATGTGTAGTTTAGAGCCTACTGGTAGGTACTGTGAATATTAAGCTACCAGAGTTAAGTCCAGTTGAAAGGATTGCTGTGCCAAAAGCTGAATAACAAAGTTTCCTTGACTCAAGCTACATCAAAATACTTACACCCATGTTGTTTTGTCATACTGTCCGTGAGTCTGTAAGTCCGTGCGTCCATTGTAATTTCAGCTAAACATAACCTTAACGGGTGAACGGATTTGCTTCAAAATTAGTACAGATTATTTTATATGTGATTCCCTAGATTGCAAGTTATAATTTTTTAGTAGTAGTAGTAGAAGTAGTAGTAGTAATAGTAGTGATTTTATTTTCTTATTCAAATCGTGCATGGCAATGGCGTCTGCCAGGTTGACAATTTAATAAATTACATAAATGCATTCATTGTGCCTAAGTTTTTTAAATAAATATTAAGCCCGTACCACACTACTCTCGTGTGGTGTGTTGGGGAGTAGTGTGTCGCTGTCATTCCAATGTATTTGATAGATTTCGACACAACTTCTTTCTTTAGGTTACTTCTCTTTCCTTCAGGTTACATAGACCGCATAGGCCGGGAAGATCATCTCTATGTGGCATATAATTTAATTGTAGAAGCTCGGCACGAAGTCTCACCATCATCGAGATATGCTCTACACTATTCTCAATTCTGAAGAAGTTTCTCGGTCCTAGGTTATGACAAAGCCGTCTGTTAAGCACTCTGTCGACAGAGCTGGTGGCTTCTTCAATAAACTTCACTCGAAACTTCTCATCAACCATAGCAATTAACTTATACAGTTTATAGCTCTCCATTCATTGAGATTTTCAAAACGCAAATCTAGCTCAATACCACACCATTGTGCGAGCTCGTTCCATTCCGTATACCAGCTGTATCTCCGATTGATTACGTAAAGGGCTGTTTCTTCGGTAGTCTTTCATTATGCATGTTCAAAACCATGATAATGTAGTCTACCTGGGTTTTGATCGTGTTTTTAACTTTACGAAGTAGTTTGGTGTGTTGGAAGGCAGATGGAATATCCTTTTAATAAAAAACCTCAGCAACTTTTCTACACTTTCATATTGTTTTTACTACCATACCTGAGACGCATAGAACATAATTGATTCTGAAACCGCTTCAAAAACACGGAACTTACAGCTATGCGCCACTTCTGTTGGCAAAAAACACTTTTTCCAAGTAGCTCCAATTCCAATAGCACTCTTGGCCTTAACAAGTCTCTCACTCAGATGATTTTCCATACTTAAGTTTTTTGTAAAACACACTCCTAGGTATTTAAATTCGTTCACGACTTCAATATAGGTATTGAATTATAGAACCATGTTTCGTTAAGGCTATTCCTTCCACCACGGTTTCTGAAGATCATTATTGTTTATTTATTGAGGTTAACTTTAAGATTCCAAGTAATACAATCGGCCGATACTGCTGCAATTTCACGTTCGATATTCGTACGAAGTTCATCAATCGTCGCTGGCTTGTTGGCATAGACCATAGACTTGACTTAGCCCCACAGGAAATAGTCTAACGGCGTCAAATCGCACGACCGAGGCGGCCAAGCGACTGGACCATTTCGTGAGATAACACGTTCTCGAAACAATAAATTGATTGTGACATTTGCTGTGTGGCTTGTGGCGCCGTCCTGTTGGTTCCACATGTCCTCCAAGTCCATATCATCCAATTGGGGCCAAAAATATTGGGTTATCATTGAACGGTAGCGATCCGGATTCACAGTAACGTGCCGGTCTTGATCATCACGAAAGAAGTACGGCCCAATGACGCCGCCGGTCCATAAACCACACCAAACCGTAATTTTTTCGGGATGCAATGATGACTTATAGAGTACGTGTGGATTGCTGCCTGACCAATACCGCATATTTTGTTTATTGACCAAGCCATTCAGCCAGAAATGAGCCTCATCGCTAAAGATAATTTTTCGATGAAAATCCGAATCATTTTCAAGTTGTTGCTCAGCCCAATTCACGAACATACGATGATTCTGGTGGTCAAGCGGCTTCAGTTCTTGCGTCAATTTAATCTTGTAAGGATGTAGGCCAAGATCTTTTCGCAAAATTCGCCACAACGACGTCACAGAGATGCCCAACGCTTGAGAACGACGTGTGAGAGACACATTTGGGCTTTCTGCAACTGATGAAATATTCTCGGCACTACGGGCACTTCTTTGTCTCACTGGCACGGGAACATTTTTAACTGTGCCTGTGGATTCAAATTTTTCCACTAGACGCTCAATTGTTGATCTGCTAGGACGATTATGACGACCATAAATTGGACGTAGTGGTCTTAACGTTGAGGCCACTGATTCCGAATTTCGGTAGTAAATTTTAACTCGTTGTTGGCTCGTATATCTTTCTATCATAAAATGGCAAACCTTACTGAAGAGAAATGTCAAAAGAGCGGCAAGAAATATGGCGTCGTTTGCTGTCCCTGTTGGTCTACTTTTGTAGCGTCCCTGTTGAAAAACCCTTTATATAGCGGAAAAATGCATTCCCGGTTTTATGGATTTTTATCTTATATCCTCTCAATGCTTAAACTGTTTTTGTTGTTTTTTTTGCAATCTGGTGCATCTTAAAAGTTTGAACAACATGTTGCGTTGTTGTTCCGACAGAATACTGTCGTTTAACTTAAACTACTGAATGAACTCAGTTCAAGGTCGAACTGAAGTTTGAGCCAAAAGTGGAGTTTTAACTTTAATTATCTAATTTGTTTTTGGTAATTTAAATAATTATTTAAATCAAAATTTCTTTCATTTTCTAGTAAGCAGGTAATATTCAACCAAATTATATTTGAGTTGAAAGTGAAACCATTGGGATTCGATTACCATCAGCCTTATAAAAGGTCCGCCATCTAACTTTTTTTTTTTTTCAACTAGTGCTTATTTCGTGAATGGTAACACTTAGCTCATGTCTGATTTGACAGATAATTAGTTTTATCCTTCCGCTGAACGAATATGGTTGTGTATACGCTTCGCTAAGTGGGCCTGCGATCGACTTAGAGAAGATGCCAATTTTGCCAAAAAAATCATCTTTTCAGGTGATGCTCATTTTGATCTTGGCGGGTAGTAAACAAGCAAAATTGTCGCATATTTGGGGCACATAAAACCCGCACGCATACATTGAAAAGCCGATACACCCAAAACGAGTCACTGTTTGGTTCAGATTTTGGTCCAGAGGCATAATTGGGCCATTTTTCGAAAATGAGCAAGGAGTGGCCGTTACAGTCAATGGCGATCGTTATCGGGCCATGTTGAACGAATTTTTGTTCACAAAATTGAAGAGGAGGATATTTGCAACATTTGGTTTCAACAGGACGGCCGTTGCTACGTGCCACACAGCCGAAGCTACACTCGATGTTTTGCGCCATTTTCAAAAAAAAAGAAAGTTATTCCGTTCTATTTATTTCTGAACAATGAATTGTTTGAAGTGCAGTGCACTCAATTATTATTGAACAAATAAAATTCAAATCCTTTATAAAAAAATATGTAGGTACAAGAAAAAAAAAATCACTTCCCTTATGAACGCAACATTGGATTTATTTAGATTGAAAACATTAACATTTAATTTCCACCACCACCACCAACCTACTAATTCAATTCAGCTTTATGGTTGCAGTTTCTGCAGTCACATGTGATAAAGCAAATAAATAAGCTTTGATGGTCTACCTCGAGTATGCTGAGCGGTTTAATATGAGTATATTAATCGTCCCTCCCTGTCCCTGTCCCTTTCAGTTGTTTCTGTTCACGGAAAGTTTCCAATTTCAAAGCAAGGATTAGTTTCGTTTTGAATAAAAAAAAAAAAAAAACAACGGCCAGCGGCTGCTGTGGTTGTGCCTATACTAACGACTGACCGACCAACCAACCGCCATCCAGTGAAATGAAGTGACCATGGTGCAAGCCTGAACCTGATGGTCTATAGATTCTATACTTTTTCCTCTGATTTACTTTATAAGGTACTTTTTGCAACTCTCCATATAGAAACAAACGCACATCCTTGCTTGATGCACATACATACACACAGGATTGTATATTTATGTAAAACGGTTTCAAAAATTTTGATAGATATTTACGAGTATTTATGGCAACGCAGCAGCACCATCACCACCACCCCGTTTGCTCATATTCACCAGTCCATATATAGTCCGTATCGAGATGCATGGCTGTTTTATGTTTGTATAGACGATTTATGTTAACTGAGCAATTATTTGTCCAAATAGCAAGAAATGGGAACATGTTTTATAGGGAGAACGCATTCAGGCTTCGGTATACGATTTTGACATCCATTATGAATACAAAAGACCCCATGAATATGAATACGGATGGACTGGATAGTCTGTGAGGTTGCGTTGCAAATGAGAAGAAATGCATTTTCTTTTAAGATTTGCAGTAATATAAGCTAAACTTAACTCTGACTTTTGGGCACGTTTTTCTAAAAATCTATTGATTTTTCGAAGAAAAAAAGTGTCAGTATCTTAAAATGATTGCCTTTATTTACAAACATTTGTTTAAGGTAAAATTGTGTAAGTTTAAACAATTCTCGCCTACACTTTTTTATCGATATATTTACTAAAAACTTGTGGATTTCACCCTATTCACCAACAATTATTTTAAAGATATCATGTACAAAAAAATAAAAACTACAATTGTACTCAATTAATTGATATCATATTTATTTTCTAATTGAAACTTATTTTCCTTATCACTCAAGTGCGGTGCTCTTTTAAAAAGTCCCAATCTATCAACGTGAAAATTATTGATATTAAGCAACCCAATAAATAAAACCCCCAGTCGGGAACTATATCAGGCCCATATAATGTGTGGATGTGTGTAACTGCATCAGGAGGGTAGTAGTAGTTATGTGTACCTCTATTTCATCTGGTTATTTATAAACGCAATCGAAGCGGCAAATTATTCGTGCAGTAATTTATATTTCAGCTTAGATTTCAAATAATTCAGCTTTTACGACAGATTGAGTTTTTGAATTGGAAATCGTTGTAGGAAGAGACAGTCCAAGGCATTAGAAGACCATTTCATGTGGTCATATTCTAGTTCAATACAAATTTGAAATTTAACATATTTTAGTGGAAAACATGTTATTGGCTTGGACTAAATATGCAATAAGCAAATACACAATATCCATCAAGACATTACTCAGATGCATTGACAGAACATCATGCACCAGGAATGAGGGAAATGCAGACATTTTCTTTTTGATTATAACTCCAGAAAGGTTAACTTACATATACATAATTTATATGATTGTAATTATTCAAGAAAATGACGAATAAAGTTTTCCAAACGGAAATTGGGACATTGGAATTTGAAATTGAATTGAATATTTAAACTTTTAAAAAATATACTTTAGCAGAGATTTTTTTTCTTTATTTTATGGTGAGTCTAATACCAGACATTTCGAACAAAAAAATGTCAGCGAAAACCATCATTTTGAAAAAAGGCTTTATAACGTATATTTGGACGATTTTCATGGCTTCTGTTGATCATAAAGTTAAAGAATACTCTTCGAACGATATGATCCAGTTTTTCAGTTCGAGATTAAAGTTAAACCCTAGTTAACTCATCAAATTTGGTGAGTTAACTCAGAATTAACTAAACAGATGCTTTTGATTTAAAGTTGGTTTTTGTGTGATAACACACTCGCAGAAAGGCTTCAAAGCTTACGAACCATAATATTAAAATTGAAGGTTTTAAATGAAATAACAAGCACTTGAGTAAGCTTCTATCAAGTCATTACAGGCTGGAGTTATAGTTATTTCAGGGCTGCCAGGCCGATCATCAGACTCCTTTGTAATTTGAAAAAACTTTTTGCCCAGCTGGGACCTGAACATAGACCAAAGTGTCTTCCAGAGCCATTGCACTACGCATTGCGCTACTGAAATCACGTGCTCAGGCCCAACCCAATGTAGGTTTTATTGTTTGACAATTGCATTTCATTTTATCCACCGAGTTGGTTTAGTCCGCATTTTCCACCACAAAACTATTCCTTCAGTTAACTGTGGGTTAATTTATTTGTAGATTTAATTTACTCTGGTTTAACTCCCCACTGAAAAACTAAGCCTAAGTGAGGCTTTTTTTTTTTTAGTTAAATGTAGGCACTGTTTTATTTAAAAGAAGTTTTTTACCATAAGCATTCTATTATATACCTGCATTGCTGAGATTTTTTTTTAAAATGCGTTCATTTAATTGGTATGCACTGTTCCTATAAAACAACTTCATTAACATATACCACCTGTGACAAGTGTGACAAACAACCCTGTTCAATAAGTTGATTTGTATTCATCACATCGGCTTAATTGAAGAGTGCTGATGAATACACAAACAGATACCTGTCCTAAAAAAAAACGCACACATCAAAATGCATGTAAAAAAGTGACATAATGCGCACTTATCTTGATAGCGAAGGCAATTTTATTCAAAAAATTGTTAACGATATTATACAAATTATTGTCAAACGAACTTGCGAATTTTAAATTAAGCATAAATTGTGTAAGCTAATAATAATTATTGCTTGTTAGCTGTGGTATTCAATCGGAATAATAATACAATGTAACAGATAAATAAAAAAATGTATATTTTACAGTTTTTTTTTTTTTTTTTTTTTTGCATTTTCATTTTTACATCTACCTTTGCAGCATAAAAGGATGACCTCATTTTAAATTATTTGATAAAGAAGAAATTCGAAATTATGGTTTAGCTCGTCTAGAGCAGGTAACCCATGTCTGTGATGTTAGTAGGTACTATAACAATTTTTTACGAATTTTATAGTTTTTTTTTTTTAACTATATGCCTGTAAGACCTAAGATCTTTTAAATGCAACCTGAATTGCACGGCACTAGTTAGAAGCGATAGAAGGATAGGAAAGAATTTTTATTGGCATATAGTGGACTGAGAAATAAGGTATTGATTTTCTCATGGAATCCCACGGGTGGCGTCCAGTTGTATAACTGGGGCAATATAGAAAAGAATGCTGCCTAGAGTGGGGCTCGAACCCACACCTCTAAGTTAGCATTCAAGCACTATATATCCACTACGCCATTGCCACCCAACTGCGGGTGAATCGCATGTGAAGTTAGCAGCACATGCTGTTTTTTTCAGCAACCAATCAAGCTATCACTTTAAAATAAGGCTCCAGTAAAAAAAAAATTGACACAAATTTGGAAGTTTGGAAAAAATTTTGAAAAATCAAAAAATTCATATTACACCACCGTTTTAAAATTAAAGTTAGCATGACAGTACTTTTTCAGCAACGGTGGATGCTACGAATTGGCAATTAGACTTCAAACTTAAAGTTTTTCATTTTCCGAATACGAAATTATATTCATTTCGTTTCCCATACAGAATAGAAAAAAAAATATGTACATGGTGTTTCCTAATTAATGAGGAATGCTTTGTCAATGGATTTACCGGCTTGTTCTTGTCTTTGATTTGTTTATACTTATTTCGGGCACAACAGTTGAGAGGGAGGGTCTATTTTTTCAACAAAAAAAATCTGAATACAATTTTCTTAAATTTTTTTGCTTGAGAATATTTTTTTTTTTAAATTGTTCATTAAAACAACTTAAACAAAAATAAAACCTCGATTTTCTGGCCTTAAATCAAAATATTTCATGATATTATAAGTGCTGCCGTTTTTTCTTTAATATTTTGCTATTTATTTAATGTAAGTGTTTTAGAAAATTGGCCATCCCGTATAAACAGCTCATTTTATCTCATTTAGAACGGGTAGCTGCCATATGTACAATTTTTTTTTTTTAAATTGAGTCAAAAACGGCTTTCACGTGATTTAAAAGTGATTTCAAATAAATTCATTACACGTTTCAATGTTTTTTGCCTTATTTTCGGGTTATTGACGTATATCTAGTTGAAAGTATTACAATTTTGCAATCTGTACTTAGAAATGTTCAAATTACTTTTTTACTTTCCCATTTTCCTGATATGATCAATTTCAATTCGTTGAAATTTGTACAGTAGGTCATATTTGCACTTTTTGAAGAAACAGCGCCATCTGTTGGACGTAAATGCAACAGACACTTTATTCAGAAATAAGAGGATTCCATTTTGTTTCTGTCAGCAAATTATGATTGTGATTTTTAATGAAAACTAATTTTGATGAAGAAAATTGCCCCATTACCGAATCCTGTTGGCATATTCACGACAAACGAATCTATAAATCTATATAGAACTCATCCTTACTTTAGCAAAGGTAAAACAAATTTAATTGTATCGACTTGTATCGAAACGAGCACATAGTGCTGATTCTTTGTTGTATTTTGAAACTGTAAAGATTTTGGATCAAAGCAGTTAAAATAGCGGGTGAATTAAAAAAAAAAACATATGTTAAAAAAAGAAAACATTTTTTTCATTTGAAAAACTTCAAATTTCTGCTATTTCTCTGGGCAAAAAGTGTAAGAACTTCATTCAAGGCTCCAAGCTGTTTCTTTCACTTTGAACCTAAAATTGCTGTATACAAATATCCTTATTCTTCTAATCCCACTTAGTATTATAATTATATAAATGTGTTTGTTTGATTGTTTGTCCTTCAATAGTATACTTTTATAAGGCAGGGGGGTTGCGGGGAAGCGTACGAGAAGTTAACAGAGATATCTAGCTATTTGTAGCTTTAGCTATGTATTCATTTTGGACTTATTTCAAATCAACTCAAAGTTCTATTTTTCTGTGTTATTTTCAATTATTTATACCTATCCGTCGCTATTTATACCTTATGACTCCTCTGCCTCAGTTAAACTACACCTTAATAATTAAGCAATTTGCTATATAAGAACCTTCCAGCTGCAACATAAAGTACACTCATAAAATCTTCACAAACTATTGAGTAGTAGCTGCTAGTGAATTCAACTAATTGCTATAATGGAATAAATTAGTATTTAATCCGATGAAAAAAAAAAATCTAATATATCCCTTAAGATTCGTTCATCGAGCACATCTGCATGCTATACCTACTACCATATATTGAAGTCTCTAATTATTATGAACTCCATTCCATGTTACAGGTAATTGTTATTATGGTTGATTACACATCAACACAACACAGCAATCCTATACTTTTCTAAATTATTCCAATTCAACTTTAGGTAGCGGATATATATAGGTTTATTTATTCTAGTGGCATGGCGCTATCTCAAATAGCTTAAGTGTTGAATGAAGCGCATTTCATGCAACTCAGTTCAAAGTTACAGAACAATAATTTTAAACTCAAATCAGAGTAGGAAATAGTGTAATGTATGTATTATAATTTGTCTGAAACATGTGAACTGTGAATGTTTATAAGGTTTTATTTGAAGTAGAGATGCAGTTTGGAAATTAGAAACAATTAGCAAACTTGAATAAGCATTACGTAGTCTTTCAAGTATTAGAGTACGAGCAAAAAGTATAGTTACTGGTTAGAAAATTTCTGAAACAGAATATAACAATGCAAATTATAACAAGAGCAATCATGGGTTACCACAAGGAACCGTCTTAGGAGCGCCACAATTTAGCTTTTAGCACACACTATAGCTCACCGATGGCAATGCCTAGAAGCATAAATCTAAAGATACCTGCTATAAGCCTATAGTACGCTGGTGATGCGAAACAAAAATGACAGAACGAAATCATAAACGAAAAATTTCGTCCCCCTTTTCGTTTTGCAGTACGCTGTTCGATGAGCAAAATTGATGATTGTAGCAGATTATTTGGAGACTTCTCCGCTGTGCGGAAAAGTGACATTTGACGTTACGCTACCTATCGATGATAAACAATTTATTTTAGCCCAAATTGGAAGACATACGTGTGGTTCCAACAGAATGGTGCTACGTGCCACACAGCAAATGCGCCACAATGGACATTTTGCATGAACTATTTGAGGGTAAGGCTAACTCTCGCGGAGGTGACGTGAATTGGATACAAAGATCATGTGATTTGACCCCGTTAGACATTTTCTTGTGGGGTTTCCTGAAGAAACCCTTTGTAATAAGTTGTTAAAGTTGATTTTTTTATCAGTATTTCGAAGTAGTAGAAATTAATTTAAGGAGCATATCAGTAGAGTATAGAATAGATAGAAAACCTAAACTATTGGTTTCACAAGTTTGAGAGAACAATAACTTCTTCGGAACAATAGTCGGAACACCATCCGGGCCAGCAGATTTGTGTATTTCAAATACCTTTCAATACCTATTTCTTCAACTTTTTGAGCGTGATAGAAAATTCGTCTTAACAATCCTCCAGTATACAGGAATAAAACATTCTGGCATCGCCGGGTGTTAACAGAAAACTTTACAGCAAGAAAATTGACTTTCCCTATACTGAGTTGACAGGAAGAGTTCATTTCAGACGAGCATTGGGAGACGAAGTAAAATATGTCTTTTTACAAAAATATTATCAAACGTTTTCATTATCATTGTATACAAATACTCCCTGTCCCTAGTGCCTAATTTATCTATGAAATTCGTAAAAAAAAAAAAACATTTTAATGTAACAAAAGTCACAAAAAGCTTCAAACAAATTTTCTGAAAAAGCTTTGAATTTCAACCCCAGTGACGTGTGTTACAGGGACGAAAAAGTATTTCATGGAGATATTACACATAAACACATTCTTCATTTTACATCGCTGATGGTATTATGAATGCTCATCAGAAGTCCAGGAAATTCAAATGTTGTTATAATTACATACCACAAGCTTTATACGTGACATCTGCATCTGCATAAATAACACAACCTAGAACTCTATTATCAATTAACTTTCCCAGCCAGTGGTAATCTTCATTAAAAGTACTATTCGGTTTGAAAACCAATCAATTTCTTCAAAGGACAAACTTTCATCTTCCTCAAGAGAATCTAACCCCCCCCCCCCCACCAGCACCTACCACTAACAACTAACAAGAACAACATCAATGTTAAACTCATAATCTAAAGGGAAAGTAATGCTGGTAGGTAAGGTATGCTTCTGCTCTCTATGGGAAATGTCACTCCATAAATCGATTTCAAGTATAACCACAAATAGCCAGTGGCTGACGTGAAAGTAATACACTACAACTTCGATCCTTATAATTCACACTGTTCCACCACAGCCTGTCTATATATACTTAGATCTATCCCGCACCCAGGGTCCAATGCCAGAACCATCTACAGCGCTCCTTTCCATTAAAATGATGCCTGTCCATTGTTTTAGGACTTAAACGATAGAAAATTGCTCGTTAAACAAGACCACCAGGTGTAGGCGTATGTACAATATAATCCAGAAGATCATTACCCGCACAGGACAGTTTTAATCCAATACACAGGTACAGGTAAGGTAGCCATAGGAACCCAGGTCTTGTGTATGCCAGTCTCACTTCCAGACACGTGCTGCTCTGCGGTGGGACACCGACCGACAGACACAGTAAACAGGGATTAAGCTTAAGGACAATTGAATTATTTAAAAAAGACAACGATGATGATAATGACAGGACCTAAACTGGGAAGAATTAATAATGCTGTTTTGAAACATGACTAAAGTTGTTTGGTCCCATCAGAGAGAAAGAGAGATAGAGCGACTTGAGGACTGAGCCTGTCCGTATATATAGTAGGAATAGGTAGTAAATAGTTAGTGCGTATATAAAAGAACGTCGTTGTCATCGTCCGTCCTTGCATGGATATGATGTGTGAAGAAGAAAACCCATTAGAAGGACCGTGTTCCATTAAAATGGAGATTCATTGTGTATGTAGGTTGTTGTTGTCCGGTTGTCTGGTGTTTATTTGAGAAAATATACTTTAAATGTCCCTATGGAGCTGGGGGGTTACTTGGACCTGATGGGGAATCAGAAAATAGTTGAGCAATCACAACATGACAATCCCTATAGAACTGTTTTTGTATAGCCAAAGGTACACTTAATGCGTATACTGTGTGTCATATGTTGATGGTAAGACTGTTTGAGCTTAAAATCTTTCCATTTTGGTATAAGTTTTCTATTATTGTTTCATAGCAAAAATGGACTTGAAGTAGTTTTTAGAGTTAACCTTCTTATTAAAGCCGATTAGAACCATAGATAGAGTCTTTTGCACTTTTGCATTTCTGATGAAGTAAGAGAATTGATTTAAGATTTATTTTTTCTTGTTGCAATGAATATATTTATATTTGATATAGATTATACTAAAACAAACTTTAATATTAAAATAGAACTAAAGACAAAACTACAATTTTTAAAAAGGGTGTTTTTTTTAAGGTATAGAACTTTAAGTTGGCAACAATATTTTAACTGGCGGCCATTTTGTCAGCTGTCAAGTGATTTATTTTTAGGTTGGTTTGGCATTTCAACATGAATAGACTGACGCCTGAACAACACTTTAAAATTGTGGCCAAATGGGCCCGACACAAGATTGTCGTTGATCCCAACTTTCATAAGGGAATTTTGTTTAGCGATGAAGCTCACTTTTGGTTGAATGGATACGTCAATAACCAAAACTGCCGTATTTGGAATGATGATAACCCTTATGTGTATGTTGAGACACCGTTACATCCACAAAAACTGACTGTTTGGTGTGCTTTATGGTTTAGTGGAATAATTGGTCCGTACTTCTTTAAAAACTACGCTGGCCAGAACGTTATAGTCAATGGCGACCGTTATAGAGCCATGATCACTGACTTTTTCATCAATTGAACAACCATGATGTGTAGGAGCTGTGGTTTCAAGAAGACGGCGCAACGTGTCACACAGCTCGTGTCACAATTGATTTATTGAATTAAACGTTTGGTAACCGCATAGTTTCACGTTACGGATCCGTGAATTGGCCACCAAGATCGTGCGAATTAACGCCGCTTGATTTATTTCTGCGGCAATATGTAAAGTCGATAGTCTACGCCGATAAGCCCGAAACGATTGACCACTTGGAGGACAACATTCGCCGCGGTAATGCCGATATACGGCCACAAATGTTGGAAAAAGTCATCGAACATTGAACCTCCAGATTAGACAACGTCTGAGCCAGCCGTGGCGGTCATATGCCAGAAATCCTATTTAGATTATATTGCCAGAAGATTATCTTTCGAATAAAGTAAATTTCATGTCAATTTAAAAAAATCATCTTTGTTTTATTCCATTTCAAAATTCAATACCTCTAAAAACACACACCATTTACAAGTGTACAAGATTTAGTTTTTAACATAAATATTTGAGAAAATTGATTAACTTGTTAAAAAGTACGGTAAGTAAATGTGCCAGGAGATTCATTTTAGATGAATTAATTTCTATCAACATTTTGCATTTAAGGCGTATCGTATAGTTTTTGAAAACAAGCCAAACGTAGGACTGGCTACGAGATAAAAAAGTCTTGGTCACATCTCTGTTATTCCTGTAGACCATATTTTTTGGACTGAAAATTAACGAGAGTCAAGTTGGTTTGTTAATGTACTCGATAGAAAAAAATAAAAAAAATAAATATTGCATTAAATTCCGATTTTCTTAAAAAAAACAAGAGGCGTTTTTAAAGTTTGAATTAAGACTAATAAGATCATTGAATATTGAAAACAAAAATATTACTTATTAACGTTAAATTTTGAAAACAAATTAGTTTCAACTGATTATTTTTTTTTTCAAAAGTTTGTGTGTTGAAAATTTATTTTTAAAAAATTAACAGAAACAATTTGATTTTTAAACAGAATTAAAAAAAGTATAACATTACATTGTAAGTGTTTATCGTTAATTTTTAAAGATTTTTTTCTATTTAAGTCGATTTTGTAGAAAAATACCCCTCCTGCCTAAGCAGGGGGTGGGGTGGGGTAGACCCCCTCCCGTACAATTTTCTCCTGTCTTGACCCAACCTAAACGCCATATCTTTTTGTCACATCTTATGCAAAACTTAACATACAATTACAGAAATTTAGCTTACTTTTTTTTAATAATTTTTTTTCTAAAATTACTTACTTGGGAGGTTCACATTTGACCAAGGTACATATATTAAAGGTAATATCATTAGCGTTTAAATTTTTGGTCAGTTCTGCGCATCTGTGAAAATGGCGGATCCAGTGTCTCTTTTCTTGTCAAAATGCTTATATTTGTTGTTGTTTCTAGTAATGCCATGTGCAGTTTTCGTAGACACTCGAGCCGCCATGTTTAATTTCTGACTGACAACCTGCGAAATATATTACCTTAGATTTGTGTACTGTGACATTTGACGACCGACGTGCCAACCGACCTAAGTCGTTTTCCTAGCGTTTACATTAAACGACTGTCTTTCCGACATCATTTTCAAGTATATTTTCAGCACGACGGGTGCGAATTTCATATTTTTGCACCCATTCTAGTGACCCAATTGAATTTTTTTTCCGCGCTCTTTTAGTTGTTTACTTCGATTACAAACCCTTTTCTTTAAATCTTACATACAAAATAGGAAAAATCATCACTTGTTCGACTATAGTTCACATTTACTACAGCGGTCATCCGACAGAGAAAATTATCAAAAAATTTGATTTAAACCATAGCTAGTCGATCGACGTGATGACGCCTACCATCGTTCGACTGGTGTTCACACAACAAAAATCTGACGCCACACTACACGTGTTGACGAACATTGTTTGAACTTAAATTACAAATAAAACAAAGGGTTTTGTGAATAAAAAAAAAAAAAACAAATTATAACTAAAACTTGTATTTTTTTTTTAAGTAAAAGCTGAATTTTGGGTGAAAACAACTCAGCTTCTAGCTAGTAAAAGATATCTTCTTTTAGTAGGTCTTGTGAATAAAAATAAGCTTAAACTAGCTAGTTAAAGATGTCTTTTAGTAATAGCTATTTTAAGTTTTAACTTGTTTTTTTCATAGCTTAAGCTTCAATTTGTGTGATTAAAAACAGCTTAAACTAAAGAAAATACTTAAGTAAAAGCTACAAAAAAAGCTACGCCTCCTGTCTAATAAAGCTTTGACTTATTTCTTTTTAATTTTATTGCGAATATTGCCGATTTTATAGACCATATGGCTAACATTTTATAGAAAAGTGTTGGAAATTAGTATGGGTATGACTTTCATGATTTCTTCCGGTTTTCAAAAGAAAACGTGGTGTGTATTTCTAAATTTACTTTTCAGGGTACTCAGCAGAGAGTAGGAGACGTTCACTGACCTCTGAGTAGAGAATGCAGATGTTTTTGAGATATCGGAGTGAACCTGGATTTCAGTACTTAATTGTAGGATCAAAATTGGGCGACTATATAATTAACAGAATTTATGGGAATAATAGGACAATTCATTCAAAACGTGAATCTCAGCTTAATTAAAATTGCTTTGGTTATTGCGTGAGTACGATATTTAATCAAAATGCGTTACAGCCGTTTTGGAGTAGATTAAAAAAAAACTACAAATAACCGTTATTTTTGGAGCTACCGGTCCTAAATGAGCTAGCACACAAAATTTAATTGTTCCTTTAAGAAATGACATATAAATGCTTTGGCACTAAATTTGAAGCATATCGATGCACCTTTTAAGGCCTTAGTTTGATGTACAATAAATCTACAGACAGACTCACAAAACGACAGATGGTATAACTATAAGCCGAAACATGTGAGTAAACAAACGAAAGCTAAAAATATGATCCTTATAAACTCGAATTCTTATTCTAAAGCTATTTAGCGTAATCTTTTGTTTTATTCATTATATTAAACAAAGCTTAGGCTAGAATTGTCAAGCTTTAGGTATTAGAGTAAAAGCTATGACTTTAGGTAGCTTGATCTTCTTCCAAAAAATGCTTTTACTTTTTTTATTCAACAGAGTTGAATCAAAAGAATGAATGTCTGGCTTCAAATACATAAGTCCAGTGTTAGTGTGCGTGAAGTTAGCACCGTAATTTTGTATTATCGTAAAAAAATGTTGTTTTGCAATGTGCCCAATTTGTGCACCCATGTGCATTTTACAAAAAAATCCTACTAACCATATGGTTTTTAGAGGCTAGCTAGCGCGAAGTTATCACCACTATTTTCGATTTCCAAAAAATTATAAGTTGTGCTGTACTGTGCTCAACCTGTGCTGTTTTGTGCCGTGAATATTTAAAAAAAATCGCAAATTTTACGTATGCAATGTTTTTGCAAAAGTACGATTTTCTAGAAAATTTGATTTGTGCTGTCATGCACTGAAAAAATAAAATAATCGCATATTTGCAACTTTACGGCAAAAAATTAACGTTGCTAAGCGTGAAGTTTGCTAATAAAAAAAAAAACGTCGAATTGACATTATTTTGTAATTTTAAAATCCTGAACACCGTATTTTCAATTTTCAAAAAAAAAATAATTTAGAAATTTTTGTTTGTAAAAGTTGCAAATATGCGAACCTATCGTTTTATTGTTTTGAGCAACAAGCAACAACACAAAACAGCACAACTTTAATTTTTTTAAGAAAATAATAATTTTGCAAAAAATCTAATCTTTAAAATTAGCAAACTTGCCAATTTTTAAAAAAATTTTAAGGCACAATATATTACGAAAATAAAACGTGGCTGTGCTATCTTCACGCATATTTAGGGAATTTAAAGAAATGCGTGTATACCTGCAGCTTATTATTTTTTCAAGTGCTTACTATTTTATCTGATATTAAACCCTGCTTAGTAAACTGTCTTTATCTCAAAGTCTTAACTTTATAAGAAACAAGTTGAGACAAAGTAAGAAGGTTTACGTTGGAGTTAGGACATTTTACGAAGAATCATTAAAATTAGATGAACTCTGAAAAAATAAAATAAAGTTTGATTTATAGAGGTTTGTTGTATCGAAGGCCTCCTGCAGTTTAATCATAATTATTCGAAGTTCACATTTTATAGGGTTTTCCAATAAGAGGTGTTATTTTGAATAGCCCACTATTTCGGTAGCTGTCACTTTTGAAGCTGTCATTTTTTAACATTTGACAAGTAGAAACTACGCCATTAATAAAAATGGAACGATACACGCTTCAACAACGCATTGAAATTATTAAAATTCACTATAAAAATGGTGAAAATTTGGCAGAGGCGGTTCGTAAAACTAAAACATTTTTGGGTCGTCGTGAAGCACCTTGTCGGACCGAAATACAGAAATTGGTGGACAAATTCGAGCTGTTGGGACAATTTAGTGATGTGAAGAATAAAACCCGTGCACGTCGCTCAAGAACAACTGAGAATATTGCTGTTGTAGCCCAAAGTGTTGAAGAAAACCCAGGTTTGTCCATTCCTCGTCGTTCTTTGGAATTAGGCATTCCACAAACGTCATTACACCGTATTTTGCATAAAGACTTGGGTCTTAAGGCTTATAAAGTTCAGTTAACACAAGAACTCAAGCCGGCTGATCATCAACAACGTCGTGTCTTTGCTGATTGGGTCCTTGAAATGCATGAAAATGATCCGGAATTTCATCGAAAAATCATCTTGACTGATGAGGCCCATTTCCACCTCGGAGGCTACGTCAACAAGCAAAACTGTCGCATCTGGGACTCGGAAAACCCAAGAGTTATTGTTGAAAAGCCTCTCCATCCTCAACGCGTGACTGTTTGGTGGGGTTTATGGTCCGACGGGGTCATTGGACCTTACTTTTTCGAAAATGAGGCTGGAGCAACAGTTACGGTCAATGGATTGCGCTATCGAGAGATGATTAATGATTTTTTATGGCCGGAATTGGATGGTATTGATCTGGACAACGTTTACTTTCAACAAGACGGCGCTACGTGCCACACAAGCAATGAAACCATCGATCTTTTACGGGAAAAGTTTCCGGACCGTGTTATTTCTCGAAGAGGTGATCACAATTGGCCACCGAGATCTTGTGATTTAACACCTTGCGACTTCTTCCTTTGGGGCCACGTGAAAGATAAGGTCTACGCCAACAGCCCAGCGTCGATTCAAGACCTCAAAGATGGAATTCGTGAGGCTATCGAGGACATAGGGCAGCCACTTTGCGATTTGGTTATGGAAAATTTCATGAAAAGGATATGGTCCTGTAAGCGTGGTCGTGGCGGCCATTTGGCTGATGTTGTGTTCCATTATTAACGGCATACCTTGTTCTTTATAATGAAATGAACATCCGATCATTTATCTCAAAAAATGCCATTTTTCTTTGAATATCAAAATAAAACCTCTTATTGGAAAACCCTTTATTATCTTATATGAATTAAACGGTATGGTCTGTCTCTCTAATGTTGAAGTTTTTTTTCTTTTAGGTTTTCATCATTAATGAAAATTGAAGATTGAAAATTTCAAATTAAACTAAAATATTTTTATAAAATATTGATCAATATTTAAATAAAAACATTTTCAATCTGTTTTGAATATTTCCAGAATATGCTCCATAAAGATACAAAGGAATTACAAAAAAAAAACAAAAGAAAAAACAAATATAAAACAAATTTGCTTAAAATATTTAAGTACACACATCTAACTTTTGGTTTCAACAACAAAAATTGAAAAAAAAAACTCAAAAACATTAATAATTATACTTTTCAAACTCACATTATTATGTGTATGTAAATCAATTTTGTTCAATATCCCATTAATTTAATTAATCCAAAAAATCAGCTTTGTAAACGTTGACAATATTATTTTAATTCAAAAACATCACGTTTCCAATTTGCATTCAGTGCCAAGTTTCATTGCACTAAGATCACAACCAAGACCAGCTCAAACCGGAAATTTTATTTAACAACAAAAATAAATCTGTCTTCGTTGGTTTGGCTTATAATTTATAATCCACTTAAAATGACAGAATCAAATCAGCGCGACGACATGGATAACGCGCTCAATCACCCTACCGGCCGGCTTCAATTACAACAACAACAAAAAAAAAAATAAACACTTAATATACATTTATATGCAAATCCACCACTGGAAAAGCCCCTAACACTTTATGACAATTCACTTTATTTTTTTTTTAAATTTTGTTTCTTATGTTGAATTCATTGAAATGAGCCGCTGTACAGCTTTAGTTTGAACATCAAATTTAAACTAGGGGTGTGTGTGGCCTCTCTCTGGCTAGAACAGATTAATCTGGTAATAGTCACAATCACAATTCACTGTGGGCCTGGGCACTGCAGATACTTACAAGTATCTTGACGAGGGATCTAATTATCCCAAAGACAACAAACCAAATAATTACAAAAAAAAACAAAACCACAAACTTTAAGACTATGTGGACTCGAGTTGGTTTTGATTGAATGAAATTTAACGCACAGGCACACACACTGATGTCACTGCATAACTTGACAGACCGGGGCCGGCTTTAATATATAGTAGAACATCTCTTTTTTTTCACACAAAAATGTCATCGAATATACAGACTTTGGAGTGCGGGAAAGGCTGGCCAGGGGACGGTAGGCGGGGGGGTTGGGATATAATATTTAATAAAGCACCCGACCGACGACCGTGAGTATTCCGTCCCGAATGTGGGTGGATATGATATGCATATCAATTAATAGACGAGCCGACTAGGAAACCGGTTAGCTCGACTTGAAGCACTAATAGATACGATCCATAATGAACAGATAATTTTAACCTATAATTACTGTGATACTTATTCGAGTTGAACTTTGTTTCTATAGAGGGGGTATTTCTTATTTGTTAAAATTACAATTATATGAACACAATTTAAAACTAGAACCGGTTCTCACGAAGTTTGAGACGGAAAAAAACACTCAACAATCAATAGACACTTTTTCCTTTCTTTAGATTTGACACTTTCACCGAAAATAATGAACTTTTCCCGGGCGCCATTTGTATTTTTTTTTCTCCCACAAAACTGGAATTAACTTTTGTATCTTTAATAATTTAGGTTACCTAAAGTTTATTTTGGCAACGGTATCGCGTAACGAATGCGGAAAATATAGCTACTGACAGTAAAATATAGGAAGAACAAAAATAATCGAAACTTCTTCCGTGACGTGGTGGTTCGAATGAGTATAACATACCAAGGTCATTCACAATATATAGACGGTTCCGGTTAAGGTTTAAAAGGAGCACACAGGGACTACTTGTTTCATATGAACTTTACTAACGGAACAAAATTATGCTGCACGCATAGCCCGCACAGGGACTAACATTGTGGATATACGGATAGCGTGCGATAGAAGGCTTCCACTATAATTCACGTGAGTAGCTGTCATCCTAAAGAAGGATGATTCAATATAAAAAAAAGGGATTTTTTTGTTTTATTCTTTATTTTCTTTGTTCAGTAAATAATATTTCCATTCAAGTAAAAAAAAGTAAGTTATAGTTTAAGCAGGCAACGCGTGTAAAGTATCTGAATTCCGTGGTTTGACTGAGCATACTACAGGAGCGGTGAAACATTTTATTAGTTTATGGATATGGAAAGGAGGTAGATGTATATAAGTCAGCGACTATAAAGAGCTGTATTAACTAAATTATAGTATGGTTTAGTTATATGAAAGCTATGAATATAAAGATGGTGTACAGTGGAACAAAAAAGTTCTTAAAGTGGAACTAAATTGAAATTTGTTAGGACAATTCTGATTAACGAGATATGTTTTAATCGAAACGTGGAAATGGCAATACTTATAGGTTGTAGGTACATTCACGAATATTCTTCCAATTTTCTGAAAAATATTTATACTAACAGAACATTTTAGGAACAGTTCTTGGTTAATGATTAGATTTAATCGCGGAAGTGTAACCACCACCTGAAGGTAAATAATTTTAACGTAATCATTTTTGTTTTATTTAAAAAAAATGTTTAAGGCTTTGAATACCCATTTTTTCAATCACAAATCAAACATTCCTTTAGCCTTACAACTTGCAACCATTCATGTGTGTGTGTTATCGGCAGGACTATGGAGAGGACCTACAATTTTCTGCCGAATTCGAAAGGGCTAAAAAAAATATATATGCGAAAAATCATGTAGTCCGGGTTATTGTTTTAAAGGGTAGGGGTGACCCCCAGGTACAACATACCAAAAGTACCCAGCCGAGGCCCGCGCACTTTAGCCAGGAGGGGGGGGGGGGGGTTAAGGTCCCCTTTTCTAGTATATCGCGAATATTTTGAAAACCAAGGGTATTAGCAGAAAAGTATACACTACAAAATGAAAGTAAATTAAATATTCTACAAAATAAGTGTTATTCATATTTTCGCTAGGAACAATACTAAGGGAGATACTGAGGTGAAAGAGGCACTTATTCATGACAAGTGACAAGGGATTTTCTTGGAGGATTAGTCACTTCTTCGCAACAGGCAGTAGCCGGTCAACGAGGCTAGGAATTAAACCCAGACCTCCGTCCAAAAATTATTTTAAAATGTTATTTTTTTTTTTCAATTTATTTCAACTCTGAGACAGAGGTTGCCCTACTGTACGGCAACGATGGGGGACCGGGTGAATATATGAATTGTTGTAAATGGGGTGACAACAGAGAATTGTTTTTAATGATAAATTTAATTTTTATATATTCTTTTCTTTATAACAGTATAAATATTGGGAGAGGGGAGAATTGAATAAACGTTGTGAAGAAATTTATCTAAATGGATGGTAAATTGGAAAATGGTGGTGGTTAAAATGACGTTGTATAAACGGATAGTAATGATAAGGGAAAATGCATTTCTGTATTTGAAATGCATGCTATGGAGTGAATTTTTCATATATTTACAATGTGTTGAAATATTATAAATTCCGTGAAAGGACAATTTGGGGACCTCTGTAGTTGTTTTATTACTAAGTGTTTACGTAGTAAACTAGTGTAGTTCAATGTACGGTATATCGCCGAGTTCCTACATAGAATATTGTCTGTTTTAGAAAATATGGCTATAGTATTTCTTTATATTCAAGAGAGTTTAAATTCTAGCTTTCAAAGGACTTAACGTCCTAGAAAAGTATTAACTTAAATAAATTAAAAGTGTTTGAGAGGAAGCGAAAATGTGGGTTAAAAGGTATTCAAACGTTGATGGACATAATCAGCCCTAGAGAGTATCTATCGTAATCGAAAATTTTCTACGAATGGAAAAATACCTATCACAGATTCCAATCGTAGCACATTTGTAGTGGAAAATCTCCTACTATTTTCGAAATTCGTGCGAATTTGATATCACTGAATCCGAATGAAATGAAAATTATGTCATTCTTTCTTACGATACTGTATTCCTTTTGAGGTCAGTGGGTGTGGAATTGGTTATTTGCATAGAAAATAAGGATTTACAATTAAAATAAATAAATAATTTCATAAAGTTCCTTTTAACATATTTTTTGTACTCTAAATTTTATCAAACACTAAAAGATTCCACGTGAAAATAAAAATAATTATAGGTAGGATAAACTGGGGTACATTTGACACCGGGGTACATTTGACACCGGGGTACATTTGACTCTTCTATTTTCGGTCTGAACACTGCCTGAAAGAAAAAAAGCTGGAATTGAGAAAGAAGCATAATTTGATTTAAAGAAACGTTATGAACTTTGATAGTTTTGCTTCAATTCTTCTCAGAGTAACAAGTGTTTTTGTGCTTTTTCGATTGCTGATGATGTAATTTTTGACCCCCGGTAAGTAAGCGATTTATGACCATTATAAAAGTGTTTGTTTTTATATAAACAATATTATAGTAGCACTACTCTTTAAATGTTAATAAATTAAAGTCAGTATTGTGAAATTATAATATTATAAATTAAAAAAAAAAATAGTTATAAGGAACCTTTGGGGCACATTTGACTTTTGGAAATGGGGCACATTTGACATTTTTTGTTAAATGTGCCCCCATTGATCTGTTATGTTTGGATATATTTGTGGTTTTCATTTTCTATTGATATTTTTTTAAAGATATGGTACGAAAAACAAAGCTTCTATAAGGGAAAGACAAATAGAAGTGAAATTGACGAAGAAAAAGTGAAGAGGGCTAATTCTGACACACGAAAAAAAGGTGAAACGGCGACATAAGCAGCTGGAAAATATGGATGGCATAGAATGACATTGATAATTCGTATGAATAAGCAGGACCCATTAAAAGATTGGTCGTATCGGGGGAATGAAAGAAGCAACGATGAAGAATTCACTTTTCAATCCAAAAGGTGTAACTGGTAGAATATGTGAAAAAGTGGTCTTTTTACCCATTTTTTACATTTGTAAAAGAATTTATCAAGGCAAATAACATTAGTTGCCCACCAAGTTGAGAAATTTCAAAAAAAAAAACCTGGAGACTATTGGATTTACGGATTTTTAAAACGGAATTTATGCAAAGTATTCATTTGACCCTGAGGACATATATCGGGTTTTTCAATAAGAGCGCTACAAAAGTTTTTTTAAATAAAACAGAAACGGTTTTAGATATCAATGAAATTTTTATTTTATTTTATTTTATTAATTATATTTTTATTTTATTCTTGTGAAAGTACGTTCAATGCCATTATGTATGGAATTCGATTTATTTTGCATGGCCACCAGGGGCACGCTTGCAGAAGTCCAGACGCTGAACCCAATTTTCGACGGTTTTCAAGCATAAATCGGCCGATACTGCTCCAATTTTACGTTCGATATTCGTACGAAGTTCATCAATCGTCGCTGGCTTGTTGGCATAGACCATAGACTTGACGTAGCCCCAAAGGAAATAGTCTAACGGCTTCAAATCGCACGACCGAGGCGGCCAAGCGACTGGACCATTTTGTGAGATAACACGTTCTCCAAACTTGGTTTCCAATAAATTGATTGTGACATTCGCTGTGTGGCTTGTGGCGCCGTCCTGTTGGAACCACATGTCCTCCAAGTCCATATCATCCAATTGGGGCCAAAAATACTCGGTTATCATTGAACGGTAGCGATCCCCATTCACAGTAACGTGCCGGTCTTGATCATCACGGAAGAAGTACGGCCCAATGACGCCGCCGGCCCATAAACCGCACCAAACCGTATTTTTTTCGGGATGCAATGATGACTTATAGAGAACGTGTGGATTGCTGCCTGACCAATACCGCATATTTTGTTTATTGACGAAGCCATTCAGCCAGAAATGAGCCTCATCGCTAAAGATAATTTTTCGATGAAAATCCGAATCATTTTCAAGTTGTTGCTCAGCCCAATTCACGAACATACGATGCTTCTGGTGGTCAAGCGGCTTCAGTTCTTGCGTCAATTTAATCTTGTTAGGATGTAGGCCAAGATCTTTGCGCAAAATTCACCACAACGACGTCACAGAGATGCCCAACGCTTGAGAACGACGTGTGAGAGACACATTTGGGCTTTCTGCAACTGAAGCCTCAGCGGCAGCAATATTCTCGACACTACGGGCACTTCTTTGTCTCACTGGCACGGGAACATTTTTTACTGTGCCTGTGGATTCAAATTTTTCCACTAGTCGCTCAATTGTTGATCTGCTAGGACGATTATGACGACTATAAATTGGACGTAGCGCTCTTAACGTGCCCCATGCGGAGGCTCTTTTGACAAAATTATCTTTTTTTTAGAAACAAATTCTTAAAAAAATATGAAGTCGTTAGCATATGGAATAATCAATGTATCAAATTCAGTAAAAAAATTGATTTCATCAAAAATGTTCGGAAATACAGACATTTAAGAATGAAGTGTCAAATGTACCCCAGTTTCCCCTACATTTGTATTTCTATCTTTATTTTAATTTATATAATGGACCCGATGCAATATTAAAGCATCAATAATTTCACAAATAAATAAATTTGTCTGTAAAACTAAAATAAAGCTAAGCTTTTTAAATAGAACTAAGTCAACAACAGTGAAACATAATTTATTTCTTTATAGTGATGGTACATGTAGGAAAAAATTCCAAACTCATATTGAATTTTCGCAAATAACACTGTAGAAAAAAAATATTAATACTTATTAAGAGTTCTATTTTAAATTAGTTTTTTTAACTATCTCACTTTTGTAATATTCTATTTAACTTTGTTAATTAAAAAAAAAACTTTTTACATTTATTTGTAAAGAAATGTGTAAACGACAAACTTTCAAATGATTTCTTATAATGTTATCACTTTATAACATAACATAAGATTATTGAATTTAGAAAATTAAAACGAATATTATTCTTTACGTGTGTTAGTTGCGTTAGTATGGGAAAAAATAGGGATTTTTCTAACTAGGGCAGGGAATTTTTTTCATTTGATGTATGTAGAAGGAAAAATTTGACGTAACACAGCTGATTCAGATATTGAGAGTGGAATGAGGCAATGCTTTTTTCGATTCCATTCAAATTCTGTGAAGATAATTTTTCGAAATTCATACCGCAGGCATCCGTTCGGAGATTTGTTACGATAGATTCTCTGATAAGGCTGCATAGATGTTAAATTATGACAGTAAAACAATTAAAAACAAATTGGAGTGCTTTTAATTGAAGATTACTGCTTTTTTCGTATAACAGTTAAAACTAAAAAAAAAACACCCATTTCTTCTAGTTTTTGTAAAGGGTGGTTAAATTTTAAAGGCCGATGTTGATTTTGAATAAAACACAAATTATTTAGGAAATTATTGTCATTTCTTTTTATTATGATAATATTGGTATGGTTCAATTATGTATGGAACAAAATATCGGCCAAATGGCCGCCGCAACCTCGGCGTCAAGTGAACAATCAACCTACATCCGATAGTCCAAATTTTCGATGACGCTGAGGTATAATTGGGATTCTATGCCGTTAATGTGCCGAATTATCTCATCCTTTAGCTCTTGAATTGTTGCTGGCTTTTCGACGTACACTTTTTCTTTCAAATAACCCCAAAGAAAGAAGTCCAACGGTGTCAAATCACATGATCTTGGTGGCCAATTGACATCGCCACCACGTGAGATAACACGGCCATTGTTTCGTTGGCTGTGTGGCGAGTGGCATCATCCTGTTGGAAGCACATATCCTCCAGGTCCATATGCTCAATTTCTGGCCACAAGAAGTCCGTTATCATCTCGCAATTACGAACACCATTCACGGTAACTGCTTGGCCGACCTCATTTTCGAAGAAGTACGGCCCGATGACGCCAGTCGCCAGCCCATAAACCGCACCAAACTGTCTCTCTTTGTGGATGCATCAGCTTTTCAACAATCACTCGTGGATTCTCATTTGCCCAAATGCGGCAATTCTGCTTGTTAACGAATCCACTGAGGTGAAAGTGTGCCTCGTCACTGTTCAAAAAAAAAAAATCCCCAAGATCATGAAATGCAATTTGATTTGAACTCCCATTTTCATAATAAGCCTGAATAACTTTAACGCTTTGCTCGATTGTGTATCTTTTCATGGTTCAAATTGAGTTAGTATGAAATTGAGAAATGTCAAATGAAAAAGCTTGACGTTTAGGTGTGGTTCACATTCAACAGCGGCTCTTAAAATTTAACCATACCCTTTATAACTATAAACTCTTTTGATTCTCGACGGTTATCATAACATTTGTAAATTTTCTTCCAACATTTAAGTAACAAAAAGTCACAGGTTTTCTTGGTTTGGTAACAACCTCACCGTTATATGGAATCTTTATGCATCTACAGTGATAAGTTAAACATTTATGCTGAAATTCATCAACGGGTGATGATTGTGACAATAAAATATTTTGATGTATCACAATTTAACGTGTTTTAAAATCGTCACAATCTTAATTTTAAATCAATAGAAAAGCAAACAAAACAATGCCTTTGTAGTCGATTGTCAACCATCATCATCACCCAGTGGAAGAATCCTGTTGTTGTTTTATGCAAAAACTGTAAAGCCAATCGATATATTTATATGAGGAATCTTTTTACTTGAGCTACCATGGTCGTCCTTCCCAGTCGACAATTCAAAGTTTGGTGGCCAAATTGTAGTTGAACGGTTAAGTGAACAATCAGCTGCTGTCCGTGAGACGAAGATGAAAACGACGTTGACATATGCCATCAATGGAGTGCGCTACCAATAGCTGACTACCAATTTCTTTTGATCCAAATGGCCGCTTTAATTGCCACACAGCTAATGCCACACTACAGTAGACTTAAATGGTTGTCTTAAATCTTACGAAAAGGCAAATGCGATTAGAACTGGCCACCGTGCACAGGTCACGACTGGTGGCATCAAAATCAACAGAAACCGTGCTTTCGTTCAGATTCAGCCTGAACTATGCGCCACTTTCATCAAAAATTGCACCTCTCGGGTGCATATGGCACCAGTAGAGCCGGCGCGGTGTCAAAAGCCTACAAGTCAAAAGTCCACAAGTCAAAAGTCCACAATGGACTTTTGACCCACTTGGATGAGTTACAAGTCCACAAATCAATTGTGAATTTTTAAGCCACCCAAGTGGGTCAAAAGTCCACAACATTTCGAGTCGTAAGTCCACAATATTAAGGAGAAGGTGGGCTATACGTAGACAATTATTGTAATGACATATATTTATAATCACTTATGGACTTTTGACACTGCGCCAGTAAAGCCAAGCGGTCATTTGAATAATGTCATATTCCATTTCTGTTTAATTTTATAATATTTATGATGTTTTCTCTGATTGCACTTTCAAGGATTTATATTTTTTTTTCACGTTTGGGACGTATGAGCAACATTTTTAATTGAAACGTATTTTAATTGTAAGATGATGTGAGTAAATAAGGATTATATAAACTTTGGCGCCAAATTTTGAACTCTCGCTACCAACAAAAATATGAAGTGTTAAAAAAACACTCGAATGCATATCCAGGTACATACATATTTTTACACAAAAAAAAAATATCTCAACGAAATTCAAATTTGGAATCGCAATAAAATTAATTAAATCGTGAATACAAATGTACTTCCCGAGAAATGCAGAAAAACAAATATTCTGCCCAAAAAAAAAAAAAAAATATTTCAATAATGCCTTAAAACTTGTTTAAGGGAATGAATTAACAAAAAAAGGAGAAAAACACAAAATCCTTCATTATGCCTTCAAACAAAAATCTTTTCTTTAAATTTCTTTAGAATTATCTCATTGACTTAAATCGCCTCAATCACAGACAAGTGGCTGAGTCCACATGATTTCACTTATGACCCCCCATACTATTTGATTGACCTTAAGCAAGTCTATACATATATAATGACTTGTTCGCTTTATGTTCTTTAAGTAAATAGCCTCTACTGGGTTCGACAAAATGCCCCAGATCATGGTTACCACTATGCGGTTTTAATTTCAAATCTACATAGGTACATTCTGGAAATAACTTTAAAAATATATAAAATACGAAAAAGATCGACTTTCATTAAATTGTTCTAATATTTTGAGAATTTTTAAGAGAATCAAGTTAACTGTCTGTCTGCCTATGCGTGTCTGTCTACAGCCTAAACGGATAAGTCAATTTTCTTTAAATTTGTCTAGCGTTTTTTTGACATTCCCACCATACGTTTTTTCTTAGTCATTTGTATCTTTTACACTATGATAATCAAGATAGCAGAAGTCAGTTGCAAAAACACCAGCCTGTTTTTTGCAAATTGTTTTTTTTTGGTTTTTAAATTATTCAGTGGCAACTCTAGTGGCAATCCTAAAGAAGTATTACACATCACTTTGCCGACATCACAAAACATCACATCATCATCTCTGCATCGTTATCATCATTTTCATCATCATCATCAGCAGTATTGTTTTATTGAATCAATGAACTCTCTAAATTGAAAAATTATTCTTTGAATATTTAGAAAGTGCATCAGCGAGTGTGTGTGTTTATTTAAATCTTATCTGTATGTGTTACTTTAAATAAAGCAAAGAAAGATACATTATCTTAAATGACAAATTCGTTCATCGTCTTCTTTTTTTTTTTTTTTTTTTTTTTTTTTTTGTGTTGGCACTTGATCGATAAGAATGCAACAGAAGCTGTCTGAATAGCAATTGAAAGCAAGCGCAATGAACAAACTGGGAAATGGACTTTTATTCACTTTTCTGGGCCAATAAAAATCCTTCGAATCTCGAAACAGCTTTTCAAAAGGATTTGCAACTACGAGTATCTATAAAGTATATACAAACAAATAATAAATTTGAAATGGACATAAGTTTGCACTTAAAGGATTCGTGTTGATATAAATCCTGAAATGAGCGTATACATACAGTGTTAAAGTGTCAGTTGTTCATTTGCTATGCAACTCCAACTTTATTTGAAGCAACTGAAGCATCCAATGTTGAATATAGCTAAGTACTTGGTAGGTATAGATATCTACATATATTTTTCTTTTATCTTTTTTTTTTCGTTCAAAAAGATACTTGTGTAGATACATGTGAATCTTTTGTGATATTTCATTTCAATATAGAGTTCAAGTGAAAAGCATTACCTATACTTGCTGTTTCATGAGAATTTTGGCACTGGATTAGCTTTTTTTTAGTAATTATTTTTAATTGAAAGCTTTTAGATCTTTGAACCACGCTATAATGCTATAATGACTTGACAAATATAAATTGATGATTATTATTAATTAGGTACATACATATACGCTGTGTTGCATATGGAAAGATTTATCAATTCATAGTCGGCCGGCGCGGCTTGCAAATATTTAATAAATGCCATTTTGACCTTCAAAAAGTTGAACTTTTGATGGTTAATTTAATGAAAAAGTTTAAAAAATCTCTTTTTGTTTTATTTTATTTAAATTTTAATATTTTTGTTAAGGCAACCAATCTTGGGGTCCTGAAATTGCTTTTTTGGCAGTAAAAAAAGGTTTATGTTTTTTTTCCAATCGAGTGTTTACAAATACTGATGTACGTTTTGCACTAATCATCTGTAATAAATCAAATTAATTATTTGATAAGCAAATGATTATCATATCATAAGGTTAAGTTTAAGACCCAAAATCAAAACCAGTTGTGGTAGTTTTTTTTATTATTAGAGGTATTTCGAGGATATTTCGAAATTATGACAAATGAGTAAATCATTGTTTATGTGGTCTTTTTTACTCTCAACACTTTGAAATTATTTATTGTGGACTGTGGGTCAAAAGGAAAGATGTTAGATTCTAAGCGATGGCAATATTTGGATCATGTTTTGTTTATGCTCACCCAGTTATGCCACACGTGGGGGAAAATCCTTACACGTAATGATTTTCGGTTTGAATACTGCACAGGAAGGATTTTTGTAATATTAGAATTTTCTAAGACAGCGTAGGTACTTTCGAAATTTTATTACCAAATCATTTTTCTTTTCAAACTCGTACCACACACCCTGCAGAAATTTTATCTCAAAATATTTTTCTTTTTCTAAACATCTTATCACAAACCCTTAGTTCAGAAGTAATTAGTTTCAACACTTTCTAATACTTATGTCAGATTCGAAATAACACGGTGCCTCATGACCCTTTTCGAAATTAAATGGGTCTGAGAAAGCAACTTAGCTATATCAGAGGTTGTATAATTCTGGATTAAAATTAGTAATACTCAAAGTTTCAATGCAAACACTATCAGTCGTATTTATAATCCCATTTCAAAGTCTGTCTAACTTAAGACAGACTTCCAACTCCAAAATCTTATTTATAGATATTTTCTATTGATTGTCTAACTTGGACACTGAAATTGGTTGTCCAAACCTATTCTAAATTGGGTAAGTTAAATGAACAAAGCAAGGCATGTTTCTAGTAACGAATTGAAAAGTTATCTTGAAATTAATGAAATTTTCGTTGAACGTATCGCATAGTTCACAAAATTCACAGATTACAGGGATGTCTTTGAATATATGATGACATTTTCCAACAACTTTTGGAATGCGATTATAATTACGAAAAGATGTCCAACTATTTAGACACTATCCAGCTGGACAACTGTCCAAGAGTGTTCTTATGTAATCTTATAAAGGGTTTTCCAATAAGAGGTGTTATTTTGAATAGCCCGCTATTTCGGTAGTTGTCACTTTTGAAGCTGTCATTTTTTTGACATTTGACAAGAAGAAACTACGCTATTAATAAAAATGGAACGATACACGCTTCAACAACGCATTGAAATTATTAAAATTCACTATAAAAATGGTGAAAATTTGGCAGAGGCGGTTCGTAAAACTAAAACATTTTTGGGTCGTCGTGAAGCACCTTGTCGGACCGCAATACAGAAATTGGTGGACAAATTCGAGCTGTTGGGACAAGTAAGTGATGTGAAGAATAAAACCCGTGCACGTCGCTCAAGAACAACTGAGAATAATGCTGTTGTAGCCCAAAGTGTTGAAGAACACCCAGGTTTGTCCATTCCTCGTCGTTCTTTTTAATTAGGCATTCCACAAACGTCATTACACCGTATTTTGCATAAAGACTTGGGTCTTAAGGCTTATAAAGTTCAGCTAACACAAGAACTCAAGCCGGCTGATCATCAACAACGTCGTGTCTTTGCTGATTGGGTCCTTGAAATGCATGAAAATGATCCGGAATTTCATCGAAAAATCATCTTGACTGATGAGGCCCATTTCCACCTCGGAGGCTACGTCAACAAGCAAAACTGTCGCATCTGGGGCTCGGAAAACCCAAGAGTTATTGTTGAAAAGCCTCTCCATCCTCAACGCGTGACTGTTTGGTGCGGTTTATGGTCCGGCGGGGTCATTGGACCTTACTTTTTCGAAAATGAGGCTGGAGCAACAGTTACGGTCAATGGATTGCGCTATCGAGAGATGATTAATGATTTTTTATAGCCGGAATTGGATGGTATTGATCTGGACAGCGTTTACTTTCAACAAGACGGCGCTACGTGCCACACAATGAAACCATCGATCTTTTACGGGAAAAGTTTCCGGACCGTGTTATCTCTCGAAGAGGTGATCACAATTGGCCACCGAGATCTTGTGATTTAACACCTTGCGACTTCTTCCTTTGGGGCCACGTGAAAGATAAGGTCTACGCCAACAGCCCAGCGTCGATTCAAGACCTCAAAGATGGAATTCGTGAGGCTATCGAGGACATAGGGCAGCCACTTTGCGATTTGGTTATGGAAAATTTCATGAAAAGGATATGGTCCTGTAAGCGTGGTCGTGGCGGCCATTTGGCTGATGTTGCGTTCCATTATTAACGGCATACCTTCTTCTTTATAATGAAATAAACATCCGATCATTTATCTCAAAAAATGCCATTTTTCTTTGAATATCAAAATAACACCTCTTATTGGAAAACCCTTTATATACGACTGCATGTTTCCAATTTTATCAAGTCTTGATAAGTATCTGCTGGCAGTGCCTCATACCAGAGGAGATTTTTTCAATTGTAGTAGATGTTCGTACAAAAAAAAGGGACAAATTAAGTCACAAAAACTCAAACTCGATTGGTATTATATTTATGATCATCATTACAAGATGAAAATTTGAATTGTGTAGGTAGTTTAGGTATACATCATTTTCAACCAAAGCCAAAAATGTCCGCAAAAAGTTTACATGACCAACATAATATGTAAACAACTTTTTGACGGATATGTTAAATTTTGTGGTGCCGAAAATAATTTTTGGCCATACAAATCTTTATTGTAATTTAAAAAAATATATTAAGTTGCTAGTCCCTTCCTGATCGTGTCTGAATTTGAATAATATTTATATTAAAAGAAACATATTTCAGACATATTTCAGTTAAACATCAGATAGTAATTATTATTCAAGAGATAAAGCTTAAATTTGTTCCAATTTATTCGTCTGACAGTTAACTGAATGTTAAATTGATGATTGAAAATCGGCCGTAAAATGATTAAATTACTTTTAAGAGTTAAGTGATATATACCTAAAAATCGAATTTAAATCAAATCATCTTCCCGTTTTTGAGATGTTAAGTTAAAAAAAAAATACAAATACAAGGGGCATATTATAAATTCTCTATTGAGATGTCAGCCGACGAGTAAGAAAATTATAAATAGATGATATTTTACAGTAACTTTTTTATTTAATTTCTTGCAAATATTTATAAATTATGAATAGGTCGAAACAAAAATATAGTTTGTGTGTAGATAATAATCCTTCAAGGCTCTCCCAAGCCAACGCGAATACTTCCGAACGACGACAAGACTTTCGCCTTTCTTAATTTATTTACATGGAGATAAATGAGAGCACCCACATTGGTGCGATGTGAATCTTCAAACATTGTTCAGTCATGGCATATTCGCTCCGAATGTTTCGCGTTGGTTTCTGAAAGCCTTAAAAATTTGATTGTTTTTAGAATAATTGATTGTTCATCTGAGGATGAAAAGCAACATAAAGTAAGACGTCCAAGAATATTCCGAGTTCTTATTGGAATCCGTTCTCCAAATATTTTTTTTTTGTAGCATTTTTTTCTACATATAATGCTTTTTCACTTGCATTTCGAATGTGAGAGGGAAACAACCTATTTCCATATCCAGGGATGTGAGGCAAACCCAATTTTAATTAAAATTTCCCTAAAATTTCCTTTTTTTAGATGGTGAAACTGGAAATATTTAAAGGTCTGATAAAATTTAAGAGGACTTTAGATAAAAGGGATTTTAGTGTATTTTTATGAAATCGGGCATTAATATATTAATAATATTATAAATTTGAAAATGTGTTTGTCTGTATGTTCCACTATTTCTTGGATCGTGAAAATGAACTTTTTTCAAAGTTTTGCTATTTGTAGGGTGAAATGGGGTAAAAGTGAAAAAATTGTCTTTGTTCTTTTTTTTTGTTTAAAAGGCTTTTCTTAGGAAATGGCTTAAGGTAAATTTCTTTTGGTTTGGCACTTACAGGATGAAATGGGGTAGAAACGTATGTTTATAGCGAACGTTTTTTTTTGTAGGGGATAGCTTTAGGGAAAAAATTGATATTTATAGGGTGAAGTGGAGTAAAAACAAAAAAAGGGATATCTAATTTTAAAAATTTTGTTTGTGTTTGAAAGGTTATTTTAAAAAGAAATGATATTTATAGAGTGAAGCGGGATAAACATAAAAAAGTGGTTTTTAGTTACAAAAATTCTTTCTGTTTTGGGAAAGTAATAAAGGTTAGACTTGGACCATATTTTCAAGAATTAAGTCATTCATAAAGTGAATCTTGAAGTGAAAGTAGTATTCGATTAGAAAAAGTATAGTTAAAATATTTATTTATACTTATTTTGTTTTGATATTTTTATAAGAAGCTTTGGTTTGTCTATACCCGTGCGAAGACGACCGGGCCAGCTAGTAATTAATAACTAATAGCAATACCTAAAGTTCTGTAAAACTAAGTATAGGTAGTTGTGTCATTTTTCTCTATGTTACATATATCTAATGGGTGATTTTTTAAGAGGTTTAGAACTTTTTTTTAAAAAAAAACACAAAAAATTCGAAAAAATGAATGAAATAATTATTTGAATCGATAGTTTGAACCTTGCAATTTAATGTTTAAAGATAATTTCATGCAAATGTTGACCGCGGCTGCGTCTCAGGTAGCCCATCCGCTGAGTCCAATTTTGGCATACTCTTTCACACATATCGGCCGGTATCTCACGAATGAATGCATGGATGTTGGCTTCCAGTGCGTCAATCGAAGCGGGCTTGTCCCTATAGACATTAGCCTTGACATACCCCCACAAAAAATAATCTAATGGTGTCAAATCGCACGATCTAGGCGGCCGATTGACCGGCCCGAAACGTGAAATTAACTGTTCACCAAACTCGCCTCGCAATTGCGCCATTGTTTCGCGTGCTGTGTGGCATGTGGCACCGTCTTGTTGAAACCACATATCATGCAAGTCAAGAACTTCCATTTCGGGCAAAAAAAAGTTTGTTATCATCGCTCGGTAGCGATTCGAATCATCTTTGAAGAAATATGGCCCAATAATGCCGCCGGCCCATAAACCGCACCAAACAGTGGCTTTTTCGGGATGCATTGGTAGCTGTTGCAATGCTTCTGGCTGATCTTCACTCCAAATGCGGCAATTTTGCTTATTTACGTACCCATTCAACCAAAAATGAGCCTCATCGCTGAACACAAGCAGCGCGCGATGAACATTTCGAACCGAGCACGAATTTTGATAGTAAAATTCAATAATTTGCAAGCGTTGTTCATTTGTAAGACGATCCATGGTTAAATTGCAAACCAAACTGAAGCTGTTTGACAGTGACACAAGGTACTAAACACACGTCAGCTGTCAAAACCAGTGTTGCCAAAACCAAACCAGCCAAAAAATCACCCGTTATAATAAAGGGTCCGCCATCTAACGTTTCAACTAGTGCTTATTTCGTGAATTGTAACACTTAGCTCATGTCTGATTTGACAGATAATTAGTTTCATCCTTCCGCTGAACGAATATGGTTGTGTATATGCTTCGTTAGGTGGCCCTGCGATCGACTTAGAGAAGATTCCGATTTTGCCAAAAAAATCATCTTTTCAGATGAAGCTCATTTTGATCTTGGCGGGTAGTAAACAAGCAAAATTGTCGCATTTGGGGCACAGAAACCCCGCACGCATACATTGAAAAGCCGATACACCCAAAACGAGTTACTGTTTATTGCGGATTTTGGTCCAGAGACATAATTGGGCCATTTTTCGAAAATGAGCAAGGAGTGGCCGTTACAGTCAATGGCGATCGTTATCGGGCCATGTTGAACGAACTTTTGTTCACAAAAATTGAAGAGGAGGATATTGGCAACATTTGGTTTCAACAGGACGGCTACACTGGATGTTTTGCGCCATTTTCAAAAAAAAAAAGAAGTTATTTGTATATTACGTTTTGATATTTTAAGTTATGTTAAGGCCGATTTTTAAATGAGTAAAGTATTTAGATGACATAATATGGCAAATGGATGATACTAGAGACATGCCAATTTATAACAGTTATAATAGTTTTTTCGCCATTAAAAGTGGGCGTGCGTTAGCGAGCTTCGTGCGACTTCAAAAAAAACTCTGGCTGCCTGAATTATCTCGACCGAAGGAGGGTCCTGGCCCTGCGGGGCCGCATAAGCAGTACTTTTATAAACCAAAACTGTTTTAATTGGCATGCCTAAAGTCACTTCCCTAGTAAATATGTAATAGGTTTACCATACTTTCATATAAGTGGTATAATCAATTACCTTGTTCATTTCACTGCTTGATGGATATAGCTTAACAAATTACAAAATTAGATAATGAACTAACTAAATCGTGACTTTCTAGATCTTTAAATCACTTCTAGAAATTCATATAACATAGAATAAATCAAATTAACAGATCAATAAACTTATTATAATGTATCTTGACACTAATCGTTAATCACTCGAAGATGTTGGGTGTGACATTGTAGTCAGTTTTGTATGTGTTTCTGCTTTAATTTAAATCAAATGTTCAATATTTATTCTTTAGCAAGATTTTTTAAAATCAAGTCTTCTGTTAGTCAACATCGCGGTTCTAAAAACATTCTTGCTAATATTTACAAATATGTTATCTACATAATGTTTGCACGTTAGTGTATGTTGATAAATCTTATCATTTCATTAACAATATTATAATCGTGAAATGACCTCAAAAATTTGAATCAGCTTCGGCTTAACCATCATCATCAGCAGCGGGAATGTATGCAAGTATAATATGTATGTGTCGCCCTTAAGTCTCCTGTGCCAACGACACAATAAACTTTATAATGGTGGCTTGACAGATATGTCAACAAATCGCGACATTTTTGTTTCTCTTTTCCGTCAAGGGCACCTCTCATCTCTTCACAAAGTATCAGTCAGTCCGTCAGAGATTCTGACATTACATCAGCTTCAGCATCAACATTTTATTGCATAACGATGTTTGCTAAAAAGATTATACAGGCCAAATTCATTTGAGAGTGAGGTGAGAATTGGAGTATATCTATCAGTTTACTGACACTTATATGCATATACCTATATTCAACTCAGTTCATGTGGATCGTGTGTGTTAATTTGTTGAAAGGTAAGTAAATTGAATTTTAGCATGTGGGGGAGGGAGTTAAGTACCTACATGTGCTTTTAGATGATGAGTGTTAACTTAAATTTACATCTTATTTTTTTTTGTTGTTTAACAATGGCCGAGGGGAAATAGCACCCTTGTTTCCAATGGTATTATAATGTGATTTGTGCCAGATATGTATAACGTATACTAGCTATGGGGTAATAGATTTGTAAGGTTTGCTTTAGACAACACTTTTGTTTCTTTTAGAGTATGATTTCGAGAGTAAGTTAAAACAAATGAAAACTAATAAAAACACTATTATCTGTTGGTTGAAAATACTTTGAAATAATTCCATAAATCCTTAATCTTGTTAAATACCTTCTTATACCTGTCATGTCATGCTATAATTTATAAAGGTGGCCAATCAACCTGTTGTGCGAATAAAAAAGTCATAATTCTTTTTGTTTGAATAATTACCTAGCAATTAGTCATAAAACACAATCCTATATACTTTAAGGGGGTTTCCCATTAAACATTTTTTTTTTTTATTTACGAGGGAATTAATTTGAATTAAGAAAACATTAAGAAATGCACGACTCGAGTTGACCGTATAAAAAAAAAGTTTTATAATTATTTTTTGTTTTGTTATTTTTAGAATAAAATTAATGCAATAAATTGTTGTTATTTAAATCGTATGAAAATAACTTCTAAGGAGAATTTCAATTTCAAACACGCTTTATGTCTGCCGATTAACTGAATAAAATAAACGTTAAAAAACGTATTGAGATGAAACGATAGGAAGGTGAAAGAACATTAAAGGTAATTGCAGTTGAATTACTTCAAATGTAGATACAAATAAAAAAAAAAAGTTAGAAAAGGTAGCAGAAAGTTTGTTAAAAAAGTATTGGCAAGCGATAACAAAGTTTTTCTTGAAGCAATCTCAGAAAATACTCTCACGAAAGGAGTAGATATACATAAAATTAAATACATTTTATATTTAATGTGTAGGTCTTACTTAAGGTTTTAGGCATATCAGAAAATCGTTGTTATTTCCATTAGCGAAATCGTAATTCGGTCAATAGGAAAACGAACTTTAAACAATCATATTTGAGTACCTACATATACATATGTAAAGGGTTTTTCAACAGGGACGCTACAAAAGTAGAGCAACAGGGACAGCAAACTACGCCATATTTCTTGCCGTTCTTTTGACATTTCTCTTCAGCAGGGTTTGCCATTTCATAATGGAAAGATATACAAGCCAACAACGAGTCGAAATTATTGAAATTTACTACCGAAATTCAGAGTCAGTGGCCTCAACGTTAAGAGTTGCTAAAAATCGAAAAATCATCTTCAGCGACGAGGCTCATTTCTGGCTGAATTGCTTCGTCAATAAACAAAATATGCGGTATTGGTCAGGCAGCAATCCACACGTGCTCTATAAGTCATCATTGCATCCCGAAAAAAATACGGTTTGGTGTGGTTTATGGGCCGGCGGCGTCATTGGGCCGTACTTCTTCCGTGATGATCAAGACCGGCACGTTACTGTGAATGGGAATCGCTACCGTTCAATGATAAACTAATATTTTTGGCCCCAATTGGATGATATGGACTTAGAGGACATGTGGTTCCAACAGGACGGCGCCACAAGCCACACAGCGAATGTGACAATCAATTTATTGGAAACCAAGTTTGGAGAACGTGTTATCTGACGAAATGGTCCAGTCGGTTGGCCGCCTCGGTCGTGCGATTTGACGCCGTTAGACTATTACCTGTGGGGCTAAGTCAAGTCTATGGTCTATGCCAACAAGCCAGCGACGATTGATGAACTTCGTACGAATATCGAACGTGAAATTGCAGCAGTATCGGCCGATTTATGCTTGAAAAGCGTCGAAAATTGGGTTGAGCGCCTGGACTTGTGCAAGCGTGCCCGTGGAGGCCATGCAAAAGAAATCGAATTCCATACATAATGACATTAAACATACTTTCACAGGAATAAAGAATTTTATTAATATCCAAAACCGTTTTTGTTTTATTTAAAAAAACTTTTGTAGCGCTCCTATTGAAAAACCCGATATTTAGTTAAAAGCAGAATTGATCCAATGAACATTTTTTTGAAAAAGTAGAATCAAGTACATTATTAAGATCATATTATAATTATTTATAATTTTAACACAATTACGTACAATTTTTATTTTAAATATCACTTCTGTTAGTGTTCTAAACAAACCATTTTCAAAAGTTCCTACTGAAATACAATATGGGCCGTATTCATAGTTCTCTGATAAGTTCTTATTTTGTCTCTGCTAAGCCACACTGGAGTTTATGTTATTCATAAAGAATTTAAACCCATGTTTCAACGATAAACTGGAGTCTAAAAATAAACACGGTAGAACGTATGTTTAAGTTGTTTTTAACTCTGCCAAATGCTAAGAAAAAAGACGAATGAAAATAAAATTCACAATTTTTCAATGAGTGTAATTTGATTTTTGTTTTAAGATAAAAAAGAAAAATGTCAATTGATTTTTATATCGATGAAGACTTCGATATCTTGGTGGATATTGAAATGGTGCCATCCACTAGGAGACAAAAGCGATATTTGACCCGCACCGACCCCTTCGAAATGGCCGAATATGATTTTTACGAAAGGTGTCGATTCGACAAAGAGACTGCAATGTTTATAATTGATTTACTTAATGTTGAAGACCAACCATCGAAGAGAAGCTTGCCAATATGTGCAAGCCTTCAAGTCTTGACAGCGCTTCGATTTTTTGGTCGAAATATTCATATTCGTGATATAGGTAGGTAATTCTAAGTCTGTAAAACCTTCATGGTAGTTCGCAACCAACAGTCAGTAGAATAGTTTCAAGAATATCAACAAAATTGGCACTCCAGCTTCCCAACTTTATAAAGGGTCCGCCAAAACCCTTTTTTTTTCTAAATGGCGCAAAACATCGATTGTAGCTTCGGCTGTGTGGCACGTAGCGCCGTCCTGTTGAAACCAAATGTTGCTAATATCCTCCTCTTCAATTTTTGTGAACAAAAATTCGTTCAACATGGCCCGATAACGATCGCCATTGACTGTAACGGCCACTCCTTGCTCATTTTCGAAAAATGGCCCAATTTTGTCTCTGGACCAAAATCCGCAATAAACAGTAACTCGTTTTGGGTGTATCGGCTTTACAATGTATGCGTGCGGGGTTTCTGTGCCCCAAATGCGACAATTTTGCTTGTTTACTACCCGCCAAGATCAAAATGAGCTTCATCTGAAAAGATGATTTTTTTGGCAAAATCGGAATCTTCTCTAAGTCGATCGCAGGGCCACCTATCGAAGCATATACACAACCATATTCGTTCAGCGGAAGGATAAAACTAATTATCTGTCAAATCAGACATGAGCTAAGTGTTACCATTCACGAAATAAGCACTAGTTGAAAAAAAAAAAACGTTAGATGGCGGACCCTTTATCCTTTCTATCTACAAGCCGCGACATTCAAAAAAGCAAATCCGAATTTCTTAAGTATTTGTTTATATCAAAAACAAAACAATTGAAAGGAAATTGTTGTAGAGTTGTAATATTTAGAATAGACCTTAGACCTGTTTCTAATTAAACAGAGCAACCAAATTCTCTATGAATAGCATCTGTGCAGTGGCGATTCCTCTCAGTTGGCTAGTTTGGCGGCGCCAAACTTAAAATTAATTTCAATTTAAATGTACATTCTACAAACAAATTATTTGTATTAAAACTTGAGACAGAACATTCTTTTTTTAAATATAAAAAACGTTACATCCCGATGCGTTTAAATCATTATAAACCAGAAAAACTTTATCAAATCACTACAACCCTACGCGCTATATTAATCCCATAGTGCAATATGGACACCGTCATACAAAGTATCTCGCTTCATATTATTTTGCTTTCTATTTCGGTGTTGAGTTGGCTACAAAATTTGCACCATCAAATTTCATACTAACTATACTATTATTCCCGATGTGCTGTACCCACCAGTGGAGAACCCCGTTATCTGAATCGAGTGTTTTAATTCGAATTTGATATGGTTGGCTTTAAAAAATCATAACTCTCGTCCTACTAATTGCATCTTCAATGTTAAGACATCTGAGTAAAGCCAACATAACACGCTTCATTATGTAAACAAATCATTGAAGAGTTGCAGGCATTTTTATACTAAAATTGTGAAAAAGTCACCCCTCAATTCAATTTGCAGTATTCTAAATTCAAAAGTTGATGAAAAAATTCACAATTTGAAAAAAAACAAAAAAAATTTCATAAATATTTATATTATATATATGGATTTAAATGAATTAATTTTACATACAAATAATTGAAAGAGTTGTCAAATGAAAGATTATGACAGTAAAAATAAAATCAAAATTTGTCGATCCAGCCGCATTAAATTACATAGCTATAAGTCGAGAAACACTTCTTCGATTTTTAAAACTATCTATGAAATCAAACTTTTAAAGCATACTAGAATTATATTTACATTAAATATGAGAAGCTGAGAGGCTTCCAAACGCTTAAAAGCAAGTTTTTTACTATATTAACAATTATCTTCTCATTTTTCTTCTCATTTTTTTTGTACTAATAACCGGTTATTTTGTTGTATCAAACATATTTCTACCTTAATCACATTATTTTAAAAATAGAATTATGACCATTTCTCAACCACAAATTTGTTCAGCCTGTTAGTCGTTTAAATTCCAGGATATGGAAATATCATTAATCATGAAGAAGCTCTTCGGGAATGGCGTATAACTTCGATAATTCTTTTTTGAACTTCAAGAATAACAAGAAATATATTTTTTTTAAATAAATGCCATTTTAACTTAACAATAACTCTACTTGATACAAAGAGATATTACTCATCATTTGGGAATATACCTACTCCTGGACTCGGACGCTTTTTTTTTTGTTGCAAAACTCTACTGATCAAATTTTGTGATCGGAATTGAGAAGTGGGTCGTTTTGGAGTATACTAATAAAATGGCGCGGCTGTTAGTACTGTGCATCAGCTAATATCTCATGTATTTTGTAGCCAACCCAGAACTCAAGACTAGAAATCGCCCCTGATCTGTGTCTAACTTGGGTGTTAACTTTAGACTCCAGTTTAGTTCGACTCGAGTTTATAATATGACTATGAATATGCCCCAATGTCTTTTTTTATGTACCAAAAGGTAGCCAACTTGGTCCTCTCTTGTTTTAAATATTTCTGTATAATAAACAATTTGTCCACATTTATCTTAAGAAGTGCAGATAACGTTGATATGCCGATGTTCTTAACAAAATAGCATACAAAATAGCCGCGTTTTATTTTTGTGAAAGCTCATTTGCTTAAAAAATAATTTGCGTGTCATGTCGCTTAGTTATCAACGATATAATTCCCGCCTATAAATTGATTGAATATAAAAAAAAGTGGCGTAAAATTTTAGACAATTTAGTATTTTGTTAAAGCATTTTTACTGTGATGCTAGTTTGAAAAGAAGATTTTACAAATTTTAAAAGATTTAGCATCGTTCTTTCTTTTTTAAATTTTATTTAAAAGTCAAGAGCCAATTTTATCTATTTACCATCATTTAATAACTCTATATGTCACATTGACAGTAAGAAATGTCAAAAAGGTTTGTTTGTTTACTTTTTTGCACAAACTGTCATTGTTAAAGGTTTATTTAGAAAAAAGGTTCAGAACGATACTATAGTTAAAAATTGTTAAAAACTAATACATTTTTAGTATGAGAGTTTTAAAGTATGTTCCTAAGTAAGTTGGTAAGTATATACTATCATGCTTATACCTGAACTTCTGGCTGTTTAAAATTTAGCGTCAGTGCTTCCAAAATCTTATTTTGGATGGATTGCTATGAAATGTCAATTCATTTGTTGTAAAAGAAAAATAATAAAGACAAAAAAAAAACTTAATAAAACTACATTATGTACATATGTACATAATGTGATTTATCAGAATTATCTATTTTTATATTTAATGGCGACAAATCATTCAGATGTGATCTGTTTCATTCTTGTTGAAATGAAATGAGTTTAGTAAATTGTAAATCAGTTGCCCCACCACTACTATTTGCTCTTGGTTTATATTGCATCTTCACGATTTTTTGTCCACTTAGTGCTAGCAAAAAAAAAACATACTAACAAACCTTAAAGTTTCAAAATAAGGCCCCTTTAAGTTATATAGTTAATTAGGTATGCTTTCAGCTCAAATCGGAGTGCTATAACCTGATGAATAAAGTGGACGTAAGAGATTCAAAAGAAAACCGACCGATATTTGGTGCACAAATTGTATTAAGCAAATACTATGAAAGTGCCATCACAAAACAAAAGTCTTTTATCGTTTTGAATGATATTTCATTCCATTCGAATGCCCACTTGCATTTAGTGATAAAAATATCAGAATAAAGCAAATACATCGTTAAGTGTTTCTATAAGTATTAACAAATAAATAAGTCAACAGAAGCAAGTAGCAATATAGTGCCAATAAATTATAGGTTGACAAAAAATCTATATAAAGAATGATCTGCAGAAAGATTTTATTTTTAATGACAAATAATCACAATTCTGTGTGCAAAAAATTGTAGTAGTAACCTTTAAGGATTAAAAGCAATTTCAACTTCTGCTCTATTATAGTTAACGAGCAACATGGACAAAAGGACATGGATACACTGTATCTGTATAAGTACTTTTCTTACTCTGTCCATTCTCTGAATTACGAATTGCATTGTTATGGGAGCTCATCATTGTATTCGTTGATTTTCATTCAGCTAGATCCATTATACATATGTGACCAAGGCTTATCTAAATGGATAAAGAAAATTCAGTCTGAGATAAACGAAACACCTTTCAAGTAACGAACGGAAATTTACCTCCCGCACTGTAATTTCAATCATAAAAGCTATCATACCTCTACTCAGTACGAAATTATAGTCAGCCATAACAAAATCAAATACAATTTTACACAGTGCAGTTCCTATTTAGAACTATTTATCTCTTTCAGGTCTGGTGAATCGCGAAAGCAAAATCGCAAAAAATTATGCAATTATGAAAGAGTTAGCGCGCTACTGGTGGCTTTAATATCACTTAAGTTCAATTGCAAATTATTGTGGCATAAGAATTTTTTACTTTTTGTTTGAATAATAATTCTTAAGTGCATCACCACACTTATTCAGTTAGTGGTTTAATATCAAAATATAAAGGTTTCGTCAAGGTATTATGAGTATTGAAAAAATGCCATAGATATAAGGATAATAGCGTGGATTAAAATATTTGGAAGGGTAAAAGCGTTCTGATCTTTTGTCTGTTCAAGAATGTTTAAGTCCTTGACCAAGGTGTGTTTTGCGGGTGTTTTGCATAAGATGCAACAAAAGGCTAGGGCGTGAAGGTTGGGTCAGGACAAGCAAAAAGTCATACAGTTGAGGGGTCTATTTCCCCCTGTTTAGGTGAGAGGGGCAATTTTCTAAACAATCAACATGAAATAGAAAACAAATCATTAGAAATCAACAGCAACACTTACAATGTCGTTATCCCTTTGTTCTTAAAGCCATCTGTTAAATTCAGTTTTTAAATCAAACTTTTTTCTTGGACAATTTTTGAAAAATTGATTTTCAAATTTATTAATTTAGAAAAACATAATTTTAATATTTGACTAAAAATCGATATTAGCATTGAATATTAAAACAAAAATACTTCTTAGGTCCAGTTTTTCAGTACTAGATTAAAGTTAAACCCTAGTTAACTCATTAGAATTTGGTGAGTTAACTCATAATAAACTGAGCAGAAGCTCAATGGATTTTTTTTTCGGTCGTTCCGCATGCATACTTCACCGAAAAACTGCTCCTTCAGTTAACTGTGGACTAATTTACTTCTAGAGTTACTTAACTCTGGTTTATTTTACAACTGAAAAAACTGGACTTTAATAAAATACAATTTTAAAATTGCATTGTTCAAAAAATTGTCACTAAAAAAATTTGTTTGAAAAACAGAATTATATTTCTTGCTTTAAGGGAGTTAGATTCAGGAATTTTAAATAGTCCTATTGACAAGGGTTAAACAGGTTCATTATACAATTTCTTTCTTCGACACAAGTCCGGGATGTGTCATTTCTTCCAAAATCAATGTTGCCTATGTGCCAATTGCCATTGCTTCCTAAATATTATCAGCTACTCTTCGTGCGGGTAAGGAATCTGTTCTGAGTTAGATATACTTACAAGAAATTGATTAGTGGTTAAGGGCTAATAAGTAGGACTATCGAGGGGAACGTGAGTCAGTGGTCATGAGTTTAATAAAGGGTGTTTTTTTTTAGACGTGTGGTTTTCAATCTGGCAATACTTTTTCGGAGTTGGTCTTTTTGATAGCTGTCACTTGATTAATGCTCAGTTTAGTTTGCCATTTCATAATGAATAGACTTACTCCTGAACGACGGTTGCAAATCGTGCAAATTTATTACCAAAATAATGGTTCGGTTCGCGCGAAGCATCGCGCGCTGCGTCCAATATTCGATGAAGCGCATTTTTGGTTGAATGGGTAATTTAATAAGCAAAATTGTCGTATTTGGAGTGATCATAAACCACAAGCCATTGTTGAGACGCCGTTACATCCTCAAAAATCACTGTTTGGTGTGCTCTATGGGCAGAGGGATTCATTGGTTCATATTCCTTCAAAAATGAAGCCGGCCATAATGTTACAGTCAATGGGGAACGCTATAGAGCCATGATTGATGACTTTTTCGTGCCTGAATTGGAGGATGTTGATGTGGACGACCTTTGATTCCAACAAGACGGCAGGACGGCACTACATGCCATACAGCCAACGAAACAATCAATTTATTGAAGGAAACTTTTGGTGAGCGCATTATCTCGCGTCGTGGGCCTGTGGCGTGGCCTCCAACATCGTGCGATTTAACACCGATGGACTATTTTTTGTGGGGTTATGTGAAGTCGCTTGTCTACGCAGATAACCCCGAGACGATCGACGCCTTGAAAGAGAATATTGGGCGCGTTATTGGTGACATACGGCCCAAAATGATGCTGACGAAAATTTAGTCTCTCGAAAATTTAGTCTCGCGAGAAATTCTCGAGTATTTAAATCGCATGCAATGGAATGAAAAGCTAGTGCCATTTAACTTGGACTTAATCCCTGGTTTTTAACTCCTTATCAAAATCCAGATACTCTTGCGAAAAATTCTTTCAATAAGTCTCTAACTGGCTAACGAGTTATAATTGGACGATGTTTTGCACAAGTCAAGCAACGTTTTCACATCGTTTACAACAAAATGCGAGTCAAAACAGAAAAAGTTCCATCTCTTATACTCCAAATTCTTAAAGAAAAAATTATTTTCAATCAAAAACAATACCAAATGAAATAAAAGCCTACGTTTGCTTTTTGTATAAATGATAGAAATGAATTGCAAATACAAAAACCAATTGAATTTGACTCGGGGTATGAGAGCATCTACTCCGTGGGAAGGAGCAGGTGCTCACTCTGCTGTTGGAGTATTATTTTATTCATACGGAACGGGGAGCAGGTACTTTTTTTAGCACCTTCTCTGATTCTTATGGATATATGGATCACCTGCTCTGAGAACGTGCTCCGTTTTATTCATATCACCCATTTTTCTCGCAAAAAAAACTTCCGTCGCCTCGACTGGCTCAGGGAACTCATACGACCTCTGCGGCATTTTTTTCTTATGGGTCACATGCTACAAATGTTAAGCAGAATTTTCAGCCAGAAACATAACATACCCGAATTTATTTAAGGAACAACGCAAGATCAGATTTTGAATGGACAAAATCTCGCAAGTGGGTATTTTGTCGCAAGTTAGTTATGTTAATCAACATACGTGAAGATAACCACCGAAAAGTTGCACACACGGCACATAATGCAAGCTGATTATCTCTGAAACTATGATAACTATAAAATAAAAATAAATATGTATCACAAAATCGGTTTCACAAACAGAAGAAAATATAAAACAAATTACAAAACTGCATTTAATTCGCAAAACGACTATTTCACACATACGACAATAATTCATCCATGGCGAGGACATCAATTTCTGACTGATTCATCAGTCGGATTCACTTAAGTTTATTCTTAGTTTCTTAATTAAAAATTACAATTCCATTTCTATTGACATACCCAATTAACTGACTCAAATGACAGGAAGCTGATAAAATTCCCAAATGAATTTTTATCCTCAGACAAAATTTACTCACGCACAACTTTTCGTTTATCTTATAGTATTTTTTTTTCTTTTGTTTAAATTAATTTATTTAATTTATAACTTTTTAACCGCAAGCATTGATTTTTTTTTTTTTTGCAACAACAAAGTACATTATAATCAATGCGAAATCTTAAGTGATAGAAGCCCAGAGAAAAAAAAATCAAGTAAAACTGCAAAACAATGACCAAATATCTCAAATCGCGATTAATAATTAACACTTCCTCCCTCCGATGACAAGACACGATACGAGACGACCGACAACAAGTGATCTTCCACTTTAATTCAAATTCACTGCAAATTATGGGACAGACAACTATACGATGAGCGTGATGAATAACACTTTTCTATAAGCTAAAGAAAAACGCCTGCTAATACTTCACACACCGCCGATTGTTCTGAAGTTAATTAGATATGTTTTATTTTGTTATAATTTATTTTTACATCAAATCATCATAAACATAATTATCTGGATAAAGTTAGATTTATTGATGGCACCTCCGACGCACACTTAGACGCAGACCGCACGTCAGGGAAGTTCAATTGAGAAAAAAAAACTGACTTAAAACCACAGAGATCAAGTTGCACCTTGACGAAACGACACAACTTATCTGACTGATCTCAGATATCTGGCTACTTGCTGATCGCTGTGAATGTGATACATAGAAGACGACTCTGCTTAACTGATAAGACTGAACAAGTGAACAATTCATTCGACAATGAGAAATTGAGAAATGAGAGCAGACAAAGCTTAATGTTAAAAGTTAGAGTCGAATTGGAATCTGGAAATGAAGCGAAATAGATCTTTTTTTTTATGGATGGAAGTCTCTCTTTGGAAGACAAATGCGGCGAAATTGTTATCAAAGTAAACAAATTTACGAATGAGAACAGCTGAGTTCAAGCGATCGATGATTAAAATATAACTATAGAAGTGTTACATAGAAAATGATCGTCATCAAACTTAATATATACCTATCTAACTAGGAGAGACACCAGTCAAAGAGACCAATCACCTATCTATTATGACTGTGAGTGTGATTACAATTCACGATAATTAAGTGTGACGTTTGCTAGCAAGAGACAATGAGAGCAGTGCTGGCGTACATTACAATAGTAGTATCTAACTTTTTTTTTTAACATTTATGGTTTTTAATAGAGCTGTAAAATAATTAAATATATTGCGACTTAAGTATAACTTCAGTACAACTGCCCTGTTCTTTAAATTTTTAAGTACACGTGCAATTCGTTTGTAAAGTATTAAGTACAGTTCATATACTACAAGTACTAATGAATTGTATTTTTGTACTTAACAATTTAAAGTACAGGGTAGTACCTAATTGTACTTAAGCTTTGATTATATAGGTCTGGTCTTTAAAATATAAAGGGTCATAATTTTTTCGGTTTCGAGAGTAAAGCTAAATAAATCAGACATAACGATACATTTTTCATGAAAATTGTATTTCATTTTAAAGTTTGGACTTTTCCACTAAGTTTGAAAAATAATATCATTCAAGGGGCCGCCTCGGGAAGATTCGCAACATGCGATTCTTTTGAGGTAACTTTAAACCACTTTTTCGGCCATTTCAGGCGGTATCTCGGCCCTAACTTGAGTAATGTTGGTTATTAATGCGTCTAGAGTTCGGGGATTATTCGTGTAGGTTAGGTTAGGTTAGGTATTAAGGGGTGTGCACAGCATGAAGCCGTTGCGTACACGGGGGCCTACTGGTCCATTGTGATCCCCTGTAAAAGTAAAAATTTAGCATCGATGCCCCTCAATTCTGTTGATTAGCGTAGACTGGCTCGTTAACGAACCAGCCTGTGCTATCTATAAATTTCCTCATGCTTGCCATTGAGACCTGTGCTAGATCATCCAGTTCTCCAACGAACCTGTTTCCGAAATGACGGAGTCGGCTGGTTTTGAGGTTCGGACAGTCGCAGAGCAGGTGTTTAATGGTCTCCATTTCCTCCTCATCCTGACAGCTCCTACAAAAATCGGGTGCAAATGCCCCTATTCTGTTAGCCATTATGCCAATGGCGCAATGACCTGTTAGTACACCTATCAAGATTTTAATGTTCTTTTTACTCAGCGATAAAATATACCGAGTTTCCTTTTCATTTGTGTTAGGCCATAAACTTCTAGAGATTACACAATCGTTCCTAGATTTCCAGGAGATATTGATTTTCTCTTTTAGTTTAAGGTCTATCTTCCTCTTGAGTACCCCAATCGGGACGAGTGGTCCCCTAACTGAATGGTCGCTACTACTTGTGTCTGCTTCTGACCCTTTCCTGGCTAGTTCATCTACTATATCATTCCCTTCTATATTGCTATGTCCGGGAACCCAGCAGAGCTTTACCTGGTTAGTGTGGCAGATCTTGTTTAATTCCTTTCTACAGTTTAAAACTGCTTTTGATCTTATGGTCTCACTGGCTAAGGCTTTGATAGCAGCCTGGCTGTCCACGAAAAAAGTAATCTCCGAAGAGCTTAGCTTTTCGTGATGTGCCAATTCAGCTGCTTTTCCAATGGCAAAAATCTCGGCCTGAAAGACACTACAGTCAGCCGGGAGTGTATATGACGCTCTGATGTTGAGAGATTGGCAAAACACTCCAGCACCTGTTCCCGATTCCATTTTTGAACCATCAGTGTAGAAAGGGATACCCTGTTTACTTATAAGTGAATTGGGATCCCAACCCTGTCTTTCTGGTATGAAAATAGAAAATTTCCTATCGAAATCTAGGAAAGGGGGGATGTAATCGGTGGTCTCCCTCAGTCCTGGAATCGTGTCATATCTTTGTAAGATTGACCCGTGGCCATAAGTGCTGTGCCTCCAAAAACTCAGTTCTCTTAAGCGAATTGCAGTTTTGGCTGCCGTGCACTTTATGAACTCATCCAGAGCCGGGAGGTCCAAGATCATTTCCAATCCAGCTTGTGGTGTGGTTCTTTGAGCCCCTGTTATTCCTACACAGGCTAGTCTCTGTACCTTATTCAGGTTCTTGAGATAGCTTGATTTTTCCACCGCCTTCCACCATACAATAGAGCCATAGGTAAGAATGGGTCTGACAATCGCTGAGTACATCCATTGGATGACTTGCGGTCGCATACCCCAACGTACACCGAAGGTCTTTTTGCATGTGTAGAATGCACATAGTGCTTTTTCATTCTTTCCTCAGTATTACGCTTCCATGTAAGCTTGGAGTCAAGGATTACTCCTAGAAATTTAGCTTCCTTAGAAGGTATTAGAGGAATGCCATTTAGTTTGGGAGGGTTGAAGCCCTCCAGTTTCCTTTTCTTCGTGAACAAAACTAGCTCTGTCTTGGTGGGGTTGACCCCGAGACCATTCTTAGTTGCCCAAGAAGATAAATCCTTTAATGCATTTTCCATAATGCTTTCGATGATGGTAAGAAACTTGCCCGATACCAAAACCACTATGTCATCTGCATATGCTACTATTTTAATGCCCTGATCTTTGAGCTTTGTGAGAATTTTGTTGACTACGAGGATCCAGAGCAGGGGTGAGATGACTCCTCCCTGTGGTGTGCCTCTTGTAACTGTTTTCTCAATAGTGCTAACTCCTATTTGAGAGTTGATAATTCTGCCATTTAACATGGTGAAGATCCAATCGACCATGACAGATTCAACCCCAACTTCAACTAAGGCAGTCTTGATCGATTCCGTTTTAACGTTATTAAACGCACCCTCGATATCAAGAAATGCTGCCAGGGTATATTCTTTATGTTCAAGACTTTTCTCTATATGTGAAACTACTTCGTGCAAAGCAGTCTCCACTGATTTACCTTTAAGGTAAGCGTGTTGGTAGTTGCACAAATTGTTTTCGTTGAGAAGTTCTCTTACATGTAGATCAATTATCCTCTCTAGTGTCTTAAGGAGAAACGAAGAGAGACTTATTGGTCTATAATCCTGAGCGGTCGAGTGAGTCGGTTTCCCTGCTTTTGGGATAAAGACTACCTTGACCTTTTTCCAGTTATTAGGGACGTATCTAAGTTTGATACAACTTATGAAGATTACCCTAAGCCACGGAGTTATTACTTTGAGAGCATTTTGAAGAAGAGCTGGAAAAATCTCGTCTGGTCCCGCTGATTTATAGGGTTTGAACGAGTTTATTGCCCAGATAATCTTCTGCTCTGTAATAACCTGATTTAGTTCTAAATTTGATTCTGTGTGAGTAAAATCCAGCGTGCTCGATTGCAAGCAATCAGAGCTTTCTGGGTTTTTACAACCGGGGAAATGAGTTTCCATGAAGAGTTCAAGCGTTTCTAGGCTCGAGTTCGACCATGATCCATCAGGGTGTTTTATGTACCCCGGGATCGTGGGATTAAGGGCCAGGGTTCTACGGAGCCTTGCCGCCTCGCTTGTTTTTTCAATGGATTCACAATGTTTAGCCCACGAATCCTTTTTGGCCTTTCTTAACTCTTTGGTGTAAGTGTTAAGTGCGGCTCTATAAGACTTTAAGTCCTCTTCTAATTTACTCAGTTTAGCTTTATTGAAAAGTTTTCTAACCTCTGTTCTACGTTTCTTTAGTACACCACTCCACCAGGGTGGTTTAGTGGAGTTATTGGAACGAGATAAAGGGCAGTGTTTTTCAAAAGACATTCTCATTTTGCTGGACAAGTTTTGGACAACAGTGTCAATGGTTGAAATACTTAGACTTGTATTGTCCTCTGGTGGATCAATACAGTCTTTCAGCCATTTTTCGTACTCTGTCCAATTCGTCCTAGTTGGGTTCCTGTAAGGTTTCTTTTCGGTAAAGTTCCTGTCTATAGAGAAGAGTATCCTAAAGTGATCCGAAAAAGATTCTTTAGGTGAGACTCTCCAGTCTTCAACTGAAATTTTACTATTATTGTTAATAAGAGTCAAATCTATGATTTCCTCCCTGTTTTGTTTCGAAAGGTAGGGTGATTGCCCCTATTACATAACGATAAATTAGAACAGAGAATATATTCAAAAATTGACTCACCCCTTTTATTGATATCCTTTGAGCCCCATTGGGTGTGGTGAGCGTTGGCATCACATCCTACCACCAAAGGTGTATCGCTTGCTTTGGCATGGACCACAAGATCGCGGACAGTTTTTGATGGTGGGCTCTCCTCCTCGTACGGCATGTACGTCGACGCTAAAATGAAGTTTCCTTCATTCGATTCGACGCTGATTGCCGTGTTGTCCTTGTTGCTGTACCTAGATAGGAAGAAAGCGTTAATTGATTTTTTCACTAGGATACAACTTCTAATATCACCTTCATCTGACGTGGAATGAAAAAGGTTGTAGTATTTTGACCTCAACCCACGGATTCGGTTTTTGCCTAACCATGGTTCCTGGATCAAGGCCACATCCACGTTCTCGTGAGACATGTAGAGCGTAAGGTCGTACGTTGCTGCTTTAGCGTGGTGCAGGTTTATTTGCACCACTTGCAGCTTTTGACTCCCCTTTGCCTTCATGCCTCTTAACCTTTACGGTTCCGAGACCATACCTCAACACGTCTTTCCTTTCTCTCAGCAGAAGGTCAGATTTCTTGTCTGCCACAAACAAGAGGTCCTTCCCTTCGCCTCCATGACTCTTTCTTGAGTGTTGGAGCTTCCATTCCAAAATGGGAAGCTCTTTGTTCTGCTTCGCCAACAGCTTAAGAATGGCTGCGTCCTCATGTTCTGCAGGAGGGGGGATCCATATGCTAAACTGCTGGCGGAGTGGTAGAGCTGCGGCGGGTAGAACCTCAAGGGAGGAACCTTCCCATAGTTCGCCAATGTTGGCGATTGTACGGTTCAGGAACTCCCGTGATTTCTGGTCACCGCAGCAGACCACTTTAACTCCTCGCCGCCATCCGGCACCATCAAAGATATAGTCTTCAGAACTATCGTTCTCTGATGCTGCCATCATAGCTTTGAGGATCTCATTTTCCACAAGAAGCCAGTTTTTTGCCGAGATTTTCCCATCTAGGTCTTCACGGCTTATGATGGCAATTTGTAGGTCAATCGGGGTGGTGTCGAAGCTGTTGGTTTTTTGTTTCTTGGCACCGTCTTGCTTGACTGTCTCCTCCGATCTTTGTCTCTTGGACGTTCCTGGTTTCCTTCCAGAAGAGGTGCTTGCCGGTGCTTGGTCTTTCCTAGCGTTGGCTAGCTGTTTCTTGCTGGAAGTCGCCTGTACTTTTCCCTTGTCGTTCCGAGCGGTCGAGTTATTGCCAGCCTGTTCACGGTTTGCCTTTTTAGGGACAGACCTAGATTTGGCAGCATCTACTCCTTTGCTCTCCGACTCTTCGGCATTCACTTGCCCTGTTGTTCCCCTGGGTCCAGTGGCAGTCTCTGCCAGCTGCCGCTCAAAGTTCCTAACTAGCTTTCTATGCTTTTTTAGGAGAGCTTTATCTCTCGAACTGAGCGTCGCAGGGTCTTTCAACTCGGTCTTTTCCACGAATCTTTTAGAGGATCTGTAGTTGCTGCGTTGCCTCGAAGCTTTGAGGGGTGCAGCAGACTTCAGCATAGTCTCTTCTTGACTCGGTTCCATCAGTAGCTCGTCCTCGGTTTGACTACCTATGGAAGGAGGTCTGTCCGAGGTCTCCGTACCTTTGATAGTTAAACTATCTAAGTCGGGAAGGAGATCTACTGAGAGAATGACCGGTTGTCTTTTTAGCTCTCGTTTTTCTTCTCTGAAGTTTACTTTTGTCACTGGCGACTTAGCCTCTTGCGAAGCCAAGCCCTCGCCGGCAGCCGTGACTTCTGCCGACTCTTGAACGTATATCCCCGTTCGATTTTTTTCTTTTCGTAAACTTTGGTCCATTATTTTAGATTAACATCTCTGCTTTTGTTGGTTTTCTTAGTTGTCTTACTCCGCAGCTGGATTGCTGGAGAGTTAGACGTAAGCCCCCTCGCCACAACAAGGCGAAAACCGTGAGGGGGTAAAACGGTCTTTTACGTAGCCCCACAGAAAAAAAATCTAACGGTGTCAAATTGCATGATCTTGGCGGCCAATTGACGTCGGCAAAACGTGAACTTTTGCGAACATGAAATTTCTCACACAATAAAGCCATAATTGGTCGTGTTGTGGCTTGTTGCCCCGTCTTGTTGGGACCACAACATATCGTCCAAGTCATAATCTTCAATCGCTCGCCGGCCATTGGTCATTCGTAGAATTGCTGGGAACGCCGACAAATCGATAAATTCGGATCATCAGTAACACTTGCACTTGCAGCAGCAATATTTTCGACTGAGCGTGCATTACGATGATGCACAGGCCTTACGACATCAGTAACGCTTCCACTCTCTTCAAATTTCTTCACAATTATACCGATTGCTTGCGTTTTCGGTCGATTATGACGACCATAATCATCGCGTAGTGCGTAAAAAGTGGCTACGTTTGAATCACCACTTTTGTATAGTAAATTTTAATAATTTTTAAATCATTGTTCGATTGTTTAGCGTTTCATTATTGTAAATGACAAACATTCAACTAATGACACTTAAAATGACAGCTGAGTTTGACAGGTGTCCCGGACCAGTAATTGTATGCGGAAAAGTGACGTTTGAGTTTTATTCGTGTTTGTATTTGTTGGCTTTCTGTGAATTTGTTGCTTTGTGTTTTTTTTTTTTTTTGCAACACTTTAAACACTTTGGTGACACTTGCAATCGTTATTTTTGCGATGTGGTTTCCATAAGCATTTTGCTGTCGTATTAGAGACCAACTTAAAATTTCATTTCGCATGCGAATAATAAGAAGAATGAAATATCCAAAAAAAATATGCATATATTTTTTCATCTTTTTTTTTCTATTCAACGAAATTAAAATTACAAATTTGAATGGTTATCACTTATCACTCTTTAAAAATTCCAAATATACCCAAAATTGTGGAATGAAACATTGTTGCTAGAACAGAGTTTACTCTTTAAAATAAGATGGCGGAAGCCCTGAAAAGGTATAGTATGGTCGAAAAATTCTTCTTCTATTCTAATTATCGCAAACAATGTCTTCTCTAATGAAATATTAAATTCCCATGACAAAATATAAACATCCCTACTGAACTAAAATCTGAATCAAAATAACTCAGGTTGATTTTGAAAAAAAAATCTTTTAATATTCATTTAAAAAAAAAAAACAGTTGACCTTTTATGAACCATGAAGTCACTAAGAGTTTTAAATTGGTAAACCTTTTGTGCGAATATCCCTTGAAAAAGTGTTACCATTGATCAAAATTTGTGTGTAATATTGTTAAATATTAAAAAAAACATCCTAAGGCCCATTTTTTCAGTGATGAGTTAAACCAGAGTTAGCTAACTCTAGAAGTAAGTTAATATACAGTGAAGAAGCAGTTTGTGGTGGAGAATGCATTCAGAGCGACTAAAAAAACTCGTTGGATAAAATATCAAAACATCTGTTCAGTTAATCCTGAGTTAAGTCACTAAATTTGATGAGTCAACTCAGGATTAACTTAAATCTCGCACTGAAAAAGTGGACCTAAGGATACTGGACTTATTTCGAAATCATGTTCATGTTCTTAATTTTCTTATATTTGTTCAGCATATCGGAATACGAAAAAAAAACATTATAGTCTTATTTGTCCATGTTCAATGTCCATGTCCTGAATTGATTTCAATAAAACGCATCATTGCTTCCTTCCATTCTCCTATAATTATCATGTATGATGGTGTAGGTATATTTTTCATTACTTAACGACTTAACACCTTCCCTGACAAAAGTTTATTTACTGTTCCCATTGTAACAGTGATTAGTGTATCCAAATGCAAGCTATTGTTAAATACATGTATGGTGATTAAAATCTTTAATAGCTACTGTTTACTATGTATTGGTATATTTATCGATTTATAAAAAAAGGTGTAAAGCAAGCATTTATACAAGTTTCTGCTATTCCAGTAATTACCCACATGGGACACCTATTATACCTAAGTTTCACGGTTTGTTGGCTTTGTGCGTTCCACATGACTTCTTTGATACAGTATACTATTGACCGATTGATACAAAAAGGTAGATACATTTATTAGCTGTTAGAAATAGAACCTCTTGTTTATTTTTATTGGAACATTTATTTCTTGTTTTGTTTTGATTTGGCTTTTAATTGGGGAATCAATTTACGTTGGTTGTTGTAGGGGTTTCCATGTAGAAGTCTGCTATTACACGATAACTTTTGAGTCATAACTTTTTTTCGAAAATAATGAGTGCGAAAGAGAAGAAAAAGGAGAAAGATGCGACGGAAAACAAACTGCCTTGTGAGTCGTGGGTGGGCCAAATTTCTTCGACATATTTTTGACTCTATTCTATTACTTGTTTGTTATTTCAGCAAATCGCTTCATTTATGTCGTTTTTGATTGGATTTTCGGTCTATTCTACTCCTTTTTAATTCCAATCGAATATGAAAACAATGACTTTCATAAACACACACTACCTACCATTTAACAAAATGGCTTCTTCAAGTAGGTATTTATTACTTTTGACAATTAATCCAACGAAAAACTTTGTATGTATGTTTGTGTTCCTCGTCTACTCCAAATGTGAAATTGGGAACAGAAGAACACTCCGAAAACATTACTCGGAACAGACAATCAAAAACTTTTGGAGTAGTAGAAGTGAAAAAGGAGTGCAAAAGGAGTACTCCGAACATCCAAACGAAAACGACATTATTGTCGTTTTGAGGGCGCACATGCATGTACAATGTACACACATATCTATACCTGTATGCTGTATAGTTGCTTAGATATAGAGCATTGGGAATTTCAATCAGAGATTATCCCCATGAAGAGTAGAATCCTCGGCAACCATTTCAATTTGCCTACAAGCTTGAAGAGTCAGTTTGGAGATGAGAAATGAGAATGTAGATGTAAAAACCTCACACATGGACAGTAGGAATATTCATACGCCTCGTTAAATTGGTGTTGCAATTCGCATCTATTCATCGACACGGGATGAAAATTATAAAAAATTTTAATGTAAGCAAATGGATTTTGGAGGTTGATAAGTACGAAACATTCTCAAAATCGTTTCATTTATTTTTTTTTTTTTAAAGAAGACTGCCAAATATGACTCATGACTGAAAAATCATCGTGTAGCGCACGCCCCACAAGAGGGAATTTCAAAGATGAATTTATTCGAAGAAGTGTCACGAGTAAATATGTACATAGTACATAATTATTAAGACAGAAAGATTAAATCTTATAAAAGTATTCAAAATCTATTAGAAAAAAGAAACTAAAAACAGGCGTTTGTTCCAGAACTTGACCAAAAACTGCTATATTGGGGGCTATCGTGAATAAAATTTCCTTGTGAATGTTTCCCTTCTTCGAAAATTTGAAACTTCACTCCGTAAGCACAAATTGGTCTTATTGAAATGATAGCCAGATTCCGCTGGAAAATTTATTCCCGATACCATTAAATTCCGAGGGTCCATAATTCACGTTCCAAATTTTAGAAGGAGGGAAACATTTCCAGTAAATTAAGTACGCGATAACTGTCATTATTCGTAATGGGTGATTTTTTAGCTGGTTTGGTTTTGGCAACACTGGTTTTGACAGCTGACGTGTGTTTAGTACCTTGTGTCACTGTCAAACAGCTTCAGTTTGGTTTGCAATTTAACCATGGATCGTCTTACAAATGAACAACGCTTGCAAATTATTGAATTTTACTATCAAAATTCGTGCTCGGTTCGAAATGTTCATCGCGCGCTGCTTCCATTTTATGATCGGCATTCTCGACCTTCTGAGCAGTCTATTCGGAAGATTGTGACCAAATTTCGCACCAAATTTACTTTGTTGGACATTAAACCACCAACACGATTACGAACTGTGCGTAGTGAAGAAAATATTGCGGCCGTATTAGCTAGTGTGACAGAAGACCGCGAAATGTCGATTCGGCGCCGTTCCCAGCAGTTAGGCCTTTGTTACAGCACTACGTGGAAAATTTTGCGGAAGGATTTGGGCGTAAAGCCTTTTAAGATACAGCTGGTGCAAGAACTAAAGCCAGCCGACCTACCACAACGCCGAATTTTTGGTGAATGGGCTCTTGGAAAGCTGGCCGAGGATCCTCTTTTTTATCGAAAAATTGTGTTCAGCGATGAGGCTCATTTTTGGTTGAATGGGTACTTAAATAAGCAAAATTGCCGCATTTGGAGTGAAGATCAGCCAGAAGCATTGCAACAGCTAACAATGCATCCCGAAAAAGCCACTGTTTGGTGCGGTTTATGGGCCGGCGGCATTATTGGGCCTATTTCTTCAAAGATGATGCGAATCGCAGCGTTACTGTCAATGGTGAACGCTACCGAGCGATGATAACAAACTTTTTTTTGCCCGAAATGGAAGTTCTTGACTTGCATGATATGTGGTTTCAACAAGACGGTGCCACATGCCACACAGCACGCGAAACAATGGCGCAATTGCGAGGCGAGTTTGGTGAACAGTTAATTTCACGTTTCGGGCCGGTCAATTGGCCGCCTAGATCGTGCGATTTGACACCATTAGATTATTTTTTGTGGGGGTATGTCAAGGCTAATGTCTATAGGGACAAGCCCGCTTCAATTGACGCACTGGAAGCCAACATCCATGCATTCATTCGTGAGATACCGGCCGATATGTGTGAAAGAGTATGCCAAAATTGGACTCAGCGGATGGGCTACCTGAGACGCAGCCGCGGTCAACATTTGCATGAAATTATCTTTAAACAATAAATTGCAAGGTTCAAACTATCGATTCAAATAAATACTTCATTCATTTTTTCGAATTTTTGTGTTTTTTTTTTTTTTAAAAGTTCTAAACCTCTTAAAAAATCACCCATTATAAGAAAAATAATGGTACCTATCTGTAATACAAAACGTTTGGGCAAAAAAGGAAATTTTATTTTTCTTAAAATCGGCTCCACAGATTTAAAATGAAAGTCAGTAAAACTTAATAGGTTGCCTTTTAGTAAAAACGAAATGGTTCCGAAAAATGGTAAGTAATTAATGGTAAAGAACATTTTTTTTTATTTTCGCTTTCCTCGAAAACGATTTAACAATTTTGGATCATTTTGTGTATAAACAATGACAGTTATATTACCAATAATATTGTAGTGTACCTACCCAAATTTTCACAAAAATAAATTACAGCTTGAAATTTTTTTTTGAAAGCTCAATGCCTTTTTCAAAACAGAATCGGTCGATTTTTATTAAATTTGGCAAAAAATGTTCTTTAATCATTATCTAGAAGATTTTGAACAAAACCTATTCTTATAACCAACAATAACGGTAGCTACCTACCAATAAATATCATTTTCCGCCCATCTCATGACGCAACCTCTGATAACTTTGTGCACAAAACTGTATTATTTACATATATGAGCGTGGGATTCCAACATAAAGTCCTTTAACCCCTGGGGACATCTCGATCTCTATTAATCAATCAACAACGCAAGAACAACTAACTATATTCCTAGATGAGAGTTTTGACCAAACCCATATCAAGGCAAGGCTGAAGCCCAATAACCAAATCGCTTATCAAACGAAACGAATCATTTGAGATTACAGCCCTTATTTAATGAAACGAGGGCATCAAGCGTGAATATCAAATTAGTTAATTAAAGCACGAATGCGAAATGTATATATCGTCGGATGTTAATTACTCGATGACGGCATAACGCAAAAAGATACCCAAGATACAGTGTGTGCCAAGTGACTATACCTACGTGCATACATATAAAACTATTGAAAAGATAGAGGGCATCGCATCACCGATGCACAACGTTGATGGCACGGGGCTTTAGCTTAATACGATGTGTTTTGTTTACATATAATTATTTTGTACGAGAAGCTCACCTGGCAGCCATGAGTGTTTTGCCAACCCTTCAGATCCTACATACCTACAGAACTTCGACAATGTTAATGAATGCATATTGATCAATTACTATAGGGAAACAGGTTCCCAGCAGCTTGAGTTTCATATGGTGAAGTATGGGTTTCGACTTTGGAGTGGTGGAATCAGCTTGAGGGATGTTATTACTAAACTTATAACAATCGTCATAGTTGATGTGAAATGTGCTCAAAAATTTGGATGCCATAATGCACTAAAAACTCAAACCATTTGGCTTAATTAATCTTGTAATAGCCAAGTCTTAAGCCGGAACCATAATAGACTTATGTGAACTTAACTCAACCTAAGCAACCAAGCGAAAACACACTCTTATATATAGTTAACCATAATAGCCGTTCTGCTCAATTTCGATATAACTTTCGCGAACTTAAGCAAGAGCCATTGAAATGGCTCTGGACTTAAGCAAATGTTGTAGCTATGAGTTAATTTCAGATAAGTCTATTATGGTTGGGCCTTAATGCACCTACTTTAGATGAGGCAGTCTGTATTTTTTTTCAAAGATTAGTCTAAGTTTTAATTTGGTGTAAGCTTAAAGCTTTTACCATATGAATTTTTTTTTTTGGATTAAATCAGGGTTGCCAGGCATATGCACCTTAGAGAAGGTAGTTTATATTTTTTAGATAGAGTACAATCTTTGCAATAATTTGGCATGTTCTTCAAACATAATTGCAGTAAACCCATTATCCTAATGAAAAACTATAAAATCAATGAAGAATTTATGATTTTCAGGGTTGCCAGGTGTTTTTAAAAGTCCTGCAACTGCCAACATTCTGTTTTTTTTTTTGTTATAGAATAACATAATTAATTTGTCTAAGTTTAAGTTATGTCCATAGAAACAATCATTATTTTAATTAAAAATGTTATTCGAAATTTTGAAAGCTGCATTCATTTTTTTGTTTTACCTTTCCAAAATTTTATAGAGTATAAATTTATTTTATTAATTTTCTACATATTTTCAGCTTTTACTTGGTGTATGATATATTATGACCAAACTGAAAGCAAATACATAATTGGAAGCAATATCGCATTTATTACACTTTTTTCATTTAAATAGGGTTGCCACGTTCATCCACCCATTTCAAAAGTGGCAATCCAATTTTTTTGTTTTCAGTTATATCTAATCATTCATTCGACACCAGTTTTAACCTTTTACTGTATGGGCTAAGTCATAATCCCAAAACAGTGTTTTTCAAAGCCCGGTTGGCAAGACAACCCACCCATTTTAAATTAGGCAACCCTATATTCATCTTTATCTCTTGTCAAACCGTTTAACCAAAGAAAATATAATATATTATTATATTATCTTTGGTTAAACCCTTTAAAACCTCTTACTCGATTAGCAAAGTTGTAGTTAAAAAATCACATCGGAAGTGGCCCATTTTACATGTCATACACCATGTGCGTTCAGTTTTTTTTGAAATAGCTATCGGTTAAGTGGTAGTACAACCTCTTACCTTATAAGAGCTAAGTGATCTGACTGTTGCCGCTTGGACTATAATATTGCCATGCTCTTATTTCAACTTCTGTCGGGATCCATTGACTAATCTTACATTCTAAGTCCACTTCCCTAACAAAAGTCAATGCGTTGAATGTAAAAACAATGCCAACGTATAGGTGTCAACGCAGCCGTCAACGCATGGACTCTATTCTGCGTTGACGACCACACGACAAGAAAACTTTGGGATGGAATTTGACGTCATTTTGACGCCAGAGAGTCAACGCGTTGACCATTTTCGTTGCCCGTCTAATCGAAGCTCAATCTGGACCTGGTAAGAAACATATTTATTTTGGATTCAAGATTCAAGTTATATTTTTATATTTTTTAAACTTTTAAATTAAACATATTCAATATGCTGATGCAAGTGTTGAAGTTTATTTTGTAAACAAAAATGCCTATGAGATTGTGCCTCAGGCAGGAAAAAAGGGCCCCCAGAAAAAACAGGCCTAGCTACGCCACTGATACTAACAGCCAATTTCTCAAACTACAAACTTTTTGCTAAATCTTAATATAAAGGGTGTTTTTTCTTAGACGTGGGATTTTCAATCTGGCAATACTTTTTTTCGGAGTTGGTCTTTTTGGCAGCTGTGACTTGATTTATGCTCAGTTTGGTTTGCAATTTCATAATGATATGAATAGACTTACTCCTGAACAACGTTTGCAAATTGTGTAAATTTATTACCAAAATAATGGTTCGGTTCGCGCGACGCTTCACGCGCTGCGTCTAATATTCGGTCGACATAGTCGGAAAATCGCATTAATTCGAGCAACCATGGATCGGATTCGCACCACGTTTACTCTAGTGGATAATGCGCATCCTCAGAGATGCCGCTGCCGTACAGTGCCCACCGAAGACGCTATTGCTGCTGTGGAGAAGAGTATCGAAGAAGACCCGAATGAGTCCATCCGCCATCACGCGCAACAATTGGAGCCGTCGAAAATTGGGCCTCTCGACTGGAATTTATTCGAGCCAGCCGCAGCGGCCAGGCCACTTCCGAAATCATTTTTAAAACATAATGGCAAACCCTTATATTTATAATAAAGCTAAATTCTTGGCCATAATATTATATCATATGCGTTTTATTTCTTCTTGAAGACCACACGTCTAAAAAAACAACCTTTATAAAACAAAGTCGTTTTCGTTACAACACTTATAACTCAAGACCAACTACACCGAAATTAATGATCTTATATTTGTTGGATTTGTCTCCGCCCCGAATAGCAGAATAACTATTAAAATATCGGAAAAATTCACTCTTTAGGGTAAAATGAAAAAGACGTATTCGATTAACAAACTCTTCCTGTGTTTGAAAGGTTATTCTTAGGAAATGGCTTCAAGGATAATTTTTTAATTTTGAGATTTGTAGGGTGAAATGGGGGTAAAAATTAAAAAAAAAAAATTCTTTTTTGTTTGAAAGGTTTCTCTTAAGAAATGGCTCTAGGGATATTCCTTTTTAAATTTTGTTATGTGTGTGTGAAATAGGGTAAATATAAAAAAATCTAATTTAAGAAATTCTTTTCGTATTTGAAAGTTTTTTTTTGAGTGGATGGGTTAAGGGTATTTTTTTTTTAAATTTGGTTTTATAGGGTGCAGTGGGGTAAAAACAAAAAGTGGTATCCGATTTCAAAAATTCGGTTTCTGTTATTTAAAAAAAAATGATATTTATAGAGTGACATGGGATAAACACAAAAAAGTGGTTTTTGATTACAAAAATTCTTTCTACGTTGGGAAAGTAATAAAGGTTGGACTGAGACTGAGTGGGTCAAAACACAGTATGTAGGTAAATAGTATTCAATTGCAAAGAGTAGCTTAAATATTTATCTAAATTTTCATTTGTAATTTTTATACAAAGCTTAGGTTTTAAAAGCTCTCCAATTATTTTTGGATATTTAAATTAAAAGGTTATGTCTCATAATATATCCGCAGTTCCCCCTCGAATTCGAATTCATTAGTGTCGTATTGAAATTAAGTGAAAACTCATTAAAAGATACTCGAACAAGTTCAACAAACTGCTCACAAAATAACAGCGCATGTTGATTATGATAATAATTAATCTGACATTGAAAATCCAAAAGCGTTTCAAACTCTAAAATCCTCATAAATGCTTATAAATATAAATATGTATAATGTATGTGTATATTCTGCCTGGCAAAGTCCTCGTATAATGAAGATTAATCAGAATATAATTACCTATACTGCGATTTGGCTTTGCAATAAATAAATTATTGTGATGTTTTAGCTGAATTTCAATACAAAATTAACTAAAGGACTATATGGGATCTATTTAATAAATCTAATTAGGTACAATAAAGACCATGCGATGGTAAAATTATCATCATTTGTGTCAAAAATGTTTCATTCTATTTATATAATTAATGTGGCTCTATAAAACACACAAACATTCACATTCCGCAGCCATCATTTAGTATTCCGTTCCGATTAGCCATGTTTCTGTTCAGCCAAGCCTTCAGTACTTAGTTTTAGATTATTTTGATATGTAGGTACATACATACATAATTCTTTTTTTTTCATAATTTTAGTTTAAAACTCCCTGCTGGTGTCAGTCCCATATATTTTATCTATTATTTAAATGAAAATCATTCACACATTATAATATAATTCAATTAAAATCCTTTCAAAATTTAAATAAGCCTCAACCCCGGTATTTATAAGTGCGGTGGTGGAGTCGAGCCCAAGAGGGCATCAATATCAACAAATTGGCGGCCAATTATATTCCAATTAAAGCATGCTCCACGCGTTTTGTTCGCACACATTTTATTAATCATAAATGCAACACACAAAACACAATATATCCACGCGGAATATTCAATGAATGTGAATATTATGTATGTGTCCCTTTGGTGGGAAATTTTGTAATTATTCAACTCGTTCAGATGCACATTGTTTCCCAACCATTTTACACACAAGTATGTACACATACTTACTTACAATATTATAATTATGTATCTGCTCGAACAATGCAAATATTAATTTATGTTATTTTTGGGAGAAACAATTAATAATAATTCGGAGGTAGCATTTCTCCGGAACAATCTTTTGGTTGATACTTTATACCACAGATTAGCCACATGAAGATGAGAATCCCCGGCAGCCATTTTAATTTGCCTACAAGCTTGAACTGGCAGTTATCAGATAAAAAATGAGAATGTGTGTATAAAAATCTCACACATAGACAGTAGGGATCTTCACACACCTGGTTAAATTGTTGTTGCAATTCACATCTATTCATCGACGCGGGAGAAAATTACAAATACAACAATGTAAACAAATGGGTTTTGGAGGGTGAAACGTACGAAACATTCTCATCTTCATATGGCTAATCTGTGCTTTATACTCCCAAACCAAACGAATTTTAATCAAAACTGTCAGCAGTGTAAAACATTCGCTTAAAGGACTATTCACATGAGAACGACCAACGACCGACGAATGAACGAATAAATGTGAATTAAAACAATTTATAAACATAAATTCTTCACAAATTCTAATCAAAATCGTAGAAATATTTATAATTTATTATTATGTTAAGATACTAAAATCCGCTTTTTAATTGCTTAAATAAGTTAAATTTGAGAAAACAAATTGGTCGTCGCGAATTGCAATCGGATTGTTACGAATTGTCAAACTCTATTCGCGTTCCACATACGATCCACACTTCAACGAACAAATTTTTGGCGCGCGGCTAACCTCAAAATCCCTTTTTGTTTTGTTTTCTTGGTGGTCGTCATTCGCGACGAATAAAAAGCCATTTGAAAGAAATGTCAAAATGGACGAATATTCGTTCTTTCGTTGGTCGTTGGTAGTTCTCATGTGAATAGTCCTTAAGTTAGCCATTTGATTGATAACTGTCAAAATTTGTATGGGAAATGATTTACACAAATTGGTTAAAATTTCCCAACGAATTTGCCGCGAAAAGTTTATTGTTCATTTTCAACCGACGAGATTCAGTGGAGAAAATCTTGAAAACAGTAGATAGTTATGTAAGTTTTGAATGGTCTGTTTACGTCATTGGAGACGTAACAATAACAACAAATATTAAAGCAAAGAAAGTTTCACTGGAAATGCCTTTCATGTGCGAAAAATACAAATAGGCATACCTATCACCTAAAATTATTTTAAATTGATATTCACCTCAATTTTGACATTTTAGCTATAAGTAAAAAGTCACATTTGATTTTGATTACCTGGGCATCGGCAGTTCATCGGATTCTGTAATTGGGGTGGTTAAATTGATTTAAAGAACCTAAAAGTATACGTCATACGTCACAAAAAAAATGTAAAAAAAACTTTTTCATCTTTTTTGTAACTCAATTTCTTCTTATTTCCGCTACAAAATTTCAGATCTTACACCCGACAAAGCAGTGTCAGATAACAAGAATTAGATTTGGGATTCTATTTCGCGCAAGCGTAAGAGGGCCATTTGGCATCGCCCACCGAATTGAGGACGAGCGAAGACAAACGCGACCGGCACAAAACGAACAAACACGACTTACAAAATATGCTTTGCTTTGCTCTTGGTTAGACGAATGTCAAACGAAAAGAAAATTATGAAAGCGATGACAACTTCGAATTCGATGGAAGTGCACTATTCTGCTATTACACGATGCATCTAAACGCATGCGACATTTTGAACACTGGAAGTGCAAAAGAGGAAAAATTCCAAAAGATGAGAAGGAAAAATGTAATCTGTGTCGAGTGGGTAAAATTTGTGTTGCAACTATTTGACGTTTCTCTTTTCTCTTGTTCGTATTTTACTATTTTTCTGCATATGGTTTTGTTGTGCGAGGAATTAATATCAGTGCAATGCACAGAAATAAATTTTTTTATTGCTTCTATATTTTAAAGAGCAGAGTCACAGACCAACACCGAAATGAAAAATAAACAGAACTGTCAAATTGGGTAGACAAATTTGGTTTGAACGTGTAACAAATACCGCTAGAATAAGTTGACGAAATTGCAAAGAAGAATTTGAAGAAGGCACGTGCATCAGATTCATCGTGTAAGTGCCTGATTTTATGGGTCGTTTTACTGAAGACCGCATCGGTGAGAGAGGAAGATTTTGTGTGCGTAAAAAAGAGAAAGTGGAATCTACCTTCTAACTTCTAAAATCTACCTGTCTCACCGATGCGCTCTTCAGTAAAACGACCCATGTAATCAGGCAATAATAGTATAGATTTATGAGTGGTTGGTGAAAACCACAGATAATTTTCAAGTTATAAGCGTCATAAACTTATGAACCGTTCATGAGCATTCGGTGAATACCGTTTTAAGTATCGAAATTAAGAACATCGATGTTTTTTTTTTCAAATTATTGAAAGAGTGCACCGATGGCTGATAAGACATGATTGTATTAATCTCTCTCAGTAAATTAAAAACAAACACCTGATCCTGTAGAAAAAGAAGGAAGAAATGGAAAAAGGCAGGAGCAAGGATTTGTAAAATTTAAACAATAGTTTTTGTCGCGGTGAATTTTACCGTGACAGCTGACAGCCATTAAGAAATGTAAACTACGTTTCCACCGACTACTAAGCCGAGATTCAACTAGATTTACCTTTAATCTTGCCATTGTCTTGAATTTTATAGGTAGATAGTTTTGAATTATGTATAAATTAGCTGACCCATTTTCAACTTCTGACTAAAAATTCATATAAAATCATAAGATATGCGATTGCGAATGCTTACGAATTAATTTATAATTCGTTTATTTGGCTAGGGATACAGCTGTTTCAAGGGGTGCCAAGCCGCCTATCATCAGTCTCCTCTTTATTAATGGTGCTGAGCTTTAATCCAATTTTATTATGAAAAACTTTCTACATGCCCACCATAGGGATCGAACCCACGATATCAGATTTGCTCAGTCTTAGAAGCCGTATACGCACTACGCATTCCGCTGCTTTTTTTTTTTGATTTTTGTTATTTCAGCCTTTCCTTTGTACATTCCAACTGGAGTCATTGTCATTGGACTCAAGCTTATATGCAGCAAGGCATTCATGCGACTCGAGTAGCGCGCAAAATACAAGCACGAAAGACAATACGGGAACCGTTTGGAATTTTGTGCATCCCCCACCGCGGATTTTCAAAATTTTGCAATTCCTGTGGACATTTTTTCCAATTTTTTTACAACAAAAACATATTTAAAAAATATTCCATTTATATGCTAAGTAGGCATATGGACATTGAACATGGACAAAAACTACCAAATCCACCATCACATGAGTAGTTCAGTTGTGCACTATACAGAGTTGTAAGTGAGAGTGAGAGAGATGCAGAGTCACAAAATCTCTATCAACATGCCAAGTAAACAAAACCGAAGCCCGAAAATTTCATTTGTAATCTCGCGTAAGCCCAGGCAATTGGAAATTAGATTGTACGACAGGAATATTGTTGTTCCTGCCCTGTCAACATCAAACTCCGGCCATATTTATAAATATTTTTTTGTGTGCCGCCTGACAGAACAGCACCTACAACAACCAGCTCTCGCTGCTGCCGGGATTTTAACAAAACATTGAATAAATTGGGGTCAAACACAGGACACAACGTTGGCCACTGCTGCATCACTGAACTTAACTATGATGCAGCATTTGTGAAATGGCAGCAAATGCGTGTAACATGCATTTTCAACATTCCAATTATCAACGGAAAAACAAAGTGATTTTCGAATTTCAGGAAAGCTTTTAACAAAAAAAAAAAAAAACCCGTCTCCGGGGAACGAGTGGAAATGCAATGAGGATGGGAAACCCGCATCATGCGTTGCAACTGGTCCATATTATAGTATGGTTCAATTGAGGGCGGATATTCACTTATTGGCTTAAATGGAGAATCTGTTTGTCTGGCAGCAAACGATGAATGCAGCGTTAAGGCTTTAATTTGAAATTGTCAAGTCTTTAGCCGATGTTGAATTTATTTTTTAAGGTTAAGGCTGATGAAAGCGAATTCGATGGCTATTAAAACACAGAGGTGAAGTTCAAATGAAATATAAATATTTTAAAATTAACAAACAGGGGCCGAATTACCACATCAGTTATCGAGTAATACGTGACTGAATTATGTGAGTTTGGCATTACCGCTCACGTTATGGAGTCATCATCCCCATAGGTTTTACTCGTTCATTCGATCACTGATGGCACTCACTCGATCAGTCACTGATGCCGTAATTTGGACCCAGGTCTTTGACGAACCCTTTAGTATAGGCGCCCAACTGGCACTTAGGCCGTGTGTAAAGGCTCTCCCAAACCAACGCGAATATTTCAGAACGACGACGAAACTTTCGCCTGTCTTAATTTATTTACATGGAGATAAATGGGAGCACCCACACTGGCGCGAGGCGAATCTTCGAACATTATTCAGTCGTCGCATATTCGCGCGAATGTTTTGCGTTGGTTTGGAACAGCCTTAATGCTAGATTTACACGACTGACAAATTGGCAGTATTCTAGCATTTAACTGTCAAAAAAATGACAGAACAATGGAAAAATTCATTATTTTGGCAGCATAGTTACAGAAAAATGCCAATTATATGCCAGCATAAATGTACCCAAAGTTTAATTTTTGACATTAATGAGGTGAATCTATACGTGAAAACGTCAAAATTAAATCGAATTTGTAGTCCTGCTATTTACTAACAGCCCTTATACCGATAGATAGGGTTTGAGTTGGGCTTTAAAGATTCATTAAAGAATGAAACATCAAATAAAATACTACATAGGTTGGCACCAAATACTATAGATTTCAGTGTTTATACACCTTAGTCCTCTCCTTACAGTCAACCTTTCTTGATTTAAATACAAAATTAAATATAACCGCCTTCCGGAAGTCGACTTATTGTTTGTTGCTTCTCACTGTTGCATACTCTCGGGCTTAAAAAAAAAAAAATGTTAATGCTCAAGTAAGGTTTGACGAGCTGTGAATATGAAAAAAACCGTTGACACACAACTAACTCCCTATACGGCTTCAAAGTTACAATAAATAGGCGTTTTTTATTGCTAACCTATGCAATACAAGTCAAAAACCCTTCTGGAACAGTTCTGAAAACAAAATCAGAAGCAAATTTCTCTTCTTTTCAGAAGAAGAACTGTATCATTCTGACTCCAATCGAAAATTCCATAAGTTTCATCCCATTCTCATCGTTCCAATCCTTTCAAGTGTCACAATTATTAAAAGTTGTTTTGTTTGTTGTTCTAGGTAATTTATGTTTTATTTTTCTATCTTTGGAAATATTTCACATCATATCGTTTAAAGGGGAAATAAAGTTGCAGTTATACGACGTTTGGTTAAGTGCAACAAAGTTGCATATTTCCGAAGCTCGTTTATATGAAAACTCCATCCGCTTATATGCAACAAATTTTCTGCAGTGCAAGCGAAGTTGACAAAATTCACTTTTGAATAAGTTAAGGGATGTGCTAGAAAAGTATTAGGTTTTTATTACAAGTTGAATCAGAGTTGAAATGCATGTTTCAAATAAAATGCAGGTCGAGTTGGATTAATTGGTTTAAAGCTGGCTACACGCCATAAGATGTCCGTGCAGCAAAATGCTTACGGAAACTAAAGCGGAAAAATACCTACGCACTGAAAGTGAATTGCCTAAAAATCTCGGAAAGCCATGATTTGAGATAAAATCACTAAAATCCGAGATTTCGATTCGGTGGAAACATTGTAAATAAACATATAAGTAAATACAAACGCGAAAAAAGTGCCCTGCACATGAGACACGACATTTGACATTCCATATTCGTGGTCTCTCACAAATGCTAATTTTCATGAAACATAAACAAGTTAAATGATTGATTTGATCCGTATGGAATGCATCTTGATGTTGTGGATTGCCACGTTTACGTTTGACAGATCGCAGAAGATAGTAAAGTGCTTAGCACATGAGACACGGCCAACGAACTGCGAATTGGGAATGGTCGCCAATTTTAACATTTGATTTAAATGAATTTTGTATTTGCCGGTCTGATGAGAAATGTATCCTAATGATGTGAATTGCGAACTTACGTTTGACAGTTGGCATCAGAAGATTAGTTGTTGGTCGCGCATAGAAAATATTAAAATACAAAATTCTTAATTTAAATTAATTTTACGGAGGATTATTAATTCACTTCGTCGAAAAGTTAAAAAAAAAAAGTAAGAGGGCCATTTGGCATCGCCCACCGAATTGAGGACGAGCGAAGACAAACGCGACCGGCACAAAACGAACAAACACGACTTACATAATGTGCTTTGCTTTGCTCTTGGTTAGACGAATGTCAAACGAAAAGAAAATTATGAAAGCGATGACAACGTCGAATTCGATGGAAGTGCACTATTCTGCTATTACACGATGCATCTAAATGCATGCGACATTTTGAACACTGGAAGTGCAAAAGAGGAAAAATTCCAAAAGATGAGAAGGAAAAATGTAATCTGTGTCGAGTGGGTAAAATTTGTGTTGCAACTATTTGACGTTTCTCTTTTCTCTTGTTCGTATTTTACTATTTTGCTGCATATGGTTTTGTTGTGCGAGGAATTAATTTCAGTGCAATGCACAGAAATAAATTTTTTTATTGCTTCTAATTATATTTTAAAGAGCAGAGTCACAGACCAACACCGAAATGAAAAATAAACAGAACTGTCAAATTGGGTAGATAAATTTGGTTTGAACGTGTAACAAATACCGCTAGAATAAGTTGACGAAATTGCAAAGAAGAATTTGAAAAAGGCACGTGCATCAGATTCATCGTGTAAGTGCCTGATTACATGGGTCGTTTTACTTAAGACCGCATCGGTGAGAGAGGAAGATTTTGTGTGCGTAAAAAAGAGAAAATGGAATCTACCTTCTAACTTCTAAAACCTACATCTGTCTCACCGATGCGCTCTTCAGTAAAACGACCCATGTAATCAGGCAATAATAGTATAGATTTATGAGTGGTTGGTGAAAACCACAGATAGTTTTCAAGTTATAAGCGTCATTAACTTATGATCCGTTAATGAGCGTTCGGTGAATACCGTTTTAAGTATCGAAATTGAGAACATCGATGTTTTTTTTCAAATTATTGAAAGAGAGCACCGATGGCTGATAAGACATGATTGTATTAATCTCTCTCAGTAAATTAAAAAAAAAACACCTGATCCTGTAGGAAAAGAAGGAAGAAATGGAAAAAGGCAGGAACAAGGATTTGTAAAATTTAAACAATAGTTTTTGTCGAGGTGAATTTTACCGTGACAGCTGACAGCCATTAAGGAATGTAAACTACGTTTCCACCGACTACTAAGCCGAGATTCAACTAGATTTACCTTTAATCTTGCCATTTTCTTGAATTTTATAGGTAGATAGTTTTGAATTATGTATAAATTAGCTGACCCATTTTCAACTTCTGACTAAAAATTCATATAAAATCATAAGATATGCGATTGCGAATGCTTACGAATTAATTTATAATTCGTTTATTTGGCTAGGGATACAGCTGTTTCAAGGGGTGCCAAGCCGCCTATCATCAGTCTCCTCTTTATTAATGGTGCTGAGCTTTAATCCAATTTTATTATGAAAAACTTTCTACATGCCCACCATAGGGATCGAACCCACGATATCAGATTTGCTCAGTCTTAGAAGCCGTATACGCACTACGCATTCCGCTGCTTTTTTTTTTTGATTTTTGTTATTTCAGCCTTTCCTTTGTACATTCCAACTGGAGTCATTGTCATTGGACTCAAGCTTATATGCAGCAAGGCATTCATGCGACTCGAGTAGCGCGCAAAATACAAGCACGAAAGACAATACGGGAACCGTTTGGAATTTTGTGCATCCCCCACCGCGGATTTTCAAAATTTTGCAATTCCTGTGGACATTTTTTCCAATTTTTTTACAACAAAAACATATTTAAAAAATATTCCATTTATATGCTAAGTAGGCATATGGACATTGAACATGGACAAAAACTACCAAATCCACCATCACATGAGTAGTTCAGTTGTGCACTATACAGAGTTGTAAGTGAGAGTGAGAGAGATGCAGAGTCACAAAATCTCTATCAACATGCCAAGTAAACAAAACCGAAGCCCGAAAATTTCATTTGTAATCTCGCGTAAGCCCAGGCAATTGGAAATTAGATTGTACGACAGGAATATTGTTGTTCCTGCCCTGTCAACATCAAACTCCGGCCATATTTATAAATATTTTTTTGTGTGCCGCCTGACAGAACAGCACCTACAACAACCAGCTCTCGCTGCTGCCGGGATTTTAACAAAACATTGAATAAATTGGGGTCAAACACAGGACACAACGTTGGCCACTGCTGCATCACTGAACTTAACTATGATGCAGCATTTGTGAAATGGCAGCAAATGCGTGTAACATGCATTTTCAACATTCCAATTATCAACGGAAAAACAAAGTGATTTTCGAATTTCAGGAAAGCTTTTAACAAAAAAAAAAAAAAACCCGTCTCCGGGGAACGAGTGGAAATGCAATGAGGATGGGAAACCCGCATCATGCGTTGCAACTGGTCCATATTATAGTATGGTTCAATTGAGGGCGGATATTCACTTATTGGCTTAAATGGAGAATCTGTTTGTCTGGCAGCAAACGATGAATGCAGCGTTAAGGCTTTAATTTGAAATTGTCAAGTCTTTAGCCGATGTTGAATTTATTTTTTAAGGTTAAGGCTGATGAAAGCGAATTCGATGGCTATTAAAACACAGAGGTGAAGTTCAAATGAAATATAAATATTTTAAAATTAACAAACAGGGGCCGAATTACCACATCAGTTATCGAGTAATACGTGACTGAATTATGTGAGTTTGGCATTACCGCTCACGTTATGGAGTCATCATCCCCATAGGTTTTACTCGTTCATTCGATCACTGATGGCACTCACTCGATCAGTCACTGATGCCGTAATTTGGACCCAGGTCTTTGACGAACCCTTTAGTATAGGCGCCCAACTGGCACTTAGGCCGTGTGTAAAGGCTCTCCCAAACCAACGCGAATATTTCAGAACGACGACGAAACTTTCGCCTGTCTTAATTTATTTACATGGAGATAAATGGGAGCACCCACACTGGCGCGAGGCGAATCTTCGAACATTATTCAGTCGTCGCATATTCGCGCGAATGTTTTGCGTTGGTTTGGAACAGCCTTAATGCTAGATTTACACGACTGACAAATTGGCAGTATTCTAGCATTTAACTGTCAAAAAAATGACAGAACAATGGAAAAATTCATTATTTTGGCAGCATAGTTACAGAAAAATGCCAATTATATGCCAGCATAAATGTACCCAAAGTTTAATTTTTGACATTAATGAGGTGAATCTATACGTGAAAACGTCAAAATTAAATCGAATTTGTAGTCCTGCTATTTACTAACAGCCCTTATACCGATAGATAGGGTTTGAGTTGGGCTTTAAAGATTCATTAAAGAATGAAACATCAAATAAAATACTACATAGGTTGGCACCAAATACTATAGATTTCAGTGTTTATACACCTTAGTCCTCTCCTTACAGTCAACCTTTCTTGATTTAAATACAAAATTAAATATAACCGCCTTCCGGAAGTCGACTTATTGTTTGTTGCTTCTCACTGTTGCATACTCTCGGGCTTAAAAAAAAAAAAATGTTAATGCTCAAGTAAGGTTTGACGAGCTGTGAATATGAAAAAAACCGTTGACACACAACTAACTCCCTATACGGCTTCAAAGTTACAATAAATAGGCGTTTTTTATTGCTAACCTATGCAATACAAGTCAAAAACCCTTCTGGAACAGTTCTGAAAACAAAATCAGAAGCAAATTTCTCTTCTTTTCAGAAGAAGAACTGTATCATTCTGACTCCAATCGAAAATTCCATAAGTTTCATCCCATTCTCATCGTTCCAATCCTTTCAAGTGTCACAATTATTAAAAGTTGTTTTGTTTGTTGTTCTAGGTAATTTATGTTTTATTTTTCTATCTTTGGAAATATTTCACATCATATCGTTTAAAGGGGAAATAAAGTTGCAGTTATACGACGTTTGGTTAAGTGCAACAAAGTTGCATATTTCCGAAGCTCGTTTATATGAAAACTCCATCCGCTTATATGCAACAAATTTTCTGCAGTGCAAGCGAAGTTGACAAAATTCACTTTTGAATAAGTTAAGGGATGTGCTAGAAAAGTATTAGGTTTTTATTACAAGTTGAATCAGAGTTGAAATGCATGTTTCAAATAAAATGCAGGTCGAGTTGGATTAATTGGTTTAAAGCTGGCTACACGCCATAAGATGTCCGTGCAGCAAAATGCTTACGGAAACTAAAGCGGAAAAATACCTACGCACTGAAAGTGAATTGCCTAAAAATCTCGGAAAGCCATGATTTGAGATAAAATCACTAAAATCCGAGATTTCGATTCGGTGGAAACATTGTAAATAAACATATAAGTAAATACAAACGCGAAAAAAGTGCCCTGCACATGAGACACGACATTTGACATTCCATATTCGTGGTCTCTCACAAATGCTAATTTTCATGAAACATAAACAAGTTAAATGATTGATTTGATCCGTATGGAATGCATCTTGATGTTGTGGATTGCCACGTTTACGTTTGACAGATCGCAGAAGATAGTAAAGTGCTTAGCACATGAGACACGGCCAACGAACTGCGAATTGGGAATGGTCGCCAATTTTAACATTTGATTTAAATGAATTTTGTATTTGCCGGTCTGATGAGAAATGTATCCTAATGATGTGAATTGCGAACTTACGTTTGACAGTTGGCATCAGAAGATTAGTTGTTGGTCGCGCATAGAAAATATTAAAATACAAAATTCTTAATTTAAATTAATTTTACGGAGGATTATTAATTCACTTCGTCGAAAAGTTAAAATAAAATGGATATTTGCTCTAGAAATTGCTTTTAAAGATTTATTCGTATTCGCAGGCTGCAGCTCATGTGCAGAGCACGTAATTGCTGGTCGCGCAGAAAATAACGCGCTGCTACACTGTCACACTCACGGTAAAACTGTTACACAATTTCACCTACTCTGGACGGAGAATATACCCGATAGTGTCACACTGTCGTCCGTAAACCTGAAAATAATGAAGGAAAGAGAGGATCATGAATTGCCACAAAAACGACGAAGTACCTATTTCGACGAAGGAATTATGTTTTTGTTTTTTGGGGATAACAGCTTCAGTGAGCAGTGACTTATGAAAAGTGAGTATAAGGCTGAGCATAAAATTTCATTACTGATCTGATTAAAAATTTCATAAAAATGGATAATCACCCAAAATGTTTTTTAATGATGTAACTTTTTTTTATTTATTTTATGGGTTTTAGTTTATTTCACATGAAGTCAAAAAATAAAAATCAATCGTTTTTAAATTAAAATGTAAGAAACATGAATGAAAGGATAGAATAACAAGCTTTTATATTTTCCATTATAAAAGCCATTTCCTTTAAGCTACGCACAAAGCCAAGCGATGGTGGTGGCGTTTACGATAGCGCTTATAGCGCGATAAAGAACATTAAACATTAGGACGCATTCCACAGACCGGCGAATAAAAAAAAAATTGTGTGAGTGCCGGGACTCACGGTTAACATGTGTAAACATCAACGTGCGCGGATCCAAAACGGACTTGTTTTTGCTTGAAGGGGATCTTAAGATTTTTTTCACTGAACGCACCCATCCTACTATGCAGATCGTAACGTTGCACACCGTAACGTTGCACGATGTAACGTTGCACACGAACGTTCACGTTTTTTTTTCACTCTACCGCCAGCATAGATGTTTACACATCAAAAATTAAACGAATTTAACCTCAAACCCTTATTTTTATTGTCCATGTCCATGTTATATGAAATGATTGAAATGTTAAAATTTCTCGATCATTGCCATACGATGGTCGTGTATCATGTGCAAAGCACTTAACTGAACGCAGCAATAAACGTAAACGCAATCCACATATCGCGTATAGATACTGTGCCTTTCCATATATTTCCGTAGATGCACATGTGTGCGGCATCCACATTATCGCGATCGCCACCGCCATTGCGTCGATTTGCGCACTGCTTTAAGAATCATTAACTATTTGTTTTATCACTTTTCGATAATGAAGCAGTTTTTTATAATTTCTTCAACAAAAATTCCCACCTAAAATTTCAAAAAAAAAACTACCGACAAAAGCCTACAAGATCACGTGTAAACTATCACTTACAAATCCAAATAAGTTTTGATATCGAAAAAAAAGTCTGTATCCCTGTATTGATCTTCCCAGCCAATAAACCTGTCATCGAAACAAAACAAAAATTAGTCCAAATTTATTCTCTGCATAAGCCATAATTTTAGGGCTCAGTTGTCTTTTAATTCTTCTTACACCCGTTGAGATCCAAAGCTCAATCAAAATAATTCATCGAGCATTTTTATATCGATCCCCCTTCAAACAAACACAACAGTAACAATAAAAAAAAAACAGCTTGCTAGCCAGCAAAATAAACCAAAATTAAATCCAAAGGTACGTTCACCTTTTAAAAGCAATAACCCAAAAACGTTTGCAAACAAAAAGGTAAAATGATAACAAAAGTAAGTGTTCACTCGCTTTAGTTCTTCTCTGCCCTCCACCCTACCCTACCGGCTTTTTCAATTCCCATTCCGACTGATCTTGTCATTCATTTCGAGTTCCAGGTTTCAGGGCTAAGCTCTCAGCCCAACTAACAGCGTCGTTGTTGGCTGTGTGACGTCTGTGGTTGTGAGCCTAGATTGAGCTGGAGAAAGTCCTCGCCTCAAATGACAATAACAAAAAATAGAATCACCATGGAACGCGAAATAAGAACAACAACAAATTGTAAGCTTAAAAAGTGGAGACGAGAATGAAAACACCAGATACTATCAAAAAGTAGATGTAGGTTCTCCATAACCATTTGTGTGTTTTCATTTGTTCCGCTAAAATGAAGTTAAATTACTCATTTTGAGGTTATTGCGGAGAGTTTTTTTTTTTGAAGTGGAGACTTCATTGAACAATATCTGCAATTAATTAATACCTAATAGTTTCAGCTTGTAATAAAACATGGTTGCCACAACTAAACTAAAAAAATCAAATATCGAAAAAATATCGATCTGTCCATTGGCCTTTTCGATTGGAAGTCCGGAAGAACGTGTGAATGCTTCTGGAATGATTATGAAAACATGTGTCATTGTGACAACAATCGAAAAGGTCATATGATTTTGCTTTACGACTTTGAGTTTGAAAATAATAAAAAAAAAAATATCTTTGGTCTTTTTTTGAATAAAATTGAAAAATGGTAAATCTATTGACAGATAGAGCAACTTGTTTCTTCAATGAAAAATGCTATCACATGAAAATACTTTTTGTAAAAGTTTCATAGTTTGTTCATATCAGGTTAATTAATGGTTACATTTTTATCTTAAAAACTGCTGAATGTCAAGCTACAAATTCGGTATTTTTGTTTACGCCTGGATGACGGTGTTCACATTTGATTTGTTCCTCCAAATTTATTTGACAGTTCTGTGCTTTTGCTCACTCTTACTACATGGTTAGAAAGAGATAGTCAAGAAAGGCATGATTTTTAAATTTGTTAAAAAAAAACTTGTAGATTTTTTTTGACGTTTTTCTTATGTGCCATCTGTTTTCTCTGTCTGTTCTGTACTTTTTCTTCTGATGCACTTAAATAGTACAGGATCCAACTTTTTTCTTTTGGGAACATATTTATTTAATAAAACTAAAAAAATTCATATTAATCATTGAACAAGATGTTTAGTTTAAAGACTATGCTGAACGCCAGACTGAGTCGAATGTGTTGACATTGGTTTGTGTCTTAACAATTGAAGATGAATTCACGTCAAAATAAGTTTGCTGAGTCCTTAGTTAGTTCATACTTCATAGTGAACACCGTCTATGAATTTAAGTATGGTATTTTGACTGCTTTTGAGGATAGTGAACGAATCTGTCAAAGTTAAAAGCAACAGTCAATAGGAACTTGAAGTGAATTTAACAGATGGAAATTGCAAAGGAAAAAAAAGGCGAGTTTATTTATCATTTGGCTCATCGATTTCTGAATTTCTGACAATCCAAATGGCTTAGACGAGCCCAATCACACGATGCAATTCGGCTCGGCCTCGATATGGCTGTTATGGATCGATAGTGTATGGTTGGCTGAAAGATAAAACAAACGCCTTTTGTTTTCCTTTGCAATTTCCCTTTTGTCAAATTCACAAAAGTGATGACTGTCGCTTTTAACTTTGACAGATTCGAATTACCATGTAGGTGTTTAATGAGAGTAGCCACACTGATTGCGCGATACTAATCTTTGAAAATTTTTCGGTTGTCACATCTTCGCTCCGAATATTTCACGTCGGTTTGCGAGAAACTGAATATATAATTTTAATTACACAATGATTTATTTTTATTAAAACATATCTCACACATTTCCAGTATTTGCTTTCTTAAATATCTTAACTGATGACAGTTTCGTCAAAGTGAAGATTCTGAAGCTTATGAACAACCTAGAACATATTTGTGTGAAGTGTCAAAATCAGCTGTTGTAATTTTTGCAATGAAAATAAAATTGATTTTGTCTGAAACTCTTCTAAAAGCGAATTTTCATCAATTCTGAGTCTAAAGTTATATGTTTTTGTGTGTATTTGTCGATTTGAAACCTGTTTGTTGTTAATTACTGACAGCTAAGGTAGCCATTTCCTGTTCTAACTTATTCTGACGTTTTTTCACGAATCTGTTCTAATCTAACTTTTTTGTCGCTGAAAAAAAAAAAAAAACAAAACAAATATAAACTGAGAATTCTGTAAGGTAAATCTCTTTGGCAATAATTGTAAATTCATCTCTCATCAGCCAAAAGAATCTACCTACCAAGTTAGTGAAATTCCTACCACAGTGGTAACCGTTGTGGTGAGTGGAGTTACCAACCATGAACAGAAGCCTGCCTCTCTGGTTTTTTTTTTATCAAAACAAACCGGCTTGCGCAGTCTCAGAGTCTCTCAGAAATGTCCACCAATTTTGGTAGCCAGTTTCGTTAAGTTCATCTTTTGTCTTTAGACAAATGACCCCCCCCCTCCCCCCGGTAAATGCAAACCAAAAAAAAAAACTGAACAAAAATAACGAAGAAAGAGCGAGCACAAGAAGAACCCGTTTCTTATTTGTTTCTTTATTTTTTTTTATTTCATCAGTGATATACACGGTTTAAGCCTTCTTTGGAGCTTCGTTGAGTGTATTGCTGGTGACCTCTTACCATTCGATAGTTGTCCGTTGCATCGCTAGTATCGCTGTCGCTTTAATTCTTGAAGGTATTTTCTCAGTGGATATACCTATTCTCATTCGGCTTTGACTTTCTTCCTCGGCTGACGGTTTTAAAGCCCCTTCTGTATTTTATTTTTGACTTTTTCGTAAGCCTGCTTTTTTCGGGTGCGGGTCTAAGCGAAAATTTTTATAGGCTATTGATTTTCTTCCCTCCGGCGGCGGCTCGGCGGTAGTGGATTGGAAAAAAGAAGATCTTTTATTATTTTTTCCTGTTTTACGACTTTTTCTCTGTCGTTTTTCCAGACTTTATATATTTTTATCCTCATTAATTCGGTCATTCGGTTTACAGTTATATTAATCTGTTAATTTATTCGTATTTCGGTCTTGTGGTAATTTTTTGTTTTGTTTATTTTTTTTTTCTTTTGTGTTCGTGAGCCCCCGTGTGCCTATTTAGGCAATTTTCGTTGCATTAATATTTTTTTGTGTGAAACAAAAATTCAAATTTTTGAAAGTGTTAGTGAATTTTCCCTAAAATTTGGGTTAAGATACAAAGAAAATATTAAAATTTGAATGATCTTGTGTGCGGATGGTGGAAAAATAAGTAAAATTTATTCAAACCGTTAATCTTTATTAATTATTGTTTATCTTACAGAAAAAAAAAGACTAGGTACCTACATATATTTAGTTTCGCATGTGAATTATTGTTATTGTGAATTAAGCACCTACAAAATTGTTTTTGAATAAAAAAAAGTGAAAAGTCAAAATTTTAAGTGAAATCTTTGAATTACTTAACTACTCGGATACTTTTCGTCTGGATTTGAAGTGAAAATTGAAAACAAAGACCGATTTGAGGCATCAGCGTTCATTTTTTTTTGGATTACTGGAATAGCTGGCATCTTTTTTACTCTTTAATTATTTGGTAGAAACTTCTGCTGGGTTTTATTAATTTTTCAACATAAAGGTGAGTTTTTCCATTGAAATTCTTTTTTTTTTTTGTATACAAACAACCTGAACAAATGTGTGTAGGTACCTATATACCTACATCGAAATTTTAAAAAGCTTATAATTTTAAAATCTTGTGTTTAAAAATACAAAGGTCCCCCCAAAAATGCCTTTAGGTAAATAGGACTGCATAGTAACTTAATTTATTTATAAACCCTTAAAACGTTATAACTGCGTCCATCTCTACAACCTTACTTATAAACATTTCCAACTTAGACTCTGCTATTGGTTGTCCATACTTATTCTAAAGTGGGTATAAGCTCAATGAACAAGGTAAGGCAAATTTCTACTTACAAATTCAAGTTATCTCGAAATAAACGAAATGTTCATTGAACGTATCCAAAAGTTCACAAAATTGACAGATTACAGGGATGTCAGTGGATACATACATGTTGACATATTTAGACAACTTTTGGATTGCGTTTTTAGGAAAATAAGGAGATGTCCAACTATGTTTACAATCTTTAAATTGGAGCAATTCGCACGTTCAACACACAAGTATTGAAGAATTCATTCGCGAATGAATACTTTGCAGCCGTCGCATGTCGTTCACTAAATTAAAATTGAATGGCTCTGTTTTGAAAATGAACGCGTTCAAGTACTCGGGCTTGGAAGTGTGTAGAAAATCTCTTGTCGTCGCGTTCAAGTAAGCAATTACTTATGTGATTTGCGATGCAACTTTTTGAATGCGATTATTTTTCGGAATTCATTTTAATTGATAGATAGGTAGGTACAAGAAGCGGTTTAGCGTTTAACACCTGGTTTTTAATGTTTGACTTAAAACTATTAAAACCATATAAAATTAAAAAAAAAGAAATACAACTTAATATCGTGCAGTAAAAAAAAATTATTTCAGCAAAATTAAAAACAAATTTTTTTTTGAAAATTAATTTTTCAAAAGCTATTGTCTTAGGGCCAGTTTCACCGTCAGAAAAGTGACACTTAAGTGGGGTATGTGAACGATTAATTCCCAATTTCACAGTGCACTGTTACCTGAATAAGTGGCACTTAAGGCTCCGATGTTGGTGACTTAAGTTCCACTTACGCTGGCTATGAAATTTAGCTTAAATGCATAATATGGGAAACTTAAGTGCCACTTATTCCGGTAAGTGTTGACTGTGAAACTGGCCCTAAATCAATTTAATTTAAAAACAAAATTTAAGTATGGGTTTAAAGCAATTATAATTTCTATGAATTTTAAGTCGATTTTTTTTTTTAGAAAATTGCCCCTTTCACCTAGACAGGGGGAAATAGAAACCCCTCTAGCATACGATTTTTTCTGTGATAATCAAAGAGAGTTAAACCCGAGTTAACTCATCAAATTTGGTGAGTTAACTTAGCATTAACTGAACAGATGTTTTTGATGTTTTATTCACCGAGTTTTTTCAGTCGTTCCGCATGCATCCTCCACCAAAAAGCTGCTTCTTCAGTTAACTGTGGATTAATTTACTTCTAGAGTTAGTTAACTCTGGTTTAACTCACCACTGAAATACTGGGCCCAAGTTCAACAGTTAAAAATAATCTTCCAATTTTTCCTCTCCTCCGTGTTCTACCCCTATAATAAATTACATCTAATGCATTAATTTTAAATGCTCTGTTATTTGTTGAGGTAAGAAAAATTCTTCTGAAGTCTGCAGAATGGAAATACTTCAACTCAGAATGCACAAGATTAAATTCTTTATTTCATTCCATGAGTTAAAACTTTCATTTTACTTTTGACTGCCACCACCAAAGCATACAAAATAAACAGACATTTTTATTTTAAACATTTTAATTTTAAAAACACTCGCCCATTTTACCAAGAAAAATCTCCTAAAAAAAAAGAAAATAGAAAAAGTGAGAGCCGAATTACTTCCAGTTTCGCTCTCGTTTCAAGTATGCAACATTAATTATAACCGAGCGGTTAGGAGAGAAAAGCCTGATTTTTGAAATATTTTTTATACCTTTGTATATATATATTATTTTCAAAATAAATTGTATTTAATATAAATTTACCATCATAAAAAAACTAAAAACTATTAATCCGGGAGGCGACCGCCAAATTACCTATCTCAGCGCGGCAGTTAAACAAGAGGATATTATCAACCGCGATAGCTCTATTCCATCAGAACCACTTTTCGGTTGCTTCGGTTAGAAAATTCACTTTTTAGGTTTCATTTTACAACTCGCTCCACTAAGCAATAAAAGTCTGTTCGAACATCACTGTTAACTCATTTGATACCCCATTCATATTAACCCTCTCCTTAATTCAACCAGAAAAGTGCATTACCTGAAAAAGCTTGTCCGACCAGCGGTTTTGCTAATGTTTGTAGTAACACTATCGGTTTATATCCTCTTTTTCAAAAGCCTCATCACGGTAATCTTACTTACGGTTGCCTCCCAAACTATAAAGTTAGTAACTTTAATTTATTTCGTGTTTTTAATTAAAAAAAAAAAAAAAAACAGTAAAAATTTGCCATTTTGATTTTTTTTTCAAATTTTCAAAGATTACCTACTCTAATGTTCGGTTTCACAAATATTTAACAGGCTTTTAAATGACGTATTTTTTATGGAACAAACGTCATTTTAATATTAAAAAGGGTGTTAAATAGTTAAAAGGGCTTTATGAAATCGGCCATTAGCAGCCCAAAGAGCGTAAAAGCCTGACAAAGCACGAGGCCTAGACTAAGCCTGACATAGGCGTAAATAGCCTGATGCGTCACGCTAAACCCTGTTGGTTGGTAGCCCTAGGTACTAGCCGTTATTTTTTGATATAAGATTTTTAAGATTATGTTCAAAAACCGCAACACTACACCAAGTTTGAAAAAAAAAAAAACGACCAAGGTATTCTGGAAGCATTGAGTCCTTAAACAAAATTTAAACTTTTTTTTTTAAATCCAAAAAAATATTTTTTTGAGAATATTGGTGCTACCTATTCGCAAAAAAATTATTTTATAAGATTTGCTATTGAATATACCTACCTATTTTCGGATTTTGGGGTTTAACTAAATATGGCATAAGCCTCTTATAATTAAACAAATTATAAATTACCAAATGACTATTTTACCATTTTTAGTACCATTATGTCACTTTGATAATTACAAATGTGAAAAAGGTATGTTTGTTTACTTTTTTGCATGAACTTTGTTTTAGGGGTGTTCAGGTGGAGTTTGAGAAGAAAATGGGTTTAGTATAAGACTGTAGTTAAAGAATATTTCAAACCAAGAACAATTTAGCTAGCATTAAAGTTAATTTATTAATTGTTGAGTAGATAATATCGTTCTCATATCTTAACATTTGGTGCATGTGTCATGTGGGCCGGCCGCTGTGGTTTGTGGCTTATTCGACTCCAGAAAACCCCACAAGAAGAAGTCTAAAGGGGTCATCGCACGATCTCGGTGGCCAGTTCACATCACCTCCTCCTCCTCCTGATAAGATCATACCTCGAATCGCTGGTGCGGAATTTCCAATGTAGCGTGAGTTGTGTGGCACGTAGCGCCGTTCTGTTAAAACCACATGTCGTTGGTTTCCATATAATTCAATTCAGGCCAAAAGAAGTAATCATCGACCTATAGCGCTAGCCGTTGACGTTGATGGCCTGGCTAACGTCGTTCCCAAAGAAATAAGGACCGATGACGCCGCCAGCCCAAAATACACACCAAACAGTGTTAGGTACTTTTTTAGGATGCATTAGGCGTTTTTCTTTTTTAGTTCAGAAAAGAGCTCTGAACAGAGTTCTGAACGTCCTCTGAACGAAGCGTGTTCTGAGTTCTGAGCACTCTGAGCTATTTTTGGAACACACCTGAACACTTACAGCTGTCAAATGCTTGGGTTCAGCATTTTACTCTGTCTGCTCAGTTATTTAATTTTGAGCTCATAGAGCGCGCTCTGAACATGCTCAGAGCAAAAAAAAGAAACACAAAATTGGAGCTCTGAATGCTCTGAGCTGAAAAAGAAAAACAATTTTTTGTTTGACAGTTCAGGCTCTGCTCAGCTCTTGGATCACATGTAGATTGGTATCGTCCGAAATTCGAGAATTTTCTTTATTCACCTACACATTCTTGCAGAATTGGGCCTCATCGCTGGAGATGATTTTTCGATGAAAAGCGGGCGGAACGTTGCCCGAACGGAACACCCATTTTGATAAAACAATTTTATCATTTGCATGTGTTGTTTAGCGCTTCTTCCGTTCATGGTGATTTGGCAGTTCAGGCTGAATAAATGACAGCAAATTTGACAGAGATGAAGCTTCAACAATATGGCCTCTATCAACTGTCAAAGTTCGGAAGTCCCTATCATGTTTTCATTTGCAGTAATTAAGTCTATCCATGTCTAACAGCAACATTTTTTGTGAACTTAGAATTTAATTCATAATTTTGTTCGCTTTTTCTTTCATTCTTACGTTTTTTTTGTTAATTTAAAAGATATTAAAAAAAGCAACAAAGTAAAGTACCTACATTTTTAACATGTGTGAATATGTTTATTGCGCTATCATCATCTGCCTGTTTCAAACACATACATACATATTCACACAATGTTAACCACAAATGAAAGCAAACGAAGTAAAATAATATTATTTGCCCGAAAAGAATGTAAAACGTTTTCATTTCAGTTTTGCCTCTTTTCTTTTTTTTTTTTTCTTTCATTTTCTTGTAAATACAAAATAATCAAGGGAATGAGTTACAAACTAAACTAAATTGAAACAACGAAAAGTTGGTTGTTGCGTCTGCTACATCGTCGCGTCTCCGACGACGCCGCCGCGCCGCCGTCACCTCTGCCGCCACCACTGCCACCGTCGCGTCGGTCGACGGGCCGGCTGTAAGCCAATACGCGGAATAACATTCACTTTAATTTCATTGTTTTAAGCTACCGAAACGTTAAGAGCTTCTAGCTTACCTTATAACTTAAATATGCCATCACAGCATTTTCTGACTGATGAGGGTTTGAGTTTGAGTTGAAGCCATCGTCATATACCTACGAGCAATCATCGTTGTGCTGCTAAGATTAAATAGAAAGTTGAGATATCATGTTCATTTGTTTTTTTTTTTTTTTTTTTTTATTATTTTTATAGAAATATGAGATCGGTAACAAGTTCATAAATTGCAACGTAGAATTACCTTTTGTGGAATTTTATTCAAATTATATTATTTTCATTGGAGTTTTGTAAACCAAGGAATTTTAAACCAAACAGATCTTTTGTAATTATTTCGTTTTGTAAGAAACTAATGTCACCAAAAACTTTAAAACCTTTTGTATTTTTGGTAAGTTTGACGGCTTAACTACTGAACTGATTTCAATTGAATTTAGCTAAAGTATCTACCTATTTTAATTTTATTTACGTTAATACAGAAATTCAACATCTGAGTTAGATAGAAATTTTGATATTTTAAATATCAAATGAATTTTTTTGTTTCACATAAAATATGGTATAGATACAAAGAATTTAAGTGACCTTCAATTTTTTTGTGAAAAGTTATTGCTTTTTTCAATCACCTACTTTGCATTTCGTACGTAAATAGGAAGATTGCGTGGTTTGGCTAGAATAATACCTCAGCTGTCTTAAGTTCCCGAATCGAGTTTGTTTATGTCAATTCTGTTGTGCTGAAAGAAGCTTTCAAATTTAATGAACAGGATCAAGCTAATCTTTTTGAATTTTCAAATATATTTTTTGAATCTTATATGTATATGCATAAAGGCAGTTTTTTTTTAGACGTTTGGTTTTCAATCTGGCAATACTTTTTTCGGAGTTGGTATTTTTGGCAGCTGTCACTTGATTTAGGTATGCTCAGTTTGGTTTTCCATTTCTTCAAAAAAGAAGCCGGCCATAATGTTACAGTCAATGGGGAACACTATAGAGCCATGATTAATGACTTTTTCGTACCTGAATTGGAGGGTTTTGATGTGGACGACCTTTAGTTCCAACAAGACGGATTTATTGAAGGAAACTTTTGGTTAGCGCATTATCTCGCATCGTGAGCCTGTGGTGTGGCCTCCAAGATCGTGCGATTTAACACCGAAGGACTATTTTTTGTGGGGTTATGTGAAGTCACTTGTCTACGCAGATAAGCCCAAGGCGATTGACGCTTTGGAAAAGAATATTCGGTGCGTTATTGCTGACATACAGCCCCAATTGCTGCAAAATCGAAAATTGGGCCTCTCAGCTGGAATTTATTCGAGCCAACCACGGTGGCCAGTTGCCCGAAATCATTTTTAAAACATAATGGCAAACCCTTATCTTTATAATAAAGCTAAATTCTTGGCCATAACATTAAATTATATGCGTTTTATTTCTTCTTGAAAACCAAACGTCTAAAAAAAAAACACCTCTTAGAACTTTCCGAATCTTTCTACACAAACAAAAAAACAATTTTTGTGCGGCCCGTGTTCATAGAAAACAGACTTTCGTCTATAATGCATATTTACCATCTTAATAACGCTTCAAATTTTTCAATACAATACATTCATAACGGCATCCTGATCCTCGATTCACACGATTGTATTATTCAAACATATTATGTAATAAAATATCATTGCAGGTTCGGGCTGACACGACTATAATGGCAAGTGACTATGATTTAATCACTTTATGGCCTTATAAACCATTAATATACGTATCAATCAGCCATTTTGTTTCTTTGTATACATCGCATACGTTACTCGAAACATAAAAAATAGCAATATTATCAAACAAAACTTATGTATAATAAAAATTAACATTTTATTAATATTCATTCAAAAAAAAATTAAAAATTCAAGAAATAGTTTTTTGTTTTGAAATGCAACAAATTTGTTCGCAAATTTCATTCAACATAGTTAACACTATCAACACTTTGATGATTAAAATTGAAAGCAAGCCGAAGCTGCATCCGGAGCGAGCTGCCACCAGCCGCGTGGATGTGTTATACAAATATTTGCTTGTGCTACTGCGACAAGTGTGCATTAAATTTCTCCTATTATGATGTGATGGTTTATAAGCAAATAAACGACTTTTTTATAGTTTTCTATAAGTGGAAGTGACAGTTTTTTTTTTTTATTCAACAAATGTCAATACTTGTCAAACAAGTTGAGCCGACAATCGACAACAGTGTATCATTGGTTCAAACAAACATAAAAATGCTTATGTGAACTTAATAAAACATTGAAACAAAACAAAATTCAAAAAGGAATTGTTTAATTAATTAAAAATCTTTTAAAAATGCTAATTTTTATTTAACCTGTTAGATGAAGTAAGATACAAATAGCAAAAAAAAAAAAAAAAAAAAAACTGTCTATCTATGATACAAAATTGCTTACGATATCAAATTTTGTTTACCTACGTAAGGTATTCGTGTTTTTTTAGTTTGCAAATTTTAGTGCTAATTTAATTTGTGCTTTATTGCATTTTTTTTGTAGATTTTAATACTTGAGTATTTTGATTTAAGTCACGGAAAAAAAATATGACTGACTTCAATAGTAGCTATAGTATAATATTAGGTTTCCATTAGAAAGCCTTTTTTTAACATTTTATGATTCCTTAAACAAAATTAAAAAATATGCACAACTTTATCGCACGAACTTGCTGTTCTAGTGAACAAAGAGAAAATGTTAAAAGAGTCAGAACTACTAGATTGTTTTGTTGTTGTGATTGTATATGTGATTTTGTTTGCCACGAACTTGAAACGTAGTTTTCTAACAATCACTATTGTTACTACAGATACGAAATTTAATCAAAATTGTTAGAGCCGTTTACAAGAAAATTTGAAATAAAAAAATAATTGTATGGCAGCTCCCCGTTCTAGACGAACTTTTAAACACAAATTCGAATTTCCCTTCTAGGGAATGCTCTTTCCCAAATTTGAAGCAAATCGTGCTACTTGTTTAGGCTCCAGATCAAATTACAGTGGACGCACGAATGAAGTTGCAGGTCTTGAAACTCTTCGGGTTGTACTTCTTCCCAAATACGAAAATTTTGCTCATTAGCATAGCCATTAAGCCAGAAATGGGCTTAATTGTTGAACATTGTCAAAAACAGTGGATCTTCTTCAAGCCTTTCAAGAGGCCAAAATCTGCAATGCTGACGGAATGTCAGCCGGCTTCAATTCTTGAACCAAATGAAAATTGGGTATCAATTTTTCCGATAGTATAGCAAATTGTCATGTCCTGCTGATCTTTCGTATTACAGGCTTAAGTCTATTCATAATGAATTGTCAAACAATCTGTATTAGATAAAAATATCATGAGATTTTGATACAGTAAAAGGATCCAAAAAGTGTGTAGTTTTTTAGGAAGTGTCTCTAGACATGACAATTATAACAGTTTTGGTTTATAAAAGTACTTTTTATGCGGCCTCGCACGGCCAGGGCCCTCCGCCGGTGGGCATTATTCAGGCATCCGGAGTTTTTTTTACAAGTCGCACGAAGCGCGTTAACGTTTGCCCACTTTTAATGGCAAAAAACTGTTATAACTGTTAAAAATTGGCATGTCTCTAGTCTCGTCCATTTTTTTAACTAACTATAAGAATATTTAATATGGAAGTGTGTCTTTTAAAGCTGATAGAGGGGGGAGGGGCTAGCGTAGGTCTAATAATATATAGATAGTTTTTTTTCTTGGCACATACCAAAACACACCAACCAGGCAAAACAATAAAAACATGTTTTTGTTTTTATGACTGATGGTTGTCAAAAATACATAGTCTTTGCATACGGCTAACAAAAATCGAATGAAAACATTTTGTTTTAAACTTACTAGCCAAACAAAAAAGCTAGATCAAAACAGAAACCGCATAAAGCGAAATAACAAAGCAAACCAAAACAGAAAAATATGTTTCGTTATGTCGATAGCTCTGGAACTTTGTTTTTCAGAAACAAAATCTCGTTCTAGCGTTTTTATTATTTGGAAATTCTTGTTGAAAATTTTGTTTTATCTCAACACACACCAAACAAAACAGAAAAGTGTTTGGTAACTTTAGTTTCGGTAGATGTGTTGAAACAAAACATGTTTTCTTGCCTTATGACACAAAAACATTTTGTCTCGCATCTGGTGTGTTTTTAGCCTAAGTTCTTTTTATACATATCTACACGTACAAGGTTTTTTTTTTTTTTTTTTTTTTTTTTTTTTTTTTTGACGGGAGGAAATCTTCAAAAGACACTTGGCAGTATTCGACACCAAGTAGTGTGGGACTCTTAACCACTAAAACCACCTCTTTATCAGGACCAATCTTGAGAGATCGACATCAGATTTTTCTTTCTTAACTTTGTAAAATCACTTTGGGGGAAGTTTAAACTTTTAATACTTTCCCATGTTTTTTTAGACCGAAAGCTCATGAGGCTTGGTTCTTCTTAATCTCCGAACTTGGTTTCTTGTATTCAAGACGAACACCATTTCAGAATTGGTATGACTTTGCAGTCTCTGATTATGCGATACAGCGTATTTTTTAACAACTTCTGTAACCGTTTCTATTTGTAAGTCACGATGTGGATCGCTATTTCTTATGTACCAAGGTGCATTAACTATTCCACGAAGGACTTTGTTTTAGAATTTTTGGATGATTTCGGTATTTGTTTTCTTTGTACAGCCCCATAATTGGATACCATAGGTCCAAACAGGCTTAAGTACTTGATTATACAGCATTATTTTGTTTTGGGTTGATAAATCAGAGTTGTTACCAAGTAACCAGTACATTTTTCTATATTTCAAGTTTAGTTCTTCTCTTTTCTTTTTGATGTGCTCTTTCCACTTTAGCTTTGCATCCATTGTCATTCCAAGGTATTTGGCCGTATTGGCGTAAGGTACAGCTTGATTATTAATGAATATTGGAATATTGTTTATCTTTTTATTTGTAAAGTTTATATGTGAAGATTTTGTTTCATTGAGTTTGATACGCCATTTTTCGGTCCAATCTCTGACTGTGTCGACGGCATTTTGCAGTTTTACTGCTGCTTTAGAGACACATTTGTCGGGTACCAAAATTGCGGTATCATCTGCAAAAGTAGCCATTATGGTGTGATTACCAACTGGGATATCCCTTGTGTATAGTAAATACAGGGTAGGACCTAGGACACTTCCTTGTGGTACACCGGCTTCTATTTTCTTCAGTTCCGAATATTCTTGATCGTACCTTACTCTAAACAATCGGTCTGAGATGTACGATTTTAATATTTCATAGTACTGTCTGGGAAGATCCCTTTGCAGTTTGTACTCAAGTCCGTCATGCCAAACCTTGTCAAAGGCTTGAGCAACATCTAAGAAAATAGCCGAACATACTTGTTTTTCTTCTAATGCTGTTTCTATTACATTCGTTATTCTATGAACTTGGTCTATCGTGGAATGTTTATTTCTAAAGCCAAACTGATGATTTGGGATTAACCTTCTTTCTTCTATAATTTTGCTAAGTCTCTTCAGAAGCAGTTTTTCAAAAACTTTTGCCATAATTGGTATAAGCGATATTGGTCTGTAAGACGTCACTTCTGTAGGTGGCTTACCTTGCTTGGGTATGACAATAACTTCAGCAATTTTCCAATGGTGTGGGACATACCGTTGCTTAAGGCATGCATTTATTATATATTGGAGTTTTATGAAGGCTTTCAAAGGCATTTCTTTCATAACCTGGGCAGTAATTAGATCGTAACCTGGTGATTTTTTATTTGATAGTTGATGTAAACACATACTTTTTATTTCTTTTAATCTTACAATTGGTATTTCACTTTCATCTATCTTATCAACAAACTGTAAGCTATTTTCAGCCGCGTTTGTTGGGTATGGCTTAAAAACATTCGCAAGATGCTCCGCGAAAAGGTTAGCTTTTTCTTTTGGGTTACCGATCCATTTCCCATCTTGAGATTTCAAGGGCGAGTTTTGTAACTGCGGTCTTTTCAGGCGCTTGGCTGCTTTCCATAGCGAAAAATCGGTTGAAGCATCAGTCGTTAAATTCTTTAGGAATGTACTGAGTGAATCATTTTTGAATTTATAAATTTGTTTTTTAAGATTGTTGCTTATACGGTTAAACGTTGTTTTATCATCTGGAAATCTAGTATTTTGCCATTTTCTTCGAGCTCTTCTTTTCTCTATTATCAACTCTCTTAAATCTAAAGGATATTTTATTTCATTTTGTCTTCTATTAGAAAATGTTGGAGTACTTTCTTCAGCGGCCTGTTGCACATCAGCAATAAATTGTTCCACTTCATGGTCAATTTGCTCGATTGTATCCATGGGAGATCTTAAATTTATAAAACTTAAAAGCCTTTCTCTAAAATCACTCCAGTTTGTTTTCTTATTTACAAGCTTTGGATTACTTTTTTCTATTACTTCCGATTCACTTAGTGATAGAATCACTGGAGTATGATCTGATGACAAGTCATAATTACCTTCGACACTAATGTGATTTCGTTTAATTCCTTTAGCTACGAAAAAGTCAATAAGGTCTGGTATTTTGTTAGTATCGGAAGGCCAGTAAGTTGGCGACCTAGAGGAATAGAATTCGCAATTGTATTTACGGCCTGCTTGGAAAAGTCTTTTGCCTTTAGTTGATATAAGTCTTGAACCCCAATGGGTGTGTTTCGCATTGAAGTCTCCACCAACAAGAAAGTTATGCCCAAGAAGATTTAATAGATCTGTATAGTCATCTTCTGTCGGGGATCGCCTTGGTGGGCAGTATATAGCTGCTATCTTAAACTCTTTCTTTTTCATACCAATACTAATAGTTGTTACTTGCATATTTTCATTAGTAAGCTTGGTTTCTTCATAATGTTTTAAGCTTTCTTTAATAAGAATCGCCGATCCACCTCTTGCCTTGTCAGCTGGATGTGGAGCGTGGTAACATGAATAGTGTTCTATTACATTATCTAGACTTTGCCCATTGGAGAAATGAGTTTCGGACACCAGGCAAATATCTATATGTTCTAGATCTAAAAAGATTTTTAATTCGGATAAGTGTTGTAAAAGACCGTTTGCATTCCATGTAGCGATTTTAAGTGTTCTGTCCATCATTGTTTTTTAAAAGCGACTTTTTCGCTTAACTGTTTGATATTCAAATCCTGTTTATCAATTCTTTGGAGAATGAGTTGTAGCATTTCTTTTATGGAAGTCTCTTCATTCTTCCGCACATTTTTTAGAATCTGAGAATAGGCTTTATTTTCATCGCTTTTACTTTGAACAGCTTTTTTAGGCGGTTCATTCTTAGTATTGTTTTCAGCATTTAAATCGGTATTTACTGTTTTTCTGGGTTTGTCTCTAGCAGATGTATTTTTGCTTCTGAACTCTTGGAATTTTTTGGCAACTGGGCAGCCTCTATAGCTTGCCGGGTGATTACCCTGGCAGTTCACACATTTTGCTTTCTGATCTTTGCTCATCGGACAATTTTTAGTTGCATGTTTTCCTTCGCATTTTACACAAGCAAACTCGCGGTTGCAGTATTTTTGGGTATGACCAAAAGCTTGGCAACGTTTGCACTGCGGAACAACTTTAGATTTTCGGAGTGGTTCAATTTTAACAGCTATGCCCAAGATTGATCTTACTTTATAAATCTCCTCGACACTTTGTTTACCGTCAAAAGTTAGCATGAATAAAGGTAATAACCTTTTACTTGACGTGGATTCTCCAGAGGAGTTTTTAATTGTCTCATTTTTAAATAGATTGACTGCATCAAGGGCTTGGAAGCCTTTTTGTACAAGATCTTCCACTACTTCCTCGGGAGAGCACGAGGAATGAAGACCTCTGGCTACTACTTTTATTGGCCTTGTAGCTTTGTTCTCATATGAGTGCCATTGAATTTGGTGTTTGCTCAGTTCTTCAGTGACAGATCTATACTCGTCGGCTTCTTCGACTGTGACTTTCCAGTTGTCTTTGTTGTACGATGTGTATTTGCAAGCTTTTTTAGTACAATTTTCTATTATTTTCTTAAGATCTCCAAAAATTGGAAATCCTGAGATCATAATTGGTGGTGGTGTAATTTTTTTGCTGCCTTTAGCGTGAGAATTTGATTTAACAACAGCTACCACATTATTCGTTTCATTAGTTTCTGTTAACAATTCTTTATTATTTTCGGTTTTAGAGCTTTTCTGATTTCTTAAACAAATCTCAGGACTCCCGTTTGGTTTACGTTTCTTTGTGATACGCTTATTTTTCTTTTTCTCAGTTTCAAACAAGAGCTCTTCTTCATCAGTTTGATATTCACGCTCAATATATTTTGGACTTAACTGAAGCGTGGACTCTGAATCTTTCTTGTCAAGTAAGGAAACTTTCTCTTCGAGTTTTTTCACTTGCAGCTGAAGACTTTGAACTAGAACTTCAAGTTGTTTTCTTGCCGCTATTTCCATTTGCCATTCTTCAAAGTAGTTCTTTGATTTTGATTGGTCTATCTCTTTGTTTTCGATGGAACTCTGTTGATCTGTAATGTCGATCTCTTCATTTTTCTTGGTCCCTTTTTCGCTGATGTGTTTAACATCAATAGTATTGTTTGGGGTTGTCGGTGATGTAACCCCTGAAGTAAATTTGTTTGGGGGAGTTCTTTGCATCTTTGAACTCCGTCTCTCAATATTTATAAGCAATAATTGGTCCTCCCCAGAATCCATAGGACCGACCTCTAAAGAGAGTGGATTTACCAGTTTAACTGGATTGCCACCTGGGGTATTTAATCTAGTCGTTTTGTTCATTGCCATAATTTTTTTAACTTTGTTTTCGTACCATAAATAGGTCAGTTACTTCTATTCATAGTTTATATTCAGCCGCCCCACAGGGTACAGACGCTGACCAGTGTGCCGCACAATATGTGTCAGACGCTCTTGGATTTAATTGTGAGCTGGTGCATTCAGAGCGATATTTCTGTTCTTTTGCTCCTAGTTCCTGAAAAGATAACTCAGGTGACTCAGCTCGTGGATCGAATGGATCCAACGCTCGTCGTTAGTTGGATATCCAGCGGGCACCGCGAGGAGGTGACGATGCAATTTTGCCACACGTACAAGGTGGCACAAAAATTGATCATCCAATTTTGTTTTTGAACTTTTTTTTACTAAATAAAAAAAAAAAATGATTTTGGGTGATGGAAATCTTTATTTGGACCTTTACGATTTGACTGTTAAGTGATAAAGATGATATCCGTCAAGTGGCTGCCGCCATGTGTTCCATACACATTTCTGCCCGTTTTATCGCATTTTCCATGACTTTCCGCAAGATTTCCGGTGACTGTTAGCATTCCTGTCGAGTATTCTTCTAAAGGGCTGCGATTGTCGGAGCCTTGTTGGCATAAAACCCGCCACTTGAAGTAGCCCCAAAGAAAGAAGTCTGGGATGGTTAAATCGGGTGATCTTGTTGGCCATGAAGAATCTCCAAAACGGGAGATTACACGAGAAGTAAACGCCTCCTTCACAATATAAAGGGTCCGCCATCTAACGTTTTTTTTTTCAACTAGTGCTTATTTCGTGAATGGTAACACTTATGTCTCATGTCTGATTTGACAGATAATTAGTTTTATCCTTCCGCTGAACGAATATGGTTGTGTATAATCTTCGCTAAGTGGGCCTGCGATCGCCTTAGAGAAGATGCCGATTTTGCCAAAAAAAATCCTCTTTTCAGATGAAGCTCATTTTGATCTTGGCGGGTAGTAAACAAGCAAAATTGTCGCATTTGGGGCACAGAAAACCCGCACGCATACATTAAAAAGCCGATTCACCCAAAACGAGTCACTGTTTGGTGCGGATTTTGGTCCAGAGACATAATTGGGCCATTTTTCGAAAATGAGGAAGGAGTGGCCGTTACAGTCAATGGCGATCGTTATCGGGCAATGTTGAACGAATTTTTGTTCACAAAAATTGAAGAGGAGGATATTGGCAACATTTGGTTTCAACAGGACGGAGCTACGTGCCACAGAGCCGAATCTACACTCGATGTTTTGCGCCATTTTCAAAAAAAAAGTTATTTGGAGGACCCTTTACATTGTGGATCGTGCTGTGCGTGCCGTGGCATCGTCTTGTTGAAATCACATGATCACCAAGTCCCGCTAATCCCATTCCGGCTGTAAGAAGTCGTTTATCATGGCCCTGTAGCGTTGGCCAGTAGCAGTGACCGCATTGCCGATGGCATCCTCAAATAAAACACCGCCCAATCACTCCACCCTCATGAACGCCGCGCGCCGCACCACACAGTGGCTTTGAGTGGATGTAATGGCTCTTCGTGCATCACACCCGCATTTTCAGTGACCCAGAAATGAAAATTTAGCTAATTGACGTAACCGCTTAATTGGGAATACGCCTCGTCGCTCATGATGATTTTCGACACAAAATCGTCCTCTTCGTTGTTAAAATTGATAATGGCTTGAGAGCAGAGTATAGCGCTCCATGTTTGTGTACTGCAACTGTCTGTCAGTCAAAAATTATAAAATCTTCCGATAGGGTGATTAATTTTCCGCCACTTTGTATAAGAATGACTTTATTTGAAGTATACGCCTATACAAGTGCTCAATTTTGTGTGATGTCTGTTTCTAAATGTTATACAGACATTTTGTTTTATACAACATATTCGTGTCACTAATTATCAAACTGTCATATAGAAGGCAGATGGAATAACTGAATAGCCTCCCATCATACTCTCTGCCATCAATATTCATATCGGTGACTAAAAGCGCCAACTCAATCTCAAACCAGCAATATTCGACTGCAATCAAGTAGTAGTCCTTCTACTTCACATTATACATAGCTATCCAGTTTATTGGTATGCGATCGGCACAGAAAAAATAACCGCAACTTGAAGTCATTTGCATTCACATTGAAAAAATGGCAATAGTCATCACATAACCTGCAAGAATACCGTAATATTTCTTAACCCTATCTACTGGCCAGTATCTCAAGCTCAACCCGACTGCTCAAGCAAAATTAACATTATTTTCTCATTTCTCATTCTAAAAACTAAAACAAAACCCCATTCGGACACTCTGATGAAAATCATCTAAAAAAAAAAACACTAACTAACTATAATAAGCTTTGTCGATTTGTTAAAAAATCCGTTGGCACTAAATTTGTTTAATTTATCGCCATCGCAGTTGATAAGCGATTATTCTTGTCGCAAAAAAAAAAAAAAAAAAATTAAAGCTTTGAAACAAAAAAGTGTTAACCAGAGTCAAAACATAAAAAGCACACACTTTTTTTTGTTGTTTCTTTTGTTTTTATGTTTTTTGTTGTTTTATCGAAATAATTAAACATTGCCAGATGTAAAAAAAAAAAAAAAACAACCTCAAGCCTAGAATTCTTGATTGTCATTACAAATGGCTCATTTTAACACCTCATTAGTTTTTAGTTTTTTTTTTTTTTGTTATTATTTTACAATAATTATTTATTTTACTTGTTATAAACTTTTTTCTGCGTTGCCATATGAATGTATCTCAATCACATTATTTGCAACTCTGATGAAACTCGGCTAAAAGCATAAACTTGTTTGGAAATTTGAATGACAAGCTAACGCGTCGCAACTGTCGATAATAGGTGAAGCTGGTTAGCTGAATCCAAAGCTGAGTGGCTATTGGTGTTTTTTTCCCAGCTTTTTTTTTTTTTTTTTGTCTCTCCTCTGCAGAATGTTGTGTTGGATGAAAAAAAAAAAACCTGCACTGCAAGCGGCTAACGTATTAATTGATTCCGTTTACTGTTTAGGTTGTGTATAAATGTATAATATTATATTAATTAAGGCGTATAGACCAACTTCGCTTCAACTTGAAGTTGAAAGAATTTTTGTCTAAATATGTAGAATTCTCATAATTAGCGGTATTTTTATAATTTGCAAAAAAGATTTATATTTAAAATTTTCTCCAAATAAAGCTTAAAGGTTAGTTTGGTCAAAAGAGGTTTTCTTTTTTTTTTTTTTTTTGGTTGGTTGGTTGCGAATTAATAACGGGCTATATTTATGTTGATGAAATTGCTAAGATATTTATTTTTTTTTTGTTATTTTTCCATCAGAGCTAGGCTTACGTGGCCTTGAATTAAGTTTTTGATGTCTTTTTTTTTTTTGCAAAACTTATAAATTAAACTTGATTTTTTTTATTTTATTATTATATAGCAACGAAGATTATTTAATTTAACAAATGGCAAACAGTCAACGTTTGGGTGGAGTTTGTTGGTATAGGTAGGTAGAGGTCTAGGTGTATAAATATTCATTGAATAGAATGTTTTATGACAACTGAATTAAACTGTTTTTTTTCAAATTACTAAATTAGTATTGCGATGATATTTTGGTTTAGAAATTATTTCAAGTGAGTCAAGAAAAAAGCTATAGGCTTGCAGACTGTCAAATTATAAAGACTCCAGTATAAAAAGACCATCAAATGTCCCTACTTCTATAATGTTTTATAATAATTCTTGTCAATAAGTTACATTTGCATGTTTATATTTAAATGATTAACGCATCAAACGGGTCAACTTTTCTGTCAGCATTAATATGGGGTAACCCTGTATTTGGAATTTTATTGTTCATTGATTTAAGTGCCGTTAACTATTTTGAAATATTTAAACCTAGCGAACACTTTTATTTATTCAGTAGTAAAATCTATTCAGCGTAAAATCTGAATTTACGAGCAGTTAATAAATCAATTATTTAGTGGTAAGTGTCACACCCGTAACCAAAATATGTCATGTATTTATAACAAAAATGAGGCAGATTTTACCCACTTAGTTTGTGGCTGATTACAGTAATTTACCACTAAAATTGAATTTATTTTTTTCAGTAAATAAAACCATACGTTGTTACATGTGTCACACCCGTAACAATTTAAAACATATCTACATTTTGTGCAATTTTTCTCGTCTCTAGCAGTAGATTAGATCAGCTTCAGTGGAGTGACTTAAAATTCTCAACTATCCCTCTCTGCGTGTTATCGGCAGAAGGTCTGGGTATGGACTAGCCTATTTCACCTTATAAAAAAGATAAATATATTATTTCACGGGTCTTACCTCTTGCGAGAAATTGACAAATCCTTCAAATTTAACTTCATATAAATATCTTGTCATAAGAAGTGTCAAGGTAAACAGCTATATGAAAAAGAATGAGACTTTTAGACTTTATGCAATATTCTATAACACATGCACATTAGATATTTATGTTATGTCCCATCCGTAACAATTTCAATTTCAACATTCAGGATTTTTTTTTTAAATTATTTAAAAGACAGTATCTAATTATTTAAAGATTAGTCAAGTTTTATTTTATTTATTAAGGCAATTACATTAATAAGTAATAATAAGTATCATTCAGTGTCACACACGTAACAATGGTAATATCCAAATTGTATGTCAAAATAATTGACTAAAGAAAAATTAAATGTACAAAATAAAGCTAATGCAACCCTATCGTAACGTTACACGTAACCTGCCACATGTAACATTCAACATAGATCGAAAGCTCTACCCTAATTAACGCATCATTTGAACTTTCTGTTCAATCATGTTTGCCATGATGATTTGGCACCAGTGACTGAATAAAAACAACTTATTTGACAGATGTCAACAACACAACATGGCCACCACAGGCTGTCTAAATCTAACCACGCCAATTGCAAAACCTTATATATACATTAAACAAAACGCCCAACTATGGCGCCCCTACTTGTTCTTATAAATGGTGTTTTTTTAGACGTGTGGTTTTCAAGAAGAAGTAAAATGCATATAATTAAATGTTACGGCCAAGAATTTAGCTTTATTATAAAGATAAGGGTTTGCCATTATGTTTTAAAAATGATTTCGGGCAAGTGGCTGCCGCGGCTGGCTCGAATAAATTCCAGCCGAGAGGCCCAATTTTCTACCACTTTTTGCAGCAATTGGGGCCGTATGTCAGGAATAACGCGCCGAATATTCTCTTCCAAGGCGTCAATCGTCTCGGGTTTATCTGCGTAGACAAGTGACTGCACATAACCCCACAAAAAATAGTCCTTCGGTGTTAAATCGCACGATCTTGGAGGCCACACCATAGGCTCACGATGCGAGATAATGCGCTCACCAAAAGTTTCCTTCAATAAATTGATTGTTTCGTTCGCTGTATAGCATGTAGCGTGGTCTTGTTGGAACCAAAGTTCGTCCACTTCAACATCCTTCAATTCGTTATCGAAAAAGTCATTAATCATGGCTCCATAGCTTTCCCCATTGATTGTAACATTATGGCCGGCTTCATTTTTGAAGAAACCAAAGATTCCCTCTGCCCATAGAGCACACCAAACAGTGACTTTTTGAGGATGTAACGGCGGCGCGGCGTCTCAACAATGGCTTGTAGATTCTGATCACTCCAAATACGACAGTTTTGCTTCCTAACGTATCCATTCAACCAAAAATGAGCTTCATCGCTGAACAAAATTTTCTTGTGAAAATCGGGATCAGTGGAAATCTCGTTTTGGGCACAACTTGGAAGCGTTGTTCAGGCGTCAATCTATTCCTTATGAAATGGCATACCAAACTGAGCATAAATCAAGTGACAGCTGTCAAAAATACCAACTCCGAAAAAAATATTGCCAGATTAAAAACCACACGTATAAAAAAAAACACTCATATCAAAAAATACTTTGAAGCTTTATAGAATATATGTATGTTAAATATTATTATTGAAGCATTTTATTTTATAATTTAAAAACGAAATTTCAGTCCAGAAAGCACATTCTCGTCTCGTCTCAGATGCTTTGGTGCCGAAACCTTTCTCTGCTTGTGGCCAGCCCCTTTTTACTCAAAATCAACTTACACGTAAAACTCAATGCAAACGTCTTTAATTTCTACCACAAAAAGTAGACCAATTTTGCTCAGAATTGCTTTTAAAATAAATTAAAAAAGCTCAATAGCTATTTGTGACCCTCTAAACCCTTATTGATGCTCACATGACTTGCTGTCGAGTCGATATAACATAACCACTACCGGGAAAAATTAACATAATCTTCATTTTATTTAATTGAATGTTCATCTTTGAAACAGACAATAAATTTTAGTTTCTGTTAGTTGTCCGTTAATTATTAATAAATGCAAAACCGCACTTACGTAAACAGCAAATGACACTTCTCTTCCCTTTCACCTTATGTACGCCTGAACGTCTGAATAAACTCAATCGAAGGTAAGTACATACAAACATATATTCATGTATGTTCATCTGCTAGAACAATTAATTTTATTGCAAAATAAAAATAGAAAAAGAAAAATAATCGTTTATACAAGACGCCATTTAATTTGCACATTTATGCCGTCTGCATCTGACAATTTACACTTCCAAGAAAATGAATAAATACAAAAAAAAAATCTACGTACATATATGTTAAAATTGCAAAATATATATAAATATAAATAATAATTAAAAAACAAACCTTATTGCACAGAATGGCGTTAATTAACAACTTATGCTTCATTAATTTATCGACTGTATAAATGTTTCCCTCTGAGAACCATACCTTTTTAATTATCACAGAAAAACTTCTGCGACTCAATCACATCACCACCACCACCACCACCACCGCACGCACCGCTACAAATCGATCCAATTATACGTTACGTAGCATATTTTTGTATATTTGCGTTTTCCATAAAATTAAATAAAAATTGGATATTATTTTTCAATGAACGCGAACTGGGTCTTCTGGATTTCGGGATGTGGCTGTGGGGTTTTATGGTTGTTCGCAGTGTTCATGTGCATTTAATTAATTGTTATGTCAAGTCCATGTGGAATGAAATGGCTGAGATGAGGCAAAGTTTTTATTGTTGTTGATACTTTTTTTTTTTTTTTTACAAAAAGTCAAATAATTGGATTCATTTTGTCAAATTGATTGGAAAAATTGAGTTGGATTTTTAATTCTTTTGTTAACTACACCGTGTGTATACATATCGAGTCCTTATTATTCAATGCCTCGTTTTCTCACAGGTTTAGGAATTGTTAAAAAATTGACCTGGGATTTTAATCAAACCTAATGCGGCCCACACTTGTGTGCACATCGGTGAGGTGTCATGACACATCCCCATACACATCACACCATCATAGGAGACACTGACACAAAAATATCAAAAATGTTTGATTTTTGGAGTCGGTGTTTCGATTGGTGTGCACACAAGTGTTGTGTGTATGGGCTGCTTAACATAACAATGATAGAAAACACAAAAAAGTGCTCTATATGCCTGATTGTACCTGCAACTACAGGCTAACAGCCACAAGTGGACCTGGAATAGCTGGAAAAAAGTGTCGTTTACGTGTCCAAAATGCAGCTATACAGGTTTTTGTATATTTTATAAAATAAAATCAAAGTTGGAGTTCCACAGGCTTTGTTCCTCGTATTTCTTATTTCTGATATTTTTTCTTTTAATTCATATTTTTCCCCCGACACAATTCGAATTTTGTTCTTATATCGATTTGAAACGTCAAAACTGCTGTAGGTACTTACATACGTCAAAAGTTAAAAATTGGCAGCAGCTTATGTTGCAGTTACGTTGCGTGCATTGTGTTACGTAACATTAAATTCATATGTATTCAATATTTTGACAGCTATTCCGGCTGAAGTTTCAGTTGCAGATCCATCTCCATTGTTTTCCAGCAGTAAAACACCAATTGATTCTTTTGAAATTGAGGATAGGGGTTGAAAATAGCGATTTAAAAAAAAAAAATTTCAGTAGCATTATCACTCAAATTCAATAAATGATGCTCTGTCATTTTCCCTGAATCCAAAAATTTAAATTTTGGCGATCTGAACAATAGAACTCAAGATATGAGCTTTTTAAGCGACGTTTTTTTTTTTGACTTTATAAGTGCTATAAAATTAAAAATTTGAAAATTTTATTAAATAAGGGCGGACAATCGATTTTTTTGGTGGACAGTCATAATTGAGTGGTGCACAAACGAAACAACTTGGTCCGATTTTTCTAAAGTTATGAATTGGGGGTGTTAGACGACTTTTTTGCTTTGTGAAAGTTGCTATAAAACATTAATGTTGAATATTGTTTGAAGTTCAGACAGCTTTTTTCCAACTGGGAACTACTGTGTCCGGGTTACCTGCACAGTTATCAAAACATTGTAGGTAGATCATGCAACTCTCTACAACAAAATACAAAGACATTTTTTTTCCTTCGACCGACCATTTAGAAAATGTCACTCTTTCAAAAGGTTAAAACCGAGAAAATATTGTTTTTTTTTGCCCGTACACTTCTTCTTAATCGGTGACTGTATTCAAATAAAGTTTGTAGATGAAGAAAATATTTACTTTTTTTTACCTAAAAGTCGCTTCACCAATTGGATCTCACCGATTTCGGTAAGTTAAATGGGATTCAAGGATGATTCAACATGTAGGTAATTGAATTTTTTTCACTTAATTGAAACTTAATTCATTGTTCGCCGACATCGGTGAGTTAAAATTGCTAAACCATGGACCAAAATTTGAACCACATTTGAACAAGTTACCTTAAGGGCAAGTTGTAAATATAAACGTCGCCGTTTGATCCGTGGTTCAGCAATTTAGTTCACCGATTTCGGCGAGTTAACTGAAGTTCAACGTTGGTTCAAATATTGATCCGTAGTTTAGCAATTTCAACTCACCGATTTACCTCAGTAAAATCTCCGAAATCGGGACGAGATTTATGAAAAGAATGACTCACAATGGGCAAGGAAACGAGACGAGAGCCTGACATGATTCACTGTTAGAATTTTGTAGTTATTAGATAAACCATTCCCCAATTCAATAGCACGAAACAAAATAATATTGAAGGTAACTGATATACAATTACTTAATCTATTAATTTAACGTAATGTTACGTAACGTGACGACGTGAAATGCTTAATTATGTTTATCCTCGTCATAGTTTGAAACTAATTTAACAAGAATGACGATATCGCGTCACACTCAAGTCTCGTTTTCTTATCGCATCCATTGTGTTCGAGGACTAAAGATTCTTTCAAATGCATGGCAATGCTGTTTTAGATTTGTCAGCGGACTTAAAATTACTCGTATATGGCAATGTTGGTCTTTCACAGATAAAGTGTCGGTCTTTCACAGATAAAAGGTTTGTTCGTTTAGCTCTGAAGTCAACCTGGTGTCGCCCCAAACGTTTTTTGAAAAACCTGAAGTGACCCTGGTGAAAAAAAATTTGTGCTTTTTGAGACCTGGGGTCGCTTTGAATTCGCCCTAAAACTGCCAAAGTGACATGAGTTGTGAAGCATTTGTTTTGTTGTGGATTTACGTGCTGCAGGTTATTGTTTATTTTTGAAAAAGAAATTGAAAGAGTACAGAAATTTAATTTAATGCTTTTAAATAGAAAATGGAACTTTTAAAAGTTGGTTTTATTAATTTTTAAGTCATAACTATTCATATAAAATTTTAAGTTTTAATTATCGAAGCACATAACTTTTTTTTTCTTGCTTTTAATGTCAACAGCCCTCGAGCGTTTTTTGAGAATCAAAAAACCCAGGTTTTTTGACAGTTTTTGGGTTTGTCAGGAAAACCTGGGTCAATCCTGGGTAAAGTTCAAGGAACGAAGCTAAAGTGTCAAAAATGTTTACCCCCAATGCCGGAAAAGAAGTTTTACTTCAAAAATTTTCGACACTTGACCTTGAATTACTTTGTATGCGCGTGTCAAAGATTTTATGCAGTTGAACTGTGTCTATTTTGGCTGAAATGTGTATAGAATTTTTTTTTTACAATTTCTTACAATAAGACCAACATTTTTTTTTTTAATTATAATTTATTTTAAAAATGTCACTTACCCTTAAGAAATCTCGAATATGCATAGAAGTAGACAAAGAAATTTTAATAATCATCACAACGATATTATAAAGTTGATTGGTCTTTCTGTTACCCTTTGATGAATTTACATTCGCAGTCTTATAGCCTATATCAACCCAATTAAATATTTATAATTACACAAACACAATTTAAAAGTCTGATAAAATGCCAAAACAGATGCATATATAAAAGTTAAAATAAAAAAAATATATGCCACTTGTATCCCTTCATCGGATTTTAATTCACTGAACTTGTTGAAAAAATTAACAATACTTTGCCATTTACATGCAATATCGTCGCGTGGATTAAAAATACCTACCAAGTATAAACGTCATGATTTTATAGTGAAGGCAGATTTGGCAGCTAATTTTTTTTTTTTTATTTTTTGAATTCACATAGCACAATACTATTATAGATATAGAGTGCAATATTGTCAGATGTTCACAGTAGATATTAATTCACAAAGAGAAAATAAAATATTTATCAAATATGACAGACTATTGCAAAATAAAATGAAAAATATTTATCATTCGGAATTTTTAATATTAAAATAAAACTAAATAATATTTTTTGTAAAAGACAGGCAAAGTAATATGTTGTTGTTGTTGTTTGGCCTTTGAGGGTGCGACGATGGCGCTTGGGATTGTGCATAATGTCTGTGCGGGTTGGCTTTGGTCTTTGTTTAACAGAAGAATTATTATTTTTTATTTAAATTTTAAACTCATGTTTAATTTAAATTTATATATTTTTTATAGGATTCGAAATTGAATGGATTATTTCAAAATATTCAATATAAGACGGAATTACTGCCTCAAAAATATAAGCATTAATACTCTCATTTTAAAAGTTCGCAAAAACTAAGAATTGAGTCGTTTTTAATTTCTTCACATCACTTAAATACTGTCTACTGTCTAGTGTCTAACCCTAACTACAAAAGTTTCAACCTTAAAAACTCATTTTGTGCCTCAATTTACCACATGCCAAACTTTTTGATCTCATGTTTTATCTACATTTAAGCTTCCAGGAGTAACCAAACCACAAATATTCATTTTTTTTTTAAATATACTCCCCATTAGAGTATCTAGCTTTATAGCTTTTTGCTTAAAATGCCACTCTTTTATTTGATAATAAATCCATGCCTATAGCAGGGTGTTTCGATAGTTTTTCAATAAATCGAAAATATTTTTAAAAGTATAAATTAGGTGGCGAGTAACACTCACACGAGTATGGAAAATTAAATTTAATTTTAAACCATAAAATGACGTTTCTTGGTTTCAACAAGTGCTTTTAAATTTTACATGCTTTTACACAGGGTTCGTAAATGAGCGGCTCAGAAATGTGCCTCGCCCATGAGCCATCAGGTGTTAGTGCTATTAGCTTGGCTCGCGGTCGCGATTGTTCGATTTAGACACACTTACGTCAAGAGCGTTCTTATTATGTGTGATGGCAAAATGCTTACGTCAAAAGAGCGCTCTCAATATGTGCGATACTAAAACCGCTCGCTCATGAGCATGAGACGAGAGCGAGCCAATTTAGCGCTCGCGAGCCTTTAAGAATTTAGAATAAAAGAAAACACATTAAATCGTTTTGCGTAGGATATTTTTAAATTTTAATTCTATTTATATAAATTAATGAATTTATTTATCATTAAAAATGTCTTACATACCCTCATTTTCAAGCAAATCAAAAGATGTTTCTATTTAAACGAAATTTATTTTATATAGACGAGCAGAAAATAAAATGGGAACATTTTCGGATTTTTCAGAGGTTTTTTAATCCGTCGTCAACGTAGCCATCCTTTGATGGAATTTGACAGTTAATGGCTTGACAGGAAACATATTACATTTTGACGTTTAGAGAATATTTCTTTTCAAATGTCAACCGATTGCACATTTTTCTGGAGCAAAAAATAAAAAGCAAACATTTTGCAGATATTTTTATCTATATGTTTTCATTCTCAACAAGTCGAAAATCCCCAAGCCATATGGCTGGATCGTTTATGGCCAGCTTACGATTTTTTAAAGGGTGATATTTTTGGACGTGTGATTTTCAATCTGGCAATACTTTTTTCGGAGTTGGTCTTTTCGACAGCTGTCACTTGATTTATGCTCAGTTTGGTTTGCAATTTCATAATGAATAGACTTACTCCTAAACAGCGTTTGCAAATCGTGCAAATTTAATACCAAAATAATGGTTCGGTTCGCGCGACGCATCGCGCGATGCGTCCAATATTCGATGAAGATTATTTTTGGTTTAATGGGTACGTTAATAAGTTAAATTCTCGAATTGGAGTGATCATAATCCACAAGCCATTGTTGAGACGCCGCCGTTACATTCTCAAAAAGCCACTGTTTGGTGTGCTCTATGGGCAGAGGGAATCATTGGTCCATATTTCTTCAAAAATGAAGCCGGCCATAATGTAACAGTCAATGGGGAACGCTATAGAGCCATGATTAATGACTTTTTCGTGCCTGAATTGGAGGATGTTGATGTGGACGACCTTTGGTTCCAACAAGATGGCGCTATTAATCAATTTATTAAAGGAAACTTTTGGTGAGCGCATTATCTCGCGTCGTGGGCCTGTGGCGTGGCCTCCAAGATCGTGCGATTTAACACCGCTGTACTATTTTTTTTGTGTTATGTGAAGTCGCTTGTCTACGCAGATAATCACGAGACGATTGACGCCTTGGAAGAGAATATTCGGCGTGTTATTGCTGACATACGGCCCCAATTGCTGCAAAACGTGGTCGAAAATTGGGCTTCTCAGCTGGAATTTATTCGAGCCAGCTACGGTGGCAACTTGCCCGAAATCATTTTTAAAACATAATGGCAAACCCTTATCTTTATATATGAAGGTTTTTATAATACAAATTCTATATACTACTGAAATACATCAGCCAAGTAGAAGACTTAGCACTATTTAATTGGACTTGTTGAATTATTGATTCAAAATAGCTTTTAACGGCCTTTAGTCCATAAAAATTGGCGTTTCGTCCCGGCGATCTCACTTGGACTCATCAGTTGACTAGTGAGTGCCTTGTCAATACGCAATTTTTATTAAGTTCAGTTCAACTTACATGAACTTTTTGATAACTTTATAATAAAGCTAAATTCTTGGCCATAACATTAAATAATATGCGTTTTATTTCTTCTTGAAAACCACACGTCTAAAAAAAAAAAACACATTCAAAATAACCGTTACACAATAACTGCTAAGAATAACAGCTACCATGAAATAATATTGTAACTGTTATACCAGTTATTCAAAAATAATCAGTATCATAAACGCATGTTGTAATTGTATTGGAAAAAGGATTAACCCATTATGCCGCCCGCGATTTCTTTTTCGATGTTTTTGCGCGAAATAATTTGTCGGTGGTGTTGATGTCGCGAAATGCAATCGTTACCACTTTTTCTAGAAAACCCTACATTATTATATCTCTTCCAAAGAAGAAATAACAAATATTATTAAACCAAGATGAATAAATATATTCAAACAAAAAGAAAACAGCAAATTTTCTTCATAACAACAACTAAATATAAATGTTTCAAAGCTTAAAAATATATGTGAAGCCGCAACATTCCTTGGGAAACCATAGTAATTGTAACATAAGCTGTATGAGTACTTTGGCATATAATTACACTATACAATCACTTTGCCTCGCACTTCTTATAAGTCATAATTGGTTGGTATAGTTATAGGCAGCATATACAACAACAACAACAACAAATAGTTGAAGTTACCCAATACCTCACTCGCATCTATGCATAGATACTTTTTTGAGATATATTATGTAGATACGCGATTACAAAAATGTGATACCCTGCGTTTGATGGTAAGAATGCGGTTGTAATCTGACATCGTGGTAGTATTTTTACTAAACTATACGGATCGTGATTTTCTTAGATATTTACACTTCGCGTCTTTTGATTGACTTCTACAAAAAAAAATCCAACAAGAAAGCTATGTAGACTGAGCGAAAAAAATAAGATTGTCTATTCTAAGCTATTTGAACATCCCTGAGGTCTGATGGGTTCGAATCCAGCCTATAGAACCTAACCTCTCTCTCTCATCTTTAGCAAAAGAGATCCCAATCAAGTGGTGTTGAGTGTACCTACCTGCCGTATCTATGAGAGTACCAATCAAAAATGGCCAACTACTTTCGTTCACATGAACAATATGTTTGAATTTTTATTTTTGAGAATCCTCTGACCAAACAAACATTTCCAAAAATGTTAAAATTTAGTTGCTAATGTCTATTTGAAAATTTTTGTCTGCTTCGGTGTATTTATTTTGTATCCTTTTGCACGGCTAAGGGAACTTCAGATCGTAATGTGTACTCTCGTATCTATTTCTATATTTGAATGGACAGACAGACAAGCAAATAAATTTTTTAGCCCCCAGAGAAGCCCAAACTATACATTTATAGAGACCAAGCAAAAGAGCAAGAACTGATGTTTCGTCTGGCTGCTCACGTATACGAAGTTAGGTAGGTTAGGTTGGTTGGTTAGTTAGTTGGTGGTTAGAGAAGAGTGCCTCAATTTCGTATACTCTACGTTCAACATATGTGTATGCGGTGGCATATATACGTATCTACATTTCCAAATATATTGCAACCTCATGTCATGCAAGAGATGGACAAGTAAATCTTGCCCCACCACAAAACACTATATATGAAACAGAAAATAAACAAAAACAGAATATCGAAGTTTAGAAAAAAACTTTCAAACTGTGTGTAGACACATTTTTGAAATTTAAATTCATATAGGAAAATGCATGAAAGGACTGTGAAAATGCATTAAAATAATTATAGTCGAGTCAATAAAGCTGACAAAAACGTTAAAACCTCGAGCATCCATTAAAAACACCGGTTTTCCGGTTCCGGTTTTTATCTGTACATCTTCTATACCTAATATAAAAATGGATAGTGGTGTGTTGGGATGCTTAAAATTTGAAAACGACTTTACCAAATCGGATACTTTCTTCAGCGGGTTTATATTATGTAATTGCTCCGCGAAGGTTTAGACAAAAGGAAAAGTCGAAAAATTCTCAGCAGGTGGCGCTGTAGCAAGCATTTGGTTTTTCAGTTCAATTCAATTACTGTTCAACAGGTGGCGCTGTAGGCGGGCAGGAAATAGCTTTTGGAATATGCTTTTTCAACTTTTGTTATTTGTAGGGTGAAATGGGGCAAAAAAAAAAAAAAATCAGATTTAAGAAATTCGTTTTTTGTTTGAAAGAGTTTTCTTAGAAAATGACTTTATGGATATTTTTTAAAATGCTGTTATTTGTAGGGTGAAATGGGGTAAACATTAAAAAAGTATCCGATTTAAGAAAATCTTTTGCTGTTTGAAATGTTGTATTTTTAGTGGATGGCCTCAGGGATTTTTTTCAGAAAATTGGCATTTATAGGTTGAATTGGATAAAAACGAAAAGTTGTGTTTGAAGGGGTATTTAAAAATATGTAATTGCTATTTATAGAGTGAAATAGGATAAAAACAAACAAGTGGTTTTTGATTACAAAAATTCTTTCTGTGTTGGGAAAGTAATAAAGGTTGAACTAAGAGGATAATGTTTTTACATATTTAGCCATTTATAACGTGAAGTAGTTTAAAACACATAAAGCAGTATACGATTGCAAAAATTGGCTTGAATATTTATTTATATTTTCTTTTGTAATTTTTATGTGAAGCTTAGGTTTGTCTATGGCTATGTACAGTACATATAAATAAAGCAGAAACCTAGTTTTGTTTGTTTTTCGGGCTAATACCAGAAACCACATGTCCGATTTTAAAAATTATTTTTGTGATTGAAAAGAATTAAATGTTGGACTTCCAAAAACACTCAAGGGCTTATATCTAAATTTTTCCAAATTTAGATATAAGGTGAAATGGGGTAAAATCCAAAAAAATAATCCGATTTTTTACATTTTGAGAGAATATTTTTTAGAAGATAGAACTAGAGGATCTTTAGATATCTAAAGCGGGTGAAATTGGAGGAAAACTAGGTAAAATTTGTGTTTGTTAAATTAAGAAAATTATTTGTTTCTTAAAAAATTTACTTTTTTTTGTTCAAATTCAAATCTTGATGTTGATAAAAACAAAACAAACCATATTTTCGTTTGCTTGTTATAAATGTTTTAAAAGTTAAAAAGCAACAGTTTTTTACTAAATTTGATGTTTTTAAATTTAGTCAGCCCATTAATTTTTGAAGAAACTCTATCAGAAAAGTCCAATAAAGCAATATATTCGCTAAAAACGTATGTCATCAAAAAAATCAGTAATTGATCAAAACGATCAACTAGTTTCAAAAATTGGTAAGCAATAGATTTTTTTCTACGAAGTTTCAAAGTTTTAGATTGTGACTTTGAAAAAATCTATAAAAATTCGTTAAAAAAAAATGAAAAAAATGATGGCCGACCAATTTCTGAAACATGTTGATCTTTAATCAGATCATCATATTTAATCAATTTTAGATAATGTGTATTTTGAAAATCGATGATAGTCTTATGGCCGATTTCATAAAGCCCTGTTACCTGTTTAACAGGTTTTTAAATCTTTAAATGACGTTTTTTTCCATACAAAATACTTCATTTACAAATTTAAAAGCCTGTTAAATATTTGTGAAACCGAACATAAGTCCTGGCCCTGATGGTTTACCGTCATGTATGGTGAAAAATTATGTTTTGTTTAATCAGTCTTTTAAATTTTTTAGATTTCCTGCTCTATGGAAATATGCATTCCTTAAACCAACACATAAAAAAGGCCCTAAGCATTTAGTTACCAACTACCGTCCTATAGCCAAACTGTCTGTTATTCCGAAACTATTTGAATCTCTTGTTTGTGATATTTTGTCTACAATCATTATTTACTTCTGTTTTTCTGTCGACTGTTACAAATTTACTAGAATTTAAAACTTTTTGTATAGAGGCTTTTGAAAAAAAGACTTACAGACTTACAGACTTTAGTAAAGCATTCGACAAGTTAAGTCATCAAGTACTTTTAAAGAAACTTCAGAAAATTGGTCTAAGTGATTCTTTTATAACATGGATCTCTTCATATTTATGTGGTAGATATTACAGTTTTACAGTGTTGTATTCAAAAATAACCGTTCTAATCAGTTTAAAGTAAATTCTGGTGTACCTCAGGAGAGCCACCTTGGTCCATTGTTGTTTTGTTTTCTTATTTATTAATGATCTCCCTTCAGTTTAAAAAAAAAAAATCGATGGCTTTGATTTACGCCGATCACGTGAAAATATTTCGTACAGTAGACCCCTCAACCGATTGCGAACTGCTACTAAATGATCTGCAAAGGTTTTGGGAATTCTACAATACTAATCGTTTGTTATTTAACAAATGGTGATTACATACTTTGTAGTCGAAGTCTCAAAGTGAATCCAATGAGTGCAATTTTTTTTAATTGAATTCAATTAATGAATTTTAAAGAATGCATTCACAAAAGATTGCATTCTTTTGAGAATTTTGTACAATAAGCTTCTAGAATTAAAAAAAAAATCAAGTGGCTGATGAACTGTTTTTAATCAAAGGTTTTACAACATTTTTTGAAGTTCTGCCATTTAGTTGTCTTATATTACTGGACTATTTTTGGTTTGTATCCGAAATTTAAACAAATTAAATCGTTATTTCTACTACTTAATAAAGGGTTTTCCAATAAGAGGTGTTATTTTGATATTCAAAGAAAAATGGCATTTTTTGAGATAAATGATCGGATGTTCATTTCATTATAAAGAAAAAGGTATGCCGTTAATAATGGAACACAACATCAGCCAAATGGCCGCCACGACCACGCTTACAGGACCATATCCTTTTCATGAAATTTTCCATAACCAAATCGCAAAGTGGCTGCCCTATGTCCTCGATAGCCTCACGAATTCCATCTTTGAGGTCTTGAATCGACGCTGGGCTGTTGGCGTAGACCTTATTTTTCACGTGGCCCCAAAGGAAGAAGTCGCAAGGTGTTAAATCACAAGATCTCGGTGGCCAATTGTGATCACCTCTTCGAGAGATAACACGGTCCGGAAACTTTTCCCGTAAAAGATCGATGGTTTCATTGCTTGTGTGGCACGTAGCGCCGTCTTGTTGAAAGTAAACGTTGTCCAGATCAATACCATCCAATTCCGGCCATAAAAAATCATTAATCATCTCTCGATAGCGCAATCCATTGACCGTAACTGTTGCTCCAGCCTCATTTTCGAAAAAGTAAGGTCCAATGACCCCGCCGGACCATAAACCGCACCAAACAATCACGCGTTGAGGATGGAGAGGCTTTTCAGCAATAACTCTTGGGTTTTCCGAGCCCCAGATGCGACAGTTTTGCTTGTTGACGTAGCCTCCGAGGTGGAAATGGGCCTCATCAGTCAAGATGATTTTTCGATGAAATTCCGGATCATTTTCATGCATTTCAAGGACCCAATCAGCAAAGACACGACGTTGTTGATGATCAGCCGGCTTGAGTTCTTGTGTTAACTGAACTTTATAAGCCTTAAGACCCAAGTCTATATGCAAAATACGGTGTAATGACGTTTGTGGAATGCCTAATTCCAAAGAACGATGAGGAATGGACAAACCTGGGTTTTCTTCAAGACTTTGGGCTACAACAGCAATATTCTCAGTTGTTCTTGAGCGACGTGCACGGGTTATATTCTTCACATCACTAACTTGTCCCAACAGCTCGAATTTGTCCACCAATTTCTGTATTTCGGTCCGACAAGGTGCTTCACGACGACCCAAAAATGTTTTAGTTTTACGAACCGTCTCTGCCAAATTTTCACCATTTTTATAGTGAATTTTTTAATACTTTTAATGCGTTTTTGAAGCGTGTATCGTTCCATTTTTATTAATGGCGTAGTTTCTACTTGTTAAATGTCAAAAAATGACAGCTTCAAAAGTGACAGCTACCGAAATAGTGGGCTATTCAAAATAACACCTCTTATTGGAAAACCCTTTATTTATATGTTATTTTGCTGGTGCAGAAGGTTAAATTAGTTGCAGCAGGTTTCAAGAAATGTCAGTGTACCTGACTCAATGATTAGTCAATGATTTTAATCTTCTTCTTGAACACGATATACATGTTTCTTCCTAGGTTCCGTCCATTCCTGTCAACAACACACACACACACAGGAATGGTTGAGAGTTTTAATTCACTAGACACTTCCATTTTTGTTTGTAAAACAAAGATTCGTTTCCTTGATTTTTCAAGCAAAAAGACTCTCTTGCACCTGCTGCACAATTTCTGATGGGTCGTTTATAAGAAACTTTGATATTTGAACTAAAAATTTTATAATTTAAAAAAAAAAAAATGTTCTTTGTCCTGCTAGTTACTCAACCTTGCCAGGCAAAGGTATATCAAAATCTTTCCTGATTGACAAGAAAAAAAATATGCACGACTGGGTCGCACGAACTTGCTCTTATGCGCGACCACATTGTGGTTCTATAGTCTGAAATAAATTAGCTATAGGAGCATATATTTTATCCATTTGCCAAATCTTAGTTTAGTTTCAGGTGGTATTATGTGAGTATACAAAAATTAGCAATATAGCCTAGTGTTGCACATATGCAATATGCATATAAGGAAATTATACTATTTAAACTGGTAAATTGCTTAAATCAACAAAATTAGAAAGAAATTGATTAAAATACTTTGAATCCGTTTTAACCCAACGCGATGTACACCATCTGAATTCTTATATAAATCTTTATTTATGAGAAAAAAATTTTGAAAATCGTAGGAGCGGTTTTAAAAATAATTAATTTTTTATACACAAAATTTTGTTAACATTTTTGAGAAAAATAATTGGTACGCCAATTTAAAGCATTTATTAATGTTGCGTTAAAAATTGAACTTCACAAAAAAATCTGCTACCAGTTTTCAAAATATCGAATTTTCAAAAAATAATTTTGATTTTTTTTTTAAAAATCCAAAAATCATTTTTTAGAAAATTTTGATACGCACTTTTATTTATATTTGTTACAAGCTTCTGTATAAAAAATCTTATTTTATTCGGTTGATCAAATGTTGAGATAGTCGAAAATCAAAGAAACCGTTCTATGAGAGGTACTGTTAATAAACCTAAAATATAAACTTTAAAAATTTTAAATGATAGATCGTACTAATTTTAACACACAAAAAAACTTTTATGAAAATCGTAAGAGTCGTTTTTGAGAAACAAAATATTTTTCTTAACGGTTTTTTAACATTTGTATGGCAGGCACCGTTATTTTTGGGTATTAGAATAATTTTTGTCAAAAATCTTCTAGATAAAGTTAAAAACCAGCTATTAACCAAGTTTAATAAAAATCGACCAGGTCGTTTTTGAAATATTGAGTTTTCAAAAAAAAATATTAAAACTTTTTTTAAAAATCTAAAAACTATTTTTTTGAAAATTTTGGTACACAATATTATTTAGAATGTGTCAATACTTCTTCATAAAAAAATTGATCAAAATCAGTTTAACCGTTTTCGAGAAAAGCGAAAATCAAAAAAATGCTTCTTTGGGAGGTACCATTAATAACCATTTTTCGGAACCATTTTTTTTATTAAACGGCAACTTATAACTATTTAAATTTATTGAGTTCTTAAAAACAAATTCGGTAGCGCTGGATTTGAGAAAAATAAGTTTTTCCTTTTTGGCCAAGAAATTTTGTATGACTGCTACTGTTAATTTTGGTCCTAAAAAAAAAGAGAAAAAAACGGGTGGGGGGAATGTCCAAAAAACGCTAGGTACCAAGTTTAAAGAAAATCGACCCATCCGTTTAGGCTGTAGTCGAACCGACAGACAGACAGACAGACAGACAGACAGACGGACGTTTTTGCGAGACCCACTTTTTTGACTTCTCCATCATCGTAATGTAAAGTTTGATCAAAATCTCGAGTTCGATTTTTTGTACGAATCCATAACTTCCCATATAGTACCTATATCGCAAGTAAAAAAAAGCATGTTTTAGATATGTGTTGCTCATACTCATCGATGCGCGGTACTTATGTCTCATCGGTTTCATCATTTCCAGTCGGATGCACAAATATGCATATATACCTACCTACCTTTAGATATCTGAGAAGTACGAGGAAAAATATAATTTTCAATTATGCAGGCTGCCCCATGACAAAAAAAAAAATTATAAGAAAATCGAAGAAAGATATAAATGTATGTAGCTATGTATATATTCCATCTGCCTCTTGCGCTTGGTTGATCATTGCCTATTGGATGTCTCACATCAGCAACTTTTCGTCATCAACATCAACAGGAAGAATTTGCAACAGCAACAGTAGATATAACAGGAAGACAAACGACACACACAGGCAACACCACAACAGATGGCTTTTTAGAACCTATATGCAACATGACAACTTTTTCCGTTAAAGTTGACTGAATATCTTACACTCTTCATCGAGTACCAGAACTAAAACTTCAAGTACCGACATACTTCTCTTCTATAATCACAGCAAGTCAGAGTACATCATCATTAGAATGCAGGTGTTAAGCCATCTCCGTGAGATTGCAATGCCTCGATAGAAAGATACTTTCCCCCGCGTCGTCATATTATTCCTAGATGCGATAGCTTTCTTTGTCTTTGATTTTTTGATCGATGAAAGAGTTCCATGGTCTTTGCGATTGAAATGATTAGCCTTTAACAGTACCTATACACAAATGCCATAATGTCAAACTTAAAGAAAGACCTCACTCTAAAATATCTTGCAAATGCCTGATGAATGTAACAGTTATCTAAGCAAAACAAAACAAAGCGTCCAACAAAAAAAAATCCCAATGTACCGCTTTGGGTATCCAATAACAATCAAACTTAAGCGAGTCATCATGACGCGGACGGACAAACGGACAAACGGACGTCTTGCGACCAAAGTTATTGCGTAAGAGAATTAATGTTTCTGTCAGACCTATTTCATCAGTTTTCAGATAGCCATCAATAAAGCTCTGATGTAGCCCACACACTTTGAGACTTGAGAGAGTGAAACTGTTGACTAAATTATCTATATGTTGTGTATCTCCGCATAGTCTCCATCAGTCTCCACACAAACCACGCATTTGTCAAAAATCTTTTCAACTACTAACGATGACCGATGACGACGCGGCCTTAAAAGGGAAAATTAAATCAGGCCACAATTTTGGGCTTTATACAATAATAATTGCGGATACCTCTAAATTATAAAAAAAAAAAAAAACTAAACTGGAAAGAAGTTGTGAAATTTAATTCCACATAGGTATAATAGGTTGTTTCTTAGCTAATTGGCAATTTGATCGTGTGTTTTTACCTGATGGGTTTTCGTATCTAACGCACTTTTTCATCATTTTTCCCAAAAGACCTTTTTGTTTATAAATATCTTATAGCGTGATCAAATACAAGGCCGTAGTTTAGGAACTCTATTGCTTTCAGGGGAAGGTTTATAAATTGTTAAACGTTTCATTTAACTCTTAAATTTTTAGAAGTGACTCCAGACATGCCAGTTTATTTATTTGTTTATGAAAGCATAGGCGCCCGGAGGAGGGGAAGGGAGGGCATTTGCCCTCCCCTGGCTCTGAGCAAAGACCTCTGTCTACCAACATTTTATCAGTTCTTAATAGGGAATTTTGAATTATAGTTCATTTCTTCACATTTTTCGTCAAATTCCATAGGTTGCCCCCCTCTAAATCTGGACCTTTGTCGAAAAAATACTTTAATTTTATTGAGCCATTCAAATTTATTGCTCGCGTTCAAATTCGACTTTTTTAGTCCACTTGTTCATAATGACCCATTACTCGTCGATAATTGAGTTCGAGTTGACTAAGATTTATTAAGTGTAAAAGATCAGATCATTCACAAGCATTTTGAAGAATATCGGGAGAGTGCTGAGAATTGCTTCAAAACGCTTAGGGAAACAATTGAAAAATGTTTGAATGAATCAGGTATTGAATTGAGCTGCCCGAAATTTTCTTTCGTCTTCACCCAAAAATTATATTAAAACATCAATTTTCGTTCCTTACTTGGATACTTGGATTCTCTAATGTCCGTCAAAGAGCGGTTTTCAGAAGAAAATAAATCTACATATGCAATAGTTCAGTTATATCTTAAAAATAATGCAAGCATGGAGTCATCCGCTTTCACTTTGATTGTTCAAACGATATCTCATAAAAATGGATTCTTTCTGTATAATTTTTTTTTTCTGCCGAGTCCTTTATGTGGTTTAACCACAATAAGATGAATTTTGACCAAAGTCAATATGCAAATAATTATATGTGATGTGTTGAAAAATTCGACAGAATTTTATCGGTTTTCGCAACCCTATCGATAGGACTTTTTATTCCCGTCACAACATTTACGCCTTAAAAATTTTATCAAAATATTGTGTTTGCCCCCCACCCCCCCTGGGAAAATCCTGCGGGCGCCTATGTATGAAAGTACTATTATTTCCAGTCCTCAAAATGAACTCAAAGAAAATTTGTGGGAAGCTAAATTTTGGTGTAAGTATAGATTATTTTTGACGTTCTTCAGAAATTCTTAAAAATTATGAGGTTAAAAGGCCACAAGAAAATAGTTTTTCAAGAATAACTCCCAAATAGATGATTTCACAGAAAATATATTAAGAACTTAATTGTACCTTCGAAAATTTGCTACAAATAATATTATGTGATATTTTTTCATAAAGATAACCGATGTAAAGATAATAACCCCCATAATATTCACTTGCTTAATCCAGATTAAAATTTAAATCAAGATTAAAATTAATTTAAATGAATGATTGAGTAAATATTCAACCTTATTGTGAGTTTCACCCGAACAATATTCCACCCGGAAAATTTGACATTTCACCTATTGTGAGTTTCTCCCGAAATTTCATGCTCGAAAAATTTTCCTTTATTGCGAATATTCATTTTGGGCGGAATGTTATGTCATTTTCACTTCTTTTTTGTAGGCGAACAAAATTTCGTACGGGTGAAACTCACAATAGCTTTTAAAAACAAACAAAAAGTTTTAAGGTGAAATATTTTTCGGGTGAAACTCACAATAAGGCTGATGATGGTTATTGTACTGCGACCTAAAGATCTATGTATTATGCCCCCACATAGAGCTAAATGAGATTCCTTACTTACAGCTCTTCCTCAAAACATATTTCTCTAAAAAATTTTAGTATTGGAGCATTGGAGGTATCTTCAGGGAAGATAAGCCGATCTCTTCTACCTGGTATAGTAGTATCGCAGGTGTTTTTTTCCTACGCTGCTTAAGTGCATCACATTTGGCCAGTATTTGATCCGGTGTTTCCTCATGAGTATTGCCAAAATAGGATCTTCTCTCGACCTTAGCCAAACTGTTCCCTCCGTTTTCATGCCACTAGAAGTAGAAAAAGGCAGAATTCACAAATTTTTCCTCGAAGCCGCAATCAATAGATGGTCAGCAATTGATACTTGTCGGGTCTCGAGGAATCTATGGCCGAACCTCTCTAAGAAAAAGACTGACTTCCTTCTCGAACTGAACAGACCTCAACTATCCTTTTTGGTTGGAATCCTAACAGGTCACAATTCAATGGGAATGGGCATCAGCTCATCTGACTTATGTAGAGGGTGTCAAGATGAAGAGGCGGAGGAGGGCTCTTATAACTTCCTTTGTGAATGCCCTAGTTTAGTAATAACCAGAAAAATAGCCCTCGGAGAGTACTTCTTTGAAGAACTGATTGACATCTCGTCTCTGCCACTAAGGAACATCCTGAAATTTATCAATAGTTCAGGGTGGTTAAGGGAGGCACCCTATACCCACACCTAAGTTCCATACCAAATCCCTTCCTCACCCATCCTCTTTCACTTCACCTACCCTGGGGACCACAATGGATCCCTTGAGATCCGAGTGCGATGATGCGACTTGTCGTATTATCACCCCCTTTAACCTAACCTAACCTATGAGTATTGCAGAATCTGCATGTGTCATTGCTCACTACACCAAGATTACTTAAGTGTCTCCTAAGTTTACAGTGGCCAGTAAGAAGGCCCGTTGTTATTCTGAGCGTTTTCCTAGTTTTGGTTTTGGTTATATAAATAGTTCCCAAGGAGTTTGGCCTGCCTCAGGTTTGGGAGTTCTTTCCAATTTGTCGATCATTTGGCCTCCTCTTCTTTTTAGATTTTATTTTTTAATCACGTTTTTTCCTTTACCACAATAGGGCTCTGGCCCTATTAAGGGCGTTGATGCTACTATTTTTGCTAAAGCGCTTGTTTGGATGATTCTAGTAGATTGCCGCATCGATCGGAAGGGAAAGTTTGGTTCAAGGACCAAAAATTCCTTCCCAAGTCCCTTCAATCGTTCTCAACCCATCAGTGTACCACTTGATGGCGGTTGATTGTCTCTTGCTCTGAGACCCATACACTTGGCAGTCAGTTCCAGTTCTTTTTTTGGCTCCCTTTGGAGCACTTTCAATGACCTCGTGTAGAGGGGACAGACAGATGATGACTTCCATAGCTGCTCTAGGCTAAGTTCTAGCATTGTTCCAGTAAAACATAGGTATACATGCGATCCTTTGCATTTTATCTAGTGCTTTCCTAATTTGTTTTTTTTTTTTTTTGTGGGCCTAGCAGTTTATCCACAACAAAACTCGACAGCAAGGGTGATAGTACACCTCCCTGAGGGCAGCCTCTGTAGTTGTGATGAAACCCTGCTAGTGCCTCTGCCGTTCTAGTGCCTAGCATTTCCTTTATCCATCTGGTTATAGTGATGGGTACACACTACCTTACAAGAGATTTGTGAACGGCCTCATGGCTCCCTTCCCTATATGTCTAAGAAGGCAGCTAATGCCGTTTCTTTTCCGTGCAATGCTTTTTGTAAAGTGTTATACTCTGTTCAACAAAAATTGTCAGTACAGGGAAGATATGACGTTTGCCTCTCAGTTTGGTTGCATTGGCTTGCATGAACCTGTCCCTCTTTAAAGCTTGCGCAGGGTTTCCGTAGTCTTAATTATAAATAATGCTTCACAATTCAAATACTCAACTTCATACATTTGTTCTCAAAAGCTTCAAATCCAAAAAGTTCCTTAATAAAATCCACAGAAAAAGCTATTTAATTTGCTTACAATTGGGAAAGGTAACTCTGATTGCATGAGATCGTAGATGATGACGAGCGCACGATCGCTCATCAGTATCCCATCAGCAGTAAGGTCGTTACAATTACAACAACAATTCTCATACGAAGTCAGTGGCTTTCTTATATTTGTAGTGGCATTTTTCCAAATCCAGATTCGTGAGCGTGCATCAGGCGCCACTGCTTTGGAAAAAGCTCTCCCATAAGCTGACAATTTTTGTTGAACAGAGTATAGTGAGTTCAAAAAGGGTGGTTTCTGTGGATCTTCCAGCTCTGTATAGGCTAGGCATGTTTTCGCAGATTGAGAAGCCTGTTTACTGATCTTATGAAGTTTTCGATTATTTTCTCTAAAGTTTTCAGTATACAGCATGTTAAGCTTATTGGCATGAAAAGCTTTGGATGTGTTGTGTCTTTTTTCCCAATTTAAGGAATGAAGATAACTAAAGCTCTTCTCCATAGACTTGGGATAACCCAAGAGCAAAAATGATTCGTCGAAGGATTATAATGAGATATGCCACCTACACCTGGTGACTTAAATGTTAGCTTGAACTGATAGTTGCAGCTATCTTCAAGTCTTTTCTGTTTCGTTTTAAGACCCTTCTCTCCTAATTTCCTACTAATGGTAGTATTCACTCGTTTAAATCACATTAACATCCACTTTTTGAATCCATTGCAGATAAATCAAATTGAATTTAGACTGCTCTCAGGAAACCGGATTATTTTGGGCAAGGATAATTTGGACATAAATTCAATAAATCCAGATTCAATAAATCTGAATTTAAAGTCCATTTAAATCCAAAGTGAATAATATTGCCGTGAGTGTAAAACTAAAAAAAAAAACCATTTGTTGCAAATTTTGGAACGAGAAACGTTGAAAAATGGAACAAAACTCATTTGATTAGTTTCTCGACTGATTTTATCGATGTGAGAATTACAGAACATGGGTCCTCCTGGTTGTCTTCATGAAAAAAAGTCATAATGGTCTTGATTGTAGGATATTTACAAAACTACATATTAGTCATTAAAATTTTTGTGCAAACTCACCAATTAAGGAAATATTCATGAAAATCTATTTTGGGAGCCATTTTACACCCGTAAAATTGTTAATTAATTTTAATTTTAATCCAATTTTATTATAATTTAAGAGAGATTGATGAACAGGGCTTATAAGACTCGAGAGGTTAACGTTAAAATCAACTTTAAAGAAGACACAATTTTAAGGCGATATTTTAGATACCTTTTCATTTTCCCCGTCATACAACTACGGCCCTGCTGCCAATTGTTTCTATATATTCCCATACAATTGACGGACATAATGTTTCTTACGTGATTTCGATTTGCTTGTAATAGAGAGCTATGCCGTACTTCTCATGGAAATAATGTCTTTATTGCGGTTCTTTTATGTAATCTATGGCATGGTGAAAGAATTAATTTTGTCGAAAATTGACATTGAGGCTATCAATCTAGGCGATGTAATATACATATGTACCTATACATAAATAGTTTGGTTTATGGTGTATTATAGTAAAACGAAAGCATATATAGTTGAGTGAGTGTGTTAGAATTGGAATCAAAATGTTTCTTCGAATTTAAAGTACCCTTTAGGGAATATTATGTATACCTACCTCATTAGTAGGCATATTGTAACTGTTATGCATTAATTGAAATTATGTGGTGAGAATTGTTTATTTTTATCAAAATACCTATATATTTTCAGTACCCATCTTAGAGACAAAAGAGTTGAAAAGCCTTTTTAGTGAGTTACAAATAAATGTATTTCAGCAGAGATAATTTTTTTTTAAATTGGAGCGGGAAAATTCAGTATTTTGTAAATACATTGATAGATATCTCGATAAGTGACAGTTTTTTCATCATAACCTCTGTCTACTCTTACCTTTATATTTTCAAATCTTATTTTTCACAGTCTTTTGGCGGCGACCGATTTTGAAGGCATGGGACAAAAATTGCCAGAAATACTAGCTCTTTTGGAAACTGTGTTCTATTTGTTTGAAATTTAAAGATCATATGTCTAAATTCTCTAACGCAGTTTATTTATTTAAGAATCATCAGGAAATTGAAACTTGAAAGTGACTAAGCCTCATTCTGCATAAAATTTTGAGTCGCCATTAAAGTTAAACTAGTTTTAATAATATAAATCAGTTAATATGCCGCCAAGTTTAAATCTCCTAAGTTAGAACTTAGTATTGAATATAAATAAATTGCAATTATAATAACATCTGCACTCTGCAGACCTTTTACTCCAACATCCAACCTGGGCTCTTGGTCAGCACCAACGCATATATTTCCCATCACTCTTCCCTTCAAACTGTTAGATTAATCGTTTGTCTTTCTGGGCAATGTGTCAGTGTAGGCATAGCCTTATGTATGTGTACATATTCTAATAGCTACACACAAATCACAACCATCAACTTTGCAACTGCAACTACCACTTACAGTTATTTCTACTTATAAGTATCTTTTACCACACCCAATGGGAAAAGTTTGAATTGCAAATTACCAACAATTAATGCACAAATTCTAAAACTAACCTACCAATCAAAAAGTGTGAGACGACCACTCTCCATAGGTACTATAAAGACTAAAGAGTTAATTCCTCGCGTATAAAGGGTTTTCCTATGCTAAATAAATCGATCTCCAAGAAAAAAAAAAAAAAATAACAACACAGCAAAATTGTAGATATCTTTCCCCCAACTGCCACTTTTCTCACATAATCTGCGCCCGTTTTTATGCATCACTAGCATCACACAGCTAAGAATGGTATAGCTAACCTTTTCCCAGTTAGAATTGAGAAAAAAAAAAAACGACAAAAAACTAACTTGGCTATAGATTCCTCGTTTGCATAAAAAGCTAACGAGAACGAAGGCTTCAATGCGATACAAAGAAGCCTCCTCGGGCTACATGGAGCGCAAAATAGCAAAAAAAAAAAAAAAAAAAACTCGGTTGGTTGGTCGGTCGGGAATATTGTTGGCCAGAATCGATTCTTTGTGCTTAACCGAACCGCTTCTACACATCGGCCATCATGCCATTAGTTTATTTATATGCGAAATTCTAAGCCGCATACACCGGTTTTTCTATCTTACACCACAGCCGTGCCACTGTTTGAAGATACTTTATTTTTTTTATTTTCTCGTTTGCCCCCGTTTGGCATAATTTAACATTCACCTATTCATTGGGAGTTAATCAAGTGTAACGGGGCAACGGGGCTATAAGCGAAGGAAGAAAATATTGTAATTTTGTTGCAAAAATATATATGAATTTTACAGAAGAGTTTTTCATCCAAAAGCCATCACTTGCAGATTGGTATAGGAAAAGCTATTTAGCCAACTCCACCCTAAAACAGAAAACAAAGAAACGAAACGAAAACAATACTATAATAGTAATTTGGTAACTTTATAGCTATTTTTCGGTTACAACTCGAAGTATCTGCATCTACCTTTCTTTCTGTGGAGTATTTTAAACAAAGTACAGTCAAATCTCTCTAAGTCAAAAGAACTGTAGGTAAGATCTTACGATAGTGTGGAGGAACTAAAAAAATAAAATTCACAACCGGATCGAATGAACTTGCCCTTGTGGTTGAAGGGGCTTGGAGGTTGGGTTAAGACAAGAAAAAAAACCTAATGTGAGGGGGGCTTAGGCGCCCCTGTTTAGGCGAGAGGGGATATTTTCCATAGAAATTGAATCGAAATAGAACAAAAAAAATAATTAAAAATCAACAGCAAAACTTACAATGTAATGTTATAACGGGTGATTTTTTAAGAGGCTTAGAACTTTTTTAAAAAAAAAAACACAAAAAATTCGAAAAAATGAATGAAATATTTATTTGAATCGATAGTTTGAACCTTGCAATTTAATGTTTAAAGATAATTTAATGCAAATGTTGACCGCGGCTGCGTCTCAGGTAGCCCATCCGCTGAGTCCAATTTTGGCATACTCTTTCACACATATCGGCCGGTATCTCACGAATGAATGCATGGATGTTGGCTTCCAGTGCGTCAATCGAAGCGGGCTTGTCCCTATAGACATTAGCCTTGACATACCCCCACAAAAAATAATCTAATGGTGTCAAATCGCACGATCTAGGCGGCCAATTGACCGGCCCGAAACGTGAAATTAACTGTTCACCAAACTCGCCTCGCAATTGCGCCACTGTTTCGCGTGCTGTGTGGCATGTGGCACCGTCTTGTTGAAACCACATATCATGCAAGTCAAGAACTTCCATTTCGGGCAAAAAAAAGTTTGTTATCATCGCTCGGTAGCGTTCACCATTGACAGTAACGCTGCGATTCGCATCATCTTTGAAGAAATAGGCCCAATAATGCCGCCGGCCCATAAACCGCACCAAACAGTGGCTTTTTCGGGATGCATTGGTAGCTGTTGCAATGCTTCTGGCTGATCTTCACTCCAAATGCGGAAATTTTGCTTATTTACGTACCCATTCAACCAAAAATGAGCCTCATCGCTGAACACAAGCAGCGCGCGATGAACATTTCGAACCGAGCACGAATTTTGATAGTAAAATTCAATAATTTGCAAGCGTTGTTCATTTGTAAGACGATCCATGGTTAAATTGCAAACCAAACTGAAGCTGTTTGACAGTGACACAAGGTACTAAACACACGTCAGCTGTCAAAACCAGTGTTGCCAAAACCAAACCAGCTTAAAAATCACCCATTACCTTTTTTAAAGCCAAAAATCCATTTTTTATCAATATGTTTTTTAGTAAAATTGTTTAAGTTTTTTTTTTAAATTCATTTTCATACAAATTTTTTTTTCAAAACTTTACGCTATTAAGTATGATATACTTCTGTTTCCAACTTAAACACCAAAATCAAATGCTTAAGCCTCTTCCAGTTTTTGAGAAAACTGAAATATAAAAACATCTAAAGGAATTTATGGAAATTAAATTTCAAAAATCGTGGAGTGAATTGGAGTGATTTTCTTAAGAAATAAATTTTTATAAATGAAATTTCTTCAACATTAAAAAAAACGCTTTTAAGTATTATCTACAAATATCTATATATGTATACCTTTACACTTAAAAAGTTAATTGAAAAAAAAAATCAGTAATTTTACCAAAGTGCAAAAGTGGCATATTCTTAGACAAAATCGTGAGAGTTGTTTCCGAGATAAATTATTGCTTTCTTAAAACGGCTGTTTTTTTTTAGAGGTATAGAACTTTAAGTTGGCAACACTATTTTAATTGGCGGATATTATGTCAGCTGTCAAGTGATTTATTTTTAGTTTGGTTTGGCATTTCAACATGAATAGACTGACGCCTGAACAACGCTTCCAAATTGTGCCCAAAACAAGATTTCCCTTGATCCCAATTATCATAAATGGATACGTCAATAAACAAAACTGCCGTATTTGGATTGATGATAATCCTCAAGTGTATTTTGAGACACCATCCACAAAAAATTACTGTTTGATGTGCTTTATGGTTTGGTGGAATAATTGGTCCGTACTTCTTTAAAAACGATGCTGGCCAGAACGTTACAGTCAATGGTGACCGCTATAGAGCCATGAATACTGATTTTTTCGTTCATCAATTGAACAACCATGATGTGCTGGAGCTGGAGGTGTTGTTTCAACAAGACGGCGGCGCGGCGCCGGCGCAACATGTCACACAGCTCGTGCCACAATTGATTTATTGAAGGAAACTTTTGGTAATCGCATAGTTTCACGTTACGGACCCGTGAATAAGTCTCAAAGATCTTGCGATTTAACACCGTTTGATTATTTCCTGTGGGAATATGTGAAGTCGCTAGTCTACGCCAATAAGCCCGAAACGATTGACCACTTGGAGGACAACATTCGCCGCGTTATTGCCGATATCCGGCCACAAATGTTGGAAAAAGTCATCGAAAATTGGACCTCCAGATTAGACTACGTCCGAGCCAGCCGTGGCGGTCATATGCCAGAAATCATATTTAAATTATAATGCCAGAAACCGTAGTCTGTATGCTTCGCCAAGCTTACGAATTGAGGCGGGCACAAGGGGATGGCCAACGCCAAAAAGAAAAAAAAGGTGCGTAAGAAATTTCTCCACCCCCCCAACAGGAACAAAAAATCATCAGGTTTGGTTAAAATTCCAACATCAATTTTTTTTTACGAATCCTAAATCTATCGCAAGTTTAAATGGACTCAGTATAACCAATAATTGCGTATTGACATATTCCCTCGCTAGTATCACTAGACTTGAAGATTCGAGCTTTTTAAAAACCAGCAAAATAATGTTTTTTTTCCAAATTCTAACGTTAAATTAGAAATTGTTTTTATAACATTACCGAATCCGGCTTACAGGCTTTTCACAGTATATCCTTTGTGTCATGTTTTACACAAAATATCTATTTACAGTCTATTTCTACGGATGGTGTATCTGCAACAAATGCATTATAGGTAGCTATGTGTGGTGAATGTAATTTTGTATCTGCATCTCTTAGCATGGAGTTTTCCCAAACTAAATTTTAAGCAACACAAGAGATCAACTGACTATACCTTACAGCATATCTGTACAAACCTACTAGAGGTGCTTACAGAGAGAGAGATAAACTTTCACTACATCAGCATAGTTTGTTCCTCTATGCTATCCGAATATAATGAAGGTACCTCTACGCTCTATCTATAATTTTAAGTGAAAAAAAAATATCTATATCTATTTCTATATATTTAAATAGCATAATGAAAACTGTAACTGAAACGAACCGAACCAAACCAAACCGACAAACATCCTGCCTCGTGAATTTATCTTTGAATCGAATCCCATTTACGGTGACTTTGTGAAAAGCGCGAAAAGTAACAACAACAAAAAAGTTTAAAAAAAAAAGATACAGATACTATAGCACTAGGTATAAGTATATTTGTTTGCTTACTGTTTGCTAAAGTATCTCAACTCTGTGACTCCGCAAAGTAATCGAGTTTTGCATCTTTTTGTTGTCGATTGTGCGAGTTGTTTGTGTTAGATACTATTTTGTCTTTTAACACACAACAAAAAAAAAATAAGAAAAATGAAGTATCTTTCACAGAAAAAAAAACATGTAATTTGCAAACGAGTGCTTTGGTGATAACAATCAACTTTTTAACTTTAACTAACAGCAAATTTGTGGAGGAAAACCGTGTTTTTTTTTTGGCCATTGGTTGTGTTTATCTTATAGACGGGGAATTTGAAAGTTTTTCATTTCGGTATAAAAAAACTTAAATTAAGTACATGCCTAATGCCCATGCCTATAATAAATGAGATCTTTGGTATAAATATATATGTAATTTGAAATGTAATGTCAAAATGAATAAATTGTAGGTAGGTATATTATGTATTTTATAGGTAGTTAGATACTTAAACATTGATACTATGTACTTAACTACTGGTGTTATAGGTACTTTTCTACTTTCTTTTTGTGTTGAGTAAAACTTTTTTTTTTGTCACATTAAACTAGAAAATTACATGCTTAAAGTAATGGTTCATTTATCATTTTCATTATTATAACGACTCAGCAATATTTGAAAAAACTGAAAATTGTTAACATGAATTTAAAAAAAAAATTAACATGTTATTATGCAATTTATAAAAATCTTAATTCAATAACTAAGGTAAATAAACATAAAGAAGCTAGAGGTGTGGATCACTAAAATTGGCAATTTATGAGTGTCAGCAAGTTCACGACGGAAGTGGATCTTTTTATACGTTTCTCTTAATAGATATGGGTATAGTAGAATTAGAATAGTTTTTGTTAATATGCTCGGAATGCGATGAATTTATTTCTACCACAAGTTGTACCCCTTTAAAAATTATTCTTTACATCATAACGAGAGGAAACTTTTACATATTCGCTCATTTAAAAGTGTCAAACATCGTGTTGAACTGACATACAACTGCCCCAAGTATTCTTTGTGTCGGCTTTTAACAATGGTCGTGTGTGGTCAGCCCCCTTCTCCAATCTTTTTTCTTTCCGCGCAGCCACACATCATATTTAAAAAAATTGACTTAAAACAGAAAAAAAAAACACAACGGTAACACTAAAAATGCCATGCTATACTCTGTCCAACAGAAATTGGCAGTGTAGGCAAGATAAGATAGGACGTTTGCCTCTCATTCTGGCTTCAGTGGATTGCATAAATTCTGTCCTTCATTAAAGCTTCCACAGGGTTGTCGTAGTGTACACGATAACACTCATCATTAAAAGCTTTTTCTTAAAGCTCGAAAATCAAAAGCACCTTAACAGAATCTCAAGTAGGAAAAAAAGCTAAACGAATTACCAAATGGACACGGGTAAGTCTGAATGTACATCAAGCAGAAGCTAATCGCCATTGGCCACAGCAATTCAGTGATCAGTGAACATGCACACTCAGATGTGGCTTGAATAGGACGTTGGGTTTGTGTCAGATGCAATTGGAAATTAACGGGCGGGCAAACACTTTTTGTGGAGGAGTTATTTCAATTTAATATGGTGAAAAAATATGACACGCTACTGATTTTTAAAAAGCTTTCCCATTAGACGTGTACTGCCTATTTTTATTGGAAAGAGTACAGTTCTTTTGAAAGTTGAAAATAACAGATATACAATCCCCTTAATTTGACTCCAATCCATTGTTAAGTTTCCACTACGACAGGTTTTCAATTTGGCAATACTTTTTTCGGAGTTGGTCTGTTTGACAACTGTCACTTGATTTATGTTTAGTTTGGTTTGCCATTTCATAATTAATAGACTTACTCCTGAACAACGTTTGCAAATCGTGCCAAAATAATGGTTGGGTTCGCGCCACGCATCGCGCGCGCTGCGTCCAATATTCGGTCGACATAATCGCAAAATCGCATAAATTCGAGCAACCATGGATCGGTTTCGCACCACGTTTACTCAAATGGATAATGCGCATCCTCAGAGACGCGAGCCGTACAGTGCACACCGAAGACGCTATTGCTGCTGTGGAGCAGAGTATCGAAGAAGACCCGAATGAGTCCATCCGCCATCGCGCGCATCAATTGGAGCTGTCGAAAATTGGCCCTCTCGGCTGGAATTTATTCGAGCCAGCCGGCGGCGGCCACTTGCCCGAAATCATTTTTAAAAAATAATGACAAACCCTTATATTTATTAGAGAGGCAAATATTCTTGGCCATAACAATAAATTCTATGCGTTTTATTTCTTCTTAAAAACCACACGTCTAAAGAAAAACACCATTTATAAAAAAAAAATCTTTTAAAGTTCGCAAGAATTTAATTTAAAAAAAAAAGTTAATTTATTTATGACAGTTGGTTCTAAGAATAGATAGCTATTTTCTCCAAATCTGGAAATCTTTATATCACTAATTTGTCATCGAAGTTTGAGCAATAACCATCAGAATGAGAAAGATATATAATAAAACCATTAACATGACGTCAAATGACGAGAATGACGCACGGAAATGACGCCGAAAGGTGTTTTTTTGAAAATTAAAGCGAATTTAATCAATTTGAATGCACTTAAGCTGCTAGATTCCAAAAAAAAACATTAATACAGCGTTATGCACTTACAGACTTGATTTTTAGGTACACAAGTGCCTTAAATATGGCAAAATAAATTGCATTTCACCAGTAGTTGTGTAAATCAAACATTACAGACATTTCTTTACCAAGACAACAAATTAATCTTAACTAAATCCTTAAATATCTTCGGGTTTACCGCACACATCAGAGAGTTCATTCTTGTTTTTAGAAGAAAGTTTTCAAAGATTCGTTCGATACGTAGGTATAATATGTACATACATAGCTATTTATTGATAAACATTGGTCGAAGGATGAGTTTTCTTCGATTTTGGCTCTTACGAACATAACAGCTGTGTACCATAAACTTCCATCATAATCAACCCTTTTTTGCCGTTCTTGATGGGAGTGGGAGTATCAAATGCTTAAATTTACCACAATGTATTTAATGAAATTATCCTATGCCCACATCTGAACCCTCAAAAGTCTTATAAATCACACGCCGCATATCATAAAAGTTTAAAACCGTTTTTGTTTAGAATCCACAAAAGCTTCAAATTTAATATCCCCCCCCTCGCCTCCTCCCGACCATTAGCTTCATCAAACTTAAGAAAAAATTCCTCACAAAATTTAATGGACTTTTTGGATTACTTATTCAACTAGATATATATTATATATATACTATCTACACACTGTTGCTGTTGTGGTTTAACCTTTTCAACTTCCCCAAACTCACATCAGTTTTGCTATATGTAGGTATATTTATAAAGAGTATTCAACTTAAGAGTCAATTATTATTAAACTCCCAGCCCCCTGAAGCCATGTTGCAAAATGTCAGAAAATCAACAACAACTAGTTAAAAAAAACTTCATACAAAATTTCAATCTTTTCATCAAAAAAACAAAAACAAAAAAAATGCGTGCACGCGGATATTGTAGTTATAAGCAATTTCCGTTTGGAAAACATAATAATAAATTTGTTGAACAACAATAGCTATACATACATCAGATGCAAATGTCAGGTTTGAAGCATAACATTTTCTACCCCCCACTCCTCGCCACAACCCACCTTCTGGATTCACTTTAAAGTCCATCACCTCTGCCTGCACCTTTGACGAGTGAAAACTTTTACTTTTCAGCGGAGGAAAAATTTAAATTATTTTTCTCAAGCCGCGCGTTTGTCGTTGCGTCGTCGTATAATCGTATCACCTCACTCCATCAACACTCGAAAACGCACAATAATTTTCTAACCACATCTTAAATATACATACGCGTATAGTATCTTCATTATGTATGTTGTATTAAAAGGATTGAAACTAACTTGATACCGTTGAGGTTTAATATAAAAATAAACTATTTCACATTTTTTTTATTAGCTAAGTGAATATAAGTATCTAATGATGACAGGAGCGGATTTGTAGAAAATCACTCTCGTATTAAACAGTATGGGGCCTCTGGATTCTAAGGCCCTTAATGTGTACAAAATGGAATAAATTTACTGTACACATAGGTGCTGTTCTTAGGTGCAAGATCGTTTTAGGTTTTGGCCAGGTTAATCTCGAGTTAAGTGCTGAAGAATATTTTTAGCCAATTTTAACCTCGATTTAATTGAGAGTTAGCTTACTAAATTTCGTGAGTTAACTAAGCGTAAACAAAGAATATAGGTATTCAAAATTAGGAAGTGACTAAAGGTATTGTGTATGCGCCCTGCTCCTGTAGCTTTCTTATAAACAAAACTGTTATAAATTTGCATTTCTTTAGTCACTATTGAAACAAAGGACGAGACTAGAGAAATGCCAAATTTTAACAGTTAAAGGGTGTTTTTTTTAGACGTGTGGTTTTCAAGAAGAAATTAAACACATACAATTTAATGTTATGTCCAAGAATTTAGCTTTATTATAGAGATAAGGGTTTGCCATTATGCTTTAAAAATGATTTCGGGCAAGTGGCCGCCGCGGCTGACTCGAATAAATTCCAGCCGAGAGGGCCAATTTTCGACAGCTCCAATTGTTGCGCGTGATGGCGGATGGACTCATTCGGGTCTTTTTCGATACTCTGCTCAACAGCAGCAATAGCGTCTTCGGTGCGCACTGTATGGCGCTGCGCATTATCCATTTGAGTAAAAGTGGTGCGAAACCGATCCATGGTTGCTCGAATTTATGCGATTTTGCGATTATGTCGACCGAATATTGGACGTAGCACGCGAACCATTATGTTGCTAGTAAATTTGCACAATTTGCAAAAGTTGTTCACGACTAAGTCTATTAATTATGAAATGGCAAACCAAACTGAGCATAAATCAAGTGACAACTGTCAAAAAGACCAACTCCGAAAAAAGTATTGCCAGATTGAAAACCACACGTCTAAAATAAACACCCTTTGTAACAGTTTATCGCCAGTAAAGGGGCCATGCTTTACCACGCTATCGAGTCGCGATAAAAAAAAAAACATGGGTGCCCGAAATATGACCATAATCGCGGAGGAAGGCCCTGACCCTGCGAGGCCGCATAAACAGTACTTTCATGAACAAAAAAACTGTTATTTATATTGGCATTTCTTTAGTCACTACCGATTAACAAGGTATATGTGGGTGTCCAAAATATGCCAACCGAGGCACAGTAGTATGTTTGTTGAATTTTGGTGACAAATAATCATTTCGGAAGCCAATTCTTGACGAAAATTAATGAAATTTGGTAAAATCAATGATTTAAAGACGCATAACTAAATAGTACATTTTTGTTTATATTCAAAATATGAACTTCACCATTCAGGTCAGAAAATGGTACAAAATTTCAAAATTAAAAAAAAGAGCATTGTCAAACTCTGAAATTCAGTTAAATTTATGTTTGTCAAATGTATTAACATTTCTGTCAGAATTTTTAACCTGACATCATTAGTTTTGAATATATAGCAACCGGAAGAAATAATTGTAAGTCAGTAGGCCTTATATATTATATTACATTCTTTTTTAAGATAAATTTGACTAAATTTCTGACTTTTGACAATGATTTCTTTCAATATTGAAATGTTTCTACCATATCCTAAATAAAATTAAGAAGCGGTCCCGGTCGTTTCAGAATCGAAAAAAATAGGCAGTTCCAGCGTCTCCAAATCTTTGTCGACGACGAAATGTAACAAACAGGTCACTGTTCGGCATACAGAGGGCCCTGAACCTTCGGAATCGTATAAATATAGCACCTGTATGAAAAAAACTGCGCATTTTTGAATGAACGAGACTAGAGAAATTCCATTTTATAACAGTTATATCAGTTTCTAAAATCAGGTATTCATGTGCATCAACGCACTTCGTTCGAATTATGCCCACCGGCGGCGGTGGGCCCTTGACCTGCAGGGCCGCATTAAAAGTACCTACTTTTAGAAACAAAACTGTTATAAATTGTCATGTCTAGAGTCACTTCCTCCTTGAACAGCTTTAAACTGTTCTAAATTGATGTCTTGAATCTCGTCCTTATATGCAGACACAGTAAGCTCAAAGTTAACATAGAAAACCAGGCCTAAGTATTAAGATGATTGAAAGAAACACTTTTTCCAGAGGTGTCGAACAAGTGCAGCTACTAATATTTAAATCGTGGCCGCAATATTTTTGTATTTTGTGTTAAAAAAGGAAAAGAATTTAAGCCCCGATTGGGCCCTGATATAGTCTTAAACTCTAAATCCACTACTGATGTCTATAGTGGATAACGTTGCGATGGCGTTAGGCAACCTTAACATGAAACCTCTCAAATGTGGGCTGTGTGAATGATTATTTTTTCTTTTCCCTGGGTTTGCTGCATTGAAATTCCATGCGGGCTTCATTATATACCTACCTTCATAGTTGCATTTTGTTTTTTTTTTTTGTTTGCTCTTTCAGTCGTGTGACAAATGTTTTGTGGGTATTTTTTTTTATCAGTTTCCATATGAATTAATTAAAAACAAAAATTGCATTCAGATAAACATGCAAGAGACAATTAAATTTGGCAATCATTTATTTAAATAAAGTTTTAAATTTAATAAAACAAAAAAAATGCACAACATTTAAAGAAAAAAAAATATAAAATAAACAAATAAAATTTAAAGGGAAAAAAAATAAATTATATTACAAAACCGATTTGCGGTAATATCCTGTGGCGTAGACATTTAAAAAACCTCATTAAATCGAAAATACAATTTTTTTTTTTTTAGTATAGGTGTCGGCAAAATGCTATAGGTAAAATGTAATTCTATTTTCCGGTATAAGCAACACGGTTCCATACTCCAACATATCGTACACAACTTAATATCTACTTACTTCAGGAACAATTAATTTTTTTTGTTTGCATTTAAATGTTTTTTTTTTTTTTTGTTGAACATGAAAATATGTACACAACACTATTTTGGTTAATTTAATCCGATTATATAAGCTGCTCATGACTTTTACGGATTCGAATTGAATTTGAATTGCGGTTGCTGATGATGATGATGATGATGATGAAAGTTACAAAATTACAATAACAAAAAAAAAAAATATGATTAAATAAATAAATATTTAATACCCTCTATACAGGTGAGTACTTTGGTGAGATATTAAATGTTAAAAAATAAAAGAAACCATAATGTGAAACCACTTATCACTTACACTGCCAATTCGTTGGCCGGGTGTTGAGGTACAAACATGTTGTTCATTGCTCATAATTCCAGATAAAACACGGATGGTTTTTATTTACTTATTTTTTTTCTGTGTAAATTAAAAAAAAAAAAAACAAATTATGTCATAGCAAAAGACAGAAAGAGGGATAATATTCAGAGATTATCTGGGTATTATGTTTGTCAGATTTAAATTAAGCTGCAAATTATGATGAATACTCATACATGCAAACCTACTGACGGCGGCGAAAGAGTCATAATGAGAAATGTTCTTTCCATGCGAACAAATTGATTCTTAATGTTTTTTATTATTTTTTTGATTAACTTCTACCTAGGATTCTCATATAAATTCAATAATTAATTCAATTTATAAAGAATATAAATAAATAAGGTCGCAAATCCTCTTAGTAAAAATTTTCTAGTTAACAAACTTATTTTTGTTTGTTTCAATGTTTCTTAATGATCTAATAACCAATAATTAATATCTTTAAAACATTTTTCAGGGTGTTTTTTTAGCCAGCTTAACAAAGTTTTGAGTATATCAATCTGTATTTCGTACAGGTGGTTTTCAAACAGAAAATGCAACCGCTTCTCTTCTTAAAAATAGTTACTTAAAACTCGACTTTTTACCTCTTTGAAAGCTAATTTCAGGATAGTACGATAACTAAGGGGGTGAAAAATAAAAACTGATTCTTAGAAGGTTAAATACAAGCATTTTTGTAATATGGATGGGGGGTATATCTCTCCCCATTTTAGGCAGGAAGGGTGTTTTTCTAAAAAAATATACTCAAAATTTGAAAAAAAAAAATATATTAAAAAAACAACGGCAACAGTTAACACAATATTGTATACTTTTTTTGAAAGATAGAAATCCGTTATTTTATCTCCTTTTTTAATCAAGTTATTTCTTTCAATAGTTTTCGAAAAAATTACTTCCAAGCTCAAAATGTTGGAAAAAAAATAAAAGAAAATATGTATACCTATTGATTTCCTTCGAAATTTTGAAATCAGGAACTGTATTTTTTTTTTTTTCAATACAATATTGAAAACTACATGGTTCTATATGTGTATTGGTATTCGAGAAAATTGAAAATTACGAAATCTACTTTCATATTAGATGTTGATTTTGTTGGTTACCTATACGTAAAGTTATAAAGGGTTTCCAATAAGAGGTGTTATTTTGATATTCAAAGAAAAATGGCATTTTTTTGAAATAAATGATTGGATGTTTATTTCATTATAAAGAGAAAGGTATGCCGTTAATAATGGAACACAACATCAGCCAAATGGCCGCCACGACCACGCTTACAAGACATATGGTCTTGTAAGCGTGGTCGTGGCGGCCATTTGGCTGATGTTGTGTTCCTTTTCATGAAATTTTCCATAACCAAATCGCAAAGTGGCTGCCCTATGTCCTCGATAGCCTCACGAATTCCATCTTTGAGGTCTTGAATCGACGCTGGGCTGTTGGCGTAGACCTTATCTTTCACGTGGCCCCAAAGGAAGAAGTCGCAAGGTGTTATTTCACAAGATCTCGGTGGCCAATTGTGATCACCTCTTCGAGAGATAACACGGTCCGGAAACTTTTCCCGTAAAAGATCGATGGTTTCATTGCTTGTGTGGCACGTAGCGCCGTCTTGTTGAAAGTAAACGTTGTCCAGATCAATACCATCCAATTCCGGCCATAAAAAATCGTTAATCATCTCTCGATAGCGCAATCCATTGACCGTAACTGTTGCTCCAGCCTCATTTTCGAAAAAGTAAGGTCCAATGACCCCGCCGGACCATAAACCGCACTAAACAGTCACGCGTTGAGGATGGAGAAACTTTTCAACAATAACTCTTGGGTTTTCCGAGCCCCAGATGCGACAGTTTTGCTTGTTGACGTAGCCTCCGAGGTGGAAATGGGCCTCATCAGTCAAGATGATTTTTCGATGAAATTCCGGATCATTTTCATGCATTTCAAGGACCCAATCAGCAAAGACACGACGTTGTTGATGATCAGCCGGCTTGAGTTCTTGTGTTAACTGAACTTTATAAGCCTTAAGACCCAAGTCTTTATGCAAAATACGGTGTAATGACGTTTGTGGAATGCCTAATTCCAAAGAACGACGAGGAACGGACAAACCTATGGGTTTTCTTCAACACTTTGGGCTACGACAGCAATATTCTCAGTTGTTCTTGAGCGACGTGCACGGGTTTTATTCTTCACATCACTAACTTGTCCCAACAGCTCGAATTTGTCCACCAATTTCTGTATTGCGGTCCGACAAGGTGCTTCACGACGACCCATAAATGTTTTAGTTTTACGAACCGTCTCTGCCAAATTTTCACCATTTTTATAGTGAATTTTAATAATTTCAATGCGTTGTTGAAGCGTGTATCGTTCCATTTTTATTAATGGCGTAGTTTCTACTTGTCAAATGTCAAAAAATGACAGTTACCGAAATAGCGGGCTATTCAAAATAACACCTCTTACTGGAAAACCCTTTAGTATGCACAAATCCTTAGAAACCGCGAGAAGCTACCCACGTTGTATTTCCCAAAGAAACTGTTGGCATTGGCGCCTGCTTGGCAAGTGAACATATCCTAAGCGGAGCAACTGAGTCGCGTGAGCGGGATAAGCACCCGAAAAAAATCGTGTTAAAATTTTTTGAACCCGCGAAACGGGCTCACAAGAAAACTGTTAACATAACACTGTATATTGTTACAAGGATTTATTAATATTCAATTACTAACCTCAAAGTATTAAAACGTAAAACCCAAAAATTAAATAACGAAGCAGTTTTCGTAAATTTAAATTTTCCTTAAAAACTAGAGTTTTCAATTTTCGATATAAAATTAATAGGGGCAGTGAATAATGAAAGCCATTTCAGTACTTAGTTTCACAAATTTGAAAAATAACCAATTAAAAGAAATTATTTTCAATTTTTTTAAAATTTTAACTTTGAAATTAATTTTTTTCCAAAAATAACTGGATTTAAAAATTTGATCATAAAATGGACTCCTGGCTTTCAAAACATGTAGGTACAGAATTTTAATGTATATACTGCGGTTTTTTTTCCATTTGTTTTAAGCGGCGCAGATAGATCCCTCCCTCAAATAATTAAAAAAAAAATGTGTATGTTCCGGGGACTAACGGTTAATAAGTGTAAACATCAAATTTTGTCCAAGCGCAATTTTGAGGATCCATATTTGGATTCGTATGCGAAGTAGTCAATACGTTATTGACTACACGTTGTTGACTACGTGTATGGATCCAAAATGGACTAGCTTGAAGGTGACCTTCAGACATTTGTCACTGAACGTACCCAATATCCTTCTTTGCAGTTTTTCGTAACGTTACGTTCTACATCGTAAAGTGTAAACTCGTAACGTTGGTCGAACAGAAGAAGGTCCACGTTTTTATTTCACTCTACCCCCAGCATAGATGTTTACGTACACATCAAAAATTCTTGTTTCTTACCCCTCTTAAAATCCGTTATCAATTTTCATCGCACCGCCTTAAAGTTATCGTACTCGTGCCTGATTTTCAGCTAAACCAAGCGTCCAAGTGACTTTAAAGTTTAAACTAGCAGATCGGTGAAAGTGCCACCTTTGAATCAAGGTAGGTAATAACGGGTGATTTTTTAAGAGGCTTAGAACTTTTTTTAAAAAAAAACACAAAAAATTCGAAAAAATGAATGAAATATTTATTTGAATCGATAGTTTGAACCTTGCAATTTAATGTTTAAAGATAATTTCAGGCAAATGTTGACCGCGGCTGCGTCTCAGGTAGCCCATCCGCTGAGTCCAATTTTGGCATACTCTTTCACACATATCGGCCGGTATCTCACGAATGAATGCATGGATGTTGGCTTCCAGTGCGTCAATCGAAGCGGGCTTGTCCCTATAGACATTAGCCTTGACATACCCCCACAAAAAATAATCTAATGGTGTCAAATCGCACGATCTAGGCGGCCAATTGACCGGCCCGAAACGTGAAATTAACTGTTCACCAAACTCGCCTCGCAATTGCGCCATTGTTTCGCGTGCTGTGTGGCATGTGGCACCGTCTTGTTGAAACCACATATCATGCAAGTCAAGAACTTCCATTTCGGGCAAAAAAAAGTTTGTTATCATCGCTCGGTAGCGTTCACCATTGACAGTAACGCTGCGATTCGCATCATCTTTGAAGAAATAGGCCCAATAATGCCGCCGGCCCATAAACCGCACCAAACAGTGGCTTTTTCGGGATGCATTGGTAGCTGTTGCAATGCTTCTGGCTGATCTTCTCTCCAAATGCGGCAATTTTGCTTATTTACGTACCCATTCAACCAAAAATGAGCCTCATCGCTGAACACAAGCAGCGCGCGATGAACATTTCGAACCGAGCACGAATTTTGATAGTAAAATTCAATAATTTGCAAGCGTTGTTCATTTGTAAGACGATCCATGGTTAAATTGCAAACTAAACTGAAGCTGTTTGACAGTGACACAAGGTACTAAACACACGTCAGCTGTCAAAACCAGTGTTGCCAAAACCAAACCAGCTTAAAAATCACCCATTACAAGACCCAAAAAAACCAACCTTAACAAATCCTGAGTTTTTGTGTCTGTAAAGAAGTTGTACGTTCTGCGCAAACTTGAAATGCAAAATAATCCATGTAATCGCAAAATATTCCATTCAATTGATTGCTGTAAGATTTTTTGATATATCAAATGATTAGTGATTGAATAATTCAAAATCGAAGTCTCAAAGTGAAGGCTAGGAATGCAATCTTTTAATTGAAATAAATGATTATTCAGAAAAGATTGAATTCTTTTACAACCTAGCTATATAATAGAGATGTTGGATTGTTTCTTATTTAAAAATCCATATTAAGAGATTTATAGAGTTAGAGTTCGTCGTATTGTAGTTAAAAGATTTTTGATGTCTAAATAGTTTAAGATTAAAGTGTAAGTACATTGAAAATAAAAATTAATGAATGTTATTCGTAAAGTAATGAAATAACTTCCACTCAACAAACGTTTGCCAATAGAACACTTTATATAAAAAATACGTCTATTGATGAAGGTTTCACTGGCTCAATGAAAGTGCAATCATATATACATCCTCCTTTTACTCTGAAGCGTTTTTTTTTTTTTCTTAATAAATTCATAATTTTATGAAAAAATATTTATCCATCAGCGTGAAATATAATAATTAGAGCAAAGGCTAATTATTTTAAGCAATAATTCAGTATTATAATTTACATAACTTGTAAGTTTAGTTCTAATGTAAGTAAGAGAAACGTGACCTGAAACCTACACTTTTTTTTAAACATTTATGTTTATTGCAAGTTGACCGATAAATAGACATACAGTCGACTCCGCTCTTATTCACTCCGCTTAAATGAAACTTTCGGTTATATGCAACAAGAAATTTATCACGGTTTTTTAAAGGGCTTTTTCACACAAATTTTGAAACTCCCTTTAATTGAAACATCTTTCTTTCTCCCAAATAACTATTTTGTTCTTAAACAACTTCTCTTAAGTGAAACACTGAACGCATCCCTTAATGTTTGAAGGTTATAAACACATTTAAAAAATGACATTTTAAGTTGCATTCCATTCTCATCGTTCCAATCCTTTCAACTGTTACAATTATTAAAAGTTGTTATGTTTGTTGTTCGAGGTTATTTATGTTTTATTGATGTGTAAGCATCTATGCTGGCGGTAGAGTGAAAAAAAAACGTGAACGTTCGTTCCGTTCCGTCGTGCACTTTACGTTGTAGCACGTTACGTTACGAAATCTGATTTGCCCCGACCAAAACAAATTGATTTAAACGCGACCGACAATCAGATTATAAATACTTTATAGCGACCACTCATTTATATTGTTTTTGCCAACGACAAAAGCAAATTGTTTTTAGCACGACCGACGATTTAATCATTTTAGCACTTATATTTTTATATTTTTTTCTTTAATTTTTAATTATTCCCCGAACAAAATGGACGCGACACTAGTAATTAAAAAGAAAACAAAATCAAAACAAAAATAATAATAGTCAGCTGTAGTAATTGACAATTGACTGAAGGTATGGTAGATCAATGGCTGTAGGTATGGTAGGATATCGGGTGCGTTCAGTGATACAAATCTGAACTTAAATTCTACGTTTACATTATACTGCTTTTAAACGATGCAATTTCTTCTTGCAATTTTAAGGCACGTAGGCGAGGGACATAGGTGGCTGGGATATACAAAATAGTTATCGGCTACTTTTGTACTTGCACAAAGATAACATTCATTAAAAATCACAGCGTCCAATTCCATAGGCGATTGATGGTGTCAATCGATTGAAACTGCGATTTTAGTGATTTCCACTGACAACAACTGCAACTAAATATTCTAAAAACTCAAGATATATAATTCGCCGGCTATCTCATAGTGACATTCATTTGAGGTTCGTTCAGTATAAAATTAAGACTGAACTTTTTGTAAGTTGTACTCGATGGAAAGATGGAGTTTCATAAGGGTTGCAAGTTCGTTGACAGTTCTAACTGGATATTTTAATTCGGCTCCTGTCAGTCAAACCATTAAGTTCCTTTGGAATTTGGGTACAGTGTCATTTAATTAAAACCACGATTTTAGTGCTCTCCGCTGACAGTTGTTGTTTGTCGATGCTCAGAGAGTGATTACCATAAACAATAACCATGTGTAATTTGAAGTCATCTTAAAGTTGAGAGTGAACTACGAAGCAGGACCTTTCAGTACCGAACCTTCACCGTTCGTTGGACACTTCACCACCAGCCTTTTAGTGCTTGGAAATTTCGTTACAGCGGTTCCCCCACTGGGTATTTCGCTGCCGTTCTTTCAACAATAAGCTTTTTAAGCACTGCCTACATATAGGTAATGTAGTGTTAATTATTCAATATGTTTCTTTTGGTGACGTTCAGTAACAAAAATTAGGCACTTGGACAAACGTTGATGTTTACACATTTAACCGTGAGTCCCGGCACTCACATATTTTTTTCTATCTTTGGAAATATTTCACAGCACATCGTTTAAAGGGAAAATAAAGATGCAGTTATACACGAAGTTTGGTTAAGTGCAACAAAACTGCATATTTCCGAAGTTGCAACAAATTGTCTGCATGTTTTGTGTTGCAAATAAGCGGAGTCGACTGTATTTATATATTTGTTTGTAAACCGAAGTATGTAAACCCACTTTGATACCGTGCAATTAAATCTAAACCTATACCCACATGCCAGACACTTGAAGTACCAACATTGTTTAGGCCGTCAATAGAAAAACAAAAACTGATATTTAATATGTTTAAGGTTACTTCTTATATAGCCAATAAAAATAACATCACTTTTCCATTTGGCTTTTTTTTTTCGTTAATTAGACTGAGTGCCTTCGCCTTCACTTGATATTTAACCTTCACAACTTGACATCTAAGTTAATAAGATAATTTGTTTTTATTTTTATTTTGATTTTTATATACATAAACATATGTACATACATATATACTATATTCATCAAACATACAATTTCCTACATATAGGTATTAAGTTAAATGCAATATGTCTGGAATCAGAATTTTAAGTGCAAAAGTCTTAAGTAACTTCTTTGAAAAGCATAAAAAGGTCTCACAAGAAAACAATTTAATGTTCAACAAAACATTTTAGGTATGTAGGTACATGTGCACAGGTGTATGAAAGTAAAACATAAATATGTATGTAGCTATAGCTACCAAACAATATTAAAAAAAAAGAAAAAAATCTTCAATCAACATTTTTGTATTTGACTTTCTTTTCATTTAATATTAACGCTCCCAGTGCATCGCAGTGGAACACAAAGCAAAATGTAAGAATTTCACGTATTTGTGACTTCTTGATGTTTACCTGGAAAAGGTGGATTTTACATTTATTTTTTTTTTCCCCCAACCACATATTACATTTATATCGTACCAACATGGTTGTTTTTCTTTTTCTTTTTTTTAACCTTTGTTTTGATTACGTTTTGATGAATGATGATGATGAAGATTCATCTGTACAGAAAGCTGACATACAGTGAGGTAAAATAACTCATTCTACAGGGTGGGCCAAAAGTGCCTTTTCTATGCAAACAAATAATAACTTTTTTATTTAGAGACGTTTTCGAATTAATTTCATTTGCTCTATAGGGCAAGTATTGGTTTCGTTTCGTGTAAAAAAAAAATTTCGAAATTGTAATCAAAACTAACGCTATACGATAATAGAGAAGTCCAAAAAAGTGGGTTGCGTCATGCCGTCCGTCGGTTTGTGCGTCTGTGCGTCGGTGCGTCGGTGCGTCCACTGTAATTTGAGCAAGAGCCTAAACGGGTGGTCCGATTTGCATAAAATTAGGTACAGAGCATTTTTATGTGATTCCCTAGAGTGTGAATTCGAATTTTTGTTTTAGCACATCTAGAACGGGTAGCTGCCATACAAATATTTTGGTTTCTTTAAATTTTATCGAAAACGGCTACAACGATTTTGATTAAACTTCATACCTGTAATACCCAAGTCAATTGTAAGAAAACTGCATTTCAGGTTTTTCTCAAAAAGTTCGCATTACGGAATAAGGAATTCCAGTTTTTTTGAGAAAATGGTCTTATTTTTGGGTTATTCGTGTATATCTTTGCCATGGTTAGACCGATTTTGTTATAACTTTGCAATCTGATGCTCCTCAATAGTTTAAACAATAATGCATTTAAGAATTTTTAAAAACATTTTTTAAAAACAATTAACAAAAATCAAACAAAAAATCAATTTTTTAGTGCTTTTGACTCTTTCAATATTTTCTCGTACATCATGTATCTTCAATGTGGGGTTACACACAATATTTAACCAAAAGAGCAAGTTCGTGCGATCAAGTCGGGCATATTTTTTATTATTTCTTGGACATAACATTTTTAAGATTTAATAATGGAATAATATACGATCGCACAGCGAACGAAAACTGTCGAATTATTTTTCTTAAAAAAAAGCCGGTATAATTTACACATTTTCTGGTGTTCAAAATGTTTCAACAGCTGCGACAATTAGTTCTGTGGTGAGCAAATTTTAGAGATATGGGAACTTTAGAGATGTGGGAAGTACGGGAAGAACTCGTTATAGACCATCGACCGGAAACATCGAGGTTGTTCGTGAAAGTTTTGCAACTAGTCCTGAATTATTGACATGATGATGTTCAACATTGATGATGTTCAACAGTCAGACTGTAAAATTTACGACAGATGCTATTATTTTTACAATATGGTTGTGGAATCTACTCAGTTATTTGCAGTAGAATGTACAACGCATTTGTTTGGGTGTATATGGTAAATATAAGTCTCACTGAAAAGTTCAAATTAAGTCCAAATTTATTTGAATTGTTGACGAAATAGTCGAAAACAGATTACCTAATCAAAAATTCTAATTAAATTTCTGCAATGTAGGCTCCGGGATATTTGCACTACCCCATATGTGGGATATTCGCAAAACAAGTAGTATACGATCTGAAAGGTCTTAGTGACCCATAAAAAGTCAACTAGTTTCAGTTATTAGCCAGCCATACAAAAATGTTGATCAACGGTAAAAGTTTTGCAAAGTCATTAGAGATTTTTAGCACTTCATTTGTGGGATATTCGCAAAATAAGTTTACGATCTAAAAGGTCTTTGCGACTCCATAAATAGTCAATTAGTTTCAAGAAATTGGTCAGCCACAGTTCTTTTTTATGAATTCTTAAACATTTTTTCAAAGCCGCAGTAAGGATTTTTAACACTTCCTTTGTGGGATATTCGCAAAGTAAGTATACGATCTAAAAGGTCTTTGCGACTCCATAAATAGTCAATTAGTTTCAGGAAATTGGTCAGCCACCTCTTAAATGATCAACTAGTTTCAGGCAATTGGTGAGCCGCAGTTTTTTTATGAATTCTTAAACATTTTTTCAAAGACACAGAAAAGATTTTTAACACTTCACTTGTGGGATATTCGCGAAAAAAGTATACCATCTGAGAGGTCCTAGTGACCCCATGCAAAGTCAACTGGTTTCAGTAGTTAATCAGTCACAAAAAAATTTTTGATTAACGGTTAAAATTTTTTAAGATCGCCGGCGATTTTTAGCACTTCATTTCTGGGATATTCGCAAAATAAGTATACGATTTGAAAGGTCTTTGTGAGCCCATAAATATTCAATTAGTTTCTGGACATTGGCCAGCCACAGTTTTTTTTTTATGAACTCTTAAAGATTTATTCAAAGTCCCAGCGTAGATTTTAAGCACCTCATTTGTGGGATATTCGCGAAAAAAGGATACTAACTGAAAGGTCTTAATTTTTCAAAGTCATAATGTATACAACCTACAAAAAATTTTAAGTTCTAAAAAGAAATCCTATGGCTCACCAGTTTCTGAAACTATAGTTTTTTTCCGAATATCTCACATATAGAGTGCTCAATGCTCATACATCCCGTAGCCTGCTTATCTTTTACTTTTAAACTATAAAGTGATCAGTCAATAGGATATCTATCTATCTATCTCTGACCAGTGAATAGCTCTTAGGGCTTTTGCCTTGTTATAAGTTCGAGTTTGGTAAATCATATTATGTAGAAAGAAAAATTGTGTATCTACAAAAGTCAATAGAACAAAATTAAATGTTTCTTTAAAAAAAAAAAAAAATATTAAGTAGTAAGGTAAACCAAGTTTAAAAAAAATTGATTTAGAAGTTAAGACTATAACAGGAGGAGGTTCAGACACATGCACAGGCAGACATAATGCGGGCCCCCTTATAAACTCGGTCCTATATCCGGAATTGATAACTCATTAAAGCTTATTAAATTCCTCCAAACACAGCATACAAAGCGAAGATTGGTTACTCGAAAGAACGTCACTATAGAAATTAGAAAAATGACTTTCATATGACATTTAGATATATACGAAAAAAGGTACAGTTTCTATATACCTATACCGCCCCACTACCTGAACAACATTGTATCTTTAACTACCGCATCCCAAAGATACACAGCGAGAGATAGATGACTGTGCGGCCGTCATCATCGTGGTATCTTAACTGTAAACAGTGGGAATGTAAATATTTGCAATAGTCCCCGTGTACCAACAGTACCTTTATACGATATACCTATATCTAACCTAACTATACATCATCGTCCGTCGACGTTTTCTTGTTTGTTGGCTAAATGTCCAAATAAAGCGGAGACAGCCTCGAAGAAATTGGACAAATAAAGGAGAAATGATATCAACTAACATTAAGGAGTGGGATGTGTGGAATGAAGATAAAATTGTATCTGAAATTGACATGATTAACACCTGTTAAGGTGTGTACAATATACTATGGCTTCTTCGATACGGTAGATTTTCAGTATAGGAGATAGCAGCTATACCTATATGTTTATATATAAATAGCTATCTTTGGTAAATAACTGTTTATGTTTAAATTAAGGCAAAGCTTTAAAGGTGCGAGCTAATTTTTTATTTTTTTTTTTCATATTGTATCTTTCTCTCCTGCTAAATACCAAACCAAACGTTAAGATTCATTTATATCTTTTAGATATTTATAAGTATCACCGGCCACCACCGCGTCGTCGTTCCGTTGTTGTTTTGTTGCTGCTGCTGTAACTTTTGTGGAATCAAGCCTTTGAAACTAAAGATATGGATAAATACATTTCCTTAATGAAGCCCCAGTTGCATTTTGACCTAATTTTTCACATCTTTTGTTGTTGTTGTTGTGGTTTTACTTTTTTCACTTTGTATTTATTATAATTATAATTTTGTTGTTGTTATGAATGGATGATTATGGAATGGATTGAAATGGAATGAAATAAAATGGAATGAAGAGCAAAAACAAGACGCTAAAATTGTAAACGAGGTCATAGTCTGGTGGTCATGGTGTGTGTTCAATTTTTTATAAAGAGATATGGATGACTTTCATTTGAGTAAAGCATAGAGCGCGTTTTTCAAGTTGTTTATCTATAAAAAAAAATGATCAAAAAAAAACATTTTTTTTAATTATTATTTTTTATATCGGTACATATATATTTTCATTGCTATTATGCTTTTGGCTCTAACTTTAATTGGAGCAAATAAATCAACTTTAAGGTTGGTTTATACTTGAAAAAATATAAAAAAAAAAACTAATCTTGATTTTTTCTTTTTCTCTTTTTAGGTAAACATATATTTTTTTGGTTTATTATATTGGTGAAGTCGTGCACTTTACCTACTGAATGAAAAGTAAGTACCTACCTAGAATTATTCGAGATTTTATCTTTAAAAAAATTATAGATACCCAGTATGTATGTATGTTCGTATATGTTAAAGAGAATTATTAAGTGCATCTTAATTAACAGATAGGTGCTGAAAAGTATGGGTAGGTACCTACTTTTGTTTGACCTTAAAATAAATGAATGTACGTACATATGTATATGGTATATTTATTTGGGGAAATAAGACTTTAGGCTTTAGAGCGTATCTGACCACCATCACCGGAAGTAATGTGATTATAAAATGTGTTATTCGATCAAAACGTTGGTTTTCTTTTTCTCTGACTCTAATGCTAAAGTTTGCTAACAGGAGTTTCGCACGCCAGATTATATAGTTTCTAGGTGCGGTCTTTCAGGTTAGAGAATTACATACATTATTGCAGTTTGCTCGTCTCAAACTATTGAACTTCAGTAACACCCAGTACACCCAGTTTGTGGTCCATTTTTAGTAATAAAGGGATCAGCCGAGTTTCGAAGTTGACTCACCAAACTTCGTGAAGTAACTATGGACAGGGCCGGCCCCAGTGAAACTTGAGCCCTGTGCAAGATTTGTTGAAAGCTCCCCTTTTTTATATTTGATACATATGTACATGCATACACTGATACACATGCATAAGACTTTTCCACATTACCCAGGAGGTAGACTTTCAATGCCTAGGTCTAGTGGGAACTTTAGTTTTACGATATTTTTCTCCTTAAATGCAACAATGAAAGTGAAGTTAGTTAGTGGGCAAGAAATAACTTAGCACAGTTGTGATGGATGTTATTTTCGGATTATTTGAACAAGTTTTGTGGTTAAAATGCAAATGGCAGTACATATCTGTTTGGGAAAGTTCAGATTACATTTACTTGCTGGTGGTAATGCGCCTCCAGAATTTTGAGCCCTGTGTATTTGCACATCTTGCACATATGGTTAGTCCGGCCCTGACTATGGAATTTAACTCTGATGCTTTTATCTTGAATTAATCGTTTGCATAACATTAGGACGATATTGCAATAAATCTGGCCCAGTAGCGAAATTTCAACTAACTCACTCTTAATATACCAACTCTTACCTTTTTTAAAGTATTTAAATGTTGAAATTGAATGAAACAAACTGTGTGTTAGGTATAAATAAAATTCTTTCTTATACGAAAGGTCCATGTATGCCATTATGTATGGAATATGACTTCCTTCAAATGCCCGCCTCGGCTTGTTACGGTGGCACGAATCCTAGTGGTCCACTCGTCTCATAGTTCCGGCTAAATTTGAGCGATTGCCTGTCTTATGTTCACCTTAAGAACATCGGTCGATTGGGGCTTATTCGCATAGACCTCCGATTTCAGGAAACCCTACGAGGAAAAGTCTAACGGGGTTGAATCACACGATCTTGGTGGCCAATTCACGTCACCTCCGCGAGAGTTAGCTTAACCCTCAAATCGTTCATGCACAGAATGTCCATTTTGGCGTTTATTGTGTGGCACGAAGCCACGTTGAAACCACATGTCGTTCACATGCTTGTTATCAAATTTGTGCTCAAATAAATTGTTTTTCATCAATCGGTAGCGTTCTCCATTGATATGGCGATGGCAATACCGTCGTCGTTTTGAAGGAAGTCCGGACTCTCAAGAACATCTGCGAAGTTCAAGTTTTAGGTAGATCTTGCCTTTCGTTGACGCAAGATCATTGGCTTATTGTTCACTGAATTGGTCGGCTCAAATTTGGCCATCACACTTTGGATAATCGACTTAGAATAGGACAACAATGTAAACCGTAAAATAGGTGCAACGCACGTATCATTGCCCCAAAAGATTTTGATAACTGGACCGGGTGTTCAATCGTGTAACTTGCCATGGTGATTTGGCATCAGTAACTGAATAATAAACAACAGATTTGACAGATGGCATCAAAACAACATAGCCGCCACATGAGCAAGCGCCTCTACCTGTCTCCCTTGCGTACGCCCTTGAATTCAAGTAGTCCTTAGGCAAGCATTTTTTACTTTTGCTCTTCAAACTGCTAAAAATAATTGCATTATTACAGACTTCAAAATTGACTTGGACATAAATGTTTTGAGTAAGTACACTTATAGAAAATAATTCATTGAATTCGAAAAGAGCAGTTATTTGTCTAGTATTTGAAAGAATGAAATATACTAAAGTATAATAAGAGGATTTATGCAAAGTCGTAAAACACTTCATAAGTTTATCTTTTGGTAAATGAACTATCAAATTTTGTATGGGAAATGGTTTACGCAAATTGGATACAATTATCTAAGGATTTTGCTACGGAAACTTATAAAAATTTAGTTGGATAAACTTATACAAACGTCATTGTGACGTCAAGTCAAGTCAAGTATCTTAAATTCTCAGCCATAACTATGGTTAGTAATAGATCTTCTAAAATTGCATCCTTTTTTTTCTTTCTGTTTATCTATTGTTAAAAGTTAGAACGATTTTACTTTTGTAACAGAAAATGCACAAACCATCATTTTTTCCGAATAGTTCCAAAATGAGTAAATCATTAAAGGCAATTTGTTCATATAATTGCACTAATTTCTGTTTCTTGCTTATTTTTGGCATTTTAAATTTTTTGCAGGAAATAATTTGCATTCACAAAAAAGTTCCCACTTAATAAGCCCGGAGTAGTGTTGCAAGATGGGTTTAACTGTGTGAGAAAAAAACCTTCAAATAAAGATAGTTTTTACGGTGAAATTGAAAATAAAAGGGAAGTTATAACTAAAAATAGACCAATATTTTTTAGGAAAAATATCAATAAATCAATCAATTAAAATAAAATAAAACTCCTCTATTATATTTTTCTATTTTTAATAATAACTTTCTAAATTCAGGGATCGAATTACCACATCAGTTATCGAGTAATACGTGACTGAATTATGTGAATTTGGCATTACCGCTCACGTTATGGAGTCATTCCCATTGGTTTAACTCGTTCAGTCGATTACTGATGGGACTCACTCGATCAGTCACTGATGCGGTAATTTGGGCCCAGGTCTAAAAAAGCAGCGTCAGGCAATAACGCCCAAATCGATTTGGAAATATCGCCCGAAAAAATTCTGAACAATTGTTGTTGTTTTTTTTTCTCAATTTGGGCGTTATTTCCATTTTTTTTTAAATTTGGATTAAAAGAAAAAACGCCCAAAATAAAATTTTAAAAGTTAAATGTTAAATAACGCCGAAATACTATGAAAAAACGCCCAAATCAAAATCTTGCTAATAATTGTACTGAAACAATTCCGTTTTAAATCAAATCAACTTTATTTGACTTTAATAAAATGAACAGTGAGGTATGTATGGGGGGGGCATGCTGCCCCCTGAAACCCCTTTGCTTGGGCACACTATAGGATTTGGGGTAGGCTAGGTGTATGCAAAGTTTATTTAAATCCAGATTCTTTAAATGCAAAAGAGACTTTGCATACACCCCGCCTAGCACCAACCCCACTTTGGAAATATCGCCAAAAATTTAGGAAAGAACGCCCAAATTAAAAAAAAGTTTGGAAATATCGCTCAAAATTGAAGAAATAACGCCCAAATGTTACAACAACAATTTATATTGAAGTCATTTGGGCGATAGTTCCAATTTTTTTTTTTTGGGCGATACAAACAAAATTTGGGCGATATTTGCAAATCGATTTGGGCGTTATATAATTGGGCGTCATTGCCTAGCGCCTAAAAAAGCAATGTAAAATAAATAAAGGTGGGAGTGCGGATTCTTTGGTATCTTTCCTTTTAATTATAAAGGGTCCGCCATCTAACGTTTTTTTTTCAACTAGTGCTTATTTCGTGAATGGTAACACTTAGCTCATGTCTGATTTGACAGATTGTTAGTTTTATCCTTCCGCTGAACGAATATGGTTGTGTATACGCTTCGCTAAGTGGGCCTGCGATCGACTTAGAGAAGATGCCGATTTTTCCAAAAAAAATCATATCTTTTCAGATGAAGCTCATTTTGATCTTGGCGGGTAGTAAACAAGCAAAATTGTCGCATTTGGGGCACAGAAAACCCGCACGCATATATTGAAAAGCCGATACACCCAAAACGAGTCACTGTTTGGTGCAGAGGCATAATTGGGCCATTTTTCGAAAATGAGCAAGGAGTGGCCATTACAGTCAATGGCGATCGTTATCGGGCCATGTTGTACGAATTTTTGTTCACAAAAATTGAAGAGGAGGATATTGGCAACATTTGGTTTCAACAGGACGGCGCTACGTGCCACACAGCCGAAGCTACACTCGATGTTTTGCGCCATTTTCAAAAAAAAAAAGTTATTTGGCGGACCCTTCACATAATCACATATATGTTTAATGTTTGTATGTACCTCCAGCTACATAAGCTATATAGTCCACAGTTGTAATATTAAAAAATATTTGATGTTCATTTTTATGGCTAAATTTAATTTACATCCACCTGAAACCGCCAATGGCAGTATTTAAAAATGTCATTTATTTAAAATTAGCTCGTTTTAATGAACTACCTACCTACTCTTCGCGCATTATGCATGATTCAAATAATTTTTAATAAATATTCAGGATGACTTTTTTTTTTGTGTCAACAATTTATCCCGCCAATCAATCAGAACATCAATAAACCCAAAGTGCTTGTGAAAGATATAGCAAGCTGTATTTATAGAGTACCTATAGGTGGTAGAATGGTGGGTGGTTATTGGTGAACCCATATATTATACATAATGCACACTTCATTAATTAGCTTCATAATTATATTAACACTCCTCCTTCTCTGTGACGTAGTTTTACATACATATATTAATATATCACTCGTTAAACTATGACGTTTATTATAACATATGAACAGGGTGGGTCAGATAGAAGTTGCTTTTTAAAAATGCAATAAAATGAACAAAATTAAATTTGTGGCCATTTATTTTGGCTATATTAGTAAGAGCAAACATTCCCATTCATTATAGAACACAATCTCGTTCAAGTGGCTGCCTCGGCTGGCTTCGCAGTCGCAGTATCTCATTCTGTCACTCCTATATTTTCCAAGACCTTGTTGATGGTTTCGGCCTGTAGCTCACGGATTTCTTGGATGATATTTGCCTTAAGTGCTTGAATTATTTCCAGATTGTTGGCATAACATCGGTCCTTCACGGTTCCCTACAAAAAATAAGTCCAAAAGGGTCAAATCGCAGCCCCGAGGCGGCCAATTGACATCGCCAAGACATCAGCTGATAACACGATTTGGGAATTTTCTGCGCAAAAGATCGAATGTGGCATGGGCTGTATCACGTCATCCTGCATAAACCAGAGGTCGTCCAAATCCATGTCTTTAATTTCAGTAAATAAAAGTCGCTTAACATAGCTTTTTAACGCCCACCGTTGACCGAAACGTTGTTCCCAGCCTCATTTTCGAAAAAAAAATGGTCCAATGATGCCACCACTTCACAATCCGCACCAAACTGTCACTCTCTGTGGATGCATTGGCTTCTCGACGATGACATGCGGGTTTTCCGAGCCCCAGATGCGGTAATTTTTATTGCATAAACTTGCGTACAGCAGCGGCGGTGGATGCTTCATTTCGGCCAAAACTTCTTTTCAAAAAACGCACTGTTTGAGCTACACAGCACTCACTTTGGCAATAAGTTTTCAATATTTCCCAACGTTGTTTAAGCGTAAAGCGACTCATTTTATTCCGCGGAGGTATGATCCTGACTTTCTGTAAAGATTTCGAGCGGGAAATAGCTGTCAGTGTCAAAATAACCAATGATTTAAAAAGAAACCACTAGATGGCCCTCCCGTTATATCAAAAACCTTGAAACGTAAAAAACATATATTTAATTGTATCCTCAATTTGTGTACAAAAATATAAACACACTATATTGACACACCCTCCTGCACTTATTTAAGAAATTATATTTACCCCAGCTATTAGACTAATTACAATCATTTTCATTCATTTAATTTATAGCAAAATTGAATTTTAATTAATCTATAATTAGTTTTGCTAAAATATATGTAGAAGTTGAGCCAGGTAGGATATGGTTGGTTTATATGTAGTATGTAAAGGCTTTTCCAATAAGAGGTGTTATTTTGATATTCAAAGAAAAATGGCATTTTTTTTAGATAAATGATCGGATGTTTATTTCATTATAAAGAGGAAGGTATGCCGTTAATAATGGAACACAACATCAGCCAAATGGCCGCCACGACCACGCTAACAGGACCATATCCTTTTCATGAAATTTTCCATAACCAAATCGCAAAGTGGCTGCCCTATGTCCTCGATAGCCTCACGAATTCCATCTTTGAGGTCTTGAATCGACGCTGGGCTGTTGGCGTAGACCTTATCTTTCACGTGGCCCCAAAGGAAGAAGTCGCAAGGTGTTAAATCACAAGACCTCGGTGGCCAATTGTGATCACCTCTTCGAGAGATAACACGGTCCGGAAACTTTTCCCGTAAAAGATCGATGGTTTCATTGCTTGTGTGGCACGTAGCGCCGTTTTGTTGAAAGTAAACGTTGTCCAGATCAATACCATCCAATTCCGGCCATAAAAAATCATTAATCATCTCTCGATAGCGCAATCCATTGACCGTAACTGTTGCTCCAGCCTCATTTTCGAAAAAGTAAGGTCCAATGACCCCGCCGGACCATAAACCGCACCAAACAGTCACGCGTTGAGGATGGAGAGGCTTTTCAACAATAACTCTTGGGTTTTCCGAGCCCCAGATGCGACAGTTTTGCTTGTTGACGTAGCCTCCGAGGTGGAAATGGGCCTCATCAGTCAAGATGATTTTTCGATGAAATTCCGGATCATTTTCATGCATTTCAAGGACCCAATCAGCAAAGACACGACGTTGTTGATGATCAGCCAGCTTGAGTTCTTGTGTTAACTGATCTTTATAAGCCTTAAGACCCAAGTCTTTATGCAAAATGCGGTGTAATGACGTTTGTGGAATGCCTAATTCCAAAGAACGACGAGGAATGGACAAACCTGGGTTTTCTTCAACACTTTGGGCTACAACAGCAATATTCTCAGTTGTTCTTGAGCGTCGTGCACGGGTTTTATTCTTCACATCACTAACTTGTCCCAACAGCTCGAATTTGTCCACCAATTTCTGTATTGCGGTCCGACAAGGTGCTTCACGACGACCCAAAAATGTTTTAGTTTTACGAACCGTCTCTGCCAAATTTTCACCATTTTTATAGTGAATTTTAATAATTTCAATGCGTTGTTGAAGCGTGTATCGTTCCATTTTTACTAGCGTAGTTTCTACTTGTCAAATGTCAAAAAATGACAGCTTCAAAAGTGACAGCTACCGAAATAGCGGGCTATTCAAAATAACACCTCTTATTGGAAAACCCTTTATATAGGACATATTTATAAAATAAGTACACCCTAACCTATCATAAAGGGTGTTTTTTTTTGTAGACGTGTAGTTTTCAATCTGGCAATACTTTTTTCGGAGTTAGTCTTTTTGACGGCTGTCACTTGATTAATGCTCAGTTTGGTTTGAGACGATTGGAGGCGACGCCTTGGAAGAGAATAATCGGTTCGTTATTGCTGACATACGGCCCCAATTGCTGCAAAAAGTGGTCGAAAATTTTTAAAATTAACAAATCAAATTTCGAAAGAGAGTAACCTAAGCCTCAACTTGAACACCAACCATTCACGAAAAAAAAAAAATACCAAAAGCAGGGAAATATTATACATTTCTTTAAGATACAAAAACCAAAACCACACCACGACCATCACAAGCTAATTCTTTTTTGAATTTCATTAATCTGATGATTTGTATTTTTGGCGGCACGGCACGTTTTGTAATTTTCAATGTCAACAGGGATATTGCCAGAGATTTAGATAATCTTCAATTCCAAGTGCACATTTACACTTGTTTGTTTGTTATAAGAGAGTTCATTTAATTTTTTTTTTTTTTTGTTTAAGGTTATCTTTTTTTTGTGATCATCTGTTAACCATTTTGGGTACGTTTTGGTTGTTGGTTGCGCGATATCCGTAGCCATTCGTTGTATAGTGTAGTATGGATACACATATACAAATGAATGTCTGTCTTGGTAATAGCTTGCCTCTTAACCTTGGTGGAACTTTGCATACGGTTAGCATGCGGTTTGTATGGCAAAGTGCCATGGCAATGAGCTGGAAATGAAAGTAATTTAGTCTTGTGGTTCAACATTAAATGCGCGAACTGTTTTATTTTTATTTTTATCTTGATCTTTTTTTTTGTATGTATTTAATTTAATTTAATTTTTTTTTTTTAATTTTTTTTGTTAAATAATTTTGATTTGTATCTTTTGATGTTAACACTGTTGCGACACGCATTCAAGTGCCATACCGGGAGAGACATCTTATTTAGCTGACATTTTTAATTGCAATTTATGTCTCTTTGAAGAATTTGTTGCTTAGCGCAATTATTGCTTTGCTTTGGGGTCGTGAGATATTTTTGAGGTAAAATATTGTGCTTTTGTTTTTGCAAGTTGTGTGAATTTAAAAGCATCTCAATTACTTTTCCGGAAGACTTTTTATTAAAAAGCGATTTTTTTAATTTATTAGAAGTTTTCCCAATAACGGCATTTTAACAATAAACATCGATTGAATGATAATCACTTTGAACGTTCGATGGTTGTTTAATTATGGCTGTTGTTCATTATGGCTGTGAACGCACTCGCGATTTCAATCGCACGAGTATTCATTCGCAAAAACTAGAACACATTTGTTTAAATGAGTGCACATAAATCCAAAAAAATCATAATATAGAATACGACAAAAAATCGAAAGATGCCTTCTTGACCCAGGGGCCTATTTTTCAATACGAGATCATCCTAGTTTCTGGGTTAAGGTCGAGTTAACTATAGATACTGAAACAAATTTTGAACTTCTCCTAAGTGGTCTTTTAGGTTTTGTTTATAAATATTTACTTCGAAAAGACGACGTTTCAAACGTGGTTACGTTCTTCTTCAGTTCTCTAAAATATAAACTTTATAGCCCACTTCGAAAAAGTTCGAAATTTGTATAAAAAAGGTCACAACAAATGAAATATTATCAATTTAAATCTCGTGTTAACTCACTAATTTTGATGCCTTAACCCTGGATTAACTAAGGATATATTTTAGACACATGCTGAAAAATATAAATCAATTATAAAAATGAATAATTTATTTATATTCAAGATCAACCAACTCTATAGTTGCGAAAACATAGTTAACTTACTTAGTATTAAAAACTGGACCTTAGAGACTGTGATTTATATTTTCAAATCCATTGCTGGGACTGGGAGTACGACTTAGACTTGGAGCACTAAATTAAATCATCTTAAGATACTTAATTTCTTACTTAGGGCGGTACTTTTCACTCCGGAGTAGACTTGGCTCTCAACCAACAAACTTTTCCAACCAACTCGGTCTTAAGTTAGCTGACACCATTTCACACGTGAAATGGATTCAGTTTCACATTCTCTTGCATGTTCTACCTGAGTTGCTTTCTTACTCTAAAGTGCAGTTTGTCTTTTGGGAGCAGATTTGAAGAAAATCCCGAACGGAACTTTGATTTCAATCCGCTCTGCATTTGACTTAGTTACATCAATCGTCAAAATTGAACTTTTTTTGGCAAATTCCGAAAGTATTGGTTTGATTCCCAGCCTCGTCCACCTAAAAAAAAATAGGCTACTCCTTGTTGCGAGGAATTGAAAATCTTCCAGGAGAATCTCTTTGTCATGAATGGGTGCGTCTCACCTTAACCGCGTTCGGTTTTGGCAGAAAATTGAAGGTCCCTTCCATTCCTGCAAGTAAACAACACGCACACACGGTTGGCTAAGAGTTGCAAGTTCCTATAAGACCTGGCTTTCCACGAGCTGTTGTGTCACCAAATTTAATTTTAATATCAATGAATGTTCATCTCTCAAAACAAATTCCTACTTCGCTATTAAAAGAGTTCCGTACATCAGGATACAGCAGGGCTGGATTAACGTGGGCATGACAAAGCTTTGCCTTAGATAAAATAGTTGGCTTTCCATATTCTCCGATCACTCTCCGGCATTCAGATCAAGCGGTCTGAAATCGGCAATGACCTAATCACCTAAGCCTATAATATTCGAAAATCTCCTTGACTGAAATATTGTTGTCCATTCGCTCGATATGGCCGAGCTATTGTAGTCGACATGCATTACGTTCTTGTACAACATATGCATATTGGTAAGAACAGGTCATATAGAGTTCATGGTTTTGTATCTTACCCTCTATTCGACCTCCTCCCACACACGAAAAAATATCCGTCCCCAAAAGGTTTTTCTAAAGAGGTCAGTATCAGCTTTCTCTGCTTATTTCCCAACACTCGGGCGCCGTTAAGCATGGCAGGCAGGATAAATTTAGTAACTCCACTGAACTTACAACAAATTAGCAATTCAAAATAAAATATAAGCTAACAACAGTTATTAGAAAAAGCACAAAATAGAGAGAGCGATAACTCTGATTTTTTTTCCAACCGCATCAACAATTTTGTCAACTTCCATCCGTCTCCATATATAACAGACTTTTTGCTCTCCTTCATACATCTATACTTGAAAATCAGTCCAACTTCTGACATCTACAGGCTACAGCGATGATATAAAAATATCAACCGTTAAATGGCTTTAATTACCTGTCTATCTGAAGACTATATATAATACCGACAAGCACTTTCGCTTTTTTCCAATAGCCATCACGCAGAGAGGTCTCACACCTACATCGGAACTCTCCGCGGTATATATACATACATATAACATTTAAGAGATTGCTGATTCACTGATGGAATTTAACATTTAAAAATCAACTCGTATCAAAATGAAATGCAGATAGAAAAAGAATACAAATTTAATATGCTCGGATTTTTAGTCCGATATGCAAATTACGAACACTCATACTCGCTCTCCAATACAATATTCAGCTTCTCTTGCCTTTCTATTATATTCCCTTGGCTACCAAAATGGTCGTGTGATGGTGTGTGGTGTGCTGGTTCAGTCCTCGACCGCAATAAATTGCATAGAGCTTATTGCCTTATTCGAACATAGACTACGGATCCAGCTTCACGACAGCAGCTCGCTTTAAGTGCAGCACCAGCATAACAACAACAAAAAGAACTTACCAGCAAACAGTGTGTGTATCCCACTTGATATCGATGGCTCATATAATATCTACAAAAAGGAAAAAAAAAAATTATAAAACCGATAAACTTTGTTTTTTTTTTCAACATCAGCCGCCTGAGTGACCTTTTAATGTTCCATTGCAGCGTGGCATCGCCGTCCGTGGTCGTCGTTGGTGAAATCTGCTCCCGCGACCACACCACCGCAGACAACAAAACCCCAAAGAACAAAGTTCCGAACCGAAGCCATATCCAAAGAGACCCAGGCAAATAGCGTGTCGTACCACGCCATCACCACTCCGCTCCAATTTTGTGCCTAACATGGCCAACCTACAGCTACAGCCCTGCGTTGAGCGCTTTTAATGCGCATTAACTCCGGTAAATTTCACAATATCCACTTAAAGAGGTATTAGTCGGGCTCCCAACCACCGATGATTCCCAGGAATGGCATCGGATACGACGACGACGGTTCGGCTGCCAACTCGCCCAACACCTAACGCCCAACATACTGCCATCTCCGGCAAACGATGGACAAAGCGAGGTCTTAATTGGCAATTGATTAAGCATATACGTTAATGTAGGTGTGATAAGTTGGGTATCGAGACTCATGAGCTTGTAGCTATAAATTCACGAACGAACGTTCAAAACCAATCGATCGGGACTTAAGTCGCAATTAATTGCCAACAACACACATATCGTAAATAGCGTTGAGGAAGGACGAAAAAAAAATGGCCACATATTTAATGGCAGCCTTGGATGTGGTCTGGTCTGTCATATGGCAAGCGCATGTGATTAAGTTTAAAATTAAAAAAAAAAAAATAACATTAAAATCAAAGCACTTGAAAACTTGAACTCGCTCGCCGGTCACTCGCGACTTATGAGCTTTTAAATTATTATGCTTTTGTGGTTGCTTGTAGGTACTTTATTGTGTGGCATGAAAATTGTCAAAAGAAACTTATTTGGCAACTCTGTGGGTTTTGTGGTATAAAACAAAAAAAAAAAACTTTGTCTGTATATGTATTGGTGCTATAGAAAGGGAATTGCCAGATAATATACATTTGCGGGGGATACTGGAGCTCGGTTGCACGCCACGCATAAAACATTTTATGACGATTATTAAACGCTCTGAAAATTATTGTACGGGAAATGAATTCTTTGTCGCTATATCTCTACATTGATAGAACTGAGAAAGAACCATGGGCAAAATTGTATGGACTCTGGGCCCCTTTTCAATATTATATTTAATAGTGATGAAACTTTTGTCACATAAAACCTTATGGAGAGTACCTGCTTTATTTTATTTTATTTTATTTGATTTTATTTTATTTTATTTTATTTGATTTTATTTATTTGATTTAATTTTATTTTATTTTATTTTATTTTATTTTATTTTATTTTATTTTATTTTATTTTATTTTATTTTATTTTATTTTATTTTATTTTATTTTATTTTATTTATATTATTTGATTTGATTTGATTTGATTTTATTTTATTTTATTATATTTTATTTTATTTTATTTTATTTTATTTTATTTTATTTTATTTTATTTTATTTTATTTTATTTTATTTTATTTTATTTTATTTTATTTTATTTTATTTTATTTTATTTTATTTGATTTTACTTTATTTTATTTTATTTTATTTTATTTTATTTGATTTAACTTTATTTTATTTTATTTTATTTTATTTTATTTTATTTTATTTTATTTTATTTTATTTTATTTTATTTTATTTTATTTTATTTTATTTTATTTTATTTTATTTTATTTAATTTTATTTAATTTTACTATATGGCAGCTTAATTAAAAATTAAGTTCTAAATTCGCTTTTAGTATTCACTACGTCTATTAATTCTTGATTGAATACGAAAGAAAAGAGAATTCAAATTGTGAAAAAATCGGTATTCAATTTTTTTGTGTTTTTTACTATTTTTGAGTTTGAAAGTAATTTTTTCGAAAACAATTAATAGAAATAAGTTGATTTAAAAATACGTAAACGAAGTAGTGTTGAAATTTTTTTTTAAATAATTTGTTTTCCATTTTAAAATACGCCAAAACATCATTTTCGCGATTGATTTCAATTTAGCTGCAATGAAATACAGAACTTTCAATAAGCTTTCGTATGACATAAGTTTTGTCCTTTAGCCCAAAAGTCTTAAAGTATGGAGCATTCGAAGTCCCATAGAAAATTCGTTCAATATTTAAAGATTTCTTCAATGTGATCTTATTATTATATCTAATTATGACCCACAGCATTTTACTAACGTCAGAAGCTGCCGAAGATTTTAAATATTGTTGATGTGTTTGAGGCATTATTTTCGTTAAAAGAGTGGACACCGCATACTGTCAGGAGCGAGAGATTTTGAAGTCTATAAAATGGACATTTGATTTATTTGTAGTTTTTCATGGATGGTAAAAATCATTGATTTGGATTTTTGGTGAAAAATTTAGGATTTACTGTTAAGCACAAAAAGTTACAGGTTTATAGTCCTAACAGAAAAAAATTCTGATTATAGTCATCCGACAAAAATTAAATATTATTGACGCAGAATCATAATTCCATGGACAAAAAATCACAATTGTCTTCCACAGATTAGTACTATGGACTTGGGGAGTGATGACTAATTAGAACTTTATTTAGGAATAGTTGAAACAGGGCCTAAAATTTTGTGTTTATGAAGTTTATGTTTAGGAGCTCTTCACGAACAGCTGTACATTCTGATGGAGACATTTTTCAATCTCATAAAAACATTAAAAAGCAAAGCTATAGCTGAGACATCACACCACCGTCGCGCCCGTCAGTCTATGCGTCCGTGTGAGCCCTTGCGTCTGTTATTTGAGCTAGAGCCTGAATGGGTGGACCGATTTACTTCAAATTTTTTACAAAACATTTTTATGTGTGTAATTCTCTAGAGGGCGAATTCCAATTTTTGTTTTACCTCTGCTAGAAAAGGTGCTGCCATATAAATTTAGTTTTTTTTTTTTTAATTTTCTCGAAAACGGCTCAAACGATTTTTATTAAAGTTCGTACCTGTTATAGTCAAGAAAGTTTTAAGAAAACTGCGTTTGAAATTTTTGGCAAAAAATTCACATAGTGGAAATAGGCATTCCACGGTTTTTTTTTTTTTGAAAAATAAAGTCTTATTTTTAGGTACTTCAGCTCCATCTTTTTAATAGTTAAACTGATTTTGTTATAGTTTTGCAGCTTGATGTCTTATAAAAAGCTAGAGCGTGTAGGTAACGTTGAGACAAGACCGAAAAGAGGTCTTTCTCCCCATCTTTTAGCTAGGAGGAGTCATTTTTTTTGTCAAATAAAGTTGTTATAAGGAACAATTTTTAAAAAAATATTTTAAATTAAACTCTAAATTTTATTCAAGCTTATTTTTTTCCAAAATCTTACGTTATTATGTAGTATGTTGGTTTTTAATATTCAATTGTCCTATTAAATTTTATTCAAACACCAAAAATCAGATGCTAAAATCTTTTCTAGTTCTTTAGAAATTTGAAAACAACAGAAATAAAATTACTTTAATTTGACTTCAATCCGTAGTTAAGTGGATTTAGTTATTTTCAATTTTCTAAAAACGTACAATAGATTAAAGCACCTGGTTTTCTGTTTTCGACTAAAAATTAAAAAAAACATTGAATGTTGAAAACAAAAATTATACTTAATTACGTAAAATTTCGAAAAAAATAAGTTTGAAAATTTATTTTCTTTTTTAATTCTGAGTTTGAAAATTTATTTTTCAAAAACTGTTCACTAAAAAAACTTTATTTAAAAACGAAAATTAAAGAAGAGATTTCTATCTTTACCATTTCTATCTTTACCATTGTTTTTAATTTTTTTTCTGTTTAAAGTATTTTTTTTAGAAAATTGCCCATACCAGCGCTAAAGGGGGGGGGGGAATAGACCCCACTCAAATACAATTTTTCTCTTGTCTTGACCCAACCCACATGCTCTAGCTTTTTGTCACACCTTATGCGAATAACCTTGTATACCTGGTTTACTTCATAAGTGCAGATGTTTATCGCCATAAACTAAGTGGAATTGTTGTTGTATTTTACATGGAAATTATTTTTTAACCGGGTATACATGCACTAAAAATACACCCATTACTGAACCATTAACATTTGTCTTCACGGTGCAGTGTGTCTGCATTACAGTTGTTAACCTCAAGAGAAATTTCGTGCGATCCAGTCGTGCGTATATTTTTTTAATAGTCCTTGGAGTTCTTATTTTTACCTCCTGCAAGTTTGCCCAAGTATCATACAATCTATGGGTTTCTCCGCAACGTTGTTGATGTTTAATTTTATTTTGTTAGGTACATTTATAAGTTAAAATGGTTAATACGCATTTTCTGTAGAAAATTGACCCTTAATTGAAAAATTGGAATATGGACAAGAAATTGAAACAGGCATAGAAATTGGATACTAACTTTATTTTAACGCGCAGTTACATAGGCTGGTATTTTTTTCTCTTAAAATAAATAAACAAAGTTTCTGCCATTGTTGTTAACAGAGCAATTTCCGTTAACATGGGTTAGGGTACCTACACCAAAAAATGCATCTTCCTTAAATCCCCGAAAAACTATGTCAACATTAAAAATAGGCGCTTAATGTTATACATATATTTTCTAAAAATATATCCAAAAGCCATTTCCTACATTATTATCCTTAACGAATGTCGATTTTGGGGACTTCCGCCTTTTAGGTAGATACTATATGGAAAATCAATAAACGAAAGAGCTGATGCACGAGCCTTAGATGAAATTAAATGATATTTTCATCTTTTTTTTTCTTTCAATTATTCAATGCCAAATATTCAAAGTAAAAATCCCACCAACAAAAAAAAATAAAAGACAATTAAAATCTTCTCAGATTAAATATAAACCCGCTCTCAGTTTAATTTTAAGTATAGGTACTTAACATAAGCAAACCAGTTGCTGCCAGACAGATTGAAATTTCCTCCTAAAATTAGTGAGAAAAAAAGATGAATTTATAGCTAGCTCTCACAAAAAAACTCATCACGGCTGTACGAGAACGAGTACATTATCCAAATTCCACACATATGTACCTACATTCATTTCTCTTCATTCTATCTCTGCACACCACTTCAGTCCATTTGTCTAGCTTTTCATCCGGTCTTTCACGGTGGCTGTCCCTGTATCCTTTAACCGGAAAACTAGATAAAGTGTAATTTATCCAAAAGACGACCAACCCGACCGGCGACGGCGATGAGGGAAACAATTCAGAAAATTAGGGTAATGAGATTTTTTTCACATCTCCGAATATGATTCATGTTTGGGATTTTCGTATTTTATTATTTTTTCTACAAATTTGGGTTACATACTAACAAAAAAAAAAAAAAAAAACAAATACCAAGATGAAAGATTCTCGCAGAAATCTCATAAAGCATTATTATTGCAACAAAAAATAAAATAAATAAATGGCTTCAACGATGATTCCTATAGATAAATATGCTCAGATATTTAACATGAAAAATTATAATGGTTTTATTTATAAATGTACTGTTTATCCGGCACTGCTGGGTTGGAGCCCTCCACCGACCGACACGCAGAGGGTGGGCATACTTTGGTCACCCAGATATTTTTTTTCAATTTGCGCCAAGCCCCTTGATAAACACCCACTTTTAATGTCGAAAAACTGTTATAAACTGTTATAAATTTGCATTTTTCTGGTCTCGTTAATAAAAAATTTTTTTTTTTTAAAACGTGTGGTTTTCAAGAAGAAATAAAACGCATATATTTTAATGTTATGGCCAAGAATTTAGCCTTATTATAAAGATAAGAGATTGCCATTATGTTTTCAAAATGATTTCGGACAAGTGGCCGCTGCGGCTGGCTCGAATAAATTCCATCCGACAGGTCCAATTTTCGACAGCTCCAATTGTTGCGCGCGATGGCGGATGGACTCATTCGGGTCTTCTTCGATACATTGCTCCACAGCAGCAATAGCGTCTTCTTCCACTATAGTAAACATGGTGCAAAACCGATCCATTTCTGCTCGAATTTATGCGATTATGTCGACCAAATATTGGACGCAGCGCGCGCGATGCGTGGCGCGAACCGAACCATTATTTTGGTTATAAATTTGCACAATTTGCAAATGTTGTCCAGGAGTAAGTCTATTAATTGTGAAATGGCAAACCAAAGTGAGCATAAATCAGGTAACAGCTATCAAAAAAACTTACTCTGAAAAAAATATTTCCAGATTGAAAACCACACTTCTAAAAAACACACCCTTTATAAAATAATTTCTGCGAACCGAATGACTTACTATAGGTATCTTCAGTAAAATTATGAACGGCTTTCAAAACCTTCTTGATTTTGTGATGTGTAAGATCTCAGCTCTTTGTCTTAGTCATAGGACTAATTGTATGAAAAGACAAATCATCAAGTACTATCACAAGATCGATTTTCCTTTAAATGTCATAATTAACCATAACTGAAACTTTATTGCTAGTATTGGCACTCTTATGCATAATGCTGAATGCCAAAAATAAAATGTCTTCATTTTTCCCAAAAAGGTTATTCCAAGCTAACTTCTGGCTCACACTGTGTTCTTGGTAAAATGCAGTGTCTGTACGGGCCCGGCACTATTTAAGTGTGCCTCATTGAGGGAGAGCCTCATTAAAAAAAAAAAAACAAAAAAAAACGTGACATTCTTCGACTATCCACCAGAATAATGAATGTCAAACCTACAATAAAGCTGATCGCTCCAAAGAACTCAATTCCAATTATTCACGCGGTTCGAAATCTGAATCGAATATTCAGCGTGAGTATAGGTAGGTATGTATAGTTTGCTTCTTGCATCAATTGCGTGTCAGTGTCATTCTAATCCGAAAACTTTCGAACGCATCAGCTTATGCTTACGACCAACCGACCGACGCGACGATACGCGACGCGACGGCATTAGTGGCACCATTCTGATGAGATTCCACATAATGTTAATTATGTTCAGTGTGTCGCATTTTTCTTTCACTATGCCACCTATTGCCACTACGTTGCGGCTATAGCAGTGATGGGGTATGCATCTCGAAGAGTGGCAAGAATCTAATGTGTGTGCAGTACGGTTGCGATTTATGAGACTAAAATCCGTTTGTCCATTTTGTGAAGCAAAATGTATGTCTAGAATGGCAAATTGGAACGCCATCGCCATCATCACCATTTTGTGCCTTAAAAAGAAGATGCATCGCTGCGGCTAAAAAATAACAAAAAAAAATAACACAACTGAATCGGAAAATGTCTCAATGACGTTTGTATTTATTGTTCAACCGGGAGGCGGGCGGTAGCGGGCTCAGGACGCCCGATGACGACTCAAACGAACGCATATTGTATAGTAGGTATTCTGAAATCCGATACAAATTTCATTTTCATAAATATTCATGAGGCCATTGTTTTATTGGAAAAGCGATGATGTTATTGACTTTTGGAATTGTGGTTTGTATACAGCTAGCGGCGCGGCGCGGCGACGTTGGTATTTTTTTTTTTTGTTATTATTGTATTTTTTTTTTCTTGCTTTTGTATGTATTTTTAGATTTCGAATGAACAATATGGCATCCGTGAGATACTCGTATACAAAAGAGAAACACAATAATTTGTATAAAAGCTGATCGGTTTATGATGGCAGAGATTGGCTTATTTTCTTTTAGGTCCATATATAAAGTTATAGCGTTATTTGCAATCTTAAGGCAATATCTAAAAATGTAATGAATATGTTGTCTGAAGCTAAAGGTTATTGAACTTTTTTATAACAATACATATACATACCTACAACATACTCAATTAACATCTTGAATTCATACGTATGCATAATTGTATATGTATGTACCTTCATAGGTTTCATAGTTTTCTTAAAATTTATTTTTAATTCAAGATTAATTATTCAAATTATTTAGGGTTATGCAGTTACAGGATATACAACAGGGTATACGCCAGGGGTCAACTTGAAGAGTTTGTATTGCTTTTTATAACTTCGTTATAATATAACAACATGACGGTTAGGTAGATACACGTCTGTTTTCCGCAATGAGATAGAAAAGCTATTTTTTTTTTATAATTCAAATCATTAATATAGTTTTAAATTTACCAGTTAGCCTAAGGCAGAGTAAACGGACATTCCAAAGAAGCCTTTCTTAAAAGCATAAAATAATTTAAGGAAAATTTAAAGTATCATCATCATCATCATCGGCTCGACAACCGGGGTCCAGTCCTGGCCTCCTTCAACAAGTCTCTCCACCCATCCCGGTCTCGAGCCGCCGCCATCCAGTTGCGCACCCCAAGGCTCCGGGCGTCCTAGTCTACGCCATCTCTCCAGCGCAAGCATGGTCTACCACGCTGTCGTCTTCCATAGAATGTACCACAAAGAACTTTCCGAGCAGGTTCATCTTCGCTCTGCCCACCGGGGTCTACCGAGCTTAATTTTTGTCACGATATCCGCTTCAAGGTAGATTGCGTACAATTCATGATTGTACCGTCTCCGGAATCGTCCTTCCTCACATATGGGGCCAACAATTCTCCTTAAGACTTTTCTCTCGAACGCGGCTAAGAGGTCGGAGTGCCTTTTTGCTAAGCACCCAAGTCTCGGATCCATATGTGAGTACTGGCAGGACCATGGTCCTGTACAGTAGCAGTTTTGAATTTATGGTGAGATTTCTGGATTTGAAGAGCTTTGACAGACTATAGTAGGCTCTGTTGGATTTGAGAAGCCGCCCGCGTATTTCTCCTTCTATATTGTTATCGGCTGCTACTATTGACCCAAGGTATTTAAAGGATTGCACCACTTCAAATTCGTGCTCCGCTACCTTGATTGTTTGACCAACTGTTTAAAGTATGCAATTTAGTAATTGAAAATTAACGAAATCGATACGTTCTTGAAAACTCAATAATTTGTCACTTACCCCAAATTCATAACGTTTTTAGAATTGCATATCTTAAAGCTCCGTTTAGAATTTTTCTTTTTTTTTAAATTAAAATTACTTTTTATTCTCAGCGATCGGTACAACTTTCCCGATTTCTCCTGTAGCAATAATATGGTTCTTAGTATGGAGGAGTGAAGGTTTTGAATGAAGCAACAGTTATAGTTATTTCACGGCTGCCAAGCTTATCATCAGTACACCTTTTAGTGGTGCTTAGTCTATTACGTTCAATTTTAATTTGAAAAACTTTTTGCCCGGCTCGGGCTCCAACATAGACCAAGCGTCTTCAGAACCATAAGCACTATGCATTGCGCTACCGAAGTCACGTGATTGATCAGGTCCATCCCAACGTATATTTTATTGTTTAACCATTGCATTTGCATCAATTAGAATTTTTATTAGCTATACACATTGAGGAATGTTATGACGAGATTTCTGTGCTACGAAAATTCGAAGTAAGGGTTTTGTGTACATTTAAACGTAGCATATTATTTTACCGTGATTTTAAGATATCAATCATAAAAATCAGACCATCAGAAGTCAAGTTATAAGCTCTTAACTGGTTCCATATAACTTTTTTTAACAGAATATTAATTATAAATAAGACACAGAAAAGCATGCTATTTGTTCATCAAAAAAGCTACAACCATACAATGATTAAATTGTTAGTAAAAAAAATATAAATTCGGGTAACTATCCATCTTTATCGTCTTCCAAGTCTAGATTTCATATGTGGAAATACCCTTGAAATGTATGCTGGACTAATATCTGAAGGACCAATTTTCTCGTTTTTGTCTTGTGAATGAACGAGTTTGCGGAAAAACCCATATATTGTATTGTTACTTGGGGAAACATGCAGCAGGTAAAATTAAAAATAAGAGGTTTTTTACTTTGAGCTCCAAAGTCTATCCAAAAAATAATGATTTTGTGTGGTTAAGGATAATTTGTGTTTCATGAGTGTACTAAAATATTTATAACAGGTGCTCAAAGTGTCCTCCTTGGTTTTGTTTGATTGCTAGAGCCCGTTTTTTGGCTTAACTGCGAATATTTATTGATGCTAAATGCTGCCTTAGTTTTAATGACGCTTCAAGAGCACGCTCTTCTTATAAGCTTAGGTCCAGTTTTGTAGTGGAAGATTAAAGTTAAATCCGAGTTAACTCATCAAATTAGTGATTTAACTCTGGATTAACTAAACAGATGTTTTTTTTTTAGTCGTTCCGCATGCATTCTTCACATAAAAATTGCTTCCTTATTTCACTGTGGCAAAAAGTTACTTCTAGAGTTAGCTTATTCTGATTTAATTCACCACTGAAAAATTGGGCCTTAAGTTGCTTTAAGGCTGGTTGAATAAACAATTTTTTCATTCTTCCGCGAATTCAATACTGTAATGTCAGAAAATTTTGCAGACCAGTGAAATAGTCCATTTCTTCCTATATAACCTATAACGATTAACGTACCTTTCATCTAGGCAATTCTTAACCTCTCGACCATAGTGGGGTCGAACACCATCCTGTTGGAAATAAATATAAGGAAGCTTGTATGAAGATTGTGTAGTTCCCACAGCCAACGATAGTCCCTTATATACTTATTAACTGTTATTTGAATTTCCTCGACGAACAAAAAAACGCAACAACAGCTTTTCTTTAATTTATTTTTCACAGCCAATATTTCAATCAATATTCTTCGTTGCCGGAAGTTCACCAAAGCAATTCTTAAAATTCCGGTAAATGATTTACACTACCATTTTTGTTTGCTTCCTCTTGCTTGCTTCTTCATTGAAAATGTAATTTATGAAAAGAAGAAATCGCAGTTCAGAAATTGAATTGAATTGAATTGATTTGAATTGAAAAACGCAACAGGAAAACGATATGGTTTTACATCCTCTTTGCCGGTCCGTTCGATGGTGACGTCGACGATGGGGACGACACGACGCCACCGACGGGACGGGATGGGACGACACGGGATGGTAAGACGATGAACTGATGATGGTGAGCCTGAGCATTAAAGACGGCGCAGAGGTCTTGGGCGCGCTTCGAATCACGCATATCACACGTATAATTTGTAATTAACCTGACAGGTGGCTACTCACTCACTCGCTATCCCATCAGGAATCTTAATCCCTCTGCATCATCCTCATACTCAACTGAAAACATCATCATCATTATTCCGCTGAGGCAGACCGGGGCACATTCAAGGGATTATGCAATACAAGACTTAAGACTACCTCTACCGTCGTCAGACCTTTTCCTAACCCTAAAGGTTTTTTTTCTATTTCCATGTTTAGTATATCTATATACGGGACAGGGCCCCTCTATATCCAACATTTAGATAGCCATTATGCATTCTTTATGCAATGCTTGGCAACTCATCCTACGGAACAGTGATCATTTGAGAGTGCACTCCATAAAGACACGGACGAAACCATAACAACGTGGCATGCAACACAGCGTGGATGGAATCGGACGCCACTATGCATCAAGAAAGATGTCTAGAAACTGAATTGCGATTATTTTATGAAAAAAAAAAATAAACAAAAACGTATCTAGAAGATACATTCTTCTACTCATAGAGTACACACTCACTACTTAGAGTGGACGCTTGATGGTTAAAAAAAAAAAAAAAAAAAAAAACAGAAAATGTATGAATAAAATAAAAACAAAAATCCGGAGAGTTGAATGAAGCCTTGCGTGCAATTACGTATTCCGGTCATCATAAACTGGAAAATTATAAAATAGGTACAAGCTCTTTTTCGATTTTTCTCGTTCTTAAAGCTCTAATAGTCTGGGAAGAGGGGTTCCAAAGATTACCACAGAATCTTCCAGTCCAGTTTGATCAATAGTTTTGCACGCCAAGTTGGTCCTTCAAGAGGTCCACCTCCACCTGCGTGTGACACCTTAATCGCGGTCTTCGTCTAAATGCCCGTCGGGAACAGCCGTTCCTGAGGGGTGGTTTCAAAGATTTTCCAGGTCGGAGCATTGGTGTTCATTCACTTAAAAATGACTCAGCCACTTTAGTCGTTGCGGTAGGGGTTGAAGTTATTATTTTTTGTCTTAATATCTCGAAAATTATCAGTTTTTTTGTGAAAAATTTTACTCAAAAAATGTTAAGATTAATTTTCTCCTAAGGCCAAGTGTTATTGTAGTTACAATTTTAACTAAATATCTGTCTCCAAAAAACTTGATAGTTTTCGATACAGTTTATTTAAAAGTAAAAGTTGTCCCTTTTACTTCACTTCACTTCACTTCAGTTCACTTCACTTCACTTCACTTCACTTCACTTTACTTCACAAATCAAAAGATCAAGTTTAAATGTAGGGTTCTCTGTAGGAAATGCTTTACACATTAAAATAAGGCTTTTACCAGCGCGATTGCTATTCAAGTAATTGGCCTAAAATAAAAATATATTGGTTATTCCAAAATCTAACTATTATTCCTTAATGATCATAGGTAGAAATTTATTCGCTATAGTTGCTAGTAGGTTGTTCTTTTTTAGGGAAATGTAGTAGTCATACAAATAAAGCTCTCCATCAAAATACAGCTTTGTCTGAAATTTCTTTCGGAGTAAAAGTCTAATTTTTCTAATTGCTTCAATAGAATTGAGATATTCACAAAAAAAAACCGTTAATCATAAATGGCGGCTTCTCTTGTCATCCGTTCCCCAAATCATGTTTATCAGTGATAGTTATAGATATTTAAGTCATTGGACTAAAATATATAAATATATTGCTTATCCCAAAATCCAACTTGACCCCCCTGACTATTATTCTAAAATGAAAACTTCTTCGATTGGGGGAAATTTATTCGCCATACCTTTTTTTCATTTCATTTCAAAAAAATATGATGAGGGAAAAGTGATTTGGATTTGGTTGAGTGAATTTTTTAGCAACCTACATTTTTCTCGCTTAAAAATAATATAAATATTTGTTTTGTGTTTTCCCCATGTGATGATGGCATAGTTTCTTTTTCTTTCACTAAAAACTCATATATTTTTTTTTCTTCTATAATTATGCATAAAAGAGACTTTAATGAGCCAGAAAATTAAGGGGCTTTTAGACCCAAAAAATAATGTAATGCTTAAAAAAAATTTAGTAGATTAATGATTTAACTAAGACGAACGTGGTTGTGTCTTGTGTGAGTGCTGTGGAATGTCAGAAAAAAAAAGAAGAATTTTCTGAATGCCAGTCATTTTCTGGAATGAGTTCATATTGTTTCAATAATTATGGGAATTTATAAGAGAGCTTATTTTTGATGGGGGAGAGTTTAATATGCGAAAGCTAAATTTTTAAAGCATTTTTTTTCGTATTAAGTCTGTATTGACTAGACGAAATGTTTTAGATCTTATGAAGTTGAATAAGATGAGTTTATTCTTATTTTTCCAAGACAAGGCACTCTCAATTTTAATTCATTTAAAGATAGTGATTGGCTGAAAAGCGTTTTAAATATTTATATAAAATTTTGTTAAAATGAACACAACACAGTTTTCTTTTTAAAAACACTGCCCAGGTTATAAATTTGGATTGTATTGATATTTTGGTTTGACATTGGGAGCGTTTGTGTGTCAGCTGATGTAAAAACAAATTTCAAGCCATCTTCAAATTTTCGATATTTATGAAGGTACTAAACGATCCGATGAAAATTTGACGAAAAGCTGATCACAGCTGACTACACCTTAACTATTATTAAAAGGTCCGCCAAATAACCTTTTTTTTTTAGAAATGGCGCAAAACATGGAGTGTAGCTTCGGCTGTGTGGCACGTAGCGCCGTCCTGTTGAAACCAAATGTTGCCAATATCCTCCTCTTCAATTTTTGTGAACAAAAATTCGTTCAACATGGCCCGAAAATGATCGCCATTGACTGTAACGGCCACTCCCTGCTCATTTTCGAAAAATGGCCCAATTATGCCTCTGGACCAATATCCAATTTTGGGTGTATCAGCTTTTCAATGTATGCGTGCGGGTTTTCTGTGCCCCAAATGCGACAATTTTGCTTGGTTACAAACCCGCCAAAATCAAAATCAGTTTCATCTGAAAAGATGATTTTTTTGGCAAAATCGGCATCTTCTCTAAGTCGATCGCAGGCCCACTTAGCGAAGCGTATACACTACCATATTCGTTCAGCGGAAGGATAACACTAATTATCTGTCAAATCAGACATGAGCTAAGTGTTACCATTCACGAAATAAGCAATAGTTGAAAAAAAAAACGTTAGATGGCGGGCCCTTTATTACTATTTATGACTATTTATTTCGTTTTGCGGGACCGCATCTGAATTTGTTCGTTTGAAGCAAAAAATATAAAAGTGAGGGTTAAAATTTATACCAATATCATTTGGAATGGTACTGAATACATTTATTGACGATAAGAAGAAGAGATTTGCTATAAAATGGCAATCAAATCGTCGCGTTAAAAACTCAATTGTTTGTTATAGCAGTTCTGACTTTTTAGTGATGTAGGTTAGGTTAGGTATAAGAAGGGGTGATAATACGACAAGCTGCATCATCGCTCTCGGATCTAAATGGATCCATTTTGGTCCCCAGGGTAGATGAGGTGAAAGAGGATGGGTGAGAAAGGTATTTAGTATGGAGCTTAGGTGCGGGTATAAGGTGCCTTCCTGAACCACCCTAAACTCTTGATAAATTTCAGGATGTTCCTTAGTGGCAGAGACGAGATTTCATTCAGTTCTTCAAAGAAGTAGGTACTCTCCGAGGGCTATTTTTCTGGTTCTCGCTAAATTAGGGGATTCACAAAGGAAGTGATAAGAGCCCTCCTCCGCCTCTTTATCGTGACACCCTCGGCGTTAGTTAGATGAGCTGATGCCCATTCTATGCATGTGGGTTCCCATTGAGTTGTGACCTGTTAGGATTCCAACCAAAAGGGATAATTGAGGTCTGTTTAGTTCTTTTTCTTAGAAAGGTTCGGCCATAGATTCCTCGAGACCCGATAACTATCAATTGCTGACCATCTATCGTTTGCGGTTTGGAGGATAAAATTTATGAATTGTACCTTTTTCTACTTCTACTGGCATGAAAACGGAGTTTGGCTTAGATCAAAAGAAGATCCTATCCACCACTTCGTTTCCATTTATGTCACGATGTCCTGAGATCCATCGAATCATAACTGTATTTTATGCACTCAGTAATTTTAACTCGTTATGGCAACGGTCTACTAGTTTAGACTTTGTGACAATTGAAAGCAATGGATTTAGTTGCCACTTGACTATCAATGAAGATATCGATGTTCCTATTTGCTAATTCAAAAGCGACAAGACTTCTTGTATTCTCTTAAATTGCAAGCACTTCCGCTTGGAAAACACTGCGCAAACAATTTGGTAGTTTTATTGATCTATTTAGGGGTGGGTAGTCTGAGAAGGTGCCTGACCCTACCCCTTCAACTGTCTTGGAACCATCTTTAAAAACCGAAACATGATCAGTGTTTATGACCCGGTTGGCCGCCCAGAGATCCCTTGAGTGGATATCTGTAAGAGCCACTGGGTTGGAATCAATTTGCGGTGCCACGATAAATAGAAACAAGGTATGCTCATTAGCTGTATGCATGCTGTATGACGTCACAATCATCTGGGTTTGTTAGGAGAGAAAAAAGTTAATTCCATTTCATTAGATTGTTTTATGTTCACAGTTCGTATCACTCTCAAATAATATGTTTAAATACTGAATTCTAAATTATAGCCTTCATTTTAAAAAGAAAATAACATCCAAAGATGATTGTGACGTCATAAAAATGCCAGGATGGCGACTTGAGTGTATCTAATGAGCATACCTTGTATCTGTTTATCGTGGTGCGGTGCAATATAGTCTGTTTGAATGTCTTTGTCCATGAAAGTCGTTATGGTTTTATGCCCATAATTGCCCCCTACCCAATTGTTACATTGGTTCAGTCTAAGAGCACTTTTGGCCGCCACTTCCTTTGTGTATAAATCAAGTGGCCCTAGTGAAAGAAATGATTCCAGGGCTGCGGTTGGAGTAGTTTTCATGGCATAAGTAGTACCAATACATGCCATACTCTTTGATTTGTTGTCATAGTTATTAGATTGGTTGCCTTTTCTAGTGCTGGCCACCTTAGTGATATATCAAACCGAACATTTTTCAAACCGAGTTAAACCGAGTTGAAAATTAAGCAAACTGAGTTGGCTGGCCATGCGTTGTTTAATTTTGGAATAATTTGGTTCGGTTTGCTTGGAGTTTGTTCGTTAGACTTGGCTATCAAATACCTTTGCTTGATGCAAATAGTGTATTTTAATCAAAATGTCACTTAATTGCTCTTTAATAAACTTTTTCTAGAGCAATAAAACAATTCAAATTTCGATTTTTCATCGTTTTTTTCAGGCCATCGAGATAGTTGCAAGTTGCAACCCACTTGGTAACTGAGGGAAACGCGTTTTGGTTTTAAAGTAACTTGAACTTTACATTAGAAAATGAAAAAATTGTAACAGTGGATACTTACGAATTCGATTATGGTTAATGGTTACCGCTCCATCGAAATCTCAACCAAATGAAAATTATTTAATATGACTATATGACTGAGTTTGCTTATCAAAAACCGATGCGCTTCAACAACTTAAATTTGGCAATGTTTTCAACAGTTAAAGTCGTTATATGGGAGATGTGTTGCTATGTTAAAGTTAAAATTGATTTCACAACCTGCAACCTCTCAAGTGTTTTTCGCGGAAAAGACTTTTTGAAGTCCCTAACACTTGGTGCCTTCTATACATATCTGAGTATAAAGTTGCAAGCAAAAATAAAACGTTTACGTCCCTAACTGACTGTGAAGAGTTTTAATGAACTAAAGTTACTGCATACAGATTGCTGATGCTGGTACACTATCTAGCGTTCCTTTCAACAATCTATTGCACTTTTGGCATGTATACTTGAGTATCGATAGTTTTTAACTTTGAGATGTGGGTGGTTAAGCAAATTGAATTGATGTTTGTTTATTTTTCGTATAAATTTTGTTTAACTATAAAATCGATAGATACTCAATAGAATATAGACTAATTTACTTCGAAAAATTCCATCAAAACTGAATTTCGGTAGAGAACTTTATTTTGATATTTTAAAAATTTCCTAAAAGAAACCGTAAGCTTGGGCAGGCAGAAATGTTTTAAAAATTCTACACAGGTAAACATTTTTTTTTCTTTGGCATTGATAATTTTTAGGACATTCACATTCCTCATAAAATCAAAAACAATGGTTGGTGCATATGCCTAATTTTATAGAATTGGTTAAGATTCTCTCCTCAAAAAAATCAGCTTTTTAGTTTGGCCTTCCTTTGTGTAATTCTCTGGGTAAAGCGCAAACAATGTTTGGTAACAGGAAACTTTGTTTCATAAAAAAATATAAAAAAGGAAGTATTTTACCGAGAAGCGGAGATTTCTGTAGAATTTTATAAAATTTAAAGCTTTATTAAAGTATGAGACTATGAGAATATGGGAAGGAGCTATAACAGTTGGCGTGCACTAACGCTCTTCGCGCGACTTAAAACAACAAAGAGGCCGAACGCCGAAGTATGCTCATGCCCACCACCGACATTAGTAAGGCCTTCATTTAGTATCAAAATAGTCTTAATGTATTCAAGTTTTTATCTTTTGGTTTTCGTTCAGCTTTTGATCAATGGATCAAGTCGTATTTAAATATAAGAACGTACGAAATTCTTTTCGAAGAAATCACTTTTGGTTCAATAAACGCAGACTCTAGTATACCTCAAAATAGTGCCCTAGGTCCACTACTTTTTTAAACTTGGCTGAAATCTTGTAAGGTGCTTAACTGAGCTGATGATTTTCTTAATTAGGTATGTACGTATTATCAGAAATGAGAAATCGCTCTGATTTCTGTATCCCTTCAAAATGATCTGAATTTTATATTTCTCACAAAACCTCGGCTTTATACTGCACATTGAAAATATTCTTAATAAGGCAAAATATTAATTATTGAAAATTACCAAAAACCATTTGTTTGATAACGAGGCCTATATAACATCAGTTCTTAGTTCTTATTGTCGGAAGTTCAAGATTAAGATCTTAAAATTTAAAGGGTTTTTCAATAAGAAGGGTAGTTATATGGTTAAAAGGGAATAAAACAAGTTGTGTGTGACGTTTTAAAAAATTTATTTGAAAGGCCCATGTATGCCATTATGTAGGCAATATGACATTGTGCAAATACCCGCCTATAGGCTTCTTACGGTGACACAGTTCCGAATGGTATTTGCATAAACCTGCAACTTCAGGAAACTCCACAAGAAAAAGTCTGGCGGGGTTAAATCGCATGCCCTTGGTGGCCAATCCGCGTCACATCTGATGCAAGAGATAACCTCACCCTCAAATCGTTCATGCAGAATGTCAATCGTCCGTCCTGCTCGAACCACATGTCGTCTAGGTCCATATGCTTTTATTTGGGCCATAAGAAATTGGTTATCATCGTTCTGTAACGCTCGCCAATAACGTTGACCGCCTCACCAAAGCCGTTTTCAAAAAGTACGGACCAATAAATCCACACCAAGTGGTACTTTTTTGAAGATGATTAGATGATGTCGTTTCATCTAAAAATTCGCCTCGTCACAAAAGATGATTTTTCGCCCAAAATTGGGGTGCTCTTCCAAAACCTCCGAGTCCCGACGCCAAATTCGCCAAGTTAAAGTCTGTGAGTTCTTGTGCACGGCGAAGAATAGACTGCGTCGGGTTCTGCTATACACTTTCACGGACAGCGGAGATGATGCCGATCTTGCGTTCTTTTGACGTACGAATGTCGGCTTATTGATTACCGCCGAACCGGTTGCCTCAAATTTAGCCACCAAACGTTGAAGAGTCGACTGTGAAGGGCCACTACGTCTACCGTAAAATGCGAGCGACACGCTTTGTTTATCATTTGCACTTGCTGCTAAATTGTGTTACTTGCCATGGTGATTTGGCGTCAGTAACTGAGTAATAAACAACAGATTAGAAAGATGTCACCAAAACAACATGGCCACCACAGGCCGCCAAAATGTACCCGCGCCCTTTAGGTGAAGTTATTATTGCGTGGTCTCAGAAAATATTCATATCAGTATGATGTTTGTCACTTTTCAAAATACAAAATTTGATGATAAATTTTTAATACAAATATTCTAACAAAGCTACATTCAACGCCCTCTTCAAAATTGTCAGTGGTTCTATTTTTTATGAAACATGAAAGGATGTATAGGGCAATTTTAATTGAATTTTTGGCCAAGCATAACTCGATTTAAATTTAAAGAAATTCAAAATGTTGAAAAATGTTTTTTTTGGCACAAAAAATGTTCAGTATTTCAAATTGAACAATTTTTTGTTTAACATTTGTTCTCTTCCACAAAAAGGATATAAAATAGGATTAAGCGTCGAAGGGGTTTGTGGCTGAGTAGGGGGATATAGGATTTGCCAAATTGCCAATTGAGTTTCATGCTTCAAAGTTTACACTTTTAGAAATGAAGAAAAGAAAAATCCTCTTTTTGTGATGTACCCCCAGTGACAGGACTAGATATACAGAAAAAAAAACGGTTTAAATAAATTAATGACACAACTCTTTAAGCGCCGAAGCCTACTGTCTTACAGACTTAACTAATCCTGTGATCGTGTTGTTATTTGGAAAGAATGAATGAATAATTTTCTGCTAAGACGGTTAATCTGTCATAACAAGGAATAGGGATTAGTCTTAGTTCTCATACAAGAAGCAGTACAGCTGAAATCAGGTGGAATCAGATTTGATCCTTAACACCCAGCTTGATAGTTCAACGCACACTTACCTATCCAAAGGTTTCGAATAATTTATCTGCTCAGCATAGTATAGTATTCCAGACGATACAACTACAATTACAACGGTACAAGGGTGATTTTTTAGCTGGTTTGGTTTTGGCAACACTGATTTTGACAGCTGACGTGTGTTTAGTACCTTGTGTCACTGTCAAACAGCTTCAGTTTGGTTAGCAATTTAACCATGGATCGTCTTACAAATGAACAACGCTTGCAAATTATTGAATTTTACTATCAAAATTCGTGCTCGGTTCGAAATGTTCATCGCGCGCTGCTTCCATTTTATGATCGGCATTCTCGACCTTCTGAGCAGTCTATTCGGAAGATTGTGACCAAATTTCGCACCAAATTTACTTTGTCGGACATTAAACCACCAACACGTTTACGTACTGTGCGTAGTGAAGAAAATATTGCGGCCGTATCAGCTAGTGTGACAGAAGACCGCGAAATGTCGATTCGGCGCCGTTCCCAGCAGTTAGGCCTTTGTTACAGCACTACGTGGAAAATTTTGCGGAAGGATTTGGGCGTAAAGCCTTTTAAGATACAGCTGGTGCAAGAACTAAAGCCAGCCGACCTACCACAACGCCGAATTTTTGGTGAATGGGCTCTTGGAAAGCTGGCCGAGGATCCGCTTTTTTATCGAAAAATTGTGTTCAGCGATGAGGCTCATTTTTGGTTGAATGGGTACTTAAATAAGCAAAATTGCCGCATTTGGAGTGAAGATCAGCCAGAAGCATTGCAACAGCTAACAATGCATCCCGAAAAAGCCACTGTTTGGTGCGGTTTATGGGCCGGCGGCATTATTGGGCCATATTTCTTCAAAGATGATGCGAATCGCAGCGTTACTGTCAATGGTGAACGCTACCGAGCGATGATAACAAACTTTTTTTTGCCCGAAATGGCAGTTCTTGACTTGCATGATATGTGGTTTCAACAAGACGGTGCCACATGCCACACAGCACGCGAAACAATGGCGCAATTGCGAGGCGAGTTTGGTGAACAGTTAATTTCACGTTTCGGGCCGGTCAATTGGCCGCCTAGATCGTGCGATTTGACACCATTAGATTATTTTTTGTGGGGGTATGTCAAGGCTAATGTCTAAAGGGACAAGCCCGCTTCGATTGACGCACTGGAAGCCAACATCCATGCATTCATTCGTGAGATACCGGCCGATATGTGTGAAAGAGTATGCCAAAATTGGACTCAGCGGATGGGCTACTTGAGACGCAGCCGCGGTCAACATTTGCATGAAATTATATTTAAACATGAAATTGCAAGGTTCAAACTATTGATTCAAATAAATATTTCATTCATTTTTTCGAATTTTTTGTGTTTTTTTTTTTTTAAAGTTCTAAACCTCTTAAAAAATCACCCATTATTAGTAATTATAAGTTCCAGACAAAAAAAAAAAAAAACTATTCTTTACCATTAATATATTAACAGTTCCAACAACATCAGTGTCACGAAGTAGCATAATTTATGTTCGATAAATGATTAATGTCGCGATTTGCCTGTGATGTGTGATATTTTTTAAGGCTTTAATGCGGTGCGTGTGTCCAACAAGACAGACTACTGGACTGCACTGATGGCCTCCTATTCCTATATGAAAGACTTTCACGTACGCAACGCACATACCGTGATCCGTGAACGAACGGGAAGGCGAGGGCTGGTTTGAGGTGTTGATATAGTGTAGGAGCACGTTCGGCGACAATAGCCCAGTGAAATTTCCTTTTGCTTGGCTATCAAAGCTGTTAACAAATGGGAAACTAATGTTCAGCCCGAGCTAAATATAGTAGTCCGCGATATAGTGTTGCAGCTTACTTACAAAATCAAAAAAAATATATTGCAATCTGCAAATGACAGACGATGTACCGGATGAGGTTCAACACTAAAAATTATCAATTAATTTTAGTTTTAGTACCTAAATTTGTTCCTTTGAAAATTTTAGACGCTTATAATTTTCCATCGCACACTTTCTAATATCGGATTTTGCTTATTGAAATGGTATCCAAACTCCATTGGAAAATTTATCTCCGATTGAAACTTTCGACCATTATTCACGTTTCGAATTTTCGAAGGAGGAAAACATTTCGAGGGAAATTTTATTCACGATAGCCCCCAATAATGAACTATTTTTTGGTTGTTCATGAAACGTGATCCCGATCAGTAGCTCGTTTTCTTGTTGTAATGCATGTATTTTGTATGATAATAAAAATCGACTATTAATACCGATATGACACCTTGTAATATCAGCCTGGAAAAATTAGTTTCATCATTTTCAACCGTATCTCCCTGACTACAAAGTGCGTTCGTTTAAAATGACCATTAAGGTTTCTTTGGTAATTTTTGGCTAACGCAGCACACCAACACCGACCTACCTACATTATATGGAAATTTAATTTTTCACTTAACATTACTCTCCACGTTATGGAACGTTATGGACGTGATTTATGTTTTTTTTTTGTGCTGCGAGTTTCTATATACATGTGTTGGGATTTTGATGTGTTGCACACCTCCTTATTGTTGGTTTGTTGATGATTTTTTTTTTGTTGTTTTAATTTTATTTTTGGCATCAATTAGGAATGCCTAACATATGCTGCATAGAGTGGCTATAGTTATGTTGGATTTGAAAATGACCCACCAACCCAAAATGCTAATTTTATTTTTATTTGATTATGATTTTGATTGAAAGTTTGTTGTGATTGTAATTTCTAAGATCGTTGCTCTGATGGGTGTGGTAGCTACATAATGTACGTATGTGGATTTGTGGGTTTAATCTTGAATGTTGAGCGGATAGTACAAAGAAAAGAAAAGCCGTGAATAGGTTTTGTCAAAAAAAAAAAACAAACAACAACAAATAAAATAGACATACTTATTTGGGTGCACGTAGTGCAGCACTTTTATAGCACATATAAGAATCAATTGACATAAATTATATGCTTATTAAACTGTGTGGGAGGCGTCCATAAGGAAAACGTAAACCTCATCAACATTGTGCGGTAAATAATTGTACTTTCAATCGATGTGACCAACTTATAACCAAAACAAAGATTATACTCGGCAGAAGCGCGTTTTTTAATTGATCTTTCTTGGGTGAATCTACAACACATATACTTTCTAGTGATTTTGTTTTAACAATAATTGCAGAATTATGCCCTTTTGAGAAGGCAATCAATCAATCATATTCAACAAGGTGAAACACAGCTACTTTTATTGTCCAGGGACATAAAGTGGGCTAATAACTGAAGATAAAAGTCATTGGTTATTCTTAGTAACAATATAGTGAAAGAGAAAGGGAATACCAACACATTTTCAATTGTGATATTAGAGGTAGAGGTACTGTGTATGTATATAGAAAGTTATGGATTCTTAAAAGCAATCGGTCTCGAGATTTTGATCAATGTTGACATTACGATGATAGAATTCTGTCCGTCTGTTCGCCTGTCTATCTGTCTGTTTGGCTACTGCTAAATGAATGGCTTGTTTTTCTTTAAACTTCGTACCCATAGCGATTTTTGGACATTCTCCCGAATGTAAATACTATTGAGGAGCATCAGATTGCAAAATTATAACAAAATCGGTCCAACCATGGCAAAGATATACGCGAATAACCCAAAAATAAGACCATTTTCTCTTTTTTTGAGAAAAACCTGAAATGCAGTTTTCTTATAATTAACTTCGTTATTACAGGTAAGAAGTTAAATCAAAATCGTAAAAGCCATTTTCGAGAAAATTTTAATAAACCAAAATATTTGTATGGCAGCTACCCGTTCTAGATGAGCTAAAACAAAAATTCGAATTCACACTCTAGGGAATCACATAAAAATGCTTTGTACCGAATTTCATGCAAATCGGACCACCCGTTTAGGCTCTAGCTCAAATTACAGTGGACGCACCAACGCACAGACGTACAGACGCACAGACCGACGGACGGCATGACGAAACCCACTTTTTCTTACTTCTCGATTATCGTAGTGTTGTTTTGATTATAACCTCGAAATTTGTTTTTTACACGAAACCAATACTTGCCCTACAGAGCAAGTAAAAATACTGGTTCCGAAAAATGGTTATTAATGGAACTTCCCATCAGAGTTACACCTGGAGGGTTTTAATAGTGTTATGTTAACTTTATTCTTAATTTTTTGTTAAGTTTTTTCTTTTATAAAACAAAAACTTTGGAGATTACCTACTTAAATTCGTATTTTTTAAATGTTATGAATTTATTTTCAAAAGGATTAATTTATTTTCAAAAGGACACATTTTTTCATTCAGAAGGACACATAAATAATTTCGCCTGCGGTAACACTAACACAAAATTTGGTTCAACTGATTTTGATTAATTTTTGTATGAAAATTAATTGATGCATTTTTGATAATACAATATTCCAAGTTCCAAGTTCCAATTTTAAAAATGACTGAGTCAAAAAGTGGGTTTTTAACATTAGCTAAAAGATTACCTCCCCTACAAACTCCTACTATTTTGTTTAAATTTGGTTTCTCTGTCGAAATTAGTACGATCTACTATTAAATAAATACTTAAGATTTTTTAAAAAATGTTCTCAATATTTTTATATATAAAAGAATTTTTTTTAAACCGCTTGAACAATTTTTGAAATTTTTTATCATAAATTTACGATTTTCCTATTGCGTAGGACTGTCATTCCGGAGATGTTGGTTCAATTTCCAGCCTCGTCCACCTTAGTTCCCCACATAAGTTCTCAATGGGCTGTTTGAGACAACCGCTCTAATGCCCGATTTCATAAACGACTTTTAAACATTTAAAAGTCAATTTAGTGTTAAAATGGGGTTTTTGGGTTTCACCAAGTGCTTTTAAAATTAAAATGCTTTTAAACGCCCTTATAAACTAAAAGCTCACATTGGTCTCTATAAATTTTAAAAGTTGCATTTGTGAAGTGTAATGTCAGATGTCAGCCAACGAGTAAGGCAGTTGTAAATGATATTTGACAATATTTTGCAGTCACTTTTTATTTAATTTCTTGCTAATACAAATTATGAATAGGTCGATACAAAAATATTGCTTGTGTGTAAATTAATAATAATCTTTTGTGATTTTGTTTTTAGAATAATTCATTGATCATCTTCATCTGAGGATGAAGAGATAGTAAGAAGTTCAAGAATATTCCGAGTTCATAGGAATCCGTTCTCCCAATATTTTTTTTGAAGCATTTTTTTTATTTCCAGGGATGTGAGGCAAATCCAATTTTAACTAAAATTTCCCTTAAATTTCCTTTTTTAAGATTACTGAAACTGGAAATATTTTAAGGTTTGATAAAATTTAAGAGGACTTTAGATAAAAGGGTTTTTAGTGTTTTTTTTTATGAAATTGGGCATAAGACTATTAAATCTGAAGAATGTTTTAGTGCCGTATTCTGCTAGAACACCCAACGGGAAGGAATTTCTTTCTATGAGCGTATGGAAGCATTACATCCATCCCAAATTCTCTCTGTATATTGAAAACGGTCTGTTTTTCATGTGATGTGGTGTAAATAGGACTCCAGTCTTAACCTGAAAAACAGACCTCAAATGTGGGATATTCGAAAAAAAAAACAATCTACAGTCACTAAATCCTCATATAAAGTCAACTAGTTACGTTACTGTTAAAAAAAAAACCTTTGGCTAACCAATTTCTGAAACTTTTTCTCCTTTTTTGACCTTTTAGACGGTATATTTTTTCGAATATCCCACAAATGAGTTGTTAAAAATTGCTAATGACCTTGCAATACTTTAACTATTGATTAATAATATTCTATGGCTGAATAATAGTCTAATTACTATAGTCTACCTTTTATAACCAATTACTTACCTTTTAGATGGAATATTTTTTTGCGAATATCCCACATATAATTTTGTTTTTTCTTCAAATTTTGCAAAAACCGCTCTTACGATTGTGATTAAACTTTGCAACGACTTAAGTGATTGAATGAAATGTGCATTTCAGGTTTTTGGCAAAAAATTCGTGTAGGCATTCAACGTACTATGAGAAAATGGTCATATTTTTGGGTTATTCGTATATAATTTATCTTTTTTATGGTTAAACCGATTTTGTTATAATTTTGCAATTTGGTGCTTAAATAGTTCCATTATTTTAGAACTTTTTATTTTTTCCAAATTTTCTTTACCATATTCCAGTTGTGCAACTCAAGAGGAAGTAAGTGCGATCCAGTCGTACATTTGTCATCTCTTAGCTATTTAAATTTTGACATTTTGAAAAATACCCATTTTTGATTTTGGATCATTTTTGGGAAATTTTTCATAGTGGGACAATTTTTATGTAGGTACCCAAAAATCTTTAGCTAATTTTAGGTAAATAATAGTCGATATGGCCTATTAACCGCACTCTGTTTTTAACACCACACGACACACAATAACGATACTATACATGCGCTACCGATGAATTTCTAACATTTGTGTAATAACTTAGCACGACATCATCAGAGACCAAAAACCTCAAAGCACAGTTATTCTCGTGTTCAAATGTTCCTATAGAAGAAGTCAGTATATAGGTATTTATAACCCTCAAGCAACATTTGAGTCGTGAGTTAATAATTTAAGACTACCCCGTCGCTGTTGTTTTGTTGTGATAACCCAACTTGTCTAATGCGAATTAAATACACCGACTAACATACATATACCTACCTAATATCAGCAACTCTGTAGTCTGTAATCCGTCGCGTCGTCGTCGTCGGTTGTGGCGGAGCATTGATATAAGGAGAAAAAAAAAACTAAAACTATGCCCCGATCCGCGACTTTTAATGTAGAGTGTTACAAGCCACGAATTACACACAGTCACCTTTAAAGTCTTTTAAGCAAAAGTCGTGATTATCGCTTGGTGAATGTTGGAATTTTGCTGACTTAATTACATGAAATCAATTCTTGGCTAGATGGGGAGCTTTATTTTTTTTTTTATTTTCTTTGTTTTTAGTTTTAAAAGTTGAATAAATTTATCAATTCGTTGTGATTGTGATGAAAGAAGTCTTTGGACAGCCAATGGCTAGATATATCTTTGTCAATCAAATGAAGTCTGATAGTCTAATTTTGTATGTTTCAATCAGGCCGGATTGAAATAAACTTAAAAAATTAAAGGCTTTAAATTGAAGGATCTACGAAAAAAGAGACAGCGAAAACCTTTGATTAAGGTTGTTAAGTGTCTAGAATAGGTGTACAAAATCAGACAAAAGGTTTATATAGGTTATAAAGAGGTTCGTACTTCACTTTTAATAAAGACGTCAAGTGAAAATGAAAAAAAAAAAATTGAAGAGGGAAAGCAAAATTACAGGGGTGAAAATTTAGTAAATCAAAACCATTTAAAAGGAAATTCAATTCAGATGAAAAGTCAATAAAGCAAGCAGCCGAGACACTACTTTGCCTATAATTGGTTATGAGGACACGCTTTCATTTTCTGTGGTACTGTCTAAAACCTGTTCAAAAGGTTATTTGCAGGTTCACGACACTTCTTGAAGTCGTACAGGAGCTTAGGTAGAATGGGAAGAATTTTGCCTAAGATACGTTTTAAAATTCAAAACTGAACTCTTAGGGCCAGTTTCACAGTCGACACTTACCGGAATAAGTGCCACTTAAGTTTCCCATAGTAGGACCGTAGGCTAAGGGCCAGTTTCACAGTCAGAAAAGTGACACTTAAGTGGGGAATTTGATTATATCCCAATATCACCGTTCACTGTTACCTGAATAAGTGGCACTTAAGTCTCCGATGTTGGTGACTTAAGTTCCACTTGCGCTAGCTATGAAATTTAGCTTAATTTCCTAATATGGGAAACTTAAGTGCCACTTATTTCGGTAAGTGTCGACTGTGAAACTGGCCCTAAGTTTCATAGACAGCGTAAGTGGAACTTAAGTCACCAACAGCACCGGCGACTTAAGTGTCACTTATTCAGGTAAGGTGTGTACTATGATATTGCGCCTCAATCTTTCACCTTTCTGACTGTGGAACTGGCCCTTAGTAATTAATCGCTGTGTTAAAAAATATTAATAATTAATAAATTCAGCTGATGCAAACTGCAAACCAACATGAAACCGCATCCGAAAATGGTTTTAATTTGAAACTTTTGAGCGTAGGTACTGAATATGGTGATTATAGTCTCACACATATGTAGGTATATGAATGCAGATTGAATAGACTTAAGCAGATTGGATTGTCTGGTTTTGGAATTTATTGCTCATTTTCCAAGAACCATCTTTTTGGATTCAGTATGGTATGAGTATACCTTGTGTAAGGTAACCTTATACGTAGCCTAGACAATGGATATTGTTTTCCGCACTAGCTTTATGCAGAGTATAAATTCCTTGTGACATCCAAACGGTCCAAACAAACAAACGCGCATCACCCAAAAGCTCTATCACTACAATTGCCTTTTAAAGTCAGAAATTCCGACCAACAAAACTATATCTAAATGCGGGGGTCCAGCGTACTCTTCTACCTATATCTCCTGCATACTCAACCTACTGCAACGTGTCCATTTGACAAAGGGTATACAACATACCTTCGGATATGAAGTTATCATGGGATAAATCTTATGCACGTGGGCACCAACCTAACATTAATCTGCCTCCAAAATCTAGTACCACAATTTTTTTGTGTTTTTTTTTTCTAACATGAGCATCTATACATTTGCAGACTTCTTCTTCTTCTTTCATATGAGATTCGTGGTAATATATAGCAACAACAACAACAAAAAAAACACGAAATCTAGACACATAGTGGCGTGACCCGATTGCAGACTATAATACCCTCTCTGTGTACTGTGTGTGCCTTTGAGATATATAGGTAGCTGAACAAGAATAGAATCCGCAGTTAGACAGATACCTCGCCTTTAACGGCATGCATTGGTGCCCCAATCAAAATCAAAAATAAAACAGAAAGAGAAGAATTGCAATGAGTCCAGGGATGTTATAGAAATTTCAAAAAAAAAATTAATAGAAGTCATACAACTTTCAGTTCATTGTTTTGGTTAACTCGACAAAAAAAGTGGAACCAAAGCCTATTTTTCAACATTCTTGTACTACTTTATAGAAGAATTGATATCGCAAGCACTTCCAAATCTTGTTTATTTGATGTGGGGGATGTTAACAATAATAATAAAGACTTTTTTAACAGAGGGCAGCGGCTTTGGCTTACGAAAATGCTGAAATTAGAATATTGAAGTGCTTCGAGACCTGGCAACCCTGTGTTCCACTGAGGATCTTCGTTGGTACATGATCATGACCGCAAGAAAGCAAATTTTTCTTCGATGTTTATTACATTTGTGCTTGCTCTAGGGGGCAAGTATTGGTTTGATTGCAATCAAAATTCGAGGTCTATGCGTCTGTTCGAACTAGAGATCTAACTGCTTAGAATGTAGAACAGATCATTTGTATATTCTTCCCTAAAAGAGTTATTCGAATTATTGCTTAAGCAAAGCTCAACTAGAACGCTCAACTAAGTAGGGTAGAACAATGATTTTTTTTTTTTTTTTTTTTTAATTTCTCAAAAATGGCTCTAACGATTTTAATTAAACTTCATCCTTTTAATGTTTCAATAGATTGAAATAAAACTGCGTTTGAGGTTTATGCATAATAATCACATAACAGAAAATATGTTTAAAAGCTTTCTTTTAGCTATTTTGTGGTTATTTTTGGGTTATTGCCGTATATCTCTTGAATGGCTAGACTGATATTGTTATAATTTTGTAGTCTGATTCTTCAATGTATTATAAATAAAATAATATCTTAAAAAATTGTAAATTATTTTTTTTTTATAAACAAAATTAAATCGAAGAAAAAAAATCAATTTATTTTTAGCACTTTCGACTTTTTTAACATTTTTTCATTGACGATATTTTTTTTATAATTAAGTTTTAGAATCATTACCATAAATTGACAATATCAAGCTAAAACCAAATACTACATATATTACAGTTTTGAAGTATACAGAAATAAATTCGTACTTTTTCTGTATTATGTAGTGCGACGGACGTCCCTTCCGTCATGGTGTTTCTGGTTTTCCTTGTCATTCTATACATCCGCAGAGCATTCGTTAACAAATCGTCGTTTAAAAAAACCTCAGTAAAAAAAGAAAAAATAGAATTTCTTTCAAATGAAGATCCTCACCATTTTTTCTCGAAATAATAATGTTGCCATAAATAGTTTTTCATTTAGAAAACCTACAAAAGCGCTGTTTATAAATTTACCTGAGTAGAGAAAATGGACTAGACTCTGGCACCTGGCCCCATCGAATGTCTCATCTGAGCGTACTCGTAGACAAAATTATGGTTGGAGGAGATCTTTTGCACCTCTAAGGCTGGTTCCTCCCTCATCATGAAAAATGAGCGTTACACTCTCGATGAACGATGATGACAACAGCAAGCAAAGCTTATGAATAGTTCGAAGATTGTGGATATGCTCGGCATAAAATCTGTTCCGGGGAAGAAGAGAAAATAAAAAGCCACAGCTTTTGTTCACGATGATCATAGTCGGCCGACTGTCGTTCGATGTTCGTGGTAAATCCATGAACATCGTGTAGTGTTTTTATCCAAAGTAAGATATTTTCTCACAGTGATGATAGTGATTTTATTTTCAGGACGTCGACATGAAATTTAAAGAAATTATTTTATTTCCATTAAATGACTTATTGTGAAAATTTATTCAATTATCAAACCCATAACAAGCTTTTATTTAAGCAATAACTTCCGTTTAAATTTTTCGTTGCACAAACATTAATAGCTATATAAAACATTGAACATCAATTTAGGTGCAAGTATAGGTACAATTTCACAAACAAAGACGATTGGTCTTTAATTTATTTAGTTAAATTATATAGAAACATAAATATCTCGTAAGTTGAGACGATTATCTGAAAATAAAACAAATTGAAAAAATGTCAATTTTCAATTGGTTTCTAAACGGTGTTTTTTTTTAGACGTGTGTTTTTCAATGTTTTTCAAGAAGAAATAAAATGCATATAATTTAATGTTATGGCCAAGAATTCAGCTTTATTATAAAGATAAGTGTTTGCCATTGCCCATTATGTTTTAAAAATGATTTTGGTCAAGTGGCCTCCGCGGCTGGCTTGAATAAATTCCAGCAGAGAGGCCCAATTTTCGACAGCTCCAATTGTTGCGCGCGATGGCGGATGGACTCATTCGGGTCTTCTTCGATACTCTGCTCCACAGCAGCAATAGCGTCTTCTTCCACTATAGTAAACGTGGTGCGAAACCGATCCATTTCTGCTCGAATTTATGCGATTTTGCGATTATGTCGACCAAATATTGGACGCAGCGCGCCCGATGCGTCGCGCGAACCGCACCATTATTTTGGTAAAAAATTTCCACTATTTGCAAACGTTGTTCAAGAGTAAATCTATTAATTATGAAACGGCAAACCAAACTGAGCATAAATCAAGTGACAGCTGTCAAAAAGACCAACTCCGAAAAAAGAATTGCCAGATTGAAAACCACACGTCTAAAAAAACACCCTGTATTACCTCTTTAAAATATTCCATGGATATGGTTTTCAATTTGAAGGCCTGTAGACTCATGGGCCTATTAGCCTTTATCATCATAATCAATATCGTCTTTCTGTACTTAGGTGTGCCCTCATACCAGTTATGGTCGTAAATTGAATAAAGCAAATTTGAACTCTGATCCAATTAATTTTAATAGATTAATATTTTTTATTTTTGTATTTTAAAACAAACTTACAGCATCGTAGAGTTTCATCCCAATTGAACATCTCAAATAAACTGAGACTGTGAGTGCGGAAATGTCCAAAGCAAATGCTGGTATTTTAACAATATCATTCGAATTAATTAACGAAACCAAAAACATGCACAAAAAAATCCTCGTCAAAGCGAAGGCCACAAAATTACTGAAGCTGTAAATTGTGTTTATATCGTTGCATATACTGCACGAAGTAAAATGAAAAATGTTTCAGACAAAAAACGAGAAACTTCTTAAATTCATTATGACATGACGTCATCTTACCTGTCTAAATTATATTGATATCGTATAAGCCTTGTCAGCTCTCGATTAGTTTCTTTGCCTTTTCGAGCATCAAGCTAACTCAGTGTTTCACCCAAATACTGATAATGCATGCATAACTGAGCTACAGACGTTGCAATTATTATATCTTCCTTTAGCCAAAGAAAAGCTGAGCAATAAATCGTTGTTAGTTGAAAGAAATAAACCACAGCGTAGCCCAGAAAGCTTGAGCTTCCAAACGGATTCCAGGTGACGAACGGATACAGAAACTGATAATCCACATAACCGGAACTTATCCAGTTGTAAATCGATTTACTAATTGGTATTAGAGCGAACGACATGCAAGCTTTTGAAAAGAGCAGCGTTGTTGTGTTATTTTTACCAATAATTTCCCTTGCTCGAATATTGAAACGATAGGCATGTTGGTCTTCGTATTTGTGTGGAAAAATCGCCTCAAGCTTTGTCAAAAGGTCGTGTATCTCGATTTTCTTCACAATAAACGTACATCCTCTATAAAACACTATCAGTGCACCAATGAAACTGGCTAAGCATTCAAATAATTCGTTCAACTCCAAATTCATGTCCCAAAAGTTGTACTTCAAAATGGTGATTACGAAGCTTAGCAATTGAATAAAAAGTACCAAAGCACACACTATTGATAGATTTATCCTCAATTCAATGTTATTCGCGGGTGGTCGACGATTGATAAAAGGAACATTTAACAAAGGCAAATAAAACTCATCGAAAGTATAAGTCCTTTTGGCATCCATTGCGCTTTTAGAAAAATAGGTGAATTAATGAAAATCAAGCTTTAAGGAAAGTCTATAAACACTGATAGCATTCGTGCCGATTGTCGGTATAATATAAACTTTTTTGAATACAATTTTTAGCTTGGGTGCAATTATATTATGTGAAAGGCAATTATCATACATTAAATCGAGTTCAAAAGAAACGTAGGCATTTACGCAAAACTCAGCTCATTCCTTATTCTTTTTGAATGGCATTAATTTCAAAATTGCTCAAAAATTACGCAAAAAAATTAATTTGTATTTTTTTGAATTGTTAAACATTTTAAGTTATCAATTATTTAAAATCCCACCGTCATGTATTTTAGTTTATTTTTGTCAAATACAGGGTGTTTTTTTCTTAGACGTGTGGTTTTCAATCTGTCAATACTTTTTTCGGAGTTGGTCTTTTTGACAGCTGTCAATTGATTTATGCTCTGTTTTGTTTTTCATTTCATAATGAATAGCCGAACGACCATCAAGCGCGTTGCACATTCGGTAAATGGGCCCAAAACGAGATGGCCACCGATCCCGATTTTCACAAGAACATTTTGTTCAGCTATGAAGCTAATTTTTGGTTGAATGCGTATACGTTAATAAACAAAACTGCCGTATTTTGAGTGATTATAATCCTCAAATGTATGTTGAGACACCGTTACATCCTCAAAAAGTCACTGTTTGCTGTGCTCTATGGGCAGAGGGAATCATTGGTCCATATATCTTCAAAAATGAAGCCGGCCATAATGTTACAGTCAATGGGGAACGCTCTATAGCCATGATTAATTACTTTTTGTGACTAAATTGGCCGAGTTCAACGCACATCTGAATATTCAGAATTCTGAATTTTTGAAGCTCTTGATTGGCCAGCTGTCAGAAGTCATCTGAATTTTCAGAACTTTTTCTGACAGCTGGCCAATCAAGAGCTTCAAAAATTCAGAATTCTGAATATTCAGATGTGCGTTGAACTCGGCCATTATTTTAGGATCTTGATGTGGACGACCTTTGGTTCCAACAAGACGGCAGTTGCGCTACATGCCATACATCCAACGAAACAATCAATTAATTGAAGGAAACATTTGGTGAGCGCATTATCTCGCGTCGTGGGCCTGTGGCGTGGCCTCCGAGATCGTGCGATTTAACGCCGCTGGACTTTTTTTTGTGGAATTATGTGAAGTCTACGCAGAGAAACCCGAGACGATTGACGCCTTGGAAGAGAATATTCGGCGAGTTATTGCTGACATACGGCCCCAATTGCTTCAAAAAGTGGTCGAAAATTGGGCCTCTCGGCTGGAATTTATTCGAGCCAGCTGCGGCAGCAACTTGCCCAAAATCATTTTTAAAACATAATGGCAAACCCTTATCTTTATAATATGCGTTTTATTTCTTCTTGAAAACCACACGTCTAAAAAACACCCTTTATATGTTTTTATGAAATTTCATCAACATTTAAAAAAAAATTGGGATGCCATTTTTAAGTACCTAATATGTGCACCTAAAACTATAATATAAAAAAAAAATCATTAATTCATTTTCAAAATATGTATGTAGGTATTTGGTTTATAAAAAATGTAATTTTTTTTTTTAAATCCAACAAATATTTTTTTGGGAAATCATTACTAGAAAAAAAGTTAAAAAAAAAGCAAACACTTTGCATTCATCAGAGACCAGATTATTTTTTGTCACATACAAAACAAATACTGGTAAAAAAATTGTGATGGAATTATGATGATGTTCATTTTATTGTACACACGGCAACTGTAAACTTTAGAATAAAATTAATAAAGAAGTAATAAATTTTTTAACAACCCTGGTGTATCTGCTGAATATCGGTTCGGTAACACAAGAATATAGGCGACTGTGCGTTCTCTGGTGTTTTTGGGCTCTAAAGGCTTTGCTTATCATCAAAACGCTGTCAGCATCATCGTCGTCGTCGTTGGAGTTGTCTTTGTCTTTGTCGTCGTCATCCTATATAGAAACGCTTGGTCGTGGTGGTTCCATTTGTTCGTGTCATGGTTGTCATAGTCATCCTCGGCCTGCAGTCATCGTTTTGTTCTATAGTTTTCCCAAAAACGTGTTCAAATTTCTCCGATGGCAGCAGAGTTGTTTGGGTTCTTTTATTTTCTTCCTCGTATTCACACTTATACCCGATTTTTGATGAAAGAAAAGAGCTAAAGCTGTAGCTATGGACTCTGAGCGCAGTGTTGTGGCACCATCGGCAAACCCTTACCCTCCCGTCACCCCTTTTTGACGGTATGTGCTATGAGAAGTGTGAAAACCTGATTTTTCATTCAATTATGACCGGCATTCGGCGTTGGCGTTCTCGGGTAATGGAACTTTATGCTATATGTATAGCTGATGGGGCTGCTAGACTAGCTTAGATTTTAGGTTGGTGCTAGATGGCGATATGGTGCCGACTTTACCAATGCCAGTGCCACCAACGAACGAGGTTAGAATGCAATTAGAACTTTTAATGTGTGCGATAAACTTTTCTTGACGCATCGAATATAGAGACTATAGAAAAAGTAGGTAGGTATATATGTATATACGAGGATAGTGAATTGGAGATGCGATACAAAGTCACATTATAAAGGTAGATATCTATATCTACGACTGCATAATATAGCTTGCTCACAGTCTCGTGCTCGTCTCGGCCCCCAAGTTGTTTCGAGAAGTTTTCATACAGACTATAGATCCTTTTTGGGAAATTGAAAGAGTTCATATACATATGTAGATAGATATACGCTATAGCATCAGATGGGGTGACACAACGGACGTGGATTATTTGAAATGCCATAATGGTGATTCAAATTTGTGAAACTCTAGTTTGTCTTTGGGTGAACTTTTTAATTTTCGTAAAACAAAAATACATAAACCAATTTGGATAAATCCTCTAGATGAGATTTAAAGCTTTGTGCATAAAAGAATTGACTAATTTGGTGACTTTGCATTGAAAAGATCTGAGCTTTAAACTGTATGAGAGGGGTAAAAATTATATAAGATTGCTAAGGCCCAATTTTTCAGTGGTGAGTTAAGCCAGAGTTAGCTTACTCTAGAAGTAAATTAGTCCATAGTTAAACTAGGTATGAATGAGTTGACTTTAGTTAAACTAGATTTACATTTAAAATAACAGAAAAGATAGTTTGGAACGAAATATAGAAAGGCTGATTTGTTCGTACCTCAAAGTTGGCTATCAGAAAAGCTTAAGCCCAGGTTTCCGTGAAGCCATGACTCTGGGGAAATCGTCCATTTTTGGAAAATTTACCCATGTGTTAAAGGTCTTCCAATAGGGACTTCCAAACTTTGACAGTTGATAGCGGCCATTGTTGAAGATACATGTGTCAAATTTGCTGCCATTTATTTGGTCTGTTTTGCCAAATCACCATGAACGGATAAAGCGTTCAACAACACGTGCAAATGATAAAACTATTTTATCAAAATGGGTATTCTTCGTCCATTTTACGGTCGCCATAAACGTCCTACCGAAAGGACTATTTGCAGTGTGGTGGATACATTTGAGTCCACTGGTTCACTCTCACGGACAGAGACAGTGGCGATGTTTTCGGCAGATCCTACGTATCGTCGATGTACGGGTATTGGTTGATCGTGTGCAGGAGAATCCGATGCACTCGATTTCGCGTCGATCACAAGAACTCGGCCTTTCGCAGACCACAACTTGGCGAATTTTGCATCGTGACTTGGGCCTGCGGCCGTAAAAAGTTCAACTGACCCAGGAGCTGAAGGTAAATGACCACAGACAACGACGTATGTCCGCTAAATGGCCACCAAATTGTCGAATTTAGGACGATACCAAGCCACATGAGATCCAAGATCGTTCAATGAATCCTGAAAAAGTCACTGTTGTTGGGCTGGCGGCATCATCGGTCCATATTTCTTTGATAACGACGTTGGCCAGGCCATCAACGTCAACGGCGAGCGCTATAGTTCGATGATTACCAACTTTCTTTGGCCTAAATTGGATGATATGGACACCAACGACATGTGGTTACAACAGGATGGCGGCGCTACGTGCCACACAGCTCACGTCAAATTGGAAATTCTGCACCAGCTATTCGAAGACATGGTCATCTCATAGACAAACCACAGTGGCTCTCAAAGCCAACATAACCCATGCCATTGGTCAAATGCATCCTGATTTATGCGCCAGAGTCATGATTGAAAATTGGACATTTCGGATGCGCGCCACCCAGAGAAGCCACGGCGGACATTTGAACGATGTTATATTCCATACATAATGGCATCGATAGGCATTTCAAACGAATACAAAAATTCGATAATACCAATCACCACACTATGTTTTATTTAAATTTAAAGATAGAAAGCGCTTCATTAAACACCCTTTACCTAAGTATTTTTGAAAATCTTCGACTTTCCACTGCTAGAACTTTGTACTGTGATATCGCATGATATTCAAAAATATGTACATCAAAATATTGGAAATTTAGCGCACTAAAATTATAAAAAAACAATTAATGTTTGATTCGATAGAAATTCGAAATAGAAAAAAACTTACAATTATTTAAAGGACATAACCTTGAAAAAATAGCCCATGCAAAAAAAAAATACTTTTACAAAAATAAAAGACACCATTGATTTTAATTCCCGCTAAATCCAATGGCTTAGGAGGCCTTGATCAACTGTCGTACCTGGTATTAAGCTTCTTTAATAGCCCACTTTTAAATATGCCAAAAATTACTTACTTTTAAGTTAACCAATACATCGTGTGTGTATATGAAAAATTCAAACAATCCATTTGTAACACCACTTAACCAAGAAAAATACCCAAAATGAAGAAAAAACGTAAAAAAAGCACCTCAACAAAACGATTGTACATTTGAATCAAATTGACTTATTAGCAACATTAATAAAGGTAATTCATGTACTTTAGCAATCCCCTTACATCATCATCAAAATAAAAAAAAAACAACACCAGATTAAACCATACAATAGGTTTCTATCCAATCATAATGTTATTCCTCCTGCGCGTGGTTTGGTTATAAAATTAATCGCATCTCTTAGGACGCACGCCGCGCCACACCATTTACTACTTTTATATTTCTACTTTAACGCCATCCGATAAAATTTGCATTCATAAAACACAGTTAGTGTATCGATTATTATAACCACCACGAACTACAATATTCTATTAAAAAAAAAAAAACGCTAAATCAATATCTCGTACAAGAATTTTGTAAAATGAAAAAAAAAAAAAAAACTTAAATTCAAGAAGCCCGGAAAACTAAAGCACTTCCATTATAAAACCAGTTCAGTCCAATGTATATAGAAATAGTTCATTGCCTGATTCATTTTATTTTTTGCGGCGAAAAACAAATTCGCACGGTTATGTGAAACTGATACACGATTGGTCACGGTGTTGGCGTCGATGTGATGGCGGTTTTGGGTTTGAGGCTTCAGACGAACCTCTGATGGTAACCGAAAAAAATAACAAAATGAAAACATGACGCAAGTCCTACTTAGAGAGAGAGCTATCCGTTTCGTTACGCCAACTACCGTTGCAAACGGGTTTCTCTACCGGTTGTTGCTCGTGATTACGTTTATCTTATTCGGAAATGTTACACCGAAATATTAAATTAAAAACAAAATTAAATTATTATCGCAACAGGAAAAACTATCTTAAACTAAAATCCATACCAACACGATCCAAAGATAACTGAATTTAGTGTAAGAAACACTTAGAGAAAAAGCAAGGAACGTACCAAATAAGCAAATTACACAACAAAAAAAAAACAAACTTCAAAGAAATTCCGACAAAGCTGAATTTGTATGGAGACTTTTGAATTTTTATGTCTTAAGTTCAAAAATGGCCCTAAATTTGGACCAGTGCTAAGGTTTTTAGAGGTTTTTGTCTATTTAGGCTCGGCTTTTAACTCGAAAAACTATACCAGCATCGAGATCAAACGGAGAATAACTCTTGCCAATCGCTGCTTCTTCGTCGGGCATCGGGCTAGGAAGGCAATTGAGTAGCAAAGCCCATCACTCTCGAGCAACTTAAGGGCCAGTGTCACAGTCAGAAAAGTGACACTTAAGTGGGGAATTTGAAAGATTAATTTCCAATATCACCGTTCTCTGTTACCTGAATAAGTGGCACTTAAGTCTCCGATGTTGGTGACTTAAGTTCCACTTACGCTTGCCATGAAATTTAGCTTAAATTCCCAATATGGGAAACTTAAGTGCCACTTATTTCGGTAAGTGTCGACTGTGAAACTGGCCCTAAGTGTCCTAGTATGAGTATAAGATGCGACGCTTATAATCCCGGTCCTGCAATTATATATTTCATAGACATTATGGGCCTTGTACATAGATACACCATATAAAGATGACAATCTCGGCTGTCATCCGAGTTTGCCTACAAGCTAAATCAGGGGAAATTCAGCACGCACATTGCACTTGGCGTCCATTCACCACGATTATTTGCACACATATACAGTTGGCGTCCATTCACCACCAAAATGCCAGTAATTTTAAAAATGTCATGAGTATGTTCAAAAAGTATAATAAGTGGAGCAACGAGGTATCAAGTGGTAACCCGACCTTATATGGATAAGTTTGTGGGAACAAATTTTGGAAGTGAAAATTTATAATCGATTTAAGTATATTCGATTGTCTTTTGTTTTTTACTCTCAATTTATTTAAACAAACAATGAATATGAAAAAAACAAAACAATAATATAATAATGAGAAATCAGAGAACCAACGCAACTGTCGTAAGACAACTTAAGGCGTGTTTTTTTGCAAGCCCGGAGGAAATTAGTCGAAAAAATCAACGTTGGGGCTAGTAAATTACATGTTAAATGCAACAACAACTAATCAATCCGGGCCTAGCTAAGGGCGCAGAATTTTCGGGTCTTAACTTAGGCACGGAGAAAAACTCTGTTATTGGCTTGAATTACATTACTTATAATCAATAAGGGGATTCATGCAACGTCGTAAAATACTAGATAAGTTTATCTTTTGGTAAATGAACTGTCAAATTTTGTATGGGAAATGGTTTACCCAAATTGGATAAAATTATCTAAGGATTTTGCTGCGAAAACCTATACAAATTTATTTGCTAAAATTTGTTAAAAGTTAATTAGAAGGATTTTACTTTTGTAACAGAAAATTATCCATCCACCATCATTTTTTCCGAATAGTTCTAAAATGAGTAAATCAATAAAGGCAATTTATTCATAATAATTGCACTAAATTCTGTTTAGCTTATTTTTGCTTGTTTTATTTAACTTTTTTAAATTTTTCAGGAAATAATTTTTTTGCACAAATAAATTTTTGACGTTTGACGAACAGCTGATTCAATTACCAAGCATTTATCCAAATGAATAAAAAAGACGTTCACGTAAACCTTTGCGTAAACTTATTTTTTTTACACAATTGGTAAACATATCTCGTTGCATGAATAGTTTTTTATGGAAACTCCATTTTTTTTTCTGTGATAGCGTCGCTTATCTCCATTGTCATTTTTTCAACCAAATCATGCCCGGCATTTATGAGCGTTATGCAATAGAAAACTATCGAAGGCCGAAATTTCAATGTATAAATAATCCTAACTAATCACGTTACTTATTTTATTACTGACTTTTCCATAATTATCTGTTCAAGAAATTTCTTTGGATAGCTAATCACAGTTCAGCAAAATGTCATTATGAGAGTAAAAGAATGAAGGCCAAACATGGTGTCATTCACGGCAATACGAAATACTGCTATTATACACGACTAGTTTTTACTTTTTAGTCATTACTTCTTTTGTGCGTAAAGAGGTGGTCATGTGGGTCGTGAGCCAAATTTTGGCCACTGATTTTTTACATTTCCTATTGTATTCCTTGTTTATTTAACAAGTCGCTTCATTTATTTCAGTTGTTTGTAGATCGCACATGTTAATATACATACATACATATATATAGAGAGCATTGAAAATTTCAATAACCAATCAAACAAAAGGAAATTCTAAATTTGTGTCAAAATTTAAAAATCAATGTGTAACAGCGCACGACTTACAAGATGAATTTTCAAAAAAAAAAATTAATGAAGTTTCATCACGCTAAGGTCGTAGTTTAATAGCGGACTTAGCATTATTAAATTTGTGTTTCTTTCAACACAACCCGATATCCCACCTCTTACATCCCCCATTTTCATGGTGAAAAGCTGGTGAGTTGGAATTTTTTTTAAAGATGGCTGCGTTATTTGCACATACAAAATGGTCGATCTAGCAAAACAGAACAAACCCATCCCATTAAATTGTTGTTGCAATTCACATCTATTCATCGACACGGGATGAAATTACAAATACAACAATGTAAACAAATGGGTTTTGGAGGGTGATGCGTACGAAAGATTGTCATCTTTATATGGTGTATCTATGGCCTTGTATAAGGTGAATTTGACTTTTGTTTCCGTCTGTATAACGGAGAGTGGAGGAGAAGATACAACATCAAGCTGTATAGGCTATAGGCTGAACAGTGCTACCGACCTATAGCCAAAAAAGTAAAAAGCCTTCCATTTTTTTCGAAGTGTCTTCAGTGCCACCACAGATTAGCCATATGAAGATGAGAATGTTTCGTACGTTTCACCCTCCAAAACCCATTTGTTTACATTGTTGTATTTGTAATTTTTTCCCGCGTCGATGAATAGATGTGAATTGCAACAACAATTTAACCAGGTCTGTGAAGATCCCTACTGTCTGTGTGTGAGATTTCTATACACACATTCTCATTTTTTATCTGATAACTGCCAGTTGAAGCTTGTAGGCAAATTAAAATGGCTGTCGGGGATTCTCATCTTCATGTGGCTAATCTGTGAGTGCCACAAACAAAATTTTACGTATTTTCCCCAGCGCGAGCCACCACCTCCACTTAAGATTTTTAACGATTTACTTCGATTCTGTTTTATTTCACTCTACTGCCGGTATAGATTTTTCGACATCAAAAATGGAGGTTAGTGGCATTTGTTTCTGTGTAGAAAAATGGTTTTGGATATTTATTTATGTAAAGTTAGATTTAGAATTTAAGGCTTGCGATTTCACATAAATTCGGCTAATTTATTTATTTTACATGATGATTATTTCGCTCAGTGCAGTTCGAATTTATTTTATCTGACAGCCTAATTGAAAAATGAAAACAAGCATATAAAGGAGCACTGAAATGTGCAACAAAAACCTACTGATCTCCAATTAAACGGAGATGTTATACCAAGATACGATACGATTCTTGCCTGTCTGTCCACATCCACCTCATCGGTTCCTTGATAGTGTTCTCTCTTTTCTGTTGGTTCTTTAACGCTAACACTGGTAACAGTTATCTTAAAGTCTCTCGTTCATCGCTCGCTGGCCAACACTCCTTCTTCTTGGATTCCATTCACAGCATAAAGTGTCTTAATGGCAAATATCAAGACAAGACGTTCTTGTTGTTTAATTTGGTAAAAGCGGAGGAACCATGCTTAAGAAGTAGAGGCTTTTGTATTTTTAAACTCCAAACATCATGGAATCACGTTTTATTTTTGTTGTTGTCCAGAATGATTATGGGCTGGACAAGATCTGAATGGACGTGGGCTTGGTGGCTTAGGTAGGTAGGTATAGTAAATAATATATCATCTTCTTCATCTGTTGGTGATCATCATCATCAATGATGGAAGTAGTGACGGGAAAGGCAACGGCAACAGCAACGGCAACGGAAACGAAGACGACGATGACTTGTAAAGGTGGGTCATTTCAGTCATATACGGCTTCTTGACCTACATTTCGGATTCCCTCTGAAACTAAAAATACCGTGAAAGAAAAATGATGAAGATGAAAAACAACAAAAAATGCTGACAACATAAACCTGTTTCACGGTTTCAATATTGGTTTCTTAATGTTTTGTTTACGTTTTTTTTTTTGCTTTTGCTTTCAAAAATAGAATTTAAGCTGGCTTAGGTCATCGATGATCTTGTGAAGCAAAGAAATACATACATACATATAATGGGTGATTTTTTAAGAGGCTTAGAACTTTTTTAAAAAAAAAAACACAAAAAATTCGAAAAAATGAATGAAATATTTATTTGAATCGATAGTTTGAACCTTGCAATTTAATGTTTAAAGATAATTTCATGCAGGTAGCCCATCCGCTGAGTCCAATTTTGGCATACTCTTTCACACATATCGGCCGGTATCTCACGAATGAATGCATGGATGTTGGCTTCCAGTGCGTCAATCGAAGCGGGCTTGTCCCTATAGACATTAGCCTTGACATACCCCCACAAAAAATAATCTAATGGTGTCAAATCGCACGATCTTGGCGGCCAATTGACCGGCCCGAAACGTGAAATTAACTGTTCACCAAACTCGCCTCGCAATTGCGCCACTGTTTCGCGTGCTGTGTGGCATGTGGCACCGTCTTGTTGAAACCACATATCATGCAAGTCAAGAACTTCCATTTCGGGCAAAAAAAAGTTTGTTATCATCGCTCGGTAGCGTTCACCATTGACAGTAACGCTGCGATTCGCATCATCTTTGAAGAAATAGGCCCAATAATGCCGCCGGCCCATAAACCGCACCAAACAGTGGCTTTTTCGGGATGCATTGGTAGCTGTTGCAATGCTTCTGGCTGATCTTCACTCCAAATGCGGAAATTTTGCTTATTTACGTACCCATTCAACCAAAAATGAGCCTCATCGCTGAACACAAGCAGCGCGCGATGAACATTTCGAACCGAGCACGAATTTTGATAGTAAAATTCAATAATTTGCAAGCGTTGTTCATTTGTAAGACGATCCATGGTTAAATTGCAAACCAAACTGAAGCTGTTTGACACTGACACAAGGTACTAAACACACGTCAGCTGTCAAAACCAGTGTTGCCAAAACCAAACCAGCTAAAAAATCACCCGTTATAAGTTAGACTTTTATTAATCATCTCTTAAGTCTGTTGCCGTAGTGTGAATATCGGTGATGAAGTTCGGATGTGTATTTTCACGAATTTCAGTTCAAACTTGTTCCAGTAGGTGGAAAGTGTGTTTGAAATGTAAAGAAAAAATTCTTGTAGAACCTTCTAGGCCGATTTTTTTTTGTGCAATCGATTTTTAAAGTTTTCAAATTTGCTAGTAATCGAATTTCTCATCGGCAAGATTTATATTTGAGATACGAATCTATTATCCTCGGCCCTTATCACAGAGGCCTCGTTCGTAATAGATGCATGCTACGAATCTTGAAAAAAAGTATCATTAGCTACCATCGTTAATACATTTTTGTCTTGAAATAGTAGGCTATCGATATCACTTTTCACGGACTCGGAATTCGCTTGCCAATATCTCTGTTACGACGGCAGCCATGATACCTTTTTCGAGATTCGTAGTTCGAATCTATTACAACGGAGACAGTGTTATGGCAGAGAGTTTGAATTTCGAAATACTATTAAGGAATTGATTTTAGTAAATAACCAATTCTTCACATATAGATCTATCAAAACTCTTTTGACATACTATCAAGATTTTAGACAAGTTATTTCTATAATAAAGGGTGTTTTTTTAGACGTTTGGTTTTCAAGAAGAAATAAAGCGCATATTATTTTATGTTATGGCCAAGAATTTAGCTTTTTTATAAAGATAAGGGTTTGCCATTATTTTTTAAAAACGATTTCGGGCAAGTGGCCGCCGCGGCTGGCTCGAATAAATTCCAGCCGAGAGGCCCAATTTTCGACCACTTTTTGAAGCAATTGGGGCCGTATGTCAGCAATAACCGCGCAGAATATTCTCTTCCAAGGCGTCAATCGTCTCGGGCTTCTCTGCGTAGATAAGAGATTTCATACAACTCCACAAAAAAATAGTCCAGCAGTGTTAAATCACACGATCTTGGAGGCCACGCCACAGGCCCACGACGCGAGATAATGCGCTCACCAAAAGTTTCCTTCAATAAATTGATTGTTTCGTTGGTTGTATGGCATGTAGCTCCGCGGCCGTCTTGTTCGAAGCAAAGGTCATAAACATAAACATCCTCCAATAATTCAGGCACGACAAAGTCCTTAATCATGGCTCTATAGCGTTCCCCATTGACTGTAACATTATGGCCGGCTTCATTTTTGAAGATATATGCACCAATGATTCCCTCTGCCCATAGAGCAACACTAAACAGTGACTTTTTGAGGATGTAACGGCGTCTCAACAATGGCTTATGGATTATGATCACTCCAAATACGACAGTTTAGCTTATTAACGTACTCATTCAACCAAAAATGAGCTTCATCAAATATTGGACGTAGCGCACGATGCATCGCGCGAACCCAACCATTATATTGGTAATAAATTTTCACGATTTTCAAACGTTGTTCAGGAGTAAATCTATTCAATATGAAATGGCAAACCAAACTAAACATAAATCAAGTGACAGCTGTCAAAAAAATCAACTCCACAAAAAAGCATTGCCAGATTGAAAACCACACGTCTAAAAAAAAACACTTTTTACAAAAATAATATCTTCAATTTGCGAATCGCTTTCATAGTGATACGCCAGATTATATAGTCTCTGCGACATAAATTATGTCACATAAATGTTTATATCGATATGAAGCAGCCGGACTCTTCCTTAAATAGATCCATTTGGGCAACCACAAACGTCAGTATTCGCATGTATGTATACTCTATGTGTTAGGACTAAACCATTACCAATAGTCATAAAGAAACAGAATGAAACATTAACAGCGGTACTATTTCATATCCCAACAGAGGATTGACATCACAAAAATAAAATATCAAAACAAAATAGAATATTTCTTTAAAATCAAATTTTATAAGCTTTGACGAAATTTCTTAACTTATGTATAACTTCGTAGTCTGTTTCAGTGGCACTTAAGTGGCTAAAATGGTTGACTTGAGTGCCTAAGTGAAGACATCGAAACTTCGCTCTTACATTTTCAAAATTAAAAATTAGATCATATTTTGATTTATCTATATTTTAGTAAAATATATTTTTTTTTTATTTCAGAATTTTATCTTCAGCGTAGACAATAATTATTATAATCATCAATTTTGGGAGCATGGACTGATATAAAACTATTAAAATCAAGGTAAGTTATGTATTTTTTTTAATTTATTTAACTTATTGCCATTCATAATTCATTTTATTTGTGAACCCAAAAACGTTATATTATTTTTAAATATTTAAAATCAATCAAATGAATTATGTCTTAAGCAAACAACAACACTGGCATAGAAAAAAGTTAATTATATTGTTGTTCATCATAATCAAATGTGTGACCTGTGTGTTTTAAATTAACTTTTTTTTTTAAACAAACACTATATATAGTAACCCCATGTTGTGTGACTTAAACATAATTAATGCAACACTTTTAGTGGCGTTAATAAATCATTTATATTTTTGCAAATTAATGACTCGTTGACTGTAATTTTTTTTTTGCTCGTCGAATCTGTTTTTCTAGGTTTTTTTCCAATGATTTTGTTTGATGATATTTTTTACGTATAGAGTCTATAAATAATTATTATTTTTTGCTGGATAAAGTTTTTTTTTGGTTTTTTTTTAATTTTTAATATAATAAAAAATACTTACACGTCTATACTTTTATTCGAGTGGATTTTGGGAGTAGTGAGGATGCTCACGTTAATTTGTTTACTGAACACAAAAACTAATTACTTGTATCCTTTATGATATATAATTGAACTTTTAATTTAAGTAATGGTTTGCTGACTTGAAGCCAATTTAGGTAACCAATAGGTACAAAAACTAATCAGATATTAGGTTTTATTTAAGTGACTCTAAACATGCCAGTTTAGAACAGTTTTGAGTATAAAAGTAGTGTTTGTATGCGGTAAAACCCACTGGAGATTTTGGGAGTGGGTAAATTACCCACTCGAAATTTCAATACTTTTCAGAAAAGCTTAAAAATTTTCAATCTCATTAATGAACAAAAAAAAATACGACCGACAGCAATACAGGACGGTTATTCCCCGGATTAATTCATTCCTTGTACTCTCTCCCTCTCGTGCTGGCTCTTCATAGCGTGCATCTTCTTTTTTGTCTTTCTTTTTAGTAGTAGAAGTGCAGTAGTCGTTGATGTAGAGAAATGATATAACAATTAAGAAATTTCGATTTTAAAATGCCAGCAGTTTATTCTCCTAAGAATTTCACTTTTCATTTTGCTTTTTTTTATTCAAATAAAATGTTTAGTTCCTTTTTAGGGTTCCGTACCCAAAGTTACCCTATTACTAAGATTCCTCTGTCTGTCCGTCCATCCGTCCAGGCTGTATTTCCCGTCAACGAAAAGCCCCAAAAAAGTATCAATGAAGGTACCTCAGAAGATTAAAAAATGGAAAACACCGAAAGATTTATACAGAAAATCATTTTTTGAAATATTTGACCAATTATTATCATCACTAAATGCAAGATTCATTTCTTTAAACTACTGAAACGATTCGCTGTAGGACAAAAAGTAGATGTCAATGATGTAGTTAAGTTCTACAAAGATGACTTTGATAAACAAAGACTTATTAGCGATAGGGACGTATTCCTACAGCTTTTGAAAAGACAGAATGAGCAAGCAAAAAATTTGAAAGAAGTAGTTGATTTCTTGCAAAAATAAGTCTGGAGTCGAAGGATTATTCCCGAGTTTGTACGGTTCATCCGGTTGCTTATCACAATCCCAGGATCATCTTGCTCAAATGAACGAAGTTTCTCCGTTCTTCGTCGTTTAAAATCTTACTTTAGGTCAACAATGCTGCAGGATCGGCTCAACAATATTGCTATATTGCATGTTTATTCCAACAACACGGAAAATTAAATAAATTTATTTCTAAACACTCAACATTCAAGTGCAGTTTTTGCATTAAAAAACAAGTGTTTCATCAAAAGAATAAAAAAAAAACTTAAAATGAAAAATATGTTATGACTTTATTTTTATTAGTGAATTTAAGCAACTAACCACTCGAGCTGAAGCTGTTCTGCGGGGCCTGTATGTGGCCCCGCAGATCCAGGCTCTACGCCTGTTGCACGAAAAGCATATGAAAACGCGCTCAATTTGAATGGCGATTAACTGATATAATTGTTATAAATTGGAATTTATATCTATTTCCGTCAATATTTCTTAAACTTTTGAATCGTTAAAGATCAATTTTCAATTATAAGTGGACATAAATCTTGAGGGACATCTGTTTCAAGTGTTTTTATACTTTTTTGCATTGCGCGGGACATATTTGCAAGACGATTTTCATAGACTTAGAAATTTAGTCAATAGACCAATTACTGCGGTTTAAAAATTAAAGAACTTCTTCTAATTTTACATTAATTTTGTTTTGCAATTATTTTTATTTTTCAAATCGTAAGGTAACACATTTAACTATACAAAATAAAAATTTAACTGATACTTTTTCTTGATGGCTATAACCGGGCCTTAAGTAAAATATTTCGTCGATCACGCATACAAAATGAAGCTCGTGTGATATCAACAAATTTTTTTACAAGACGCGCATCTAAATGAACGTTCCTAAATTTGAAAACTCGTGTTTCAAAAGCCTAACGAATTGTATACCGCATCTTTCTACTCTAAGGCCCAGTTTTTCAGTGCAAGATTATCCCATAGTTTCGGGGTTAAGACTGAGTTAACTCCTGAAACAGTTTTTTCAGTCAATTTAGCTCCCGAGTTAATTCAACAAATTTAGTGAGATAACTCTATATTAGCTGAATAGGTATTTCTATAAGATGCTTGTCAAAAATCTATATTGGAACGGGGTACGACAGTATGAAAACTATAGGAGTTCAATTTAATACTCTACTGGGTTAACTCGAGATTAAAGTATTTGCAGGATAAACTAACTTCGATTTAACTCGTAGTTAACTTATCCACTAAAAAAACTAGTCTAAGTGCTGATACGAAACTTAAATATTTATGTTCAACTTAAGCACTTATGTTCTACTTAAATTCTTAAGTTTCGTATTAGCAATTAGGCCTAAGACTCTAACCATTTTAAGAAGGGTCTAATTTTCTAAAACAACTCACAATAATAAAAACCAATACAATATAAATTAATAAATTACATAGGTTAGTTACATATTGATGTACATTGTAAAAAACAGCTTGATAAACGTCTCAGAGACTGCCTTCTCATAAAAGGTTTTCCAATAAGAGGTGTTATTTTGAATAGCCCGCTATTTCGGTAGCTGTCACTTTTGAAGCTGTCATTTTTTGACATTTGACAAGTAGAAACTACGCCATTACTAAAAGTGGAACGATACACGCTTCAACAACGCATTGAAATTATTAAAATTCACTATAAAAATGGTGAAAATTTGGCAGAGACGGTTCGTAAAACTAAAACATTTTTGGGTCGTCGTGAAGCACCTTGTCGGACCGCAATACAGAAATTGGTGGACAAATTCGAGCTGTTGGGACAAGTTAGTGATGTGAAGAATAAAACCCGTGCACGTCGCTCAAGAACAACTGAGAATATTGCTGTTGTAGCCCAAAGTGTTGAAGAAAACCCAGGTTTGTCCATTCCTCGTCGTTCTTTGGAATTAGGCATTCCACAAACGTCATTACACCGTATTTTGCATAAAGACTTGGGTCTTAAGGCTTATAAAGTTCAGTTAACACAAGAACTCAAGCCGGCTGATCATCAAAAACGTCGTGTCTTTGCTGATTGAGTCCTTGAAATGCATGAAAATGATCCGGAATTTCATCGAAAAATCATCTTGACTGATGAGGCCCATTTCCACCTCGGAGGCTACGTCAACAAGCAAAACTGTCGCATCTGGGGCTCGGAAAACCCAAGAGTTATTGTTGAAAAGCCTCTCCATCCTCAACGCGTGACTGTTTGGTGCGGTTTATGGTCCGGCGGGGTCATTGGACCTTACTTTTTCGAAAATGAGGCTGGAGCAACAGTTACGGTCAATGGATTGCGCTATCGAGAGATGATTAATGATTTTTTATGGCCGGAATTGGATGGTATTGATCTGGACAACGTTTACTTTCAACAAGACGGCGCTACGTGCCACACAAGCAATGAAACCATCGATCTTTTACGGGAAAAGTTTCCGGACCGTGTTATCTCTCGAAGAGGTGATCACAATTGGCCACCGAGATCTTGTGATTTAATACCTTGCGACTTCTTCCTTTGGGGCCACGTGAAAGATAAGGTCTACACCAACAGCCCAGCGTCGATTCAAGACCTCAAAGATGGAATTCGTAAGGCTATCGAGGACATAGGGCAGCCATTTTGCGATTTGGTTATGGAAAATTTCATGAAAAGGATATGGTCCTGTAAGCGTGGTCGTGGCAGCCATTTGGCTGATGTTGCGTTCCATTATTAACGGAATACCTTCCTCTTTATAATGAAATTAACATCCGATCATTTGATCATTTTTCTTCGAATATCAAAATAACACCTCTTATTGGAAAACGCTTTACGTTAATGTCCATATCTCTGCATAACAAAAAGCATTTTCGAACAAAATTGATCTCAATCTCATTTCCTTATACCATTTACTCATTACCATATCATTTTTTTTTTTCAATCTCATACCTACATATATACCAGCGACGACGCACGAGACGTTTTATAGACGAATAAAAAAATTACTTTTCTTTTCTATAAATAAATAAAATAAAATTTCTCATGGCTAGCATCAGTTTAGCTTAACTTGAAATATATGTATTTAAATCGTTGAAGAGTTTAAAATACTCTTTTGAGTCAATTGCTTATTCAAATGTCTGCGTCTACAGAAAAATAAAATGAAATAATTAAAATTAATTGATGAAAGTGTTAATTTGCATGTTAATTATGAAAACCTAGGCAGGTATACTACAAGTGTATGTAAAACAGAAGGCGCAATTTGAAATCAACATAGACTAGACATATTAAAAAATATTGTTTTGAACTCTTTGTTAACAAGAAATTGGATACCTACCTATAAGCAGTTAGGTGCTCAAATTAATTATGTATTCCTATCAAATTTCAATGAAAATTTATTTGGCACTGCATCCATTCCACCTACACAAATATGATAATAATTCATTTCTATTATAATGACCTTTTGTCCAATCCACCACACCCACCCACACTATATGCAAATGGAGAAAGAAAAAACAAACACAAATTGTCTGCTTTATCACTTCTATTATAAGAAGCAAAATACAAACATTTCCGCTTTTGATATTTGATCGCATGTCTGTCTACTGGAGCTGCAGCACTAACCTAACCAGGATAAAAACTCGTTAACTAGTTTATCTAGCCCAAGACCATCAACCATCCGACTTTAGATACTGATACCCATACCGCTCCGCTCGACTCGACACGATATGCAGAAGTCAGTTCAGGAAGTGGATTTGTGGAATACAAAATGCAAGTTGCGCCTTGCGCTTTCGTTCGTACACAAACAGAAAAGACAAAAAAAAAAAAAAAAAAAACACACAAAAAAACATGGCTGCCATGCAATGATCTCTTATATCCATTTTATATCGATTTAAGTGAAAGGAAGCTGACCTCGGGATCCCATTTCAATACCGCGTTGCCGTACTTATTGTTATATGTGTAGCAACATTAAATCCAAAACAAAATGACGTTGCGTGGAACTAAAATGTCTAATCTAATGCACAAGCGCACTGTTAGCGCTTCAGTGAAGCTATATATCACTTCATGTTGTTAGCAATAGTGCAATGACGTAACACGTAAACTTATAATAACCAACAAATGGTCTTCTAAATTTTTAATGGAATGGTAGATGGCAGTCTCTCAACTCAACTCAACTTAAGTCAAGTGATTCCTTCAAAATGCCACTAAATCATTTTAACTGACCGTAATCTTTCTTGACCTTAAAAAAGACATACATAGGTAGGTACACTCAAAATCTCTAAGTGGAAATAAAAAAAAAAAAAACTAAAGAAAACCTCAGTTTTAACCTTCTCTCATTGTTTTGATTTTGTTTAACAGAAATTAAATTAAATTCGTTTAAATTTAAAAAAAAAAATAAACTTTGTATTAAATGTTAAATTTATCACACTTTATGTCATTGTAAAGTGAAGAGGTTTTTTTGACCGATTTATTCTCCCTTCCTACCACGCTATTGGGTGTAGAGAAAGAATGATGAATACTTACACCCCGTCTCATTTGATTGAGGGTATGTTTTTTTCTTACAATAATATTTTCAAGTGTGTTTTTTACTTGCGATATAGGTACTATATGGGAAGTTATGGATTCGTACAAAAAATCGAACTCGAGATTTTGATCAAACTTTACATTACGATGATAGAGAAGTCAAAAAAAGTGGGTCTCGCAAAAACGTCCGTCTGTCTGTCTGTCTGTCTGTCTGTCTGTCGGTTCGACTACAGCCTAAACGGATGGGTCGATTTTCTTCAAACTTGGTACCTAGCGTTTTTTGGACATTCCCCCCACCCGTTTTTTTCTCTTTTTTTTTAGGACCAAAATTAACAGTAGCTGTCATACAAAATTTCTTGGCCAAAAAGGAAAAACTTATTTTTCTCAAATCCAGCGCTACCGAATTTGTTTTTAAGAACTCAATAAATTTAAATAGTTATAAGTTGCCGTTTAATAAAAAAAATGGTTCCGAAAAATGGTTATTAATGGTACCTCCCAAAGAAGCATTTTTTTGATTTTCGCTTTTCTCGAAAACGGTTAAACTGATTCTGATCAATTTTTTTATGAAGAATTATTGACACATTTTAAATAATATTGTGTATCAAAATTTTCAAAAAAATATTTTTTAGATTTTTAAAAAAAGTTTTAATATTTTTTTTTGAAAACTCAATATTTCAAAAACGACTTGGTTGATTTTTATTAAACTTGGTAAATAGCAGTTTTTTAACTTTATCTAGAAGATTTTTGACAAAAAATATTCTAATACCCAAAACTAACGGTACCTCCCATACAAATGTTAAAAAACCGTTAAGAAAAATATTTTGTTTCTCAAAAACGACTCCTACGATTTTCATAAAAGTTTATTTGTGTGTTAAAATTAGTACGATCTACCATTTAAAATTTTTAAAGTTTATATTTTACGTTTATTAACAGTACCTCTCATAGAACGTTTTCTTTGATTTTCGACTATCTCAACATATGATCAACCGAATAAAATTAGATTTTTTATACAGAAGCTTGTAACAAATATTAATAAAAGTGCGTATCAAAATTTTCTAAAAAATGATTTTTGGATTTTTAAAAAAAAAATCAAAATTATTTTTTGAAAATTCGATATTTCGAAAACTGGTAGCAGATTTTTTTGTGAAGTTCAATTTTTAACGCAACATTAATAAATGCTTTAAATTGGCGTACCAATTATTTTTCTCAAAAATGTTAACGAAATTTTATATATAAAAAATTAATTATTTTTAAAACCGCTCCTACGATTTTTAAAATTTTTTTCTCATAAATAAAGATTTATATAAGAATTCAGATGGTGTACATCGCGTTGGGTTAAAACGGATTCAAAGTATTTTAATCAATTTCTTTCTAATTTTGTTGATTTAAAACAATTTACTAGTTTAAATAGTATAATTTCCTTGTATGCATATTGCATATGTGCAACACTAGGCTATATTGTTAATTTTTGTATACTCACATAATATTTACCACCTGAAACTAAACTAAGATTTGGCAAATGGATAAAATATATACTCCTATAGCTAATTTATTTCAGACTATGGAACCACAATGTGATCGCGCATAAGAGCAAGTTCGTGCGACCCAGTCGTGCATATTTTTTTTAGAGGTATACAATTTAGAAATTGAATAAAAAAAAGATGATTTTTTTAAATTGACATAAAATTTACTTAATTCGAAAGATAATCTTTTGGCATTCAAATTTGAATATGATTTCTGGCACATGACCATCACGGCTGGCTCGGACGTAGTCTAATCTGGAGGTCCAATTTTCGATGACTTTTTCCAACATTTATGGACGTATATCGGCAGTAACGCGGCGAATGTTGTCCTCCAAGTGGTTAATCGTTTTGGGCTTATCGGCGTTGAATAGCGACTTCACATATTCCCACAGGAAATAATCAAGCTGCGTTAAATCGCTTGATCTTGGAGGCCAATTCACGGGTCCGTAACATGAAACTATATGCGGTTACCAAACGTTTCCTTCAATAAATCAATTGTGGCACTAGCTGTGTGACATGTTGGGCCGTCTTGTTAAGACCACAGTTCTTGCACATCATGGTTGTTCAATTAATGATCGAAAAAGTCAGTAATCATGACTCTATAGCGGTCGCCATTGACTGTAAGGTTCTGGCCAGCATCGTTTTTAAAGAAGTAACGGACCAATTATTCCACCAAGCCATAAACAGTCAATTTTTTGAGATGTAACGGTGTCTCAACATACACTTGAGGATTATCATCACTCCAAATATGGCATTTTTGTTTATTGACGTATCCATTCAACCAAAAATGAGCTTCATCGCTAAACAAAATTCGCTTATGAAAATTGGGATCAACGGCAATCTTGTTTCGGGCGCATTTGGGCACAATTTGTTCAGGCGTCAGTCTATTCATGTTGAAATTCCAAATCAAACCAAAAATAAATCACTTGACAGCTGACAAAATGGCAACCATTTAAAATAGTGTTGCCAACTTAAAGTTCTATACGTCTAAAAAAAAAATCACCCTTTACTTTTAACCCAGTTACTTCAAGTACCTGTCGTTTGGAGCTAAAAAACTCAATTCGCCGTCTAAGTAATCCTCTAAAAACCCTAAGTCCTAGGTCTGAAGAAAATCACTTCAGCGGCTTACATTTTACAGGCATGATTGCGAGGCCACTATTTTCAGGTTTGTGTCATTGTAATGTAAAGTTTAAGAAGTTTGATTTCTTTAGCGAATCAAAAACTTTTAAGTTGTGGTACCAATCACAAGTTAAAATGAAACACTTTTTCAAACACATATTCTGTCAATGTTAATCTGTTTTTTTGTTTTTTAATCTTTTTTTAGGGTGTGGAAGCACTGCATAGATTTATTTTATCTTTTTCTTTTAAAACTGAGATTAAGTTTTGGTTTAAATAGTAGCACTGTCCATCCTATAGGCTTCAACCATAAGAGCACGCCCATCCCAGTCGTACATTTTAAAACACTTAGTTTTTGAAACTAAATTACATTTTCATGCATTTCAAGGACCCAATCAGCAAAGACACGACGTTGTTGATGATCAGCCGGCTTGAGTTCTTGTGTTAACTGAACTTTATAAGCCTTAAGACCCAAGTCTTTATGCAAAATACGGTGTAATGACGTTTGTGGAATGCCTAATTCCAAAGAACGACGATGAATGGAAAAACCTGGGTTTTCTTCAACACTTTGGGCTACAACAGCAATATTCTCAGTTGTTCTTGAGCGACGTGCACGGGTTTTATTCTTCACATCACTAACTTGTCCCAACAGCTCGAATTTGTCCACCAATTTCTGTATTGCGGTCCGACAAGGTGCTTCACGACGACCCAAAAATGTTTTAGTTTTACGAAAAGTCTCTGCCAAATTTTCACCATTTTTATAGTGAATTTTAATAATTTCAATGCGTTGTTGAAGCGTGTATCATTCCATTTTTATTAATGGCGTAGTTTCTACTTGTCAAATGTCAAAAAATGACAGCTTTAAAAGTGACAGCTACCGAAATAGCGGGCTATTCAAAATAACACCTCTTATTGGAAAGCCCTTAATAATTAATATAATTTTCAATTTCATATTCAATTTAAGGAACCGCATTTTTTAAAAGTTCTTCGATACTTGTATTTTTTTTTTTATTCAATCACACTCCAAGAACCGTAATGTTTCATACCATTTCAATATTATTATTATCCAACTTTGACAACCTATATCACCATCACAAATTTATGATTGAAAAGGATAATGTTGTAAGTAACATGACCTTAATCAATTGACGTGGAGTGTTTGTACTGTATGAGAACCGGTGAGGTGATAGCGCCGATATCGCCGAAATCCAAAAGATACTAGTTTTCATATATGTTTCATTTGCATATTGCAATAAGTATATTATTTTTAAGCCTTTTTTTTAGCGAGAAGAAAGGAAAATTTCGATAAATAAAATAAAAGTATAAATAAATTTTAAGCTTATCCGATCGATTGTGGTTTTCAGTAACCGATCGAGTTGTGAGATCATGCACAGCAGTTGTAGTAGGTTTTTTTTTATAGCCGGCCGAGGTACTCGTTGGTGGGACATTATATGTACGAGTAGGTCTACTTGGGTGATACCATACCACACTGGTATATGTCACGCGGATTTGAGTTAACCTCGAGCGTTACGGCAAACAAGAGTGTGACGAATATTCTGGCTGACCTCATATTCGATTTTTATTTTCTTGTTAATAATCAAGAAAACATTTTTTTTAATATGAGATATTGGAAATGAACACGACGACGAGGGTGTTGGTTTGCTGGCAATCCTAATTGAGGTATTTATTCTTCTGTGTGGAACCCACGAACAAGGTCGATGGGAGAAGAGAACTTACGTGCGTTTTGTGATTCTGGGTAATAACTTTTTCATTTGGTTTTTGTTTCTATTTTTATTCTGAAACCACTGAGACTAGAAACAAGTTTTTTTTTTTTTTTTAATTTAAGCGTGAAAGCCAGTTTAATGTGTTGTATGGGGTTTGAAAATTGATAAAGGGATATAATTGGCGAGAGAAATTATAAACCAGTCTGGTGGGTAAGAAGCTGAAATTGAAAAGAACAACAATCTCAAGTTGTTGCTGCATTGAGAGTTTTTTGTTTGATTTTTGTTTAATTGATTGAAGGCTTGAGTTTATGTTAAATTTAAATAAAAAGTCCTTAACCTCCAAATTGATATACTATTGTTCAATAAAGTTTTGTGAACGTTTGGTATTGTGAAAAATTAGAATTTAATCATTCATATTGTATCTTTTATCTTGGTAAAGGTCTGTTTTCTTGAAAGTTAATACAATTTAATTTTTCTCACACCATTGTCTACATTTTTAATTTTATGTGGATTAAAATTCACCGTCCATAAGCACATCATTCATAGATGCTTTATTTGTCGCAGCCCAAATTTGGATAGTAATTTGACTTCAAACGAATTCGAGTCACTATCCGACACTATCCAGAGAATTGTTTCCCACTATCCGTGGCCAGACAACATCCAAAAGAAGGTATGCCGCGATCAACGATCAACGCGGTAAACAATCTGACTCAGCTTGTTGACGAACCGACACAGATTCCGGACGTTGCAGGTCAATCCACCAAGCCAACACTCTACACTTTTTTCTTACCTCTGACCCTGTTAAATGCACTATTAGCCGTAGGTAGTTCTATGAAAAACAACGAGAAAAATTTCAAGTCTTCGTAGGTGGTGAAAACCTCTGCGGTAACTTAAGCCAATGCAGGTTAACAATTCAGAAACATCAATTTGACCATTTATAAATAGATGGATACAACTTAAATCATTATTAACACGCCTTTGATATACATAATGAATGTTTGAATCTATAGAAGCTGGATCCGATCAAATATAATATTTGTTCATATTGTGGCAGGTTATACATATCAACCATTAAGGTAGCCTTTTCAAAGCAAAGCGAAAGAAGTTATGTTCTATCGATGCAATACGGTGCGCAGTTTATGGATTTCGTAAACGGGAGTCTATACTTATGATTCATATACTCAAGATTAGGTCGTACATATGCAAAGGGTCCGCCATCTAACGTTTTTTTTTTCAACTAGTGCTTATTTCGTGAATGGTAACACTAAGCTCATGTCTGATTTGACAGATAATTAGTTTTATCCTTCCGCTGAACGAATATGGTTGTGTATACGCTTCGCTAAGTGGGTCTGCGATCGACTTAGAGAAGATGCCGATTTTGCCAAAAAAATCATCTTTTCAGATGAAGCTCATTTTGATCTTGGCGGGTAGTAAACAAGCAAAATTGTCGCATTTGGGGCACAGAAACCCCGCACGCATACATTGAAAAGCCGATACACCCAAAACGAGTCACTGTTTGGTGCGGATTTTGGTCCAGAGGCATAATTGGGCCATTTTTCGAAAATGAGCAAGGAATGGCCGTTACAGTCAATGGCGATCGTTATCAGGCCATTTTGAACGAAGTTTTGTTCACAAAAATTGAAGAGGAGGATATTGGCAACATTTGGTTTCAACAGGACGGCACACAGAAAAAGCTACACTCGATGTTTTGCGCCATTTTCAAAAAAAAAAAAGAAGTTATTTGACGGACCCTTTAACAGTTGTACCTATGCAAGGAAAGAGTTACGTACGGATCGCTAAATTCTGTTGACCATCTTTTTACCAAGCATGGAGCTTGCCTTTTTAACAATAAAACAAATATGTTCCCAGGCCAAACGGCCAGGCCTTAAGAACTAAAATGCAGCAGAGTGTGTGCTGCGAAAGAGAAAAAGAAAATAACCAAAAGATCCCATTATTCGTTTTCCGGAGAAAGTTATTGTTCTACATTTTTAATGGAGTTAAGGGACATTCTATTTTTCCACACACCAAACATTAAAATTGTCAACCAGTAGGAAATTTCATCCTCAATCAATGAAAAATTTAGGTGAAAAGAACAATAAATTCATGAACAACTTTTAAGGGGGGACAGCATATGTTATGATTTCATTAGAAAAAGGTATTGGGGCACATTCATAGTCACTTTTAAACTCCAGTTTATCGTAGACTTGGGTTTATCCTATCTAAATAACATTGAATAAACCCCAGCCTAAGATAAACCGGAGTTTAAAAGTGACTATGAATATCCTCCATTGTCTTTTTCCTCAATTCGGTATTTTCATACCAACTACCCTTTCTTTTACCTCATACAAAAATTAGATTGAATTCAATGCTTGCAGTTCAACATACAAACTCAGTAAACAAAATCATGCAATGATTTAACTGATGAAAAGTAATGCACTTCCTGAGTTCGTGAACTAAGTTGTATCTTGAATCCTCTTTGTTGTTCAGACTTCTATATATAAATAGAAAAATATAAAATTGCCTTGTCTTTAAATGCCCCGACAAATCCGAGGATTTCAATAATGAGGAGTAATGCACACATTCATAAGTTTTCTTTGTTTTTTTTTTAATTCTTATTACTCACATTCAGTAGCAACACAATTGGTTACAAGTAATAGTATGAAAATCATTTATTGTATATTCTTTTTACTGATTTTTATAATCAGTAAAAAGAATAATATTTTTGAAATAAAACATTTCAAACAATTTTTGAAAAAGTTATGTTTTGAACGTAATATAAAATTAAAAAAAAAAAATATTGCATTAATTTAATTATGAATACAAAAGTTCAATTTACGAAGTGATTTCATTGTTGAATATTCACCAAGAAAGTCAGTTGGTGAACGCTTATGACATCCCCATGTTAATTTCATCGATGGATTCACCTCAAATGTCTCGGGTGTAGCTTCCATTCGTTGATGAAAAAGGTGAGCATTCCTCTGTGAATTTTTGGAAATTTCCTACTGGGCTCTGGGCAATATCAGCCTGCAGGAGAATATGTGATCATGATGGTCAGATTGTATTGTTTTAAAAATCTTAATTTCATTACCAAATATAATTATATGACTAGAGCGAATACCAGTAGAGCTGTGTAAATCGTTCATTTCAAATGATCGAATCGATCAAGAATCGATTACCAAAATGATTCGATCATTTTAATCAATCGATCATTCGATCATTTTCATTCCACTCAATTCATTGTTTCATACTGTTCCGATTCGATTTTTGTTGTGTAAACATCTATATGTCGGCGGTAGAGTGAAATAAAAACGTGGACTTTCCTCTGTGCGACGTTACGATGTACAAAGTTACGTAGCGCGTATTCTCGGAAATGAATTGACATTTGGACACCTGTCAAATTAAAAGTGTTCTAAAGGACCTACAGAACTGGCGTGACTTCAGGTAATTTCCACCTCCTAAATTGACGTACTCCGTTTTTCGATCCGCCGTACCAAAAATGTTGGCATATTTTGACACCTGTCAAACTAAGACAATTTTTTTATTTCGGTTTCGATGAAATTCAATCTGCGAAGTTAAAGAATACTGTACCGATTTGATGGACCCCATTCTGACCCATATTTCTTTTCTCCGATAAAATATATTAATAATTCAAAAGATATTGACATCGAAAATCGAGATTCATTGCAATGATTGAGATTGGGATTGAAAATCGAGAACCATCAAAATGATTTCGATTGGGATCGATTGAAACGAAAATTTGTGATTTCAATCATCAATACTTTTCGATGATCGGATCAAAAAAATCGAATCGTTCCTGATTGACACAGCCCTAAATACCAGATGTCACATCATTTATAGCTAGAATAAACAGAAAAGGTCCCAGGTAATTATCCTGAGGTAAACCTAAGTGAGCACTGAATGCGTTTGAAAGAACCTATCCGAGACGGTGTGAAAATGTTCAAAAATGTTCACATACCTTGAGTTGTTCTTGCATTACAACAACACAAATCTATCCAGATTGCTTTGACTGAAATCCTGAATGCGGCCATTAAGACACACATTTTTTTTAAGATTATCAAAAAAATGACGCTACCTATACAAACTCACGTATAAACCTCTCTAATCACCAGATTTCGTCTTTTGTTTTCAATTTATTTTATTTTCTAAGTAAAATACATTATTCGATACAAAATAAACACGCTCCTCACTGTGTGTACTTTAACTTTGTTCTTCCTTTTGAATAAAATATTTAAAATAAATTTAAAGTAACAAAATAAATGCAGGGCAATGAATATTCTGAGTGGGCTTAAACGTAAAATTAAAATAAATAAATAAAATGTAAAAGTTCCAGCATTTCCATTTAGCTGCAACTCAAAGTCAATATTGTTTTTTTTTTTTGTTTTGCTTCTTTGCAATTCCGATACACACAAAGCATATTTTTATGCACAACAAAAAAATAGATCCCTCGAATATTCCTCATTACTGGAACTTCCGGCCGTCATGTGTAGGTTAAAAAAAAAATAAATATTTTAACCAAGTAAATGAGCTAAAGGGGGTGAAATACACTCACACACATAATGCGATAGCTGGACAAAAGCTGTTTCAATGGATCCATTTATGCACATAATAATTTCCAGAAAATGGAATATTAATTATTGTGCTCTGTGAAATTCTACATATCTTTATACATAAACATATTTTATTTATTTACCTACATATCCTGCAAAGGATTAAATATATCTCTTCGACGACGAGGACGACCCACGGTTTGTTGGAGAAAACATCCTTCTTCTGCACACACTCTTGCTGGCTGATGGGATTCATTTATTTACTTACAAAATGCTTGGCCTTCATAAGGACCTATACTTGTATATTTTATACAAGTACAAACAAATATATCAAGGATACTTTAAAATTTACAGATTAAATAAAAAGAAAGTTCATGTTCATCATGCTTAAAAATATGTGAATTTATTCATTTCTGTAAAATGCTTACCATTGAGGCACAACACATGCAGATTTTTTCAACGGTGGGTTTATTAAATGGAACTTACTTACTTTACTTTTGAAGGCGCTTACAGTCCAGGATGGACTACGGCCTCAACCAACAAGCCCCTCCAGCCAGCTCGGTCCCTAGCTAGCTGCCTCCAGTTTCTCACTCCAAGTTGGCTGAGGTCGTTCTCCACTTGTGTGCGCCACCTTAGGTGGGGTCTTCCTCTGCTGCGCAGACCATCAGGGGTAGATTCGAAGACTTGTCGGGCTGGTGCGTTGCTGTCCATACGCTCCACGTGCCCCAGCCATCTCAGCCGCTGTATTTTCAGCATTTTGACCAGGTCGACGTCGCTGTAAAGCCCGTACAGCTCGTTGTTGAATCTTCTTCTCCATACTCCATCGATACAGACTGGACCGAAGATCACCCGAAGAATCTTCCTCTCAAAGCACCCAAGCGGGTTTTCATCCGTTTTTGACAGGGTCCATGCTTCTGCCCCATATAGCAGGACCGGGATGATTAATTTCTTATATAGGGTCTCCTTGCTTTTTTGAGAGAGGGCTTTACTACTCAAATGCCTTCCTTAGCCCGAAGAAACAGCGATTGGCAAGTGTAATTCTTCGTTTGATCTCTGCACTGATGTCATTTTGCGATGTAATTAATTAATTAATTAATTAATTAATTATTAAATGGAATATGCCTGTAATTCTGGGAGTTGGAAAAATTGAGTACCAAATAATTTTTTTTTCTCAAGAAGTTGATTGGAACTTGTTGAGAGATTGCCTCAGAGACATGTGGAAATTGAATATTCCATCACGGACTTTTACTATTTTCATAATACATGTACTGGATAAGCTCCATTGTGCCAGTGCTGTCGACCGCAAACTATAATATTTAGTATTTTTCTGAAGAATGATTTCAAAATTGATAATTTGAAAGAGCAAAGTAAAAATTTAAAATAATAGTTTTGATCTTCCGATTTGGAAAATTAAAAATTTCCCTCCAGCTCGGATGTACAATAACACGCAAAGATACACGCCAAGTATTTACATGCATCGTTAAAGTCTAACATCAAATTAAATATACATTTTTTGCATAAGATGCGAAGAAAAGGCTAGGGCGTGTAGGTTGGGTCAAATTAGGGAAACAAATCGTATGGGAGGGGGTGCCCATTCCCCCCTATTCAGGCAGGAGAGGCAATTTTCTAAAAAAATCGACTTGAAATAGAAAAAAAAATGTATTCAAACTAATATTGTTCAAAATTTCACGTTATTAAGTAGTATTTTTGTTTTTTAATATACAATGCTCTTATCAATTTTTATTCATATGTTAAAAACCAGATGCTTAAATATCTTCTAGTTTTGGAAAAAATTGAAAATAACAGAAATAAGTTTCACTTAATTTGACTTTAATCTGTTGTTTAAGTTGTCTATAGGGTCCCGTATTTTCAGTGCGAGAGTAATATATTTAATCCGAGTTAACTCAAGATTAACTGAACAGATGCTTTTGATGTTTTATCCACCGAGTTTATTTTGTCGTTCCACATGCATTCCACACCGAAAAAACTACTTCTTCAGTTCACTGTGGGTTAATTTACTTCTACAGTTAGCTTAGTCTGGTTTAACTCACCACTGAAAAACTGAGCTTAAAGATCATATTTCCAAATAGTTAGTAGTAAAGTTAATTCAGTTATTTTCAACTTTCTCGAGAAGAAAGTAAAGGGTGTTTTTTTTTAGACGTGTGATTTTCAATCTGGCAATACTTTTTTCGGAGTTGGTCTTTTCGACAGCTGTCACTTGATTTATGCTCAATTTGGTTTGCCATTTCATAATAAATAGACTTACTCCTGGCAAATCGTGCAAATTTATTACCAAAATAATGGTTCGGTTCGCGCGATGCGTACAATATTCGGTCGACATAATCGCAAAATCGCATAAATTCAAGCAACCATGGATTGGTTTCGCACCACGTTTACTCTAGTGGATAATGCGCATCCTGAGAGACGCCGGTCGTACAGTGCGCACTGAAGACGCTATTGCTGCTGTGGAGCAGAGTATCGAAGAAGACCCGAATGAGTCCATCCGCCATCGCGCGCAACAATTGGAGCTGTCGAAAATTGGGCCTCTGGGCTGGAATTTATTCGAGCCAGCCGCGGAGGCCACTTGGCCAAAATCAGTTTTAAAACATAATGACAAACACTTATCTTTATAATAAAACTGAATTCTTGGCAATAACATTAAATTATATATGTACATTTTATTTCTTCTTTTAAACCACACGTCTAAAAAAAACACTTTTTAGATTCATTTATTTTCAATTTTCTCAAAAAAAAAGTATAGCATGACATTGTAAGTGTTGCCGTTAATTTTAAATAATTTGTTTCATATTTCAAATCGAGTTTTTAGAAAAATGCTCCTTCCATCTAAACAGGAGGGTTTATTTTTTCGCACATGCATTTTTTCTTATCTGGACCCATCCTAAACGCCCTAGCCCTTTCTCGCATCTAATGCAAAACACACTGTGTAAAAAAAGAAACAACTGGTCACTCACTCACTGATTGATTGACACATCACTGATTTATCTGACTTGTAACTGTTAGTTTTTTTCCACAAGAAAAAAAAGTCCAACAGAAATATCAAACTGTCAAATCGGCTAGACTTATATCTTAAATTCTAATGGTATAAAATTGAAGGTTAATGTCTTTAAATGTTTAATGTTAAGCTTCATCATGTTTTAAGTCTGCAAAGCAACTGACAGGGCCAAAAAGTATTCTATTGTATGTAGAATTATGTCAGCTAAGTGACGTCTCAGCTAGTATGGAATCAACTGTTTTCAAAATTTGCCACTGAGTTAGTCTCTTCACGAACATTTGAAAATAAATCACCTTTTTCCGTTATGTTAAGTGTCTTGTACTATCACATCGCTGCGCCCACCAGTTTTTCATAGAGATAATTTCATATACCATAAGGTACCACAAGGTTCTCTATTTGGCATCTTTTTCTTTCATATAAATCTTTATCAATAAATTCTTCCTGTAATAGTTCATTCTGCTGCCAAAACCATATTTAATTTGTATCCCACTATAGCAAACTTTGTGTTGTAAGTTGTAACTGGCTTATGACATAATTTAAAGTGAATGAAAAACGAACCTACACCCAATGACCCCCATTCCAACTTAAGCTACAATAACTCTTCAAAAAATAAAAAAACACTACATATTCGACATTTAAAGTGGAGCTCGTTGGTCGTGATGACCTCGCTGACGCTGCCGCCACCACACCGGCCGGCATGCATGTATACGTATGAAGAGTGACACAGTGGAGTAGACCATAACGCAGGAACAGAATAAAAATTGAGAATTAGGTTAAATACCTTTAGGTATAGTTTCACCATTTAGGACAAATATTAGCTTCGATTTTTTTTATTAAATAATAAATAATATACCATTACCATTACGATTGAATGGAAAAGGCGCGTGGTTTGAAAAAAAAAACTTTGCTTGCCTGAAGTATGCCCTACGACAGAGTACTCTTATAAATTATCTCTTACGATTTCCAAGATTTGATCCCAAATAGACTTACAAGAAAAAGTCTCTGACACTGGGAACTTGGCTATTTTATTAAAAACTAGTTGGCCCGCCCCGCTTCGCACGGGTAGAAAAACCTAATCTTCGCATAAAAATTACAAAAGAAAATATAATGTTTTGTCTTTTTACAATCGAATACTACTTTCAGGGTTTTACCCACTTTACGTTATATGAAAGGCTATATTTGTAAAAATATGATCCTCTAAGTCCAATCTTTATTGCTTTCCCAACACAGAAGGAGTTTTTTTTATTCGAAAACCAGTGTTTTGTTTGTATCCCATTTTACTCTATAAATAGCAATTTTTTTAAATAAATTCAACACAAAAAAAAAAACACAAAAAGAATTTTTGAAATCGGATACTACTTTTAGTTTTACCCTCTTTTACCCTATAAATACCAAATTTTGGAAACAAAATATTCCTAAAGACATCCACTGAAAATAACCTTTCAAACACAAAAAAGAATTTCTTAGATCGGACAATTTTTCATTTTTACCCCATTTCAGCCTAGAAATATTAAAATTTTGAAAAAAAAAAATATCCTTAGAGCCATTTCCTAAGAGAAAATTTTCAAACACAAAAAAGAATTTCTTGAATCGGATGTTTTTATTTTTTAGGCTATTTCACCCTACGAATATTCACATTTTGAAAAAGCATATCCCTAGAGCCATTTCCTAAGAAAAACGATTTTTTTTTTATTGTTACCCCATTTCACCTTACAAATAGCAAAATTAAAAAAATATATATCCTTGAAGCCATTTCGTAAGATTAACCTTTTAAACGCAGGTAGAGTTTTTTTTTTAAATCAGATACGTCTTTTTCATTTTACCCCATTTCACCCTATTAAGTGATTTTTTCCGATATTTTAATCCAACAAATCAGAGATTATTTAAATCAGTCCAGCCGTTCCTGAGTTATAAATGGTTTAACTAAATCGATTTTGTTTTATATATTAAGAGGATTATTAAACCGAAAATTACTGCAAGAAAGTAGGCACGTCTACCAGGTGTATTAATTAGGGAGCGTGTGTTGGTAGCCATGTCAAAGGGCTTCTCAAAATGTCCCCTAACAAAACATCTTCTCTTTGATTTGAACGAGTGAACATGATATTCTTCAAGTTCCTAGCTCCTCTATAACAGTTGATATATTTCCAGTTTTTAAGCAATTTTGCCCCACTGTGCAGCATATTATTTGTTTGAATTATTTTCCATAACTAGGTATATATTTAAAAAAAATCATCCAAACCATCTATAACTATTATAACAACCGAATGGGTAGTGTAGTTTATGATTTATAAATCCTCAAAGCCGCATAAAACATAGGCCAACAACGGAGGAGCGCATGGACCGTTTTTTTACATTCTCCAGTTCCACATCATCCATACATCAGAGTTAGAGTAGAGGTATAGCTGGTAGATATAGGTTTAAAGTGCCATTTGTCTGTCCGCCCGTCTATTTAAATGAAACAGCCATATAACTCGGTGAGCAATGGAGGTTTAATTGTGTAAAGGCGCGCAACAAAACGAAACTGCAATTTAATATTTCATCCAGCACCAGCGCAAGTACACACACACTGATGCAAAACTTAAACAACTGCAACAAGGCGAACATTGCAACATGAGATCACTCCCATGGAGTGCAATATTCTAGTGATGGACGAGTGATATGGGGGAGGTATATAGGCATGGGCAGGCATGATATACGTTCCGTAAGCTGCAGCAACAGCAGCAGTATAGGTATACGACTTATAGGTAACTCTTGGTTAGGTTTGTGCAACGTCTCCCAAGATCTCGAGTGACATTTTTATTTCACGGTACTGCACTCTCTCGACCGGCCTCAGGTATGTAGATATGGGCGACCCACTCTGGGGGCATAATTCAGTATGAGTTGTGGCGCAGTTTGCTTCTTCGCATCGCATATACTTATACGAGTACTTCGTCGTCTTCACCTTGGATAGCTAATATCGGTTTCTCTCCGGCATTGGGCTTATGCTATGCTTCTTTTGAACTGAGCTGTCAGGAATCCGATTACTGAGCGAGTGTAGCCTTCAGAGCAGAGATGATAATTGCACTGATGCGCTTCCCTGATGTTGCCTTAAAGTGCGGTTCCAAAAGTTCTGTTTTTTTTGTTTGTCTTCTTTGGAATCATGCTGGTTTTTAAGGTTTCCTTATTCGGGTTAGGATTGTTACCTAGTGTCGAAAAATTGTACAAATGTCAGCGGGATGGTCTAAATTTACATTTCTCGCACTGTGTGATGGCTGATTTTTTTTATCCGCCTCCATGGCCATTGGAAATGTCATCCGAAGTGGGGGTTGTGCATATATTTTCTTTGTTTCGTTTTCTTTCAAACGAGAGATACAAGATACCAGTTTGTGTCGTTGATCTACCAGTTCCAAAGCTGTTTTCTTTATTTTTACAGCACAGCGTGATGGTGGTGCTGGCCAGAAGTAGTGAACATTTTGTAGGTATATATAGTATAAAAGTGCATCCAGCCACTGCGTTTATTGGCTTTTGGCAATTTGTGGGTTACCAAAAGCATAAGTGAGTCATTGGCTTTCCGACCGAGTGGACTTTTCATCGATTAGACTTGGTATGCGCCATATGTTGATCTGGAAAAAAGCATAACACACTGCAAACGTACACATAAGTTAAGAAATTATGAGTTTAAGAAGAACATTTATATGTTGTGAGTAATGCTTTAACAAAAGGCCCACAAGAACTTGCCAGTTATGGTTTTATTTTTGTTCATGGAAAATATTTATTTAAATTTCTTTTCTTCTTCGACTTTAAATATTGAAAATAAGCATAAAACGTTTAAATTAAAGACATTAAAATAAAACAAACAAACAAACAAAAAAATAAAACAAACAAACAAACAAAAAAAATTGTCACAAAAATTTGTAACAGAACTTTTTTTACATCCTCCAGCCAGCTGTTCGCTCCCATTTCACCCCTTTAAAAAATCGAATTTATTCCAGTTCTATAGTATTGAAAGAGACAGATGCAGTGCTGGATTTAGGTTTGGGCCCGTGAGGCCCGGGCCTAGGGTGGCAAAATCTTTTGGGGCGCAAAAAAATAATTGATTCTCAAAGAGAGAGCGATGATGCCTGTGGGCGCTAGTGGGCCACATGGGGGGCGGCAACAGACCTGAGAATATTTTGTAGTGAAAAAGTAGTTTAGGAGGACTTTGGATAATTTGTTGAGAAAGTTCAATTTTATTGAAAAAAAAAATGGCAAAATAATATTTTATATTTTATCTCTTTCTTTGGGGGCGCAAAAAAATAATTGATTCTCAAAGTGGGCAATATATGAATTCAGTTTGAACTTTAAAAAAAAAACATAAAAAAATTACTTGCACATTAAATTGATTAAATGTATCAACATGTGAAATATTTAAGAGCACCCCACGCTTTTTACTATGATGAGTTGAATTATTTTGTAAGCAAAAATTACTACTTTTTGTTTATAGTTTTTTAAAACTATAATTTATTTTTAAGTCTTATAATAAATATGCTGCCATATAATGTATGGGGGAATCTGACCCCACATTCCCTCCCCTGATGACGGTACATATAATATCATGTTGTAGGTCAACCTAATGAAAGCGGTTTGAAAATGATCGGGCGTTTTCTGGCAGCACAGAAAAAAGGCTCTGTAAGAACGATTAAGAATAAAAACAATTAAAAGAATATAGTTAAAAAAAATAAGGGGGGGGGGGGCGTACTCAACCGGGCCTAGGGCTGCAGAAAACCTAAATCCGCCACTTTACAGATGTGAGGAAAGTTCTCCTTTAACAGATTCTTAAAAACTTTGCAGAAGTTCAGCTGTTCAAAATTTTTGTGATCTTCAATCCTAGTTTGGACTATAAACTTAGGTACCTACTAAACGACCCACTAAATATTTGGATGAATATCAGGACTGTTAAGTGTAATTCAGACAACTTTCATCATACTTACAAAGACTGAGAAGTGTCTTAAAAGGCTAAGACAAGGTTAAGTCAAGTTCAGAATTGAATTGAAATTGAATTGAATTGAAATTGAATTGAAATTTAAATTACATTGAAATGGAATTGAATTGATGTAAATTGAATTGAAATTGAATTGTAATTGAATTAAAATTGAATTGAAATTGAATTGAAATTGAATTGAAATTGAATTGAAAATGAATTGAAAATGAATTGAAACTGAATTGAAACTGAATTGAAATTGAATTGAAATTGAATTGAAATTGCATTGAAATTGAATTGAAATTGAATTGAAATTGAATTGAAATTGAATTGAAATTGAATTGAATTGAAATTGTATTGAATTAAAATTGATTTGAATTTGAATTGAAATTGAATTGAATTTGAATTGAAAGTACAGTGGTGGTCCAGTATAACGAATGATATAGTGTCTAGAGTGCATTCGTTATATCGAAAATTTGTTAAATCGAATACGTTTTTTTTCTTTCAAATCTTCAGGTAAATAGGAAGTAAAACTGTATTTTGCAAACCCGTTAAGGTTTTGATCATAGCGAAAGAAAATTTCAGCATCTGTTTACATAAACGAAGACAAATACGTTGGACAAAACTAAACAAACGAAAAAGAAACATTTGAGGAATGGAAAATTTGTGTATGTTTTTTCCAATTTTATCATAAAGAAACATGGATATTAACACATTTACAGTGTTGCAAATTTGTTTTCTCCAGGTTGCGTTTTATGTTCCACGTTGATATTACTTGGTTGCCATTTTTGTTTGAATATTGGCATTTGACAGTCCTAGACTGGTTAGTAAGAATTGTTATAGACCATCTAACACAGCAACAACGTGTTGCCATTTTTGGCCAAAAATCATAATGAGCGGCAGAGCACAGTTCTATTAATAAACAGAACAGCCACTATTGGGGCACTGAGAACCCTCGATTGATATTGATATACATCAAAGACCACTACACTTTCGTAGAGTAACTATATGGTGCGTCATTTTCGCCAGCAGCAGCGTCATTGAACCATATCTTTGAGGATGCCGTAGGCAATGCTGTAACAGTTACTGGTGACCACTATCGGGACATGTTGGAAAACTTTCTTGTGCCCAAATTGGATCCGTGCTACAATGAGAATTATACGAACATTTTTTCCCGGCCGGTGATATCGACATCAGGCCTCCACGATCCTCTGATTTGACGCCCTCCCAATTTCTTCTTATGGGGGTTCTCGAAGGAAAAGGTGTACATCAAAAAACTAACCACAACCTCGATGCTTAAGGACAACATAAAAAACGAAACTGCTGGAAATACACCAGAATTCTGTGAAATTGTTATGCAAAATGTGCTTAAAAGAGCTCGTCTTTGCGCCACGGCCAGATGTTAAAGACCAAAATAATCAATCAATAAAATATAAATTACAAAATTGTATTCCATTTAAAAAAAAAACGCACCTTGTATATTCTTTATAGTTAGGTACGTATGTATGTAGTTGTTTGTAGAATTTTTTTTTTCATTTTCTGAAATTCGTTATATAGACTACCTACCTAGTAAAAAATGTGTTCATAATATCGATCATTCGTTATATCGTATCGGCATTCGTTATACTGGACCACCACTGTAAATTGCAAAAAAAATTATATCAATGAAGAGATAAACGAAGAACCGCTTCTTCCCATCGCTGTTTCTTCAGACTCATTAAGGCATTTAAGTAGTAAAGCTCGCTCGGGACCCACAGAGTTGCCATTGTTCCCAATAATATTGTTTTATTTTTTTATTTAAATATGTATACCTTTATCTTGACGATCCGACCATTAAAAAAAGCCAATGCCGATCTATTTTTTTAAAGTTAAACAGATCGACTTTTTAGGTGGAAAATTTACTTAAGTACCTACTCTTATCGTCTCTCCTCTCTTCTCTTGCATTTACGCATATTAAACAATTAAATAATTTTAGAGAATGATTTTGGCAACAATTGTGTAGAAAATATTTTTTTTAAACTGAAATTTAACAACTTCTTAATATCTATCTGAAAATTACGTTAATTTACGACAGCTATAGTACTTGGTTTTAAAAATTCGTAAAGGTACCTTAAAGTTCTCAATTATTCTAGTTTTCATAAAAAAATTAAAAAAAAAAAAAAACCTTTCCAAAAGATTAAACCTCCATTACAAAATTTCTCTCCTTCAAATTCACTTTCAGTGTCAATTGGACGTGTAATTGGCCTCGAACCAAAAATAAAACAAAAAGTGATAACTCAAATTATTTCCATCATCATAGCCAGACTGAGAAACAGGTAACACTTGGATAAAAAAAAAAAAAAAAAAACAAAATCTGAAAGGAATTATCCAAGTGCGAAAGCGAAAGTATACTCAACACTATGGCTGGGGGTTATATTGAGGGCAACATATCGTTGTTGGTGTGAATAATGCAGCGCAGTGCTTTTGTCCGCTCGCACTGATGATGTAGTATTGTGTTTTGTGTCATAAATATGTATCGCGCTCGCCGGATTGCATGACACTTTTCATCATATCAAACTCTAACGAGGTGTGAGAATTATTTCATATTTTTTGTTGTTATTGTTTCTAAGTTAAGTAATAAAGAGTGAGTGGGCGATGTTGGCATATTTAAGATGTTGCTTTCAAAAATGTATGGGCTAATTTGCTTCAAATTGGGTACAAAGCATTTGTATGTGATTCCCTGCAGGGAAATTCGAATTTTGGTTTTAACTCATCTAGAACGAGTATAGCTGTCATACAATAGTTTTGGTTTTTTTTTTCTTCAAATTTTCTATAAAACAGCTCAAACGATTTTGATTAAACTTCGTGCCTGTAATGGCCGTTGGCAGTTGTGAGAAAACTGTATTTTTGGTTTTTGGCAAAAAAATCACAAAACTGAAATAGGCATTTCACGTTTTGTGAGAAAATGCGGTATTATTTTTGGACGAGACTAGAGACATGCCAATTTATAACAGTTGTAATAGTTTTTCGCCAATAAAAGTGGGCGTGCGTTAACGTTAACGGGGCCGCATAAAGAGTACTTTTATAAACCAAATCTTTTATAATTGGCATATCTAGAGTCACTTCCATTATTTTTTTGTAATTCAAGTATATCATTTTGGTGGTTCGACTGAATTTGATATAATTTTGCAATCTAGTGCTTCTCAATAGTTTAAACAATATTTCACTTAAGAAAGTTGAAAAATATTGTTTTTTAAACAAAACAAAAATAAACAAAAAATAATTTTTTTTTTTATATTTTCTCTTTTAAAATATATGTTTATACACCATATGCATCTGCAATGTTTGGTAACTCACAATTCTTACTACCAAGAGCATGTTCTTGCGATCCATTCGTGCATATTTTTGATTTCATAAATACTAACTTATTCAAATTTTATCGAATTGATTTGCTTTCTGAAATCGAAAAGTTCATCCAGTCTCCAGAGCTCCCCTATAAAGTAAAATTGGCAGGGAGGTTACAAAAACACGTGTAAGATTCTGGTCGAAAGCAGAAAGTATCTTTTCTTGTATTCATTTTCTTTTTATTTAAATTGTTTGACTATATTTATTTTCTTCTTTTTTTTTGCAGGTAAATACAATTTTCTTTAAATCCCCGAATCAGCATCAGCGTAAGTTATTATTAATTTCTTACTTAAAAATTACATATTTAATTTAGTCCATGTATGCACTGTATATATATAATATACCTATAACCTACCCATATACAATGAATGCTGTATAAAGTCTATTTTTTTTTATGCTTATAACGGGTGTTTTTTTAAGAGATATAGAACTTTAAGTTGGCAACTCTATTTTAACTAGCGGCCATTTTGTCCGCTATCAAGCGATTTATTTTTAATTTGATTTGGCATTTCAACATTAATAGACTGACGCGTGAACAACGCTTCCAAATTGTGCCCAAATGGGCCCAAAACAAGATTGCCGTTGATCCCAATTATCATAAGCGAATTTTGTTTAGCGATGAGCTCACTTTTGGTTGAATGGATACGTCATTAAACAAAAAAGCCTTATTTGGAGTGATGATAATCCTCAAGTATATGTTGAGACACCATTACATCCACAAAAAATGACTGTTTGGTGTTCTTTATGGCTTGGTGGAATAATTGGTCCTTTACTTCCTTAAAAACGATGCTGGCCAGAACGTTACAGTCAATGGTGACCGCTATAGAGCCATGATTACTGACTTTTTCGTTCATCAATTGAACAACCATGATGTGTAAGAGCAAGTCTACGAACCGACAGAAAAGGCAACAGATGAACAAATGGAAAACTTCTACAATACTCTGGAAACCGCAACAACTTACATTAGAGCTGAGATACTACTTACCATCGGAGATTTTAACGCCAAATTAGGATTCAGAAAAAATGGAGAAGAGCCTATTATGGATGAATATGGCTATGGTAGGCGAAACGAAAGAGGAAATCGCCTGATACAATACATATGGCAGCAGAAATTACTTGTTTGGAAACTCTTTATTTAAAAAGAAGACACAGACTCAGTGGACCTGGATTTCACGGGATAAAAACCACAAGAATCAAATAGACTTTATTTTGGTAAATAAAAGATCAGTCCTTAAAGATGTGTCTGTCCTTCGAGTTTAAGTCGGACCATCGATTAGTACGCTCCGAGCTTAACATCAACCATAGAACTAGACAGCTTTACAAAAACACCCAAAAAATATTATCCAAATCACTAAATACTGAAGATATCAATAGTTATAATGCCGATTTACAACAAAGAATTCGTATAATATCGTCATTAAACGAGCTATTCCAAATAGCTTATAATAAAATGGAAAGAACTGTCAAGGAGTCAGCAGACAGACACATTCTCACACCTTTATCAAAAAAACCACAAAAACTATCAATCCAAACTTTAAATCTGATTAAAACGTGAGAACGACTTAGAAAGTTGACAAACCTCAACCAACAATATAAACAGGATTTAAAAAGAATACAGAAATTAATCAAGAAAAAAACTCGAGAAAACATAACAATATTTAATGAAAACCTTCTGAAAACAGTTATCGAGGAAACAAAATCTATTAATAAAGCAAAAATTGCAATGCAGGAGTATAAGGAGTGCATAACCGCCATGTCTGTAAATGGAAAGAGAAATCAGATGAGGAAAAACATTAACCAAATAGCTACAGATTTTTACAACCATCTCTACTCAAAGCAAACGGATCGATCTGATGAAACACTACAATTACATCCAAAAAATCCTGAAGAAGAGTTCCCACCTTTTCTCAAAACCGAAATACAGAAAGCAATATACAGCCTAAAAATGACAGAAGCAAAGGTAATGATGGAGTGGCCAACTGGTTAACAGATGTGTTTAGCCAGGTTTTGGTCACAGAGGAAGTCCCAGACCAATGGGCAAAATCTGAAATAATCCTCATTCATAAAAAAGGTAACAAGGACGATATAAACAACTATAGACCCATCAGCATAATATCATCTATTTACAAAATCTTTGCTAAATGTATATTTGTATGAAAACCATGCTTGATCATAATCAACCTATTGAACAAGCTGGCTTCAGATCAGGTTTCTCCTACAGAAACCTACATATCAAAACAGACTGTATTGGACCTGAGTTCAAAACATCAAGAGGTGTAAGACAGGGATACCCTCTCTCACCGGCGCTTTTTTCCGCAACTCTTGAAGAAATCTTCAGAAAGATGGATTGGGACAATAAAGGTTTAAGAATAAATGGTCAATATCTTTCAAACCTTCGATTTGCTGACGACATCATACTCTTTTCAAATAGTAGTGAAAAGATGCAAACAATGCTTAATGAGTTATGTTTTGAATGTAAAAATTTTGGCCTATTGGCAAACCAACAAAAAACCAAAATTATGTCTAATGGTGTTGTCCAAGAAATACGAATTGAAAATAACACAATAGAAAACGTTGAGGACTATAATTATCTTAGTCAAATCATTTCATTTAGGAATAAAGAAACTAAAGAAGTAGAACAACGAATGACAAACGCATGGAGACAATTTTTGAGTGTTAAATATCTACTTGACTTAAATATTTCCAAAACCCTAAGAAAATACATTTTTGATTCAACGATACTACCAGTTCTCACTTATGGCTGCCAAACATGGCAAATTACCAAAACTACTGAAACCAAGCTACGATCCTGTCAAAGGGCAATGGAGAGAATCATATTGAACGTTCGTATAATCCAGCGAATAAACCACAGAAATATAAGGTATGAAACTAAATTTGAAGACGTTATACAAAGAATTAAGAAAGTTAAGTGGGATTGGGCTGGGCATATTGTACGGACTACTGATAATCGATGGTCAAAAACAGCAACTGATTGGACACCTTTAAATAGGCAGCGAAGCGTTGGAAGACAGTTAAAACGATGGAGAGATGATATTTGCGCAACATGTCCACACTATTACCATGATGCACTAGACAGAAGAAGATGGAAAAGTATGGGGGAGGCTTATACTCACGTTACATAATAATATAACATAGAAACATGAAACTTGAAATTAATTTTGTATTAACATTAACTAAAAGAAAACTTTATATTATATTTTATTGAGTTAATAAAGCTTCGAATAATGATGTGTAAGAGCTGTGTTCACAACAAGACGGCGCAACATGTCACACAGCTAATGCCACAATTTATTGATTGAAGAAAACGTTTGGCTATCGCATAATTTCACGTTACGGACCCGTGAATTGGTCTCCAAGATCGTGCGATTTAACGCCGCATGATTTTTTCTGTGGGGATATGTGAAGTCGCTAGTCTACGCTAATGAGCCCGAAACGATTGGCCACTTGGAGGACGGCCATAAATGTTGGAAAAATCATCGAAAATTGGACCTCCAGATTAGACTATACGTCCGAGCCACCTGTGGCGGTCGTATGACAGAAATCATATTTAAGTTAAAATGCCAGAAGATTATCTTTCGAATAACGTAAATTTTATGTCAATTTTAAAAAATCATCTTTGTTTTATTCCATTTCAAAGTTCTATACCTCTAAACAAAAACACCTACTTTATGTTTTGCTATTTAGCAATTCAGAATAATTTCTTTTGCTTTTGAAAAAATAATTGATAGGTAGTGTTAGAATTTTTTTTAGAAAATATCAAATAAGCTAATAACAAAATTAGTGTTTAAAAGTTAATTTTTAGCTTTGTATTAACTCTCATTCAATTTAAAGCAGTTAATTGTGATAAAACTTTTATACTTTTTGGGAACAGCAAACTAAAGTCTATCTTTTTAATACAAATTTGTTCTAATCTAAAAATTAAGTAAAGGGTTTAATATTAATCAAATTGGATTTAAAGTAATAAAATTCCATAGCAAATCCAAAAAACAACGCGCTTATTCCCATCAGGTCTACGAAATGCCTGTATTAAATAGTTAGCTTTTTCGATGCCCTAAAATAACCAAATATAGATTTGCAAAATAATTGCAATTACTTCAATTAAATTTTGTATCGTTTAAAAAAAATAAAAAAAATTAAAACGAAACAAAATGAAGCAGGAAAAAGTCATTTTATCAGACGTCTCTAAAATACCAATTTTCGTCCACATAATACTCACACCCAACTAAAGCAAAGCAACAACAAAATAAAAAAAAAAAATTGATTCTCCATTTTTGTTTTGAATTTTATATTCAGCAATTTAAAGTACATATATACATACTATAGGTACGGACATTTAATAATAAAATGCAATTTTGGTTAAATCGTTAAATTTAATTTAAAAACAAATCCCATTGAATTGGCGAGAATCGCTGCGCAACTAGCAGCGTGAAACTATTATTTCTATAGGTTTCTCATCGCTGTTGTTGGCGTTGCCATTGTCACCGTCGATTCGTTTTGGATTTCCCCCCCCCCCCCCTCCTCTTCGGTTTCAATTCCCTCAATCAAAACTATAATGCTTTTGTAGCGGTTTTAATGTTTAAAGTTCATTTTTTGTTGTTGTTCGGGAAATAATTTTGTATGCAAAAAAAAAATAGATGCAGAATAACTAAACAAATCCTCAAATAATTGCAACAAAAACAAATCTGACAAAACTCCATAGAAAAACCATCGAGACACAGGGTACTATGTGTTTACTTTATCCTGAAATTCTCTTGAAAGGATATTGCTCTGCAGAAAAGTTATATAACTGCGATTTGTGTTTTTAAGAGAATAATTCGTATTCGGGATCTTACAACCCTATATTTGGGATATTCACAAATAAATTTGACATCTAAAAAGTCAGTAATTGCTGTCAAAAAAGGTCAACTTGCTTTAGAAATTGGTCAGCCAAAGAAAATTTCCAAGAAATGTATAAAGTTTTTCAAGATAACCGGCGGTTTTAAAGGACCTAATTTGTGGGATATTCGCAAAATGTATACCACCATACTAGGCCACTAAATTTTCGTAAAAGATCAGCCAGTTTTAGTAACTGGTGAGACATATATTTTTTAAAATAAAATTTTAACGTTTTTTTTTCATCGTCATAGAGATTGTTAGCTGCTTATTTTTGTGGGATATTCGCAAAAAAAAAAGACAAGTTTACCACCTGAAAACTCACTTTATACTCATAAACAGTCAACTAGTTTCAGTAGTTATTGGTTAGCCACAGGTTTTTTCAATACGTTTTTAAGATTTTCTTGTTTTGAAAAATTGACATTAAACAAATGTGGAAATGGGTTTTGACGGTTTTTTTTGAGAATATTGTATTACTTTTGGGTTATTCGCACAGATCTCGTTACTGGCTTAACCAATTTTGCTCACATTTTGCACACATGTACTTCTTACTATGTTAAATAATATTGCATTGCAGTTTGCTTGTGCTCTTATCCTCTCTACAGTCTAACCTGCTGTTCCTAAGTAAAAATAGTTTTTAACAAGATCTAGCCCGTACGAACTTACAATTAAACACAAAATCCCAAAAACTACGGGTAATAGTAGATACTTTCGCGAAACCATTTTTTTTTATCTTATACGCTTGTGGTATATGCCTCGTTTATACTACGAAATTTCAGGCTGATTTGTAAACTTAAATCCGTAACACCCTATATCTTTTGATAAAGGTGGTGATGATTTTGCCAAATCAGCAATTTCAATGCTTCAGCCCGTATTCGATTAGATCGTCCACGGATGGTTGAAATAAATAGCCTTTTATGATCCCTCAGCTCTCGTCCTGTTTTTTTTTTATTTAAAATGTTAAATAAAAACAAACAACAACAAAACTAATAACAAACTCACACAAAATCACACACAAAAACGGGATTGAAAAAAAAAGTAATATGCTGCTGCTGTGTAGTCAGAATAAATACCTTTATTGTAGTTGTGTATTGGGTTATGCCGTTTAAACGAGTATAACGGCTTTTGTTTTGAAATCCCTTTTTGCAACGGATATATAAACGAAACATTTGTTTATGGGATAACAATCATAAGTGCTATAGGCAAAGCATCACATCGCATCGGATCGCATCGTGGCAATGTCGATGTATGTCGATTTGGTCCATGTTATTGGCTTTTGACAATGATTGGGCGCCAACTAAATACTTGAATACGGGTGGTTAATGAATGAGGTTGGAAAATATGGAGCTTTAAAGGATTTATCGCTTATTGACAGTCAAAATCGTTGTTTTAATCCACATGTTAGCCTCTAATTGGACAAATGGGACAAAGCACACAATATGAGAGAGTATATAGGCAGTATAGATACCTACCTAAATACCCTCGGTGTTAAAAGGCTATAGAGTTTTCAGTTCTTTTGTATACATGAACATATATATGTATGTAGATGTTATAAATGTGCAATGGTAATTCCATGTTGATATGGAATTTCAAAGGATTTATAAAAGCTTAGTTCACATACCCGAAGTTTTTAGCTGTGAGATTTGTGTTTGTATTTTAATTTTGAGCATATAGACAAGAGTAGATTTAAAAATAACTTTGATCATCCGATTTATTTTTATGGAGAAAACAATTTATTTTGGATTAAAAATTAATATAGAGTTGAAAATTAATTACTTAAATTAAATTAAATCGCCAGAGCACTTTAATATTGATTATTTATGAAATTTATTCTACATCCAAATCGGTTTTTATAACCTTGTCCCACATTAAAGTTTTTGACATCCAAAATGTTCCATTATCCTTACAAAAGTAGATTTTTACACAAAGTTTTGTTTTCAACCTGTTGGCACCTTAACTGTCGAAGATTTACTTTTTCTAGCTTCTATATAGCAAACCTTTCACCATCCAAAAAAAAAAAAATAAGACAACAAAAACTAGGTTATATGACCATCTGCTGTAGCAATCACTTCAATTTCCAGAGAAGGAAATAACCCCATGAAATCGTGACTTCGTTTTTTTTTTGTCTGTTCAGACACCCAAGTCAGAGATACAAAATGTGACTTTAGTGCACAGATATTCATGTCTTGCTGCAGATACAAATATATAATTGGCTAAAAAAAGCAGTTTGTTATTTGCAATGAAATGTCAGAAGTTCACTTGGTGAGGTGAGACACACTTTCTTAACAAAATAATTCAACCGAAGTACCTTGGTAACGATTTTTAGCTATGCTAATGTGCGGTTATCTTTGTTGGGGGCAGTGCAGTGCAGTGCAGTGCAACATCATTGCAACAATTATTTTGAATGCAAATTCAAAGTGAACCGTTATACACCTACAAGCCGCGCGTTCCTTAAGATGTTTAGCTGATGGAGATAATGTTAATGCAGTTTGTGTGATGTGAGTGGGATTCAGCTTAAATATAGGGAATATACCTACTTTAACTTCAGATAAACCGTTACAATAAACGGGTAATAAATTGGTGATGAGGTTTTGTTTGGAGTTGTAGTATAGATATAATCATTAAACATATACATACCATATGGCTGTGAATAATTTGTTGACTCCTTTCAGTCTTTTAGCATTTAGCACACAATTAAAATGTCTTTTTGTCAAGTCCATAAATTAAAGGAATACAGTTAAATTAAATATAAAAAGTAATGAATTTATAAATTTTAACTATCTCAATTGAAATGAAGGTCTTTTAGCTCATTACTAAGTTGTGTTTAATTTTTTGAACAACGTAAACAAACCGTCAGCTGAAGATCGAATTTCTAATTTGACATTTGATGATGCAAAATGGATCAAATATCGAATAAGAATCATTTTGTATTCTTTTTCACATAGTTGCATTGAGAAAAACCTCTTAGATCGAAGCCGAACTTCATCTAATGGACCAATCAAAGTCGCATGTCCGAAATATAGATTTTCAGCTAAGAAATCAGAAAAAAAGTGGTACGTGTATAAACTACCTAGGTATAGGAAAGAACAAGTTTTGAATTAATAAATAAAAATACGTAATTTTAAAGCGGTGTCCTCTTCACTGCACCACAAGTTCTTCGAATGTAGTGTCCGTTAAGTTGGTCTCGTCAAGAATTCCCTTCATCGTTCCTTTTCGTTTTCTAATAATCATTTGCTATTCTTTTTCAAATGAAATTCCATCAGTAGGAAATACAAATAATCTATTAATTTGTGTGTTATTAAAGTCTACTTGGACTAATTTTAGTTCGTTGAGTGTTGTTCGCCATTATTTTGTCCATTCATTGACATGACATTGTCAAGAGCGTTTTGCAATTTAATTGTAGCTTCGGTGATCCTTTTGAGCGCTGCTATAGTATTGCGGTTTCGTCAGCAGCGCCGTCGAGAAGGGGTAAAGGAACCTCCCTCGTGTACGGCTTTTATTTTATTCGTTTAAATCTGAAGTTCTACATATTTGCATTTCTTACCTAAATATTTGGACCGGTAAATTCGAAGCAGTTAAAATTCGAGAAAGTTAAAAAAAAGTCTGTACGTTTTTCTTTAGTTTTTATGTCAATCGCGGCCTTGTACCTGCTGAATAGTGCCAGCAGGGACATAGTACCTGCTGAATAGTGCCAATAGGAGCGTAATACCTGATAATCTACCAGACCAAAAAGCCTGCTGTGTCGCGTGCTACCAGGGGCGTACCACCTGCTGAATAGTACCCATAGGGGCGTAATACCTGATAATCTACCAGAGCCAAAGCCTGCTGTTATAAGCGCCACCAGCGGACTATAGTACCTGCTGAATAGTGCCACCAGAGGCGTAGTATCTGCTGATCTATCAGAGAGAAAGCCTGCTGTGTGGCGTGCTACCAGGGGCATAGTAGGTACCCGCTGAATAGTACCAACCGGGGCGTTATACCCGCTAATCTGCCAGAGCGAAAGCTTGCTGGGTTGGAGGCCACCAGGGGAATATTACCTGCTGAATAGTGCCTCCAGAGGCGTACTACCTGCTGAATAGTACCACAAGGGCGTTATACCTGGCTGATCTACCAGAGCGAAAGCTTGCTGTATTGGGGCCCACCAGGTGCCTAGTATAACCTGCTGAATAGTGCCACCAGGGGCGTAGTTCCTGCTGAAAAGTACGAACAAGTGCGTAATAACTGCTGATCTAGGAAAGCGAAAGCCAGCTGTGTTAAGCGCCACCAGATGCCTAGTACGTGCTGAATAGTGCCACAAGGGGCGTAGTACCTCAAGACTCTTTTCCAGATTTCAAAGTAATAGGAAACCAGGTTACCCGATATTTGTAAACGAGAACCGAAATCCAGAAACAATACCGAGACAAGACAGGAGAGTTGTTTGAAAAAATAATGATTTTACAACAAGGTTTTAAAGACCTTTCTCCTCTGAAGTTTCGTGTTTTCTTCAGAACGACCCTGGCGAGACCAACGAGCAAAAACTCAGCTGGAAAGCAAAAACCACATCACAATCAATAATATAGTCTCGAGTTAGGGTCACTTCACTTGATTATAGAAGCTTTTACAAAGTTTAATGCGATCTATAGATAACAAAATTCGAACTTACACAAGCTAAATTATAAAATTACTTCTTAGCTCAAATTAAGGCACGTGTTCCAGCATTTGGTTGCAAGCCTGGAAGACTTTTCAGGTATATGAACGTTATAAATCATCATTTTGGAAACAAAGTAAAAAGAATAATCATAACTCATAAGTGCTTACCATCATAATTAGCAAACAAATATTGTATCTCTTTTGAACTCACATAGCAATAATTTCGACTTTTCGACAGGTTTTTTAAACCTGTTTGATCTTCTGAGCAAAGCTTTGAGACAAAGGTCGTATACATTTTTTGTCTCAAAAATAAAGCTAATGCAGAACTGAACGCAATTTAATTTTTCCATAAAATGTAATTTAATCAGTTAGCAACCAACTTATGTTTTATCGGTGTTGAGAGAATCGATTTGAGGTTTGTTTTCCTTTTTTCCCATTTTACATAAAATATAATTTTACTTGCTATTTATCTAAACACAAACAAATTTCAAACAAAAAAGTTAAACGTTTGTTCTGATGGAGTTCAGTGCCATCATCTTTCAAATTCCCCCAATACAGCAACACGAATAAAATCACTTTTAATTAGTAAACTTAATTCCACTTGGACAGTTTTGGCATGTGACCATCGAAACAGCATTTGCATCAACTTATTTCGGTTCGACGAACGTCAATTGCCTTGAAGTCTTGAAGAGAAGATTATATTGCCAATTACTGCAGTCAAAACAACAACAACAAAATCCAAGAGTTAAATTAATATTGTAAGTAAATTTATAATTGGCATCAGTGTGATTTCATACTCCTTACAGTTTACACATTATCTTCTCTTCTCGCAAGTCAACTTGTTTTTGTTCCTCGAAATTATCTTCTATGCAATTCTGCTGACTGCTTGTTATCTCAAGGAATATGATCGGACACATTGTGTACGTTTACCTTTGGCAGCTTGATGTACCTACAATATGTAGGTATATCCTGGAATATGGCATGATTTTGTGTGTTCGACTTCTAGATGAGTTGGCATAAATCACCTTAAAACTGCTCCCACATTTATATCTATACAGATTGTCCTTGATTGGATTCAATATTCAGTGTTGCCACTGCACTGGCACACAAATTTATTGGGATTAAAGTAAAATAAAAATAATTTTAAGTATAAGTTCGTGCATAAGACTTATACGGTCTTTTGAATCCAGACGGAGTGGACGGAGACACTTAGGTATATGGGGTGCCTCGTTGAACCATCTGGAATGCTGATAAAATTTCAAGATGTTTCTTAGTGGCAGAAACAAGACGTCGGCGTCGGTCGCCCAGTCGGATGTACTGATTTCCATTCTACTCATGTGGGTTCCTATTGAGCTGTGAGCCATTATAGGTTTTCAACCAAGAGAGATATAGTTTAGGCCTGCTTAGCTTGAGTAAGTGTTCTGTTTTTTTCTTATTGAGATTCGACCATAGGTTCTTTGAGAGTGTAGTTTGTGAGGAAATTCTACTCCTTTCTTATTCCACTGGCATAGGTTCCGATATTTCGGTTTGGTTCTGATCAAGAGCTGACCCGTTTTTGGCCAGATCATCCGCCCTTTCATTCCTGTGTATATCACGGTGTCCTGCGACCCATCGAAGGGTAAATGTGTTGGTGTTGGTTGCATTGGGTATTCTTAACTCGTTGCGGCAATGGTCTACCAGTTTCGGCTTTGTAACAATTGAGGAGATTGCCTTAATTGCCACCTGGCTATCAATAAAGATATCAATGTTTGAATTTACCATTTCGAATGTGGTAAGATTTTTTTGGCCTCAAGGACTGCAAGCACTTCCGCTTGAAAAACGCTCTAATAATTTCGAAGCTAATAAGTCGAAAATACATTTGAGCTACTTACTTAAGCCAAAAATAAAAAAAATACTATTAAAATTAACTAAATTGGCAACACTTTTCCGATTTGTTATATGTGGGATGATATTATGTCTTCCTCATCTCTTATTTCCGTTACACAAACCAGAAAAGGAAGTCGGCTGCAAAAAGCCTTATATAGGTCCTCTCCACCAGACCAAACTAAATTAAAGGTGATTCGAGTGCAATGTTGACGTGAACTGTGAGAGGAAGTACGAGTATCTTAAACTTACTTGGGATGCCAAAAAAAAGAGGAAAAAAAGTATTGCGTTAAACGAGCCATAAAATAATCTTGAATCCTTGAAAGGTAATTTCAGGAATGAACAAAAAAAAAATGAGTATAGGTATATACGGAAAACCACCGCATGTGTGATGATGGAGTGCGGTCTCGATGGCATTTAGCTTCATTTTGAATGACATGTCACTGTGGGAGAGCTTTTTGAATAAAAGAATATAAAGGCATATATGACACATGATATTGGGTTGATGTTGATGGTTGAAGTGTGAATGTGGATGTGGATGTTGCTAACAAAAAAAAAAAAACATATGTAATGTAGTTAAGTGAAGCTGGGTAATTTTTCTTTAGAAAGGTAAATTTTAAATTCCCCCTGGATGTGATGTGTTCCCTTTAAGAGGTAAAAGGTACGGCTTCACTTCTACTTACTGCTTCACCCTAACTTTGCCTACTCCACCCGCGAGAAACACGAAACAGGCTTTATATGTCAAGCTAATCAAATGGATTATTATTTAACATTCAGGAAACTGTTGTCATTTTTTAAATTTATTTACATTTCATATCATTCTTATATTTGTACCTATTACCGTTTAAAAAAAACTTTTTTTTAAAACAACATTTGTATGAAAATACTTGCCTTTTCTTTTACATCATCAAAAACCTTAACAACATTAATTTCGTTCGAATTTTTCGATCCAAATATTACATTAAAACTTAATGAATTTTAATTCAATTTTTTCTCCATAAGCAAACATACAAGACTTAATGTAAATTCCTTTTTTTTTTTGTTTGTTTCTGCAAACATGAAATAAAAATTGACATTATTAATTCAAAAATTCTACTTTTGGTTTTTTTTTCCTTGCTATAGGTATATGTGGGAACTATTGGGCAAGTTAAGGATTCGTAAAAAATTTCCCTTGGGATTTTAATAAAATCTTAGATTACAAACCTGACATAGAGAACATGAAGAAAGTGGATCCGGAAATTCCGCCTGTCTGTCTGCACCTCGACCTGTAGCTTAAACGACTAAAGCGATTTCCTTAAAATTCTAGTGATTCCCTACAGGCGACATTGAAAATTATTTTTAGCTCTTAAATTAACTGTTCCATTTTTTCAACATTTTTAAAAAAATTTCTTTTGGATTTAAAAAAAATCAAATTTTATTTTTTACTAACGATGTTTTGACAGAAATGGTGACGATATGAATAGAGATTCTTTCTTTATCCGTACAACACGAATGTGGAATTTTTCATACACTGTCATGTTCCAAATTTCTTCTTAATTTCCGGCTTAAGAACATTGATAATCCTATGCGTATTTTGCATATTTAAACAATTGTTGTAGAAAAACAAATCTGGAGGACGGCTGATTTTTTCATAGCTGAAAAAGTCTTATTAGAAAATACTAAGCACATGTTTTTGGGCCACCGCGACTATCATTCTCGTTCGTTTGCTTTTTATACCTCAAAGATTTATTTTTCAAATAATCATTCCGCAAAGAGTCACTCCTCAAAATGTACCTCCTAGAAGGGTTATTTCTTAAAGAGTCATTCCACGAAGAGCCATTTTTTAAATAAACATTCCTCAATTAGTCATTCCTCAAAGTTATTCCTCAAAGTCATTCCTCAAAGTCATTCCTCAAAGTCATTCCTCAAAGTCATTCCTCAAACATTCATTCCTCAAAGAATCATTCCTCAATGAGTCATTCTTCAAGGAGTCATTCCTCAAAAAATCATAACTCATACAACCATTTCACAAAGAGTTATTCCTCAAAGAGTTATTCCTCAAAGAGCCATTCCTCAAAGAGTCATTCCTTAAGGAGTCATTCCTTAAAGAGTTATTCTGCAACGAGTTATTCCTCAAAGAGTCAATCCTCAAAGTCGTTCTTCAAAGGGTCATTCCTCAAAGAAACCGTCCTCAAAGAATCATTCCTCAATGAGTCATTTTTCAAGGAGTCATTCCTCAAAGAGTCATTCCTCAAAGAGTCATTCCTTAAAGAGTTATTCTGTAACAAGTCATTCCTCAAAGAGTCAATCCTCAAAGTCGTTCTTCAAAGGGTCATTCCTCAAAGAGTCATTCCTCAAAGAATCATTCCTCAATGAGTCATTTTTAAGGAGTCATTCCTCAAAGAATCATTCCTCAAAGAGCCATTCCTCAATCAGTCATTCCTCAGAGGGTCATTCTTCAAACAGTCATTCTGCAATGATTCATTCTTCAAAGAGTCATTCCTCAATTAGTAATACTCCATAAAAGCAATTCAACTGACAACAATTTGAGCATTTATACATGACCCAGCAGTGCACTTAGTTAAATTTGAAATTAAAAAAAAAATAGTATTATTTCCTATAATTCCGTTGCTCTTTTTTGTTGTTATTTGTTGTTCTGTGTGAACGAATAATATCTGCCATTTCTTGCTCCAAAGATGACGACAACTCCGCGATAACCAACGACCGACAACGACGCTATACGTTCCGTTGCCTTTTGTGGCAAGTTTTCCGTCTGTTCATTCAACGTTTTAAGTTGCATATTTAAGAATTTCATACACAATTCCACACAAAATTCTGTTTACGAATGTAATTTCCATAATTACATGATAAAAAGATAAAAAAAAAAAAAAACAAAACAAAAAAATGATACAAAAATATGTCCCGGATATGCATGAATAAAACATAACCTAAGATTTGTTTTGATATTAGATTCAGCGATATGATGAAAAGAAAGAGGCCAAAGAAACTGGGAAACCATATAACCCCGTCCTTAAATACAAGAAGTAAACAGAACAAAAAAGTATACAAAAAAAAAATTCTTTTTCTATAAAATGAAAATGAGAGAAAGGACATTTTTCATTTCATAATATTCCATCGAATTGAATGGGGAAACTGGATACGGAAATAGTTGTTGCGTGTGTGCAGATTTGGATTCGGATTACTTCGACAAAAGTTAAGGTATATAGGTACAGATGGCGGATATACATAATAAGTAAGGAGTTGGATCTTGTTTTGCAATTCCTCCATAGACCTTCTGTTATTTTTAGAGAAAAAACTAATAAAAAAGGACAAATAACCGACAGACAGAAGAAAAATATTTTATTTGAGAAGAAACAAATTTATATCCGTGTTTTTACTACACGAACACGCGGACGCACGCACCTTTTATTTTACCAAAAAATAAATAGGGTAAAGGTAGAAACCTCCGACGTTCTTTTTTTTCTATTCGTTTTCTATTTATAAAACCGTTTCTAGTCAATCAAAACTACTAAACAGCCGCACTAGTACGAGTTTGGTGAATACAGTGTGGTCGCATAACTCATTTTTAAGATTATAACTACAAATTTATGATAAAGTAAAATGACAAGATTTTTCTATTAATGCTTAAAATTTATTTCGCCGGAATTTTCAAAGAAAAAGTAAATCAGGATGAAATTCTAGTGAAAATGAAATAATCTTAAGAATTAGTCAGTCCGAAAAACACAATAACTTTACGATGTTAAATACATCTGGAGAAATTTCTTCAGTAAACTGCTAAATGGCGATGAAAGCCAAAACCAACCTTATGGTTGAGAATCTAGAGAACTAGCAGTATGATTGGCTGCTAACTAAAATCTCTAGCAGTATGATTGTATATGAGTATGATTGGCTGCTAATTAAAATCTCTTTTAACGAATTCTCGCATTGTTTAAATAAATCCTGTATAGCGGAAGGTAGAAGCCGGTGCTGTGATAGTAAGTGCGTTGTAATGATGCATTACACCCTTTTATCAGCTTCGCTGTTTATTAAATTTCACTCAAAGCCATCCCAAATCACCGTTTCCAATGACTCTAGAAAAAAGCCAATAAGTAAACATTCATATTATTTTGTTTGTGATATTATAGTTCACACTCGGTTCAAACCGAAATATATATTACATACCGTGGATGACCACCAGAAATCGAGCTTTTCGATAGTAGAAATAAGTACCAACCATGGGTAATTTAAGAGTCTCCGTGTGAAAGACTTAGCTTCCAAAAAGACAGTGAAAGCCCAGGTGTTAAGTATATATGTAGTAAATTAGTGACGTCTGCTATCTCAGACTGTGAAGTCTGCTATACCATATACTGTAACCTCTGCTATCTCATACTGTGATTAAGTAATGCTTGATATCTCAGATGGTAAGTTAAGGGAGTTCTGCTATAGATTTGAATTATATAAAATTAGTTATCAGATTATTTGGATTGTAGAAAGATACATAACTATAAGCATATATACATTTCAAGTTAAAAGTTCAAGTGAGCTCAACTCCATAAATGCGTTTCGCCCAGTTACGATAGTTGGGCTCATCAGTAAGATGGCTATCGTACCCTTCTAAGACTCATATTTGTATCGATGTTTACCGACTAATATAAAAATCACAGCATTGAGATACTCTGAATTTAATTATTCTAAGGGAATTTGTTTAAATTCTGACAATTATGCCCGATTTCATAAAGGACTTTTAAATATTTAAAAGCCCATTTAGAGTTTAAATGGAATCTTTTGGTTTCACCAAGTGCTTTTAAATTTAAAATGCTTTTAAATGCCCTTATAAACTAAAAGCCCATTTTCGTCTCAATAAATTTTAAAAGTGTGATTTGTGAAGTCTAATATGTCAAATGTCAGCCGACGAGTAAGAAAATTATAGATGATATTTTGCAGTCACTTTTTTATTTAATTTCTTGCAAATATAAATTGTGAATAGGTCGAAACAAAAATATAGTTTGTGTGTAAATAATAATCTTTTAAGGCTCTCCCAAGCCAACGCGAATACTTCCGAACGACGACAAGACTTTCGCCTTTCTTAATTTATTTACATGGAGATAAATGAGAGCACCCACATTGGCGCGATGTGAATCTTCAAACATTGTTCACTCATCGCATATTCGTTCTGAATGTTTCGCGTTGGTTTCGGAAAGCCTTCATAATTTGTTTGTTTTTAGAATAATCGATTGTTCATCTGAGGATGATGAGCAACATATAGTAAGACGTCCAAGAATATTCAGAGTTCATATTGGAATTGGAATCCGTTCTTCAAATATACTTTTTTTCGTAGCGTTTTTTTCTACAATATAATGCTTTTTCACGTGCATTTCGAATGTGAGAGGGAAACGACCTATTTCCATATCCAGAGATATGAGGCAAACCCAATTTAAACTAAAATTTCCCTAAAATTTCCTTTTTTTAGATGGTGAAACTGGAAATATTTAAAGGTCTGATAAAATTTAAGAGGACTTTAGATAAAAAGGATTTTAGTGTATTTTTATGAAATCGGACATTAGAATTTTAAATACCCGTTGCCAGGCTTTTTTATAATAGAATATGAAGAAAATTTGAAAAGAAAAAGTCTTCTTGAATTTTATTCAGTCCTTCCACTTAAATAGAAGAATTTTTCTTTTCAAATTTTCTTCATATTCTATTATAAGCATATATATTTATATATATATATTTGAAATTATATAAGCAAACCTATATGTATAGCTATAAGAACACACAAATAAAAACAACGTCGAATACGCTAAAGCTTGTCTGACGAGCATACCTCATCAGCCTTTGACAAAAAGTATCTTACAAAATGGCGCCCGAGCAGAAACAGCGTTGGACTGTCACCTTAGCCGTTCGGATTACGCAGAAAATTGTATAGTTGCCCTCCATCCTGCTAAAACACAACACGCACTCAAAAATGGTTGAAAGTTGAGTTGTAAGTCACTAGGCGCTGACTCATCTCCATGAGTTGTCACAAAACCACGAAACCCTTGTTTTTTATTTTTGTTGTGAAATGTCGTATTTTGTAAATTTATAGGATTTAAAAATATTCGCGATTTAAGTTTGAAAGATTTTAATAATACGAAATTTCACTACCCGAGATTTTGTAACTGCGAGATTGCGAAAGTGCAAGATTTTACTCTGTATTACGATAGTACAATAGTGCGAAATTGCCAAGATGATCTAAGGTTTCCACTAGTGCGACTGCAGGCCTAGAAAATCTACCATCGACTTTATCTTCACTTTGGGCAAAATAGCTTTTCAGCTATTCAGCGATTTTCGCATTATTGTTGAAAGTTTAACCCATTTATGTTTGATGAGACGAGAGATGAGAATCTAAGGGCCAGTTTCATAATCAGAAAAGTGACACTTAAGTGGGGAATGTGAAAGATTAATTCCCAATATAACAGTGCACTGTTACTTAAATTGCTAATATGGGAAACTTAAGTGCCACTTATTCCGGTAAGTGTAGACTGTGAAACTGGCCCTAAGTGTACAAACACAAATAAATTTAAATACGCCGCAATTTTAAACAAAATATGTAACTTTTCGATAATTATGTTAAAATCCATTAAAGTTCCCTGTCACAAAAGTCTTACAAAACTTGGGACACAACGCAGGGGTTTCTTTTCTTTACTTAATGAATTTGCCCTATCGTATGGTTATGGCAGGTCTCCCTTCTAGCCAATGATGTCACCTCTACCCTACAAAATGAAAGAGCACAAAAAATTTGCAAAAAAAAAGTTTCCTGGAACTTGATACTCAAAAGTCAATGGTCAGGTATACCTATATCCTGTGTGTGCGTGTAGTGTATCACATGCATACATATGTATGTGTATTTTTTGGTTAGATATATCGGGCCAACAGGTGGCGGTTGGTATTTTAGGAAGCAAACTTTTTTCCTGTTGGGTGAGTTGAGTTGAGTTGAATTGTTTCACGCATCATTTAACCTTTGGGTTAAATGAAAGTAGCTATGGGATCTCTGGGAGATAGATATTGAAAAATACACGTGGGAATGACATTTTGTGTATGATGTTTTCAGTCTAGCATTTAGGTACATATGTTAAGGGATGAGGATTTGGAATATTTTAACCCAAAATAAAAATAAAACACAGATGTAGCTTCACAGATAGATATAATTATATGTATTTATTTGTTTTGCAAAAATCACTTTGTATACCGTTAAAGTATTTCTGTGTGTGTTTTTGCTCGTGCTCTTGAAAGGATGCAATTTCATTTGTACCCGAACAAAAAAAAAAAAACAAAAGGTTTACAAATGTCCTCAAGTTTGACAAGGACATGTGTAAAATGTTCTTGGTTATGTTTGTGACACATATGGGAATCAAAATGACCAACAAAAATGTAGGTAAAAGGCTTTTTTTAACACTGGATTCGATTTGGTTAGGTTTACAATTTAAATTTCGAAAGCGATTGTCAGATAGAATGGTACATATTATTTTCATAACTAGCGGCCCAGCCCGGCTTCGCTCGGTTAAATTTTGAGATCAATGAGCACACAGAACAATATAGACGTTCGCTAGGGATTTCATTTTATACTATAGACATTTAATTTTTCAATGTTTCGTTACTGTATTATTTATCTAAGAGCCAACAGCTAATTTTTGAGTGTGATAGTTAACAAAACAAAAAATAGGCTTATAAGTCAAAAGCTGTGGAAATCAAAGTCTTGCACTTCATGGTCCCGGATTTTGATGAATAATAAAAGTGTGGTGAAAACTTAGTCTACTAACCAAAATTAGTGTTCACCTCTCCCTAGAAAACACTCCCCTTATCGCAGATGATAGTGGGTTCAAAACCATTTGGATGCCGCTTCCGCTCTGCCAGAATATTTCCAAGAAATGTGTTGAAATAGGAATTATCGACTTATTCAGCGTTTGGCTAAAAATAGAAAGCATTTAGGCCCATTTTCTGAAACTAAACTTAAATATTTTAGTTCAAGATATGTAAGAACTTATTGGACATTTTACGCTAAGGAATAAGTAGAACATAATCTTGTAAGTTGAACAGCAAGGGTAGGTAAGAATGGCAGCCAACGAGCAGACTAGCTTGATGACCCATAGCGCAAAAAAGCACCGATTTGGTACCATAACTCATATGAACCTATGGATGAGGAATGGGTTTGTGGGAATACCCTGCGGTGGAACAACCATCTAACGCCCAAAGTCAGACAGCTAGTTTGCCAGACTAGGCTATCTTTACTGTCAGACCCAGAGACACATACGGTAAATCCGCCAGGGAGTAGTTATAAAAGGTTGTGGTTAAGGTATGTGATTTGAAAAAAATTACAATCATTAGGGTTAAAGCCACAGACACTCGCCCAAGAAGACCACCATCCGCACCAGAATCCATCGTCACTGCGCCATGCTGGGCGCCTTTTTGGCTGGCACTGATGCTGAAGTTAACCAAAATGTGCGATCATTTGGGATCTTCAACCTTCGAGTCCTCTTAAAAGATCTGGCATCCGCTTTGTAGCGGTCTTAAGAGAGGAGGCCACGGTGCAGAAACTTCCAAAATTCGTCTCAGAGCCATTTCGTCGCGTTTAGAAAAGAGATCAAGTTTTTGATCTTCAGTTCGTCAAGATCATCAAAGAAAGCCTTTCCAAGTGATTGTACCCTAAAATAGGCTAAAACAGGCCATTTACAGAGGAAGTGAACTTATTTTTTTCCTTTTCCTGTTGGTTCGCACAGCTACAGAAATGGGTGTTGCAAGATATACCCAGTTTCATGTAGCAACGACCCTGACAATTTATTGAATTGGTCTGCAAATTAGATCTTGGAATTTATTGCAGTTAGGCCACATCTTTCTAGAAAAAACACTTGTTGCTTAGACTTCTCCACCTACGATTGGATTCGCTCAGAAAAATTGAGAGTATATTGCCCCTCATAACTTCGAGAGTAATGTGAACTCTTTCCGCAGATGAGCTATGAAGAGCTGATACTTGCCTAGCTAGCTCGTCTGCCCGCTCATTTCCCTCAATGCAACAGTGACCCAGTACCCAAGAGTGGCACAACGATTGACGTTCAGACTTGCGAGTCATTGTGGCACTGCTGGACCAATTTGAAGGATGATGTGGCTGCAGCAATGGCCTTAACAGTCGCCTGACTGTCTGTCAGAATTATAGTATTTCTATTTTGGTTTGGTTCTTGTTTAAATATTTTGCATTCTTCCCTTATGGCCAGTAATTCTGCCTGAAAACGCTGGCATATTTGGGAAGTCGAAAAGACTTAGAGATATTTAAGGACTCAAGGAAGATTCCTGAATCAACACCACACTCCATCTTGGAGCCGTTAGTGTAGATAGTTATGTGTTGAAGTCTCTCGTCACAACCTCATTCTTTCAATCCTCAATGGATGGAATTTTTACTTTAAAATCCCCACTGATGCTCAAACTAGGGGTTTGTTTTCTGTTTCTCTCCTGATCCTTAAATTTGATTTGAAGAAAGAATAAATTGGAAAAAATTCTCTTTTATAAATTCATTCAACTCATCTTCTCAATATGTCTTCTTTATTTAAATCAATATTCTTAAAAGCTTCCTGGCAAGCTAAATAAACATAACTTAAACGAGTAGATATACATAGGTACACATGAACTACCAAAATTAATTGAATTTTCCATTTAAAACACACATTCAAGGCTTTCGTAGAAAATCTTGAATTAGTTTTCAATGCTAAACTATCAATGGTTTTGATATTTAAAAAAAAATTTCTCATCAAGAAAAAACGTACATCCATCGATAAAGAAGCAGACTTTTAGTGCTAGGAATCAAACCTTTCACTGTACGTATACACATACACACACTCATACGCATTGCCAAAAATTCGATTCAATTTACTTTTAAATGTCTATAATGTTTTCAATATTTTCCCTAACTACATACATACATAGGTACTCAATTTGCTTACAAACTCTCAGTATTACGTAAGCTTTTCAATCAAAAATCAGAAATTGTATTGAATTGAAATTTACTTTGTTGAAAGGTAACTTGTCCTTAAAAAGTACTTCACTCCATCACACACGTTTAAATAACTATCCATACCAACATATATAATACTTAGAAGAACTTAAAAATATAATCCTTCACAGCCTGACAGCCTATTCCATTTGGGGTACCTAAAATTTACATGGGCTTTGCCTAGAAAAACTATCTAACTCCTGAATATCCTGGATAAAATGAATTTATAAATCAAAGTGCATTCGTATGGTGTGGGGTTACGAGTTACGTTTTTTCATTTATATGAAATACTCTCATCCAATATAATGTATGTAGCTACCTAGATCTACAACGGCTTCAGCTTGCTAAATTGCTGATGCTCGTTGTCGTATATATGTAAAGAGTAGGAAGCAGCTACCAGCAGTAAGGTATAGTAGTTGGATACAATTTTCAGCAGGAATTTATTTATGTTCGAGAGGATAATGCAGATGCATGACCTAAATTCGAGGATAATCTGTGGAAGAAAAGTTCTTAAAATATTAAAAGGTTTGGTTCTGGTTCTGGTTCTGCTTCTGACGGTTCTGAGCTTAGGTATAGAGCATGTTTTTACTCGAACACCACCTAATGGTCGTCGTGTATTTTTATTTATTTATTTTTTCAAATTTGAAGCAAGAGACATTGTGGAAAATGGATGAATTTCTATCTCAAGGGATGATGACATGAGGCGTGTTTTTTTGCAAGCCCGAGGGAAATTGGTCGAAAAAAAAACGAGGTTATATGTTACATGCAACAACAACAAATCCCCTTCGGGGTTAGCTTAGCGCAGGGAATTCTCAGGGCCTAACTTAAGCACGGAGGAAAATTATGTATGTACGTTACCAGCGTGAATTACACTCTCCTATGGATAGTTTGTATGGAAACTCCATTTTGTTTCAGTAATAGCGTCGTGTGGATTTTGGTACAGAGGCATAATTGGGCGATTTTTCGAAAATGAGCAAGGAGTGGCCGTTACAGTCAATGGCGATCGTTATCGGGCCATGTTGAACGAATTTTTGTTCACAAAAATTGAAGAGGAGGATATTGGCAACATTTGGTTTCAACAGGACGGCGCTACGTGCCACACAGCCGAAGCTACACTCGATGTTTTGCGCCATTTTCAAAAAAAAAAAAGGTTATTTGGCGGACTCTTTATTAGTTTCATGTTTTTGGAGGAGTCCAAAGAAAAACATTGTGTTTTGTCATACAGTTCGTATATCTGTGCGTTTCATTTTTATATACCATGCCAAAGACTAAACAGATGGAATGCAATTTTAAATATTTCTTTTGGGAAGAAATTTTAATTTTTGATTTCTTGAAAACGACTCAAAAGATTTTTATTAAACTTTTCTATAATGTTAAAAATTACTGAAATAAAATGGTGGATACGTACCTACCCCAATTCACCCTATAAATGAATAATTTTTGAAAACTTTGTAGCCTTAAAAGCAATCCTCTAAGTGTTACCTTACGAATTTTTTAAATCAAACTTTTGGTTTGTGATATAAGCGTACAAATATACAAACAATCAATCAACTTTTTAGGTATACCTAATTGGCGTGCTGCGCCTTGATGACAACCTGCTTAACCGATTGTGACAAAACTTTACAGTATCACTCTCGGTAGGTTAATACCATAGATTTCCTGAAATTTTGAGCTGAATCGGCTTGGAGGTTTCGGATTACATAGCATACTTTTAAACAAAGGTTTACGTACACAGGTATACGGTACAGGGTTTTTTTTTAAGCCAGTACCAGTACTAACTGTGATTTTGAACAAATCATAACGAATTCCCTTAAATAGTCGCCATTCATTTGTGTTCGTGAGAATACATTCTGCATTTAGCTTTTAAACAAAACTTCTGACAGTTTGCATTCATTTTACAATTATGGTTTGACAGATTATAACTGTCTGAAGTTAGTACTGGGTTAAGAAAAACACCCGTTATATGTACCTACTTAAAAAAAATAGGCCGACAAAAATGTATCGAAATCGTTGAAGACGTTTTGGAGATACGTTGTTGTGAGGAGAAATCGGTAACTAAAATTTCTTCTTTTTTTTTCATAAATATCTAACAAACTATAGGTATAGGTTCCGGGATCTTGGCACCCCATACTTAGGATATTCGGAAAAAAAGATGCTATTTAAAAATTCTAAGTGATACTCATAAAACGTCAACTTGTTTCGATAATTGGTGAAACATAGTTTTTTAATTTTTTTTTTCATCTCGACGACTGAATTTAAAAAAAATCTATAGCTGACCAAATACTGAAAGAAGATGAGGTTTTATGAGGATTTAGTGACTTTTCAGATGGTGTACTTTTTTGTTTTGAATATCCCACAACTGAAATGTTAAAAATCGATATTGATCTTGATAAACTTTGACTTAGATTAAAGCTTTTCTATGGTTGACCAATTTCTGAAACTAAAGTGTGTTTTTTTAGAGGTATAGGACTTTAAGTTGGCAACACTATTTTAAATGGCCGCTATTTTGTCAACTGTCAAGTGATTTATTTTTAGTTTGTTTTGGCATTTCAACATGAATAGACTGACGCCTGAACAACGATTCCGAATTGTGCCCAAATGGGCCCAAAACAAGATTACCGTTGACCACTTTTGGTTGAATGGATACGTCAATAAACAAAAATGCCATATTTGGAGTGATGATAATCCTCAAGTGTATTTTGAGACACCATTACATCCACAAAAACTGACTGTTTGGTGTCCTTTATGTTTTGGTGGAATAATTGATCCTTATTTCTTTAAAATCGATGCTGGCCAGAACGTTACAGTAAATGGTGACCGCTATAGAGTCATGATTACTGACTTTTTCGTTCATGAATTGAACAACCATGATGTGTAGGAGCTGTGGTGACAACAAGACGGCGCACACAGCTCGTGCCACAATTGATTTATTGAAGGAAACGTTTGGTAACCGCATAGTTTCACGTTACGTGAAGTCACAAGTCTACGCCAATAAGCCCGAAACGATTGACCACTTGGAGGACAACATTCGACGCGTTATTGCCGATATACGGCCAAAAATGTTGGAAAAAGTCATCGAAAATTGGACCTCCAGATTAGACTACGTTCGAGGCAGCCGTGATGGTCATGTGCTAGAAATCATATTTAAATTATAATGCCAAAAGATTATCTTTTGAATTAAGTAAATTTCATGTCAATTTAAAAAAATCATCTTTTTTGTATTCCATTTCAAAGTTCTATACCTTTAAAAAAAAAAACAACATTTTGATGATATTTTTTGGCCAGTTATACTCACTGATTATACCTACTGAGACGACATACTTTTTTTGCGAATATCCCATAATGGTTCGCTAAGATCCCGAAGTCTACAAACTACATATAAAGTTCAACAAAAAAATAGCAATTTTTTCCTAAATCTATTTCTCTTACGAATCTATAGGTACTATTAAATAAGCTACAATTTTAAGTAACATTTATTTTTTTCAAAAAACTGATAGTTTTTAAGATAATGTATCTATTTACAAATAACTGAATTTCATCACCTTTTTTATTAATTTTTTGCAGTTTTTTGTCTAATTTTCCTGGACTAATATAGACTTATGCTAAAGTTAGAATTTATGATGTGATGAATAAAGTATCACCTCAAAATTTTGCTGACCTTGTTTCCACGGGTTGGGTATGAAATTCCAAATGCCAAAATCCCGAATATGCCAAAAACCCGAATGTCAAAATCCCGAATTCCCATTTGGCACCTTGTGATTCTGCTTTGTCTGACCCTTGTTAATTAAGATAGCTGAACAACAACATAATAGAATGGAAGTGAAACTCTTTTTGCAAAACGTTAAAAGAAATTTTTTGGTTTGAATTGATATGATTGAAGTTTATTAAACTAATATCATAAAACGTGTGCGGTGTGCCATATTATTTCAGTATAACTTGAAATTGCTTTTGCTGATTTTGATGATACTTACTTAATGGCGTTCCGGCTAGGTAAACATTTATCTTTATACACTTTCTACATAAATGTGTTGGATATTGGATGTTTTGACGGCTGAAATCTCAATTTAGTATCACATCAGTGTATATCATCCTCGACCTCATAAGCACAACAAGATAAATTTAATTGTTTTTTTCTTTTTTATTTGTTTACAAATTGTAAGCAAATAGCCTTCATCATTTATCATTATTCTCAGTCTTAGATTATCTTGAGCTATTGCAATTACAAAAAGAAAAATTGAACAAAAAGGTCAGTTGAACGTACTTGTTTTTTTAAGGCTGAGCATAAAGTTTCTATATAATTTCTTGGAGTATCCATAACTTTTATATGATTATAAATCTGTATCAAATACTGATATTTCACACACTTTTCGCGTGTTAAGCATCATTTTCTTAACCTAGAATCTATATTTCCTGGTCTATTATTTATTTATTTACATCTACTAAAATTAAATAATAATGATTTTTATATATATGTATATGATACAATTAAAAAATAAAAAGAAAGGAATCCCTTGAACAACTCAAATCAATACATATTAGCAAACTTCATTGAAATTGTTTATAGCTCTAGAAACTGGCTCATTACAACCATAGCTTGTCCTATGAAATTGCTCAAAAAGTAAGTCCATTGAACGAAAAGATCTTATAATTGTATTATCGAAAGTAGGTGGGGGCATCTAATGTGGTAACACAGCACATCCCTCACAAGCATCACATCATGAATGGTTCGTCTTGATTCCAGAGACTTAATACCAAGCAATAGGCATCTTGCTCTATAATCAGGAGAAAATCTCCAATTCATTTTAAAAAATATAAATTTTGTGAAACGCCTTTGGACTTTTTCAATTCGGTTAAAATAAGACTTAAAAGACGGATTCCATATAACATCTGCGTATTCAAGTATTGACCTAACAAGAGATGTATAGAGTGATAATAAAGCGTAAGGGTCACAAAAATCAATGCAATTACGCTTTATGAAGCCTACAAGTGACTTTGCTCTACCCACAATGTAGTCAATATGGCTTTTAAAAGAAAAACTTGAATCAAGCATAATGCCAAGGTCTTTGATTTTTACTACTCGAGCAAGTGAGTTAGACTCAATCAAATAGTTAAAGTCAATGTGACTTTTAGATTTAGAGAATGAGATCACATTACATTATTTTAAATATTCTACTTTAAGCTATTATTACAACACCATTCCGCAATACAGTTAATATCTGATTGTACAAGGTAGCGCAATCTTCAACACTTTTTATTTTCAAAAATAATTTTAAGTCATCGGCATATAAAAGACACTTGGAGTGTTCGACAGCTAGGGCGATATCATTTAAAAAAAATGTTAAAAAGAAGTGGGCCCAAATGACTACCTTCTGGGACACCAGAGGTACATTCAATAGAACTCGAAAAAGAACTATTGATGATAACTTTTTGAGACCTGCCAGTGTCATAACTTGGTGTCTATTGAAGAATGTTTTGTTTATAATAAGATATTTATTTGAATAAGAACACTAATTGTTTATATATAATTAAAGGTAATAAAATAAGCTTTTTGCTAGAGCTAAAAAAGTATATGCCATGACTGAATATTATGAAATATCGGTGTGGTAAAGACCACGCCAATAAAAGTGGTTTTTCTAAAAGTTAAATCTCAATATCTTAAAACGTGTTTAACATATCAAAATAATGTTGGTAATATTGTAATAAAGGGTCCACCAAATAACTTCTTTTTTTTTTTGAAAATGGCGCAAAACATCGAGTGTAGCTTCGGCTGTGTGGCACGTAGCGCCGTCCTGTTGAAACCAAATGTTGCCAATATCCATGGCCCGATAACGATCGCCATTGACTGTAACGGCCACTCCTTGCTCATTTTCGAAAAATGGCCCAATTATGCCTCTGGACCAAAATCCGCACCAAACAGTGACTCGTTTTGGGTGTATCGGCTTTTCAATGTTTTCTGTGCCCCAAATGCGACAATTTTGCTTGTTTACTACCCGCCAAGATCAAAATGAGCTTCATCTAAAAAGATGATTTTTTTTGGCAAAATCGGCATCTTCTCTAAGTCGATCGCAGGCCCACTTAGCGAAGCGTATACACAACCATATTAGTTCAGCGGAAGGATAAAACTAATTATCTGTCAAATCAGACATGAGCTAAGTGTTACCATTCACGAAATAAGCACTAGTAAAAAAAAAAAACGTTAGATGGCGGGCCCTTTAAAAGACAAGAAAATTACCTTTCATTTATCAATTTGATTATTTCGCCCGTTATGGACAATTATTTGGAACAACAACTGAAAACATTATTTTGTAATCGGAAACCTCAAGCCCAAATTTCTCGACTTCACAGCTGGTCCTCACAACTACGACAGTGAGTATGAGTAAGGAATGCCCAGCTTCGCAGCGTGCTCTTCGACTGGCCATTAGTGACCATGACTATGTCTCGCCTGGGTCTAAATATCAAGTCATTTGTTCGGCATTTATTATAGATGGGCCATATATATATCTTTCTGGATATAACACAGTTTGTTAAACATCGCCACCTACGATTGGATTCAGTAAGAAAAATTAAGGGCCAGTTTCACAGTCGACACTTCCCGGAGTAAGTAGCACTTAACTTTCCCATATTGGGACCTTAGGCTTAGTTTCATAGGCAGCGTTAGTGGAACTTTAAGTCACCAACATCGAAGACTTAAGTGCCACTTATTCAAGTAAGTGTACACTGTGATATTGCGCCTTAATCTTTCACATTGCCCACTTTTCTGACTGTGAAACTGGCCCTAAGAATACATTGCCCCTTATAACTCTCCATGTGGAATGTTGACTCTTTCTGCAAGTTATCTGTAAAGGGCTGATCGTTAGCTATAGCCAGTTCGTCAGCCCACTCGTTTTCCTCAATGCTACAGTGACCTGGAACTCAAATAATAGTGAGGTGGCGCTAAAACCCCAGGGAAATTTGACCAAAATCGAGGTCAGGGCGAAACTATTCCATTCAAATATTCTAGTCCAATTTTTTAATAAAAACTTATGTAACATACAACAACAACTGATTCCCTGCGGGCTTAGACCAGAGAACTTTATAAGGGCTTACGTAACTCTTAAAACTGTCCGAAGGCAACATGATAAACAAAAAAAAAGGTCGGAAGGGCAAAGGGCTGAAGAGAATTGGATCGCGTGGTCATGTCGTGTCGTTGTACAATTGATTTCTATTGTTTGCTATGGTGCATCCGCCCGTCATACGCATCGGGCATCTTCATAGGATTCAGGATTATTAATTTACCTAAATTTCTCTACCTAAGCCACACATGAAGTGTCTTATAGTTCTAAGGCAAAATTATGCTTGTCTAACAAAATCCATAGAAAAATATTTACCTAAGGCGTTTAAGCTAATATTACACTGTATTTTTTTCTGAGTGTACGTTCCCCAATTTTAAGGCAAAAATTTGTAATATTAGAAAATGAAAATCTCAAACTGGAGTCCCCATGGCGCTGCTATAGCTGACACTTACTATTATTGTTAAGCACGAAACAAAACTTCAAAGGAAGGCTTCATTGTTATAATTTTCTCAAGTTCAATTGTATAGGTATAGGTAATCTTGTTCTCTTCTTTGATTTTTTATATTCTATTCCACAACATGCTCCATTGAAGTAATCCCATATTAAAGAAATTAAAATTAAATACAAACTAATTCCCGTTAATTTATTGCTATATCAACAATAATTTTTCTTTTTCTCTTTTCATTTACAGGTAAGACACTGCGAAACTGAAACACAAACACACACACGTGATTATGAGGTTCTCTGGCTAATTACAATATTGTCTGGCGTTTTATTTCAATCCTCTTCATTTACCCTTCTCTATAGTACTGTACGCGTACAAACAGAGCACAAACGGTCTGCAATGGACGGATTTGTATATTTGCTTCAAAAGTAGGAAAAGAGTTACTTCTTTTATACTTGAGACACTTTTTCATGTTGTTAGCAGATAAATAGATTCAAACATGGGAAAGGTTCTATGAGCTGATGGTGGTGATGGTGAGTCCTTAACATTCACATTCATGATTATATTGAAGATGATGCTGTAGAGGAGGGGAGGGCAGGGCAAAGGGGGGATGTCGATGGATGTATGGAAGATATTTTAATGAACTGTAAAATCTCGTAGAATGGGAACACTGTAATTAGGGGGTGGAGCGTGGATGTATGGTATGGCGTATTATATGGCTGGTGCTTGCAACTTAGTGGAGCTATGAATAGATTATGATGATGATGCTGATGATGATGATGTGCCCATGAGCTGTTAATTTGTTAAATTTTGTTTTATAATCAACAAAAAAAAAAATACACAAAAAGAAATATGAAACATCTGCCCGAAATACATAGGTTGGAGTCTTTTGGAAAAGAATCTATCGGGTGTGTTTTAAAACACGAACCTTCCGTGTAGATACTATTACTTTTAAAAAAAAAAAAAAAAAAAAAACAAAAGGAGGAAAGAAAAAACTTCTTAAAAAGTAAATTAAACGAGATGTTAAGAATGTCTAAAATAAGGAGAGCCCACTTAAAATAAAGTGGTGCTTCATTTTGTTAACAAAAATTGCCGTATGAAACACACCATCAACAGAATCTTTGTCTAGAGCGAACGAAACGTATGTACCTACCTACATATATAGAAATAGATATGTAGGTAAGGTATGTATGTATATATAAAGTGAAGGTTGAAGGTACCTGAGGTATAGAAATTATGAAATCGTTTCAATAAAACATCGTTTTAAAACCCAAGTAATGATGCTTAAGGGTATACATATACATATACATATAAAGGTGGGTTATAGACTTGAGAATTTAATTTAGATTAAATGATAAAAGGATTATGGGTTTTGCAGCTGAAGTTAACTTTTTTTTTTTTATTTACGACCAATCGATTGGCGAGAAATAATCGGTTCTTTTGAATAATTGCAAGATCTTTCAAAAATGTTGTTAAATTACTTTTTTGTGTTGTATATTCCTCTTTTGGTATTATAAAAAGGTTCACAGAGATACTTTTCAGGAATGAGTTAATTGGTTTCTAAATAAAGTGGTCATGAATAAATTCCTACATAAAAAAAAAAGAAAAATGATCTAATTTTTAATTTGATTTTATTCTTTACTCAGTTTCAGCTATTTATAACAATTTTAACTTAAACTAATTGAAAGAAATAAAAATTCTCTAAGTGTAATTCAATTTGAAATATGAGAGATCACCCCCAACTAGCAATTTGACTTGTTTAAGGGTTAATACAAGCTATTTTATAGCTTGTATAGTAACTTAAAGAGGCCTTATGCAAAGCATTTTGGCTTACATTAAAGAAGCTATTTGATTCCCTTAAAACCTTTCATCACAAGTCCTATGCAATCAAATAGCATTTGTAATAAGACCTTACTAAGGCAAAATAAAGAAAGCAATACAAATAACTTGTATAATAAGGTCTTAGAAAGGCCTACTAAAGACATTAATACCTTGCAACGAAGTGATATTGCTTCGGTTAATAACTCGCATTGCATTCATTAAGGCCTTATAAAAGCCACTCAATGCAGTTGTATTGTGTATAAGAAAACACAAATTATTTTGTGCAGTCAATTTAATTTGCATTATTTTTAATTTTATCTGCATACCAACTAGGCCAATTCGTAATTCAGAAAAGGAACTACAATTTTTAACTAGTTGATACAATACATGTGTTTACTTCAAACTCTAGGTAGTAAAGGCAATGTTTTGGATTTCAAAAAAAAAAAAATCAAATTCGAGATTTTGGTCAAACCAATATAGCGATAATAATAGATATCACGAAAAAGATATAATATGCATATAAACATTCATATATACTATATATGTACGCTTTAAATACTCTAAACCTCGAACTAGCGTAAATCAATGAAATTGTTTTCTTCAAACATGGTAGGTAGGACGTTGCTTCTAAGTAGGTATAAGGGTTTTAAAATAATGAGTTTGAAGTGAGAATCATTAAAGTCTGTTAGTATTTGAAAAAAATTACACATATGTACCTGAATTTGAAATATACCTACTTTCCACAGATTCGTATGCCAAGTTTTATTTGTTTAAAGCCATTTTAAAACAATTTGAGCTGTATTAAAAAGTTCAACATTTTTGTGGGTTGTACTGTTTTTATTAGATAACATCATGTTTCATTAATTTAAAACATACTGACTGACAATTTTTTTCAAATTTTCAACATCAGGGCATTTTTAAAAACCATAAAACTTAAATCTTTAAAACTTTTCATTGCGAATAACTTTATTTTTTCAGTTAAATCTTACAGTTTTAGTCAAAGTTGAACGGTATAGATTATATATGTATATACAAAATTATATTTAGAAGAAACTTGAATTATAAAAGCAAGTACGCGCGACTCAGTCGTGTAATTAATAATTTAGATATTGACAATGGGAAGACTATCAATTTAATAAATTAGCTATCAACATTTTGAAAAAGCTTCACCTCTCATTATCTGTCACAATGAAAAACAAATTTGCCTAAATCGAAATCATAGCTCACCAAAAAAGGCAAGGATTTCAATAAATTTGGTATTTACATTTTATAAAAGCTATATTTTTCTCACGGAAGGCAATAGCTGTCACAAGCAAAACAAAATTCTCGCTTTTTTTACTAAATCGGAACAAATAGCTCACCAAAGAATGCAATCATTTTTAATATTTAGCTAGTAACATTTTATAAAAGCTATATTTTTCCTAATGGAAACCAATTAGCCAATACCTACATTATGAAGTTTAAATACAAGCTATTAGCCTTATTTTATAATCAGAATTGATCCATAATACCATAATCCAATACATCCCATCCATTCTGTACCAATTTACTTACACACAATATATATTACAATACACACTTTCAGCTGAAAGCTCTATATAAGCTGTGTTAATATTAAAAACAAACAAAGCTTTGATAAGCAAGCTATATACTTTTTTTAACATCGTATAGGAACTATCGCTAGCCAGACTTCCAGCGAAACAACTTTGACAGGCCTTAAACAGGGCTTTTCATACTTTAGTACACAAGTCTTTTATACAACTTGTCGATGTCCATTTTAAAGGCATTAAACAAGCTATTTTTAAAAATATATTTTGAAAAACAGTTGACTTGTACAATATAACCTTATGCCGATCCTATTCGAGCTATAGCTTACCAAATTTTAAAAATTGGACCTAATACAAGTTAAATTGCTAGTTGGGATACACATATTAACAGATTTCAAAATCTTGTCATCGTTTTTGATTTTAGAGAACTTCAAAAAACAAAAACCATAAATTGACTTTCGGAGAAGAAATATTCATATCACTATGAAAGAAGAAGAATCCATCTGCAATTCAAAAAGGTTCTCCCGCAAAAACTTCACCAATGCTCCAATTTTTACAGACAAACAAATTTCCATTCATCATCCAACCATATATTATTTGGAGTTATTCGATATCATAACAAGAGGAAAATGAAAATCGAAAATGCCTGATCACGTAGGTGAAATATTATTGCAGGTACCTTTGAACTGAAAGGTAATCGATTCATGTAGGAGAAATGACAATAGTCAAAATCGATAAATTCCTACTTCATCATTTTCGCCTAGGTCCAGAGCGTAATAGTCACACTATCACCTCCGATAATTTGTTTTCCGCAATAATCGCCAATTCCACTGAAGACACATGCGATATGGTATTGTTTTTTTTTGTTGTCCAAGATTAATTCATTGGTCACGAGGAACATCTGGACGAATTAATCGAAAGAAAAGTGCATTATTCTGTCTTCCATCAATAAAAGGATAACGACTTTAACTTTACCAAGGAAAAAAAAAAAAGAAAAGAAATTGGACAAAAAAGTGAAATTTGATTGCTTATTTCTTCTGTGTCGAATGGAAATTCACACGTGTCCCCAGCCTCACAAGTCACAACTGATGACGACGCCAACGATAGCAATGATACCAACGACACCGACGACACTTACGCCGCCAACGACCAACGACCAACGACGATAAGATGTTTTTCAACTTTCGATAACACTTTTCTCTTTTTTTTCGCCTTCGATAAAAAATCACACTCGATTTCTTTGGATTAATTCGTTTGTTTGTTTGTTTGTTTTTCTTATTGTTTTGTCTCCCACTCTAATGATAATGACACCAAGTGGCCATAAAGACATACTCGTGCTCATATAATCTCCACACAAGACCTTGGTCTAGTTTTTGAAGTTAACCACTTTTTTGTGTCCCTTAATCTCGGTCTTGAGTACCTATATGTATATAATGTACGTACATATGTGTCGTTGATTAATGATCGAATTGCTGTCGTGACATTTTTAACGATTTTTTTTTTTTTTTTTTTGGTTTTGTCTTCTAAAGGTGGGCATTTGTGTGAGTGTATGTGTCTAAGCCTCCACTAATGACCAGTTTTTGTTGCTTTTTTTATATATCGATGGATTCATCTTGTTTACCCAGTACCCGAGATCAAGTTGAACCAGAAGCCATATAGCCAGCCATAGTCAGCCATTCGCTTAAGTCATTAAAGGAGAAAGGCACAGTTTCGATACCTACACGGGTATTTTTTTTTTTTGTATTTTTTGTTGTCCAATTGCAACAACTTGACCACGTGTGTAGGTTGATCAAATTCAAATCAGACAATGTTCACTTTTACTTAAGTATTCCAGTTGATATTGTGTGGGGCACGCTGCTGCCACTAACTCTAGCCAGCGCCGCGCCGCCGCCACCTCTATATAGCCTCAAGGGAATTTTCATCAGACAAAAAGTTTTGGTTTGACATTTAATTAATCGAACCATTTTTAAAATGAAGCTGCACATGCGCGTAGATAGTGGCTGTTGCATTTATGATTTATTTTGGTGAAAAACCTGTGGTACAGACTGTGTCCTTGTTTGGTGTGTGTGTGTTTTTTATTTATGGAACCATAAATTACAGAGCCATATCTACTTTAATCGTTGTTGGTATAAATGTAACTATCCGGTTAGCATTAAACTTTTCCTTTCTCTTGGTGATTTCCAAAAAAATGCAGTGGCATTCGGCATCAGTAGGTACCTATCGATATTCGACTTCTGTATGTAGATACGTCATTAATTGACTGCGCCTCTATAACTGATCGAAGAAATCCCACTGTCAACGCAAAAACACTCCAACCGCACTTGTCAAACTGGTCCGAAAATTGATTTTGACCAGTTCGCTGATTGGGTTTCTCGTTGCCCAGACAGGACAGGGCAGACCAGCTGACAAACGAGCAATTTCACCCCGGACAGTCTGATTGTCCGTCATTAGCTAATGATACCTTTTATGATCGATATTTGTCATCGGGAAGGCATATTTTCAATTCAATTATGCACCACACCGCAATAACACTCTGTGAACACTTTCTTTTTCGATTTTCATTAATTTGACAATCACACCGTTTGATGATTGATCAGGCATTTTTTTTTGTGTTCGATTGCTAAAAAGTAATTCAAACGAGCTGTTTACATGGAGGATGATTGGTGTATCGAGATGTCGTACTGGCTTGGTGCGAAAGCCCAAGTGCATCTAACCGGTAAAATCGAATAAATCATAGTCTGAGAGGTTGCATTTCTAAAAAGTCTACAAAGAATTTTCCTGTAAAATGAGCTCCCGTTAACACAACTCTACATCCCCGGACTGTTGTACTGATCATGTTGAATGTTAAGTTGGTGCTATTTCTAGATGATCGATCAATTACAGCTAGTATAACGCTCCGCACCGAAGGTATCCATCATCATCTTGTGAGCTCGTGAATGTTGTGTGTAGATTTGAGAAGTCATACAGTGTGACATTTCCTATCATCACAAACAACTTATTCGGGCTCCTGATATGGAATTGCGATAATTGGATAAATAAAAGTGCGCTCATAGTTTGGGAATTATATACATATTGATATTACCTTTTATTGTAAGCAAAGCAGTTTTGTTGTATAAATTTTGATTGATATCACTTTCATTGAAAATTGTGTTTGCGACTTAAAGTGGAGAGTTTTTGTTTTCTGATACTGATGGATGGTAACTTTTATGCAATGTTTGATAAATCAGGAGAAAACTTTCGATTTTTTCTCAAAAGGATCTGTCCTTTTGGGAATGAGTTTGATTGGTTGGAAACTATAAGGTTTTGCTAAAAATATCATCAATAATGTTCCTGTTAGGTTTTACTTTTGAAAAATTGATAGAACAATTGGACAGGTGTTACTGTAAGGCTGAATTTGAATAGAAGAAGGCAATTATATATTAAAAAGGAAATACTTGATATAACAGGAGAAGTTTCCGATGCATTATGTGACGTTTGCATGGGTGGTTGGCTGGACTGTATTTTGTTTTTCAAATTCACTAATAATTCAAAGGATATTAAAAATGTATTTAAATTTCACCCCATCAAAATAAGACCAACAATGTACCGATAAATTTTGACAAAACTGGCAACCAAAGACTAGACGGTCAACGCAATAGGACAGACAACGTGTTGACTCTCTAATGCCAAAATGACAACAAATTTTGTCCCAAAGTTGTCCAGCCGTGTGATTGTCAACATAGAACGGTATCAACAAAGTTGATGGTTGTATCGACACGAATCTTAGAGCCAATGCTTTGTAAATTTTTGCAGTAATGACATGATGACAGAGGCCGTTTGGCAGCCATGTGGACTATGTTTCAACGTTGATATGTCACTTCACCGTAGTTTCCATTGACCTTCTATTCAAATCCATTGACATCGTAGTCGTCGTTCGATTGAACTTGACAGTTTATAACTTGGCAGATAGAGTAAGAATTATATTTTGAAGAATTAGGGAGAATGTTATGTTACAAATGTTACCGCAAAGTACTGAAACTGGTTTTTCAGCGGCGAAAAATAAAATATCAACTTTTTGAATTTTCAGATAAATTTCCCATTGATATCATAGCCATCGGTGGATATTGACAGTATGTTATAATGTAAACGTTATATGACTTAAAGATGTCAACGTCGTGTAATCGTAGCTTTGCCATCTGTACTATGAGTTTTTGGCCTATGAGTACGGTGACCATATTTCTGGGAGCAAAACTCGGGACAAAAATTGAAAAATTTTAAAATTTGAAAAATATTAGCCGCTGCATTAATTTTTATCCATAAATTCTTAAAAAGAGAGGAACACTAAGCCAAGTTTAAAACGTACAATTTTCTTCTTTCTTTTCTTTTCTTTTCTTTTCTTTTCTTTTCTTTTCTTTTCTTTTCTTTTCTTTTCTTTTCTTTTCTTTTCTTTTCTTTTCTTTAATATTTCTTGGCAAAAAGAATTTGTTTTAATATTTTGTGTTTTTCTTTTAAATAATATTTAAGTTCATGTCGGCTTAAATAGTAATTATATTTAACAATTAATATGGCTTTTAGAGTTTTACATTTAGCTATTATTTTTAGCTCGTCCACATTTTGTTCATTTAAAAAAAAAGAACCCTTTTAGAGTTTTACATTTAGCTAAGATTTTTAGCTCGTCCACATTTTTTTCATTTAAAAAAAAAACCCTTTCTGTGCGAGCATTAGAGCCTGGCAAACACAAGCTGAACTCCACAATTTGTAAAAGATTTGCACAACCAAGTCTTATCTGAGAAATGCGTACAAATGTCAACCCATTTTTCAACTACTGTCTCTTTGTGGACGGAAACATTATCTAATAATTTCTTAACTTAAAAAAATATCAATACTAATAAATATAATACTAATAAAATAAATGTTCACCTTTTCTTTTTTTGAAAACAGTTGTTGTTAATACGCAGATTTTGTTTTTATAAGTGACTTTCGGTAAACCAAATCTTTGACAGATAGGTGAAGTTTGACAAGCTGAATAAATGCGTTCAGTGGGCATGAAAATATAATTGTAATAGACGTGTTTTACTATTGCAGTAGATCCCTCTATGTGAGCTTATAAGTGATATTTGCACTTTCATACATAGCTATAGGTATATAAAACATTTTGTTTTATAAAATATAGAAATTAATAAAAAAAAAACATCAGAAAATGTCCAAATACGGATCAAATTTTTAAATACGGGACACTTGTTCACCGGGTTTCTTTAAAAAAAAAACCGGGACAGGCTATATAAATACGGGACAATCCCGGAAACCCGGGGCGGATGGTCACCGTACCTATGAGGGGAACGTGCGGCATAGTTTTTTCTTCTTCTTGTCCGGGCTTTTCTTTTATTCATCACTTATTCGGCCTGGTGGCCACTTGGTAACTTTTTGTCATCACGAGTTGCCGACAACACGGAGCAACTACAGCTGTTTGTCCTAGCCCTTGCACTAGTCAACTTCCGAGCAACTTTTGAGAATTTAAGGTTAGTGTTCTTTTGTATATTTCGTTTTCTAAATAAAACCAGCTACACCTACACACATAAAATGCTAGATCTATGTATCATTTCAATGGACTAAAAATACAAATACAATTAATGTACCAAAATTCAGTATTGTTGGCCTCTTGTCGCTCCGCTCCGCTGGAAAAATATTTAATATACACATACATATACAAAATTATATCAAAGTAGTACATTATGTATGTATGTATATCTAAATCTATTCTCAAACACAAGACGTTTGAAGTTCCTAAAGGAATTCTCATTTTAAATTTTAATTCCTCTGTATATCCTTCCGTAACGCCATTTACACACAACACAGACATTGTGTAAGTCAAAAATGCAATAAAATTCTTGAAGTAGATCTACAAGCTAAATATCAACATTCGTACACTTCAAGTGTTGTCACTCTCATTGACATTCGATTCTAAATCAAATATCAATAAAAAAAAATTAAAAAAAATACATATATGTATACGTATATCTCCATATGTAGCTTTACTCTTATATCAATAAAATAAACACTTTAAGGAAATTACCATTATCAAAATGCAAAAACAGTTAAGCAAACACATTTTTTTTTTGTTCAGTACATTTCTTTGAATTTGTCATTGAAAAAGCAATTTAGCTCTCGAAGCAATTCTTTTCTATTGAAGTTTTTTTTATAAAAATGCGGAAAAGGAAATTCATCTTGTTCTTCTTGAGTTGGTTTAAGAAAAAATAAAAAACGAGCCTCATCATTAAAGCGCATTTACATATACAAATTACACAATTTTGACAGACGTTCAGTAAAAATATAAAAATTATTCTATCATATGGGGAAATAGGTTTCACAGAACTAAATTCCCTGACTTTGTGACATATGTATTTCGGACCACCGACGACGGTTGAGGCAGACGTAGAGACATTGGGCGAGTTCAATCACCAAATCTGAAAATTCAGATCTGAATTTTTGTCATTGGACACGTTTAATCACAAAATCTGAAAATTCAGATCTGAGTTTTTGCTGTTGAACACACAAGAAATCTGAATTTTCAGTCCAAAGTTGTTGTGTCAAATGCTAGCATTTACCTAAAGGATTTACATTAAAACGAAATAAAATAGAATTTTAATTATATTATTAATTAAAAATTTAGCGCCAGCAGTTCTGGTGATGATTTATTTAACTAAATCAGCAACAAATTACAGCAAGACTATGTGAAGTTTAATGAAAAATTAATTCCACAATATTGCGATGTAGAATTCTGGGAACATTTTTCTAAGAATAGATTATCTTTTGATTTAGCAACTCACTTATCAATAAACGATAAATTCTTTTGTGTAAAAAGTATTAATTTGTTCGTGATGAAAATTAATCATCCCAAATCAACCACTTACCACAGCGAAAATCATAAAGTTCAACTTTTATGTATAGTACTTCAACATTTCCCCCACCACTATCATATGGTAACGTCAACGAACTAAATTGTCGGATTTGGGACGATACCAATCGACATAAGATCCAAGAGCGTCCAATGCATTCTGGAAAAGTCGCTGTTTGGCGTGGATTTTGGGCTGGCGGCGCGGCGGCATCAGCCATTACTTGCTTGAGAACGACGCGCTATAGGTCGATGATTACCAACTTCTTTCAGCCTCAATTGGATTATATGGACACCAACGGCAAGTGGTTTCAACAGGACGGCGCTACTTGCCTAACAGCTCACACCACATTGAAAATCCTGCACGAGCGGTTCGAGGGTCTTCTCACGTGGAGGTGATATAAACTGGCCACCTAGATAGTGCGACCTGACCCCTTTAGACTTTTTTTTGTGGTTTTTTTTTTTTTTTTATCGCAGGTCTATGTGAATAAGCCACAAACCACAGAGGCTCTCAAAGCCAACATAACCCATGCCATCGGACAAATTTAGCCTGAGTTATGCGCAAGAGTCATAGAAAATTGTACATTTTGGATGTGCGCTACCCAGAGAAGCCATGGTAGACATTTGAACGATGTTATATTCCATACATAATGGCATCGATAGACCTTTCAAACAACTGCAACTACCCATGACATCTCACACACACTTTGTTTTATTTAAATTTAAAAATAGTGAAAGACCCTGTACTTAACACAATATATCTATATTTTCTTCGAATCCATTTATGCTAAATGAACATATTGTTATTGTGGTCTTAATCCCACACACACATCTTAGCTTCTTAGCCAGCCCATGCCTCCCCATCGTGCGTTTAATTTTGTTGCTCTCACTCACCATCAATCTGCGGATTTGGAGAGAAAGAATCATTTCAATTTCTCCCTTTTTTCATTGTCATAGATGTGTGTGTTATTTTTTGATATTCAGTGGGTCAATGCACATGTAAGACTTTGTGTGTAAGACCCCTGAAGACCTCTCTATTGAGTTATGCTCATACCTACTTCTCTCTGTTCATAATGGTCGTTCTCCATCTACGTCTTCTAGTTCTTTTCATTTTTTTGGGAAAAAGAAAGAAAACAAATCCCGTTACCTTAATTTTAAATTTTTTTTTTACATAGTTGTAAGAAAATGCTGCTTGTCTGTGCTTGCTTTATATATATTCTCATTCCTTATGCTATGGGACTGCATTTCATTCGCGCTTCAAGTATCTTGGGAAATGATAATATTTTTCCATCACTTCACTCCAAGAGTGCACGTTCGAAAAGGGATCACATATCCGGCAGCTGCTCGAAGGCATATACCACTACGAGTATCTTAGAGATAGCACTATCGATATCCTTTTTCATGTCAGATTCTATATTTTTTTTTATTTTTTTATATTTTTGGAAAGAAGAGGTCATGTGAATGTCTCCATTCTGACACAAATGACTAAAGAGCTATAGGAGATGGAAACTTTATGACTATATGTTATGTGTTACCAAGATTAACTTGTTCTCCTTCGGGAGTTTGTCCTTGATGTTGTAAAGCCCAAATGATTGATATATGATATTTCGAGTTGAAAGGTGTCAAAACTAAAAACGGATATCCAAATTTGTTATTAGATAATAACAAATGTGGGGATATAGTTACTTGGCAGAAAATAGATAACTTGATAGAGGTTTGAGGAGGTATAGTGTTGTAAATGTTAATCATTTTATCTGTCCATATTTTGAGCGCATATAAAAGGATGGTAACTATACTTACCCCTGAAATAGATAATACACATATTGCTAGCGTAACGAAAGTAAGAGAGAATTTATTTAGAGAAATGGTTGCACATTGGTATTAATGCGACTTAGTTTTTTTTAGATTTTGTTTATTTTTTTAAAATTAATATCCATTTTTTTTTTGTGAAAAATCTATTTAAGCGTTCCTAACTCTTACATTAATCCCTATATGGCTGCTGACATTTTTGTAGAGGTGTGTCGGGGCAGTAACCTTTCAGTGTGTTCATATATCTTTTGTATACAAATATATTTATAAAAACTTGAAAACGACTGGACCGAATTGGATACTTCCTTCGCCGGGTTTGTTCATAATTGCTACGCCAAGGTTTATGAAAAAATGAAAATTCGGAAAATACTCAACAGGTGGACCTGTAGACGCATATTTCGTTTTTCAATTCAATTACCTTTTACATGGTGGCGCTGTAGACGGCTTGGAAATGGTTTTTGAGATATTCTTTTTCAACATTTGTTATTTGTAGGGTAAAATAGGGTCAAAAAATATCCGATTTAAGTAAGTCTTTTGGTGTTCGAAAGGTTTTTTTTAGTGGATCTTAGGGATTTTTTTTTCAGAAAATTGGCATTTATAAGGTGAAATGGGGTAAAAACATTAAGTGGCATCTGATTTAAGAAATTCCTTTTGTGCTTGAAAGGTTATTTACAAGAAAAATTGCTATTTATAGAGTGAAATGGGATAAAAAAAGGAAAAAGCGGTTTTTGATTAAAAAAAATTATTTTTTTGTTGGGAAAGTAATAAAGTATAGACTTAGAGGATCATGTTTTTTACATATTTAGCCATTCATGGAGTAGAGGTTAAAATTCACAACAATTTGAAAATGTTTTGAAAATGAAAAATATTTTTACCAACACAAAAGGAAAAATAGATAAAATGAATAAAGCTGATGAATGAATAAAGCTGATATCATTTATAAGATAAATTGATTGGGAAGGAAAGAATCGACATGCTCCTCTATATACATTGGTACTTTGAAACAAAAATTGAAGAGTAGGCTTTCTGGCCACAAATTTGATTTAAATAATGGGTTGGCACAAAAAACTGCTCTTGCTCACCATGGTATTCAGGAGGAACATATACCAGATTTGGAGAATGTTGAAATTCTATAGACCGAGCAAAACTATTCAAAAAGAATGTTGCTGGAAATGTTGCACATAACAAAAATGCAATCAACAGAAGATCTGAATGCAATAATCTGAGCAACATAATATATAGCCAAGTTATAGGAAGACCATTTGCCAATAATTATAAGTTTAGATATAGATTGTAATGAAGAATTACAATTCCTTCCCCCCCCCCCTAAGCTACGCACTAGTTTCCATACCTAAATTCCCTGTTTCCATACATAAAAATCCCTAACTATCCGAAAAGTACCCATTGGACTTTAAAAACCTATCTTCCTCTACATAACCCCTACCTAAGCTACGCGCCTGCTCTTGAGAATAAAATAAGAATACTTACCTGACCGGCAGCATGCTCCTATAGCATGTGCACTCCACCAATAACGATCGACAACTGATTAGTAAGATAACAAATAGCCTAATCAATGTAGACATAGAAACTCACCACATTGACCACCTACATACAGCAACTAAGTGTGGTAGGTTTGATAAGAAAATAGACGAAAAGGAGAAAGAACTCCACTGAAGGCAGCATCAGGACAACGATCAACAACCTCGATGGTGAATTTCTGCTCTCGAAAATTAACAAGATCCCTCATCCCTTTTGCCACTCACCTTCCCGCGATCAACAGTCTGAATGGTGAAATTTCTCCTGCCGAAATGGAGCAAGACCTATTACCCTCTTACCGCTGCCCTTACATAGGCCATGGAGGTAATAGAGATTCAGCACAGAAGGTGATGTTCCAGAACTCCGACGATGAGCTATACAAATAATAGCAAACAAATCCATTGCCGCTCGTCCCTTACCTTACCATAATGACAAAGTAAGCACAGTAGATGATGTTCCAGAACACCGACGGTGAGCAATTCAAATAAATGCAATACAAACCTCTTTCCGCTCGCTTGTTATATTTACCATGGCAAAGAACACCATACCCGTCCCTTTGTTCTTATTATATGCAAACAGTATTGCATGCAGGCCAATAGATGATGACGTCGTAAATAACAAATTACAACATGGAATTTTACATTTCATCGCCTTACGGCTCACATTCTGTTTGGCCGTCGAATAGGATAAGAGACGGTCATACAATCGAAAAAATCATAGTGTGCCAGTAGCCATCATAGCAGTCGAACTAAGACCAGCCAGCACGACTCAAGACTTCCCCCCACCAGTGGTAAGGGGTCTTTCAACCGAAGAGTCAAACCGAGATCTTACCGGATTTGTCCGCGATATTTACCAGTAGTAACTGAGATATTTACCAGTAGTAACTGAGATTTACCGGATTTGTCCGCGATATTTACCAGTAGTAACTGAGATATTTACCAGTAGTAACTGAGATCTTACCGGATTTGTCCGCGATATTTACCAGTAGCAACTGAGATATTTACCAGTAGTAACTGAGATCTTACCGGATTTGTCCGCGATATTTACCAGTAGTAACTGAGATCTTACCGGATTTGTCCGTGATATTTACCAGTAGTAACTGAGATCTTACCGGATTTGTCCGAGATATTTACCAGTAGTAACTGAGATATTTACCAGTAGTAACTGAGATCTTACCGGATTTGTCCGCGATATTTACCAGTAGTAACTGAGATATTTACCAGTAGTAACTGAGATTTACCGGATTTGTCCGCGATATTTACCAGTAGTAACTGAGATATTTACCAGTAGTAACTGAGATCTTACCGGATTTGTCCGCGATATTTACCAGTAGCAACTGAGATATTTACCAGTAGTAACTGAGATCTTACCGGATTTGTCCGCGATATTTACCAGTAGTAACTGAGATCTTACCGGATTTGTCCGTGATATTTACCAGTAGTAACTGAGATCTTACCGGATTTGTCCGAGATATTTACCAGTAGTAACTGAGATATTTACCAGTAGTAACTGAGATCTTACCGGATTTGTCCGCGATATTTACCAGTAGTAACTGAGATATTTACCAGTAGTAACTGAGATCTTACCGGATTTGTCCGCGATATTTACCAGTAGCAACTGAGATATTTACCAGTAGTAACTGAGATCTTACCGGATTTGTCCGCGATATTTACCAGTAGTAACTGAGATCTTACCGGATTTATCCGTGATATTTACCAGTAGTAACTGAGATCTTACCGGAATTGTCCGTGATATTTACTAGTAGTAACTGAGATATTTACCAGTAGTAACTGAGATCTTACCGGATTTGTCCACGATATTTACCTGCTTCACCAGCGTTATTCGCCGGTAGTAATCCAAGCCGAAACCAACAGTACCAGGAGAGCGGTCCGCCAGATAACTTACTTAGACGCAAGGGCGTGACCAGAACCCGAGCCAGGAGTACATTGAAATATATTTAAGTATATAAGTTATTAAGGTTTAATGTTAAGCGATTTTTGATTTTAATAAAAGGAAATAAAGACTTAATTCTAAAGTTTGTACTACTTTGGAACGAACCCAGGCAAAACGACGAGCGAAACCTCAGCCTCAGACAAAAGGTACATCACAAGGTAATGGCGTTGGAAGCGTTAAGTCCAATTGCTAGTTGTTAATTGTAATTTAAATTTTTAAAACAGATTAGATTTCATTATTAATAGTTATTTATTTAATTTTTCTTTTTAAGTTTAAAATTCATAAGTAAGTGTAAATAAGATTTTGTTCTAGATGAACTCAATATTTTTGTAAATTTCTTTGTTTTCTTTTCTCACAAATTTTATTTTTATACTTTTTATGTTTGTATTTTATTTGCTATGTTTAATAAAGGCCTGATGATGAGAATATTCTTGCTCGAAACGTCGCATAAATTTTAACATCGTTTTCAAAATTTTGAACACCGCAATATCCTTGTCATGAAAAATTAGTACCTTTTTTCAAAAAACCGCAGTTTTAATTTAAATCAATTCAATAGCTAATTATTACAGACATTATAATACATGATACATAAAACATGTTTTATTGGAAAATGTGTAGCTAGGGCAGTAAAATTTCACTCGGTAAAAAATATAAAAAAACCCTTTCCCTTTTCTTTCTGGCTTATTTATCGACACCTTTCGGTTTTCTTGTTGTTCACTGAACGAAATTTTACTGCACCGACTGAAGTACCAAGATAAGTTGGTGCTAATTCGACTCTCCCTGGTATTTATTTGCTGTTAGTAAACTGTGCCATCAAAAAAAAAACGTACAGACGAATGGTTGAGAGTTATAAGTCATATAGTATTTTAACTGAAAATTCTATATTGATCAAAAACTATATTGAATTTAAGACAAAACAAATAATTTTAAACAAAATACAATGTATGAATTAGTGTCGTCTTAAACTTTCACAAATTTTTAAATTGTTAAATACTAAAAGATAATCTATAAATAATTACATTTTGCAAAAGGTCATTCAAGCAATCTTACATATATGAAGATGAAAACAATCAATACAAAACGAGTTATTTAAAATTATCAAATAATTACAATTTCAATATCCACAATTCAAACGGTTCCTAGGTACATACGTATGTAGGTATGTATATGTATATCTTCTCATCACGGTTTTTTATTTTTACAACATTATATCATGTTCATTTAATCTTGCGGCTGCGGTTGCTGTGGTGTATATTAATAATGAATTATCACCAAAACCCCGGTAATAGATGAAACAAGTTTATTATAAATTTCCATCTGAAAACTTGTCCCTTCTCCGATGGTTTTATAAAAATGCCATGATACTATCACACATTAAACCGTGTCGCGTATAGTGTGCATTTTGTCTGACAACAACTTTTTCTCCTTCAGTAATACATATATTGTTTAAAACTCAAATAAAATCGCACCTGGATTCATTATTGTATCCAGCATCCTCGGTTCAGTGGTCGGTGGCGTCCGCCTGGCCATTGCAACCGAGATAGAAATCTCTCCTTGAATGTGTTAAACACATTTTTGTGCTTCCAACAACTTTTGATATGAGCCAGAAACGCCAGAAAAAAATAAAAAGGACTTTAAAATTTTATAAAGCATACAGCACATCCTTATCAGCAAATTTCCCACATCGTCGTAGTCGCGTATATACCTTTTCCTATACCTATTTTTTTTGGAGAGGAAAGTAAAAATAAACCATTTTTATTGCGCGATATAAAATAATACATAATATGGACCTTTATATTATATGGAATGTATGTAGGTACTGGTTTTTTTTTCAAGGATTCTATTTATAGAATGCTCTTCATTCATGGTCCACACTCAGAGAAAAATAAATTGCGAACAATTGAACTCTGGGAAAACTTGGAGGTAGAATTTTTCAAAAGACAATACTTAGTTAAACGAGACCGATACCTTCGTATTTTTAAAAGAGAAAAATTGTGTATTAAAAAATAAAGGCATTGAAGATTGGTCTCTCTGTAATTTCTGGTTTGTGCCCAAAAAGATAGAGATAATCAGCTAAGCTCCCAAAAATCAGCCTTTTCGAATTATGAATTCAACAAAATTTTCAAATCAATGAACTTCAAATATGAATGTATGGGGATCTCAAACAAAACTCTGTTTCATACCATAGAAAACCTCTCCCGCCACTCTTTAGCACATATGTATTCATCCTTGACAACCATATATTCTTTAGTTTACTCAAACTGTCATGTTTTTTGATAAAAAGAGGATTTGCGAAAACTTTTCCGCTCTCTGTCTTTTGGTGAACTAACAACAGAGATATGACATGAAATATTCAGACCCATTATATCAACTTTTGAAAAAAAAAAGCCTTCAGTATGAGGTTTTTTTCGTATCGTTCAAACACATACGTTGGGTCAAAGTTTGAATCCCAAATCGCATTTTATATCATAAAAATAAGACCTCAAAATCTGTAGTTAATTTCAAAACCCATTTTATCCACTCAAAACCCATTATATCCATTCGAAAAACATTTTTAATTTTAAACTTTTAATTCAAAAACCTTTACCTATATCCTAAAAGATGTTTGGTTAAGGAGATAAAAGTTTTTTCTCTATTTAATCGAAATTTATAAAAGTCGATATAATGGTTTTTTTTTTCTGAACCACACATTTATACCTAGCTGTCTCTCATATCCCCTAGACAGCACAGCTTTCGTAAATGTAACAACTATGAACATAACTTGTTGTATCCTTTACCCTCTCAGCCCTAGAGAACGGTAAGGAAGTCGATGTTATCTCAACCGATTTTAGTAAGGCCTTTGAGAAAATTTCCCACCGTTATTACAACGTTTGTTTCATATCAGTCCTCTCAAGCCCCTTCTTATCTACCTCCACGATGCCTCAAGCCAGCCGCTTCGGTCTTTTTCTTTTTATTCATAAATTATATGACGATATTGACATGGTTATCAAACATTCCCATATCTCACTCTACGCCGATGATGGTAAGATGTTAAAAGACTATCTCTTCCACACATGATTTTACGCTTTTTCAACAAAAAATCAACAGTTTATCAATGTGGTTCCTTAAAAATTGTTTGGAGCTGAATATTGCCAAAAAGCCAATCAATTAATTTTTCACGCAAACTCATCAAATTTCTATTCCTCGTCTCTATCTTTTACATTTCAAACCCATTTCATTCATGGATTCCATTCGTGACCTTGTTATTTTATGTGACCGAGAGCTTAACTTTCTAACACATATAGATGAAATAATTCTTAAGGCCAACTCAGCAACACTTGGCTTTGTAAAACGTTGGTTTAAAGAATTTTCGGACCCCTAATGTGAAGCCCATTCCTCGAATACGCTTGTCAGGTGTGGTCTCCTTATCAACATACACACTTCTCCAGAAATGAGGGCATTTCACGTCGTTTCCTGCTATTTGCCCTTTGGAGTTTGTCCAGGAATGATCCTTTGACCCTATTTCCTTATCAAGACCATCTTAAACTAATTAACTTAAATTCACTGGAAAAAAAACAATTAAAATAACTGACACCCTCTTCATTCATCGACTTCTTTCAAGTTCCATTGACTGCACACTGCACAGGTCTTTACAACTCTATCTTTTTTAACACAAACTCCGTAAAATATAAGAAATCCTCGTCTCTTCTATCTGCCCACACACCGTACATCTTATAGCTGCAATGAATCTGTTACAAGTATGCCGGAGAGGATGACAATTGTACAACTGTTTTGACTTTAACCTCAGTTCACCCTGTATAAAACTCCGTCTCATAAATCACCCCTCTAGTTCGTCTAAACTATATTTGTTAGTTTTAAAATAGAATAGGTTTCTTAGGTTCTAAGTTATTAAATAAGCTTGTATTAAGCCAAATTAATAGGGGTACTTGGCCCACCAAAATTAGAATTAAATTAAATTCACATTTCTTCCAAGAAACTCAAAGTTTCAAATCCGTTGTCAAAAATAGGGTTCTTTTTAAAAAATGCTTAATACTTAAAAATAAGGCTCTTCGCCCATATTCAGCTCTTTCGGAATTTTCTCAAAGTGAAATTATAATTTTCTTGGGTTACATTGGTTTCGTTCAAAAAAAACAATTTTATAGATTTTAATAAAACTTATAATCAAACTCATTCTTTCCGTTGTTCAGTCTATATGTACATTAATTCATTAATTTTTCTTAAATTTTGGTACAAAACATTTTATGTTATTCTCAAAAAATAGAAGATGTATACGAATTATTGTTTTAGCTTATTCAGAACGAAATAATAATTAAATCCTGATAAATAAAGTAATTAATAGAGATTGCAATTGGTTTGTGTTGTTTTTTGAATATGGCAACAAAAAATAAGAACATACTTGAGTTACGGTAGTATTAACAGAGAGAATAATACATAATTTAATTTTAAACTTGCATACGGCAACTGTTGTACGACCTACTAGTTTTTTTTTTTTAATTCGTAATGTTTCGGCAAACCGATCAGCGGAAACTGTTACTGCAGTAATATTCACACCGTTTAACATCGGTTTTAATTCAGTGGTCCATTTAAAAATTTTGAACCGACTAATCTGTAATATTCATGAAGTGTAACCAAAAAATCGACGGTAAACCGAACCCGCAACATTAACGAAGCAAAGCGGATTGTTTTTTTTCTTTTCTGGCTTTTTTCCAAACAAAATGTTCAGAAAAATATTGTTTGTGTATTTTACGTTAATTATTGTTATTAACAAATAACTGTTACTTGATTGAAAAAGAAACCAACAGACGGCTAACCTGATATATGCAGAATAATTTTAGGGTACACTATGGCGTATACGTAATTTTTTTTTTTATTTTAAGTGAATTTTCTTCAAATTTATTTTATTGTTTACATGCACTGAGAACTTAAATAATTTAAATGTACACGTCTCATAGAGTGGGAACTTAGTAAAAAAAAAAGAAGATTGAACATTATTAATAGAATTTTTTTAAATTAGGTTTTTAGTTGTATACCTATGTACCTATTATTAAATACTTAAAATTAGTAAAGTGATGATTATTGTTTGCACTGGAAGCAATAGCCTTAAGAAAAAAAAAAGGATTTTTTTTTTTTAAACTTTAACATAATTTATGATAAAATACAAGTAGGTAGAGCAATGTGAAACCATGTGAACAGGTTTTTTCTTCAGTGCAGTCTTATTTTTTCGCTTACAATTTTTAACTCGTTCGTGTGTTGTGTGTAAGTGTATGTACTCGTAGGTACGTGTGTATGTTTGCTCTGTGAACTTTCGGATATGACTCATGTAGGTATCTCAGTTAATTTGACATAATCTAGCCAGGAAATATATTTTACAGGAGTTTTCTGAAACTTCCTACAGCTCTATATGGTGTTACCATAGTTGAAACCACGAAAGAAAAGCATTCACTTGGTTAGGTATTGACCCAAAATGTATATATCTACCTTCATATATATGCTCTCTCTCGTCCCGTGAGGAATAAGGACATTATCTCTTAACCTAATGCAGACGGGATGGAAGGTTTTGTGTATTTTTTTTTTTCTCATCCTGCCTTTAGGGTGTTAGAAGAGATTTAAATGCTTTACCTGTGGCAATGCAACACTCTATTACATTCGAATGTCCAACGTTTTATTTAATTTTATTTTTTTTTTTGTTCAACTCTTTTTGGAGTTGTTTCAGCATTTGGAAACACTTTCTTATCAAATGGGGTTACTGTCAGAGGATAGATAAACTTTATGCGGCCGTTTGTGTGTTGATTATAAAAAAGCAATATCCTGATAATGTTAAATCAGGTGGCAGGGAAAATTAAGTATATTGCGTGCAATCTTTAAAACAAAAACGGAAATTGTTCATACGATTAGCAATTTTTGTTAACAAGGGTAAAATGAACTCGAGGTTCAGATATGAGATATATTTTTCTTTGTACGCGCACAAAAATATGCAGTTGCTGTGGTTCAAGAAAGTAATAATAACAGATATTTCTGCTGGATAAATTCCATTAGATTTTTTCCTTTCACCTCATTAAGTAGTTTTAAATACATGACGATCCCCAATAATATTTATACTTGTACATTGTGTAGCTTGTTCGTTCCTACTGACTTCAAAACATTTCCATTGAAGATCCGATCATTAGAAGACAAGATTTTATTTTGTATTTGGAACCATTTCCAGTTTTTTTGGAGGTTTAAAAGCATTTTTTTTTAGTTAAAATTGCTTTTTTTTTTACAAAACTCCATCAACTTTGCCCTACTTCCTCCCCAGTTACATAATATTGCCTAAAAACAGAAAACAAAATATTAAGAAAAAGATTGAGTTAAAAAACTTTTCAAAATACACATTGTTTTTTTTTTACAAAATTTCAGAAAATTTGTTATCAACTTTTTCAGTAAAAAAAAGGTCAAATCAAATACCTAGAATATTAACTCTTAATTTCCTCTAAATTTATAAATTTATCGTCTAAATTAGACCATTAACTTCCCCACATTAACCATTTGTAAATCAAATTCAACCAACATGCTGTTTTTTTGGATTTAATAGCTTAAATCTGAAGATCTGAATCATAAACTAGACTTTTTTCGAAGGTTAAACAAAATATATCTAACGGAAATTTCTTTAAATCTATCACTGAAACCACTAATCGATAGCCGAATTTTTGCTACACTCAGAGAAAGCCTACTCTTGTAGGCTATCTATTTACAATCACTCAATTCAATGTTAAATTAACATGCTGCATAGTTGAAAACATTACAAATGATTAACACAATTTCAGGACAAGATGTTACTAAAGCCCAAATAAGTTCAATAAGTGAGTTGAAATTTCATCGTGCTTTGCATATTCATGCATTTCCTATTGTGGTGTTATTAGAGTAACATCACACCATAGGCATAATTTTACGGGAGGGGGGTCTTATATGATTCACTTAAATAAATATTGTTAAGGTAACAGTCAAGTAGCATAGTACAATTTCGGTATTACATTTCTTAATTCATACTTTATTCAATCTTAAATTGGTATTCCAATTTATGGCTTCCATATAATTTGTATTGTTATTTCTTCTTAATTAGGTATTTTTTTTAAGAATTTAAATTGGTATGTTCACTTCTATTTAAAGCATTCTTAAATACTTCTTAAATTGGAATTTCTTAAATCGGTGTTTTATTTCTTTAATACTTCTTTAATCCTCCTAAAAAAAATTTTTTTTTACGGAATTAAATCGGAATTTTTGTAATTCTTTAATACTCCTTTAAGTCTTCTTAAAATAGCATTATTAATTGCACCACTTGATACGATAGTATTAGCCAGAGGCGTAGTGATTAGTGCGTATCTCTGTCATGCTGGAGGCCAGGGTTCGATTCCCAGCCTCGTTTTAAAAAAAACAAACATTTTTTTTTTTTGAAAAAAATTACTATTTTGAAAACGTGTTATTGCATTTTTGAAATTACGTTTTTAGGTGTATTAAATACTTAAAAATAGAATCCCATTTTTGAATCTTTATATATTTGTTTACTTAATATGATGTCGGTATTATAATTGCATCTTTTTTACTACGAGTAACCTACGTCAATTCTGTTGCACAATTGAAAATTGAAAACTGTTTCAACTAGCTCTTAATTTAGACAAGCATTGAAATGCATCAGATTGGCTGAGTAGGTAGCGAACAAGAACGGCATGCGAAGGAAATCGAGTTCGAATCCCGGTGGAAGCACAGGTAAATAAGAAAAAATTGACTTCAACTATAGTGTAAAATAATAATATAATTACAGGAAAAGGCAAAAATAGTTGAAAATAGAAAATAAAAGTACAAAATTGAAAGACCAAAACAAATAAGTATTAATAGAAAATAAATAAAAATAAAAAAAAACTTTTTTATAAGAAACGGTGTACCTCTTAAAGAAGGAGTAAAGAAGTATTTAAGAAGGCTTTTTGAAGGGAAAGAAAATTTAATACCTATTTAACATGGTATAAGGAAGTATTTAAGGCAAATGTAATTCCGAATTAAGAAGATCGGACCGCCCACTTGCGCCTTTTATGTACTTAATACGAATTTAAACTCGTTTTAAAGAAGTATGCAGGCATCGCTTTAGAATTCTTAAATCCTTCTATAGGTAATTCTGTGCTACTTGTGGTCGTCCTGGTAACGTGCAAAAGTTTTAAGCCTACTGATGAAATAAATCATCTCATGATGTAGATTACAGAGACATAATTCTGTCACTTTAACACTACACCTAGTTCATTTATCTAGATTTGTCATGTTAATTTAACAAAATTAACTATTTAAGATAGTGCACGGCTCAAAAGGAGCCATCCTGATTTGTCGAGTCGTTTGTGTTGATTAAACATGACGTGAAATATGAATTTAATATCTTGTTGAATAATTAAATAAATAAATAATAAACAAGGTAAAGAGTGTTGAAACATATAATAACCTGATGAAACTGGTATATTATTGTGTAATTTCACATTATATTTTCCCTGCGTATATAGCCTTACAACTTAACAATTTAAGTTAAGAAATTAAATAAGGAATTAAATTGCGTTTTGATATCCACTATGCTCACAAACGGGACTATTTATCGCTGCTAGGTAAGCTATTGGTTTGCTGTATTTCACATTCAAATTCGTACCAAAAACACACTTCTATTATCAAACACTTCTTGACTGTCTAATTCTGATCAAATGGGGCTAATATTTTTAATTTTCTGATCAAGTTTCTTTTGAATATCTTTTTCTTTGTATTAGGTGCGTCCCAGGAAACAAAAATATCTATATAGCGTTCAGAGATTTTTTTAGTGAGCCATATTTTGTTTTTTGTATAAAGATTTCTGAGATGAAAAATGTTTAGATTAAATTTTTAGTGAGATTTTCGTTTATGTTACAATAATCTATCTACCATATCTGAACTCAATAAAATAAATAATTTTTAATAATATTTATCTTTCATTGCTGAAGGCAAAAATGCAATCATTTGTGTGTGTCATTCATCCCACAAATCAACCAACAACATCGCCAGTCAAACGATGCGGAAAAGTGAAATCGTTTTGGACGTTTTCCCATGACATTATGAATTTTTCAGTCATTCATAATAAATTTTTATTTTATTGGCAAACATTACGCCAGCAAAGTACTTTGTAACCATTTTGCGGTCATAATTTGTGGGAAAAGCGTACAAGAAAAAAAAAATACTCAGAAACAGTCCATCAAGACAAGGCTCGCTTTACACAGCCAGTTTCATACAAAATCATCCATAAATAATAACTCCAATTGAAGATACATCATTGTTGCTTCTACTTCATCTCTTGCCTCCAGATGCGACCAAAGCGAGGCGAAGCGACGATCCATTGGATTGCAAAATGCGGATTCATAAATGCAGAATGCATGCAGCGATAGCAAGTCGAGAACGGATCTCCATATCCGATATATCACATGGTACTTTACAATTAAGAAATTGCTTTTGGTAATTGCCATTGCTGTTGCTGCTGCTGCTGGATTCATAGCTGAAGTATCTTCTTCGGTTTTCCGAGGTTGATGATGATGACGATGGCCATATCGCCTCCGTATGGTTGGACATTATGGTCGGCATGTCTGCTTCCATTACGCTTGTATGAATCGAATCTGCGGCCGAAGTAATTGTGCGGGGATACATTTTGTCGTTGGGAAATCGACCATCGTCATCATCATCATCATCATCATCGGGGTTTTGTCCATCCAACTGCTTTTACATACCACCGTTCACCGTATAGCTCTCTATCCTATTCCATTCCAACAGCGACAGAGTTCTCGGAAAAGAAAAGTCGCTCCCCATTGTACGTACATATATATCTGTGTCACGTGCTCAATTTATTTTCTGCGCCCGAGATATAATTTATTGATGACATGAAGTCGTTTAGATGAGCATAAGCAATAAAAACTAGAGTTAACATTCCATTTAGTTGTATTCTATGAACATGTATTTATTTCGATTTGAATGGTAGCTCCTAGATAAATGTATAATGCCTCACCTATATGGTCAATGGACGATGGTAAATAAAGTGCAAGTCTCCTAAATGACGAAAAATGCCATTAAGGCGGATCCGTACAAAAAAATCGTGTATATGTACATTGAAAAAAATCTAGGAACGACTGTATAATAGCACGGTTAATAAATATACATGGAGTAGTAAATTGAAACCGAAAAGTCCATCAGCTATTCATAGCTCATAGATTATTATTTTTGAACAATTGGACGGAAAAATCTAAACATTTGTTTTTTGTTATGTTAAACCCTTTTAGTGCATTTTACTTGTGTTGTGATTCATGTCTTTTTTTTAACCTGCGATAAGGACATACAAGGGCACTAGTAGAAAATCAGAGCAACACATCAATTTACCATTGAACAAGTAAAGGGTGTTATTTTTAGACGTGTGGTTTTCAAGAAGAAATAAAACACTTATAATTTAATGTTATGGCCAAGAATTCAGCTTTATTATAAAGATAAGGGTTTGCCATTTTGTTTTAAAAATGATTTCGGGCAAGTGGCCGCCCCGGCTGGCTCGAATAAATTCCAGCCTAGAGGCCCAATTTTCGACAGCTCCCATTGTTGCGCGCGATGGCGGATGGACTCATTTGGGTATTCTTTCTCTACTCTTCTTCACTCTACTCCACAGTAGCAATATCGTCTTTGGTGCGCACTGTACGGCGTCTCTGAAGATGCGCATTATCCACTAGAGTAAACGTGGTGCGAAACCGATCCATGATTGCTCGAATTTATGCGATTGTGTGATTATGTCGACCGAATATTGGACGCAGCGGGCGATCCGTCGCGCGAACCGAATAATTTGCACGATTTGCAAACGTTGTTCAGGAGTAAGTCTTTTAATTATTTTAAAATGGCAAACCAAATTGGGCATAAATCAATTGCCAGCTCTCAAAAAGACTAACTCCGAAAAAGTATTGCCAGATTAAAAACCACACGTCTAAAAAGACACCCTTTACTAAACGAATATTGAAACAAGAAACATTCATATAAAATTAACTTCGTCAGAACTTTTATTGACAACCTAATTTAACCAAACCCTAACTTTAATCCAAACGAGTTTTCGAAAAAAAACATGGCCAAAATTTTAAAAATGAATCTCTTATTTTTTTGCTTGTTTTGGATGTTTAGTTGCTTCCAGATAACATATAAGTATTATTTTATTACATCAACTGAAATACTTCCAGTACCATCCTAGTCCATCGGTCTCTGCATAAACAAGGCATACACAAAAAATGGCTATCACATCTATTGCGACTGTCAATTATTATCAACTAGCTGAACCGCCCAGCTTCGCACGGGTAGACAAACCTAACCTTCGCATAAAAATTATAAAAGAAATTAGGTATAGATAAATATTTAAGCTTCTTTTTGTAATTAAATATCTACTACTGACTGTTTTTTGACCAACTTCACATTATCTTAGTCTCCAACCTTTATTACTTTCTCAACGCAGAAGGAATTTTTATAATCAAAAACATTTTTTTTGTGGTTATCCCATTTCACTCTATAACGACATATCAATTTTTTTTAAAATAAGCCTTCCAACACAAACAGAATTTTTGAAATCGGATAACACTTTTCGTTTTAAAACCCCTTCACCCTTCAAATACAAAATTTTTGAAGAAAAAAAATCCACTCAAAATAATTTCTTAAATCGGAGCATTTTTTTAGTTTTACTCCATTTTACCCTACACATAATAAAATTTGGAAAAGAATATTCCTTAAGGCATTTTCTAAAAAAAAACCTTTAAACCAAAAGAAGGATTTCTTAAATCGGACAGTTTTTTTATTTTTACTCCATTTCGCCCTTTTTAATTAATTGAGTTTTAATATACCAAATATCAATTATTATCAACTATCAATTGATAATTGATTGTCGTAATAGGGGTGTATGTTTTCCCTTTATCGACAAAACGCACAAAATAAGACATTTTAAAAAAGAATGGAGATACTTTTTGAGAGAAAATAATATGATTATAAAAGTATAATAGCTTACACAGCTCTTGAATAAATAGGCGCAAGACAGCCTGATCTGAAGGTGGAAGCATAATACTAGTTAACACTTTATTAATTTTAAAGCTCTTAACTAAAATAAAACAATTTTTAACTAGTATCGTACTAATGTCCAGTTTTTCAGTGCGAAATTAAAGTTAAACCCGAGTTAGGTAAACAAATTTGGTGAGTTAACTCAACTCAGGATTAGCTAATCAGATGATTTTGATGTTTTATCCACTTAATTTGTTTAGTCGTTCTGCATGCATTTTCCACCAAAAAATTGCTCCATCTGTTAATTTATTGTTGGTTATGTTGAGTTAACTAACGCTGGTTTATCTCACCACTGAAAAACTGTGCCCAAGACTGTTTTCTTAATAAACTTCAACTGAACACACCTAAACCAGTGACAGTTCGTGCAAAAAAAGTAAGCAAACATACCTTTTTCACATTTTTACTTGCTCTATAAGGCAAGTATTGGTGTCATGTACAAAATAAATTTTGAAGTTGTAATCAAAACTAACACCACGATAATCAAGAAGTGGCTTTCGCCATGCCATCCGTTGGTCTGTGCGTCCGTGCTACTGTGCGTCAATGCGTCTATTCGTCCACTGAAAATTTGGGCTAGAGCCTAAAAGGGTAATCCGATTTGCATGAAATTTGGTATAGAGAATTCTTATGTGATTCTCTAGAGGGGAAATTCGAATTTTTGTTTCAGCTCACCTAGAAAGGGTAGCTGTCATACAAAAATTTTGTTATTATTAGTATTTATTGTACTATTCATACTAAAATCTCAGTTTATTAGACTTGACAATTCTTTATTCCGTCAATTTCATTGAATTTTTTAACAACAACAACAACTTAAAGGTGCTACCACCAATTTTTTTTTACGAATTAATTAATGATTCGTTTATTTGGCTAGAGATACAGCTGTTTCAAGGAGTGCCAAGCCGCCTATCTCCTCTTTGTTGTTTGAATGTTTTCAAACATGGCTCTTACGATTTTGAATAAAGTTTGTACCTATAATGGCCAAAGTAATTGTTAGAAAACTCCGTTTCAGGTTTTTGGGGAAAAATTCACATAACGGAAAGCTCTATTGTGGATGCATCGTATCCATGGTATAAGACAAAAACATAGAAGTTGTGTTGCATCCGGTATTGGTCCACCCTAAATGACACCATTAGTTTCAAAGAGGTTTTAGATAAAATTTTAAAATCCAGATTTAGTTGCGACATAGGTAAGGTAGGTACTATATGGCAAGTTATCGATTCTTTAAAAAAAAATCGAACCCGAGATTTTGATCCAGCTTGACATTTTTTGTTTTTTTTCCCCCTTATAGGGATAGAGACAGGAGAAATGCTTTATGCACCATAAGGAGGTTGGCGTTGACCCATTAACCATCCCCGTGTGTCGGACTCGCCTGGTGCATACCGACCAAAACTCCTCCAACCCTTTCGGTTTCTGACCTAACCCCCCCGGCATGCACTGCTCTTTGTATTACTTCAAGGGGGTTGTCATATTTCCCTCACGGGTTCATCTTACGGGTTCAACTGTTTCCCGATAATTTTCTTCTTCTCTTTTTTTTCTTCTGAGAATGTGTTCTATAAAACTGCTTATTTTTTGCCAGTTTTGGTAGCTCTGTATCATCTTTTCGACTATATTGTCTGGGGTGATGACTCCAATGTTTCTTTGTAAGACTTGTCGGAGGGGTTCCCATCTGTTACATGAGAAGAAGGTATGGTTTGCGTCGTCTTCTTGCTAGTCCCCATACTGGCATATGCTGGGCTATTTGTTTTGCCGATCTTATGGAGGAAGGCGTTGAAGTATCCGTGTCCGGTGAGTAACTGAGTGATGTAATAGTTGACCTCACCGTGTTTCCGGTCATTCCAATCGCCCACGTTCCTTATTAGCCTCGCTGTCCATCTTCTTCTGGTTTCTGAGCGCCAACGCTCTTGCCATTTTTGTTTTGTGATCTGTTTTGCCTCCTCGGATGCCGCTTCCACTCGCATTTCCGTCTTTTTGTCGTAAACGTACTTCCTTTCTGCCGCCAGGAGATCGATGGGGGTCACTCCTGTGACTACAAGGACGGCTGGTTTCGACACCGTTCGGTATGAGCTGACTACTCGTAGGGCTCCACATCTTTGTACTGCTGCCATCTGTTTTCGGTACTTCTCTTGTTTAAGTGAGTCTGCCCAGATCTCGCTTCCGTACAGGAGGACGGCGTGCGTTGTGGACATCAGCAGCTACCGCTTACTGGCCGTGAATCCACCTATGTTGGCCATCAATCTACTAAGTGAGGCAGTTGTTTTCGAGGCTCTTTCCGCTGCTGCCTTAATTTGTTGCCAAAAGGTTAGCTTTGTGTCGAGCCTCAATCCCAAGTATTTCACGGCGACGCTGCTTCTTGTCACTTCGGTGCCAATCTGGAAATCCATTTGGGTAGGAATCCTCTTCTTCGTCAGAAGGACTATCTCCGTTTTCTCCGTTGCCAGGCTTAGCCCGGGGTCCTCCATCCAAGAGTTCGCTCGCCGCATGACCTGATTTAACTTTCTTTGCGCGTTTTCGCTGTCTCTTGCCGTTATCACCGCCGCGATGTCATCAGCGTAACCAACCAGGAAGGTGTCATCGGGCATCTCCATTCGAAGGATGTCATCGTAGGAGATGTTCCAGAGGTCTGGTCCTAAGATTGATCCTTGAGCTGCACCTGACGTTATTTCTTTTCTGCGCTGACCTTCTGTGGTTTCGTAGATCAGCTCTCGATCCCTGAGGTAGTCCTTCACTATTCGTAGGAGATACGCTGGGATTTGGAATCACCTCTCTAGCGCGTTCAGGATGTCACTCCACCTAGCCGAGTTGAAAGCGTTGCGTACGTCTAGTGTTGCCAGCTTGACATTACGATGATAGGGAAACTAAACATTAAGATGATAGGGAAAACGAAAAAGGTGTGTCTCGCAAAAACGTCCCACTGTCTGTATGTCTGTTTGACTTCAGCCTAAACGGATGGGTCGATTTTCCTTCAACTTAGTAACTAGCGTTTTTTTGGACATGCCACCGACACGTTTTTTTTTTCTTTTTTTACGACCAAAAATAACAGTAACTGTCATACAAATTTTTCGCGCCAATCGAAAAATCTTCAGCTCCACAAAAAAAAATCAATAAATTTTAATAGATAGGTATAAGCTGCACTTCCCAATGAACCGTTTTTTTTTTTAATTTCGCTTTTCTCGAAAACTGTTGAACTGCTTTTAATCATGTTTCTTACAAGGAATGATTGATGCATTCTAAATAAAATTGTGTACCGAAATCTTCAAAAAAATATATTTTGAACTTTTAAAAAGAATTGAAATTTTTTTTTTTGAAAACTCAATCTTTCAAAAACTACATCGTCCATTTTTATTAAATTTGACAAACAGTTGTCTTTTAACATTATCTAGAAGATTTCAGACAAAAAATTTTCTTATAACAAGAAATAACGGTACCTCCCATACAAATGTTTTAAGCCCTTTAAGGAAAATCATTTTTTGTTCAAAATCTACAACTACAATTTTGATAAAAAAAAATTGTGTTTATCGATGTTAGTACGATCTACCATTTAAAATTATTAAATTTTACATTTAACATTTTGCTATTATTAACAGTTTTTTTTATTATTTTCTACTATCTCATTATCTGATAAACCGATTAGAACAAAAATTTGTACACAGAAATATCAAAATTTTCAAAAAAATTATTTTTGAATTAAAAAAAAAAAATTAAAAAATTATTTTTTTTCAAAATTCGGTTTTTCGAAAATGGGTAGATGATTTTCTTGTGAAATTCAATTTCTTACTCCTCATTGAAAAATAATTAAAATTGACGTAGGTAGCTACCAATTTTTTTTCTTACAAATGTTCACAAAATTTTATATTCAATAATTCATTGATTTTAAAACCAACTCCAAAGATTTTTAAAATATTTTCCAACAATAAACATATAGTTCAATCACTTTTGGATAAATAATTCATTTATCAACTTATTGTTATTTTTGGTTTACTATTTAAATTTTTATGAAAATAACATGTGAGTGCTACAATGATGTTTTGTGACAAGGAGATATAACTTAAGCAAGAAGTGTAGTGGCTCCGTTCGCATCAAGGTAAAATTTAACAATATGTTTAATACTGATCTGTGGCCATACGCTCTCCCGGGAAAGAAAGACGACAAGTCAAGATTCAACTTCAATGCCATACAGTAGGAAAGAATGGCATTATTACCACCTTCTGAAGACATTCAAACCCCTTTTCTTTCACACTACAAAAACAGATTATTAATTTTTGTTCATTTAAATAAATTTCCTTTTCTTTAATTTGTTTTTCAAAACCTTAAAAAATGCCCCTATTTATTAATACACTTTAAACAAAACCCTCATATAATGATGTCATTAAAGTTGGGCTCATAATTTCATCTGACATTGTCGCCTTTTTTGTGTGTCATATATATGTGTGAATGTCAATGATGTGAATGTAGGGATGCCAGAGAAGCCGTTAATTTATACATAAAACTTGCACAGAGTGCAAGTAGTACACACAACAATCTCTACCTACAATTAAACATAAAAGATGGAAAAATGTATGTTTATCGCTCGTTAACTTCTTGCTTATAAAGTCGAGTCGTATGCGTTTCCACCGCACCGGAGACAACGGATTATAAATTTTAAACTTATTTTCCGGACTCTAAAGCAGCTTCTATGTATATATTTTAACCCTCCAAGCCATCAGCAGCATGAAAAGAGTCGGAGCAGCAAAAAAGGAGTTATTTCCTTCAGAAGATTTTATACCATCTATGTTGTCTCAAGTGTGCTACGCAAAACTCTCTAAGGCAAAAGAGGATTCATGTTTATGTTTCGCATTTATGTACATACGAGTTTTTCTGTACCTATACATATAGTTGGGGTAATAACAATCCTCTGGGAACACAGAAAAGCCATTCGCCAAATGCCACAACTAAAATGATATTAATGAAACTGTGACACGACATTTTGCCGTGTGGGTGATGTGATACTGATGCGGGGTTAAAATCAAGATCCCTTTTTAATTCCAAATTTTATGAGGGCACGGAGGTGCTCTTATTTTAATTGCAAGGGATTCAGGAAGTATCTCTTTCATCTTGAAGGGTTAAATTTTAATCACTCGTCAAATTGGGTCAAGACGGCCGTGGCGTGGCGCGACGGGTGGCCAAAAAGGTAGAAACCAATTCAATTAATCGGAATATTGAATCCTTGCGAGATAATGGTGTGGGCTAACTGAAAGGGCAAGGAGGTGCAGAATTGTATGAGCGTGCGGGGTTTATTAATTTAATTTTATTGAAACTTTGATCCTTAATTGAAAGATGTGTATCCTATTCTAGCGATAGAAATAGAAACGATTAATTTTAGTGTTAAAAGAATCGAACCTTTTTTCGCTATATGTAGGTACTATAGAAGGTATGAAGTTACATGAAGTTTTAATAGTCCTCAGGATTTCTTAGACCCAAGTACACAAATCACTTTTGTGCGGGAGACCTTATGGATGTCCTGATATCTTTCCACAACTTAACCTTAAAAAGCTGCTTTTTGGAAGATCCAGTAAGTTCCAAAATTATTTAAATTTGAGAGGATTCTTCTTGTAAAATCTATCTTTTATTATAAATATGTCTTGCAGCAAGGATTTGAACTAGAGAAATGTCCCGACTCCTTTGAAACAGTATCATGCTTTAAAAAAAAATCGATTTGTGGAAACGTAACTTTTGAAAATTTTTTACAATCGTTTCAAGAATCGCAATAAAAATCACTTCGTTCCCATTTCAAAAGTGCACTCAAGGCAGAGTTCTTAGGATGCTATTATTTTGTTTTATTTTTTTTTTTTTGTATTTCTTAAATCTTTTTCTGCTGCGATTTTGAAGTAGGTAGAGGATAGGTACGTTGTGATGGAGAGAACACAAACTGCTATGCGAAATAAAAAAAAAAAAAAAACAACTTCTCAAACGGGAGCAAACGAAAAAGAAAAAAAACATAATAAACCAGGAATGCACCCTCTTGAAAAAGTTTCGTTCAATTATGCTCATTTAAAGTTTAAGGATGCTTATGAAAGTGTAATATTAGATAAAAGTTTGCTTTTTTTTTTATTTTTCTTACTGCATTGCTAATTTTGGCTTTGACAAAAGTTGTTTTAAATTATTTTTTATTTTCAACTAAAAGTATGCGGGGGTCGATGATGTTTGAATAATTAAATATTTTTATATTGAAAGAATTATATTTATGCTTTGATGTTTAGCAAGCGAACTTTTGAGAGCATCTGCAAAAAGTTGCAACAGCAAAGACAAATAATAATAATTAATAAAAATATTCTAAAATATTGACATTTTTTCAGACTTTATTTACTACCATCCACTGAATCGCACAAGAAAAGTCAGTTATACAATTGATGCATAACTATGTTGAAAGAATGCAATCATTTGAGCAGATTGAAAAAGAAAGAATTTTAAATCTATACATATAAAAATGGACCGTGGTGTGTTCGAATGCTTGAAACTTGCAAAACGACTTTACCAAATTGGATACTTTTGCTCCCTGCGAAGGTTTAGGAAAAAAGAAAAGTCGGAAAATTCTCAACAGGTGGCGCTGTAGGCGTACATTTGTGGTTGTATCGTTATATATCAACACACAATGAATTTAAACGATTGAATAAAACTCTTATTTATATTTATATTTATATTTATATTTATATTTATATTGTTTCAGTTTTATTAATGTTGCTTGTTTGAAATTTAGAATTACAATAATTGATTTAAAAATTAATGAAAAATTAATAAACATCAATGTTAAGTAAGTTTATAGAAAGTAGTTTTAAGTTGAGTGTTTTCGTGTACAGTGTTTGTGGTTGCCACACTAAAATTTGTGGTTGTATCGTTATATATCAACACACAATGAATTTAAACGATTGAATAAAACTCTTATTTATATTTATATTTATATTTATATTTATATTGTTTCAGTTTTATTAATGTTGCTTGTTTGAAATTTAGAATTACAATAATTGATTTAAAAATTAATGAAAAATTAATAAACATCAATGTTAAGTAAGTTTATAGAAAGTAGTTTTAAGTTGAGTGTTTTCGTGTACAGTGTTTGTGGTTGCCACACATTTCGTTTTTCAGTTCAATTCAATTACCATTCAACAGGTGGTGTAAAGTTATCTATATAGATATATTTTAATTATATTTAGAACTTTATGACAGTAAAAATGTTTGGTGTATATATAAAGATCAAAGTGGATGGCGACGCTGTGTCGCATTGAACCTTATCATATAACAGTAAATGATCTCGCAAATTGTGGTTTATGACTCACATCTGTTAGCATTATGTTATGAGCAAGGGATGCGTCGGACATCATCGTCTTTATCCACTTTACAACCCTTATTGTAAGTTTAGGATTATATAAAACTAGAGATAAGATAGGTTAAAAATTGTTAATGTACTTGTAAGCTAGGTTTATGTTTTGTAAAAATAGTTAAGAAATAAATTAGTTCAATTTTAGTCTTTAAAGAAGGATGACGTGTTTTTTCTTTGCCTTCCTTCGGCTCGCGCGTGATTTCAAGGTGTTCAGAGAGTTTGTTCAGGTGGTGCTGTAGGCGGTTAGGAAATAGCTTTTGGGATATTATTTTTCAACTTTTGTTATTTGTAGGGTGAAATGGGGTCAAATTAAAATAATTGTTCGATTTAATGAATGCGTTTTTTTTAAAGGTTCTTCTAAGAAAATGGCTTTAAGGATATTTTTTTTACATTTTGTTATTTATAGGGTGAAATGGGGTAAACATAAAATAAATTACACGATTTAAGCAATTCTTTTGGTTTTTGAAAGGTTAGTTTTTAGTGGGTGGCCTTAGAATTTTTTTTTTAGGAAATTGGCATATATAGAGTGAAATGGGGTTAAAACAAAAAAATGGTTTTTGATCACAAACATTATTTCTGTGTTGGGAAAGTGATAAATGTTGAACTTAGAGGAAAATGTTTTTGAATATTTAACCATTCATAACGTGAAGTAAGTTAAAAGCCAGAAAGTAGTACATATTCGATTACAAAAATTAGGTTAAATTTTTATCTATAATTTTTTTTGTAATTTGAAGCTTAGGTTTGTCTACTCGTGCGAAGCCAGGAAAGCCAGCTAGTATTATATAACATGGGCTTTTATATTTAGAGGGAATAGAAAAAAGGCAGATAAATAAAGAGAGGAATTATATATAAAAACGATCAAATTTCTTGTTACAAATCTACGAGTACGTGATAATATTTAGTATTGGTGTAACAAAATAAACATAGAATAAATGAAATGCACTGCACGAACTTGATCTTGAATGATGTGGCTAAATTGCTTTCTTGAATACAAATAGGTACAGACATTTAGGTTGCCTCTGTTTAGGCAGCAAAAATAAATAACGGTGACATTTACAATAAAAGCTCATTATTGCATTTAAGACATCACAATAATTTTTAACAAATTAGTCACATACATAATTTTTTATTTAATAAACAAGCACTCCAGAGGTTATGAATACCCTTAAAGTGTTATTTTTAACAAAGTGCGAGACTTTAGGAAATAGATGGAGAATTAAATAGGAGCAAACGATGTACATTTGCTTTGAATGTCTGGATATTGGAAAAACAGCGTTGGGTAAGGAATTCCACATTCGTGTCGTTCGGCTAAAGAAAGAATCTCTTTCCTTATTGGCACGTACAAAGGGTGTACGGATGAGCTTTCCTGGCAGAATGAGTATTACGGGAAAATTGTTTCAGGGGAGAAATGCAGCTGGCTATTTCACTAGATCATTGTTTAAAGAAATAGCGATAAAACAGTGATATAGGCAAGGGACCTTTCGACGATAGTCTAAAGAAACAAATGTTTTGGAAATTGATCTGTCACCTATCAGCTTTAAACCTCTATGCTGGATTCTATCCAGTAGGTGCAGGGATGTTTTAGAGGCACCAGACCCGATATGAGAGTTGTACTTTATCTTTGGGAGGAAGTATGCCTTATAAATTGCAGCCAAATCAGAAGGGGAAGAAAAGTTCTTACATCGTCTCAAGATTGTTTAGGTATCTCGCTGTATTTTTAGCTATATCCAATATATGATCATTCCACAAAAGGTGATCGGTAATGCACAAACCAAGAATATAACGCTTTTCGATTGCAAGTACCATTCTTTGGTAATGGTAAAGGGGAAATATTCCGTCTTATCGACAAAACACAGCTCTGGATTTAGGATGCATTAAATTCCATACGATTGCGTATTCCCCAATATTAACAATGCTGTATAAATCGGAATTTAATGAGCTTGTCATATAATGCCGTTGCAGTTCCACATTTGTAGAACAGGGATGTGAATTTGGAAATGAATATGAAAAGCTAACAGTGCTGTTGTCAGCGAAGCAGTGAACTGGATTAGTGGTTTCAGATCATTTATAAAGGGTCCGCCATCTAACGTTTTTTTTTCAACTAGTGCTTATTTCGTGAATGGTAACACTAAGCTCATGTCTGATTTGACAGATAATTAGTTTTATCCTTCCGCTGAACGAATATGGTTCTGTATACGCTTCGCTAAGTGGGCCTGCGATCGACTTAGAGAAGATGCCGATTTTGCCAAAAAAAATCATCTTTTCAGATGAAGCTCATTTTGATCTTGGCGGGTAGTAAACAAGCAAAATTGTCGCATTTAGGGCACAGAAAACCCGCACGCATACATTGAAAAGCCGATACACCCAAAACGAGTCACTGTTTGGTGCGGATTTTGGTCCAGAGGCATAATTGGGCCATTTTTCGAAAATGAGCAAGGAGTGGCCGTTACAGTCAATGGCGATCGTTATCGGGCCATGTTGAACGAAATTTTGTTCACAAAAATTGAAGAGGAGGATATTGGCAACATTTGGTTTCAACAGGTTGGCGCTAAGTGCCACACAGCCGAAGCTACACTCGATGTTTTGCGCCATTTTCAAAAAAAAAAAGAAGTTATTTGGCGGACCCTTTATATGTTTCATTCATATTTTTATTGATTTATTAAACGAATTATTCGATTCACTCACAGGGTGATTAAATGGAGAAGAATATTTATGTAGGTGCATCTATTAAGATAGCGAATATTTTGGCAATGTTTGCATTTATTTTGAGGACTGAAAATTGTGTGCAGAAGGTTCTTACTGATCCGTCACATGTGCTAACCTGAGTTGATTTCAAAAATATTACATAGCATTTTTCGAGAAGGTATACTACTTTCTATGTTTATAATTTTTGATTAAATGCAAGAGAATGAATCTTATATTGATAAATGTTTTATTTAAAGTCGGCATGTATTGAATACAATATCAGGTAAATGTCCGCCTCTGTTAGTCTCACAAATGCGAGCCCTTTTGAGCACATTTTTCATTACATTCTCACACATTAACGCGGTATTTCATTAATTTGATCACGAATATTTTGTTTGAGTTGCTCAATCGTTTCTTTTTTGTTTGCATAAACCTTGCTTTTCAGATATCCCCACAAAAAGAAGTCCGGATCAGTCAAATCAGGCGATCGTGGAGGCCAATCAACACCACCATTTCTTGAAATAACTGGTTGTGGAAAGAGGTCTCACAGTAATTCCATTGCAATCCTGGCTGTATGCGATGTGGCACCGTCTTGTTGATAGCACATGTTAATCAAGCCCAAAGCATGCAGTTGTGGCGTTAAAAAGTTTTCAATTATATCATGATATCGCTCCCCATTCACAGTTACCGTTACGCCGTTTTCATTTTCAAAGAAGTAACACTTCTTTGAGCAGCAGTTATGTTTTCAGCCGATCTTGCAGTACGTTGTGGTCTATGCTTGAGCCTATCACCTACAGACCTTCTTTCTTCGTTTTGTTGTTTCTCCCAAAAATTTCACGTAACATTCTCATCGTCACAGTAATCGATGATTGATTTTGATAAAATGTTTTAACAATTAAAACACTTTGATTTATGGAATATTTTTCTATAATAAATTTGCCACGACTGCCAAATATGAACTGTCAAGACTAACGTTTACCAAAATGGCGGCAAAACAAAGTAGTATACCTTCCCGGCGGACACCCTGTACAAGTACCTTCTATTGATGAACCTTGATTTTAGAGGGGAACAAAAAAGAAATTCAAACATTCCGAAAATAAGTGCCACGCCTTATATCTTTGTAATTTGTTGTCGTGCGTGAGTCAAAGTGACATTTCGATACTATACAACTCCCAAACGCGCTTAGCTTATAATGCCCCTATTCAACGTTGCACATAAGTTTTAGAAATAATATTTCTTATCCATTCGCTATTGTAACGAAGTTACATATTTTTCCTACTCAACCTCAACAACAACCCAACTGTCACTTCAACTATTATTGGATTTTAAAATTCAAATAATAACGACCGGCAGTCACCGGATACACAGTTCATCGTCATAAGTCATAACTTTTTCTGCACCTTTATAATTCACACTTACTCCTGTCCACAGAGATGATGAGCGAAGGTGTAATTTGTATGGAAATGCGTCTTCTGCCTTTGCCAGTGTACCATTCCCGAGTACGAAAGGAGAAGTACCAAGAAACACACTGCTGAGTCCGTTGTGCACTATATAGTAGTTTCGAATTTTTTGTCTTTCGGGCTGCGAATTTATTTTGTGCCTTCAGTTTCGATTGGGGCCGGGGACTCTATCCCACCGTAGTATTTGTGCCTTTGGTTTTGATCAGCGCCGGGGTCTCTATTACATTTAAGTTATTTGAATGCCTTTAGTTTTGACTAGGGCTGGGGAGGGGACATTATCCCAATTATATGAACTACCGTGTAAGTAATATAGGCAGATCAGAGGTGTTATTTTGATATTCAAAGAATAATGGCATTTTTGAGATAAATGATCGGATGTTTATTTCATTATAAAGAGGAAGGTATGCCGTTAATAATGGAACACAACATCAGCCAAATGGCCACCACGACCACGCTTACCAAATCGCAAAGTGGCTGCCCTATGTCCTCGATAGCCTCACGAATTCCATCTTTGAGGTCTTGAATCGACGCTGGGCTGTTGGCGTAGACCTTATCTTTCACGTGGCCCCAAAGGAAGAAGTCGCAAGGTGTTAAATCACAAGATCTCGGTGGCCAATTGTGATCACCTCTTCGAGAGATAACACGGTCCGGAAACTTTTCCCGTAAAAGATCGATGGTTTCATTGCTTGTGTGGCACGTAGTGCCATCTTGTTGAAAGTAAACGTTGTCCAGATCAATACCATCCAATTCCGGCTATAAAAAATCATTAATCATCTCTCGATCGCAATCGCAATCCATTGACCGTAACTGTTGCTCCAGCCTCATTTTCGAAAAAGTAAGGTCCAATGACCCCGCCGGACCATAAACCGCACCAAACAGTCACGCGTTGAGGATGGAGAGGCTTTTCAACAATAACTCTTGGGTTTTCCGAGCCCCAGATGCGACAGTTTTGCTTGTTGACGTAGCCTCCGAGGAGGAAATGGGCCTCATCAGTCAAGATGATTTTTCGATGAAATTCCGGATCATTTTCATGCATTTCAAGGACCCAATCAGCAAAGACACGACGTTGTTGATGATCAGCCGGCTTGAGTTCTTGTGTTAACTGAACTTTATAAGCCTTAAGACCCAAGTCTTTATGCAAAATACGGTGTAATGACGTTTGTGGAATGCCTAATTCCAAAGAACGACGAGGAATGGACAAACCTGGGTTTTCTTCAACACTTTGGGCTACAACAGCAATATTCTCAGTTGTTCTTGAGCGACGTGCACGGGTTTTATTCTTCACATCACTAACTTGTCCCAACAGCTCGAATTTATCCACCAATTTCTGTATTGCGGTCCGACAAGGTGCTTCACGACGACCCAAAAATGTTTTAGTTTTACGAACCGTCTCTGCCAAATTTTCACCATTTTTATAGTGAATTTTAATAATTTCAATGCGTTGTTGAAGCGTGTATCGTTCCATTTTTATTAATGGCGTAGTTTCTATTTGTCAAATGTCAAAAAATGACAGCTTCAAAAGTGACAACTACCGAAACAGCGGGCTATTCAAAATAACACCTCTTATTGGAAAACCCTTTAGTTGAAGTTCTGAACTCTTCAAAAATCATAGTTTTCCTTTCTTTCTTCGGTCTGACCCTGGATCCGCTGAACTACCTCAGCTATAGAAAAAAAAAAGCTTCACACTATAATGCGATTATAAATTTGGCTGTAAATCTTTAAAATACCAAAACAACAAGAGCAAGTAGGTAGGTACGTGTCGTTCATTCTATTTAACTTTATTTTCTATCTTTCGATGTTGATCATACATAAGTCATAGGAGCTTCTGTTATGTTATGTTCGTTAAAATAAACAACTAAGAATTATTTATAAAACTTTTCTTTGTTTAAAAACAAAAATTCCATTACCTCATTTTCGTCTTTCATACCCAAGAAGTAGGTAGTAAAGGACAATATTTCCTAAAACTGAAACTAAGATATTGTTCTGAGGAAAAACCTTACATTTTTGGAAAGTTTCAAACGACGACGGACCCTCTCAGCATTAAATGAATATTTCGAATAACACAAAAACAACTATTAAATAAACCCCAAGCATCCTAACGACTCTTATCAAAGGTTTATTTTCCATTTAACAAAAAAAAAAAAAAAAAAAAATTACCAACAAAAACAACAAATAAGCACCTTCATTTATTTCATCCGACTATATACGACTATTATAGCCCTCTTCATAAGTCTGACCATGAAAAAGTTATAAATATAATCCAAAGATTTCATGGTGTGTAAGGCAATTGAAAAGTTTCAGTCCATTGACTTTTTCATCAGGACCCGGAAAATCTCGCTCCAACCATATACATAAACATATACATAGTCTACATCCCTTGGTATAAGCGGCCTTCCCCCAAAAATTCCACACTGCCCACTTTACAAGAAATAACTTCACCAATTTACCCTCGAGACAGATAAAATAAAATAATTTTATTGCCCCAAATGATCATAAAGAATAAAATAACATAACATAACCGAACCGAACTGAACTGAACTGAACATTTAATTGTCAAAAAGTTGTGATTTTTGTGCTGAATCCGCATTAACGAGCTTCAAGGCGGGGGGGGGGGGGGTCGCAAGTACTATCCTGTACAAGAAATAGGAAGTCTTCTTCATTTTTTGAACGGCAAAAAGCTTTAGAGGTTGAGGTTTTCAAAACTTTTTTGGCCCAAGGAAGTGGGTAGGTTGTAAGGGTATTCCACTTCAATGCATTTTCCTGTGAGAAATGAGTTGCGTGTGGTTGGGAAGAAAAGGGGAGAGGTTGAGGTACCTATAGTTACTTTGAGGTTTTCTAAGGAAAGATGTGTCCAAAGAACTAAGCATTGGTAAGTTTTCTTTTTTAAAATTTTGTTTTGTACTTCCTGATTTCAAAAAAAAAATGCTTTTTTTTTACTTTTTTTTCGTTTCGTTTCAAGAGTTTTATTGATTCTCGACTAAAAAATCAAACTAAAAACCAACTTCTCAAAGATAAAAGTTTGCGCTGGCGAAAAAGTTTTATTTATAGAAACCTTGTCAAGTACAATGCATCGAATTTAGGTATCTATTTTTTTGTCTTAATTATTTTTATTTATTTTTTTTTTGTATGGAAGTCATTGAAATGTTTTGAAAAAGTTTTTACACGAACATTTATTTTGAATGAACTATCTAATAGGCATCTGTACTTTGTTTGTATGTGAAGGGTTTTTCAATAGGGACGCTACAAAAGTAGAGCAACAGGGACAGCAATCGACGCCATATTTCTTGCCGCTCTTTTGACATTTCTCTTCAGTAAGGTTTACCATTTTATAATGGAAAGATATACGAACCAACAACGAGTCGAAATTATAAAAATTTACTACTAAAATTCGGAGTCAGTGGTCTCAACGTAAAGAGCGCTACGTCCAATTAATGGTCGTCATAATCGTCCTAGCAGATCTACAATTGAGCGTCTAGTGGAAAAATTTGAATCCACAGGCACAGTAAAAAAATGTTCCCGTGCCAGTGAGACAAAGAAGTGCCCGTAGTGTCGAGAACATTGCTGCCGCTGAGGCTTCAGTTGCAGAAAGCCCAAATGTGTCTCTCACACGTCGTTCTCAAACGTTGGGCATCTCTGTGACGTCGTTGTGGCGAATTTTGCGAAAAGATCTTGGCCTACATCCTTACAAGATTAAATTGACGCAAGAACTGAAGCCGCTTGACCACCAGAAGCGTCGTATGTTCGTGAATTGGGCTGAGAAACAACTTGAAAATGATTCGGATTTTCATCGAAAAATCTTCTTCAGCGATGGGGCTCATTTCTGGCTGAAAGGCTTCGTCAATAAACAAAATATGCGGTATTGGTCAGGCAGCAATCCACACGTACTCCATGAGTCATCATTGCATCCCGAAAAAATTACGGTTTGGTGTGGTTTATGGGCCGGCGGTGTCATTGGGCCGTACTTCTTCCGTGATGATCAAGACCGGCACGTCTTGAATCGCTACCGTTCAATGATAACCGAATATTTTTGGCCCCAATTGGATGATATGGACTTGGAGGACATGTGGTTCCAACAGGACGGCGCCACAAGCCCCACAGCGAATGTCACAATCAATTTATTGGAAACCAAGTTTGGAGAACGTATGTTATCTCACGAAATGGTCCAGTCGCTTGGCCGCCTCGGTCGTGTGATTTGACGCCGTTAGACTATTTCCTGTGGGGCTACGTCAAGTCTATGGTCTATGCAAACAAGCCAGCGACGATTGATGAACTTCGTACGAATATCGAAGGTGAAATTCCAGCAGTATAGGCCGATTTATGCTTGAAAACCGTGGAAAATTGGGTTCAGCGTCTGGACTTTTGCAAGCGTGCCCGTGGTGGCCATGCAAAATAAATCGAGTTCCATACATAATGGCATTGAACGTACTTTCACGAGAATAAAGAATTTAATTGATATCCAAAACCGTTTTTGTTTTATTTAAAAAAAACTTTTGTAGCGCTTTTATTGAAAAACCCGATATTATTACAAATAAAAAGTCATTTTGAACTATGTATGAGACATATTGCGGAGTACCTGAATGAGACTTTTCAGAATATTAATAGATTTCAGCATCTCCTCCCCGAAATTCTTGAAATATTGAAAAATACGATCTTAAGTGTTTTGCAAAGCGGTACAATTTTTTTCAGGAAAATCAGATAAACCTAAGGTCAAAAAATTACAACAAGGTTGATGACTTTTGGTTGTGAGCCTTATTAGTTTGTCTTGAGTGTGATCCTAAATGTTGAACAGGCCACAGTTTGGGTGGTGTGGATGTTGAGAGGGTGGAAAAAGGGGTAAAATGGGATATTATTTAGTTTTTTGTAACTATCTTCTGGCGGAGTTTATCATGGCAAACTTTTTTCGTTACAGCAATAGATTAAGAGAAAAAAAAAGTTCGCAAACGTTAAAAAATCAGCTGTTTGTTTTAATGCTTTTTTCCCCATCACAGCTGTGTCAGGTTGGTAGGAGCGTTTTCACTGTCTCAAAATCTATTGTTCTTACGAAAAAAAAAGTGTCATGTCAAATCATTTCTGTGCAGAATTTCAGAAGCTAAAATCATTCTTTTAACCCTATTCGAACGAAAAATCTTAATTATGAGCCTTTCAACCAACAAAATTTAAAGCCATGGGCCAAATAAAGAATGCTTTTTAGTAAATGCCTATAAGACACTCAAATAAAGCAATCCACCAAAATTCAGATTTGTGAGAAAGTTTTTGAAGTGAAAGTCTAATTTTCCTGGACTAATATTATTTTAGTTGCTATTAGCTTAATGGTAAGTGGAGTGGGTAGGACTAGCTGTCACGCCGAAAGTCTTGGGATCAAATCACCTCTCTTTGCCACCTAAAATAAAGAAATTCCCTTTTTTTTCATGAATACTGCCCTTTGATGAGAATTAACATGTCATTTTCATGAAAAAGTGTCTCTATCACCTTAGCCGTTTCAAATTCGGTAAAAAATGTAGGTCCTCTCCATCCCTGCCGATAACAAGCACACAAGAATGGATGAGAGTTGTAACTGGTCAGTCACTAGGACTTGGTTCTCCAGGAGCTGTCATATAATAGGTACCTTTTTTTTTTGATATTACGATGATGGAGATAGAGGAGTCCCAAAAAGTGGGTTTTGTCATGCCATCCGTCGGTCTGTGCGTGCATTGCAATTTGAGCTAGAGCCTTAAGGGGTCTACCGATTAGAATTTTATGTGATTCCCTAGAGGAGAAATTCGAATTTTTGTTTTAGCTCATCTAGAACGGGTATAGCTGCTAGAACAGGTCGTTTGCTGTTTTTAAAATTTTCTTAAAAACGGCTATAACGATTTTGATTAAATTTCGTACGTGCAGTATCCAAGTCAATTTTAAGTTTTTCTCCAAAAATTCACATAATGGAATTAGGTATTCCAAGTTTTTTTTTTTCAAAAAATGGTCTTGTTTTTGGGTTATTCGCGTATATCTTTGCAATGGTTGGACCGATTTTGTTATAATTTTGCAATCTGATGCTTCTCAATAGTTAAAACAATAATGCATTTTAAAAATTTGTAAAAACATTTTTTTTTTTATAAACAAAAAAATAATCAAGTTTTTAGTGGTTTTGACTCTTTTAATATTTTCTCGTTAAATATATGCACCATCTTTGTGTAAATGGTGAAAGCACACTTCCATCTTGTAAACGTAAGTTCTTTAAAGTTTTAAGTTATGCTTTAGCAATGAGAAAAGTTTGCTATAACAAATGCACTATAGAAAATGCCACAAGGAAATTTTATCTATTGTGATACTTTTTCTAAAACACACTTTTTTTTAAAGAAAAGGGTGTTTCAATAAAAAGTTTCTTCCACACAGGTTCAAGGTTTAGTGAAAAAGATGCCTGTTAAAATTTGAGGTCTTAATATTAATGTTAAAATTTGCGTCTTTCGCAGATTTCGGTTTTCCATATGATTTGTAAGAGAAATAAAATGGTATGATAGGCTGTGGGATTTTAGCAGCGCATTTACTTATGTGGGATATTGGCAAAAAAAGTATGACATCTCAAAGGTCAGTAACTGGCCGAAAAGGTCCAGAAGAAGGTTCAAGAAATTGGTTAGCCAAAGATTTGTATAAAAAATATTTTTAAAGTTTTTCAAGGTTGTAGAGATTTTTGGCACCTATCATTTGTGGGATATTCGCCAAAAAATGTACTATATGAAAAAAAATTGCAAACAAAACTTATGGCTCACCAATTTCTGAAACTAGTTTAGTTATGAGTTCTCAAGGCGTAGTATATAATAGTAAATATATAATGTATATACATATATACGAATATCCCATGTAGTGACCTCTGTAATTGGATGTAGTGACTAGTTAGTTAGTTAGATATGTGTTAGAGATCTGGTATATCTCATAATCTTCAAAGAATTGATATATTTCAGTCAGTGGACGGACTGGACGGACGTACCGTGGACTGGGCGGACCGGCTACTACATCCCACTTATGGAGAGCTAATTGCTAAAATCCCACAGCGGACTGGATCGCACGAATTTTAATTTTGGCGGTTTAAATTGTTTAAAATTTTAAAGATCTAATATTATAAACCATGAATTTAATCAATTAGAGAAAAGAGTGGAATTTGGGGAGGGGCTTACATTTTTGTTGTATTCCCTAACATCGTTATATCATATTTACTTCAAATTTCAGTCTCTGAATTATATCGCAAGTAAAAACTGAAATAATGACTACACAAAATACCTAAATATTTAACATTCGAAAGAATTAATTTTTGTCCCCTCTCTTGAGCCACTGTGAAGAGTTTCTTGACAAAATGTTTGATTTAGTTTTTATCCCTGATTCTAGCTGAGACAAAGCCTGCTTTGACTTAATATTGATGAGGGATTTACGATTTTGCTTTTCAAAATTTAGCAAAAGTTAAAAAAAATTGTACCACCCTGTATGATGTGTAACAAAATCATACTCGTGCCTAAAGTTTCGCAAGTAAGCCGTAAAATTAGATTTATCGCCAATGGTTTCAATGGAAATTATCTGAATTTTTCAGGCAATTTTTGTGCGTGGTAATTTATATAATATGGTGGGAAGCAAGCATAAAGGTGTGAGATCAGACGCTCACACTATAACACCCATAAAGTATTTACAAAATAGGAAAAAAAAAGTAGAAGAAAAATCACAAACACTGTAATTGTGATTAATCCTTAGACATCTCCTAGTGTGGCCAACAAAAATATATTTTTTCAACGACTGCAGCGTATAACATCCTTCATTCTCGTGAAGGCTCCCTGCAAACTGCAAAGCTTGCATTTTGCAATTGGTTGGGTAGATAGAGGGTAAGTTTAGTTCAAGCGATCCCCCCGGTTGTGCTTGCGTGTATCATGGAAAAGTTTTTTCCTGCGATATGAGCGAAAGAAATGTATCCGTAATAAACACAGTTTCGAAAGTGCAAGGAAAAAAAAAATAAGTAAAATAGGAGATTGGCGGGGATGGAGGTGAAAAAAAAGGGACGAAAAAATCTTTTCCAAAGAATCGCTTGAGGAAGGTGCTTATAAAGGTACAAGGCTCACGCGGATGGTGTTGCAAGGATTACTTGTATAACTGTAACTAAATCGAAAAACTTTCACTTCATGTTTTGGGAGGGGGCGGGGGCGGGGGCGCGGGTTGGTGATGAGAAAGTAAGGGGAGTATAAAATGGGAAATAAACTTAACTTATATCATGATGACGACGACGAACGTAGTGAGATTTGTTGCTATATAGGTACTTATATATTGTACAGGTTTGGTGCCAGCCAATCCACAGGTAAACACACAACAGATGTACAGTACCTACATGTTCCAGCAATGCGGACGGGATTTCCTTTCTCCTCAAACCAAAGAAACTATCCAACAACCAACACGATGACGACGAGCGACGGATAAACGATGACCAAGTTTTCCGGGAGTCTTGTTATAGTCAGGGAGGTATCGTTGTATAACTCGTTTTAAAGAAATGTCAAGAATCAAATTAACTTAAGTCATTTCTTTGTGGAGTACCTAGTCTCTCCATGTTATGCAGATATATGTATTTTTATATAATGTGAACACATACAAAATGTTAAAGGTTAACTTGAAGAATTATTTAAATTTACTTATTTAATTTTATCTAAACAAAAGTTTGGTATTCCAAGCGACGCGTTTCGATTTAAAAAAAACCATCATCGGGCTTTAATTTGCTGACTAAGGGTGTTGTTTGGCCAAAAGAAAAGATAGTAAATTTTTGGCCAAACAACACGTTCACTGGAAAACGACATTATAAACAGACTAAGTTCAGACAGAGAACCCGAAAGGAATTGCACCTTGTCCGACATAAATCTAAGTGCATCAAAATGACAAACAGTCAAGGCCGTAGCCAGACAATTTTGTTTTGGGGGGGGGGGGATATCATTTTTCGGAGAAAAAATTCACCAATTAGTCAATACTTTATAGTATCACTACAAAAGTATTACATATTTTTACAAAACTATATTCAGTCTTCAAATTCAACGCATTCAACTCTAATGTAGGGTGCCTTCACTTCTATTCAACCAACGAGTTGGATTCAGTTGTTGACCATTGCTCAACGAATTGCTCAACAAGTGAACGGGTAGTGTACGAGCCCGTGTTGCTCGTGGAAAATGTTCGATCAACGCGTTGAGCAACATTTTTAGGATAATGGTGTTGCACATTTCTCTGAGGTTCTTTGCGGTAGATGTTATGATATTTGTGTTGCGTTGCGTTATGGTTGCGTCGAAATTTGTGTGTGTATGTGAGTTTAACTATGGCCTTATCGTCAACCTGCAGTTGTTGCCTTCTATGGTTTTTCGTCGTGGTAGATATGAATATGGAAGGTAATAAAAAAATTAAGTGGACAACGGAATTAATTTCGGCAATTGGCTTGGTCTCAAATTTCTTCCAAGATCCAATTATTGCCAAAATCGAAGGAAAATGATAAGTGGAGACGAAGGGGTGCGTGGACAATAAAAGTAGGTATATGTACCGAACTGAAGTCAAAATTATGTCAGGTTTGAGTGTCCGTTTATGGTGGTGCATTCTACGCTTTCCCCAACTAGTGATCCTTGCTTAAGTGTACGAAGGTATCAACTCGTCCATCAACTTATTGAGCAACTATATTGAAAACGCAGTTGATCAACTCGAATAACTTTTTTTTTTCTCAAAATCGAACAAGTTTATCAACTAGTGTACGAGGTTATTCAACATTTGAAGAAGTTTGGTGAACTAGGTGTACGAAGTTATTCAACACTGGAATAATTTCAAAGAGTTGATCAACTAGGTGTACGAGGTTATTCAATAGTTAGGAAAGTTCATTTTGTTCAACTCTCGTTTCTCAACGTGAACAACGTAAGTTGCTGCACTAGTGTAAGAGGTTGTAATTTTTTTTATCCAGATTTGAACAAAAAGTTGAACGAAGTTAGTCGATGAACTGACATTAACGCCAATCCTGTTAGTCTTTCTTCACCGATAGAATTTCTTAAATAAGTTTTCAGACGATTCATTGTCGAAAATGTTCTTTCCGGTGTGTATGTTGAAACCGGTAAGGTGTGGATGTTAGGAAACAGATCCTTGTTGCACTCTCCAAGAGCTGCTATTGCACTCTTTGACCGCTGTGTGTCTAGTGGCACACGATATAGAAAAAAATCAAAATATTTAGAGTTTTTGTGCCGGTTTCGGAATGCCACACTGGTATGATGACAACTGTGTGCACACTTGTATAATGTGAATGGGCCGCTTTAGATATACTGTATGCAGTTGAAGCAAAAGGGGTTAGGTCGTTTGCGGTTGTACTTAAAAGTTGTCAGGGTAGGTACGGTAGGTTATGTTCATTAAAAAATATGAAGAAAAATAGATTATACTCTTTTTACTAAAATCAGAAAATTTTGAACATTATTAATAACTACTGCAGAAATTTGAGTTAAATATTATACCTATTGAAGCAAAAAAGTGTGATTTAGAAATGCATTTCGGGGGCTACGGCCTTGCAAACAGTGCCATTTGAATATTTGACTCTAAGGTCATGTATCACGTGTGAGAACAGTCCTTTAAATTTGATTTCCGTAAAAATTCGTGTAACTTTACTTGTCAGTACCTGGTTTAGGAGGGGGACACTCTTTAGTGCCTGTATATTCAATATCACGCAATTCATACAAGACCTAATTTCAGTATGAATAAATTTGCAACGCAACTTCGCTGACTTTTCGTTCATAGGAAACTGTTATACAAGAGTGGAAGTTCCACTGCTGCCCGTGGTGTCTCTGTCGTCGTTTTTGTCAACAGTTTTGTTGGTTTGCGATAAAGTTGAGGCGGAAAATTCTGTTTTTTTTTTGTTTGTCCTCTTTCTTCTTGTACAATTATTTCTACCTATACGACCGCAAAAGAACAGACTCCCAAGGAGGTGAGCTTGCACAACAGAGGCCGCCGAGGAAAGAAGTCTTATACCCGTTGCTTTGTTCGTTCGTTAGGAGAAATGCAATTTGTCTTATTTGTTGGCAGCAAGGGTTTGTATACGTAAGAAGTGAGGAAGGGGGTTGGGCAAGGGTAGTTACACACAGCACCTTTACTATACACATTTATATACCTATTTTCATATGCGCTTTACAGTTGACCCTGTTTACTCAACGGGTGAGCAATGTTTTACCTGGTTTTCATCTTCTCGTTGGGTTGTAAACTGGAAGTAGTTAGCAATCTAGGTGGCTGGCTTAAGTTCTGGCGATGACAAAATGGAGAAGTGATTTATTGTGAATTACGAAAATTCTAGGTTTCAAAAGGGCTCTGTTCCTCTGTTTGTTGTGTGGGTTGTAGAGATTTTGTTTAGGTACCTACCAGATTTTTTTACTTTTATTATTTTTGGTATACCTTTGGTAAACTAGGACAGGGATTTAAGTTTTTGTTTATTTTTTTTGTTGTTAAGCGTTGTTTCTGCAAAGAATTTTTCGATGCGTGAGAATTTTTAAAATTAGTTTTTTGTTTTTTTTTTTTGGCGGTGTTATAGACTTAAGATTTTAGGAATTTAAAGGAAAAAAAAAACGAGTTTGAGTAGGTAGATAGGTACGACATTTTACAATTTTTTATTTTTATATTTTAAATACAAGATATATACATAAAAGTACCATGTTGTAACAAATTCAGTCCAACTATAAGCGAGTTATACCAAAATAACCCAAATATATGGCGAAGTTTAAAAAAAAACTTATATAACACATAATACTCAACATTGAACATTGAAGTTTAATCAAAATCGTTAAAGTCGTTTTTGAAAACATTTGAAAAAAAAAACAAAATCATTTTATGGCAGATACCTTTTTTAGATGAGATTAGACAAAAATTCGAATTTTTCCTTCACATAAAACTGTTCTTTACTAAATTTGAAACAAATCCGTTAAGGCTCTAGCTTGATGAACACCTGGACGCACGGACAAGAAGCCTGACACATTTATGACATGCCGTGATGTTAGTTTTGATTAATAATTTGAAATTTGTCTTTACACGAAATCAATGTTTCAATGAGCCAGCGTCAAATATAGTTAAGTCATTTGATAAGAAACATTTTGAGTAATTGTATATTATACTCTTTTAATGCTTGCAAGTATCAATCCAGGACTTATCAAAGCATCATCTGGTGGATGTAGGGACCACGGGTCTCAAAAGGGCCAAACAATTATTGAAGTTACGTCATTTTATAGGCACCCACCCTCTCCAGCTGACGCTTGGCATGCTTCCGGATTAGTACTTACAACCATTAAGGGAGTACAAAAAGTCAAATAACGTAAGTTCATTGAGTCTTTTTTGGTTTTGCCCACTTGGAAGCCCGCGTGCCCCCACAACTATCGGCTGACTTATTGGATTAATACTCACTTAATTACAAGCATAAAGATAGTACAAAAAAGTTAGAATTGCTCATTGTCAAATCACGTAACTTCATTGATTTATTTCCACTTGGGGAGTCAGTGGCCCCTACACACACCAGCTGACGCTTGAAAAACTTCTGGATTAATATCGACTCACGAACATTACGAAAGTACAAAAATTCTCAATTTTTGTTTTGTCAAATGTCGTAACTTTACCTATTTTCGTTGACCTTTTGGTCATCCATCACTCGGTGCTGCCAGACTTTACGGTCTTTTTTTTCCTCATAAGAACTCACAAACATTAAGAGAGTATTTAATGGTGTAGCTGTTTATTTTTGTCAATGGCTCTAAGGGCCATTTTTTAAAGTCCAAACTTACTCGCATAAGTGACATTTAAGTTTCCCATATTTGGACTTTTAAGATCAGTTTCATAGCCTGAGTTAGTGGCACGTATAAGTGACCGAAATCGGAGATTTAAGTTCCACTTTTTCAGGTTAGTGTGCAATTGTGCCTTAATCTTCCATATTTTCTACTAAAGTGCCACTTTATCTGACAGTGAAACTGGGCCTTAGACTATACTATGAAAGCATGTAAAAAAAAACAGATGTTTTGTGACAAATCAAAATGCAACAAATAAGCCGTCAAAAACTTAGCTCTAGAACTTTAAAGCTCAAAAACACAAAACGTTAAATTGTTTCCGTTCAATCCATCAAACATACTTCTTGACCAAGTCAATGCCTATGCTATTTCCCATCGATAAGCCACAAAATTGTCAGAGCTTCCAGTGGTAAACTATCAAAACGTGAAATTCAATCAATAGATACTCTATCTTTAACCTCTACATACATCTATTTTGCATTAAAATCCATACAATGGTTCTGTTTCCATTTCCTTTTCCAAATACCGGATGAGAATGGAACTAACTGTATCTATTGTACACTCATACTATAAACACGGTTTTGAATTGTAATTAAATGGAGTTCCTCTGCCATCGAGAGTGTGCGGTAAATCCTAATGCGAAGCCATCAGTACTTGAGTCGGTGTAAATTGGACAGACGAGTGAATTGAGGTGCTCGACCGGAGCCATCACCATTCCCCGGTAGTTACCTTACTCAACGCCCCCTACACTCCATTTGCCGGTCTGCCACTAACTTAACAATGGAAGTCACTTTGTCTTCGTCATTCATTGTGTCGCTAGTGTCGTTCGTGAATGTGTCATCAGTTTGTGCGCGCGGTTTGTTTACAAACAAACAAATGGCGCGAAGCGGCAATGTCGGTTTAGGTGTCGACAAACGTAGATTGTGGCGTGCGGACTCTACCTAATGGCAGGGAGCTTTAATTGGAATGGCGAGTCCGGAGTTTGTTGACACTTTTTATGATGAATGGTAGTTGTAGTTGTAGTTGTAGTTGTAGTGCACCTGTTGTGTATTTTCGATGTCAACTTTATCCAGTAGTGATCAAAAAAAAAAGAAACTAATAAACAAAAATGCGAAAAAAAAATCAGTTGTTGGCTTTATTTTTCAATCTGAGTCTGAGTGATTTATATATTCGATTTGAGTTAAAATTTTATACGATTGAGTAATTTTTTGTTGTTTATGGAATATTAACCTACTGCCATACTCTGTGGCGCCAGATGGTAGGCAAATCATATATAATTATGTTGTAAGCTATAATAAAATTAATTTACCATAAAATAATAACAACAAGAATAATAATAATAATAATTGCGTTAAATGGTTTCTGCACGAATGCAAACTATCCAAATAGAAAAATTGAATTGCTTTTTTGGTTAAAGCAACATCCATATACATATAGCTACAGCTTTATCCGAAATACGCAATCTGGGCTGTATTATGTATTTTTGATGGATGTGATGGGTGTGCTTATGATGATGTTATTAGCGTAAGCACAGAGACATTTGACAGTAAGTATTATATATTTTGCATGATATTTCAGTTGTATTCTCAGGACTGCGGTCGGAGGATGATAGGCGTATTTAATTTAATATTTGCTTTGAAATGCGTTAAGCTAGCTACATTAAGTACCTATCTATCCCTTTCGGGCAGTAGTGGTAACTGATATATTCTTTTCTAGGGGCAGTTGTTAATTTAATTGCAGAAATGGCGCCCAACGTGACGAATTGCAACGATATGAATATATTTCTAGTTATCTGTCGAATTGAAAAGCATGTGCGTGTGTAGCCTTTATAGTAGGTAGGGGTACACGTTGCAAATTAACTTACTACTACGCAATTAAACGGGATATAGACGGCTTAGGTCCAGTTTTTCAGTGCGAGATCAGTTCTGAACACACCATATGTTGGATTGGCAACTCACTTCCTAGCTGGTTGCCCCAGCTTCCTTTCAAAGCGTAACATTTATGCAAGTGAGCCCAACAGAAAGCAAAATGCCATAAATATTCCCGTATAAGACCATTTTAAATTAAAAACAAGACCCAACATAGGATAATCTGTCATATAATAACTGATTAATTGTACAAAAAAAAAACTAATTCCCTAGTGCGTACAGTAAAGCATCACCATAAAAATAAATTACAAAATGGAGATTTTTGTTTTTCATCAAGTTAAACGAATTCCCCAATCCCCCCAAGAATATCGAGTACAATATAAATGTAAGTAAATACAAAATTGAACAAACATATATCAAACTTATTGCTTTGGATTTTTTTTTATTTCCAGTTCCCTCTTGTATAGCTAAAAGTCATGTTATTTGTTCTCAATTTTTCAAATCACATTGACATTCCACGAGTGTGTAGTTTTAACAATAAAAAGCTACACTTAATCTCCCCAATCAGCTAAATCCTTTCCATTGATTTCACATAAAATAAAAACACATTCTCAGTGTGTATAATGTACATAATACGTAGGTACTCGTATGTACATGTATGTACATATATTGGTGCTGTGTCTAACATGAGTCCTTCAACTTAAATAGACAATCCTCATATCGTCTTCTATCTTATAAATATAATAGAAACTCCCGATGGAGATTGAGGGTATCTTATAAAAAGAAAGACAGACAGAAAAAAAAATGGAGGAATTACTATCGATATAAATGCAACGGTCAGGAACTTCAGTAGCTCTTCCAAGTACACATCACAAGTTCATGGCTATATATGCGATGGCAGTTTTCCCCTAAGTTTACATTTATCCCAGCACGGAAGTGACAAAAGAAATAGCGCGTAAAAGAGCAGCAATAGCTAAAAAGGATGAAATTGGGAATAAGACGCATAAAAAAAAAAAAAAAACCCCAAGTAAACGGAAAAAGAAAAACTTTTATGATGTCATTCTGGAACTTAATGGATTCTCAATATGAGTTTAGGGACACGCGTCGAGGGGGACACGTTAAAGAAAAATCTTTTTATGGTTCAGCAGCAAGATAGAACCATCGAGGAAGGACGAAGAAAATGTAATCTAAGAAGTTTCACTAAAGAACTTTAGCTGAACAGTAGATATCAAGGAAGGAGACGGAGAGTGCAGAGTGATGGGTAGTGGTTGCGGGGTGTATTGTGAGGGTTATAATATAATTGGGCAATTTGGGGGCTTTAATTGTGATCATTCAAACAGTTTTTCTACCTTAGTGCATCTAGAAGAGGATATCAAACGAAAATTATGGATCTGATTTTTATTTGTTGACTTATTAAAGGGATTGTTGAAGGAAGTTTTGTAATTACATCGATAGCTTTATTCCTCAGAATATGCTGAATCTTTTGGTTTCTTTTTGGTCTAGGTACGGTTGAAGGGGGTAAGTGGTCTGTCTTTTTTTTATTATCAATGCGATGACGAAGGGATGAGTTTAGTTTTGTTGGTTTCCTAATTTAATTGTGATATGAACCCAAAACTGTTAAGTGGGTATTGAAGTTCTAAAGGGTAAAGGTATTTGTGAATAAAAAATGGTGTCTATTTGACCCATACTGTTTTCAAATGTCCCTTTGGAGATCTATACTTGCTAGAAAAATACTTACCAACCTTGTAGTAAAAGACTGTTCGCATCAAGGCATTTCCTGGGGATGCGAAGGCAGCAGAAGAATTCTTCAGTTTTGCCTCTTCCAGGTAGACCGAACTTTTTTGTTAACACCTTATCTCATCTCATCTAATTGCATAATAAAAGCAGATTTCCACACTTCCATGTGTGTGTAGATCGTTTTTCTCTCTTTTTTCATTCGTCAATTAAAACATAAAAATATATGAAACTATTGAGTATTAGAAAAGTGCTTGAATAGTAAACGTTTGAAGTTTGCTATCTCTCTTAGTTACAAGGAATTCCACAGGCGAATGCTATTAACAAAGAACAACCGTGAAGTATTGAGATACCTAAAGGAGGGTGTTAATATATTTCTTGTTTTAGACGAATTACAGAAGGTAATTCTTTCGTTAAGATATTAATGTGTTTTTGTGTTCATCTTGCAAAAATATACAGTTTTGAAAATTCGTATATTCATGTCATTAATGGCAACGTTGCGCTTGTGTTGGTACATGGAATTAAGTGTAGGGAATACTATCTTCGGATATAAAATAATCGTCACAAGCAGCGTACAAAAATTACTTGATACCCAGAGTTTTCTTAAAGACCCATAATATTCGTCCCAGAACAGAATTTATGTGCTCTTTACTGGATAAACCATTACTTTAAAAATCAAAACTATTCACAGATTAAACATAAAGAACAACTGAATTATTTAGAGCTTTCGTTGTGAGGTATCCTGTACCGTACATTTTCTTTGATATCAACAGAGTTTTGGTTTTTTTTAGGGTTCAGTGTCAGACCATTCTCTTCAGCCTATTTGCAGATTGCTTTAAGATCTTCATTCATGCGAAAAATGAGGTCATCAATCATGTCATGATCCTCCTTGAAGGATAGATCTAAATATAAATCGCATAGAGATGAAAGGAGACATCTTTACAAGCAGTAGGTAGGTTATTTATAAATAGACAGAAGAAAATAGGACCCACGATCGAACCCTCTGGAACACCAGTAGGTACTCAAAAAATGCCAAGTCCTATTATTTATACGCACATAAGTAACTCTTAATAAGGGAAACTCCGAAATTGGAAAACCCAAACTAGTGCTTAATTTTTTGACAAAGAACACTATGGATTGACAAATGACTATGTCGAAGGCCTTCTTCTCTATCTAATAAACATAAAACTGTTAAATTATTTTCATCGTACTGCACCCTGATATCATCAAGAATCTTGGCTACTTACGATTAGACTCTCGACCATTTGTATGTGCGTGTCAGTCGGAAAGAATAAAGTTGACCCACAATTTTCTGACGAAACCAAACGGCTAAGAGAGGCTCTAAATTATGACAAGAGATAATCTTGAAGGATTTCTCACTTCCTCACACGAAGCAGTATCCCTGAATAAAGTTGACAAAAGAGGCTGGATTCAAACCCAGACCTCTGACATGTGCTAATATTACGAAAAAGGGGTACTACGGCCATATATTTATACCTCCCATGTGGTACAAGATTTTGCCTTAGAGCTACGTTATCGAGTTGAGAAAACAAGATGAACAGGTACAAGCAGGAAGATTTCTCCCAAGAGTATTTTGCGCAACGTCCAGCTATGCCACATGCAATCCTATTTATCGATTTTCCTTACAAAATTAAATGAACTTATATTTATCTCGCCATGGTTTGCATTTAGTAATTTTGTTCTATCTTCAGTTTCTAGGCCACATATGTACTACCTAAAACCCACAGTATACATATTAAAGGTAGATAGCTGTAGTATCATTAACGTTTTCATTTTTGTTCCGTTCTGCGGAACTGTGAAAATAGTGAATCCAAGTACCTCTTTGCTTGTCAAAATGTCAATATTTGTTGTTGTTTCTTCTTACTGGCTGAACACAATAGATGCGAGTCATGACGCGCGTTCTTGCCAGTGTTGCTTAACGACTTACAATTATACTTTTTTGATACAATTGATTTTAAAAAATACGGAAGTACAACACTCCTCATTTCAGTACATTCCTTCGAATGTATATCGGTTTTTGGTGAAGACCTCCGTAAAAGCGAGGATAGACTTTGACGATGAATGTCAAATGGTCAATTTTGTAAAAGTTTAGACAACTGATTGTCTAAGTTAATGAAATCTGGAAAACAATAAACCATAGTTTTTTTTCGAAGTTGGAAAGCCATCTTAAGTTAGGCAAGTTTTATAAATAACACCATATATTTTAAGGAATAAACATCGAATAGCTCAAGGTTTGCTTTCTATACCGCACTCATCGGCATTTGTAGAAAGAATTTCCTCTTATCATAACGTTATTAAAACAATGTGCCGCAACCGCCTACAAATTGAAAAATGTTCCTCTTCAATTCAAACTTATTAAAATACATCTTGTCATAGTTTTTTAATAAGCAATGAACTTATTAAACTAAAGTTAAATACCAATGACCTTATGGAAGATGAACTTTTGGAATAAATACAAATATTTAATATACAATATTTGTATGTTCCTAATTAAATGAATGAATTTAATGTGATTTAAAAACAAAATTACTTTTAAATTAATTACTACACAAAAATGTACAATTGATCCCATTTTAATACAATTTCTTTGAGTTTTCAGTACAATTAAAAAAAGTAATTTTTCATCCCTGGTCCTTACCTGTCAAAGTTAAAATACATCAAACTTCATCACAGTGCGAGTTTAATGGAGACGCAGCCGCAAGCGCTACTCATCAGGGAGTTAGAACGCAGAAGAGCAGCCATTTTTAATTTCTGACACTTTCAATTTTTACAACCTGCGCCATATTACCTTAGCTTTGTGAACTTTCTGTGTCTAATGTCAATCTATTTCGCCTAAGCGCATACATTTCTTAATTTATCTCAGTTTCTTATTTATTTTTTTGGAAAACCCTTCACAGCAATAATTAACGTAATTCCACTGTATCAAATTATCCAGCAACTGACACTGTCAACTGGCCCTCCTCTCTGGCACTTAGTTGCCATTTTCCAACCATATCGACGATCTAATTAAGAACATTAAGAATGACACACACAAAATAAAATATCTTAACTATCTATAGTTATACGAATTGCTGCCACATTGATCCAATTATCCTAATCCTCGCTCGCCAGCAGCAGAATATAATAAAAATCTTTCGGATTCCTTTATTTATACGGATGATGTTCTGTATCCACACAAACCATCTTTGAATCAGACCAATGTGCAAAAGGACAAAAACAAAATACAAAACAAAAAAAAATATACAATGATAGAGTCCATAGTCAGAGAGAAAGAGAGAGAGAGAGAGAGAGTCCATAATTAACCTGAATGTCCTTCCGCTTCGGATATTCCTCAAATATGAGACGAGCTAGGTCAGGCGAGAGATAATTAATTTGTCTTTGACACATCATTAGATGCCTTGATATAATTCCCAAAGCATTTCCAAGTGTATTGTTCGACAATTAGCCGGACTATCTACCTATACCTACCTATAGTATCGAAGTTTCACACCCCATATCATTATATCTATACACGTACCGTACATAGGTATTCCTATATGCGAGTAAAGCCTGAAAACTCTCTTTCGTGTCATTACCTATAATTATAGCCCACCCACAAAGTGATGCTTCCTTTGCTCTCAGCCTTATGATTGGCTTTGATTTTGATAATAATTATCAATCTCAGGTCAATTTGGTGCGACATCTATTGAGACAGCCATTTAAATTAATTACAAAACGATAACAGCAAAATAACAGAAGCGAAATGATATCGAACTCTTTAGAACTATTATGTCCTAAAATAATAATTGCTTGAAGGATTAGATAGATATTGTACGTGGGAGTTTAAATGTTTATAAAAACAGTTTGGCGGGAATGGTTTCAATTTCTCCCATTTGAGTTGAGTTTTTGTCAACTCAAGTTAGCATCAAAGTCAAATAATCAAATCAGGCCCTAGCTGAGACCCTAAATGGGGATTTTAAAGAGGAAATGACAGAAAAAAAAGGTCAAATGGATTTTTTTTTTTAATTAAAAAACAAATAGTGCATCTAGCCTTTTTTATTAAACAATACTAAGCTGTCGATAGCCTCCACGATACATGCCAATTTGTTATTTTTCATTTACATATAAATATATTTATAAAGTATAATGCCAGGGCCCTTCACCGGCTACAAAGGCCCCTCATAAAAAAATAAATCCTACCCTGAACAACAGCAACAAACCAACATAGAAAGACATTCCATCGGACATTCTTATGCCATGTTCCGCCACTAACTAGATTGTTTGATAAAATTAAAGAAAAAAACCACAACATTAGATTGAACTGCCAGGCTCCGTTAGTAGGCAGTCTGAGGTCTGGAGGTCTGTATAAACTTTGGTTTTGTGTAAATTGCTTAGGAGTTTTTTTTTATGTGGTTTTTATTCTGCTTCTCGAACCGTCATACTTGAGTGACCACACTGAAGAAAACCACCACCTCGCACTGTCTGTGCAATTCATTGTGAATTAATTATGGGATCTACGCTGATTGCCTCTATGTCTATACTCCACTACACCTCACCGGACATTAGCCAACTCATTTTATTAGGCAATTAGTATTGGGTTACCGTGTTTGTTGCTACTGTTTTTAGTTATTTTACTGCTGCTGTGTCTTCCATTGCATATGTAATTACCATTTATTATTGTCCAGGTGGCTTCGCAGATAACTATATGATGTTATCCATCTTGACCAAAAAGAAGCTTCCATATAATTCTACAAAAAAACGGAAATTCAAATTGTGTTGCAATAAAAGATGCAGAAGTAGAAGTTGTGAATGTTACGTTAGTATGAAACTAATTATTTTGCAACATCTCTCATCTCAACGGAAGTGCTTCGGAAATTTGTAGTATTTCAAAAAATCATTAAGGCCCGTTTTTTTGTCAAAGGAATCGGAAGTGTCAAAGTTCGAGCAGTTCCTGACTCAAGTACTACTAAAGTGGACGCAGGTTCACGGTGTACACTTTGCGGCATTTAAGATTTTCATATTGTCCAAAGTGTTATGGTCTGAATAAGTGCCACTTAAATAGCCAATATGGGATACTTAAGTGTCACTTATTCATGCAAGTTTACATTGTGATATTGGGCCTTTTTAGTGCCACTTAGTAGAACTGCCCAATCCTAATGTCCAATACATAAATCTTTCAAATTTAATTTTAAGTTGGGAGACAACAAAAGTGTAATAAAAACTTTAAACAAATTTAATTAATAGTTAACAAAGTAGTAGTATTTTTTTTTTTTAAAAGCATTTTGTTTTCCCATTAATTGAATGTGCCCAAAGAATTGTTGGTGTAAACGGTCCTTGGAGAATTTAGTGCAGTGGAGTGGCATCCAAATAATACGATTTCTACCTCCTTCTCTTCCCTTTCACTTAACAATATAAAACTGATGTTGAATAGAAATATAATTTTGTGCATAAATATTTTTTTTTTATATTAGTGTAGCCTATTGTTTTCCCGTGATTTTAAAATATCAATCTTTTTTCTCGAAGATTTTGAACAAGCTGAGAATAAAATGAAAAAAAGCTGTCTTAAGACAAGAAAAAAATCGCAGAGAAGTGGAGGTACCCCTCCCCCCATTTAGACAGCAGGGGCAACTTTCTAAAAAATTGACTTAAAACAGAAAAAAAATTATTTAAAAACAACAGTAACACTTACAATACCACGATTTACTTTTTTGTAATAAGAAATCTCTTCTTTTTTGTGTCTTTAAATAAAGTTCATTTATAAAAATATTTGAAGAGAAATTAAAAAAAAAATTGCATACTAATTTTTTTCAAAATTTTACGTATTTAAGTATTAATTTTGTTTTCAAATTCAATGCTCTTATTATTTTTTTTTTAGTCAAAAGCAGAAAACTGGATGCTTAAATGTCTGTCACTTTTTGAGAAAATTGAAAAAAAAAACTAAATCAACTTTACTAGCTGCGTAGTGGAAATAGGATCTTTAGAGCAACTTAAGCAACGGATTCGAGTCAAATTAAGAAAATTTTAGACACCCCTTTTGTTCGAGTTTTTTTCGTATCACGACCAAACCTTCACTCTCTAACTTTTTGTCACACCTTATGCGAATCACCTTGTATATCAATGACTTGAACTATAAAAAAAAATTGTGTCAAAATCTGATGTTGGTACCTATTGCTCTTGTTATAAGTAGCTTTAGAGAATTAAGGTTCTAAAATTTGCTGGTTTTGTTTTTTGCCACCACGCCACTGTTAAAGTGTCATTTTAAAAACAACACGAAGAATTTCATGTTCAAATTTCTTAAAATTTCATTGACAATGGTGTGCCACTTTTGTACGTACCCGATTTAAATTTGGAAGCTCTCGAACTATACCATAGTTGAAGGTAGGCTGTGGCCAGTTCATTCAGTAATGAAATCATTTCCAATTCAAACTTAACGTAAGTAAGTAAATTGTTTTTGTTTTGGCCATGTGAAATAGTAGGTATAGGTATAGCTATTGTATAACCAAACTCAACTCTTATTTACTAAACAATATAACTCCACACGATACCTCTCAACCATCAAAAGCCTAATGTTCGTTTCTCTTAACCAATATTAATTTCGTTATTCCCTCGATGCATGTCTATGTTTATATTTATAAACCCAGATCCAGAGGCAGAGACATATATAAGAATACAAAACAACAACAAATGCCGCCCGGTGGGATATATATCCGTTTTGGAGTTTTGTCCGCACTGTCATTATTCGATTTCCATAAATTGAATCCTATAGAACAATAGTTACCGCCATAATGCATACATATGTACCTACATTCCTGTGTGTTTATACAACTGTGAGAGATATTATGATTTTCATTTTACATTTTACCAGGAGATTTGTTGTTTAGATGACACGGTCCAGGTTCCATCAGGAGAATATACCATACAATAAGCAAGACTTCTATTGTTGTTTTATATTTTTGAATTTTCTCAATGTATAATGCGAGATTGTGTGTTTCTTTTAGCAAGGTCGTAGTTAGAAATAAAAATTGTTTGAGGAGGGTTAGAGATTTTTGCAAATGCAAATAAAATTATTCAGACAGCTGACATTATCCACCGATCGCTCATAACTTAGTAAACGTATTCGCTAAGCAATAATAGTTTATATTTATAAGTGCTCACGACCACTCCTTAGTTATGAGAGCCCTCACCAAAAACTTTCGAAATCCACGTGTCAACTATCATATTGCTTGAGTATTTATAGGTACGTAGTTTAATCTAAATGTTTGGAGTCGTATTCAAGGAAATTTGAAAAAAATATGTGAATGCAGGGACTCATATGTGTAAGCTTCAACGTTTGTCCAACCGCCTAATTTTTCTTAATGAACGTACTCAATACAAATAAGAATGCCAGCGTATAGCGTACTACACAGGAAGTATTCCACCCCTTATGCAACTCCATCTTTCAATCCAGTAAAACCTTAACAGATTTCAGTAATAATTTTATACTGAACGAACCTCCAATGAATGTCACTTTGTATTTTGAAAGATAGCCAGCGAATTATATATTTTGACGTTTATAGAATATTTAGTTGCAAATTTCAGCAGAAATTGATAAAATCTGCGTTTCAATTCCATTGACAGTCCAGCCAACCTTTCAAAGTGTCAACCAACTTTCAACCCTATAGGACTATTCACATAAGAGCGAACAACGACCGACGAATGAACGAATATTCGACCATTTTGACTTTTCTTTCACTTGGCTTTTTTTATTCGTCGCGAATGACGACCACCAAGAAAACAAAAACAAGAGGGATTTTGAGGTTAGTCGCGTGCGAACAATTTGTTTGTTGGAGTGTGGATCGTATGTGGAACGCAAATAGAGTCTGACAATTCGTAACAATCAGATTGTAATTCGCGACGACCAATTTGTTTTCTCAAATTTGTCTTATTTTAACAAAATAAAAAGCAGATTTTAGTATCTAAACATTATATTAAATTATATTTCTACGTTTTTGATTAGAATTTGTGAATAATTTAGTTTTATAAATTGTTTTAAATCACATTTATTCGTCTATTCGTCGGTCGTTGGTCGCTCTCATGTGAATAATCCTTAAAAGCTCTCCTAAACCGGGGCGAAACATTCGGAGCGAATGTGCGTCGACCGATAATGGTTACTCTCATTAATAACCATGTAAATTAATTTAGACAGAAGAAAGTTTTTTTGTCGTTGCGTTCGTTGAGTTCGCGTTCTTTGGCAGAGCCTTAATCCAACTCGATCTTAAGGTTCTGTTTTTGAATGTTGAATAAAGTTCAGACCCTTCGAGCAAATTCAATGACCCAACTTTATCGGTCTTTCTTGGATCATTGCAAAACGTAGTGTCTCAAGCACACAGAAATTCTTTGTGTCTACAGGCATTTTGTTTTTTTTTTGATGTGTAAACATCTATGCTGGCGGTATAGAGTGAAAAAAAAACGTGAACGTTCGTGTGCAACGTTACGATCTACATACTAGCATGGGTGCGTTCATTGAAAAAAAATTTAAGATCCCCTTCAAGCAAAAACAAGTCCGTTTTGGATCCGCGCACGTTGATGTTTACAGATATTAACCGTGAGTCCCGGCACTCACACAATTTTGTCAGTACATTTTTGTAAGTGGCGTAGCGAAGACATGTTTTTTTTTAGTTTGTGTGTTATGAACGTAATAGACTAAGCAGAAACACGACTGAAAGGAGTCTGTTGATTGGCCTGGCAGCCGTGAAACAGCTATAACTCTAGCCTATAATGACTTCAATGTTAATATGATGGTGCGTAAGCCTTTCAGCCTTAATGCAAGTGTGTTATCACACAAAAAAAAACTTTAGGAAGAAGGATTTGTTTGTTTATTGTAGTAAATGTAGAACTCGACCCGAGAAATAAGTTTTTTTTTATTCCGTTTAGGTTTCAGCCTTCAGTGAGTATGGTGAGCCTTCTTTTTGGCAATAAATGCGCAAGTGGGTCCGTGGTGATTCCAATTTCTATACTAATTTGAGCCGCCAAACGCAGTTTTAAGGTTCTCTATTTGGATCCATATGAGATGTCGCCCATACGTTAGCCGTGTTTTCTTGCAAGCCCCGAAGAAATTGGTCGAAAAAAACGACGTGCTGTACAGAAATTTACATCTTAAATGCAACCATTACTAATTCCCTTCGGGCTTAGCTAAGCGCGGAGAATTCTCAGCGCTTAACTTAAGCACGAAAAAAACTGTGTTACCGGCGTGAATTAAATACTTGTTATCGATAGTTTGTATGGAAACTAGATTTTGTTTCTGTAATGGCGTCGCTAATCCCCGATGTCGTTTTTTTTAACCAAATCCCCCCGGGCTTGCAAAAAAACACGCCTGTTGTTGACTACGTGCACGCATCCAAAACAGACTAGTTTGCTTGAAGGGGATCATCAAATTAACGTACCTAATATTCTACCTATACTATGCTGATTTTCGTAACGTAGTGTAAAATGTGACGTCGTATAATGCATAAGAGAGGAAACCTCACGGTTTTAGTTTACCCTACCGCCGCCGGCCGGCATAGATGTTTACACAGATGTTTTTTTACCAAAACAAAAATGCGGGTTTGAGACGGAATCATGCCCCTTATTTGCTGCTACTGCTACGTCCTTTGAATCTATGACTATTGAAAGAGAGAAGCGAAGCATTTACTATTTGTAGTTACCTCATTATATAGATACAAAACACACAGCTACTTTTGATATTTGGTTTCAATTATTTAAATTGGAAAAGGTAATGGTTAGTTAGAGTAGAGTATAGTATAGGTAGAGGATAAGGATATTTAATCTATAAAAGATGAAAGGTTCCTATATATTCTACAGTATATAGAACCATGTTGGGCCATCAAGAAAGAATGAAAAGAATGATAATACCTATGCAATATAACCATAGAATGAAATGCATTTTGTGTTATTTCGAACGAATTATTCATGTGAATTTACCAACAACAATGCAATAATGAAATTGAAGATGGCTTGTTGTAGGTATACGAGTATTTGGAATTTGAAGTCAAAAAAGTATGAATTTTGTTGTTGTCATTCTGTCAACTTCCAATGGAATTATTATTCGACAAGAGAACTTATACACTCTGTTTTAAAATACATTATGTACATAGGTATAACGTATAATGGAATTGATGGGTATTTTGATTAATTTTTCAAAGACTCCACTATTAGAATTCATATTGAACCCCTTGTGCAGTGTTCAGGTCGTTTAAGCTAATCAGTGCCTATACGTTCTGTAATGTCGTTTTCGAGTGGATTTTCGGAGCTACTCCTTTTTCACTCCTTTTACTCCAAATTTCCTATTTTCGATAGGAATGGAAAAGTTCCGGAATCCAAACGAAAACGACATAACGACATTCATCGCATCGATGAAATCAGTCAAGAAACGATGAAAATTAAAACAAATCATATGAGTTTTGTTCCATTTTCCATCTTTGCTCGACTGATTTAAGGTGTGTTCCTTTGGCCTCCAGTATCTACTGCCAAGTACTTCTGGCTGCAGTCAACTACTTCTACTCTGTGGTCGAAGTAATTCAAAGTAGTTCATTAATCTAGTAACAGAATGTTTCCAAACAAGAAAAAGACATCACCAATCAAAAGAAATTACGTAATAGATTATTGTTGTTGACATTTTTCTAATTTTAAAGTAAAATAAGAAAACAAACAACCGAAATTAAATTGATATTGAGGTTAGATTTTACTTTTGGCAAAATGAAAGCATTCCATTCATCATCTACTAGGAAGTACTAAAAAGTACTTTGCAAGGCCCAATGGAACACGGCTTTTATCGATGCAAGAGTTACAGAACATTGGTCAAGAGCATGAATCAAAAAATACAAGAATACGCCACTTCTATTTGTTCTCTTTGTTGTTGTAATTTTGACTAGGCGTGCGTCGTGACGCAATACGAGCCAAAAGAGAATTACTTTTTGTTCAATTTGTATGAGATATATAGGGGCGCGAAAACTAAAAGCTATTTACATTTATTTTTAAAGTGAATTATTTGTTATAATTTATTTGAAATATTGTGCTATATGTTTTTTCTAATAGTAACAACAATAAAAATAATAAAACATGAAGGAAATATGACTGATATTTTAATTTTTCCACACCATTCTGCTTTTTTGTTGTTGTTTTTTTTGCGATTTATATTTTTTAAAACAATTTAACATATACATTTTAAAACAATTTCCGGTGATATTTTATTACTTTTTAAAAGAAAAGCTTTTTAAATCATTTAATTATCCGCACTCGAGAAGCCATCTTCACTGAAATTTACTTTGCTGTGACATTTGTTGCTGTTGTTTTCGCTCGTTTGACATAGAAGTGGTGCAATCTTGTATTCTTTGATTCATGGGTCCAGATTATCAAATTTGTGTTTCTTTTTTCGTTCTAAATGTGTTTTGAGCGTGTTCAGAGCAGCGTTCGGACTTTACTGCGAAAGCAGTAGATTTACTTGGCTTTTTCATACATTATCAAATCTGCTGCACCACTGCGCTTTGCTTACAATCTACTTCTACTTTCGGTTTCTATTCAATTGTGAATAAATTTGGTTTGTAACAAACTACATTCGAGACTTTTTGCTTGAAAGTGGGAAAGTAAAGAACAAAAACAACCGTTAGAGATGCCTGTGTGTGTAAAAGCGTGTTTGATCTGTCATTTTAGATTAATTTGACAGATTAAGCACAATTTGTTCGAAAACAGGCATCTCTAGAGCATGTTTTTGTTTTTCATTTCTTCACTTTTTGCCACTCTTTTGCAAAAAGGGTTGATTGGAGTAGCCTTTAATATGAAATTAAAATTCTACTTCGAAAATTTTGGTTTCACTGCGATTTTTGTTTCAATCTACTTCGAAATGCGATTTCTGAAGTCCGAACCCTGGTTCAGAGTGCGCTCTATGAGAATAAAATAACTGAAAAGTCAGCGTTAAATGCTGAACACAAGCACTTGACAGATAAGTTCAGGTCTTAGAGGATTTATAATATGGAGTGCTCGTTTCTATCCCTAATACATTGTAACGCCTGGGCCCTTGATAGGGGGCGCTTTTTCGGTTTAGATAAAGTCTTAGAATATCGTACAGCTGCTATCAAAGTCATAATTTGCTTATTTTCTCTCTAAATTGTTCTAATTTGAAGTAATTCTTGAAATTAATAAATGTTTGTTTATTATTTTAAAGATTTCAATATCTTGTTTTTTAGTTTTTTTCTCCAATGTGCAGAAAACTCAGACCGAAACTTCAAACAGCGATACCCCTATCAAAGGTACACATTCGAATAAAAACAAGCACTTCATATTATATATCCTCTATAGTTCAGAGTGCTCAGAACACACTTCGTTCAGAGGACGTTCAAAACATGCTCGGACTCTGTTCAGAGCTCAATTATGAACGAAAATAGAAAAACGCCTAGTAAGTGTTTTTCTTTTTTCGTTCCGAACAGAGTCTGAAGTCTGAAGTCTGAACTGTCAAAAAAAATATAATGTTTCTTTATTTGCTCAGTGCGTTTAGAGCCTCAAAGTAATGTATCTTTTTTCGTTCAGAGATCAGAGATTGTTCAGAGCCCGAACTACGAGCTCAGAAAAAATCGGCTTAGCATTCTGAGCACTAACGCATGTGTGAAAAGAAGAAAAAAAGAAAACAAATGCGCAGACAAATTAAAATGACGAATGAAGCGGTCGGCACTCGGCACCCGCGCAGAAGGTAAGATTTTACATACAAATATTATATTTTTTAACGCGTAAAAACTTATTTCAGATTTTGATCATGTTATCGAAAATTCATGAGAATTCTTGTAACTTGAATTTTCTTGTTTTTTGCTTTGTGGAGTTTGACAGCTTAAAATTGACAAATGTCATTCGTTGACAGCTTGGTTTCTTTCGAAAATAGCCAACCTTACGTGCTCAGATAAAATAGTATGAGTTAGATGATTTCCAAAGTCCCAAAATTTGAACGCCAAACTCAATAAAAAGAATAACAACAGTCTGTCACTCCGGTTCCGTCGATTAGGTCCATTATTTGTTGTCGTTACTTCTTGTTATCATCCATAAGAAGATTTATTTGTTATGGTGGTAAATCTTTGTTTTAACAAAAGTTTCGTCCATTTATCGATGTATTCATCAAATCGGTTACTAACTCTCAGCCTCTAAGGCAAGTACCTACCTATACCTATTGGCTTAGTGTCATATGTCTGTCTGTTTGTTTGTGTAACGCTGTGAGTCTGTTCGTATAGGAGCGGATGTATATCGAGCTGGATATAAACGCATCAGCGGATTTGCTTGAAATTCGGTACAGAGAACTTTTATACGTTTCCCTGGAGAAAAAAAAAGTAAAAAAAAACATTGAAATTCGAATTTTCGTTTTAGCTCATCTAGAATGGGTAGCTGCCATATACAACCATTTTTGTTTTTAAGTTTTCTCGAAAACGGCTTTATCGTTTTGATCAAAATTTGTAACCTTAATGAACAAAGTGATTATAAAAAAAAAGGCGTTTAGGTGTTTGGAAAAAAATACATGTTACAGAAATACCCATTCTCCTTTTTTTTGGAGCAAATTGTTTTGTTTTTGGGCTATTCACGTAGGTATATATGTAAATCGTTTCAGTAGTTAAACCAATTTTAGTACAACGTTTGAGTCTCATGCTTTTAAAAATAGGTTTTTTTATTTTTAATATTTTGTCGTTAAATATATCATTACAATTATTGAACCATAAACATGCATCTTCAGTGTATGCCTACATCACAGTTGTTAACCATAAGAGCAAGTTTTATTGGAATAACTCTGCAAAAAATCTGTCTTTTCCTCGTGTAAAAAAATATTCTCGTTAAAACAGGAGGGATGTTAAGTAATTGCAGTCTTTTAGTTTTTATTTTTGAAGATTTCCATGTCTTCGTTCCTTCCCAAAAAAAAAAACAAACTGCAACATCATTCTCTTTTTTGTCAAATGAATTCTTTATTCAGGTAAAAAACTTTCAAGAAAACAAACCAATCAAGACAATTGTCTCTCACAGCAAGGAAAAACAATTCGTCTAATCATGTAGTTGGTGGCCCTATCCACTCTTTATACCTTTGCAAAAAATAGATATTTTTTTTGGACCTTTGACCAAACGAAAACTTTAAAAAAAACTATGCTCCTTGACCACTTTAAAAAGTTCCATCTCCAAAATTCGTTACCATTATCAGACCATGTATATATTTTCTTACTGCAATATGTGAACTCACTCACCGCACTCACCGCACTCACCTGCTATTCACCTCTTACATTCGCTCTAAATGCACCTCTCTTATATATTCTTCGTGTTTTATAATGAAATCTAGGAAGTGTCACACAATCCAAAACTTCTACTTCTTGTTCAACTGGCCCTTTTTCTACATCTTGGTATAAGGTATAAAACTTCTTTCAACAAACAATACCACAAGATGTGGAGTATATCCTTACCTTACCATCTCAGTATACAGATCCAGCTTCTGAGAGCCAAAAGCAAAAAAACGAGAAAAAAAAATCACAAACTGTCCACACTTAAGATTCTGACAATGTACCAAATGCTCAAGCCAAAGGACAAACTTTTTCCTACTGTACAAAAGCATCAACTATAAAAGGAGTAAGAATACACAAACAACCAAAAAGATCCTTAAGTAGAATTCGAACAAGAACAACTCAACTATCGACCTGATGGAGATGGTGGTTTGGTTACTGGTGTGTTTTCTGCTGCTTCTATGGTGCTACTCCTTGTTCAGCGTCTTCTTTAATGAACAATCAAAGCGCTCCAAGTCCGATATCCGAACAGAATACCGAACCCCTCAAGGGACCACTACAACATCAATAAACCATGACCGACCAATGTTAATGATTCAACCGATAGCATTGCAGCTCTGCTGGACTTGAAGTAGTTTGGAATTTCTCTTCTCATTCATTTCGTTGGATGCGGGAATGGCTAGAGCAAGGCGTTCGTCGTCGTCGTCGTCGTCGTCGTCGTCGGAAACGTCAATATCTACCCTTAGTTGACATTTGTCGATGCCGACTCGACTGGAGGGGCTTTATTAATTTTTAAGTAACTTTTGGTCTTATCACACCATTTCTGCTGCAACAGAAGTGTGTGGTGTCTGTGTGTGGGTGTGCCTCTGATGCCTGGTGCAGGAGTTATTCATCCTGCGTCCCTTGTAATTTCATGGGACTGATGGTTGTTTTAAATTAAGTATAACACTGAATTTAAGGTGCCGATATACCGGATGCCCTGAAGATGCAGAGTCTTTTCCATTTTTTTTAAGAGAAAACGAAGAAAACTTGTCACAAAACTAATTTTGTGCAAATTTTCTTTGAATATCTTCTAATTGTGAATTCGAACTGAATTTGTGTGGGAACTATGGGGGTGGAGGTGCAAAAAGGACGAAGACGGCTAAAAGCAGAGAGATGGAGACGAGGACGAGGACGAGGAAGAAGAAAAACGTTAAAGAGTCATCAGCTCAAGCTGGCGATATGCGGCTAACATTAAAATCATTGCGAACAAACTTTAAAGTTTTCTTGACTTAATGAACATTTGGCAAGTCAGCGTAGTTAAAACTCGAACCGTGGTTAATGAAAGTTTGTGTCCTTGTTTTCTTCTATTTTTTTTTCTTTTCTGTTCAATATAGAAGTTGAAATTCCTAAAATATTTTACGTTCGAGCGCGAGCTATTGCGGTGCAATATCTTCATTTTTCATCTCCACAACTGCACCAAAGACAAAGTTTTCCATAAGATAATGGTGTTTTTTTTTTTTTATTAAAAAGGTAAAAGGAGTGGAAGAGTTGCTATTCGTAAGTGTCACAGATACTTTTTGCAGGATATAGCTTAAGATAGAATTGAGATAAAAATTAAGTGGCATTTGATAAAAAAAAAATATATAAACATAGATATACCAGAAAGGCATGATGGCATTTAATAAAGAGAAAAAAAATAGTTCAAATGGAACTTTAATATAAAAAGTTTATCTTTGAAATTATAATAATTTGTTCTCGAAATTGTTAAGCTGTGTGTGTGTGTGATTTTCATTAAGTAAAATACATTTTAATAGAAAAACTCATGATTAAAATTGAAGAGTAGATAAAGCAAGAGCTAAAGGAACTTAAAGATGCCATGACACAAAAATACACCCTAGCTATTTCAAGAAATACCATCACTACAACAGCACCTTTGGCAATCATGTTAAGCAAAAATTATTTAACACTTTTGCACATTAAAATAAAAAGAAAACACGCAACCATATTATTCAAGTAAATCATGTTCACAATTCTTAAAACAGATTGTTAGATTTAATTTTTATAAACAATATGAATTTTGAAATTGAATTGAAGTTGAATTCCCATTGCTTATTAATTCAGTCCATTATATTGTCATTTATGCTCAATTTTAAAACTCTAAAACTGTATTAAAAACTCTTTATTGTTATATTAAATGATGAATTGTTTGATTTCCGCAAAGGTGATTTTATTGCACTAAATAATTACATTAAATTGAAAACTATCGTGCGATTTCTAAGATCTCTGCAATCCCCAAATTATTTGAACTTAGAGTAAAAGACCATCTGTATTTTAATATGTATAAAGGATCATAACTGTTTTGAGCAGCATGGATTTCTGTCAGATAAATCTACCTCAACAAATCTCATGCTTTATTGCAAATATGTCACCGATTCATTTGAATCTGGCTACCAGGTTGATACTATCTACATATAAAGATTTTCCGATACAATATGTCACAAAATTCTTATAACGCAAAGCTTCAAATTTGTTGGTATTCATCGATTGCTCCTCAAATGGATATCTAGTTACCTTAGCAGTGAAACTAAGGAATTTTATCTCTAATATCATAAACGTTTTGACTGGAGTTCCTCAAGGTAGTAACCTTAGACCAATTCTTTTCATTATTTTTGTAGATGATATTCCATTTCTTCTTAAGCATGAATCGGTGTACATGTCTTCAGTTCGTCCAATTCTTGAATATATATTGCTCAATTGTATGGTTTCCGTCTTCTTCTATTGGGATAGCTCGTATTTAATGAGTCCAAAAGGCTTTTACTAGATTTTTGGTCAGGCAACTGAAATGGAGTATAAATACTCCTTAATATCCATCAAGGTGTGCTTTGATTAGACTTGATTCCTTACAAAAAGCCGTTCTGTTCAGTGTGTGTTGTTTGTCCATGATATTTTTTCCTATCGAACTGCAAAACAACAGAAAATAAAACACTCTCACTCAGCTCACTTAAGTCTATTAAGATTTTTAGCTCCTATATATTTTCTGTTTTTCTTTTCGAAGGAATTTTATATTCAGGACATCCGGTATTTAGCCCTAAATCATCATCGTGCATCTTAATTGCTATCGGAAGTTCCCAACAACAAATCGTATATCCAAGAAAGCTTATATCAACGAAGGAAAAACATTGTTGACCAATGCTATAAAGAACAACAATAACAAAAAAAATCTACGTGAACCAAATTTTTAATGATGTTAATCCGTTAATAACGCCCTTTTTGTATTATAAGAACACTTGAGTGCCTTAAGCATATACATACATAGGTATACAACACAGACTGATTTCTGTTTAACAGTAAAAAGTTTGTTTATTTTTGTTTTACCTATAGAAATTCATAGAATTCATTACTTTGTTAACTAATTCATTTAAGGCGTTGAATGATTAGGAGATTTAAAAAAAATTAAGGTACAAAATGGGAGGAATACGCCAATTTAAGCCAATATAAATAAATTAATATTGTTTATGCTTTAGGCTTTGAAGAGCAGTAAAATGTGAAGTTCAGCCTGTAAAAAATGTTTGTGTGGTAGCCCCCATTTTTATTTAATATGACTGTACTCTGGATCTGGTTTGGAAACTGGATTTCGAATCCTAGCGTTGGGCGCCATTTAAAACATAGAAAAAAAAACAAAAGAAAGTATGCCAAAAACTTCAAAATTAAAAGCGGTTTCGATGTAAATACATCTGAGCGTTAATTTTTACCATACCCAAGTAACATCGTTGGAGCTAATAGAAGCAAAACTGTTCTTTTACAGCTCCTAGATAGTGAAATCCAAAGCTACAGCTCTGTTAGAGATTATTGCAAAGCTCCCTACATTATATTTCAAAATAATGTTCTATATACGCAGTTTTAGAACACATTTAGCTCTATTAACTTTACAACGCTTCCAGATTTGAAAACGTGCTCCTTAACACAATTCATGAGATCTTGCAACGAGCAAACTCTAAACATCAGCATAGATAGATGCATTGTAGAGCTGCTAACAACACATGCGCACAATATTAATGCATAATCTTTCAAAATGTCAAAAAATTGCATTAACAGAGCTACACTGAAAGCGGCTGTAGAGTTCAATTACTAATATTCTCACACAAAATTTGATGTCAAAAAAATCCATCAATAGAGCTCCAATAATGCACATATAGAGCTGAATGAATACTTATTCTCATTCAAGACAATTCTCCCAATCATATTATAGGGTGTTATAAACTAAAACAAAAAACAAAAATTATTTCAACTGGAAAACTTAAAACAGTGGAAAATAAATAAATTCCTTTCAATTTATAAGGGAAATATTAAGATTCGAATTAAGCACGGAATTGACAATTTTTTTTATTAAAATATATTAACTTTGCAGTTCCCTAAAAAAATTAAATCTACGACTTAGTCGCACAAGTACTTCCTTTAGTAATTTAAGGTGCTTATAAAACTTTATTCACTTCAATGGCAAGTAGGTACTCTTTGAATTCAAAATTATTTCTACAATTTAGAATTATGTATTCACTTAACTTAGCTTTCAATTTTCAAAACACCCTATTTTCTACAAAGCCCTGAATGCAAAACTGTAACATTACTCTCAAAGCGATATAGCAGCTCTATTAAAGACACATATTGTCCATAATAAAAAACATGGCGACACAAATGAAAACTATTTGATTTATTTGTTTTCATTCATTTAAAAACATTTAAATCCTTCACTTCAAATATAAAACACAATATTGATTGCAATGTAAACAAAGCATTTTATTTCGTGCTTCGATAAATTTATTTAACCAATTTTTACATTGTTCAATTTAATTTTTTTTCACATTTCACAGCTTAAAATACATAATTTGGAAGGCGCGTTGTAATTTTGAGAAGTACCTCCAAAACATTTATGAAAAAACTAAGCGCGCACTTAAAATCCATTGACGTTAATGCAAAAAAAAATTAATTAGATACATTATTTCTCTAGGAATAAATAAAATAACTTGCTTGTTGACATCGCAATAAATGAAGTTTACTCTTCCTACCATTACACACATGAATTTTGTTGTGCTACTCTCATATTTAGTTATTATTTGGATCTCAAAAACTAATACAAACAAAAATCTGTCAAAAGTGCTCCTTTTAGGATTTCATATGAATATATTAAAGAGCTTCAAAGCCACTCGTCACTGATAAAAAGCTGGTTACGAGCAAAAATGTGCTCTCAAACTCAATGAATTAGCTGTATGCAAGCCCTACACTTGCTCTAAGGGTGCATCTAGAGCTCTTTCTCAAATAATCAAGCTCTAACATTTGCTCTGGAAGCGCCATTAAAGCCATTAAGCAGCTAAAAATGTTTCTTGGGTACCCACCATTTTGTCGATATATGAATATTGAACCGAAGTGTTATTTGTACATTTTGAGGCTTCGTTTCAACACAAAGTCGAAAAACCCTGTATTCAAAATTTATTTAAATTTCGCGTTTTAGTTTTTTTTTCTGTCTCCAAATTCACTTTTCACCAAATTGCCATTTAATAGCAGTTAAGTTGTTTTTTTCACCATACCCAAAGTAAAGGGATCAAATTCGTCCACCATCACTGTAGGCAAACACAAAAAGAAAAACCCTCTTCATCCTTAAGGCAGACATGCAATTTCGATGTTTTACACCTGCCAAAACTTTGTGTTAACTCAGATCCTGTTTTTAATTGTTACATTTTATTTGATTCGTCCGTCGCCTCCGCTGAGTCGTTCCAGCTAGCGCATTGTTAGAGGGTGGTTGTAAATGATTTCCATCCCATTTGGGATTCAATACCAACAAAAAAAAAAAAAACCTTTTTTTTCCAAACCATCTCCGGAAACTGGCGAACAAAAGAAAATGAAAAACAAAAAAAAAAAACAAAATTTCATCATCACAACTTTTATACCATTATTGCATGTCGGAGTTCATTATGAGGGTTTTTACTTGCTTTCCTTTTTGTTGTTTCTGCGCGTCCATTGTTAAATGCTTTTTCCATTATCCTGACGTATGGAATCCATAGAATTGTGTCGACAAATGCAGAAGAGAGGATGAGGATGGGAAGATGCATTGGGTATGTTTTTTTTTTTTATTTAAGTTTTTTGCATACTTTTCTTGTTTTCTCCACTTCCTATGTGGTGAATGGCGCCCAACGCAAGGACTCATAACGTAGATAGTAAAAATGAGTGTTGATAGTTGAACATATTTTTTTTTTTCTTCTTCTTATCCGCGTTCCTACGGGAACTGGAATATATTTTAATTAGCTGAAAGTTTTTGTTTGTCTATAACACTGCACTGCAACTAACTGATTGTTGTACGGGTGAGCGGGTGCGGTGGTGAAAAAAATGTGGAGTTAAACTTGTCTAAAAGTCGGATCACATTTGATAGGCACTTTGCCGAAAGGCTTTTTATAATAGTTTTTTTTTTTTTTTTTTTTGCCTTTGATTTTTCCTTGTTCCTATCTCATTATTCTATGTGTTTCTGAGCTCTAACTGTATCCGTTTTTTTCTTTTAATTTATTTTTTTTTATATTTTGTTGGTTTGTTCTTTGGTGTTTTTTGTTTAAGTTAATCCAATTAAAGTTTTGCAGACATGCGATGCCATAATGAGGTTAGTTGGGCTATTGGGAGTTTTGGATTCTCCATACAGGAAAAATAAAAATGTTCAAAAACATTACTTGGTGTTTTGTTTTTTTTTTTTTTGGTTTTTTAGATATGTATAGGAATGCATAATTAGTTTTGAAAGTTTAATAAAGTTTTTTTTTTTTTTTTTTGTTCTAAAGAAATAAATATGTGAGACTTGTTTTTAAATAAAACTTCAGCTATACATGAGTTTTAAACTTAAGCAAGTAAGCTACTTCGATTGTAAAATTTGTAAAAAATATCTTTCTAGAGATCGCCAGTAGGCCAGTAGCATCTAGGAGATCCGCAGTAGGTGGATTTCCAAAAATATTTCATACAAAAAAACTGTATGCGCAAGAGAACTTTATAACAAATTTTGAGCTTTCTATAGAGACTTTAAATGAGTATAGAAATTTCAATTATGAGAAAAGTGGGCGTGTCATCAAGCGTAACTATATATGAGTCGGAAAAATTGCTTCCTAGTCTTGAAAGCCCCTGATTACAAAAATGTTTGCTTTAATAACTTTAAATACAGACACAAATTTAGGCGGGATTTACTGAATCATTTTTATTAACCTTCCCAGCACTAATAGGAACAAACTCTTAAAATTTCAGTGAAAATGGTTCAGTAGTTTTTGAGAATATACATAACAAAAAGTAAACGGCATGCTTTGTTGTACTTAAAAACAAAAGAAATACATGTTGTCTTACTCAAAATGGAGTTGTTGCAGTTGCAAAATTCACAGCAACACTGTTGGGCCTGAATATTGATTGAAAATTTGATGGTTCAATTGGCTTGGAGGTTTTGAAGCATTTCATTATTTTTTTACTTTTCTCTCCATTTTTACATCAACTTCAAGTTCAATTCTTACCTCTTTACTCTCGTGCAAGTTATAGATATAGATTAACCTATAATTTTTTTCCTTAACCCGTATACGCTCCAGCCCTCCAGCTAAAGAAATTTTATTTAGTAATGGGTGATTTTTTAAGAGGTTTAGAACTTTTTAAAAAAAAAAAACACAAAAAATTCGAAAAAATGAATGAAATATTTATTTGAATCGATAGTTTGAACCTTGCAATTTAATGTTTAAAGATAATTTCATGCAAATGTTGACCGCGGCTGCGTCTCAGGTAGCCCATCCGCTGAGTCCAATTTTGGCATACTCTTTCACACATATCGGCCGGTATCTCACGAATGAATGCATGGATGTTGGCTTCCAGTGCGTCAATCGAAGCGGACTTGTCCCTATAGACATTAGTCTTGACATACCCCCACAAAAAATAATCTAATGGTGTCAAATCGCACGATATAGGCGGCCAATTGACCGGCCCGAAACGTGAAATTAACTGTTCACCAAACTCGCCTCGCAATTGCGCCATTGTTTCGCGTGCTGTGTGGCATGTGGCACCGTCTTGTTGAAACCACATATCATGCAAGTCAAGAACTTCCATTTCGGGCAAAAAAAAGTTTGTTGTCATCGCTCGGTAGCGTTCACCATTGACAGTAACGCTGCGATTCGCATCATCTTTGAAGAAATAGGCCCAATAATGCCGCCGGCCCATAAACCGCACCAAACAGTGGCTTTTTCGGGATGCATTGGTAGCTGTTGCAATGCTTCTGGCTGATCTTTACTCCAAATGCGGCAATTTTGCTTATTTACGTACCCATTCAACCAAAAATGAGCCTCATCGCTGAACACAAGCAGCGCGCGATGAACATTTCGAACCGAGCACGAATTTTGATAGTAAAATTCAATAATTTGCAAGCGTTGTTCATTTGTAAGACGATCCATGGTTAAATTGCAAACCAAACTGAAGCTGTTTGACAGTGACACAAGGTACTAAACACACGTCAGCTGTCAAAACCAGTGTTGCCAAAACCAAACCAGCTTAAAAATCACCCGTTATTAGCCGTCCGTCGGCAGCATAATGGTAAGTGCGTAGGACGGTCATGCCAAAGGTATGGACTCGATTAAAGCCTCGTTGACGTAAAAAAAATTACAAACTACCTTTTGAGAGGAATTGAAAAATCCCTCCAAGATCTCTTGTCATGAATAAAGTACCTCTCATACCTTAGCCGTTTTGGATTCGGCTAAAAATTTTAACTCCCCTCTATTCCTGTAAATAAACAGCACGGACACAGGTGTGGTTGGAAATTGTTAGTGACTATTAGACCCAGGCTCTCCAGAAGCTGTCGCTCCACCAAATGTATTTAAACATTGGATCATTCTAAATTCTTTTTGTACACATAACATGTTTTGAGTTTCTTGAGTTTTGACGTTTTTACCTCAATTAACCCTATAATAAGCTACTTTTTGCATTGTTTTTTTAAGATTTTTAGCTGTCCTCAGGGTATAATTTTTCAACACACAAAATGAATTATAAAAATTGGATACCATTGTTTTACCCTTTTTCACCCTATAAATATTTTAATTTCGAAATATATCTAGCTAAACCACACTCTTATTTCGTTTTTATACAACGTTTGGAACACAATCAATATTTTTAAGATGGAATAACATTTGTTGCCGCCATTTCACCATTTAAATAATAAAACATATATTAAATAATATTCATCCTTTAAAAAGCAATCATATATATATAAAAACAAAATTAAGTTGGATATTTTTTGTGTACCCTATTTCACCCTATAAATAGGCAGTAAGGCCATCCCAGAAAGACAACCTTACAAACACAAACAGATTTCTTAAAATCGATACCATTTTCTTTGTTTTTACCCCATTGCACCCTATAAATACGAATGCTATGTCCACTTCCCAATAAGAAGTATTTTTTTAAGAAAAATAGTTATTTAATTTTTCTCTCTCTCTCTCTCTTTCCAGAATGACAACCTCTGATGGCAACACTTAGCCAAAACTATGATACAAATTTTGATGTGAATCCATATTATGTGCCGATCAACAATAAAGTAAGCTCGCTATTATTTGTCCTTTAAAAATCCCTTTTAATTGTCGTTATAATTTCATTGTGTTATGTCTTTAATTAAGCTTCTTATAGATTATCGGTATAATTTGATTCCAATTCACTCAGCTTCTCTTATATATCTAACATATTTATGCAATCACCGAAACACAGTATCTATACACATATACATTCATATCTTTAGCTATCAGCTTAGAATATATTTAGTAACAAAATCCATCAAATCCAATTACACACTCCAAGGATGAAGGACTATACGTTATATATAATGTTTTGTACGCCACGCCGCGCCGCCCATAATAAGCTGTGTGACATGTAAATCTCATTAAATTCTCATCTATTTGGATTTCTATTCAGTCGAGAGCTATGCGAACGTATAGGCACCGCACGGCGCACATAAGGCAATCCTTTCATCATTTTCTCATCCTGATGTGCAGAATTCTGACAAAGTTAAGCCTTCGATGAATAACATCAATTAGGCATCTTTCTTATCATTAAATGAAGTTATAAGGCAACAACTGGCAAAAGAAACAAAAAAAAACAGAAAGTAAATATTTTAAACTCGTCAACTTTTTGAAGCCCAAGAATCTGAAATGATGAATCGGATCAACTCAAAAAAAAAAAAATAGGAAAAATCCTTAAATAATCATATTAATTTGAAATTAAAAGCATTCCTGCCAAACAAGGACATCACAGACACATACTTTTGCTTTCTGCGAAAATCGAAATCGAATGACACCCCAGGAGAGGAGATAACAAATAAAAGCCAGAAATTAAAACGAAAAATCCCCAAGTACTCTGGTGGATCTGGATCCCCTTTGAGTCGTTAAACGATAAAGTTGTACGGGTTTTTTTTTTTTTTTTGAACCCATGACATTGTAATTTTTGACCCAATTAGAGACCTAAAAGAACCCATTGACCAGGCCCAATGGACCGAACGGCACCAAGGATATAATGGCAGATCAATGGATTCTCGCCATCATCATAAGACCAACACGCCATGATGGATTCGCTCAAAAGAAATCCGTTTAATTGGAAACCAATACCGATGGAGTGTAACAGAACAGAGATGAAGGGTTTTGACGACATCCTTTAGATCCATGTCCATGTCCATGTCCATCTCACTCTCACCACCATTTTTTTCTCCACAACTATAAAACAGCCAACCGTATCCGACATGAATATTCAAAGTGAAAGGCGATACACTTTCGGTTCAGCGAAAGCAAGTCGATCAATCAAAACTGTTTGTGGAATGGCGCCCAACGGCCGTTCTTTTGCTGAGGATAAATCGAAATTGAATTACTCAGCACTTCTGGTATTATAAAGCACCAGAGTAGAATTTCACGAGGTACAAGATTTTTCAATGATGGTAGGAATGTCGATAAAAGGATTGCGATACGCTTCGTCGAAAAACAATTGTTCCAAACAAAAAGTAACTATTGATCTGGACTGAAGTAGTGTTTCCGAAATTGCAGGAAAACCTTTCAAATTGAATGTTAAACGACTATGCTGGTTTACGGGCTGGGGTTTAGGCTTTTGTTCTTTTTTGTGTCCCTTGAGGCTTCCTGCGACGAATTCGTGAGAGGAAAAATTTCTATAATTTCTGAAAATTGATTTCCAACTACTAGTCATCACAATATCGCTGAATCTTGTCACATTCGCGTGCGGCGGCATTCTAATAAACTCCATCACACACAATTGCATGAATTGGGCTGTCTATCAGAGCGGTGCTATGGTGTAAATGCTCAATTAAATCGTTGAGTTGAGCGCTTTCCTTTCAATACTTTTTTTAAAATCAAAGAAGTATCACACTTCGAAAGGAAAAATGTTGAAAAATATTTATCGAATAACCAACTTGTTTTCTGACGAAATTCACAAATTTTCCAAAGGAATTTCATCAGGACCATCATTTCTGCACAGACTGACTCTATGCGCACCATTGAAAAGAAATAATTGCAGTTTTTCCTCCAAACAGTGGGAGATGCTGCCGCATCCTAAAACCCATTCGTGACCTAATTACAGGCACAGGTGTATTTTGCCTCAGGTAGCTATCCTTGGACACTGGTTTCTGTTTTTGAATGATTCGTTATACATCTGTCTGTTGAAGAAAAATCCACATCACGAATTTTAAACAATTTTCATATGTATATGGCCTCGAGACTGCTCAATCGTATACTATATTGCCTTTAGGTCTTTATGATACTGTCCTCAGTTTTAGATTGAATTGGTTGAATTTCCAGAGCTCACTAAATGGTTTTAAACCTCAAAATCTGTGGCGAGTGATAGGTGGGTTGGGTTGTTGGGTATACAATTATTAAAAACAAATACATACATACATATATTTGGGAGAGTTTGTTGATTTCGATCAAAGGATAAAATGGGAATGAGAAGTAGACAGTGCAGGTTTGATTTTGGAAGGTATTTAAAGAACCTATACCCACTCCCACAGCTCAATTGCATCACTTGACTGATATTGCTGTTGTCACTTTTTGCAACTATATAGGTGGCCATAGCCCATACAGTCACTTAGAAAATAAACCAGGACTAGTGTGTCACACTCTCACACTCACACGTGTTATGTTACTCGGAAGAAATGGAGAGGACACAAAATTCTCTAAAAAAAAAAAATGGTCCAGGTGAAAATGACTTTATATGATGAAAACAGATACTCTTGGAGTCACTTCTTCGAAATAGGCAGTACCCATGGGAAAAAAAACCAAAAATTTTAGTTGGATTCGAGCTCAGACCTCCCGCTTGCCATTATGCTAAGCCGTACTACCCCATAATTGTATTTAATGTCTTAAAACTCCATTCATTGTTTATTCACATCCCCTCCCTTCCCCAAAAATGATGTTTAAAGCTTTAAACAACGATCTTCTAAGCAACTATATGTAGACATAGAGATCACATATAGTTAGACTTCTTGTCCGCTGATTCTTTAAGGCCCATCTTGCAATCTTCCCTGTTTTTTTGTAAACACACTCACTTTAACCTTAATACAATTATAACAATTCTAACTTTTGGCTTCTTCTTTTTTATTGCAGCAATCGCCGATGTATGACAAATCAAAGAAAACCTGGAGTCAACGGCTCAAAATCAGCAAGACCGAAAAGGCCACCGCGCAAATGGTGGTACCCCAGCTACCGCCACCACCACCGCATATGCAACAACAACATACACTGCACGAATTCCCCGTTGGCTTAGATTTCCACCCGAGTGCTCTGTCACGTTCAATGAAATATGCCGAACCATGGATATACGGCACCGTTCGCGGTATTCCCGCCCGTCCAATGCATTTCCATCCTGGACAGGCAATGTACGGTCCAATGCCCTCCGAAATTGCTGTTGTTATCTGTTCTTGCCCGGAATATCTAAGTGGAACGAAGCGTGAGGTGAAAAAAGCAAGTATATGCAAGAAATGCAAGGGTTCCCGTCTGCCATTGGCTCCTATCGGGGGAACAGTTCGAATTCGACCAACCAGTACGCTTATGCAGCAAAAACATCGCCCTACTAATGCATCAACGATGCGAGTGGTATCGTCGAAGTCCAGACCCTCGATCTTGGATCCTCAGAAAGATCCATATGATCTTATGCGGCGCACCCGACTGCTATCACCCGAACCGAAATCCTCGCCTCAGCAACAGGATAAAAACTATCGTTCCACTCGCGGCCGAAGTTCCAGTCCCAATCGAAGTCGCAGTCGAACTCCACGATCGCAGCTGGACGAACCAGCAAAATCCTCGCCAAAATCAACTCAACCATCCGGCAAAACTTCTGATCGCTGGATAGTCGAGGACAGCAACCAATCTTCCCGTCGCTCCATACTCCGTTGCAATGTCAACCCCTACGACCTGATCTCAAACAAATCCTCCGCATCGTCCTCGTCATCTTCGGTACAGCAGCATCTGAGCGAATTCTCACCGCATGGCGACGATGAAGATGACGATGTTCTGCCTGATATGTTCAAAGGCATCCCAAGCAAGTCGTCCATTAATCACAAGACCGGTATTAGTCGCAAAACAACCGCACCTCCAACCATATCATCTCCCTTACCATCATCGCCTTCGGTGGCGTCGTCATCCAGCAACACCGGATCCCCATCGTCGTCGGGATCATCCAGCAAGACAACGATGAGTTATGCCAATGTTAAGGCGATTGCTGGACAGCGGATAAGTCTCGGAGAACACTCACCAGCACCGTCATTAATCAACCAAAGTAGTGGTGAGAATTTTTCATATGACAATGTAGGGTCTCCAAATTCAAACAACAGCAACAATGAAACCACCAGTAACAGTCCTAAATTTACGAAACAGCAACAGTACAGTGCCAAAAAGGACGACACTACCACCATTCTGCAACCGAAACGTCCACCACGCAGAAAGAACGATGTGAATTCGTCGTCGCTACAAATGTTTGATAATCTTGGTGGCGATGGTGATGACTGTGACGAGGACGACGATGCTGGTAGTGGTGTTGCTGCAGCATCAACCAATCTTCAAAACCGTCATCAAATAATGTCCTCGCAAATTTCCACAGATTTAGTAGGAGCAGCCGCAGCAGCAGCAGCAGCTAGTCAAAGACCCTCCATCAAATCCATTCTTAAAAGGCCACTATCGTCGCCAACATCCGGTGTACTTCTAGCTGTCAACACTCCATGCAAATCCACGCTGAATGGTGACACTGATACAGGAAGTCTTGTTGGTACTACTGCCATCACAACCAACACCGCCGATTCGTGTAGACTCGACCAGCAGTTTCAGTTCCAAATCCAACAGCATCAGCAGCAGCACAAACAACATCATCATCATCAAATTAAACGTAACTCAACCAGGACACATGAAAGCTCACTGAAGAGTCCTTCAAGTGGAAGAGGCAGTAGTACCGGTGATGGCGGGGGCAGTGGCAGTGGCAGTGGTAATGGTAGTGGCGTAGGTAGAAATGGAAGTGAAAGCGTTGTAGGTTCGGACACACTGTTAGCCAAATCAAATGGAGGACAAAAAACCGCTGCAGAAACAAAGACCGGATCACAGTTTTATATTCCCATGCCACAGGCTCGTAAAAAAGTCCAATTCATGGTTGAGGATAAAATAATCCAAGTTGACAATGCGAACTACCACCATCATCACGGTAATGACGACGAGGATGAAGAGGATGACTATCACTCTGCTCAAGGAGATGAAACTGACAAAACTGAAATCTCCAAGCAAATAGGTAAAACCCCTACAGCTAACTACCGTAACTGTAGCAATACGCCTGGCACTCCTGTTCCTGCTCCAACCAAAGCCACTAACAATATAGGACCAGGAGCAGGTGGCGGAAACATATCGAAAAGTGATACCACGAGAAAACTACTCCTGTCATCGAAACCTACACTTGTCGTCACTGACGTGGACAATGATGAGGAGCAGGGAGTGGGACAGAGCGAGAAGGAATCTTCTGGTGATGGTAAACGTAGAATCATTGCAATCACTAATGGCAGCCGGGAAGATTTTGTTGGAAAAGAAAATCCCACCGGCAGCAACAATACTGCTCCTGTTGCTATGGCTAACAGATTCAACCAAGACCTACTGCATCGCCAGAGACACTATCAGCAACAACAACAACAACAACTACACAAACAGCGACTACAACAGAAACAGGAAGCAGTATTAAACATATTACAGCTCGAGTCGAACTCACTGTCGAGTGAATTATTAAATTCTGGCAAGAACAGTTATTACCAGAACTTCCAGCAAAACCAAAACCAATACCAGGACCACCAGAACCGGGATCAGGACCAGGATGAGCCGCATTATGAAGATGTTGCCAATGACGATGATGGTGTCAGTGACGACGACAACGACGAAAACGACGACGACGAAGACGATGGTTGTGAGCACACAATGTCCACGTCCTCGTTCTCATCGTCAGCAGCTCCTGCTCCTACTTCTGCTCCAGCTCAAGGCGACGAAGACCCATGCGGTCGATTTAATGGCAGTGGTGACAGGACAAAGGGTAAGTCTTAAGGATAACGAATAAAAGAACCTCACCCAAAATAATAGAAAAAAAAAACAGAAGAGCAGAGTTTATAGTTAGGAATATAGTGTCCTTGTCCTTTTGTTTCATCATTAAGTTTATTTTATAGGTTTCTTATAATAGTATGTGGGTGGTGATGTATAGAGGGCGCTGGCTAACGAATCTTCGTTGATCATAGATGATACTTAATTTAGAGAGGATTTTTGTTTCCAATTTTATTACCCAGTAAAAAGTGAGAGCGAAAAGCAGGTATAAGATGAATTAAATGAGTCCTTACAACGTTAACAATAAAGACCAAAAACTAGATTAGGCAATTTTTGATGAACTCAAATAATTTTAGGTGACCGAATCTCACTAAAGCGAAAAATTTCTCGGGATTTGTTTTTTTTTTTTTTTTTTTTGTTCCTTTTAATGGAAATAAAAGAAAGTATTTATTTAGGAAGTTATATAGGTACATGGAACAAGTTTCAAATGATGGTTATACACATTTTATGCCTCATTTGTGTAAGGATTCTTCTGAAGTGTATTAACTTTTTATGGCAAGATATAAAAAGAAATCTTAGCTAAAAGGTAATTTAATGTCAAAAAAGAAAGGTTTTTTTTTTCTTCGTGCGGGCTGTAGTACTTTCTGTAGAATAAGAGTTTTATGGCAGGCTTATAAGGAGCTCATGTTTCAGAGGAATTTAATTGATGCTTTTTTTGTCATTTAAAAAGTTTTCGGCTTCAAATTGGTTAACAATGATTACTTTTCACATAAAAAGAAAGTAGCCATTTGTGATTGGAAAACATTTTATGAAGAAGTTTACGGCATAATGAGGCATAACGAGTTCAAGCTCTTCAAACCCAGAAATCTCACCATAACTTCAAAACTGCTGCTGTATAGGTCCATGGTCCTGCCAGTACTCACATATGAAGCCGAGACTTGGGTGCTTAGCAAAATCCACTCCGACCTTTTAGCCGCGTTCGAGAGAAAAGTCTTGAGGAGAATTGTTGGCCCCATATGTGAGGAAGGACGATTCCGGAGACGGTACAATCATGAATTGTACGCAATCTACCTTGAAGCAGATATCGTGACAAAAGTTAAGCTCGGTAGACTCCGGTGGACAGGGCACCTAGCTCGCATGGGCGAAGAGGAACCTGCTCGGAAAGTTCTTTGTGGTACATTCTATGGTACACGACAGCGTGGTAGACCATGCTTGCGCTGGAGAGATGGCGTAGACCAGGACGCCCGGAGCCTTGGGGTGCGCAACTGGATGGCGGCGGCTCGAGACCGGGATGGGTGGAGAGCCAGGACCGGACCCCGGTTGTCGAGCCGACGATGATGATGATGCAACGAGTCAGGATACATCGCGATAAGTAAACGCATAAATCGACATAGCTTTGGTAAAAATTTACTTATTTGAATGATAGAATTTTGAATTCCGCTAGAAAATAATACTTTCGTGAGTTATTTCAAGGCCTAGGTGTCTGGGGAGGAAGTCAGTTCAGAATACGGAAGTCGCAGCATACAGTGGAGCAAAAGAGTACAAAAGCCAGTTTAGCAGAGTACCCATAAAAATGAAAGTTATAATTTGAAATTGCTCTCATAATTGTGTGTAATATTAAGTATAATGGTTTTATGTTTTCCTGATAAGAACTTAAAATTGATTTAAGAACTTTTGTGTAGAAAATTTAATTAACATTTCTGGAAAGCCGTCCAGTGAGAAAGGCAAAAAATAAAACAAATTTAGGTAGTTACTGTTGTTTTTGGTCTTAACAAAAGTATTTCTGAATTCTAAAAACTCAAAAAAAGCTAGATATGAAGTTTTATGAAAATCGAACCAGCCGTTTAGTCTGAGGAGGTCTGGATGCCTAACCGACCAAAATGATGGGCCCAATATAATCGTTTTAAGGTTTCTCTTTGATCGGAAATTCGCAATACTCGTATAGTGAAATCTCCACTTCGACTTACAGTAGACGCTCGATATAGTGAAGTGTCAGATTGTTAACTATTTCGAGACGGAAGCTAAAAAGGTTTCCCAAAGTAGAATTTGATTCAAAATGAATTTTTTGTCCAGTGCAAAGTTTTAATAAGGTAAAATAAACATTTCAAATCATTAAAAACAACAAAATAAACATAGGTATATATCGACATAAGTACTCCAAACAAGAATTCAATTTTAGAACAATAATCATTTTTGTTTGTGTCTTTAAAAACAAACCTATATACATACTTTTGTTACTGAATGTACAATCCACATGCATGAGTGAACGGTAAAATATCTTAAAAGTTAGTCGACACAACTGTTCACGAATTGCAGCTGGAATATTATTGTTAAGTTCTGAAAAAAATGTGTGTTCACTATATTGGATAGTTCACTCTACCGAGATTCACTATATCGAGCGTCTACTGTATTTTGAACTTTCGAGAATGAAAAACTTGTCGAATTGTGATACGTGATCTGTCATGTTAAAAGTTTAAACCTCTACTTTTTCGAAAAAGTCGGTTTCGTCATGCCGTCCGTGCGTCGGTTTGTGCGTCGGCGTCGCCGTCTCGGTGCGTCACTGTAATGTGAGCTAGAATCTAAAGTAGTTGTCCGATTTCCATGAAATTTGGTACAAAGCATTTTTATGTGATTCCCTAGGGGAGAAATTCGAATTTTTGTTTTAGCTCACCAAGATGGGTTAGCCTCAAAAACGGCTCTGACGATTTTGATTAAACTTCGTACCTTTAATGACCAAAGTAATTGTAAGAAAACTGCCTTTCAGGCTTCGCGAAAAATTCACTTAAGGGAAATAGGCATTATATTTTTTTTTTTTTGAGAAAATGTGGTCTTATTTTTGTGTTAACAAATATTTTTTAAACACAAACAAATCAAACAAAATAATCCATTTTGCTTGTACTTGATTTGTTAGGACAGTAAAATATTTATTAAATTGACCAATACCTAACGTTTGTTGTGCCAATAAACTATTTGGCACGTTGTAGTTTTTTTTTCACTATAAAGCTGATTCCTATTATCCTGAAATTTATGCATTTATATTTTTTTTTTTTAACTTTAATTTAAAAAAAATACCTGGTTAATTTTAAATACAAAATTTATTTATAAAAGTAAAAGAAGTCAAAACGCTTTTCCCAATAAATGGTTCATTAGCGCAATGTATGAGTTTATTACGATAGTACAATTAATTGTCAAAATCAGGAAAAATGTTTATTGACATTTAATAACTTATTTATTGCACTAATAAACGCATTTATCGAAGTAAAAAAGTAGTTTTATGAAGAAATTGTATGCACCAATATATGAGTTTATAAAAAAAACGTTTATCAATACAAGCGACCGGTTATTAATTTTTGAACTTAAAATTTCAGTAAACAGAGTTTAACTTAAATTTAACGTTACATACCAAATACCAACACCTAATTCAGGTAGATATGGAAACAAATATTTATGACGTTTTCCAACCGATTTTCCATTGGAATTCATTGGAAAAATCATACTTTGCATCTCGTTTAATCGGGAGAAGTATACTTAAAACTAAAAAAAAAAAAAACATTTATTAAAAAACAACGGCAACACTTACAACATCTAAACGGGGAGAAATAACGATTTTTGTCTTGTTTCGTCTCAACCCAAATGCCATGTTTTATAATATCATAATTTTTCAATACTTGTTCAATCTTGGTTAATCCGTTAGTTTAAATTGCAAGTTAAAATGAAATAAACTTCCAATAACCTCCCTGTAATGAAAGCCTTGACTGAAGATTCCGCATAAAATCTAAATTTATACTTGTTCCAGAAAAGGGTTTCGTCAGACCGTCCGTTCGTCTTTGATTTGCTTTAAATTCTGGACAGAACTTTTTTATGTGATTCCCTGGAAGAGAAATTGGAATTTTTGTTTAACTTATCTAAAACGGGTAGCTGACATACTTACAACGATTTTGATTAAATTTCGTACCTGGAATGACAGAAATGGTTGTGAGAGAACTGTGTTTTAGGTTGCCTTATTTGTCTGATTTTAAATGAGCCGTAAAATACTTCTTTTAAGAAAGATTTCCAGTCCTAAAAGAAAGTTTAAAGAAGAGTTTAAATAATTCACTCTCAATTGTCGTGGCATTTTGTTTTCTGTTTCTTGTTGTTGTTTTTTTGTGATCGGAATTGGAATTTTGAATTCTAGATGGACAAAAAATTAAGCTTTTCCTAATGGTTGTGATGCAGTGTTGTAGCAGTGAACAGTGTTCCAAAAAAAACTTTTTTTCTTTTATTTACGGGTCGAAAAAAAAGTTGAGTGCAGTTGGACCCCCCCCCCTTGATTCCTGGATCCGCCACTGATATAAATGCTCTAGCTTTTTGGTCGAATCTTATGCAAAACACCCTGTACATCAAATAGATTGGTATGGTATATTTTCACCTCAACCGGACTTCCTTATATATATTCCCAACTCAATTTGGATGCCTTACTTATAGAATTACGCACCCCTCTCTTTGATATCAATTCACTAATTCACGCTTTGTCTAAATATTTCAACAGAAAACTCATTTCTCTCTCTCCTGCAAAGTCTATCTATTATCATCAACTATATTGACAGTTGTTGTTGCTGTAGGTTATCCATATCCATTCTATCCGTTTTGATAAAATCCCCAATTTCATTATTTGTGAAATCCCGGACCCAATCTCGACACTTCACGCACCCAAATGCATTGACATTCCTGGATGCTTCAACAACAAGAATCCACAACAAACATCGACTTAACAACAAAAGACGCAGTTCTGCTGCTCGCTCTATTGTTTCATCTGAATAATACATGATGCACCCCCTCCTCTCGCAATCGGAACCGTCTTCAGTCGTCGTCCGTCGTAGGTGTCGGCACGTTCGATTTCATCCCCCTGGAGCCCTATGCTATGTAGGTATATAGGGCCGATAGGAGGCGCACTCCAATGACAAAACCAGTGTCATCGTCAACCGATGCAATCAGTCAAAGTCACCGCATATCTTCGACCTGGGATCTCGTCTCTCGCACAATCTGAAGACCAAGCGAAGAACAATGTAATGGCATAGTGTCTTCGAAATTGAAAATGATTCTTGGAGGTTTTGTCGATAGATTTCTACTTCACTATCCTGAGTGTATACCTATAGCGAAGACCGACGACGTCGTGCGGTTGTGTTAGCAATCGAGGATATAGTTTTCTGTTTGAGCATGGAGGTTTTCCAATACAGCTTTCCCTCAAATATAGATATAGAGGAAAGTTCGGGCCAAAAGTTGTGAAACCCCTTTCAACACAAAAACCACGGCCACCGCACGAAATCCATACAATCTTATTACTCCTGTACAAAGACCAGATACACTACAACCGCTGTGGTATAAGAGTACAGGAGTATCTAGGATGTGGAATCGAATCAGACACTCCCTCGAGAAATGCATTATTCAAAACTTTTCTTATTATTTTCTTGCCCTGGCAAGACCAGTATCTAATATTTACTCCCGTCCTGCCAACAGAATCAGAGCCATCGTCGTCGTAGGTCGGCATTGCTGTCACCGCATCTCCACCCACCGCCACCGCCACCGCCGCCGCCGACGTCATCGTCTTTTAGAGTAGTCGTCTCGTCAACTTTTTTGCTGGTGGTCTATATAGGATAGCTGATGATGGTACCACAGTCGCGGCATCGCAAGAACACAAGCTATCTATACATAACGATGGATTCTTTTGCATGTTGCATTTATTTTCGAATGCCAAAGTTTAAGTAGGATTTTTTCTCTAACCCCTGGTTACCTTTTCAAACAAGGTAAAAGAATCAAATCGGTTATTATGATGTTCTTGGTTATTAGACGACAGGCAGTATAAAAGTATTTTCTCCTCATAGCTGAACTTTACAGAAAGAACTAAGTTTCAAAGAGCTGCAGAGAGAGGTGAGGTATCTAAATAAAATGAGCGAGGAATAATATCTATGTTTAAACAGGTTTGTTTTTGAAAACTTTCAAAAACTTCGCAAAATGAAGTGGTGCATAATCTAGCCCTTCTATGCTTGGTGGGAGCCACGAATAACCTCTGGCGCCTTAAATATAGTGAAAGAATTTTGCATGCGCATTTCTTAATCTGAAACAAAAATAAAGGTTTTCCAGAAAAAACTTTTTGACTTGAAACGTCTACTTTAGTATTTTAAGTTTTCTAAAATTTGAGCTAATTATCAAGAATTTTTGCTGAAGCTCTTTGGGTAAGATACGATTGGTGTTGGTTTTTCAAAAGATACATTTTGACAGAAAGTCTAAAAGGGCAACTTTGCAAAACCAAAATTTATGTCTGTATTTGATTTTATTGAAAAAAAATTATTATAGGGTGACCTATCTGAACAATAAGCAAAGAAATTTAAGCAAAATAACAACGGTGTGAGATAAAACATTGATTCTGGCTTTATTTTGCAGCTACATTCATTTCATTTTGTAAGGAATAGCACATCAATCGAAGGGCCGCTTTGCTGGTAGTGCCTTAAGCGGTAGGTTCAATTTTTGATGACTCGGTCCAATATGTTGGGTGGCGTAGGCATATGCCAGAAAACCGCACTAAAGAGTCAATCTTTTTGGATACATTGATGCTGAATTGAATATTTGTAAATTATGTTTGTTCTTATAACGGCAATTTAGCTTGTTGGCATTGACGCTGAGCCAAAAATTGACTTCCTCCAAGAAGATGATATTTTGGCCAAAATCTGGATCTCCGGCCAACTTTTGCAGCGTCCATGGTCGTATTTTAATTTTTGCGTCAGTACAATCTTACACAATCTAATAGGTCTAAATCCAACCGCGAAATAAACCGGGTTGACTCTCTCGCGATGCCTATAATTAAGCTGATCAGCGCCGAGTTGACATTTCTGGGTCTTCTTCGATACTGACTGCTACGGTGCCGACTGTGACTATGTTTTCTTCACTACGCACGAATCTCTGTCTCTGTCTGGTCAATTGCTTAAAATACAAAAGACTGTACTTACACGCTCAAACTTTTTCAGGGTTAGACGAATTGCCTGCGTACTGAAGATATGATGACGACCAACCTCACGACGAAATTCGATAATAATTTTTTTAATAATTTCGACACGTTCGGCAACCGTGAAATGGCAAACCTTACTGAATATTTTGACAGCTGGATGTCATTGGTAACATTGACAGCTGCTGAAACATAACAATTGGAAAATCTATTATAGTTATCATGGTGGTGGTAAGTAACATGAAAACGATGATTAATTTCCAGCTTAAGAAATATCTGAAGAACGAAAGTTTCTTAATGGTCGGCAGCATGGCTTTTGTAGCAAAAGGGCCGCTGGTGATCTTATGGTATATCTCACCGAACAGTGGTACAAATCATTATATTGCTTTGGTGAAAGTAAGATTACTGTACATGATATTTAAAAATCGATAGATAGACCTATGGCATCAAGCTCTCATATCGAAAATGCATGCCTTTGGTATTATTCAACCTCTTCTTCGTTGGGTTAGAAATTACCTTTCGAAAAGCTCATTACAAATCGTAATGGATGATTTTAAGTGTCATATTTATAAAATGAATGCTGGTTGGTGTGCCCCAGGGCTCCGTTTTGTCTCCGACTCTTTTCCTTACATTCATAAATGATCTTTTGCTGAAACTTCTAATCTATAAAATTGTTTAACTGAAGACAGTACTGATATGGCTGTAATCTACAAAGCCTTTATCCGTCCAAAGCTTGAGTACAACTTTCACATCTGGGCAGGTACTCCTATAACTCATTTGAATCTCTGGGATAGAATATCCAGCTGAATTTCTCCCCTAAAACACTTCAACCGTAATACTCGCTCTCTTACGAAATCTCACCAGCTTACTCTTGAGCCCCACTTCAGACGTACAGTCAAGTATGGAGATTCTTTCTTTAGCCAGACTTTACGCATGTTTAATTCTTTGCTTGACTCTATTTTCACCTCCCATTTTGATATTCCAAACTTTAAAACCAATGTACATCGGTATCTCCTATAAAATCCTTCCTTATTTTCCTAACGCCCGCACTGGTTTAAAACATTTTAAGGGTAGTCAAAATCCCCTTAGTGCGCGCTAATTATATAAAAAAAAAAATAACTGCACATAATTTCCGAGGAGCTGCCGATAGTTTACATTGTGTTTAAAAAATTTAATATAATTATTCGAATTTTCAGATTTCTTGTAGAAATAAGCTATGACATCACGAAATAATTGTAATTTCAAAAAAATCATTTTGCCATCAGAAAGTAAAAGTACTAAATTTTTCCTACAAAATTAATATTTTTGACCATAAGCATCTCATCATGCCACTTCGAGAAATTATATGGTAAGTATTAAAATTTAAAAAAATCGACCCATTCGTTTAAGCTGTAGCCTAAGAGACCCACTTTTTTTTCATCTTTCCTTTCATCATAACGTCAAGTTTGATCACGATTTCAAGTACAAAAAAGTCCGTTTCATCATACTCCCAGTCGTCGGTCTATGCGTCCGTGACCGTCCACTGAATGGATAGACTGATTTGCTTCCAAATTTGGTACGGATCATTTAAACGAAATGTTGATTAAACTGACACGGTTACATGCTTACACCAACAAGATGATCTGGTTATTTGAGTTGATATTCATAGATATCTGGTTATACTATAGAATGATCACTGGTTACATGTACCTACTTTAATTTCAAGCGTGTAGATAAAATGTTGAATATTTACAAGATTACACCATTGTTAGATTGAACAGACCCAGCACTAAGTTAACTCAAGACCAGACCAGGTCATTAAGTTAACATTTGTAGAAATAACCATGAAACCTTAAGGCACACATGATATGTACCTACTAAAATTTAATTTTAGAAAAGATCATGTACAAATTAACACTTAGTCATGTCAAAATCTTGTCAATTAGTGTATTTTCTTTAATTTTATGTTGAAACAATATGGCATCTTGTTAAATCAATTATGTTTAATGTTACTAACGATATTTCCATGTTAATTTTATGTGATAAAATTAAAGATATAATTTTTTTTAAGTTTTATGCAAATTTAAATGGAAAAGTGCACCTTGTTAATTTGACAAGAGACTTATTAAATTAATGCATCCTATTTATTTCTCAATGTTCGAGAATATATTATGATTAGAAATTATAAAACAGTGCACATGATGTGGGGTAAAAGACTACCTAACCACTTTTAAAGCCCCCTTTCCGGGAAAAATCGATTGAAATATTTAAAATTTAATGTAAAATGTCGACAGGTACTGTAAAATTGGAAGGGAAAACCCATCAGTTAGTACAACAGGAGAGACGAGAAAAGAGATGTTTTTTTTAATCACGCGCTTACCTCTTGCTGTCAAGGAATTCTTGATAAAAACTTAACTAAATATTTCATATTTAGTTTAATAATGTATAGGAAGGAAATTATAAGGAGAGAAATAGATTCTACCATTATAATGTTTCCAACGAAATGCATAATAAGCTTCACTTTCGTCGTCAATTTGCACTTCAAGGATCTCAGAGATGAAGTTAGTTACAATTTCTATCATGTTTTTTTTTTTTTTTAACTTACATCTGCTCATTTTACTTAAATCTAAATTAATCCAATTAGGTACCTAAAGCACATTAAAATTATTAACATTTATAATTTTAATTGCTCTCTCATGAAGATGGAGATCTAAAATTTGTACATGCTTCTAAAAACTAAAATAAGGTTAGGTTTGTATATGTTCGTCTGCACTCTCGATAATTAGACTTATGTAAATCCTTATACCTACCTACCTTTTTTGGTATTTATAAAACCAAAAATAAGTCCAACAAGTAAACTTCTCTGTGCCCTAAGGTATATCTAACATCACCATTATCAGGACATGGAAACGGTAGGTTGGTGCGGTTGTTCTTGTTGGGTTCATTCAAACTTCATCTGTTAAATTTTTGATCAAAATGCAAAATATTTTATAAATTCAAAACAAAAACATCAGCAAAAAACCGTATATATACATAATAATTGCATAAACAAAATAATAAAACACGAGTCCAGCTACACATCCGAAGAACTGCAAACACAATGATGACCTGGCTCCTTCGTTTTCTTCATTTTTTTTTTTGTTACGTTAGGTATTTTTTTATAAATGTGGTAACAGTAGCCCACCCTGGTAATGGAGCTTAGGGCGAGTGTTTTATATCTGAAAAACATAATTCTACGAACACAATAGGTTTCCATGCAACCCTTGGTTCGGCTCTGGAACTTAGCCGTGCCGGTCTCGAATATCCTTACTGTAAGCTGGCTGCTGCTTTTTATTACATTCTTCTCGTTTTTGCATGATTATATTTGAGTTAGGACGGGAGTAAAAAGTTCCTTTCGACAAACAACAGTAAACCTGAAAAAAACAAAAAATAAAAAAGGACGATGGCAAGCAAAAAATCTGAGTTAAGCTTCCAAAATGGATTATTAGCATCTCAGGATGACCCGTTGTTTTGTATATTACTCCCTATCATCCATCTCGGGGACACATTGATGACAGCGCTTGAATATTCAGCGTAAGAGCTTCTCCTCCTCATATTCACGCTTAATCCTTATAGTATACCTATACCTACTTGTACTGTAGGTACCTCCACCTCCTATATAGAATTTGCCTTAGGTGATGGGTGGGGTGGTGGGTGTTGCAATTTCCATTTATAATATGCAAGTGCCAGGACACTCTTTGGTTTTGGAGTCTTCATACTGTTTTCACTCTGTCATCCATGGTGGTGTCATTCTCGAATTCTCAACACTGTTGTTGGTGACACTAAACCAACACATGCATGAGAGTCTGTGATGCAGTAGCAGCAGCAGCAGCACAAGATGACACAACAAACTTCCGTTATATCATATTTTATTCACATTTATTTTTATATGTTTATATGGCTGTCATCCCTTAAATAACTCCCCTGGATTTTTGTAAAGGACGGCGTCACTTTTCTAAAAAAAAAACTAAATAATAAAAACAAAAATAAATAAACGCGAAATAGACAAATTTGCGACGCAGATTTCTGGTTTGTATGCCAAAAATTGCATAATGCGCTGCATGCGAACACCAAAAAGGACTCCCTTGCAACGAATATTATATCAAACAACGATTTTAAGGACCAGCAGAGTACTCACTCACCACACTCTAAGAAATATTTAGTTTTGGTTTATGCATGTTGTTTTTTTGTTTTTTTTTTGATGATTTACTCTGACACTTAATTTATAAGTAAAAAAAAACACCAAAATTTGTGCTTATAAATAATGCAGTACCTATGCAATGGGAGATTTTATGTTACTTTGTACATATATGCTTATAAGGATCTGTTGCATAAACGACTTTGGTGAGATATACTGAGCTGTGAGTACTAATTTGCATCGAATTATTTGTACCTTATTTGTATTCCAAAATCACAATTTAGTTGATGGAGTTACATAACTAAATTATTACTTAAGAAAATATACTCCGAATAATTGTCCGAGATATACCGTAAGAAACAAAAAACATTTCCCGCTTTTAATTCACACAAAACGGTATCTAAGGTGCTAGAAGAAGCTATAGGCCATGTAGATAGGGTCGAGTGATAAATAGGTACAAGAAACAAATTGTATGCGAAGAGGGGGTCTATTTCTTCCGTTAATACTATAGAAGGGCAAATTTTTGTTAACAAAAAAATTACTTCAAAAACATAAAACAACGGCAACACCTACAATTTGCTAAACCTTTTGTAAGCCAAATATCAATTCGTAACAAAGTGTAAAAGAATGAAATACCCACTTGGCATATTCCACCCTCGTATCTATTTATTTCGGTTCTTATTGATTCGGAGTAGATGTAAAAATTTGATAAAAAAGGCAAGTTCACACGACTTTTTTAATTTTCACACCTCAAATAAGTTTTTCTTGCGAAAATTGAAAAGAATCCACTACGTTTTTCGTAAATTTTAAAACAATACTTTATATGCAAAAACACTATAGTAATGTGTTCGACAGCACTGGCACTATGGAAATCGAGTATGTGTGTGAAATACACTCTCTTAGGCTGTAGAATTACGATAAGATAAAAGCCTAGCATTCCATAGATACACCAGAATGAAATATGGAATAAAATGATTTTTTTTTAATTTATCATTTAATTATAGTATTTAGAGCAATTTGTTGGTATTCAGTAAAAGACTTGCATACCTTAGTTTTTAATTTAAACTTTTACTAAAAACTTTATCTTTCCAAATACAAAGAAAGTACAGATTCATAAAGTAATTCATCGTTAAACAAAGGTACGTTCAATTGAGATGAAATGGTTAATATAAATATAAGGCCCTGAATGGGTCCAAAGCGTAGACCGATGACGATACGGTTTACAAGCAATAATAACAAAAGTCTGAAATATCCATATTTAACGTCTGCGAAGTTAGAATAACAACTTTCACCTAGACCAGAATTTGCATTTTTGATGTGTTCCGGCCAGCGTGCCGGTAGAGTGAAATAAAAGCGTGGACTTTCCTTTGTGCGACGTTACGAGTTCACTATTTACGATGTAGCACGTTACGTTACGAAAATCTGCATCGTAGGATATTGGGTACGTTTAGGGACAAAAATATGAAGATCCCCTTCAAGCAAACTACACCGTTTTGGATCGGTGCTCGTAGTCAAAAACGCATATGCATCCTCAAAACTGCACTTGGACAAACGTTGATGTTTACACATATTAACCGTGAGTCTTGGCACTCACACAATTTTGTTTGCTTTGACTTTCTTGGATTTCTATTCTGGATTTTGCAGCACCCAAAATTGGATTTTTGATCGCATGTACTGCTAATTGAGAAGTTTAAAAATCGGACCAAGCATGATCTTGAACTGCAAATTTGGAGCCTTTTTTCAAGTTAATTTTTTGCTTGGTTGCTCAGAAAAGACCCGCCATTCTAAGTTGATAGTGAAGTTACTAAAGCTATGATAAGACGTTTAATGTAAAAGGTCAACGCATTGACTCTCTGACGTCACCACAAAAGTCATCAACATACTGCCAATGGACCGTCAACGTTGACCATGTCAACGCATAACACATTGACGATCACACGAATGACGCTAGTCCGTCAATGTCACACGGAAGTCAACGCAGACTAAGTTGACGTGGCAGAAAAGTATGCCCTGTCAACGTTGGGATTATGGTCAACGCTTTGCGTCTATGTGTCCTAACATTTGCTCAAGCTGATTTTACATGTTCAAAAAAAAAAAGTGAATGCTTTGAAGGTAAAAACAATGTCAACGTAGGTGTCAACGTAGGTGTCAACGCAGCCGTCAACGCATGGACAGTATTCTGCGTTGACGATCACACGACAAGACTACTTTAGGATGGAATTTGATGCCATTTTGACGTCAGAGAGTAAACGCGTTGACCGTCTTATCGTACCACGTCTAATCGTTCTAATTTTCTGCCGAATCTGAACGTCTGAGGTGAGAGGTTCTTATTCATAGCAAAAGATACTCTTAGGAGGTTTGTCACTAACTCGGAAAAGGCAGTAGCGGTTTTTTTTTGTACTTAGGTGGACAACGCTGGAAATAGAAACAAGACCTCCAGCTGCCAGAAAGCTTCAACAAAAAACTTGTTTTATTTTTGGGAAAATTTCAATTTCACTTTAAGTTTATGGCAATTTATGAAAAAATAAAAAATTACTTCATATTTCTTTTTACAATTTAATATTTTTTATTACCTATCTTTGAGCTGTACGAAAATTTATTCTACAGCGATCTCAAATGTCATCCATTAAATTGTTATAAATTTAACTTGGTGTGTGTGTGTAAGCCTTATATACTTAGTAGTCTCAACTTTAAAGAAAACGTGTGTTACCATCAGCATCCGACATTTAATAAAAGTCGTCGAATATCTAACGAGAAAAAACTTTGCATTCAAAAACCAAAAAAAAAAAAACAATAAAGAAACTGTGTGACATTCGCTATTATGGAGTCACAGTGCCATGCACATGACATATAGCTCTAACCGTCACTCCAACACCCATAGCTTTGAAGAGTCAGTCTAATAGATAAAAGGGGATAATGGGATAACTTTAGCAAACAAAAATCATGTCAAAATAAATAAATAAATTTCGTAAAAAAAGGTATAATTTTCGATTTTCTTCCAAGGACAATATTAGAAAAGTTGTTGACAACGTTTTTATCGTTGATTGTCGCGATTCACTCGCCAATTTAACTGTCAATTTGATAACGAGTCGTTGGTTTCGCTCCGTATTGGGAGAGACTTAAACCTTCTCACATTACAGTTGTGTTTTCTTCAAAACGAAGCTTAAGCTAAGCAATTAGCATGTTTAAAATAACCACAGTAAATCTCCTACGGGGTAAGCTAGACCCAGAGAAATTAGTGCTTAGCTCTTACCACGGAAAAAACTGTGTTTCCGTCGCGAATTATGCTTCTTTATTATCGATTATTTGTATACAGAAAAACAAATTGTGTATGTGATGGCGTCGCTAATCCTCGATCTTGTTGTTTTTTCTACGAATTTCCTTCGGAATATTGGAATTGTAATAAACACTCCTGATAGAAATTTTAAGGTTATGGTCAAACTGATTACATATATTTCGATGGTAGTGTGAAAGCAAACTCTGGAAAGCACATTTCATCGCACAAATTCGGCAGTCATGTGTTAATTTACTAAGTGAGGTGGTGTGGAAATGCTTTAAAGATCAATTTAAGTTCAAAATATGAGTAGAAAAATTTGGTTACACTAATTTTGTTCCCTATTGCACGTATCTATTGAACTACATATTGAGTAGGTTATTATTTAGTTACTGATTAATCAACCTATTGATCAACCTTACGCCAATATTACTCACTCACTTAGTCCAGATTAAAAATAAGTCCAGATTTAAATTAATTTAAATCCAAAAATTAATCCAATTTCATATTATTCACTCGTTAAATCCACATTTAAATATACTTTTTTAAATACAATCAAGTTTAAGTACTAACAACCACATTACTAAGGACAGAGAAAATATGAACATAGAATTAATAAATCCGAATTAAATTTAATCTGCATTTAAAGTCCATTTAAATCGAAAGTGAATAATATGGCCGTAAGTAAGTTACCTATAGGAAGGTTAAGGTATCCAACTTGTGTTTGGTATTAGCTAAGCCTTTTTAAATAAAAAGAAAGAGCTATTAAGAGGTATTTTCTATAAGGGAGTGACTCTAGACATGCCAATAATTATAACAGTTTTGGTTTATAAAAGTACTGTTTATGCGGCCCCGCAGGAGTAGGGCCCTCTGCCGGTGGGCATACTTCATGTACCCAGAGTTTTTTTTTCAAGTCGCATACCCATTTTTAATAACGAAAAAAACTGTTATAACTGTTATAAATCGTCCCTTCTAAAAACCATCAAGATGTATTTCAAGCATACCACTCCAATTTAAATAAGAAAGTTTAAAAAAAAAGTCTTAACCGCACTTGTTCCCGTCTCTCCTATTTCTTGGTTTACACACTTCTACTTCCACTTCCACTTCCATGCGAGAACAACGGCAAAGAGACCTATTGGGAATTAGTATGCAGATTGTTATCTCACACCTAAACACAAAAATGTTATGCTGCGGTTCAGCACAAGAGGAAAGAGACCTTGCCAAGGAGACAAATAACACACAACACATATGCATAATGTATATGTAAGTTATAAAGGGGCTACAATGGCTTGGCTATAGCACCATCAGAGCCAAACTCCACCGACACCACCACCATGTAAGGCAAATTAAATTGCAGCCTTCTCGAATGAAAGTAAAACTTTTCCACATCAAACTGACTCGCTTGGGATGGTTAAATTGAAGTTGATTCCTCCCCCTCCTTGTCCTCGTTGTTGTTGTTGTCGTTCGTCTAGATCTCCTGCGAAAAATGTGTTTAATTAAATTATGCAAAATGCAATGCACGAAGCACGATTTTGCACATATAGAATGTGTAGGGTGTTCGTCCACATCTATGTTGCCGCACTCTACATTGGTCGGATGTAAACGAGCATAATATCGCATGCCAAACAACAATATCGCATAACAAGATGTCTTTTTGTCTGTTGCGCGATGTGGACGCATAGACTACCAACCGACGACGCGATGTGGAAAGTGCTCGTAACTGTGATGGACTTTGGAGTTTCCTGGCGTAATGTTGTACTATGTATGAACGCCTGCAGATCAGTTTATTTTTATTTTCATTTTTTTTTTTAAATGTCGTCTTCTACTGTCAGGCAGGCTGTGTCAAGCCCGCCAACTTCTTTTCTGACTCTGACATCGCTATTGAAATCACTTCATTCAGGTTTCTGTAAGTTTCTGAGCCGGGGAATCCGCGTCTATGGAATTTCCCTTCGACTTTCGATTTTTGTTCCTTCTGCCTTGTCATCAAAAATTTGTTTTATTATTTCTGCAGGCAGCATGAAGATTTTCCACTTTGAATCCATCAGATATACGTCCAAAAGGGGAAGTGGTGTTAAGAGAGTTCAGCCGACCGACGACGCGACGATAGACGAATGTTTAACTCCTTTTAGCCTGACACTTGACACTTCCACGCGCCAAACAAGCCAAGTTCTAACTACATACAAGCTGTCTGTCTTTTGGTTTTGTTAAGCTATTATTAGCTACTTAGGTTAACTTTGTCCACAAAGAGGGGAGAATTTTTTTTTTTTCTTTTTTTGTTTAATAGTTTTTCCATTCATTCATATAATATGGTAATTATCAAGTTAAAAACGGTCTCGCGAGGGTCGATGGACGGAATAAACTGTGTTTGTTGGTTTTTGATTTAACATGGGAAAGTGTTTCCTTTCCGTTCGATTTCCGGTGTAATGGGAAATTTACACGACATAAATATTCATTAAATGGAATTCCATTTCGATTGCATGCCATGCCACCAGAAGTACAGATATTTATGTATTTAGGAATTGTGTTGTGTTATAGTTTTGTGAATTGTGTGTTCAATTGCTATTATAACGGGGAATGGGCGAAATATGTTAATGACTTTGAATTTACCCTCTCAGGGGTGTGTTTTGACAAGAGTGTAAAGGAATTGCACTGCAAACAGGTGCTTTTTCTTTGCAATTAAATGGATTTTGTTCCTCCTGAGCTTATTGTTATTCATCAGGGAGGGTTGTTTGGTATACGCCTGAAGGGTATTTAAGGAAAATGATACTCTTAAATTCAATTACGATAAAAATAAATAGGCTAGAAGAAAAGATTATCATCTATTATGTTGGATGTTGTCAACTTTTCACAAACCAGCAAATCGCAGGACATCAAATTATAGATAAAGGGTGTTTTTTTAGACGTGTGGTTTTCAATCTGGCAATACTTTTTTCGGAGTTGGTCTTTTTCACAGCTGTCACTTGATTTATGCTCAATTTGGTTTGCCATTTTATAATGAATAGACTGACGCCTGAACAATGTTTCCAAACTGTGTCCAACACGAGCTGTCCACCGATCTCGATTTCCACAAGAAAATTTGTTCAGCGATGAAGCTCATTTTGGTTGAATAGGTACGTTAATAAGCAAAATTGTCGTATTCGGAGTGATCATAATCCACAAGCCATTGTTAAGACGCCATTACATCCTCAAAAAGTGACTGTTTGGTGTGATCTATGAGCAGAGAGAATCATTGGTCCATATTTCTTCAAAAATGAAGCCGGCCATAAAGTAACAGTCAATGGGGGACGCTCTAGTGCCATGATTTATGACTTTTTTGTACCTGAATTGGAGAATGTTGATGTGGACGACCTTTGGTTCCAACAAGATGGCGCTACATACCATAAAACCAACGAAACAATCAATTTATTAAAGGATACTTTTGGTGAGCGCATTGCCTCGCGTCGTGGGTCTGTGGGGTGGCTTCCAAGATCGTGCAATTCAACACCGCTGGGCTATTTTTTGTATGGTTATGCGAAGTCACTTATCTACGCAGATAAGCCCGAGACGATTGACGCCTTGGAAGAGAATATTCGGCGCGTTATTGCTGACATACGGCCCCAAAAAGTAGTCGAAAATTGGGCTTCTCAGCTGGAATTTATTCGAGCCAGCCACGGTGGCCACTTGCCCGAAATCATTTTTAAAACATAATGGCAAACCCTTATCTTTATAATAAAGCTAAATTCTTGGCCATAACATTATATTATATGCGTTTTATTTCTTCTTGAAAACCACACGACTAAAAAAAACCCTTTACATACAAATCTCAATTTCTTGTCGTCAGAAAAAATCCCTTATCATTGGGTCGGTAGCCCTCTCTATATTGACAATAACGTGTCTTCCATTGTCATCTTGCAGTAAACGCACAGCGCAAGAACGTTATGAATCAACAAACCATATCAATCTCATAAAATTTCACTCACAAACTTGAGTACAACAGCAGCACTTAGTGTATTATTTCGACCAAAATTACTACATTTAAAATTTGCACTATTAAGCAACAAAAAAGGATCTAGTTTAGTTAGTAATTGTGCAATATTTCGCAACGTTGTTCAAGCTTTCATACACATTTTTGAACTTATCTTTCCAACAGCATCTTGGTGGGAACCATCAAGCTTTTTTTATTCCATATGGGCTTGTTTATTGCAACAACTGTTGTTCATTCCTAAAAATTTATAGAAATCCCGTTTAAAACGTCCCTTACTTAATTATGTATAGAATAGAAATTGACTTCTAAATGTAAACGAACAAAATTGACAAAGAGACCTTTTTGAATTATGCCTAACCTAACTCTAACCCAGGTTATTCTCAACAAAACCAATATTTCCCCCAATTAAATCATTATCTCTATATTCTATCTTCGATAACCTTTTTATATACCCAAGGGATATCATTTCAATTTCAAGGGAAAACATTGAATTCGTTAAGATATAGAATACTCTTCATAATAATATCATTAAAATTGTTGAAATTGATATAAATTCAATTAACCTTTCACGACCTTGACTTTTGCAATGCAAATTCGCGGATAGAATTTCGACCTTAAACATTTCCCAAAAATTAAAAGAAAAAAACAGTAGGTAAGTAAATGAAATCCCCTATTAGTGGAATGACTATATAATTTTGAAATAAATACTAAAAGAAAATTATAATAATTTCGTTATACTGCTTTTTTTTTATGGAAAGTCCTTCGAAAGCTTGAGGACTAATTCGTTTTATCCAGAAAATTAAAACCACACCGAAAATGTCAACCAGAAGAGGAATCACTCACGCTCGCACCCAAACCATGCAGTGATAATATTTCACATTCCCCCTCCTCTGCCGCTATTTTGTAAGAGTCAGAAATCAAAGCCCGTCTGACGCCTTTTATTCAGTTTTTTTATTTTTCTAGAAAACCTCAGGTGCTCCTGTCCTTCATAGTCTGAGTAACTAAAGCAATGGTTTTTCGGTCACCCACCGTACCACCCATACTCCATCAGCCAACCCTGTCAAGGGCCGTTTCTCGCCATCGCAGATGCAAATAATATACACACACACAGGAACAGGACCTCGCGACAAACTGCTGGTGCTCTTAAACTCCCTCAAAATGCTTGGTATGGGAGATATGGTGCATATGAGGGGGTGGGTGTAGGGGCTCCACTGAATCTAAGGCGAGTGACAATGAGCAATGTCGCCGTCGAGGTTAAGGGTCGGTCCTCTTCAAAATGTCCCTGCATCTAAATTGAATTTTTGATTACTTTCTGTTAGGTATGTGGCTGTTTGTGTGTGTGTTTATTTGTGTGTGGTTATTGCCCCCCAAGTGTACATATAAGTGAAAAGTGTAGACATCACCGGCACAGATCATTTCACTGAAAATGAAACATGAAAACTCGCTGCTATATTTTTCAACTCCCTCACTAGACCTCTTCTCCACCTCCTTCTCCCTCGATCTGTCCGATGCTATCAGCAAATAGCAACAAATTCGCCAGTCGTCGTCGACGACATGCAAACAAATTGAATTGTCCTCATTTTCAAATTAAGCCATGTTGACTGCCTTTTAAAGTTTTAAACTTGTGACACTAAATTTTGAGCAAAAAAAAAAACAATTTAAGGACGAAAAAAGGAGGAAGTTACTGACTGGATATATGGATGGTGTGTTATACGGAAGAAATAAATAAAAATTGTGACTTTATATAGGAGAGTGGGCTTGATATTCCCCCCCCCTCACCCCCTCACTTATATTCGGGGAAATGAGCATGCATACGTAGAAAATAAATTAATATATTTTGTAGCGATGTGGGTGGAGAGGTCCTTGTGTCTTGTGTGAGTGAACAGCGAAGCCAACAATGAACAATGAAATTGCGTTCAGCATCAGGAGCAACTTACAGTAGGGCAGAATAGACTTTGCAATGGAATTTTTTGTAGCTTCAGAAGTCTCCTTTGTATAAAACCCAACGTAATATTTTTAGAAATGAAACATAAAAACTCCCACTGACACGCCCACAATCATGCATTTCATATTGAATTTTAAATTGTGTTAAAATAAATAAAACCGGGATTAGTGTGATACCTTAATTGTTGAGTGTGAAGTCTATGAAGTCTTATTCGGGATGTACTTGTGCATAAGTGCATAAGGAATACGTAACTTTAATCTCGTACCGTTACGCTGCTCAAGTCAAAGTGACACCTATTACTTTGATGAATCTGACAGATGCAAAATTGCAAATGACAATTTCAATTAAAAAATGATCTCTTTTTGGAAAAAACATACCCCACACAGTGTCTGTTTTTGCTTTCAAAAAGTGAAAGTTTTGACATTTATGTGAACAAACAAGAGAGAGATAGATACATTTCTATCCGGCTACAATCTATATTACATATATTGAGCGTTATTACACGATTTCTTTTTTTCTGTTGTTTCGTCTTTCTCCTTTTTGACAGATAGGGTGAGAGGTAGAGAAACGTAGCTGCATCCCCCCTACATTCCTACAACTGTCACCCAATCTGTCAAAATGGCGAAAGACGAATCAACAGAAAAGAAGAAAACTTGTAATCAGCATCCTCATTTAAAACAAAATTCAGAGAAACACTACTAAATAGCATAATATATGTCCATCTCTCGTTTATTCACAAGCGTCAAAATGTTCACTTTGGTAAAACTGACATTTGATAAGCTACTTCAGACAGCAAAAACTAGCATAGTGTGAGGTTCGTTTCTATTAAATGAAATAGTTTTGTAAACACAATAATGTACACTTATGTAAAATTCAAAAAATGAGCAAATATAATTGTCTTAAGAAAACAAAAGTGCATTTTGTTTTGCTTTGCCATTTTCCATCTGTCATATTCACCAGAATTTAATAGCTGTCACTTTTGGCTTTGGCATTGGCAGGGCATGATAGAAAAGGCACTCAAATGTGTAATTGGATGTAAAAAAGTGAAATTTGCAAAAAAATTTAATATTGAAATTTGGACTCTTACCAGCGCCGCAAAATTGGTTTGGTTTTTGAAAAAAAAAAAAACAGAATTAAATTTGTCTTGACAAAATCTCGGTAAGTCGTTTTTGATTATTGTTTTTTTTTTTTAAATTACTACGATGGACTGATTGATTTTGAAATAAAATACGGAAAGATATCAACTTGTCTTTATCAAATCTCGGTACGAAATCAAAGCATTTGTCGCTGACTTGCGAGAATCCAAATTTTTTTCGGCAATTCTGACTTTTTGTATAACATTTTTGTAACGGTAAAAATTGCCGGTATTGATTGAATTATTTGTACAGCAAGCAGCGCTGCGCTAGTGAGACTCCAAATTTTATTAAAAAAATTATAACTTTTTTCAATCTATATTTTTTCTTACGGTAATTTAAAAAATTACTTTACGAAATTTTGACTAGATAAATTGATTGTCATTATTTTTTTTTTTTTCTTTAAAATCAAAACCAATGCAAGCGTCAGCTAGCTTAATGGCTTTTTGGAATTTTGGTGTCAAATATAATTTTCCACTTAATTTTTTTTTACGAAATTGTATAAAATTTGGTACACTTAATGATTTGTACACCTTAAAGTCAATGTTTTTGCTTTTTTTCTTACACAAATGGATGCTTCAAAATTTAAAATGGTACGAAATTTCAAATGAAATATGAATGCAGATATCTTTGTACCAAATTTAGAAAAGCAAGTCCAAATTGTTGTGCAATGTTCTAAGTAGAAGTAATTTGTGTGCTATTGCTTTGATATTTTTTGTTTTAATAAAAATGATTTCTGTGACAAATCTGATAGAACTTTGAAAATTTGGACTTTCAATCCTAATTTAATTTAGAACAAAAACTTGAACAAACTTGAAATAATCTAAAAATTATTATGAAAAAAATTGTTTCTATGTTTTTGATTGCTTCATTTAAATCTGACCTCCGATTAAAAATTATTCTGAATTCAGTGACCACAACATTTTTGAGCGGTATACTTAAAAATTGGTTGGCAACTTCCAACTATCAAAATTCAAATTTGAATAGAAAAATTCCAAAATCATTTTAAATAAAACCCAGTAAATCAGAGCAAAAGCAGAGAAATTAAGTCATATTCTTCGAAAACATATTACTCCACAACATTTTCGACTTGCTTCTCTAAAATTGGTACAAATACCTGCAATTGAATCATTTTTATATGAAATATGCACTCCAGAACATAATTACATATTTTATTATTATTACATTTTGTCAGACTTTAACCAAAACTGCCAATTGTAGCCAATTTTTGACTGCTTCACAATTTTTTTAGTTTTGGACAGAAAAGAGCACTCACGTAAAACATTCCGCCTACCTGACAATGTCTGCCCAAGAAGTTTCTTTGGCTAGAAATCGGCATATAGGAGTCCTGTCAAAAATGTCAGATTGAATCCAAATAACAATCCTTTTTGGAACTTGATCTTAATTTTGAAGCTCCCAATTTAAAAAGCCTTTAAGTGGCATTCCTTACATATTTGATTTTCCTTTTGTAAAGAGTGGGTGTGGGAAATGATCTTTGTCGCTAAAATTAAACAAAAGGTCCACAGTGTAAGCCGGTGGCGTTACGATTGCTATTGCCATTAGTGATGGTAGTTCATGACACCTCGGCGTTAAAAATTTGCGTAAAAATTACATTTTCTTTATTCGAGAAAAATGTCAAAAGAAAGAATATGGGTATACGCTAGCAGGGTGGCTCAAGTGTAAGGCAATTTTTAGTCCTTTTTTTAAAACAGTCAACTATATATGTATGAAGGTATGTAAAATGTATATATATATTTTTTTATTCGAGGGGAGTTGGGGTAATTTGTACCAATTTGCAATCATTTGCGCAGTTAATTTAACCTTTGGGACAAAAATAAAAAAAAAGAATATCAACGTAACTCATTTTCAATGAAAAAAAGTTTGGTTTTCATTATATTAACGGTAATTTGGTTTATTTCTTTTATGATGTTCGTTGCGTAGTGAAAGTAAAGAATTCTTGCTGTGTAAACATTTTTGCCGGCGTGACGGCTAGCGGCGGCGGTAGGATGAACACAAGACGTGGGCCTGACGTGTTGTACGTTGAGTGTAGCATGTTACTTGTAGCACATTACGTTACGATACGATTGCATTACATATATTATCTAAACCGAGAGTCACAGTATTCACAGTCTCACATTTTTTTCAATATCACGACTGATGTTGTGAATTTGAAAAGCTGTCAAACGCGGCCTATCTATGAGTTCGTAGTTAGAATTGATTTAAAGTTATTGTTTTTTTGATCAAGATAGGCTGTCAGCTGCAATGAATTGATTTTTTCAAATCGTCAGCATCGACTGCGATTCTATACTATAGCTATATAGGATGTTCTCTTGGTCGTATTTGTACAGGCTTCAGTTTAAGGCCTGGTAACCTTGAGAAGTTCGTTTTTGTCACAACCTTATTCCTGCTATGACATCCGTCTATATTTTCTCACTCCTTTTTTTCCCTCAGAGAAGGCAATGTTCCTCTTCTATACCCCTAGAGCTCGCCAGCATCATGCTCTATAATATGTTCCTCCTTTATGCAATCCTGCTTTGAATGCTTCATAGTTTCGACTGTGGTCTTTATGGCTACCAGCGGGGTAGTTTTCCTACTCAATGTTGGTCCGTCGGAATGTCTGCACATCCTTGTTGGTGGAGCAGTGCCTTGCGTAGATTGCAATGCGTTCAATCTGGTTTACCGTTGATATTGATCACTAGATCTCCATTTACCCTTGTGAATGTTGCGTTGTTGTCACTGCGTACTAGTTAAAGCTATCTCACAATATATTTCACCCAGCAGCAAAGTCGATCATGGGGACATGATTACACGCATATGAGCAAAACTTAGTCATTCCCTAAAGAGGTCTGGAGCTTCATTCATGCCACTGGATTAAGATATCTAGTGAATAACTCCAAAGTCTCCTCCCATACCTCTTAAAAAAAAATATCTCCAACAATAATTTACCTTGATACTCCATTAGAGCTTCAGCCTGAGGAGATATGGTTTGTTCGCTGTCTGTTGTTATGCATTTAATTCCGGCATCCTACATTATACGTCTTCCTGGGACTTAATTATGGGTTCAAGGAGTCCATTTCGTTACCATATCTCTTGGTGCTTGGCGTGGTCATTCTTATACCACTTATACTACTTTAACTTCGTTTACCTTTTACACCTGCTTGTGCGCTCATCATGCGGAGTTCTGAATCTTCATTTTCTTGTGTGTTCTCTTATTTCGAGAGGCGAAAGAAGTTTATTGCGTTACTCGTGGACACACCACCATCCTCCCCTCACCTTACCTTCCTTCGTACAATTTGTGTAGTGAAGTGAAATAAAAAAGAATCTTTATCCAGGTGATCCCTCAACAAGGGACAACGCGTCCTCCGCTTGTTCTTTTAGCTTGCGTGACTTAGATTGCACGAAATGGATAACAAACACACACACACACATACACATGTACGTCTTTAGCAGCAGAACCAGCAATAGCAAATTTAGAACTCACATTGCGGACGAGGTGAAGTGAAGTGAATTAATAAAAAGTGTGTAAATATTGGTTCTACGTTATGGCAGGTGCTAGATTACCTGTCTTTTTTCTAGACAGACCACGGAGCGCGGAACACATAGAACGACACGATGACGACGACCGACGAAGACGAGGAAGAAGATTCCACCTTTTTAAAACGATTTCCTTCATCCTCGTACTCGATCTAATGATGGCCAGCCAAGAGGATAGAAGAGTGTTTTTTTTTTTTGTATTTTTAACTGTTTTTAGGGTTGTTCGGGTGGAAAGTCGTGACCAGAATTTAATTTTCCATTTCCCATCAGGAACAAGGATTCTACTCCCAATGTAAGGTATACCTTAGGTGCACAGAGGGAACTCGCTTAGTCGTCACTGTCGTCATTTGGGCTGTGTGTAAAAGTAAAGCTCTCCTCCGTGCCTTTTCTGGCTGCATGTTTCGAGCTACCTGTGCTGCATATAGGTAGTCCTGATGGTGGTGTGCTCTCTATACCTGTCTATCCTTCTGGATGAATTTAGGTATAAGGTTTATGTTTCAAGTCGTTTGGGGGCATTCAGGTGTCGCGTGGTGGGAATAAATCTGGCCAAAGGTGCTGATTGCGTTGGCGGTATGCTGTGGGAGTTTGTACTGTACGTGTACATACATATAGGTATGTCCTGGATGGTGTGGAATGTTCTATGGGAAATTTATTAACTTACGGTCACACATTCTAACCGCACGACTTCACCTCAAATGTGTTATATTTGCCGAGCTGGTTTTTCCCCGTAATAGGAAGGAGAAACATCTTGTAACAAAAGAGGACCCATCATCCATGAGGGAGATTCGAAATATCGCCAAGAGAGCTCTGTGTATATACATATGTATAAAGAGAAGTGGTTGCAATTATACCTGAAAGCGAGGACCATTCATATTGTACACACCGCACCGGGCCAGAGTAATATACGAGGCGATTAATTGGTTACAATTTATGATTAAGCCCCAGCCACATCAACATTCACATCCAACCAGAGGCAAGTTGAGAATTAGGACCAAGATTGCTACGCCATTAGCGTACAACAATACGGAAAATTAGGAATAATTATTCCATTATTCGATGGTTGCCATAGAAAACGACGACCGATTCGATTAGATTTGGATGTATTGTTATTGTTGTTGTTATTGATTTATCCACAGCAACAAAATTGATCATTAAGCTGACATTCCGAGGCAGATACATAGACCTATTCCATGGGGGATGTAAATACAGTTTGCTTGTTAATATTAATTGTTAAGTGATTTGATATGTTTTTGAGTTTAAATTCCTTGGAGAGCTGATTCCATATGCGCATAATATAAACTCTGATGTATGGGTATACCGTTTTGAAGAGTCTTTTTACAATGCATAACTTAAAGTAATAGTTATTGATGGAAAAAGATGTCAGAATATGATTTTGAAGCAGTGCCACTAATTATTTGCAAATCGCGCGAATCTCGTCAAGCAGTTCTAGCTGAAACAAGCTCAAACTTCACTGCTGCCATATGTAAATCTTTCGCGTGTTGAGTATAAACACTTGCCTGGCTCTTCATAACCAAAGACTTACATGATGCACTGCACAAAAGAAAACAAAACCACAGTGTTGTGTGCGTCAGAAAGTTGACGGACGACGCGACGTCGACGGAAGTGAAGCTTTCTAGGTATATGGTATTCTGTGCAAATCTTAAAAATGATACAGTGTCTCTCGCTCTTGCTCTATCTCTCTCAATCTATCTCTCTCATTTCCATCGCGAACAGATGAAATGAAAACTGAATTGTTGTCAGTTTTTCATCGCAATTTTCATTTTATTTTGCAATTTGCGTTTTTTTTTGTTTGATTTTCTCAAAAACTGGTCTAAAGATTTTAACTAAACTTTGTTGCTGAAATGACCAAGATAATCGTTTGAAAACTGCTATTCAGGTTTTTTGCAAAAAATGACGTAACAAAAGAAGCCATTCCACGTTTTTTGAAAAAAAAAAAAATGGTCTTATTTTTGGGTTATTCGCCGTGTTTTTGGGTTATTCGCCTATATCTTTTCAGTTTTTGAACCGATTTTGTCATAACTTTGCAATCTGGTGCCTCTAAATAATTGAAACAATATTGCATTTAAAAATTTTCAAAGAAATATTTTTTTAAATACAAAAAATCAAACAAAAAAATCCATATTTATAGTACTTTTGACTTTTTACTTGGTCTATAGGTTCGAGGTTATAATCAAAACTAACACTACGATAATCGAGAAGCCCGAAAAAGTGGGTTTCATTATGTCGTCCGTCGGTCTGTGCGTCGGTGCGTCTACTGTAATTTGAACTAGAGCCTAAACGGATCGAAATTCGGTAGAGAGCATTTTTATATGATTCCCTAGAGGAAATATTTGCTTTAGCTCGGGTAGCTGCCATACAAATATTTTGGTGAGCTAAAACTATTGTGAGCTGCTCGGCCGACGCATTGCATTGCATCATCGTCGTGTTTGTTAATTATTTTTGAAATTTATTTTTTCTCTGCAATTATGACAAAAATTTCCAAAGGAAGAAAATACAGTATTTTATTATTCAGCATTATTGTGAGTTTCACCCGAACAAAATTCCACCCGGAAAATTTGACATTTCACTTTTCGCCTATTGCGAGCTTCCCCCAAAATTTCATGATGGAAAAATTCCCCCTATTGTGAACATTCATTTCAGGCGCAATGTAATGTCATTTTCCCTTATTTTTTGTAAGCGAACAAAATTCCATTCGGGCGAAACTCACAGTAGCTTTTAAAATTCCGGGCGCTCAAAAAATTTCAATGTGAAATATTTTTCGGGTGAAACTCACAATAAGGCTGATTATGAACAAATAAAAAAGAGTATAACCCAAATAGAAATTATGGAAATTGGCGCAAAATTTTGAACTAGTGATAGCATGACTCTAGTTGTTCTTAGTTATAAACAATTTTTAACAAGTTTTATACTTCCCCTGTTTGCTTAATAAATTCCAGCTGAACATGCCTAAAATAGTGACAGTTCGTGCAGAGAGTAAGCAAACATACCTTTTTCTCATTTGTTATTGTCAAAGTGACATAATGGAGTTATAGTATGACACCCAAAAGATGAGATAGCTATTTGGTGATTTCAACTTTAGGAAAATGTTAAAAAGATAGAACCTACACACGATGCTTACTCATTTTAAATTTGGAAAATCATACTTAAAATGCTTTAACACGATAATACTAACTCACTTAAAATTTTGCGCCATTTTATAGGTATACCTGCCATAATACATTAACAAATTGCTTTATTGTTTAGAGCAGATCTAAATAGTTTGATTCCATCCTGCGCTTGCTTTGAAAAGAGCTTTTAACGACGAATCTTATACGTCTTTTCATGAATATAAGAATAACGAACCAACGGTACTGTACAATGTACATTCTAACGTGTCGAAGAAATAAGCACGAAATATAACCATAGGATTTATGTTGGGGCCTTACCTGCATTAAAGCATAAATTATTGTTGTCGCAACATGAAGCCATAGGACTTATTAACAAAACAAAATTAAACAAGGCACCTTTTGTATGACATGCAAGACTCATATTATACCCCCTCCTCCTCGAGCACTTTTACAATTTCATCGAGTTGTAACAACTGATTTTCAATTACCCCGAAGTGTTGTTGGCAGTTGTAACATTTAGTCTAACTTAACAATATTTAACACTCCGAAGGCATTTTCAAGAAAGAAAAACAAATTCTAAAACAAAACCAAAAAAAAACCCAACGGCGGCGAATTGCATTCCGTCACGGTAACTTGCACAAAGCTTTAATAATGTTGAAAAATTTCAATCTAATCTCGAACAGGCTTCCTTCCGGCAGCTTTGTTTGGCTTTGGCTTTGCCTCATGCCTTTTGACTCAGCTCGCTCTGATCCATCAGATTTAATTGCTAAGGAACGAACGCCAGCTTTGATCCAGGACTCTTGATGTTTAAAAACGGTGCGGTATAGCGGTGGTTAAATTAATTTTTTGGCTTGTCTCACGCGGCAAAAAGTGTGTGTGCAAATACTCCGGGTGTCGGGTGAGTTATAATTTAAATGGAGAGTGAAAAAAATACAACCAGGATTTCATAAAGGATTCCCATTCCAATTCGGCGGGAGTAGAAGTATGTGTATGGGTTAATCAAATAGAGAATCTTTATTAGGGAAATGCACGCTCAACATGCTCTTGCACTTAATGCATGCTGCTGCTGCTGCTGCTGCTATCAGAAAGTGCAACTGAGTAGCAGAAGCAGGCGAACGCAAAGGCATCCTTCCTTAGTTTGATGGTTGCTCAGAGCAAATTTATTTAAGTGCTCCCACAAGGAATCGACTTTGACTTCGAACTCGGCTCGCAATGTGACTTACTCACGCTAACTTTGCCAGGGCATTCTTAAGCAAAGTGTTTCATTCACTTTTAGTTTTGTGTGTGTGTGTGTCTATATATTCCTTTCGGTACTCCAACTCGCAATGCTTGCAAATCCACCGGGACGGACGACGACGGTTATTATTAAAATTGTACGTGAAATGGTTTTGAAAATTGTTTCAATCTCAAACAGCACGGGATTGAGAGACGGCAGACGGGAGTTCTAGATTGCAATCGAATGTTCAACACAAAAACATAACTACTATTTGCAGGTGTTGGCTGGAACACCATACAAAGCTGTGTTATTAATTCATTTGTATAGTTCTGGAGTGTACTTCGTTTTGGATCGTATACAATAGATTTGTGGTTGCAAATAAATTATGAACTTATATTAGAAAATAAATTAAAAAACTGTTGCCTTATAGTGGCGAGAGAAATGTTGCTAAATATGTTTTCCTTTTATGTGGTATAGATACACTCTGAAAAGAAAAGTACTAGAGTCTGATTTTCCTAAAGAGATTCATAAATGTTTGTGCCACTTTAATTTAAAAGGTTGGTTTAAAAACCCCTTTAACTAACAATTTTAAAAATGAAGTTAGATTCACCAAATTTTAGATAAAGTGTGCCTTCGATATCGGAGGTTTAGAATAAAATAAATATTCAAACTTAACAAAAACTCAGCAAAATATACAAATGTTTTAAAAATAAGAATTTCAGTGAGTCTTTGGTGTCAAGGACTGCATCACCACACAGGGCTCTACCTGGAATTGTCGCCTCATACCTAAGCTGCAATATAATAATAATATAACGCATAGAAAACAAATACTTAATTGTAAATCCATAAGCACAATAGTCGTGTTTTTTGAAAGAGTGAATAGGCAGCTCAGCAGATTTGTACACACAAACAAAAACAAAATTAAGAGTGAATATAATTTTGGTCAGTAATCAGAGTGAACATAGAGTGGATATAAATTGTTGAAATGTTGAGGTTTAGGTGGCGCTTAATCCGGTTGGAGGAAAATATTCGTCCCCGAATGGTTGGTAGTCATAGATTTTTGGACTTACAACGGGATGTGTTCTTAAATGCATCCCGGGTAAAAAAAAGTCGGCTGTATACACTTTTTTCTCAGACATGCATTAAGGCATTTCATTTTGGAATAAAAATTGACCAGAAAGCTCTAAAATTACCCTTTTCAAAGAAATAAAATCTCAAAATTTTGGATTTTTTTAGAGGTTTTTTAATTCATCGTCATCGTAGCCATCCTTAAATGGAATTTGACATTTCATGGTTTGACAGATAGATAGATGTGAAAATAAATGTTCATCAATTGTTGAGTGTAGAAGTGGTAATAAGACCTGGTTTATTGTTATAAGGCACATAAAGTAATATGTTGTTACCTCTTCTGTTTCGTTATCCATCATATCAATTATTAAAGTTTGTTAATTTTGTGATTGTCACTGATTATTGTTTGTGAAAGATAAGGAATTTGTTTTGACATCGAATGTCATTAAATTTGTCGCCAACATTAAATTTGATTACCAACATTAAAATTACAAAAGAAAAGTAAATATAAAGTGACTATTAGGGTTTTATTCATAATTCATTACTGCGCTGCCTATAATTTTCACCAAAACACGGCTAATATCAACATTTGTAAGCGCACAACTTTAATCAAAGTTGGTTGCAAAAACTTAATTCGAAATAAGTTCTCTCACTAATATTTATATGAAGACGTTGGAAATCATCGAGTTCAAATTGCGTATTAGATTAAGTATGTTGGCATCTAAATGATGAGCCCACTATAATACCTGGGTGAAACACAATACAAATGGAGTAAAGGTTGTAAACCTGTATATCTATTTATTATAATAATTATCATAGATACTACATGATGGGTATAATCCATCCCTTCGGGGTTTTTTAGTTGTTTCCCCTAGAGGGCGTATCCTCAGGTGGCGGATAGAGGAATACTCAACACAGAAATACAAGGTTAGCGGGAAATAAAATACCACTCGGGCCCCAGTACCGGCGTCTGTCAGCGGTGAGTATGTGAGCTGCGTTCCGTCACCAGCGTTCGGACTTTACTGCGAAAGCAGTATAGATTTACTTCGCATTTTCATACATTATCAAATCTACTGCACCACTGCGCTTTGCTAACAATCTACTTCTATTTTCGATTTCGATTCAATTGAGAACAAATTTGGTTTGTTACTAACTACATTCAAGACTTTTTGCTCGAAAGTGGAAAAGTATAGAACAAAAACAACCCCTTTGATATGCCTGTGTGTGTGTAAAAGCGGTTTTGATCTGTCATCTCAGATGGATTTGACAGATGAAGCACATTTTTTTCGAAAACAGGCATCTCTAGAGTTTTTGTTTCTACATTTTTTCACTTTCTACCACCCTTCAATATGAAATTAAAATTCTACTTCGAAAATGCTGGTTTCACTGCGATTTTTGTTTCAATCTACTTCGAAATGCGATTTCTGAAGTCCGAACCCTGTACGTCACCATCCAGCGACCTCAAAACCAGTTAAATCAATAATATCCCGTTAGTGGCTCCCTTGGAACAAACAGTGAATACAGAAGAGATCCTTTCAGGAGACGTGCACGTCTGTGCAATGCACACCACCATCTCCAACAAAACCCCTGTAGGCTCGATCGTAATACTGGTACAGAAATATCTCTAGCAGATAACCCCCAGCAGCTCGGGATATATTCGAGGAGGGCAGGATTATATTGATCTCAACGATACAGTATAGATCAGTCTCCACTGAGGCAGCAGGCAAACACAGAAACCACGGACAGTGCTGCCCCACGGGGTAAGGACCTAAATGCATCAAGCCAAACCTGTAGCATCAGTTTAACCTACTGAAGAAGAAACGATTCCTCAAGCACTAGGAAAATCTCTATCAGAAATCAACCCAAAACGACATCTTCACGAAAATATGCAGAAGTGTACAGAAGTCGAGGTCATAAAAACGATGAAACCTGCATGTGTACCGCAAAAAAGTATCAGCCTCGATATTAAAAATGGCAACGCAGTACTCGAAGAGTCGTTTGACAAAATGAGGTGGCAAAAAAAAGCCAGAGAGGAATACAAAAAAGTCTTTCCAGTACTGCGACGACGGAGGAAGAGGAAAAAACCCAAGAAACCTGACATCTGCTGAAAGAACCTCTACCAAGAAACCACCATTGAGCCCGTTATCGAAAGGTCCCGACAAAAAAAAAATAGGAAAGCAAAACTGCTGACCTGTTGAAACACCTTCTGCAAACGTCACGCATCTAAGCTACTCTCTGGTTCTGAGGGAAAAACCAGAAAAGCAAAACGAGCGAGTTCAAGTAAATTCTAAAATGGTACCTGAGCCGAAAAAAGGAAAAAACCGGCGTACAGGAACCCCAACTAGATGCGATTCTCATAGTTGACTGGAACGACCAAAAACATTCTGAGGTAAACTAGCACATCACCCAGTTCCTCACCAGACCCAGATATTTCAACGCTTTCCTCCCTAAGCTCCACAAAAAGAACAGTCCAGTCTGCGAGTACTGAGACTCCATAAAAGACGATGCACATCACACGTTCTTCGTCTGCCGTAGATGGAAAACCAAACGTTGAGAACTCGAGAGTAGCAATTTGGTGACGCCAGAAAATTTACTTCAGAAGATGTTACACAGCAAACAAAACTGGCATGATAAAATCTGTACGCTTATAGAACATATTCTCAGAAGTGAAAAAAAAGAGAAGAAGAAAATGATCAGGAAACTGTTAAGCCCATAAGTTGATCCCGTAAAAGAAACATGACAACCCCCTTGGCGTAATAAAAAGAGCGATCCCTGGGGGTGGGGTCAAACAAACATACAAAAAAAACATGATGGGTATAAACAAAAATTATTATTTTCCAAAAACGAGTTTTTACAAAGATAACTTCTAAATAAACTTGGAAAGTAAAAACTTATCTTAATACAAAAATTTCAAACAATTTTCAAAAAAGTATTTAAAATATTTTCAGTATAAATAGTTAATTTTTTATTCTTCAACAAAATGTCCATTCAAAATGGCTGTCAATTCCAAACACTATACTCAAAATTTAGAACTGTACACTGCCCAGGCTACAACAACAACAAAATAAACTCCACAGCTGCCTGCTTCTTATAATGCTTAGATAGAAAAATGGGCATAAAACATTTTTACTAGTGGCACGTGATTTTCCAAGTGCTATTTTCCCTCGCCATGTTGAATATAGCTTGTTGTTCTCTATGAATCCAACAAACAGCGAAAAAATTCAAAAAAACCAATGAAATATCCAAATAGAAGAAGGTAACCGTTTCTATGCTATATATTCCTGCATCTTGGTTTGATATTAGGAAGGGTATACATAAAGGGTATTTATTTTTTAGACGTGTGGTTTTCAAGAAGAAATAAAACGCATATAATTTAATGTTATGGCCAAGAATTTAGCTTCATTATAAAGATATGTTTTAAAAATAAGTTCCAGCCGAGAGGCCCAATTTTCGACAGCTCCAATTGTTGCGCGCGATGGCGGATGGACTCATTCGGGTCTTCTTCGATACTCTGCTCCACTCCACAGCAGCAATAGCGTCTTCGGTGCGCACTGTACGGCACGCGTCTCTGAGGATGCGCATTATCCACTAGAGTAAATGTGGTGCGAAACAGATCCACGGTTGATGGAATTTATGCGATTATGTCGACCGAATATTGGACGCAGCGTGCGAAGCATTACCATTATTTTGGTAATAAATTTGCACGATTTGCAAACGTTGTTCAGGAGTAAGTCTATTAATTATGAAATGTCAAACCAAATTGAGCATAAATCAAGTGACAGCTGCCGAAAAGACCAACTCCGAAAAAGTATTGCCAGATTGAAAACCACACGTGTAAAAAAAAACACCCTTTATAAGAGGAACCTACCAACACTCTCTTATATTGTATGTTGTTTTGTTCTTTCTCAGAAGTCTAAATGTGCTCTTAGTGGACCAATTTTCACTGTTTTGCCCAATGTTTCCGAGCTTCTCCAGAAGTCCTTGAGGTTGTAAATTCCTGATGTAGTTCTGGCAATTTGTGTCAAATAGTTCCGCTGTATTGCTTCTTCAGCATTTTACTTCTTTTTTTTTTCCTTCGTTGGCTTTTTCGTCCTTGCAATGGACAAGAAAATGGCAGAAGGTACCTATGCATATACAATACATATACAAAGACTCCTTCCTCTCTATACAGGAAACTATCCACCCAGTGTGATGGTTGCTAACTCGTGCATTGATAATGCGAATTTATGCCTTCGATTTGCTTAAAATGCTGGAATATTAGTTTGTTTATTATTTCATGGTATTTCTTTTTTTTTATTCTCGTTCTGAGGAGATGTTTATTTGGTGGAGTTTCGTTTCCTGTCTGTCTGTGGACTTGGAGTGTTTTTCTTTCTGTTCGATGCATAGAGGGAAAAAAAGGGAAAAAATGTTGCCATTTCACTGTGTGCCACTCGAGTAATATCTTGAGAAAAGGGTCAACATTTATTCAGCTCCATTTTTTGAATTGCTTCTCTGTTACTCTCTGTTTGTTGTTGTTTGCAAATTTCGCAGTTGAGAACGACAGGATTCTTTTTTTTTTTTTGTGTGCAACGTTTTAGTAAAAATAACGATTTTTAAGAGGGCCAACATCTAAGGTGGTGGGAAAAAGCTTTTGGACAACAGCACCATAAAAAGGTCATAATATTTGCTTGACATTTTACTTCAAGCCACTCAAATGTGGCGATGGCGAAGGCAGTTGGCATGACACGTATGACGTATGAGCTATTTTAGAATTTAGCTTTAAATAATTCATTCAAAGTGCATGGACATTGCTTGGATACTTAAATACATACTCCCAGATATTTAAGGGGCCCCGACTGAAAATTTTTGAGATTATATTGAAGCCAACAAAACATGTTTTGTGTGAATGCCAAACAGTAGGTACTCAATTTTTAATTTTTATTTTCAGTTTCTTTCCATTTGTGAACTAAAAATTCATTGGAGACATTGTCGCAAAATTTAAGACAATTTGGTACGATGTTAAAGCGTTTTGAGTATGATGCTACGTTAAAAACAGGATTTTTATAGGAGTTACCATTGTAATGTCTTTTTAACATTTTACTGAAGTTAAGTTTATGAAACGGATATTTTATCTTTTTAGTACCACACTAACTCCATGTGCCGCACTTTGACAATGACAAATGTGAAAAAGGTATTTTTGCTTACTTTTGGTGCACGAAGTGTCACTGTTTTAGGCGTGTTCAGCTTGAGTTTCGTAAGAAAATAGGTTTAGTATCATACTTGTTAAAATTGGTTTAAAAGTAAGAACAATTAAGTAAAGAGTTTGAAGGTTAATAAATTGTTAAGTAGTATCAGGCTGGTTTCGAAAACGTTAAATCAAAGTCAATTTGACTGGAAAATGATTGTCATCTAAGACGCAATCGTGCTGTTTGCACACATGTCAGCCATCTTCGAAAACGTCATCTGCGTCTGAAATGCTTTTCCAGAATGTTCTTAAACGCAAACTGCAAAAGTCTTATGTTCGAAAACGAAAACGCAAATACAAAATAAATCTCATTGCGTTGAACCAAATAAGCTACCATCTAACGTCGAATCCGAACAAATACTGTCATCACTTCCATGACATCACATTTATGCCGAGCATAATAGAATCCATTGAATAATAAACTAACCCTCTTTGCTAATCTGGACAATAAATCAAACAAATAATGTTTGCCAATTCATCTTATAGAAGTTTAAATTTCAAACTTCCAACTTAATAGATTGTCAATGGATGGTCTCTGTTTGCGCCTTCGCCTCTCTCTCTTTCGGCATCATTTATTAAATTTACATAAATCGAAAAGACGATGAAAGTCTTCGCTTCTTTATCCTTCCCTGAATGAATTGATTTTTTATTTTAATATATTTTTTTTCTCACCCTTTCAGATTTCTCTTCTACCAATCCTAACACACCCTCAAAAACAACAACAACAAACGACAGCGATGAAGAAGCAGCATCAGTGACAAGCACAACATCATCACAACCAGCACTATCACGAAATGCTATTCGACGCACTCATAGCGAACGTCATCCATGCAACGTTCACATCGGAGCTTCCTCCACAAATGTTATTCTTAACTTCAAGGATACAATGGCATTACGAGTGAAAGCCACCCGCAAGGACTCCCGAGATATCTTCTCGAGTACATCGCAGCAACAGGGTGTCGGATTGTTGTTCCGACCCAAAGAACCACCACCGCCTCCTCCGACTGGAGCTGCCGTCATATCGGCGCATCATCTGCAACAACAAAAACGACTGAGTAACACTCATACGAAGGTTACTCCCAAGGAGACTCCTGGCGGTGGCAACAAAACCCCAGCAATTCAGATAACCACCACCAACGCCGCCGCCACAAAAGATGTTGAAAGTAAAAAATCCAACGACTACGATAACGTGAACCTAAACGATGACGCTGAAGACGTCTACGATAAAGACGACGACGAGGAGGACAAGAAGGACGTTAACGACGATGACAACAACAAACAGCTCCGAGAAGTCTCTTCAAGAAATCGCAAACTATCAGTTAGCAGCAGTGGATTAGAGGAACAAAAACCAACGCCATTCATAGGACATGATGCCACCAACCAACGGAGAAGATCCTCCGCCACCGGCTCTGTCGGCGATACCACCACCTCCTCCCCGATCCCCACCACTAGCCGCAGCAGCAGGAATTCCTGCCAGGACCGAATAACAACAAATACTTATGAGACATTCGATAGCTGTAGCATCGCGGCAGTTGTTGTTGCCACCGCCACTGAGACACTACCAGTACCACCATTCCCAGCACCAGTTCAAACACCAGTCCCATCACCAGCTTCTCCCAAGTACATATTTGGGAACACAAGTCAACCGAACCGGACCGTAGTTCGAGTGGCTCCCTTCAATAAGACCACATCCGAGATACATCGTTTGAAAATCACCCACACCGATAACAACGACGACGATGACGATGGCAAGGCATTTGGCGCGCGAAATCCCACTAACGGTACAAGTGGCCAAAAGAAGACCTCCATCCTTATCAACGGCGATGATTGCTATTCAACCGTAAACGTCACCAATGACACCCCATTGTATCAGTCGTCTGTAGTGGTGGCCGATGGCAGCAGTATCGATCCAATGCTCAAAGTGACATCGAATACGGTTACGATAAACGTTGTCAGCAGTAGCCCAAGGACACCCCAAGAAGAACTCATCTACAAGAACAATAAAATCAACGCACTCCTGAGCAGCAGGATTGGTGGTGCTTCCACAAAGGCGATTATTCCGATTGGAAGCAGTTTTGGAGGTGGGAGCAACAGCAACGGTAACAATGTAGTTTCCAATCCGTCAGATTCGGTTAAAACTTCAAACAAACGAGGACGAACTCTAATAACGTTTGACTATGACAAGTCTCCAGTAGCGTTGAGTAGTAGCAGTGCCAAGGATGTCCCGCTGGTGTGCGCATCAACACCAGATGGAGAAGTAGTGGACGACGTGTTCTCACACGAGGAGGAACTGGTGAAAATCTTGCGAAACCCCGTGGAAGCTGTTCGGCGGAATTTGGTGCCACATGTATGTGGCAAAGGAGAGGTCGCTCTGGATCAACCAAAGTCAAACGAGAGAGACGCCGAGAGTATTAAATCGTCGTCGAAACGTCAGCGTAAACGTCACAAGAGCAACGAACTCACAGTTCCCAGCCCGTCGATGGGAAGAAGCAGTGAACGGAATTCATTCGTGGGTAAGCTGCTGGAAGATCCCACCCTTAGCCACCTTGCCGATGGCCTCGAGAGTGATGTTGTAGTGAAACTCATCGAAAACTCGCTGAAACGTTTGAAGGACTCACGCAGCAGCATCGATACGAGCGGTACCAAAGATAACGAGGACATGAATCGCTTGATCAACTTGTCCCTGCAACGCATCAAGGAGGACCGGCAGAAGCTCGAGTCCCAGATGCACGCCGAAGCCGACGAACAACAGGAGATCCAGTCGAATCGAGGAAGCATCAGTTCAGGGAATAGTTTCTCGTCGGCGAACTACGAAATGTTTGACTTCAGTGATAACAACGAGTCGGACTGTTACCAAAGCTGTTCCAGTGAGATCGCCGATACCGATACTCCGATCACAACGCGAAGTAAGTTCTACCAAATGCTGGTAGATGCTACTCTTGCCGAAATAGAGATCACGACAAATGCCGACGATGATCATCACTACGAATCGATCCGTGGAAATAACGGAGATCCGATCTATGAGGAGATCAATGATATTCCACCGCCACTGCCACTCTCGCCACCGCCTCTGAATGACCCCGAATTGGAGAAAAAAGCAGCCCGATCTATGTTCGAAGGTGCCTCGAAGTATGACATCCTGTCGTATTTGGTAGATGCCAAGGAACGCGGTCTGGTGCGGGAGGAGTCTTTCGAGTACAACATTAACAATACGTCCAATCCCATCATAATCGAGGAGGAAAACGACACTCTGAGTGATCTCAAGCAGACCTCGGACATGAGCAGTCGAATAAGCCACCTCTCAGTGACGAGTGACTCGAGTGAAGACACCAACAGTCTGACAGGATCGATGGTCAATGATCGCCTGTCAGTGCTAAGCGCCCTGCGGAAGGGCGCCTCTTCGGAGATCGAACGAAACGACTCGGGAGTAGGCTCGGAGACGAGCAAATCTTCCCGCAGCAAATACCAAAATAGTCCCCAAACCAATTCCGTGCTCAGCAAAATCAGTCCGATCCATCTGTGCGAGGACTGTGATGGTCCAGTCGAGACCCAGGTCACCGACTCGGGGGTGATGTTCGCTCCACTTGTCTGCCGCAAATGTGGCAAGAAACGAGCCGAACGCAAGGAAATCATAACCGAAATCGTGGAAACCGAAGAGAAGTACGGACGAGATTTGACGATCATTTTGGAGGAATTCTGTCAGCCAATGCTGGTGGCGGGATTGCTTACCCAAGAGCAACTCTCTGCAATCTTCTTGAATACCGAAGAACTGCTCGAGAATAATCAGACTCTTGCCGAACGAATGCGTGATGCGTTGGATATTGCTCTCGAACAGGGCGACGATGATTTATTGACGGTGAATATTGGCAAAGTGTTTCTGGACTTTACGCCAATGTTGCATGCCTTCGAGAGGTATTGTGTTCGACAAGCAGGAGCTAGCCTTTTGCTGGCGAATTTGGAGAAGGAAAAGGAGTTGCTGAGGATATTCCTTAAAGTGTCACAAATGGAGAATACCGTTTTGAGGCGAATGAATCTCAACTCGTTTTTGATGGTAAGTTTCGAAGATGTTTCGCCTTCGAACTAGTGCAACAAGTTGCCACCAGCAACCTTCATTATTGGCAACTATTTGTTTCCGACTTTTGTTATAAGCAAGAAATGCTCGTCAAAATAAGTTGCCAGGAATTTATTGCAATTTCTTGGCAACAAAAAGTTTCTGACAACATGTTGCTGGTTTGTGCTTTTGTGTACATTTGAAGATCTCATGGTTTTTTGTCTATTTTTTTCATAGGTTCCTGTTCAGCGAGTGACCAAATATCCGCTTTTACTGGCTCGTCTTTTTAAAGTGACCCCACCGCACCAGGATGGCCGAGATCTGTTGAAGCAGGCCCAGGAGAATATCGAACTTCATTTGAACCACATCAACCAGGAGGCCAAGGATGTACCCACCAGGCTGTGGCGTCGTATTTCCTCTTCGAGTCCCAACCGACGAGCTTCCTGTGAGATTGACATGATCAACATCAAGCTTCGAAAGCTGGCCATTGACATCCTGGAGTGGAACCACGATGAAGTGAGGTTTGCAATGGAGGGAAAATTGATGTATACTCAGCCGACCGATAGCAATTGGAAGAAAGGCCGGACTATTAAGCTTAACCCAGTGAATGCGTTGTTGGTGACACACGGAAAAGTAAGTTCTAACAGGTTTTCTGTGTGACTTATAACAGAATAACTCCTTTTGAAATAGCCAAGTGTCAACTACAAAGCCGAGAAGGCGATGTCAGGGCAGCTTAACTTCCCCAAGCACACCGGCATTCGAGAGGCCTCCTTGCTGGTAGTCAAGGAGAAATGTGGACGGTACACGCTGATACGAGAGCCACTCTATCTAGACAGATGTGTGGTCTGTTCCGAAGCCGATTGGGATGATTATTTCGAGCTACAGGAGATTTCATCTAAGGATACTTTTATTTTTAAAGTAAGTAGTAAAATTTTAAATTTCCCTCTTGGGCTTTACCTATTAAAAAAAAATAATATTTGTTCCATTTCTTAAGGCTGAAGATGCAGTTCGCACAAAACAATGGTACACACAAATTCAGTATCATGCTCAAGGTATGGGCGCTTGGCGTAAGAGACGTAATGCCTTAGCTAACATCATGATAAATGGAATGCTGTCAAGAACCTAAGAGTTACTTATAAATAAACTTAATTTTTTTTTGTAATTCAATATTAAATATTAAAAAAAAAATGAAAAAATTTTAAATACATTTTTTTTTTAATTTTAACAAATTTTAAATAATATAAATAGTTTTTTTTTCTTCTTGCTTTTGTTTTTGTTTCTTCTTCGTAAATATAATTTTAAATACATTATAATAAAATTAAATAAATTGAAATCTATCTAGGAATATGAGATAATGTGTTATAATTGTACGTAAAAGTACCTTTAGAATGTTACGAAAATAATAATTGATATAATAAGGAATACATTTTTGTAAGTGGTATTAATGTTAAAACAAATTGTTATTAAATTATAATAATCATTGGTTTCAAGATTAAGTTTATTTTAAAATTGTTTTTAAATGGAAAATAAAATGTGAAAATAAATAATATAAAAAGCGATATACATACTTATATGAATTCAACGAAAATAAAATAAACAAATGTTTGTTATTTAATCAAAAATAATATTTAATAAAGATTTTTAAACAATTCTTATTAGCTTACAAAATGGGTAAGTGTCACCATGGATATTCGCATTTATAGATTGGATTAAGGGTTATTTTTCAATTGCTTAAAGCTGGGGTTATGCAGTCCATGCGTGGACTCAGATGTCACCAACATATTGAGGAACACACCGTTAACGTGCCACCGAGTCAACGCATAAAGCATTGATGATTACTTGAATGAAGCTTGCCAGTCAATTTTGTCCAAAAATGCGTTGACATGTGTAATATGTGCGTCAGTTTAAATTTTAGCCTTCAGTGACAACACGTGAATACGTAACACACTGACGATCACACGACTTGAACACGTTCGAATACGTTGACCATTAGCTCTACGTTTACAAGAGCAAACATTTTCAATTTTTCCGATCACGATCACACAACGTTGAATGTGTATTTATCAATTTTATGGAATGTTCGATTGGTAGAAGAACTCTGTCAAGTTACAAAGTGTCAAATTCCACCAAAAGCTGATTACAATGCCAATGGATCAAACTCATCTGGAAACTCCAAAAATTGACATTTTATTTTCGGCCCCCTAAAAATACAATTTAAGTGACAGTTGTAACAGAATATTCTTTATGTGGCAAAATATAGTTCTTCCTCTGTGTGTTAACCAGGAACTGTCAATCTCCATATTAAGATTGCTAAACGATGTCAACAGAATGAAAAGCCTCTAAGAAATCCAAACATTTTGAAATTTCAGTAATTACTTTTGAATCACATTTGGAACGAAGTACTCTACATGAATCAACATATATGTATTTTTTCCTATCTGTCAAGCTTTAAACTGTCAAATTGTCAATCGAAAATTCCATAAATCTCCATAAGACGGTGACATTGGACTGTCTCCTCCAATATTTGTTCCTTTTAAGTCGTGTCGTGTCGTGCAACCGCCAATGTGCTAAAATCTTTCTGCGATAACGACCAAGTGACTTGACAGGATTTGATTAAATTTTACCGTTGTTACATTGACGTTATTTTTGCATTGTAAATTAACATAAAGGTTATATCATTAACGTTTTCACTTTTGTTCAGTTCTGTGCATCTGTGATAATGGCGGATCCCAGTGTCCCTCTACTTGTCAAAAAGTTAATATTTCTTGCTGTTTCTTCTAATCCAATGTGCATTTTTTAGATGCACTCGAACAGCCATTTTTTTATTTCTGACACTCTATTTTCACAACCTACTCAATATATTACCTTTGATTTGCGTACTGTGATGTAAAGTGATAATATGTTAAATAAAGAAAAACTCAAATAAAGGATTTTTTTTCTTAAAATTGGCAACATTGTTTTCTGTGACAGCTAATTTCACAGTTGTCTGTTGTTTTAAGGTTAGTTTGGCTTGGCAATTCATAATGAATAGAATCACGCTGTTTTCAAAGTGTTCAAATTTATTTTGAAAAACATGGTTCAATTCGAGAAACTCATATAGCATTACGTATTGTCGAAGCACCATTAGATACATATAGAAAAAGTCACCGTTTGTTGCGTTTTATGGGCAGTTGCTGAGAATTTTTGCTGAGGAAATTTTGAAAATGTAACTGAAATTGATCAGCCCTCCAAGACCTCATTTCCCTGAACAGGCCTTATACTTTTTGTTTAGAATTTTATAACCTACAATGTTTGCCTTGACATTTCTTCCAAGAAACTAAGAGTTTGCAAGCAATGTATAACAAAAAAAAACTACTATACTTTTCTCTGAGGCTTGAACATATTAGACCATTAAAGAAATACAATTATTTGCTTATCAACTTTAAGAATATAGACCTTTTGTTTTGTTTCCTTCCCTAGAATTTCAATTGTTTTATATCATTAGTCTTGAATACCCAGTATCTCGATGTCTTCTCATTATTTGCCCAGTTTTCAAAAAAAAAAAAAAAAGGCATAGAAAGCAATAATGAATTTCTTAAATTCCCTATACCAACATACATACTCGAATATAACAGCGCGACATTGAGAACAAATTAATTTTATCTATGGGAATTGAAACACGCTTCGGTATACCACGTCGCAAATGGCAGGTCATGTGAGAACTAATCTTCAATCTAATCCAAGTCAAATCATCCGAAATTGCAATTTCAATTTACCGAAATTGCTAAAGATTAGATAGATATACCCTGTACCCTGATACTGATGGTATAGAACCCTACTATACCATATCGAAATCCATACCACCCAACCTCACCGCCACCATTTTATTGGCATCAGCAACAAACACGCCTGAAATTTCATTAAAATTTTAAAGAAAACGGAGCGCCAGCAAGCCGGAAGCTTAACAAAAAAAAAAAAAAAAAAGAAGCCGAAAAGCAAAGAAAGAGCAAATCCGGCGGCATTGCCATTTGAAAGGAAGAACGCAAAGAAGAAGAAAAAAAGATTGTGTGGGATTCTTTCCTTTTGTATACTTCAACAATGCTGTTTTGTTTGTAATTAAATTCAATTTCGTTCTTGGTCGGAAAAGATAAAGGACGAAAAGAAGAAGCCAAAGAATCTGATGGCACACACATATACCGCTGCTGCGACGGGAGATGCAAAATAGGACGTGATGTCCACATTCACCACACCGCATCAGCATCGCCATGCAATCAAATCAAATGGATGGGAATTGAGAATCCTTGCGTATTTCATTGCTTTTTTCTGTTTTTTTTTTTTTTTACACTTTTGAGCTTTATCGTTGATCTTCAACGTTTTGATAGACTTAGCTGTCACTTTGCAATTTCATCAAGGACATTCATGATTCGTATTAAAATGTTCCCCGAACACAAAAAAAAAAACAAAAACAAAAAAAAACCCTGAGTTAGAAAAGAGACAACAGAAAAAAATTAAGTTATTTCCAGGCGATTAAATTTGACTTTTTCACACTTGAACAGTTGATTGGATCGCATCGGTACATGAATTCTTCTCCTCCTGTTTTTCGATTTAATTTTTTTTTTTTTTTTTTTTTTGTTGAGTTGCAAGGACTCCATTTTGGATACAATGTTCGTTTTAATAAGTCGCGGGTCCTTGAAAGAAATGACACGAAGCAGCGCGCGTAGCACGTGATGGACAGAGCTTCAAAAAAAATAAATAAATAAAACTCTTACACTTGGTAACTAAAATATAGTCCGAGAAATAATGTTTCGAATGAGGCAGTTTTTTCCAGTCCGGTTGATTTATGTGATGGATGTGACCTTATCTAACGGTGGAGTGTTTTTTTTTTTAGGGTAGAGGGGGCTGAGGTGTTACACGTGGTTATAAAATAATTTGTTTGACATCTAGAACTTTTACATTTGCTTCGATTATTAGATTGATTTTAACCGGATCTCCAAGATTAGGGTCAAAGAGCTGAAGGGAATTTTTTTTTAATTTCATATAATGATTAAAAGTGCTTATGCTCCTGCTACATTTAAACGCCCCCGCTGAGAAAAAAAATCTTCCAGATCACAGATATCATGTCGCCTTTACCAAAACAAGCAGATATCCGTAATATTACTTATACAATATACAACCACTCCTAAAATTTGCTGTCAGCTCTTAGGGCCAGTTTCACAGTGGACACTTACCGGAATAAGTGCCACTTAAGTTTTCCATATTAGCAATTAAAGCTGAATTTCATAGCCAGCGTAAGTGGAACTTAAGTCACCAACATCGGAGGCTTAAGTGCCACTTATTCAGGTAACAGTGCACTGTGGTATTTGGGATTAATCTTTCACATTCCCCACTTTAGTGTCACTTTTCTAACTGTGAAACTGGCCCTTAGACTACAAAGTGCTCAAGTTTATTCCGCAGTCATGATAACTGTACAATTGCCTTATATTAGCGTGTTCTTATATGCTTATATTAAGCCCTGAGAATTCTCTGCGCTTACCAAAGGGGATAAGTTGTTGTTATATTTAACATGTAAATTCCTAAACCCGACGTTGCGTCTTTTTTTTCCAACCATTTTCTCTGAGGTTTTCAAAAACTCGTCTATTGAATACAAGCCAAGCCTATTCTTAAGGTGATGCTACGGTTCAGAGTGGACTAGGGCAGCCCTACTCTATGTTTTAAAATAAAATTCAGCAAGAGAAGTAAAATAAAGAAAACAATTTTACTTCTCAGACTATTAAACTTGTCCAGATGGTTGATTTTAATGATAAAAATCTTTAGAAAGTCTTTTCCGAAAAAGCAAACAAAAATGAAAATTAAACTATTCTTTTTTTTTTTTGATTTTACAACTTTAAAAACTCTTTTGGGATATTGATAGTTTTCATCATGACGAAAAGAGCTACCGATACCGATATGACATCAGACAAGGGAGGGTTTTATCTCCTGCACGAAAACGCACTCTCAAAATATTTATATACCTACTCGAAGGTATCTGTATAAGTATAGATAGTTCTATAGATATGTAAGTATATGTCAAATGGAATGCAATTTCTTGAAGAAGGACCATAGCGCATTCAATCCATTTCTCGACTGATTAAAGATTGTATTCATTCAAGCGATTGATTGGGGAGGCTGCTGCTGCTGGCTGCAGATATAGAACTACTTGCCTCAGCCCCAACACACAAACGATGCAAATATTATGAAGAAAAAATAAATCTATATAATAACTTCGGTTTGATTGAGAAGATGCAATTTTGAATGGGGATCATAATGATGAATTGGTTTTTCAAAACCATCCGGATATAAGGATTACGTTGACAATTTAATATTCTAAAGGACGGATTTGCGCTGGAATAAATATCACAAAGAGAAATTATTTGCAAGTTAATGATGATATTTATTTGCACACACACACACACTAATAAAATATCAGAAAATCAAATCATTTTTACTTAAATCTATATTAATATATATATATATACGTTTAGGATAATTTATTAGCAAATAAGATGATTTTATGAAGTCGTTGGTTTTGATTCAATGGAATTAATATTAAGACCTTTTGCATTCTGATTTTTGTGGGATTTCTATTCAATATTTACCAAGAAGCCGGAGAATTATGAAAAGATTTGTTAGATGTACACATACATACACTGCCTTATCAATATTTAAATATAAAGCTGATGCTTTGATGATTTTATTTGCTGAGAATTGAAAAAAAAAAAAACATATTGGTTGATAATTCAGTACAATTTTGAAAATTTCGAGAATCGTACAGGAAAGACAGACTTTTTCGTGGAACTTGGCCCGGGTAGATTTTGTCGGCCATGTTGTTTTGGTGACATCTGTCAAATCTGTTGTTTATTATTCAGTAACTGATGTCAAGTCACCATATGGCACTTTACACCATTGAAGGGCACTTTCAAATGACAACACTTTAATATCAAAATCTTTTGGGGCAACGATACGTGCGTTGCGCCCATTTAACAGTTTACATGGTTGTCCTTCGAAGTCGATTATAAAAAAATTTGGTGGCCAAATTTGAGTCGACCGGTTAAGTGAACAATCAGCCAATGCCCTTGCGTCATCGAAACGCAAGATCAACAGAAGTCATCGTCACTGTCTGTGAGATGTCATTGTCATCAACATCAACCGATCGATGATAGCCAATTTGTGCTGACTCCAATATGATTGGATAATAAGGATTTAAACGACATGTGGTGCTACGTGCCACACAGCGAATGCCGCAATGTTCTATTTCAACATATACCCGCCTTTTATGAAAAACCCTATATCGAAAGACTCATATTTGTATACCTTAAAGAGATCTACATATTAGAAAAGTCTTGGTTTAAGGGACCTACCATTTTGGAAAACACTAATAAAAGTGATCTATGTTATGAAAAACCCTATATCGAAAGACTCATATTTGTATACCTTAAAGAGATCTACATATTAGAAAAGTCTTGGTTTAAGGGACCTACCATTTTGGAAAACACTAATAAAAGTGATCTATGTCCCCATCAGAAAAGTTGTTTAGACCACATCTATACCAAAAGTCATCTTTTATCTATCCGCACATTTTTTTTCCACGCGGGAAATATTTCTAAAGTTATATGATTTCAAATTTTACCTTTTCTCGTTCCCTAAGAAGCTTACATACATTTTTTTTAAATTAAAGAAATTATGAAGACCACAGAATTTCCAATATTTTGACATGTTTCTAGAAGATGATGTTGTTGCAAAGACCAAAGCTCCTCGTAATATTGGATTGTAATAAGCCCCATATAAATACATGGTAGGTATATACCAGGTTAAATAAAACAAACAAGTTTCTACCCTCATGAAAGTTAGTGATAACGTTTTATTTCACATGAGAACAAAAAAATCAAAAGAGTCTATAAAAATATCCATAGTAGAAAAGGGAGGAAATAAGGGGAGGTTGTGGTTTATCAAACGGGAAATCTAGGCACACATGACACACGTTCTTATAGGGGATTTTTTAATAATAAATCTAATGATGTCAGAATCAAATGAACTATCTGAAACTATATTTCTAATATCAAATACTTATTTTTATCATAACCCACTGATGTCAAAAAGCATGTTTTTTTAAAATAAACTTAGCTGATACAAAATTAAGAGTTTCACAGCATATGTGAAGAAAACTGTCGAAGTACCTTAGAAAACAAATCATTTTAGTAGACACATATAAATTCATTAATTTTTGTATAAACTTAGGTCCAAACATATTTGGAAAATAAGTCGACAACAATTTTGTGAACTAATGTCCTATCAAAGTGGGATACAATTACATTGTGGGCTTAATGTCTTTGGTGGAGCAATGACCTTGCGTTTTGTAGATGAGTTAAAACAAAAATATTCGATTCGAAGATTTGAATCAAATCGACCACTAGCCCGATATACACATGGTCGCATAGAGAAAAAAAAGCACCGGAATAGTTTCCAAAAAAAGTGCAGTTACCTGTTTCTTGTTAGTTAAGTTTTTCGATTAAGTAAAAGAAACTAAAGACTGAGAAGTTTTCATTGCGTAAGAAATGTTTGGATGCTTTTATTAGGCTATCTTCAATATTATATCAAGCTTAAATTTTCTTTTTTTTAATTTAAATTTAGTTTGTTTCCGTTAACAGCTTTAACTACTTTTATAAGACAAATAAGCTCTGCATAAATTGTATGTATTATAATTTTGCTGAACGAGGAATAAACATAATTGCAATTTATACGATAGTGCTAAAATATTTAAGTAGAAAATTCAATTTTTTTAATAAATACTTGGTTATCACTCTGTAAATAAACCAGTATCCAATATGAAAAAAACTATCATGTATTCGAAATTATGGAACAAAATTTCCGTATTCGAATGAAAACTGCACGCAATCAAGACTTATAAGTTCATCCCTGAAAATACTTTAATAAAGATTATCTGAACTCAACGGTTTGGGGTAAAACCAAATTTAAAGTTAATAAAAATCCAAAATAATAATTTCTTGAAATTTCCAATTTCCAACCTAATCTCTTAAAAAGATAAAAATCAAACACTCCCAAAAATTCATCTCGAAAAATGTATGTTTTTCAAAAAATCAACCGCTTAGAAAGTAACGAAAAACAAGTTCAGTCTTTAAATCAAGATGGCGCGGTTGCGATGAAAACCCTGCAAGGGTTGGATGGTCAAAAACTTAGGTTTAAGCCTACTACATGGTGCTAAAACAATTGAAAAAATAAATGATTTTCTCACAAACAAAAGAGCTGATGTACAAACCTAAAACAAAATAAATAAGTCAAAGTGTTGAGTTCAAAGTGTACAGACAGTTTGATAATAAAGTTGCAGTTAGCGGTTTAGTGGAATAGAGTTTAGTTGGTATCCTCCGAACTCAGGTTTATGCAGAGCAATTTTTGATACCTTCGTTATTTTGTTTCTTTTGCAAATGCAAAAAGGTTTGTAATTGTTATCTATGGCATTATAATATGTACTCTGAGTGGCCATATTTCTTTATAAAAGATTCAACGTCTTCAATACAATCATCTTATCATAAAACGCCGCACCTTACTTCTCAATATTCATATCCTTTTAAAAGAACTCTAAATCACCACACATCATTCCTTTTAAGAAATCGATGTTTGGCAATTTTTCAAAATAATGTACTGGTTTAAGGTCTAGTTTTTCAGTGCGAGATTCAAGTTACACCCGAGTTAACTAGTCAAATTTGGTGATTTAAGTCAGGATTAAGTGAACAGATGCTTGTTATATTTACTTAATTTTTGTATTTTGAGCTCTCCCGGCTGAAATTTTAAATGTTTGTAAAAAACGATCACCGTTCAATTCAGGACAAATTGAATATGTTTATTAAATTTGACTTCAATTTCAAAATCACTAATTTTGAGGTGGAACTTTAGACCATATTTAGATTATGCACAATCGTCACCGATTTTTTAACAAAAATTTTAAAATCTAGTGTCTTTCAATGCCTTTTTTAAAAATGATTTTTTTGGTGTTTCGTTTCGCCTTTTTTTTTTCATTTTTTTGGGGTCAACAAAATCCCTTTCTGGGCTTTTAGTTATTATTAACAGAGGGTGTGTCACAAAAGTCACGGAACGTCTGAATATTTCTTCAAGTGATATATTTTTTAAAAAAGGTCAAGGTCATAATTGTAGTACCTATAACTTTCAACGGAAAAAATTGAATGGTGACCTCGACATTTACCTTGAGGTTAACCTTCAAAGTTGTTTGAGGGTCAACTTTTGTTTTATGTAAATTTCTTTTTTTGACATCTGCAGTTGATAGAGTGCCAATTGTTCAGTCCACATATGTAGCCAGTCATAGGTTCATTTTGACCTTGAAGGTTGGTTACTCTTAGAGGTCAATTTAACTTAATCAAACTTTGGATACCTCTGGTGATAGAAGCTGTTCAAAGGCTGAAGGTGCATTTAGTAGTGACCTTAATTATGACCTTAAAAGACCTCACGAATGGCCTTGCCCTTTTTTGAGAAATATCTTACCTATGAGGAAAATATTCAGTAGGCTCGTTATTTTTGTAACGATAAGATTTATAAGATGATTTGTGTGAAATTCTAAAAGCCTAGTGAGAATGGTGATTATAAGTCGGGTCCTTAGACTAGGAAATTTATCTTTCATGCTACGATATTGCGTCTTGAAAAATACCCGTAAACTACAAATGCAAGTATCTGCTTGGTTAATGCGTTCGACTATCATCTGCACATAAAAGGTCTTGGATACAGCCTATACCATACCTTAACTCCCCTAGCAAGGAAGTTACAAATCGAGACATTCATCTAATCCATACGGATGAGTATTTGTGGTGATATTTTCACAAATCAAAATATCTAGCGAGTTCAGGTTTCTGATGCGGTTTCAAAAGTATCTCAGAATTTTCAGTTTCATATAGCACAACAAGTTGGGTACATAAACGCTTAACTTTTGTTGACATTCATGTCAAATCAAAATTGCGGTCCTTGCTCCAAGCTAAAAAAAAAAGGGCACCCTCCAAAAAAAATTAAGCTTATTTCAAAATTTCCCAAAAAAAAAAAAAACTGTTATTTCAAACTCTTTTACGTCCCATAATATCTTTTCCCTGCGAAAAAACATCCAAACAAACCTAAATATCAAAATTTCTTTAAACTCAATTTTCTCTTTTACAATAATATGCCAGCTAATTATCAATGTTTTGCTCTTATATGTATGTATGTAAAGTATAGACTACACAGTGTTGGTATAGTAAACATAACTGTCTTACAATTCATAATGTTGCTCTATACACCTACGCGCTTGAGTCGAATCATTTTTCCCCTTTACCTATACTCTCTATAGTAGGCAACAAAAGTCTTGCATACCCGTCTTGTTGCCACTAGAGGACGTGTGTAGTAAACTTCCGCCAAAGTACAACAATAAATACTAATAACAAACAATTTAAAATGTAAACACAAACGAAAGTTGGCAGCAGTAAAATTCAAACTTGAATACCGATTCCATTACCACCTCATTAATTCATCCGCCTTCATAATCTTCCTATATATACCACCTACTACATTCCTAGCACAAGGTAACTTAACAAGGGAACTTGTGTACAACAAAATAAAGTCTAAAAATGCCTCTCGTCTAGAGGTGTTCCTCCTTATATGTACTCACTTCCTCTTCCTACGGGCATCATCTTCGTTGGTATGGAACCCATAGTTCCGGGAAAGAGTAGTTGTTATTCTTCACTTTTTCCGGTTTTCATCGCTTGCTGATGCTGCTGCTGCTACTCCTGCTTAGAAAACTCATAACCTGTAGTTAATTTTTACGAGGATTCATAGACAACAAGTCATACCTACTAGCAGTATGTATATAGTATAGATGAAATGAAAGGAGAGGAAATGGTGATATGATGCAGCTACTGCTGCAAGTGTGCTCTGCGAATATTTTTCAATTTGCAACACATTGTTGTTTACTGTTTGAACACAAACAGAGAGATCATAAGTCTGCTGCTTGCTGAAAAAGGCAATCGTCGTTGTCGTCGTCGTCTTCTTCTCGCTTAACCAACATACATAGTTATTCCATCGCATCGTCGTTGTTGGCGTCGTTGTCATAGTAGTAAAGCGTGCGGTGCAAGTACCATAATCGACACAAGGACTTCAGGTCGAGTAGAGCGAGAATGATGAACCTCAATCCCTTATGCTTAAGTCGAGAGAGGTTATATTCCGCATGTTTGTCGTCCTTGCCATCTATCATCTAGCTGGAACAGGTATGTATGTATGTATGTATATCCTTTATTCTTTGGCAACTTCAACTTCAACTGCAGCTCTATATAGCTTCATGCAGAGTCCCATCAGTTAAAGTTGTCGAAAGTAGTAATCATAAAATGGTTGCATTTCATTTCCTATTCGCATTTGCATCCATGTCCTTTCATCAAATTGGGACTTAAAAACTCTCCTCAAGCCATTATACGTTCCTTTGCGAGTGTCGCAGTTTTGCTCTTGTTTTCCTTCATCTCCCAGAATTTCACATGTTACCTCTATACCACCTATCCAATGTGTCAACAGCCATTGGCATTAATGGGAATGTGCATGTGTGTTGTATGTTGTGTGTTATGTTGGAAGTTAAAAGAATATTCTCCTAGCTGAAATTAACATTCAATTTGATTCTCGTTGTGAAAGCGAGTTATTATTCTTGGTATTTCAAACAAAAGACGTTCCTAGCTTGCTCCAGTTAAACGGGATATACCGGATACAGTAATGGTCCTAGTAGCTCGTGTGGCGTAATGGTAAGGGCGTCTGCGTAGGACTGTTACGCAAAAATAATTTTTTTTTCAGGGGTACTGCCCTTGCGAGAAATTGACAAATCCTCCAAGAGTATTTCTTGTCATGAAAAAGTGTGCCGCTCAACAAAGCCCATTGCATTTGGCAATAAAAAAAAATCATTTTTTACGTCAAGAATTTAGTCAAATTTATGTGTGTACTTTTACATGAAAGTATTTTCAAATGTACCAAATTTACAGTCCAAAATGTTGTGTAGTATTCCAAAAGTTTTAAAACTATCTCGTGTGCTTTTGTTTAAATGTTTTTTTTTTGTTTTTTAAATGATTTTCAGACCAAATCTGATAGAAATTTTGACAGTTCTGAGTTGCCAACCAATTTTGGTTTGAAAGTAATATTTATTTAAAAAAAATATCAAAGCAAAAGCACAAACACTTTTAGGATATTCCATGACATTTTGGACTCATCTGCATTGGATTCATCTTCCTAATAAAACTTATATAGGTATTTCAAAACATTTAAGACAAAAGTTCGAATTAAATTCTTACTTATTCAATGCTTTTTTAATTTTGATATTTATTAACATATTCTGACTAAAATTTTGTTAAACTGGAGAAAATAGACAGTGGCACTGGATTACTGTCCACAATTTGTAAAGTGTACCAGATTTCTTGAGAAATGATTTTTGTCCAAAATTCAACAAAAGGACCACTGTAATTCACCGCCGCGCCGCCCGCCGCAAAATAAATCAGCCTGCCTTTGCAACCATACAAGCTGTCGTAAGATATGAACAAATTGGTGGCATGTAAGCTCGTGCATACAGCCTAGTGACTTAAATTTCTGAACCATTTTCAGGTGCGTATTGTTAGTTGGCAGGAATGGAGGGGACCTATAATTTTTTGCCAAACACTATTTCAATATAAAATAAAACATTAAATTTGATTACCTATTTTTACAAGTAAATTCCAAAACCGTACATTCCTATAACAAAAATAGAAAAAAGACTTATTCCGGTCATGATTTAATATCACTCAACCTCATTTCAAATATTATCCTTGTGTCAATACAAAGTGGATCCTTTCAATTGACTTTTATATGAAGATGAAAGCAAAAAACAGAGAAATTTCGTCCTTCATTGCCATATCATCGTTGACGTCCTTGATGTGAATAAATAGGCTCACGTTAGTCAACAACTGAGTGAACAATAAATTCTTGATTTGGCAAACCAACCAGCCAGCAGAAGCACACATTATAGGGTTCTATAGTGGCATCACTAACATTAAACAACAACAATAAACCTTACAATATATACTTTGCCTTTTGCAAGAGTTTAAGTAGATATACCTAGTGCCTATGTAAAAAAAAAAAAAAAAAGGGATGCAGCATCAAAATCATGTACAAAAAAAAGACAGTCATCAGGTGAAATGGGGGCACACCAACAAAAGACCATCAAAAAAGGCAAAAACTTAAATCCTAGGTTATGCGATAGAGAGATAGAGAGAGGAAGGGGTATAAGAGGGAGCGCATCATAAAAACCGGAGCACGTAGGGCATACACTAGCATACAAATACACTTCATTACGATATCCTGAAACCTCGCTGCGTTCCCCTGGGGGGAAACACCCCCCAGCAAAGCAGCAGCAGCCGCCTGCCCAAAGCGAGAAAGTGCATCATATCCTCGTCGCTGAAGGACTATACACGGTGGTGAATGGAGTGGCGATATATCTGCAGCTGCAACTGAAGCACACACCAAACCATAGCACGTTCCTCATCATGAGGCAACTTAGTGCCAGTTTGGCAAAGAGTGCATATTTTTACGACAATGAAGGCAAGCTAGTGCAAATCCATGCAAAGTCCATACACATTGTATAAGGGAGGTTTTTTTTCCTTCTACATTTTTGCTGTTTAAGGAAGAACCCCTACCCCATAACATTATTGTGATTACACCTTCCCATCCCACCCTAGACTACACTACATCTTCAAAAATGTAGGTTAGGTCACGTTCGTTCGTACCAAGTTCGACTTCATTACGCAAGGACTACATCAATACTGATTTTTCAATTTATGTGACCCAAAGACTCAAGTCCTTTCCATTATTCCATTTGAAATTCCTTCCTCCACATAATCTCAAACTACCACAGGTTTCCAAAATGTGTTCCACCTTTTGCTGAGTAAAGAGACGCCATGTCGCCATCCAGGACATGCGCTCCCTGGAAATCGGCAAGCACAAGCATATTGAGTGGCTTTCTTGCGAAACTAGCGACACACAATTAACCAACGGAAAATCATGGAACATCGTATAATCGTCTCTTTATTTTTGTTATCAAAGCTTTTAAGGATTTCTGTTTTGAACGGGATATCCGAGTATTGTAAAGTTTCGGCATTCATCTCATTTCGGCATTCATCTCATTCAGAAGCCATAAGGAATTCGGTGAGGCGACCGACAGATCGATGGCGGGTTTCGTCGTCAGACATTATTAGTAGGATAAATATGTAGGTATGTGTGGCAAGGACGAATAACCCCATCCCTCCTATATACATATATGACCTTAAATCTAAGAGGCATCATGGTTGAATATTTGTCTGGAAATGAATAGCGATAGCAAAAGGTCGTCGATGAAAAAAAAAATCCTTATTCTCATTTTTTGGGTGGATTTTTCTTATTTGGGGTAGGTACATTAAACTTTTAAGATTTTCCTGGAATCATTCATACAATGGGGGACCAATTTAATTTTTAGAAGCCACCATGAATCGGATTTTGATGATGGTTGTACAATGTTAAATACCTACCTTATTGAAAATATTTGCTTCAATTTTTTTCATGAGCTTTTTTTTGTCTAACTTCTACTGCATATACCAAGGAAAATGTTGGTTTTCAAGCTCATGTTCTTATTTCTCTTATGAATTCTCATTAAAAATTGTTTAAAATTCATTACTGGTACCTAGTCTTTTCTGGGAATTTTATAATAAATTACTTTTGTTCGCTTTTTAAAATTTTAATAAATATTTTCTACGAATTTAATTTTTCTCTCACTACACACCTTCTTCTGCTTATTATAATGTCTTGTAATTTTTTTGTTATTATTTTTATTAAAAATTTTCTAATCTCTCATTAAGTGTGTTGTTTAATGAAAATTAAGAAAGAATTTCCCAAGTTATTAAGCATTTTCTGAATTATCTCTTTTAGTTTTTTTTCTTTTCAAGAAAGAAAAAAATATGCACGACTGGATCGCACGAACTTGCTCCTGTGGTTAAATACTGTGTGTAACCCCACATTGAAGATGTGTGATGTATATATTTAACGAGTAAATATTAAAAATTTCAAAAGCACTAAAAAATTGAATTTTCGTTTGATTTTTGTTTTGTTTATAAAATAATGTTTTTAAAAATTTTAAAATGCACTATTGTTTAAATTATTGAGAAGCATCAGATAAATAAATTATAACAAAATCGATATAACCTAGCAAAGATATACGCGAATAACCGAAAAACAAGACAATAAGGGAAAAACCTGAACTGCAGTTTTCTTACACTTGACTTGGTTATTACATGTACGAGGTTTAATCAAAATCTTTAGAACTGTTTTCGATAAAATTTTAAGAAACCAAAATATTTGTATAGCAGCTACCCGTTCTAGATGAGCTAAAACAAAAATTCGAATTGTTCCTCTAGGGAATCACATAAAAATCCTCTGTACCAAATTTCATGCAAATCGATCCACCCGTTTAGGCTCTAGCTCAAATTACAGTGGACGCACCGACGGCTACGCACAGACCAACGGACGGCATGACGAAACCCACTTTTTCGGACTTCTCGATTATCGTAGTGTTAGTTTTGATTATAACCTCAAAATTTATTTCACACGAAACCAACACTTGCCCTATAGAGCAAGTAAAAAAACACATTTCATACGAGTTCGTTAAGCAAGTAAAATGATATCAATGAATTTATGCGACCTGACACTTCAATAAAGCCTTAAATAAATAAAACCCATACAAAATTTTATTTAAGTTCTCCTATATTGGGTTTGGGAGTGCATAATCTGTTTCTGTATTTAAAAAATTAAATTACCAACAGTTTGTTAATAAAGGGTGTTTTTTTTTAGACATGTGGGTTTTTTTTTCCGAGTTGATCTTTTTGACAGCTGTCACTTGATTTATTCTCGGTTTGGTTTAGCATTTTACAATTAATTGCAAATTGTGCAAATTTATTACCAAAATAATGGTTCGGTTCTGTGGCTGTGGCAAAATCGCATGAATTCGAGCAAGCATGGATCGGTTTCGCACCACGTTTACTCTATTGGTATTGGATAGTGCGCATCCTCAGAGACGCGTGCCGTACCCGGTACAGTGCGCACCGAAGACGCTATTGCTGCTGTGGAGCAGAGTATCGAAGAAGAGCCGAATGAGTCCATCCACCATCGCACGCATCAATTGGGGCTGTCAAAAATTGGGTCTCTCGGCTGGAATTTATTCGAGCCAGCCGCGGCGGCCACTTGCCCGCAATCATTTTTAAAACATAATGGCAAACCCTTATCTTTATAATAAAACTAAATTCTTGGCCATAACATTAAATGATATGCGTTTTATTTCTTCTTGGAAACCACACGTGTAAAAAAAAAACACCCTTTAGAAACTTTTTCTTTGATATTTTTTATAAACTACTCGCTATACTTTATTTTATTGATTTTATTTTTACAAAAATGAAATTGTATCGTAAAAATGCTGGCTGCATTGTGAATTCGGTGACGATTTTGTAACTAGAAAAAGATGAAAGTGGTTCTCGTTGTAGTATACAGGTTTAATTACATATATTTATTTGAACAACCTTTCAGTTTGAAATCTAATTTATTAATGATCAAAATATTTTATACAATCTGACAGAATAAAGTATTGCCTAGGAAATAATTACTTAGATTGGAAATTAATAGTAATAGTTAAGTGTAGACACTACATTCTCTCCTTTTTTTTAAGCAAATAGGTAAATGAAATTAAGTAAAATAAAACGAAACTCAAAATATAATAAAATTAAATGCAATTTAGTCTAATTCATCCGACGAATGTTTGTCTTTAGGTTGAATTGCCCAATCACCATTAACTTTCTTTAAATGAACAATATTTGGTCTTGTTATTTCGACAGTAGTTGTAGAATTCTTCACTAAAAGATCGCCTCCCTTGTTTTTGATAACTTCGTGCGAAATTGCACTAAAATTGGTATAACCAACTTATTTTCTTTTCGAAGTTTCTTGACCAACACTTGGTTACCAATAGTAAGTTCACTTTTAGCAGCTCGTCGTTTTTTGTCAGCATACACTTTCCCCTTTTCCTTTTCAATTGCATCCTTGTCCATAATTTCTTGATTGAGGCCTTGATCTTGATTGATGGTAATTGATGGAATTTTATCCTTGAGAAGCATTCCGTAGAATAGTTCAGCCGGAGCCTTGCCTGTAGTTGTATGTGGGGTATTGTGATACATAAGCAAATAGTCTAGTAAATCTTCTTTCCAATTTGAACCTGTAGCCTTGCTAATTTGTATGTCTCGATTTTGTCGTTCAACTTCACCGTTTTGCTGCGGCCAATATGGAATTGTATTATACAGTTTTATGTTGAATACTTCGCAAAACCCTTTGAATTCTTTACTAGAGAATTGTTTTCCATTATCTGCAGTTATTGTTTCGGGATATCCTAATCTAGTAAACATTTTCCTTAAAGAACTTATAATTGATGTTGAAGTTATGTTTTTTTTTTTAAATAACGACTTCCTTATAACGGCTGAAGTAGTCTATGACAACAAATAGATGTTCCTCACTTGGAAGTGGCCCCATCAAATCAATTGCAACGTCTATCCATGGAGCTGTTGGAATTGTTCGTCGTTTTATCGGTTCAGGAACAGTTGGCGCAGAAACAAGGAGACAACCCTTCCAGTTTTTTACAATATTTTCGGCATCTTGGTCAATTTTTGGCCACCAGACTTTAGTTCGCAACCGCCTTTTTGTTCCAACTATTCCTGGATGTCCTTCATGAGCGAATTCAATCACGTTTTTACGAAGCTTTTGTGGAAGTACAATTTTGTTTTGTCGTAGCAGTATGTTTCCATAAAAACAGAGTTCATTTTCAAACACTTTGAAAATGAGTACATCTTTGTTCCAATTTTGCTCATAGATCCCCTTTTTAACACTAAGAATTTCTTGATCATTTGCAGAAATCTTGTCAATTTCATTTAAAGTGAAAGCTTTTGGAACGCTATTACCGGCAATATGATGAACATGTTCTTCGCAATCAAAATTATTATTATTAGTAGGATCAGCGACGCAAATCCTGGAAAGTGGATCAGCAATGTTCGATTTGCCGGGTTTATATATTATCTTGTATCTGTATGATTGCGATCGAAGAACCCATCTCTCAATTCAAGTTCAAGTCTAATCCATACAAATATATATGAAAGTGTTCCACTCCCCAAACTAATGCTAAAGCCTCTTTTTCTGTCTGACAGTATCTTTTCTCACATTCTGATAAACATTTTTTTCCATATGCAATTATTCGAGGCTTCATATCTTTATTAAACTGTATCAAAACCGCGCCTAATGCCACTGGGCTTGCATCCACAATCAATTGGGTTCTGGCAAAAGGGTCGTAGTAACCTAAATACTTATCATTTTGTAGAACATTTTTCAATTCTTGAAATGAATGCCGTTCTTTTTCTTTAAAGTAGATTTCTGATTTGCGACTACGATTCTGAATTTTTAAAGTGTCACGTAATGGATCTGTTAATGTTCCCAGGTTTGCTATAAATTTCCCAACATAGTTTATGAGTCCTAAGAAACTTTCTAGCTCTTCAATAGTCATAGGTTCTCGAAATTTTTTAACAGCATCTATCTTTGAAGGTAATGGTTTTATGCCTTTTGCGGAAAGAACATGACGTAAAAATTCTATTTGGTTAACGTTGTAAATGCACTTAGCATCATTAAGTAAAATATTATTTTCTCTGATAACATCCAAAAGTTTTTTTAAACGAGTGTTATGTTCTTTTTCATTTTGACAAAAAACAATTATATCATCAATATAGTTAACAACACCTTAAAATTTCAATAAGTTATTTATTATAAATTATATCATTGCATAACATAAGCATTATTACCTTCACATTTAGATAAGATTCTCTCTATTATTTTTTGAAAAATTTCTGGAGCGCAATTCATTCCGAACATAAGCCTTTTATACCTGAACAATTCGCTGTTAGTTATAAATGTAGTTATGTACAGTGAACTAGAACAAATTTCCACTTGATGAAAAGCATTCTTTATATCCAACCGAGAAAATTTTGAAGACATTCGAAGCTTAGGCAGGATAATATTCATCGTAGGTAGTGGATAGTTTTCTCTTAATATCGCTGCGTTGGCTCTTCTCATATCTACGCATAAACGAAGATCACCATCTTTTTTCAAAATAGGAACTATTGGAGATATCCATGGTGAATGCCCATCTACCGATTCAATTATATCTAATTCGAGTAGTTCATTCAATTTAGTTTTTATTTTTTCCTCTAAAGGTATTGGTAGCTTTCGACATGGCTGTATTACAGGACGAATTGATTTGTCGATCGGAATCTCTACTATCAAATCTTTTATTTTGGGAAATGTGCTTTTCTCAATTGAATTTAAAAGTGTTAAACCTATTTTCAGAACTCCAATTTCTTCAGCGGTTTCTTTTCCCAATAAACACTTTTGGCCATTTTTCACAACATAAAAAATAGCACTATGACTTTTATTTCCTACCTGGATATCGGCCTCGAAAGATCCTAGAACGTCAAGTGGTTTCTTGGACCCGTAGGCTAAAAACGTTTTCTTTGGCTTCTTGATTTGGTTTCTAACCAAAACTCCTTTCTGTTTCATTTCCACCCAAGATCTCTCAGAAATAATGTTTGATGCACTGCCAGAGTCAATTATCATTTGAATGGAAATCCCTCCAATCAAACAAGTGACTTCGTCTTCCTTTTGGTTTGAGAAATGAAAAATAAATTTTTCGTTTTTTACCTCGTCAACAGACCGTATTGATTCTTTTTTGAACCTTTTATGTTGTCAGGAAAGTCTTGCTTTGATTTAGTGTGACATTTGGATTCAAAATGACCTCTTAATCCGCATTTGCGGCAGTTCTTCATTTTTGCAGGACATTTTGAGTCTTGAGCTAAATGTTCTTTCGAACCACATCGAAAGCACTCAAATTTTCGAGAAGGAAATTTAAAAATTTTATTTATCTCCATGGTGTTATTATTCTGTTTGCTGTTAAAATTTCCATTTGGGTATTAACCGTCTCTAACGAATTCGCCAGAAAAATAACATCATTCAAACACTTAGTATCACCCATCTCTAATATTTTCCGTCTTAGCTTTTCAGAAAAACATTTCTCAACCACTTGGTCTTTGATGTGTTCATCTGGGTTTTCAAATTTACAATTAGATGCTTGACGTCTTAAGCGAATAATAAAAGCTTCAAATTTTTCATCTTTTCCTTGAAACATTTGCCTAAAAACATGTCTTTCATATGTTTTATTCTGTCGCGGATTGAAATACTCATCCAGTTTCTTAACGCAAACATCGTAGACATCAGTGTTCTTGTTAGCTTCTAAGGTTGGATCAACATTTGCTCCTGGCAAATTGTAATAAATGTCTTGTAAATCTTGCCCTCCACAATGAAGAAGAGTTGCCCTCTTTTTAGGAGGTTCAGTGGCTCCAGAAATATCAAGATATATTTCAAAAGACCGTTTCCATTTTGCCCAACTTACTCCCAATGATTGAGAATCTCGGAAACAATCAAATTTTCCCAATTTGGGTACATTTTCCATTTCTTCACATTGATTCCTGTCAATCAAATCAAATTTTATTGTAATCAAAATGAATTAAACCAATAGGAATTCGATCAATAATAATTTAATCAATGTATACGAATTTCATCAATACGAATTTAATCAATGCAAATGAATTTAATCATTACTAATTTAATCAATACGAATTTAATCAATACGAATTCAATCAATCATTAACATAATCAATGCATCACATTTCGTCAATACGAATATAACCAATAAGAAATTAATAAAATTGAATTTAATCAAAACGAAGAAAAAAAAATATAATCCATAAATCTTTTTCCTTAACTGAAAACAAAATGAATATAGTTTATTTTCTTTTCTTGAAAATTTCTTTTTGAGTTTTTCTTATCTTGAGTTTGTTTTTTTAATTTTTCTTCCTCGTCGCCAAAAATGTAGTATACAGGTTTAATTATATTTATTTGAACAACCTTTCAGTTTGAAATCTAATTTATTAATGATCAAAATATTTTATACAATCTGACAGAATAAAGTATTGCCTAGGAAATAATTACTTAGATTGGAAATTAATAGTAATAATTAAGTGTCGACACTACACTCGTCACGCTCACGTCCCGTTTCCTCGTCGCATTGTGAATCAGGCATCAATTTGTGTGTTTGCGAACTTTCAGGCCTCTTATTTTGGCGTTTAAGACTAAAATTTTAATTTAATTTTCAAAATTTGCTAAATTTGAAAATTGTCTGTGCTCGCAAAAAAAGCCAAGCGATTTTGTATCATTTTCTTTAAATCGTCGGAGTTGGCCGATTTTTCTTCAGATATTTTTCAAAAAAAAAATATGTAAACATTAATCAGGGGCCCGAATCCGCAAGCGTGAGTTTTCTTGACCTTGACAGACAACCCGCACATAGTGGCCCAATTTCGAAAGCGTGAATGATTTTTCAAATTTGCGGGCCTATAGAAAATCACAGGAATATGTTAATGCTTGATGGGGAACTGCGGGGCACTAGGTTGTATGAAAAATTTAATGTACATATATAATAATGAAATCAAAACATATGTGTGAAATATAAATAAATTAAGTAATTTTATAACCTACTTTGTTTCAATTTTGCCCTTACATAATGATTCTCTCTAAATTATGCCTTCAAAAACTACAAAATGGATTTCTTTTGGTGTATGTGTGTGAAGATATACATATGTAGTATGAAATATTCAGTTGGATTCAATTTAAATTGTTTGTCAATAAATTCTGCACCGAAAACCTAGAGTTTGTTCATTTAAATCACCTCAACCGTACAGCATCGACACACGAAAAGATAAACTATGTTCGGTGGATTGTTGTTTTAGCGAGAACTCTGAAATAACTAAAAAAAAAAAACTAATGATGATAAAAGCCACACAAATTAGTTGGATATTCATGATTGAACGAATGCAAGCAAATCTCTAAAACTGAATGTGCGGTAGCCTAATTAAAATAAGCCAAATAATTTATTTGCTGATGAAGTATTTTAGCAAAGAAGAGAAAATGACAAATAAGCCAGGTAATCGTAGGTTTTTGGTTTGTTATATAATACCCCTCTGTTCGATTACTTTCCGAACCTGTCAGTTTTAGTCACAAGTTCTGTCAAAGTTTATACCTATAAAAAAATTAAATTGGACTAAAAATGGTAGAAATGGGTAATTTAGCTGTCAATAAAATGATGCTTAAGATTGTATACGAAAAAATATTATTTTATGACAGCTGGCCAATCAGAAGCTGCAAAAATTCAGAATTCTGAAAATTCAGATATGCGTTGAGCGTGCACATTGAATGTTTGATTTAGAGCTTTGTTTAAACTTTTCAAACCATCATCCCCTATGGGCATTGAGCGTCATTATTTTTCTCCCCAAAAAACATCATCAAATAGAAATCATTTGGCAACCAATATTATTTAAATCTCGAAAAAATGCTGTCTTCTTTCCCGCAACCTAAAGGGTATCGTCATTTGCGAGATTCTAAAAGTTTCTAGTTGTGAGTCTTCCACCTCCTTTAGCTTATAGAACAGAAAAAAAATATGTAGGTGTATTCTACCGTAGTGTACATCAGGTATACCTCCTATCTACCCCTATCACTTCTGTCATATCAGTTACCTTGACAAGAGGACAGAAATGTCGGATATATCTAAAAGTAAAAGTTCAGTTCCACTTACTATCCTCTTACATTCCATGCGTGAACGATAAGAAACTCATAATATTTGACACATTATCCTGCACCTAGAGGCGTCACATGAAACCGCACTATATATTATACAAAAGGTGTTATTTGACATTTCCGGGAAGAGCCTATCTGCCTGTGCACTATGCCTTAATTCAAAAATAAATTCGTTCGTTTTTCCACAGTTTGACTTGGTCTTTTTGACAGAGGATGACATGCTATCAATTTTATTGAGTTAACATATACTATCATGCACGAATGGTTGTGCCTGTTTTCAAGTGATAACGGCGCGTATTTCTGGGTATTTTATTGTGGCCGAATCGGACTCCCTTTGAATTTTAAATATATTTTTCATGAGGAGTCTAACCCCCTCCACATTTAGCCTATCATTGTATGCGGATTGTGTTTGCGAAACGTATATCCAAAGTGTTCCTCGTCTCTAGTGGACGACACTGGGTTTTTGGGATTCAATATGAAGGTGAATACAATATGCAATTGGTCTGTTGGATTGGGGGCAAGAACCCATTCGTCAAAAACCACAATGCTGCCAAAATATTGTATGAGACGACATTAAAGCACACACAGGGAAGGAAAAACTCCCATTCCGTGTGTTTATTTTGCCTGATGGTTTTTGTGGATGGAAAATGCAAAATATATATGTAAATGAAAACAACTTCTTCGCAATCCCACCTTAAAATGGTCAGCAAAAGAGTTTGTCCTCTATGCAAACTCGAATTGGAGCAACTGGCGTGACAGGAGCATGTATTGTTTATGTGTCAGTTGGGAATTTCACAGAAATTGCTGGAAATTTTTTGCTGTACTCTGATGTAGCTAGGACCTGTATTTTTTTCAGGAGACAGGTTGCTTCCTTGCCCAGGAATGGATTTTCGTTGAATGTACGATTTCGCCATAAGTTTAGTTGAAAGGAACTTTTACGGTTACTATTTCCACGTACTGTTTGCTGTTTCCTAGGCCACACCAACACCAACAAATACTCCAATGAACTCTCCCAATTATGTGGAAATTGAGTACAATAAGATTCAAATTAAATTTTTTAAGACCAAGTGGTTACTTTCGTACAATTATAGGTTTAACTTATCTCTTCTATATATTTAGTTACATGGTGGACTAATTGGCTGCTTGCACTTAATACAATTAAGCCAGCAAATATGTTTTGCATGTTTACTTTAGAAGAGTCTAAGCGAAAGCATATAAATATACCTTCTTACAATATGTAAAAATGTGTGAGTGCCGGGACTCAAGAGGCTTAAATGAGTAGGTAAACGTCAAGATTCGTACTTTTTTCAAGGATTTTTTATAACTTTGAAATGGAATAAAACAAAGATGATTTTTTTAAATTGACATAAAATTTACTTTATTCGAAAGATAATCTTCTGGCAAATACGATTTCTGGCATATGACCGCCCCATCTGACTCGGACGTAGTCACATCTAGAGGTCCAATTTGCAATGACTTTTTCCAACATTTGTGGCCGTATATCGGCAATATCGCGGCGAATTGTGTCCTCTAAGTGGTCATTCGTTTTGAGCTTATCGGCGTAGACTAGCGTATTTACATATCCCTTCAGAAAATATTCAAATGGCGCCGGCGCCAGCGTTAAATCTCACGATCTTGGAGGTCAATTCACGGATCCGTAACGTGAAACTATGCGGTTTCCAAACGTTTCCTTTCAGAAATCATCAATTGTGGCACGAGCTGTGTGACATGTTGCCCCATCTTGTTATTCTATTCATGTTGAAATGCCAAAACCAAACTAAAAATAAATCAATTGACAGCTAACAAAATGGTCGCTAGTTAAAATAGTCTTGCCAACTTAAAGTTCTATACAAAAAACATCCTATAGAACCAGTTATTCCACAAGCTTTTGGTTTAGATACGCGGATGGAGTTTGAAAAGACCTTTCCTTTGATGTATAGGTCGATGAGTTTGGGAAACATTTTTGAAAATCGTTAAAAAAATATTATATTATATTATATTTTTTTTTTTTAAAACAATACAAATTTTTTTTTGTCAAGATTTGTCAAATGATTACATTGCCGGAAAGGTCTGTTAATTTCCTATATTTGGCAATACAAACCGCAACCTCGTACGAGGCTTAAATATCGCTATCCAACCATAGCCTTTTTGGGGTTGGTTCAAAGTACTTACACTAATATTACTTTGGATGTGATTATTTCGAGAACAATACCTCCAAGAATATTTTGGTTTTCAGTTTTAGCAAGGTCTTGAAAATATAACAAACAGTTTTAAAAATCGCAACTGATTTCGGCTATCGGGGCTCGATTGCGGAAATATCGTTATCCAAAAACCCTACAAAGGCAGTAAAATCGTAAAATCACTTTCGATGAAATTATTTCGCAAATCAAGCCTTCCGCAATCTTTTGCAATCTAGGTAGGAACTCTAACAATTTAAATTGAAGGCAAAACAACATATTTTAAAATGAACATGAGCAAGGCAAAAATGGCTACACATAATTCGCGAAATCACCCCTGCTTGTCCCTTGCCTACTCTTGTCTGTTTTTCAATTATACATGTGTGTACATACATATTCTTAAAAAATTCTCAGTTCCTATTTCGTCAAATGAGTTAAACTAAAACGTATTTGCACAGGCAATTAGGTTCCAGCTGGAAATATAATGACTTATTTCACCTTTTTTTTAAATATCCTGACGATAAAGAAAAAAGTTCGATCCAACCCCCAATTATCTATACTGCATTATTTATTCCCCTCGTTAGGCTTGTCGAAAAAAAGTTCAAAACAAAAACTCCGTTTAGAAAATATTTATCATACCTTCCTATCTCCACCCAGCAATAAAAAAATAAATAGGAGCCAAACAAAAGTTTGATGTAATTACCCCCTAATTGCCACTTTTTGAAAAAACATTCGTGTGGTTAAAATTACATGAAAAGTATGTACGTAAATATATAGATATATAAATTACATCCCTCTAAGTACACAATCTGATAAAGCATGCGGAAAATAAAAAAAAAAGAGCTTAATATCCCGCCCGGGGAACTGTCAAATCTCAACACACGTACCTTTACGTTCGTTGTCGCCAAACTGATAGCCCCAATTAGTTTAATTACATTCGCTTGCAGTTTTCCCAATTATCTTCACATGAAATCGTAGGCGAAACAATAGAACGAGAGGCAAAATAAACAAGCTGGGTTGCGTAGTGGTATCTATAGTGGTAGGCGAAAGAGCAAGCAGGAACGTTTAGCAAACCTTTTGACATGCCAGCAGCCGGTAGAATATAATAATTTTCTGTCAACCTACTGCATTGGGGTTAATTTCCAGGTTCGATATAGCATCGTGTTGCTCGGGAGCGATTCTAATCGCAGTCGTTTAAAACAATGGCCCGCAATTGCTAGCAAAATTTACGCACGTTTGAAAAAGTCACAAATTTTCCTACGTATATACGTATACGACAACAAAATCAAAATTATACGCCAGGATTGCAAAATGTGATTTAAAAATATATCTCATAATCTGACCGCTGCAAAGCTTCTCGGGTTGAGGTATCTTTCCTCGGTAAAACCACATGACACTACTTTTGAGTTATACATACCTATATAGTACCTACCTATCTGCGAGGGGGGGCACATCACACATGGCTGCAATGACCTGGATGGAAAGAAAGTTTCAAGCCATTTTAGGCAATGCTGGCTGTTTAGTATTCAAAAAGTGCACAACTGAACTAATTGCATTTGGATTGCATTATGGTTTGTTAAGCCGCATAAAAATATCCTTCCCTCCTGAAACCTTATGTCGTCGTGGTGATGGTCTTCATAGAGAAACCTCCAGGATAGAGAAATGGATTTGGAATATTTCATTAAGTTCCATCACACGAATGAATTGGATAACTTTGTTCTCCTTTTAAACTCGCTGCGGAAAATTAAGCTTTTTCAAATTCAGACGATGTCGTAAGGATTTTAAGAGCAATTTAAAAATAACATAAGGTCCCGTTTAATTTTCTTGTCACTTGTGATATAAATTTAGGTGCATTTTTAACAAAAAAAAACGGGTACCTTTCTATTAGGTTTAGATATTAATAAATTGAAATGGCGCCCAGGAGAAAACTAGCCCAGGTCCCAGGGACCCATTTAGCCGTTTTGATATACCAAAGCTTAATTGCCATGTGGGTGAAATGGCATTCAATATTTATATTAAGTGAGAGATCCGTGAATCTTTGGTTCATCAAACACAAGACAAAATTTGTCAACACTAAGCCAAGACAAGGTATACATATGTACTCCAGTAGAGTTCCCTCATCTACCCGTTTAGCGGATATTTTGTTTTTCGATCATTAAAATTTGACATTCACTCGATTTGATCTTGATCCACTCCTGAAACCATTCAGACCTAGATGGACTCAACTTTGCTCCATTTCTCTCCTCTCTAGTGTCTAGAGTTATTAGACGTTGGAGACCGAAATTGATTTTAATCAGGGTTCCGTTGCCGCAACCCATTAGACGGATTCTATGGTATGTTGGTTCATAGGTACAAGTTTCATGATATCGAATACACAAGTCTGGCAGTCCGTCCATCGGCCTGTGCGTCCACTGTACTAACAATAGGCTTTTCACACCAAACCCAAAACCCTGTTTTCGCGAAAAAATTGGTTTTGGCGTAAAACCTACATCGAAAACACAAGTTTTCCCATACATTTTTGTAAACCACAAGTTTTCGTAAGCTACAGGTTTTGTATAAAACCTGTCGAAAGCCAGTTGGAATCCAGAGTTGGACTTTCGATACATTCAGCGCTCAATCAAATGTCAAAACAAAATGCCGACGGGATGCTGTCAATAGAAATTAAATTAAGCACAGTAGACGCGACGGGACGCATGTCCTAAATTTTAAACGTGGCAGTTCGCTTACAAATTGAATTAAAAAGACAGGGTTTCCACGTCGAGTTATTTGCTTACGACAGGAACAAATGGGAAATAAACATTTTCGGACCATGCGACAAATTTTCATACGATTCTCGTAATCTCTTGTAATTGTTTGTTATTATTCTGTGCCTGATCTATTCTGTGTGCTACTCTGCAGAATCATTCTAATATATTCAATGAATATATTTCAATGATTACATGAAACAATCAATGAATACAAGGAAATATTTGTAAGCAACAAAATTGAATAAAATACGTGAGCCAAACATCGGAAGATGTAAATGTTTAATGCGAAACGAAAGACAATTAGAATGTGTTGAAGTAAAAATGTGTTGAAAAAAATGGCACAATTTGTCACAAATTCCTGTTTGTTTACTCGAAAAAGTTGCAAGGAGAGAGAAAATAATTTCCCCTCCACTGGATGACTTGCGAATGGCAATGGCGAAATGGCTCTACGCTGCTTTAGCTGAAATTTATACACTCCAACCACACTTAAGCGAGTTTTTTGTTTATTTTATTTTAACTTTTGATGGTTTTCAAAGTATCGCGGTTCGCGGCCCTTATCGCGTCCATTGTGTTGATTTAAAAACAATTGAAATGTCAAACGAAAACGGCTAATTGTTCGGTGTGAACGCTTTATGAGTTTTCGTAAGCTTTTTGCAGAAAACCCCGGTTTGAGTTTGGTGTAAAATGGCTATAAAGGGGTGGACCGATAGTTGGTTTCAAACAGAGCATTTTTGTATGTGATTCGCTATAGGACAAATTCGAATTTTTCTTTAAGCTTGCCCCTAAAACGGTTGGCTGCCATACAACAGTTTGTTTTTTTTTTTCAAATTTTCTCGTGTGATTAAATTTCGTTCCTGTAATGACCAAAGTGATTGCGAGAAAACTGCGTTTCAATCCATGTTTTTGTGGAAATGTTGTGACAAATTGGGGTTTTTACAATCATTGTGTCAAGAGTATAATCACTTAAGTTCATGAATTTTAAAACCAAGAATGGTACTGTTTGATTTTGCATCAATTTCGACGATCCGATTAATAGAACCCAAGATATAGGGACTTCCGAACTTTGACAGTTGGTAGCGGCCACATTGTTACATCTGTAAAATTGGCTGTCATATATTCAGTCTGTTTTGCGAAATCACCATATGGACGGATATAGCAGTATACAATATAGTAACAACACGTGCAAATAAAAAAATTGTTTTATCATTGGTGTTCTGTTCGAGACAAAATTGTCGAATTTGGGACGGTACCAATCCTCATGAGATCCAAGAGCGTCCAATGCATCCCGAAAAGTGGCCAGCGAGATCGTGCGATTTGACCCCGTTAGACTTTTTCTTGTGGAGTTTTCTGAAGTCGCTGGACTAGGCGTATGAGTTGATAGCGGAGTCAAGTTAGACAGTCTCGGTAGAAACTAGAAACTTATGAGAGGAAACCTCACAGGTCACAATCCTGTTAACAATACATAAGATTAAGTTTTGTGGTGATGAAAACCTACCAGCACCCACTCTTCGTGTTTTATACTTGAGACTTGTTGTCCCTCATTTTATCAAACCTCTGGATGTTGTTTTGGTTGGCAAGTATCTGTGGGTATCAATTTTATAGTACCTTACCTCACCGCTTAACCACACGTTTGTTACATTTTAAGCCTAATTAGAATTATTATTGTAGTAGCTTACATTTTAACATAAAGGTATCATACAGATTAAAGCTATATTATTCTTAAACTGAAAGTCCTTCCATATAAACTCTATGAAATTCTATCTTCCTTAACATATATCTTCGCTATAAGGAAACCATAAAATTCAAATCAAACGATTTTATTATATATATTCTTCCACTAACACCGGTAATGTTGCAAACAGATTACAAAAATATGATAATGACGAACAAGGTAAGTAAACGATTCCCCGGGGAAGCATTGAAAATAATTTTAAATTTTTATTGCTTAAGCTATAAAGCTGTATGAAAGATAAAAAAAAAAAAAAAAAAAAAAACATAAATTCGTGGGAAAGATATTTTTTCTTTTCGTTTTGTTTTTGTTTGCTAGAAAAATGTATATTAATGTATGAAGCTGAATTTAAGTATCATCTAAAATATTCTCCTTCATCATTTAATTTATATACGATATTATGTCTGAATCTATATGTGTGCATATCTATACATATATACAAAGATACATCCCCATCAGAGTGTGTCATTATTCTTGAAAGTGTGTTGAATTGAAGCAAATAGCCAAACAAATAAAATATTATATTATCTTGAACAAATGTGTAAGCAAACTACAGACAGACAACAATCACTAAAAATATTTTATGAAAGGTTAAGTCCTCTGTGAACAGGACTCTGACAGTGGCTAACTCTATATACACAGTCCATTATCAAGACAAGAGAACAACAATGGACTGATGGAGATGGAGATGGAGAATGACTGTGTCTTCAACTCTAAACCACTTTTAGTGGGGAGACAGACAGACAAGCAGATACAAGGACCACAACGCAGAAGACAGCGCAATGACGTACGACGACAGCTTTCAGTATGTCCTTTTGTCATCTTTCTTATGCAAAAGCTATGTTCCGAATTCAAGACCACACTTGCCTTTGAATTTATTGTCGCATATTTCAAAATGTACCTAACCGACCCGTTCGCAGCATATATACATATATGTATGTACCTACCTCCCCTTTTCTCTCAAACGCCCGCAACAAAAATAAAAAAGAAAGAAAATTTCCGATAAGGAATAAAGGACCTTCAGATGAATTGTCTGTGCCAGAAAATACAGTATATTCACTCGTACACGACCGTCATCGGTCGGCGTCGCCATCGACCACCCAAAGAAGGGAATACAACATATAAAACTGAGAGGAACAGGATACCCCACCCATCACAGCCCACATTTCTCCCAAAAGCCCCATGGCCCACCCCATTCAAAGTTGAATATTGTTTCTGCAATACGGCATTGGATATTCAAATGAGCGACCAAGTTTGCAATTAGACGTTGGTTGCTTACCTTTTTGCTAGGCACTGCCCAGTGCTGTTCCAAAATGTGGAATGGGAAATTGTACCACCTTTTTATCCTATGCACAATCCCATGGGGCCAACCAGCAAGGCATCAGGCAAGGAGCCAGAACGATGATGATGTTGGAGGCTGTTACGTCTAAGAGGTCACATTAATTTTATTATCCTTGCTGGTGTATGTATGGATGTAGGTATATACCCAGTCGGGTCTCGAGTGATGTTGTCGGGTATAAAGGCAAGACAGGTTTGGCTTAGTTATGGAGTCGGAATTGAAGAGAGTTCTTTGGGTCATCGGGAGCAACAATAAAGGGTGAGAGATCAAATAAACAGTTCGTTAGGTGAACCCATAACAGAACTATAATGGGACTTCCGTGCGGTGAACACAAGTACACACACACACACACCCAGAGTCATTTTCAAACAACCATAAGATGTATTTTATGTTCTCTTTGTGCAGAAGCGGATATTCTATTTATGAAGAGGGGGCAATAGATGCACCTTACTCTCCTTACCTTTAAGCTATGTATATAAGCTGTCAGTATAGACTTTTGTTGAATTAAAACTATGAGTGGGGAAGCCCAATTGGCATTGAGACTTTTTTTCTAGAAACTGTGAATTATAAACTGACATCATTTGAGAAGTTACAATGATGACAAAATAATAAATTAGTGGTGCGACAGCTCGTGAAAGGCAGGGCCTAGTGACTTACCACTATCAATCATTCCTCTGTGCGTGTTGTTTGTTTTTGCAGGAATGGGGGCGGGGCTACAATTTTCTGCCAAATATAAAAGACTAATTTGAGAGGCACTTATTCATGACAAGAGATATACTCTTGGAGGATTTTTCGCTTCCTCGCAAGAGGCAGTAACCGTTTTTGTTTAGGTGCGGACCTCCGGCATGACAGTCTAACGCACTATCCGATTACGTCACCGGCTACTCAAGTTACAATGATGACTCCTGTATACAATATCCAGTATTGTACATAGCCTTAAGTTAAAGATTTTACGGAATTTTCTGTATCAAGCTTTTTTTATTTGCTTCTTTACAATGGCGGGCAATCAAGGGCTTATAGATACCCTTGAAATTATTAACCCAGTCTAGTAGCATAGGAGTCTGAATTTTTCAATTTTAGGTAAGAACTCATCTAGGGCTTTATTCCTTCACATTCGTGGAGTGTGTCAAAACAAACTTTGTATTACACAGTACCTACCTATATTCAAAAGGTAAACTTCTGAATATTACTAAAAGTGCGAGTATTACGATCACTTGGATCAGAAATATCAAGTGAATTTAAAAATTTAGAACCTTGAAACTTTGAAGGAAGAAATATTTTACAATTGTTGTTGTTTTTTTTAATTTATCGTCTGCTCTTTCGATTTTTGTGGTTGGTAAATAATTCTGAAAAGACGACATCAGGTGCAAATTAACCCCTTTAATCTTTACAACAAAAAACTAAGGTCCGACCCTGACCTTATACACACATATTATGCATATCTTCATGTATACTATGAAAGAAAAATAACATACAGATACACTCCCAGGTTATTCGTAGAAATCTAGTTTATTATTGAACATAAAATGCTGCACCGACCTGAAGTGCCCCCACCATAACCTTTACACATACTTTTCTTCAACAAACCCTTTTAGGGAATTATATGTGCAATGTGCCATAATTAAAGCCTGACGTATTAATATGGTAATAAGGTGCACCAAGGACAATTCATATCGAGATAACCCAGTTCCAAAAGTCAGAAAGCTTATTATTCAGATAGCAGTATATTCATTTCCAAATAACGCTGAGTGTTTTCAGAGAGTATCTAAGGACAAGGAGTGGTTTAGTTTATCTCTGGTGAAAAACGGCTGGGCAAAGTTACAAGACTACGAATTTTTTGTTCGAGTTTGATTATTCTTGGTTGAAGCATTGGTAAATTGCTGTCTCATCTTAGTCAATATTTTCGCTTCGACAAGATATTGTAAACAAAATTACAGTTTCAATCAATTAATTGAAACTTCTACAATTTAATTTATAATAATTTAATTAAGCTATACTTTTTACTTGCGATATACAGGGTGATTCATATAAGGTGTGACAAAAAGCTAGAGCATGTTGGTTGCGAGACAAGAAAAAAATCATATGAAATCGTATTTCCTCCCCTCGTTTAGCCGGAAGAAGAAATTTTCTAAATTAATTTACTTAAAACAGAAAAAAATATTAAAAACAACGGTAACACCTACAATGCCATGTTATAATTTATTTTAAAGCCAAAAATCTCTTATTTTATTTTATTTTTAAATAAAGTTGTTGTAGTTTTTGAAAAATCAATTTTCAAACTCAAAATCAAATAAAAAAATGTGCACGACTTGATCGCACGAACTTGCTCTTGTGAACCACAACTGTGTGTAATTACAAATTAAAGATGCATGATGTATAATATTTAACGAGAAATTATTAAAAGTGTCAAAAAACTAAGTTTTCTTACAACTGACCTGATTATTAAAGGTACGAATTCGAGAAATTTTGAAAAAAACCAAAATATTTGTATGGCAGCTACCCGTTCTAGACGAGATAAATCAAAAATTCGAATTTCCCCTCTAGGGAATCACATAAAAATGCTTTGTACCAAATTTCATGTAAATCGGTTAACCCGTTTAGGCTCTTTCTCAAATTACAGTGGACGCACGACGCACAGACGCACAGACGCACAAGCGCACAGACGTAGAGACGCACAGACGCACAGACCGACGGACGGCATGACGAAACCCACTTTTCGGACTTCTCGATTATCGTAGTGTTAGTTTTGATTACAACCTCGAATTTTTTTTTAAACGAAACCAATACTTGCCCTATAGGTAGAGCAAGTAAAAATCATTTTTTTTAATTACTTTTTTTTTTTTTTAATTATATGTACGTAATTAAGTAAATATAATTTTTTTTTTTCAAAATTCAGTTCTCATATAAATTTTTAGTCACAGAAAACCGGATGCTTAAATGTCTTGTCATTTTTGAGAAAAATGAAAATAATTTATTACCTATACGTAATGGACTTAAGCAACGGATCGGATTCAAATTAAGAGAGTTTAATCTCTATTTTTTTCAATTTTCTAAAGAACTAGAAGAGAATTTAGCATTTGTTTTTTGATGTTTGACTAAAAATTAAAAAGATCATTGAATTTTAAAAATAAAAGTACTACTTAATAACGTAAAATTTTGCATAAAATTAGTTTGAACAAAATTTCAAAAAAAATTGTTTTCCGAATTTTGAGTTTGAAAATTAATTTTTCAAAAACTGTTAACTAAAACAACTTTTCTGCGAAAGCAAATAAAAGATAAGATTTCTTGCTTTATAATAAAGTATATAGCATGACAGTGAAAGAATTACGGCTGTTTTTTATTAATTTTTTTTTTCTGTTTAAAGTCATTTTATCCTCCCGACTGAACGGCGCGGGAATAGACCTCCATTCCCTTACTGTTTTTTTCTTGTCTCAATCCTTCTTATACGGTTTAGCTTTTTATCACATCTTATGCGAATAACCCCACTGTATAACAAGTTATGGATACGTAAAACAATCGAACTCATATTTTGATTAAACTTGACATTACGATGATAGGGAAGATGAAAAAAAAGTGGGTCTCGCAAAAACGTCCATCTGTCTGTTTGGCTACAGTCTAAACTGATGGTTCAACTTTCTTTAAACTTGGCACCTACCTCGCGATTTTTGGGCAGTCGCCCTAAGCATTTTTTATATATTTTTTTTAGGACCAAAAATAACGGTACCTACTAAGTTTTCTGGTCAAAGAGACAATTTTTATCAAAATCGACTCCACCGATGTTTAAAAAAGATTTAATAGGTATAACCTGCCTCTTAGTTTTTTTTTTGCAAATTCACTATTTAAAAATTGACTTGGTTGATTTTTATTAAAATTGGCAAAAAGCAATGTTCTAAGTGTACCCGATTGATAGATCTTACAATTTTGTCAGATCTGAAAATGTCTGACAATTATCTACCAATGAGCTGACAATTAGTTGTGTGTGTACACGGTTGGTATAAAATCTACCAATCTCTTAGAATTTATTGTCAGAAGTTGGCTGACAATGTATTGTCAGATAATTGATGGCTGCATACATACCAATAAATTGTAAGAGATTGGTAGATTTTCTACCAACCGTGTACACACATCACAACTAATTGTCAGGTCATTGGTAGATACCTAATTGGCATTTCCAGGTTATGTAAAACTGCTTCATTTGCACCTTGGCCTGCCTTTATTTTCAGATGTTTTTCGAGATTGGAATTAAATGTCGTGCGCATATTCCCTCATTTGCCTTTGCATTCCGTTATGGTCATTCCTACAGCATCTGCTACTTCTTGCCATAAAATTTCTTTTGGCAACTTATAGTCACTAAGGCATCCAGCATCCCACAGACTGCGTCGCATCTCAATTTCTTGAATTAACTTCAAGGTTGTGTCGTGTGACCATTCACTTTCAACCTTCTTCCTATAGGATTTTTGTTTTTTTTTTTATTTTATTTGCATTTGGTTGTTCGTATTCTTTCCAATTCTGGTCTTTCCATCTTAAATTGTTAAATAGAAAAAATTGTTAAAATTAACCTACTAAAATCAAACTCCAAATTCACTGCAAATTGTCTGACAGTGAAAAAATTTTATGATGTTAAAAAAAGTTCATCTGACAATTTCTTCATTGTCAGAAACGTCAGACAACGATAAAAATTGGCAGGCAGATTATAAAATACCTTAAAATGTATCGTTTTACAATTAATTGTCAGACAATTTTCTAACAATTAATTGTAAGAGTACACGGTTGTTAGTCATTGTAAGCATGTTTTTCACTGACAGATCTGACAATTTTGTAAGATCTACCAATCGTGTACACTTAGCTTAACGTTGTTCTTATTCTTCGAAAGGAAAAAAATCTATTTCTTTACGTATTCAAAATAAATAATGTTTGTCTATAGACGATTACTTAGCGATTAAATTCATAATACAAAAATGAATAATTAGAAACTTCAATATTATTTTCAACAAGATTATTTTTCGATTAAATTGTTAATTTTTGCATTTTTGTATATGAATATTTAATTAATGATGATGCTGAACAATGGAATGTTGGGCAATGAACTTTTGTTTTCCAATTTACTATTTGAGGATTGGACGATAGTGTCGACGTAACCCGCGCTCTAGCATTTTGATCCATCTTATGTAGATATAGTAAGCGAATACAAAAATATAAGTTTCAAAGACTAGAACGGTTCCCTACTTTTTCAAAATTCTAAACTCATTAAGTCCAAACTTTATCAATTACATAAGATTATAAAGTTAGGCCCGAGTTCACAATGCCTGAGTAAATGTATGATTAGTTACCTACCTGGCATACAACTACTGATACAGCACAGGGTCATAAGTCTGCAGGAGAAAAAATTTTCAATGGTCTTTTGAGCAATTATTTATTTTGGATTGTATACTTATGACCCTTAGCCAGTATTTATGTGTCGAATAACAAATCAGAACTTTATACTTAGACATTGTGAAATAGGTCCTTAATCTGTTGAATAAAAGTAAATTTAATTTGTGAAGGTGTACAAAACTAAATTGGCATATAACCCTTCATTTTACCCATTTTCAAAATAATCGAAATAACAGAAGAAAATGTTAAGTTTAAAATTTTTAAAATTTCTTGTCATATTTAGCTAAAAAAAATTAAAGAGAAAAACAGTTTGTTTTACGTTCGACCTCAACAAATTCAAAACACTTGGATTTTAATATTCCTAAGGTCCAGTTTTTCAGTGCGAGAATAAATTTAAACCCGAGAGTTAACCCACCAAATTTTTTGAGTTAACTTTGGATTAACTCGTCAAGCTCTTTTGTTGTTTTATTCACCTAGTTTTTAAGGTCCTTCCGCTTGCATCCTTTCATAAAAAAAACTGTTTATTGTATTAATGAAACGGCGAAATATTATTTTTCGAAAAATAAACACTTGGCCAAATAACAAGTTTAAGAAAAAAAGGTAAAACAATTTATTGCCAAATCGACTTAGAGAAGATGCCGATTTTGCCAAAAAAAAATCATCTTTTCAGATGAAGCTCATTTTGATCTTGGCGGGTAGTAAACAAGCAAAATTGGCGCATTTGGGGCACAGAAAACCCTCACGCATACATTGAAAAGCCGATACACCCAAAACGAGTCACTGTTTGGTGCGGATTTTGGTCCAGAGGCATAATTGGGCCATTTTTCGAAAATGAGCAAGGAGTGGCCGTTACAGTCAATGGCGATCGTTATCGGACCATATTGAACGAATTTTTGTTCACAAAAATTGAAGAGGAGGATATTGGCAACATTTGGTTCCAACAGGACGGCGCTACGTGCCACACAGCCGAAGCTACACTCGATGTTTTGCGCCATTTTCAAAAAAAAAAAGAGGTAATTTAGCGGACCCGTTACTTCAAAAATCATTAAATTTTTTTGAGTCCAGGAGCTTTCACAGAAAGACAAACATACAAATCGTAAATTTTGAATTTACTTAAATCGCTCTTTCTCTTGTAAATATATAATTTATAACAATCCTGCTCTTTAATAACTCTTCTTTCTCAAGCTTCTTATCATCTTATGTGAGATTTAGTTATTTAAGGATAATATTTTATTAAAAATGTATCTTCAGACTTAATCGTTCATAATGAACAATGCAAGCTTATGTACGACAGGTACATATAGACATTCTCTATCTGTATAGGTTTATGTATGCAGGTACTCTATAAGTCTATACATTCTGTATTTGCACGTCTCTATCATAAAAGGGATTTTCAATTGAATTTGTGCATTTCTGTATGTTTTTTTTTTTTTTTCTGTGAGAATAAAGAAAATTTATTTACTCCACTATAAAGCTGAGGGTGAATTTTCGTCCTAAAATTCCCTTATTGAATTCCATTGAATTTGAATTTGAAATACTCACCCACACCCGCACAAAGCTTAACAAAAATAAAAACATGGGCAAGCCAAAAAATACAACAAAAAAAATATTTGAAGTATAAAGGATAATAATAAATATAGGTACCTACATATATGAAAGAAAAAAAAGGATAAACGAAGCTGATAGCCTTGTGTGCAAAACGAAAGCAGGATATGATACAATGTACACATTGAAGCAAAGTATGCAATGGAATTTCACTTGGGGCTACAATAGTGATATGAAAGGGATTCCCAGGACTATACTACTACACTACCCCGCACGACGTGAATACTTATCCCTCCATACGCTCTATACATAATATAGGATGTAGTTTTCATACTATGTCAGTGTGGCATTAACTATCTCGTCTTGCCACAGAGGAACCATATCGCACTATCAATTTCCGCATTAGACGTCTGTTATAGTGTAATACACGACTCAAGAATCTCCTTGCTGCTGTAATGGGTTCTTTTTCTTACTTTTCCACCCACTACACTCCTCCAGTAATAGTCTTGTAACTTGCACTTATATACATTCGCGTCCACGTCCTTCTATCTAACGCATGCACAAAAGATATTTTCGCAGTATAATTCAAATTCTGTCGCACACTTAGTAATTCTTATGAAGATAAATCTGAAAAGGAAGCGTTTCGAGGTGATTCAAACGAAGCAAGGTGCAAGGATTCGTCTTTAAGAAAAGAAGAACCTGAGCTGAGATTGTTATTTTAAGTGGATGTCAGATGAAAACTTTATAAAATAGAAAAATTTATAACGTATGGTATGTATCTAGGCAGCTAGACATAGGTACCTATACCTATACATTCTACATAAATAGCTCATACACATGTAGGTAGGTATACATGTACCTATGGTACCTGTTTCAAAGGTATGAAAAAGACTGAATTAGAAGTTATGAGGTGCAATCTTATGTGATATAAATCAGCGCAATTTTCAAAGACTATACTTTTAATGTGAATCATATCCGGTGAGGACCAGGACCAGGACATCATCATGCAATCTGGATGCTATCAATACAGGATTTTGAGATTTTTGTTTAGTTTTATTTTTCTCAAAGTCTTTTCGAAAAACACGACGATTCTCTTGAGTTTAATTAAGATTCTATTTCACGATGAAAGGAGACGAAATTTTTCTTGTTTTTGTTTTGAATATAAAGGATAAAATTCCTATACATCAAAGGGTTTCGTTTTAAGTTTGCTTTTGCATTTATACACGCATATGTTTGAATAAAAAAAACTTCTCAGTAAATCAACATAAATGGGATGAAGCTAATGGTTTTGCTTTAGATTCTATGCTTAAAAATCATAACCTACACTTCTAGTGGAAGTTACCTTTCAATGAACTCAAAATATATATTTACTTAATTATGTTTTGTCTATTCAATTTCAAAGTAATATAATACGCACTTTGATTAAAATAGTTGTTTTTTTTTTTGTAGTTTTATTATGTATAGGCATAAGGTGATAAATATAATATAGGTATGTATATTTTAAGTTTATATTAAAATCAATTAATTGCACGACTTGATCGCACGAACTTGCTCTTGTGGTTAAATACTGTATGTAACCCAACATTGAAGATGCATGATGCATATATTATTTAACGAGTAAATATTAAAAGAGTCAAAAGCACTAAAAAATTGATTTTTCGTTTGATTTTTTTTTTTGTTTATAAAATAATTTTTTGTCAAAAATTTTTAAATGTATTATTGTTTAAATTGTTGAGAAGCATCAGATTGCAAAATTATAAGAAAATCGATTCAACTATGGCAAAGATGTACGCGAATAACCCAAAAATAAGACCATTTTCTCAAAAAACCTAGTTCCGTAATGTGAATTTTTTGAGAAAAACCTGAAATGCACATTTCTTACAATTGACTTGGTTATTACAGGTACGAAGTTAAATCAAAATCGTTAGAGCCGTTTTCGAGAAAATTTGAATAAACCAAAATGTTTGTATGGAAGCTACCCGTTCTACATGAGCTAAAACAAAAATTTCGAATTTCCCCTCTAGGGAATCACATACAAATGCTCTTTACCAAATTTCATGCAAATCAGATTACCCGTTTAGGCTCTAGCTCAAATTACAGTGGACGCACGACGCACAGACGCACAGGCGCACAGCCGCACAGACGCACAGACCGACGGACGGCATGACGAAACCCACTTTTTCGGATTTCTCTATTATCGTAGTGTTAGTTTTGATTATAACCTCGAAATTTTTTTTACACGAAACCAATACTTGCCCTATAGAGCTAGTGAAAAGATGTAGATTTCAAACAGAATGGATTTGTTTTCACAGTAACTTCTCCCTAACCCACACACAATCTCCATCTCATACTTTAGTTCATTAAAACCATTCACATTTGTTGGCTCTCATCTCAACCAAAACCGTTGTGTGCATGCGCAAAGATTAGGCATCGTGCAAGTGTTATTCCCCATTTACATTGCTCGATTTTTCCAATGCCGATTTTTCTTTGTTGTTGTAGTCGTGTGAGATTTCGAGGGACAGCCGACGTATTCCACACGATTTTTCCATTCTTTCTCACACGATTACAATAACAACAAAAAAATCGGCATTGGAAAAATCGTTCAATGTAAATGCAGACTTACTGATGATCTGAATTTATCGATTTCCCGGCGTTCGCAGTTAGTGGGCGAATGATAACCGATTTTCACCAATTGGTCACCAAGATCATGCGATTTGACAGTTAATTTTTTTTTTTTCTGTGGGGCTACGCAAAAGACCGCGCCTACGCGAATAATTCCTGAACTCTAGACGCATTAAAAACCAACATTACTCAAGTTATGGCCGAGATACCGCCCGAAATGTGTGAAAAAGTGGTCAATAATTAGCTCAAAAGAATCACATGCTGCGAATTTCACCGAGGCGAGGCGGCCATTTGAAGGATATTGTTTTTCATAGTTAATGGCAAAGTCCAAAATTTATAATAAAATTAAATTTTCATAAAAAATGTTCGCTGTGTGTGTTTTATTTAGCTTTACTTTCGAAACCGAAAAATTAATGGTCCTATATAAAATAACAAATTTAAAGAAAAAAAACTATTATTTAATGTTAACTATTGTTTATTAATGTTAAGTTAGAAAATTTATTGCATAAAAATCATCAACCCATTTTTGAAATATCGATTTTTCAAAAAATAAATTAATTACAATCATTTTTTTTTTCAGCATAAAAATAATTTTTTTGAAAGATTTTATATACATACATATAATATTATTATTAATATTTATTAATCTTAACATAAACTAACTATTAAGCTCTAGATTTCAATGAAATGAAATATTTTGTTTTTGATTGATTTCACTTTTGAAGAGCTTAGCAAACAACATGTTGCAAATACAATTTTATTTTTTAACCGAATTTCGGAATCATTTTCATAATAGTCTGCATTTACATTGAACGATTTTTCCAATGCCGATTTTTCTTTGTTGTTGTAATCGTGTGAGAGAAAATGGAAAAATCGTGTGGTCTTCTGTCCCTCGAAATCTCACACGATTACAACAACAAAGAAAAATCGGCATTGGAAAAATCGGGCAATGGATCTCTGCCACCAAATGCCAGAAGTGTCAGTGTGAAATTAAAAAAAAAAAAAAAAAACAATCTGACAGCACTCACTGGTTGGAAAACAAAACCAAATGCCGAAGGCACGAACGCGAGCCAAAAAAGTCGGGTGTTTAATAATAGTGATTAATATGTAATAAAATTAGTTTTTTTGTATCAAAAATGTTCACAAAAATGTTTAAACACTAATTAATATGTAATTCGATCGCAAATTTAAGTTTTCAGTTCCAAATACAAAAAAAAAATCAAATGACCGTATTTTTAACACTGAAAAGAGCATGTAAATATTTTCCAACCAGGGACTTTTTTTGTTGTTGTTTTTAGATGTCAAATTAGAAAGAGAAAAGACAAAGACAAATCTTGGAAGACCTCTATGTAAATGCGGACATATAAAACTGAAAATTTTAAAATAATTATTTAAAATGTCAAATAAGGGGATTTTTCTGACACCTTCTATGATAGTTTGAAGGCAACTGGATTTTATAGAAGGTTGTTTTACGTGATAAGATAAGATAAGATACACTCCGAAACACACATAGCATTAATGCGATGTTTTATTTATTATTTCGAAAATGAAACCCGCTTTTGCATTAAATGGGAACAATGTTTTAGATGTAAGAGAGGGTTTAATTTTTTGTTTAGAAAGCCGAAAGGAACATTTTAAAACCGTTTCATAAATCTAAGTGCGAATGGTTTGTCACACGGCTAAATGAGAAATATCGTAGAAATACGAAATGACTCAAATCAACGAGTCGAATTAATTACGAGTTAAAATTAGACCTGAGTGCGGATACAGTGAAAATATATTTTATTGGACAAAGAATGTTAAACTTCTGTAAGAGATTAGATTGTTAAAAATACCCATTTTATCAGCCTTTTGCTAATACAAAACTTCAATCATCGTTATATTCAACTTAAACGCTTATGTTCTACTTTTTCCGAAGTGTATACTGTCGCATTTGTTCTTGGGTTGAATTTCGCCCTAAATGACTGCTCACAATAAAGGAAAATTTTCGAACATTTTTCGGGTGAAAATCAAATAGGCGAAAAGTCAATTCCGGGTGGTATGTTGTTCGGTTCAAACTCACAATAAGGCTGAAGATTTGTTTCAGCAAATGGGCGAGCATAAGTCTATTTTTCACGATGCTGATATATAGAGAGAGAAAAAGAGAGCAGAGCTATATTTACCTACGGACAAAAAAAACGCTAACAAATAATAGAAATGGACGTATGGAGTTTGCACATTGAATGACCATCCAAAACTATTTTCACTTGTCTACCGCCTTAGACAAAACTTCACATATTTGATACCAACAATATCGATGTATTTAAGGACCTTCAGTAAACATAAGTGGCCAATATGGAAGACTAACCCCACTTTCACATTGCAAACTTACCTGAATAAGTCGAGCTTAAGGCCAAGCGCGCACATGCAACTAAACAGTTTGGTTGCGATTTTGAGCACTATGGGATTATATGAGAGTCCGCGCACATAAACCGGCGGACTCTCATATAATCCCGAGTGCTCAAAATCGAAACCAAACTGTTTAGTTGCATGTGCGCGCCTGGCCTAAGTCTCCCTTGTTGATCATTTAATTATTTCTACAGTTTCGGCTTATGCTTTGACTTTCTTAATTGCACGAATTGAAATATGTTAATCCAGAATTAGAAATCTGAACTTGTAGTATCAATTCTATTAAGGAGAATTAAGAAAATCTATCCTCGTTAACATTTTAAGCAACGATGAGAAGGCACGATTGCAATAAATAAAAAATCGTTGCTAATAATTCGGTTGGCACCCGTTTCTTTTATTCTTTTTTTATCAATAGTTGTTTTACTTAACAAAACATTTTAATTTTTTGTTTTGTTGCTTTTGGGTTATTTTACAAAAATCATTTTAGAATGTAAAAAAAAACTCGAATCTGTTTCTCGCTGTTTATCAAGATAAGAAGAACCGATATTTATAAGAACCATTTTGGCTGTAGGTAGTAAAACAATTTTTAAAAAATAAATTATTTAAAAAATCTTGTTTGAACATAATAGTAAGAAATTTTGTTGTTGTCTTTGAAGCCACAATCATCTGGAAGCCAAAAGTATGATTGGTGATGTGGTTACCATTCCATTTAGTTGCTTTGATCGTCCAAAAAGAAGAATTGGCCTGAACGCTTTTGATCTACATCCTGAGGACAAATGCGAAAAAAACGTTGAAATGTTGAAATATAATAACAAAAAAAAAAAAAATACCTTGACAGAATTGTTTTTATTGATACGTGGTCTAAAGTTGTTCGGATCACGACGGAAGGTTATTCCCAGCAGCTCCAAGAATCGATTCATACCGTTGAGTAGGGATTGTGGAGTAAATGCAACTGTGTCCACCGAGGGTTGACCTTCAAGGACAATCACTCGATCAGCTAGATAAGTTGCCATAATAAAATCGTGCTCGACAATAAAACCAGTTTTCTTGGCGTGCAGGATATACCGCTTAATGACCTTTGCGGCAACCAAACGCTGCTCGGAATCCAGATACGCAGACGGCTCATCAATAAGGTATACATCAGCGGGTTTTCCCAGACACAGCACCAAGGCCACACGTTGCAATTCTCCTCCCGACAAATTCTGCACCTCCTGGTCCATGATCTCTTCGATTTTCATTGGCTTCATAACATCAGCGATAAACTGAGGATGCACATAGGCATCTCGGATCTTCTCGTGTAACAGATAACGGACAGTACCTTGGGATTTAGGCGAAATCTTTTGTGGTTTGTACGAAATATTGAGCACAGGCAATTTTCCAGAACCCTCATCAGGTTCCAAATTGCCGGCTAGCATTCGAATGAAGGTCGTTTTTCCGGTACCGTTCTCTCCAAGCAGCACAAGAATTTCGGAATCACTAAAGTGACCTTCTTGAACAGCCATCCTGAAACCACCCAAAGTCTTGGTCATCTTAGGATAGACATAATGGTTCATTCGTTTGATTTCTTCTTCCGTTGCTGACTCAGAGACCTGAATATAAGAAAAATAATAAGTCGTAGGTATCTCAAAAGAGTCCAATAGCAATAAAAGAAAGGCAACCAAAGAAACATACTTTGATGTGAGGTTTATCAACATTACATGGACAAAGCCCTTATAGTGCAGAAACCGTAACTCTCTTTCGCTAAGATTTTATTTTTCGAAAAATTAATTGTTTGTAAAAAGATGACCTTTGATTTTAGTTGTTTCTGTGATTCCTTATGCAACCGTGCTTGATATGGTAATTCAAAAGTTAGAGACACAAACTGATAGAAAGCGATGGAATCAACTGATATGTTCTTAGGTTTTTATTGCATCGGATGTCACCAGCTATATTTTCACAAGCAAGTACAACAAAAAACTATCTGGATGGCTTTATCATTTATCGCAACGCCAAAGCATATTTCCTTCTTTTAGTCAAACATAATTTCGCCCAAAGTACTCAATGACAATGCATCTTTTATTTTGTCTCTTTGGAATTTTATATAACTAAAATTTATAAAGAAACTTACCTTAAAAGTAAGCGATTCAGTTCGGAATCTCATGTTTTCAGTTGGAACGAAACCGTCGAGGAAGATGTTGATACCTTCTCGCACTGAGAAGGGCATAGTAACCACACCATAGCAGCCAGGAATTCCATACAAACAGCAAATGAAATCAGATAGATAATCCAACACAGACAAGTCGTGCTCCACCACTATGATAAATCTGTAAGAGACCACGATATAATAAAATTCGAATATGAAAAAGTAATCCGCTATTAACTTGTCGGCATGAATCAAACTGCGAATGGTCACGGCAGCGTTTAATCTCTGCTTAACATCCAGATACGACGAGGGCTCATCGAACATAAGAATGTCTCCGTTCTGGATGCAGACGATGGCAATAGCAAAGCGCTGCAGTTCTCCTCCAGACAAGGCGGCTACGTCACGATCCCGAATGTGCGTTAGGTCCAACATTTTGCAGATTTCCGTCTGGTTTTTGAGCTCGTCCTTACGGTCGAGCAGTGCTGCCACGCTGCCCCGCACAGCTTTTGGGATTTGGTCAACATATTGGGGCTTTATCAGGGCCTTAAGGTTGTCCTCGAGGATCTTGGTGAAGTAATTTTGTAATTCCGATCCACGGAAATAGGCGAGAATTTCCGACCAGTCTGGTGGGTCGACATAGCGTCCCAGATTGGGCTTCTGTTTACCGGCGAGGATCTTTAAGGCAGTTGACTTTCCGATACCATTCTGACCAACCAAACCGAGAACTTCGCCGGGACGGGGAATGGGCAAACGATGCAGCTTGAAGGAGTTCTTGGAATAACGATGCGTGGTGTGCTTTTCCAGGTTGCTGGGTACATTTATGATGGTGATAGCGTCGAAGGGACATTTCTGGGGGCGAGATCGGTTCAGAACTTCGACAGGGATATCAAAAATTCAGACTTACCTTCACACAAATACCGCAACCAATACAAAGTTCCTCAGACAGCGACGCAATCTTGGAAATGGGACTCACTTCTATACAAAGTTTACCCATACGGACGACGGGACAGGACTTTTTGCACTCCTGGCGACATCGCTTCGGTTTGCATTTGTCATCACTGACGATGGCAATACGCGTTTGTTTGTCGGTCTCTTCCTTTTCCTTGTTGCGAGACATTCTAGAAAAAAAAAATTACAACAATAAGTTCATGCAGAGCGAGGGAGTGTTGGGATGGAATTGCAATGCAAATCTGCAACAACCGAACTGCCGCGTTGTTGGTTTTCCACTTTTTGACACCTCGGCAGAGAAAGGTAACCTCAACCTAACTTGGGGCCTTGGGGCGTTAATGAGATTTTCGTTTTTCAGGAGGAAATTTATTGTTTTTTGTGTAAAATTTTGCACTGACAAGCGTAGAATATATTTTGCATATAGAATAATTGACAAATTACCTTGATTTTGATGATTTCTTTGATTTATTAAGGCGAACGCTTCGTGCGTGCCAGCCTTGAATTTATAAAAAAGAAATCGTCATGAAATTTTGCATGCACTTTAAAGTTGACAGATGTCATTTCTCGGAATGGGAAACTTGATGGCGTTAATTTTTTTTTTTTTGTTCAAGTCATGTTCAGCTGATTAGGGTCTTATGGTAGACTCACATGTTTTACTTGTATTTTTTCAGAGCAACTTTACAGCAACTTTTTAGTATTTGATATAAGCCGTTTTCTACTATCGAAATGGACTATATGGATAATCCAAAATCATGTATTACAACAACAACCAAAGATCCTGCTCTTTATCATGATCACGTTTCGTAACCCAAAAATTTAGTTTTTACTCTTGCAGGTAAATGGCTTCTCATGGTAAGGTAGTGTGGAATGTAATACAACTAAATGAAAAATCCACATAATTATATCTCACTGAATCCGATAATTGTTGTGTATTGAAATGCCCTGGCAATGCTGGTCATATAATAAACTGAAAAAGAGGACTGGCAACGCGGGACCAAAAGAGACGACATTCAACAAACTAATGCTGGATTTACACGACTGACAAATTGGCAGTATTCTGGCATTTAACTGTCAAAAAAATGACAGAACAATGGAAAAGTTCATTCTTTTGGCAGTATAATGACAAAAAAATGCCAATTTGTCAGTCGTGTAAATCCAGCATAACCGAAAACAGAATGACGAGACTTTTCTACTAGAGATATTTTAACAAGCGATAGTTAGGAGAATCAATATACAATAATGATAATATCTTAAACTGCGGCATACGTGGAGTTTGGGTGAAATCTACCCTTCTCTGTTTAACGCGCATTAAATCTACCTGTCTCACTGGATGGGCTTTCAGTAAAATTACCATGTAATCAGGTACATAGAAAATAATTTACAACGCATCTGGAAGCCTGTCTGGTAACTTGAAATGTTCACCCAGTTTCTCAAAATTCAATTTTGTTTCTATAGTTTTTGACAGAAAATTGTGAAAATTTGTAAATAATTCGTAGGTAGCCTTTAAGGCAAAAAGCGAATAAATAAAAAAAAAAACATGCTCTAGAGATGCCTGTGTGCGAACAAATTGTATATGATACACCAAATCAATCTCAAATGAAAGATCAAATACAATTTTATTTCGCTTTTTCGCACACACTAGAGCGTGTATATCCTTTTAACTTGAATACAATTTTAAAGTTGGGAACTTCCATCAGTACCAACTTCAATATTTTGAATGTAGGTAGTATCTTTAAACGGGGTTTAATCTCTTTACTTAACCTCCTCTCCTTAAACTGAAATTTGCCATTAAATTAGTTTCATCGTGTGAAAAGGGAACTTCTAATCTACAGTACTACTACTGCCTTATTTTCCATCATTTCCTATAACTCGCTGATAAGAAAACCACCACCGAATTTCGAACTCAACTGTCACACATGTTCTACCATTTGACATTTAACATCGAAAATAAATCGATGACGTTTTACAACTGAAATTTTCTTCCTCTGCCAACAAAACACGATTTTTTCAACGTCTGTTGACTCGTTCCGCAAAAAAATGGTTGAAGACACAAATATTCAAGAAAATCCTGAAAGTTCAGTAAAAAATGAACAAACCACCATCATCGAATTACCTAAAGTGTTCACTTTGGAGAGTATCCTTTTTAAAAACAAAAATAAATCGACTGGGTTAGGATGTGTCTAACCTCTTCCGACACTCGTCGCTTTCACTTTCACATTCTTTTCAATATTTCTTGTTGTTTTCCTTTATTCTTATTTAATAAAATGCAGTACTTCATATGATCAAAGATTCTCAACAACAGCATGGGCTACGGCATGGAGATTTCCAGCGCTATCGCGGCTACTGCACCAGACGCATTCGTCGCATCAGGAAAGCACTGAAATTCCCTCAGGGAGACAAGCGACACTTCAAAAGACGCGATGTGACGGTCGCCAACTTAACCGGCAAGCACGCCGACGAGAAGTACATTCATATTCCGTTGATATCGGCCGAGCGGGCCTGGGCATACGCCATGCAGGTGAGTTCATCAGTTTCTTTTTGGGTTCGCCAAGTAACTCGAAAATTTTGTTGATAGCTTCGTCAAGAATCCAACACAGAAGTCAGGAAAAAGTTTCATTTGGTGAACAAACTACGCAGAGCTTGTTTCTACGCCCTCCAGCTCCAAGAGCTGTGCAATGTAAGCTTTAATATCTGCAACATCTTGATATTTAATCTGCCTTCCTTTAGACTGACTCATTTGATGCCCGAACCAAGCTGGAGTGCGAAGCCTACGTCGCTTGGATGCATGGAACACTGCATTTCGAGCTGTCTCTGTGGTCGACAGCCGGCGAGTACTTCAAGAAAGCACAAGTCGTCTACGAAAACCTCGCCCTAGCTCTGCCCGACGACGAACAGGCTCTTTACAAAGCCAAGGTCGACGAATTGACACCATCGCTGCGATACTGCGCATACAATATCGGTGATGAATCCACCATGGATGATCTTCTTGAGATGCGTGCCAAGGGTCTCCTCGAGAATCTCGACGTCCTTGTGAACCAAACCAAGAACGAGAGCAGTGAGGGACTGCAAACCATTGAATGGCGCAATCGCAAAGTCACGGTTCGTCCGGAGAAGGTGCGTTTGTTCCTGTTGAGCGTCCAAGAGTTGGACAAGAGCCTCGAAAAGGCAAAATCCCCTGAGGCCAAGATCGAACTCATCGAGAACAGCCTGATGGACTGCAAGGACGCCATCACCGCCGTCAAAGAGGAGATTAAGCAAGACCCCAAATTGCGCTCGGTCACCACTGGGCAGACCGTCTCCGGAATCCAATACCTCTTGGCATATCTGGCTTACATCCGGCTAAGTCGCACTCTGGAGCGCAACATGTGTCTGGTCGAGCAGGCCAAGTCGAACTTCGAGGATCCCAATCAAGGAAAAGCCAAGACTGCCATCGAGGGAAAACGCGTGCGTCCACAAGACCTCACCAGGCTCTTTGAGATCATCCTCCAGAACATCACCGAAATGCAGCAAATCTCTGGCATGGAAGATGACTCCAAGTACCAAAAAGAAATTGAGAGTCTAGCTCTGGGATTCAAGGCTTTCCGTTGCTACTACATCGCCCTTACTTTGGTCGACATGAAGAAATGGAAGGAGGCCGTGGCTTTGTACGAACGCTCCATGAAATACGCCAGCGAAGCCATGAAGTCCAACTCACCCAAGCAGTACAACCTGAGTGCCGAATTGCCAAAGTTGATTTCCACCATCGATGGATGCAAGTTCTCTGCCCACGCCTACAGTGTCCTCGAGGATGACAATTCCGAGGACTCCATCTTCACATCCAAAGCCCAGAAATCAACAAAACCACTCTACGAACGCTTGTCTCAGTATAAGGAGGACCAATCCCTGAACACAAAGAATCCGAATGTGTTCAAGTTGACCCCCGAAATGCAAGCTATTCCATGCAAACCATTATTTTTCGATTTGGCGTTGAATTATGTGGAGATGCCATCATTGGACGATAAGTTACAATCGCCCGGTAAGAAGGGAGCTGCATCGATTTCTGGATTTGTTAAGGGATTCTTGGGTTGGGGTGGAAACAAGTAGAAAGTCAAAAACCTACAAGGAGAGTCCCTTGAGTTAGTGGCTAGAATTGGTATTTTTTCTCGTTTAAAATTTGTATTTTAATATTTTAATTAAAAAAACTTTGCATGTTGCAATATCTAGGGAAATCAATGCATTTTGAAGAAAAAAAAGTGTTTTAATGTATTCTAACACCCAACGGAATGTACTACTGCACAGTACTTTGTTGTCAGTCAATTGTTCCTATTCCACAAAAGGGTTCAGCCGGCCTTAAGGCTGTCAGTGCTCCTGCTTTTACTTAAGAGGTTACCTTCTTATATCTCTGAACATCAACGTGGCCCGATAATAATGTTTGACATCAGTATTCTTGCTAAGTTCATTGCAACTATCTACAGTACAGACTTCCATACACAGTTAGGAACCAATGGCAAAGGAATTCAGTGCTTTAAATGCGCTTTGCCTGTCTCAAACAAAAGCAATGTGCAAGTTTTTTTTATGAGATTTCGTTGTGCACGTTTCCTTTACGGCTTTTGCATTTAGTTGGGTTTTAGGCCCATATATTCATGATGTGTCGGTATAATTGTTTTCGATCCATTATTATCACCCTGTCATTTGAAAATATGGCCCACCAATTCACCTACATCTACTGACTACTTAACTCGGTAGAATAATTTAGAATTCCGTAACAAGCTAACTGGTCAAAACATTGTGCAAAGGTGTCCCTTTCCGTTGGAAAGGTAGCATGGGGTCGGAAATCACAATGAATGTCGTTACAAATAAGATAGCGAGGAAGAAAGTAGGTACATTTTATGCAATCAATAGGGTTTCAGATAACTTTGTAGAAAAAAATACATTTCCACCCGCGTAAGAATTAAGCATTTTTGAAAAATAAAATCCTCTACAAACTAAGGGTCGCATTTCATAATTTTAGTTCCTTTCTGGCGGATGCATTAACTATTTTCTAGTCGGATATGCCGGCAACGAGAAGTTCTTTTTTAGTTGCCAAACGCTCATTTCCCGAAAACATTGCATGGGTTCTGTCTATTTCTGGCTACCATACTTACATATATATTTCTACTAAAGTGAATAAATAAAAGAGTCTGTCTAAAGGCACGTAATTTCGCGTACGCGAAATAGTTCTTCTACCCGCCGATAGGTGGCGCCACCGTCGACAAAATGTGAAAAACGTAGATGGTTTGTGCATTTGCTAAATAAGGTGGCTGCATTCAGCCGAAGTAAAAGTGTGAGTGGTTTGTGTACTTGATAAATATGTTGCTGTATTGGATATCTTAATACCTCTATGCCAGAAAGATGTGCAAAAATGAAAATGTTGAGAAATCATGTTTGAATGTTAATTGCTCTCGTAAAACGAGAAGGTTGGGTTTTTGAAAAAACATTATATTTGTAAATTATTTCCTTATTTTGCTCTTATAGCTGACATAGTTCTTATGTGGGCACCTCTTTCCTTCACCGAGATTTGGCACATTCATCTTTCTGGCACAAAAAATTTAAAAAATAATCCCATTTATCTTTCAATAAGAATGACTTTTCTAAAGGTAAATTAAACAAAAATACCAATTGAATTCAATTTACACACATGTGGTTATGTTTTATTTAAAAAAAATGATAACTATAGCACATGATAACAATTATTTACTAATCACTTAGTTCTCATTTCAGGAATCAGAATCTTCTGAAAAGTTGGGTTCTGGTAACGTACCACGAACCTCACTGCTGTTCTTTAGATTTTTATAAAAAGGATGAAAATTTTTTGGAATGGCTAACGTCTCACACATTCTCTTTAATTTTTGAACTTCGCCTCCGCGATAGGTAATGCGTCTGCGCATGAACAGCGGCGATATGTTTTTTTGTTTGGGAAGTTCAGTTACTAAAAAGCCTCACTACCTACCTCACTGTTTATATGCCGTAAACTTTGTATTTTTGTTTAGATACCTATGGAATTTATTTGGCCGGAAGTTATAGTTTCTTATTTTAAGCACAGATTAGCCATATGAAGATGAGAATGTTTCGTACGTTTCACCCTCCAAAACCAATTTGTTTACATTGTTGTATTTGTAATTTCATCCCTTGTCGATGAATAGATGTGAATTGCAACAACAATTTAACCAGGTATGTGAAGATCCCTACTGTCTATGTGTGAGGTTTCTTTACACACATTCTCATTTTTTATCTGATAACTGCCAGTTCAAGCTTATAGGCAAACCAAAATGGCTGCCGGGGATTCTCATCTTCATGTGGCTAATCTGTGATTTTAAGTTTTAATTTAGTTTAGTCGAATTATCCGCAAATCGAATGATTTATGATTAGTTTTGATTTGCGCCAATCCTACAGGGACGCAATTTTCGAATGAATGAACCTTTTTCTACCAATAGTATTATATGCCAGATCAACGAATGTGGTGCATTCATGGTAACTGCGTGAAATTTGGCACAGAGGTAGATTATAGTCTGGAATAGAACATTTTCTACTTTTTATTCAAGAAAAATGTACGGTTCCTGTGGGAAAGATTTGTTTTTGGTTTCACAGAGCTCTTTCAACTATCGTAAATAGACTAGCAGTAAGTACATCTTTAGGGTTTTGTAAATCTCTGGTTTGGTGACCAGAGTTTTTTGTACAGAATCTCTGGTTATCGGCCCGAATATCAAGTGTTTATACTTAACCAGAGGTGATAAGAACGACACTAAGAATTAAGATTAGGTTAAGCAGGTACCTACTTATTTCTTAATGAAGATGTTTATTTGCAAGAAAAATTTGGTAACTTTTATGAATTTTAATACTTTTTACTTATTTTTGTTAACTGAAAGTATTTATTTACAAATGATAAGAACAAATTGTTGATTTGTTCCAAATTTTGTATTTATATTTCGCGGTATTTGTATTTATATTTAACGAATGATATTTCAAAATATCATTTCCAGGTAATAAACGGGTTTGGTAACGACTTAATTTTTTTTGTTCTAGCTTTTGATAACTTTCAATAACGTTTTCTAGCTCCTCTTATGAGCTGAACTCCATACCAACACTTATCATAACAGACATTTTTTTCTTAATTTTTATTTTATTTTTTGCTCTCAACTATACAGTATCAGACTTAAGCTTTAACCAAATGTGAATGCAAATTCGATTTCCACAGAAGAAATAGGTTCAAAACGTACACCAATACCACAAAATATACTCCAGTTATGTACCTACATATGATTATGTATATGTTATTTTTTCTTCGTGTCTTAAAAACGCTTCAAAAATGTACAGACACAAAAGAATGAAAAAAACGACACAGGCTATCTTTTTCTAACGGATGCACAAAGTTTGTGGTTGTGTTGCTTTCCAAATCTTTGCATTCATAACTACAAAGTTTAGATTTATACAAAAATATCCTGGAAACTAACTATATGCTAATTGTCTATACACCCCCACATACCCACGCACTCATATTATATAAGAATTCCTTGATTCAATTCTGTCTCTTTCTTTTTTGACACACTTTTATCTTGTATCGCATATTGAGAAATCCTCAATAACCTACAATAACAATAAATATACAACAAAAAAAAAATCTATTGAGAAATCCTCAATGAAAGTGGGTTTCCGCTTCCGTGAAATATAAATACAAAATTTGGAACAAATCAACAATTTGTTCTTATCATTTGTAAATAAATACTTTCAGTTAACAAAAATAAGTAAAAAGTATTAAAATTCATAAAAGTTACCAAATTTTTCTTGCAAATAAACATCTTCATTAAGAAATAAGTAGGTACCTGCTTAACCTAATCTTAATTCTTAGTGTCGTTCTTATCACCTCTGGTTAAGTATAAACACTTGATATTCGGGCCGATAACCAGAGATTCTGTACAAAAAACTCTGGTCACCAAACCAGAGATTTACAAAACCCTAAAGATGTACTTACTGCTAGTCTATTTACGATAGTTGAAAGAGCTCTGTGAAACCAAAAACAAATCTTTCCCACAGGAACCGTACATTTTTCTTGAATAAAAAGTAGAAAATGTTCTATTCCAGACTATAATCTACCTCTGTGCCAAATTTCACGCAGTTACCATGAATGCACCACATTCGTTGATCTGGCATATAATACTATTGGTAGAAAAAGGTTCATTCATTCGAAAATTGCGTCCCTGTAGGATTGGCGCAAATCAAAACTAATCATAAATCATTCGATTTGCGGATAATTCGACTAAACTAAATTAAAACTTAAAATCACAGATTAGCCACATGAAGATGAGAATCCCCGGCAGCCATTTTGGTTTGCCTATAAGCTTGAACTGGCAGTTATCAGATAAAAAATGAGAATGTGTGTAAAGAAACCTCACACATAGACAGTAGGGATCTTCACATACCTGGTTAAATTGTTGTTGCAATTCACATCTATTCATCGACAAGGGATGAAATTACAAATACAACAATGTAAACAAATTGGTTTTGGAGGGTGAAACGTACGAAACATTCTCATCTTCATATGGCTAATCTGTGCTTAAAATAAGAAACTATAACTTCCGGCCAAATAAATTCCATAGGTATCTAAACAAAAATACAAAGTTTACGGCATATAAACAGTGAGGTAGGTAGTGAGGCTTTTTAGTAACTGAACTTCCCAAACAAAAAAACATATCGCCGCTGTTCATGCGCAGACGCATTACCTATCGCGGAGGCGAAGTTCAAAAATTAAAGAGAATGTGTGAGACGTTAGCCATTCCAAAAAATTTTCATCCTTTTTATAAAAATCTAAAGAACAGCAGTGAGGTTCGTGGTACGTTACCAGAACCCAACTTTTCAGAAGATTCTGATTCCTGAAATGAGAACTAAGTGATTAGTAAATAATTGTTATCATGTGCTATAGTTATCATTTTTTTTAAATAAAACATAACCACATGTGTGTAAATTGAATTCAATTGGTATTTTTGTTTAATTTACCTTTAGAAAAGTCATTCTTATTGAAAGATAAATGGGATTATTTTTTAAATTTTTTGTGCCAGAAAGATGAATGTGCCAAATCTCGGTGAAGGAAAGAGGTGCCCACATAAGAACTATGTCAGCTATAAGAGCAAAATAAGGAAATAATTTACAAATATAATGTTTTTTCAAAAACCCAACCTTCTCGTTTTACGAGAGCAATTAACATTCAAACATGATTTCTCAACATTTTCATTTTTGCACATCTTTCTGGCATAGAGGTATTAAGATATCCAATACAGCAACATATTTATCAAGTACACAAACCACTCACACTTTTACTTCGGCTGAATGCAGCCACCTTATTTAGCAAATGCACAAACCATCTACGTTTTTCACATTTTGTCGACGGTGGCGCCACCTATCGGCGGGTAGAAGAACTATTTCGCGTACGCGAAATTACGTGCCTTTAGACAGACTCTAAATAAAACACAATAATTGTATTATATCTTTTGAGAATCCGACAGAGAAAACTGCATGTCTCAGATAAGCTTTAATGAGATGTTACATACATTTAAAACCTGTTAGGCAGTTTACAATTTATATTAATAAGTATACTGTAATGAAGACTCAGCATACTGTATATCACAAATCCATCGTTGTCCTTCGTCGGGAAGTAAGCATAGTAAGCCATTGTCTTGTATTTGGGCCAAATTCCCAAACAAATTATATACTCCAAATAAAGAAATATTTGCCCAAGTGTAGAATGGTGGACACGCTGCATTTTGTAATGCGTTTTTTCCTGGGTTCGTAAATAACACTTATTCACTTAAATCAACTCGGCATCTGGCCAGAGATTGTTATTTGTTAATTTTTTTCCTTATAAAATACATAAAGGTGTAAATTCAAATCCATTTTCTTTCTTTTATAAATATTTTACAATTTGCTGTCAAAGTCAGCACCCTGCCAGGCATAAATAAAAAAAATAACAATTAAATCTTTTTCCCTTTTCACACGAGGAAACAAGTTGTTGGAGATTTTTTAGACGTTTTCTTTTAATTTCCTTAAAAATTTCCTGTTCCTTTCACACGAGGAAACAAAATCGTGGAAACTTTCTGTAGTTTCTTTTTAAATTAGCTTGGCTGAACACACTTATACTGTGTGTGTGAAGAGGAATGTCAAAAAAATCTCCTCGAAGCGTTGACCGGGGAGATTTCATTTTCCCCTCTTCCTTCTTGCCCTTCTCACCAACAAACTGAATGTTGCTGGCAACTCAGTTTCCTCGTGTGAAAGGGGACTTTCCATTGTATCTCTCTCCATTGGAAATATCGTTCCAGAAAATTATGAATCGGCCTGTTCATATATGTTTGTTCGTTTGTCTGCATTTACATTGACCGGTTTTTCCACGAAGATTTTTCCAGAAATCGTGTGAAATGTTTACAGGTGTGTTCCTTTGGGCTCCAGTATCTGCTGCCAAGTACTTCTGGCTGCAGTCAACTACTTCTACTCTGTGGTACAAGTAGTTCAAAGTAGTTCATTAATCTAGTAACAGAATGTTTCGAAACAAGAAAAAGCATTGACTTATTATATATGGACTGCTAGTTGGTTGTCAATTCCATACATAACCTGCGGAGATGATGGTTCCAGTTCTCAAAGCGAAATCAGCGACAAGTTCAGGCCTACCGACAATAATAAATACTATTTTTAGCGCCATCTGTTACATACTTCGCCTTAGAATGAAATTTCATTCATAGAAGGTAAGGCCATCTATGGTCATAGGAAGTCACCAATCGGCGTAGTGTTGGGGGAGCACTGAAAAAAATTCTTTTTTTGATTTATTTTATAAAACCTTTGATTTTAGAGTCATATTCGAAATAAAAGATTTTTCAATGAAATTTATTTTCTCCATTTCAAGAGATGTAGTGAAGGAAGATATTTTAAAAAAATTATTTCAAGGAAAAATTCGTACAATCGTATTTATAAACGCCGTCTTACTATAGACGGCCGTCCAAGTTATGAAAAACATTTTTAATGTCTGAAGTTTTCTAACTTTGTACCTACCTTATGACAATGGAATCTATTGTCTAAGCCTGCAATATTGCAATATTTTTTGTATATGTCAAATAAAGTATTTTCCAACTATTTCGAAATAATTATAAATATAAAGTCAAAAATCTAATAAATACGACTCGCCCACTAGGCAACTTCCGAGCAGCTTTTTAGATATCTTATTTTTCTTGAAAACGTTCGTATTTTTTTTAAATATAACTTATTAATAGTTTCATTCCTTTATTTTAAAATTCTGATTTTTGTGCATTTCAGTCCAAAGTTCTGTCAAAGTTCATAAAAAAACAATAAAATTGTACAAAAATGCCCAAAAATTTGGAGTAAAGGAACGAACCGTACTTTTATTTTATCAGTAAAATTTATCTTAACCGAAATTATAGAGGATTAGAATTCCCTATAAAAACGCGCTTAAACTGTGTACTTAAAACTACTAGGCGTTTTTTTTTTTGCAAGTCCATGTGGATTTGTCGAAAAAAAACAACATCGGAACTAATTGTTTTACACGTAAATACAACAACAACTTAAATCTATATGGACTAGCTAAGTCCAGATAATTATCCGGACTTACGTACTGTAAGTAAGAAGTCCCGATGTCGTTTTTTCGACAAATCCATATGGACTTGCAAAAAACACGCCTACTAAATATATTCAATATTCTTAGCAAAAAGTGTAAAGCAAAATACTACCTCTACTCATTTACTTTTCAAATCTGCCAGTTTCTATTAATTTTATTTTATTTTATGAACTTCGACATGACTAAAATTTGTATGAATTAACAGTTTTGAAAATTAAGCGAGAAGTTGTTTGTAAAAAAAGGAAATTTTCGGATTTGGTTAAGGGATTTTTTTTTTTCAAATAACCCTTAGCACTGGTTTGACATTTATTGTTTGTTTTTATTTTGCAATTCAGTTTCAGAATTCTTTTCGATGATGTTTATTTATTAGTTTGTTGTTATTAATTAAAAAAAGTATGAAAACAAAGTTGAATCATTGCGAAACTAATTAACAATAGCAACCATTGAAATCAACAAACAGCGGTAATGGTTATCGATTTAAGTGAAAGAAAATTTTATTTGCTCCTAGACAAGAAGTGAAAAATCTCAGTCCGTTCAGCGTCACACAACGTGAAGGGTGTCGGAAAGACAGAATGCATGTATTGAAGAAATTATAATATGCAATTCGTAATTCATTTGTGTGAGGTGTCTTTCAGATAAAAATATTATTATAAATACTATCTGCACTATCGACGGAAGGTAAAGGTTGGATGTAAAGTTTCAATTTTGGTATTTTGTAAAATTTGCGTTCAATGAAAGCACTTGACTACATAAATATGTAGTCCCTTGTGTCTGCTGAACGTACCCAATGAAAAATGAAATCAGATGGAAAAAAATCGTTCAAAAAAATCCTCGATACAAATCTCAAACAGTAGTATCTGTATTTTCCGATAGGACTGAACTCGGCGCTTGTAACGCATAGCTTAAAGTGGCGTCAACGTGAAGTTGGCTCCTGGCAGTCCATATATAATAAGTCAATGAGAAAAAGACATCACCAATCAACAGAAATTACGTAATAGATTATTGTTGTTGACATTTTTCACATTTTAAAGTAAAATAAGAAAACAAAACCGAAATTAAATTGATATTGAGGTTAGATTTTACTTTTGGCAAAATGAAAGCATTCCATTCATCATCTACTGGGAAGTACTAAAAAGTAATTTACAAGGCCCAATGGAACACGGCTTACATTGAACGCGATTTTTCCATTAAGATTTTTTTCGTTGTCCTCTTCACTTTTCATTGCTATCCCCTTCATTTTACATTAAGATTTACTCACACCATCAAATAAACGGCACATTAACACTAAATGCAAACAAGAAACTGGAAAGAAAGTAAAAGAGAACGAGATCAGACTGGAAAAATCGTGTGTTTTGAGGAACAAACGATTTTTTTTCATCCCCCTCACTTTTTACTGCCTTTACTTAGGAATTAAAAGGCGTGTTTTTTTGCAAGTCCATATGGATTTGTCGAAAAAAACGACATCGGGACTTAGGAACATCTTACTTACAGTACGTAAGTCCCGATAATTATCTGGACTTAGCTAAGTCTATATGGATTTAAGTTGTTGTTGTATTTACGTGTAAAACTATTAGTCCCGATGTCGTTTTTTTCGACAAATCCATATGGACTTGCAAAAAAAACACGGCTAAAGATCGGCATTGGAAAAATCGTTCAATATAAACGCAGACTTTACTACCCAAAACCGCGTTCAACGCATATATTATGATTTTCAGAATTCTGAATTTTTGGAGCTTCTGATTGGCCAGCTGTCATAAAAAGTTAGATGTTATCTGAATTTTCAGAACTTATTATGACAGCTGGCCAATCAGAAGCTCCAAAAATTTATAATTCTGAAAATTCAACTTTAGTCCAATTTTGTATATGAATTATGACAGAACATTGGACTATCCCTGTTTTGTTTACTCAAAAAAGTCAAAATCATCATCATATTTTTCAAAGCAAATACTAGCATTATGTGCGGTAAACCAGTATTATTATTCGGTTTATATTTAGTCCAATTCTATTTTTTTATATGAATTTTGACAGAACTTTGAACTAAAATTGGTAGAAATTTGCAGTTTTGGAAAGTAATCGAACAGAGGAATGATTGACGCCACAGAAAGAGATATAGATGTTTACCAGATAGCAATATATCCCTGTTTCGTAATACCGTGTTTCATGTTATTTTAAATAAATACAAAATAAATAAGTAGGTACAGTAAAAATGGATTTTTGAAAATTTTTAAATGTAGGTAATATAGTTCATATATGAGATTTTTGTAAAAAAAAAATGTATGTAAGTTGAACTGAACTTATGTAATAAAAATTGCGTATTGACAAGGTCCTCAATAATCAACTGATGAATCCAAGTGAGATCACTGAGACGAATCGCCAATTTTTATGGAATAAAGGCCGTTTAAAGCTATTTTGAATAAATGCAATATTGTTTCAACTACTATTTAGAGGCACCGGATAGCAAAATTATATTAAAATCGGTCAAACTATTGCAAAGATTATGCGAATAATCTGTATTAAATTTCCCGTTTAGGCTCAGCTCAAATTACAGTCAACGCACAGCCTGAAGGACGCCATGGCGAAGCCCAAATTCTCGGACTTCTCGATCATTTACTTTTGATTACAACAAGCAAGTAAAAAATTTTAAATTGAGAGATACACTACTTAAGGCTTAAAACTACATAAGCCAAAAAGTACTTTTGTACAAAAGTAAAAATATTTTTTTTCCCGCTAGCGCAGTTGTTTGTGAAAAAGAATATACAAAATTTTTTTTTATACCAAAATTTAATCTTTCTGCATCATTTTTATAAGTTTTCCAGTCAGAAAAACTATTCCAAAATGAGTTTGAAAATTTTCACTTTTGTACTTTTTCACTTTTTGGGCTTATGTAGTTAAGCCTTTACTTGTTTAAAAATAATTTATTTACAATATATACTTTAAACATAGACACAAAATAAGTAGGTACATTATGTAGATATATTATACATTTAACGATCATATAACAACTCAGTCACAACACAAACATTTCAAAAAAATAACCTATAAAAAGCATCATTCCGGCTAGTTTAGGAAACCATTTTGATAAAACTCCAAAGCAAGATCCCTTATTCGAGAATGATATTCCGGTGTAAGCTTCTGCGTACATTTCAACTCCTTTCCAAGCTGATTTGTCTCACTCAACAAATCTAAGTTAGGCAGATTATTTACATCAAATGTCACCGCAGGCAAAATCCATATGGCTATGGCTAGCCCATAAAGTACTTTCGACTTGAACTCCTGTGTAATGCTTTCCAGAGAAAAGGATTTCTTAATTGCATCAAGTTCGTTCATAACATCCGGATAATTTTGCTGATCAATATGCAAGTTCACTCGCTTGCAATAAGTTTCTAGAATTTGCGTCAAATAAACATCGCGCATATTACGCTTTGTACTCGTGTAAAGAAAGTGCAAAATATCGAAGACCGGCGACGTGTATCGCATGGCTTGTAAGTCAAAGAACTTAACGGCCCCTGGTTTTCCGGTTTCATCATCATCTTTAAACATCATATTATTAATCCAAAGATCACCATGACATATTACTGTGTTGGGCGCTAATTGCGCGGATATATTGTCTTTCAACTTTTCGAAAAGTACCGGTTGTATTAGTTCTATAAGGCGAATGGCTTCAGTAAGGCTACCATCAGTATTCGATGTTCTTAAGCTGTTGAGGGCTTCATCCATAGCTGAGTCGAGAACATTTTCATAGAACTCCCGAGCTTCTTCACAGTACACAATGTCACGTAAATTTTTTATTTTTAAACGAAATTCATGGTAACCAGCACGTTTGGCTCCAATTGAGGCGGCATGTAATCTGGCCAGCTCCTGAAATCAAACAAACAAAAATTCTACATGAATTGTTTTAGTTAAGAACAGTCCAGAATTAAAGTAAAACTAAAATTGCCGGAGGGGCACTTAATTCATACTAAACCAAGTGAATTAAGGGAAATTATAATGTATTCGAAATTATATTTATATACTGCTCAGTTGATGATGGATTATGTATGTATTTCACATGGACATGGGTACCACATCATTTTGAAAATCCAGCAATTATTCGTTAGTTTATGAGACATTTTTTAGCTTTCGACTATTAGGGCCAGTTTCACAGTTGACACTTACCGGAATAAGTGGCACTTAAATTTCCCATGTTAGGACCTTGGGCTAAGTTTCATAGCCAGCGTAAGTGGAACTTAAGTCACCAACATCGGAGAATTAAGTGCCACTTATTCAGGTAAGTGTGCACTCTGGTATTGCGCTTTAATCTTTCACATTGCCCACTTAAGTGGCCCTTTTCTGACTGTGAAACTAGCCCTTATAGTTCTAGATTTTAATATTAAAACTTACTTCCATAACCAGTTTGCAATGTTCGAAGTCGAGGCCATGAAGACGATTGCGCATTGAAAAGTCTTGTTTCTTTAAATCTTCCAAGCCTATGATATCACCTGCTTCATCGCTACCAGCAAAGTAGCATTTAGGAAAGATCAGTCCTAATGTAGTTTGACTCTCTAACATCGGAACAATCTCATTTAAAGCTGAAATTTCATTGGAAAAGGCCTCATCGCATCGGTAAAGTTGACGACGGGAAAGGCTAGCGATTTGTCGTTTTACAATCAGTGATACCGACCTTTCTATGAAATAAGAAATAGTAAATGAAATGAAATTAGGAGAAATAAAAAAGGGTAACTCTGTATAGATAATTATGCATAGGAAATATTAATTGAGTTTACATCATTATAATGAGAAACTTTTACTTTGCTTTCCAATTTTTTCACTAAGGTGCCAGTTATATATCTATTATTAAAAACCATCATTGAAAATTTTAATTAGTTTTAAAACGGTTTTTACCGTTTGTCTTATATTTAGTTTATTGAACTGAAAAGTGAATATCATAATTCCTATCTTTTCATATATTAAGCTTTTCTGTGCGTTGAGTACAACTTATGATATGAGCTTAAGAGGAGGACAATTATGTTTATCATGTCGAAAAGAAGAGTTTCTACACTGTGTTACAAAATAAAAAAAAATTTAATTATTTTTGAAGTAACCTAATAGAGGTTTCAGGTATGACTGAATACATCATATTATGGCACTTTAAAAAAATCCATAGACCCTCGAAATTTTCAATTTATTCTCTAAAAACCGTTTTTTTTTAAAGTTTTCTGGCTTCAACGATTTTTTAATCAGTCATTTTTCGCCCAGTTTTAGATATTTTACTATTTCGAAAAGTGAGAGTGTCTGTCCTTTTTTAAAAATATAAACTTTTATGTTCATACTACAGAATTGTGTGCAGATTTTTTTAAATTGAATCTAAAAATTACACATTTTTTCTCGTTTTATGGACTTGGAAGACCGTTTTAATATACATTTCGAATTTTGAAAATTTGTTGGGATATTCGTTTTTATTTTATTTTTTATGCGGAATCGAATGATCTATCATTTAACAAAATTGGTCAGAAATTGTGGAATCTATGAAGTCACTTTTGTTACAGTGTTACTATTATTATTAACTAGTATCGTAGATACCCTACTTCCTTTCGATAAAATGAACATAATTGTCCTGCTCTTAAGCTGTTTTAAACGCACAGAAGACTACAAAAATTATGATAATCGTTTTTTTTTTTTCAGTCAGATCAACGAAAAACCAGATAAATGGTAAAAACCGTTTCCAAGTACAAAAATTTGCCAGTTTTTTGACAATATTATTTTATTTAAAAGAGTTGTCAAAAATCTTTGTTAGCAAAATATTTATAGAATATTTTTTCCTACAAACCTGTATACAAAAATCCGTTAAAAGATTAATAAGAGCCGATCGTATAAGCGCCTTTTTGAAAATGTCGGCCCCTTCCACACATTTTTCAATTCCGCAAACTGAGATTTAGGGCCAGTTTCACAGTCAAAAAAGTGGCACTTAAGTGGGCAATGTGAAAGATTAATGCGCAATATCACAGTCAGGGTTGCCAGTTTAGGGGTTTTCCCCCTAGATTTAGGGGCTTTTTTGTCGTTGGGGGTAATCTGGGGGGACGAGATGTATGGGGGGAAATCTGGGGGGATTACTTTAGAGCTAAAAGGTTGAGACATCGTATGGATATTGAAACAACTGACAGTATTCTACGAGTTAGATATTCCGTACATTCTGGGTGTCAGAATTTTACACCCAAAGAAGAAATGCTGACAACTTTCACAAGTGAGAAGATGTATGAAACCGACGTGACAGCCAAAACGAAGATGACGATACCTTGTGTATTAGAATTTTTTTTAAAGAAGTGCACAAAAAAATTCTAATTCCTTTATATATTAATTTTCATTTTCCCGTGAATTAAACCAGAGTTAGCTAAATCTTAAAATAAAATAAACCACAGTGAACTAAGGCAGCCAAGACCTAAGGGCTTGTTTCAAAATGTCCGATTAAAGTTCTAAATAAGCAACTTGGAACTTATTAGTCAATTATCAACCACACTTATGTTTCACAATATCTGAATAGTATAACTCATAATTAAAGTTCAAAGTATTTAAGTGCTCCGATGAAGTGTCCATTAACAAATTTACTTGGCAATTTAAATATTATAAATAATTTTTTGTTTCAAGTTTTCATCAGTCAAAACTATTTTGTCTGAAAAATTGGAAGACTGGAACATCTAAATGACACATACACTTTATTCCAAATTTGAAACGCTAAGTTTTTTTACTGGGAGGATTTAATTTTCGGATAATTTAAATGTCGAGTTAATAATCAGAAGTTTACTGAGACATTGTGAAGAAAACCCTTACCTGAATAAGTGGCACTTAAGATTCCGTTGTTGGTGACTTTAAGTTCCACTTTTACGCTGGGTATGAAACTTAGCCTAAAGTCCTAATATGGAAAACTTAATTGCCACTTATTCCGGTAAGTGTCGACTGTGAAACTGGCCCTTAGTTTAGTTTCGATATATGCCACGATATTTAATTTGAATTCCAAAATCCTTTCACAAAATGTACAGATTTTTCCCTATTGACTGTAATATTAGTCAACTCGATGAGGCGCACTTACATATTTCGCATACTAATCATAAATTTATCGTAAAGGTATTCCATTTAATTGCAGGTCACAAAAATATTGTTAATAATTTATGTACACCTACTTGCCTGAAACATCAGGTAAATGCACTTTGTATTTGTTTTTGTTTTTCATGAATTCTAGGTGTCATCATTTTATTGTGTTGTTTATTTTGTTTGGAAAATTTGGACTATTGAGGAAGGTAAGTAAATGATTGTTTATGATTGTGTGTAGCATACTTCCTCTTTTACTTTCTTGGAGGCTCAATTGTAATTAAAAACCCTCCAGATCCTGGTAGGTACTGGATGGGTGTGCTCAAATAAAACACAAAATCGACAGAAAAGTCTGCATTAAAGTTTCAAAGAAATTGTGAGTAGCAAAATTTCGTTCAAGTATCGTACAGATTCTAATGAAAGTGAAACAAAGATTTTTTATTTAATATTTGAAAAAATAAAATCATGAGAATTACATTTGAACATCTAATATTAATTTGATTTACATAATCATTAATGTAAAATCTTTTTTTTAAGGGCTTTAATAAAATTAGTATCAAGAATGAAGAAGTTTTTGTTAGCGCATCTAGAACGGTTACCTCCGCTTATTTACATAGTCGTAACACTGAAAGGCGCTTTGCATACACTTGGCAACCCTGATTAACTGCAAAGTATATTGGCAGGTTACCTTTGTGTATACAGTATCGATTAGTTAAAAATCAAATTTTGCATTCGAAACTCTCATAAAAGTATCCCAAAGGTCTCAAAATTAAATCTTACAAATTCTTAGATTTTTCATCAACATTTTTTATGCCCACAATATCAATGCTAGATTTCTAACTATAATATATATAAACAGTGTTTCTGAACAAAACACAAATTATATATTTTTGTTGCACATGCTTTAACGCGCCAGTGCGTGGTGACAAACCCACATCAATATAAACAACTCGTAAAATCTGTCAGCACATCACAACATTGTTTTAACGTCAAATTTTATTGATATATTTGCCATCAAAATTCTTAAACGAGATTCAAAAGAATCTCACAAAAGCTTTTACCAAATCAGCTGTCTTTTGTTTACAAACATCTTCACTTCAGTAGTTGTAAATCATCATCAATTTTCACACATAGACACACGTGCATATAGCTGCACTATTTCGTAATATATGATTGCAAATTCGAAAGTGATATTTCAAAGTCAGATGTCAACCTTGGCTGCCATCATGATAGTCAATGTAAATAGATGCAACAAGGCCATGCTCAAAGCTTTTTCAATAATCTAATTAATTCCTAGACCTTGCATTTGATTTAATTTAATTTATAAGCACTGCATCAGACCAAACCTACCATTTTCATCAGAATCTCGGCCAATAAGCTCGACCCGTTTAACCACTGACATATAGTTGTCACCAGAACTGCTACCCGGCGAACATCTGGCCGATAGTATTCTAAACCGAAAACTGCCTACCTCGAAAAGTTTACTTAATTTCTCGATATCTTCTTCAAACACACTTTCGTAGGCCATTACCTCTCGATATATCGGTTATTCGCTTGCAGTTCCGCGACGCGCCGCACTCGCTTTAATGTTCTGAATCACTAAACTATATCATCGGTGCTTTAAATAATCATGCGGCGAAAAAGAATTCTTTTCGAATCATGCTCGCCGCCAATAAAAAAAAAAAAAACATTCACACGCACTAGGTATTCAGCACTATTGGCAATGAATCACAAACTGATTGCAAATTGTCAATTCTTGTTTACATCGATTGCACTTCTGCTGCATTTTCGGCTTCCGTATATAAGCAGCTTTATTTGGTGCAAGCAAATCAGACACCGACAAAGCGACCGACGCTTGACGCTTAAAGCTGGACACCGACTAAGTGGCGTGCATCATAATTAATGCTCGCTGCAGTTTTATACTCCAACACAAAAGTGGATCACTTGGTCATATGTTGTTGTAAAGTAATATCAATATAAAATACCTACAACGAATAGATTCTGTCTGCTAGAACTTTATAGCGGAGGCGCAACTATGACGTTGATATACATCTTTGGCAAGGGGATAGGGGTATCACGTTGGTCTAGATTGCATAAGAATGAAAACATAAGTGACGATGGGGGCGGGCATCATAGACACACGTCGCGTAATTAATTGACTCGGCTTAACAAGTTATTGTAAATTTAAGATTTATATGTCTATAATTGATTGATGACGCCTAATTTCTAGTAAGCCAAAAGGAATCTTAACAGGGATATCTACCTGTGTAGATTTATAAGATAAAATGCAAGCTCTTGCTTGCTAATAGTTACAGATTTATATAGATTTATTATAATGGTTCAATAATGTAGTGCTATACCTATATGTGTACCTATATTTAATGAGAAAATGTTGAAGAAGACAAAAGTGTTATTTAACTTTAAATCAAAATCGTTACAGCCACTTTTTCGATTAATCCAAAACCAAAAGCTTTTTATGGAAGCTTCCATTTCAATTTTTGTAATACGACACACAGATGGATAAAAAGATATATCCAAAATCCTAGCAAACATTTTCAAAGTCATCATAAGTTCTACCTTTGCCATTATTCTTAAATAACTTCATTACTTTCAAACTTCACAGTCAAGTTCAACTACTGTTTCAATAGAACACACACACAGAAGATCTAAAATTACCCCCTAACAGTTACGTGAAGACTATAACGGTCAATCATACGCATACCCTATAGATTGATGCACTACAGCCTAATAAAGGGTGATTTTTAAGCTGGTTTGGTTTTGGCAACACTGGTTTTGACAGCTGACGTGTGTTTAGTACCTTGTGTCACTGTCAAACAGCTTCAGTTTGGTTTGCAATTTAACCATGGATCGTCTTACAAATGAACAACGCTTGCAAATTATTGAATTTTACTATCAAAATTCGTGCTCGGTTCGAAATGTTCATCGCGCGCTGCTTGTGTTCAGCGATGAGGCTCATTTTTGGTTGAATGGGTACGTAAATAAGCAAAATTGCCGCATTTGGAGTGAAGATCAGCCAGAAGCATTGCAACAGCTACCAATGCATCCCGAAAAAGCCACTGTTTGGTGCGGTTTATGGGCCGGCGGCATTATTGGGCCATATTTCTTCAAAGATGATGCGAATCGCTACCGAGCGATGATAACAAACTTTTTTTTGCCCGAAATGGAAGTTCTTGACTTGCATGATATGTGGTTTCAACAAGACGGTGCCACATGCCACACAGCACGCGAAACAATGGCGCAATTGCGAGGCGAGTTTGGTGAACAGTTAATTTCACGTTTCGGGCCGGTCAATTGGCCGCCTAGATCGTGCGATTTGACACCATTAGATTATTTTTTGTGGGGGTATGTCAAGGCTAATGTCTATAGGGACAAGCCTGCTTCGATTGACGCACTGGAAGCCAACATCCATGCATTCATTCGTGAGATACCGGCCGATATGTGTGAAAGAGTATGCCAAAATTGGACTTAGCGGATGGGCTACCTGAGACGCAGCCGCGGTCAACATTTGCATGAAATTATCTTTAAACATTAAATTGCAAGGTTCAAACTATCGATTCAAGTAAATATTTCATTCATTTTTTCGAATTTTTTGTGTTTTTTTTTTTAAAAAAGTTCTAAACCTCTTAAAAAATCACCCGTTATCATCACAAAATATGTGCCAAGGTCAAACACACATTACCCGTCTATTGATTGACTAGCACATTAAGAGAACGTAAGCAAATAAAATTGGCCTTGCACAATGCACAATGCATTTGATTTGCATTGAATTGATGGTGGCTTTGAAAAAGCTCGAAGCTTCAAGAATAAAAGCTCAAAAATACTAAAAGGGGTGTGACGTATGATACATCTAGATGTATTTTACGTCGCCATCAATGACTGAAGAGAACGAGCGACAGGGTGCACGATTTAATAGCTTTAGAAAATGGTCTTAAAGTAATAAATTATTTCCAAGATGGGTGATTCATTTAGTGGTTCTTTTTTTCCAAATAAAAAAAAAATATTTTATCCGGTAAAATATTTTTCAAAAGAAAAGCAATCTTTACATTCATGTATTTATGTACATATATTTTTAAAATTATTTCTTTTACCTAAATGTTGTAGGTAAGAAGTCCCAATGTTCGGTGATACGTCGAATAGAAGCCGTGTTTTTTTGCAAGCCCCGAGGAAATCGATCGAAAAAAACGACATCCTGTCCTGCAATTTACATGTTAAATGCAACAACAACTAATCCCCTTTGGGCTTAGCTAAGCGCGGAGAATTCTCGGGGCTTAACTTAAGCACGGAGAAAAACTGTGTTACCGACGTGAATTGCATACTTGTTATCGATAGTTTGTATGCAAACTCCATTTTGTTTCAGTAATGGCGTCGCTAATCCCCGATGTCGTTTTTTTTCAACCAAATCTCCCCGGGCTTGCAAAAAAACACGGCTAGTGTTTAGCTAATTCCATTATCATGCAGGCTTTGGGCTATGTGTAGCCCAATAGGTGTTATATCAAATGATATATAGGTGGACAAATCACCGCACAGTGTTTCAAGGACCGATATGTGTATTAAGACTATTATTAGGGGTATTCATGCAATGTCGTATTTGCCTCGTAAACCTCGTAAGCTGCATAAGTTTATCACTTCGTAAATCAAATGTCAAAATTTGTATGGAAAATTATATACGCAGGACAACGTAATAAAGGACATACACATATTGCTTTATAGGTGCGTTCATGCAAAGTGTGAAGCATACATTTACTCAAGTACGAAGTTCGGAAAAATATTGTCATTTTCCCTGCTAATACTACGTTTTCACCGACCACTAAACCTAGATTTGATAAGATTTATGCATAATCTTCTTCAAACCTCGAAGATTTACCATACACATATAGGTATTTCGAAAATCTAGTAGATTTAAAATAAATCTTGTTAAATCTTCATAGGGACAATAGTTTTACAAATAAAACAAACCTTTTCATGTCGCGCTGAACGCATTCATTGAAAAATTTAACCTTTTTTGCTTCTTTTGCCAAACATGAAACTTTCTGTCTCACTTCAACTTCATACGAACAAATGAAACAACATTTCTTGCATTTTGAAAGGTACTGTCAAAGTTTGTCTATTTTTTAATCTTTTTGTGTGGTGGAAACACTTAATAGATTTATTTAATCTAAATCGAGATAAATATTCCGTAGAAACATATTATAAGGCCCATTTGCTGAAACGAAACTTATGAATTTATGTTCAACATGAGATCTTATGTGACAGAGTTTACGCTGAGGAAGCGTTTAAGTAGAACATAAATATTTATATTTCGTTTCAGCAAATGGCTCTAACCTCTAAGTCTTAACATCTTATAGGGCCCATAGACACAACACTTGTGTGCACACCAATCGAGACACCAACACCAAAAATAAAACATTTTTCATTTTTTTGTGTCGGTGTCACCTTTGGTGTGATGTGTATGGGTAGTGTCATGACACCGGTGTGCACACAAGTGTTGTATGTATGGGCCCTATTATCCATTTAATGCTACTATTTCTTTAATGCACTTGATCTTCCCCTGTGAATAAAAAAAATGGAAGGTTGAGCTATTAAAACGTCATCCAACAGCATACTCGAATTTCGAATATCTATTAGGTATATGTATTGGTTTTACACGACTGACAAATTGGCAGTAAATCTGTCAAAAAAATGATATAAGACGGTGTTCACATTGGACTCACTCCGCGCGACTCATTTTGACATCTCTTTCTTTTATCTCACTCCACCTCACTATATGAGAAAGTGAGGCAGGATTTTTTGAATTTTTTGAAAAAATCCTGCCTCACTAGACTCTCTCTTTCTCATCATGATTTGGAGTGAGATAAAACAATGAAATAACAATATGAGTCGCGCGGAGTGAGTCCAATGTGGACAGCGTCCAATAAAGAAAAAAATAATTTTGTTAGCAGTTTACTGACAGAAAACTCACAATTTGTCAGTAGTTGTGTAAACCCAGCATTACACATTTCAACAAACAAATAATAAAATTAAATATCTTTAATTTTGCACCGTTGTTTTGTAGTTTTTACCGCCTTTACCTATAGTAAAAAAAAACATCCAACAAAAAGTGTAAAAGCGATATATTTGAAATTCATGTGTTTGACATATCGATATTTCATTTCGAATGCCCGCGTTCGGTTTGTAGTCGGATAGGCTATCTATTGTGGATTTCGTTTCGACCAAAAAAATCGATTTTTTTGATTTGTGACAAGTTTTTCCTTTCCTTTCGACCAAAAAAAATCGAATTTTTGTCGATCTGAAGTCGATATTGCAGATCTCGATTTTTAGCAAGATTTACACAGATTTTCACAAAGCACTTGCACACACATCAAAGAACAGTGAGTTTTACTAATTTTGTTTTAAAAAAGGCACTCATACAATCATAAAACAAAATAAAATCACGTTTTGTGTTCGTTTTGCCAGTAAGATTTAAGATCTGACACCCAAATCTGAATTGGTTGAAATGAAAGCCACATATATATGTACCTATCCAAACATTTTCAGATAGCTTTGATTTGTTGTTGCAACAAGGAATTACAAAAATACAAACCTATCTGGAAAGCTTTGGATAGTTACCCGAACGCGGCCAATTTGAATTGGTTGTTAACCGTTTTTCTGTTTTTCTTTAGTCAATTTTAGATACTTCAATACAAAAGCTTTTTAAACGGACTTAATTTCAGCGCGTTCAATACCTTTCACCTATGATGTTATGCAAATTTTGGTGCAATGATTTCACTTCAAAACGTTATGATTTGGAACCGAATTTGGGAATTTTCAACGAAATTACCTCATTTTACCATATAAAAAACAATTTAATTTGAGTATACTTGAATACGTTCGTATACGACTTTTTCTTGATTTTATTTTAATTATTAGCATGACTCTTAACTAATTCTCATTTTCAGTTTTAACCTTCAAGCTTGTCTAGCAATATACCTATCAGAGAACTTTATAGATGAAAACAAAATTAAGATTGATCCCATTTGTATTTTAAGGCATATAATGTAAGTAAGTATTTGTATTTGGTTTCAATGTCATCTAGCATATAGCAAATCTTAACGTATAAGCGCCGTCCAACGCCGAAGTTTGTTTGTTTGTTAAATCTATGTCATAAACTGCCACCTTCAGTGCAGCCCGTAGAATAACAATTCGCTTATAGCTATACAGCAACAATTGTCCACCTTCAGTATAAAGTGTAAAAAAAAAAATGTGATCAATCTATGCTTTAGCCAAGTTGTCACGGCTAACGCACAGCTTGTGGGTTATGTACAAATATGCCTTACTTATGCTTGTTAAACTATGATGCAAGTTGGTGTAGTTAATTGCACCACTTTTCAATTATTGATCCAATTTTGTATTAAACTTTAATGAATGTATAAAAAAAAATGTGTGCATACAAACAAATTTACAATAAAATAAAGAAAAATGTTTATGCTTTTTATTAAGCTCGATTTAAATAAATTAAAATTCTAACAGAAACATTTAACTAACAATTTTTATTGATTCTTTTCATGGTTTTTAATTTAAGCGAAAAATGGGGTTTTATACGAGTGTCTATAAATATACAAAGAAAAAGTGGTGTCCCTTCTAAATATATTCAAACGAATTAAACTCACCGTAAACTTAATGTTGAGTCTGTTCAATTTAACAGCCTATAGATACGTACACCACGTTATAATCTTTAAACGTGTTCTGAGATAAATAAAAAATGTAAATTAAATTCTCTTTAAAAGCAGCGTTATAATCCCTTAAACATCAGGAAGTCCGTTGTTGACAATGCTCTCTAATTAATAACGCAACTAGCTTACTTCCGTTTACGAAAAAGCGTAATCTTCCGCTTACTGAATTAATCAATTCTCTATAAATTAATTTTAGATTTGATTTGTTTGTGCGAAAATATATACTATACAAAAGCCTCATATGTATATATACGTACCACAAATTACCACTTTAACGAGTGAAAAATATGATTAACATTTTTTTCATTGGTATCATAAGCTGCCGACGATGACGATCTGAAGCTTACTTAAATAATGATTCAAAATAATTGAACAAGTTGATTTGGACAGGTATTCAATTTTTACATAAAACAAATATGTTTTGTCATTTACCTTGACAGTGATTTTACCTTTAAACACTTAATATGGTCTTACATTTGTTGAGCATGAAATGCAATTAAGTGCCTACGCGTATCATAACGTGTTAAGAGATTTATGTTTTACTATTTGCAAATAGATTTTAATAGAGTTATGAACCTTTAACCTTTAGCTAGGAAATCTACTTCCTTCATGAAGTTCAATGGTCGTCGCCTATTAAAGCATTATAAATTTAATGACTTCGACAATATTAACATAATAACATTTAAAAATAAGTCAAATATTATCCACACCTTTTTTTGAAGCCGACTCTTTGTCTGGTTTATTTGTTTAGATGTTATTGAAGCTTTATTAAAAGTTAATATGGACGATGAAACTTTTAATGGAGCTGTGAAGGGGAAGGCGCGCCTGGCGGTGTCTTTTGTTTTTAAAGCATTGAGTTTTGACGTTTAAGGCTTTGCACATTGGTGTTTTAAGAACTTATGGCGAATTCCTTTCAACAAAAAATTTGAATTTTTTCTAAACAGAATCGAATTTTTTCTAAACAAAATCGATTCTTTTCTGTCAAAACAAATCTTGCGTTTTTAGCAAGATTTCACACTGATTTGCACGCACACTATGAAGACTTGACATTTCTAATACGTCAAAAATTGAACGTCGCGGAATTTTTGGAAGACGAGTTGTTTATTTTTTGGTTGGAACGAATTCTACATAATTTAATAATAAATATTCAACAATATATTCAGTCAATACAGCTATAAAAATAATTTATTGTGCGTTGTTCATTATCAAACACAAATTTGACAAAAAAAATAGCTTTCGCGAGTGAAAGACGTGTTAAAAACTTTCAGTGCATGTGATGAAAACTTCTCAATAATAATATTCTTTAAAAATATATGTGCAAATAGAAGTTCAAACAAATAAAATGCACCGTATAAGCTGGCTTATATCTTTTATTTATTAATTTAATTCTATTGGTAAAACATTTTTCTCACAACAAAAACAAACAACCTTAATAGTTTTGTGAATAATTTCTTGACGTTTTGCGTCAATTGCAGCTATAAAGTCACAAACACAATCACACCAAAAAAAAATACGAATTCCTTTCAATTGACAGAAAAAATTCGATTCTGTTTAGAAAAAATTCGATTTCTTTTTTGAAAGGAATTCGCCATTAGTGATTGACATTTATTAAGATATGTAAGTGCGTGGCTACATGGTCGTTTTGCTGATGGGTGCATTCAGGAGATAAGTAGATTTTATGTACATAAAAAAGAGAAGGTAAGCTTCTAACCAAATTACAGTCCACTTTATAAATATAACCTAGTCGCGGCGAGACCATACATTTTTTTATATTTATGTTTTAGCGCAACAGCACGAAAAATTTCATTATTTTTTTTTTTTAATTTTCTCGAAAACGGCCTTAACGATTTTGATTAGACTTCTTACCTGTAGTATATAGGTTCATTTAATGCCAACTTGTTCTTGCCCATATGCTGGTCTTAAATTTATTTGTATCCAATTTAATAGTAAGAAGATATTTATCTACTTGCTCTAGAATGGAAAGCATTGGTTTTGTGTAGGAAAAAAACTTCGAAGTTGTAATCAAAACTAAGACTACTATAATCAAGAAGTCCGAAAAAGTGGGCTTCGTCATGCTGCCGGCCGGCGCCCGTCGTGTTGGCATGTGCATCCGTGTACCGTGTTACTGTGTGTCTATGCGTCGCTGCATTCACTGTAATTTGCTTAAAATTTAGTACATAGCATTTTTATGTGATTCTCTAGAGGACAAATTTGAGAATTTTCTCGGAAACAGCTCTAACGATTTTGATTAATCTTCGTACCTGTAATGACCAAAGTGATTTTACGAAAATTGCGTTTCAGGTTTTTGGCAAAAAAAATCAAAGAACTGAACTTGCATTTCAGTGTTTTTTTTTTTTAAATGGTATCTACTTGTGAATTTGTTTAACATGTTATCGTTAAAGTTATCATTACATTATTTAAGCATTAACATGCATCTTAAATGTGTATGGCAACATTTATAATTATTAACTCCAAGAGCATAAGTTGGTGCGATTGAGTTGCGCATCTTTTTTTAATTGGTATTCTCAATTATACAGATAGTATTCCCATAATTCGATAAAAATTCTACAGTTTATTCTTCCATTAAACTTATTTTTGTTCCGGGGTTGATCGATTAAAATATCAAGGTGAACACATTCATTCCATTGCATTCAGAAGGTAATTTAACATTCACTTATATGATTGTAGACCTACACAGCATAGTAGGCTCATTCTAAAAAATAAAACCTTAAGTAAATATTGAATATTTTCATAAAAGTCCCCGTTTAAACCTTCAGAATTGAAGTTAATGTTTCATATAAAATAAACTAGAAATTAAATTACATACATATTACATACATAATGTATGTATGTACATATATCTAAATACGAATATGAAAAACAGCAATGAAAATCATAAGGACAACAAATAATGAATTCAAATTAACGGGAAATTATACTGGGAAAACATAAATTAGCATTGTCAAATTGAATTTGAATCATGAACATAAATTTATGAAAAAATTATTATTATTTTTTTTTAATAGATGCAATGCCGGTACCTATGTATATGTCATTTGTTTTCTTAATCGTTTGAAACACTAAATACATCAGATTGAATATACCCTTATAAAAAATCCCGGAAAAAAGTACGAATAAATTTAGGCAGAGAGGTGCAAAAGAATAAATCTTGTCTCTTGTGATTTTATACACCGTTAGTTTTTCGAATATTTAAGCTTTTCAAAATAGTCACACATTTTGAAAATAGCAAAAAATTGACAGTTGAAAGTGTCACCACTTTCAAAAGAAAAAAACAAACGCAAAAAAATCACAGAAAGCCTGCTGTAATGAAAGAAACAACAAATACAAACACGAACAAACCTCGAAGCTCAAATGTCACTTTCCCGCACACTATATTATCGGTCCGAGCAATTAATTCAGTTCGAAAAAATAGAGAAGACTTCTCCAAAAAATTCGCTATAGTTATCAATTTCTTCGTCGAACACCTTACTGCAAAACGAAAAGGACAACGAAATTTTTCGTTTATAATTTCGTTGTGATATTTTTGTTGGGATTTTTCGTTTCGCATCAGCAGGGTCCTAGACTTTAAATGTAAAAGTTAATAGAAAATATTTAAAATTGGCACATATAGGCACAATTTGGTGAATTGTGAACAATTTTGTATTTTTTTTTGAAAAATTTAAGATAGATTTAAAAAAAAAAATTGTAATTGAGAATTTAACGAAACACTATGAATGATAAGGTGAAAATACAATATTGATGTATTAAAGATTTTAAAAATTACTTTACAAATTTTAAAATATTGGTTAATATTATTATATTTAAATTTAACCAGATCTATTTTCATTTTAATTTATGGGGTAAATGTAAACAGCAATGTAAATCATCTTGAAGTTTTTGGAAATTTTGGAACAGAGGCCTTAAGTTGTTATAAATAACGCATTGAGCTTTCAAAACTCGTAAATCTTCTTTATTTCAAGGGCAACCATTCGATGATAGTAAAAGGGTACGCATAAGATTTGAAAGTCATGAGTATGAATAGTACTTTCGAAGGATACTTCCGAAAGAAAAGTATTTAAACTCATTAAAATCAATCATTTAAAATAACACACTTAAATTTTTACCAATTTTAATTTTCAACCAAAATATGATGTTTACAATGACCGAAACTTTTAGTTTATATTTACCCTCATCATAATATTTTCTAGGTTAAATTCAAACAAGATAAATCCCTTCGAAATTTTGGAATTTTTTTTTCTTTTAGTTTAATGTCAATCAAATGTATAACTAAAAAGTAGGTTTATGAAAAAAAATGTGCATCTGAATTTTATTTCAAAAATATTAATATTTCCCGAAGCCTCCAGACTTGTAAAACACTTTTAAATTGAACATTTCATAAAAAAATTGAATGACATGTATGTTACAGATAATGAGTGTGTCCGAAGGTTTATTCAGTGGGTGCATTCAAGACTGCATTATTTGATGTATGGAATTTAAGCTCTGTTTACATTTCCCTCTGTTTACATTTACCCATGTTGACCCTAATGAGTTTAAAAATTATTTCAAGTTTTAATCCAGTTAAGCATAATAATACAAAAACGTCGCGTCAATAAGGCGTCCAAAGCGTAATTTCTATATTTAAAAAAAAAATTAAAAACAAAAGAGTTACCGTTGTTTTTAAATATTTTAGTTTCTAAATATATAAAAGTTTCATAATACTATAGAGCAGCTATATGGTCCTTATCACAGTTTTAAACTTAAGAAGTTCAAGCTTAATTTCTAGATTCATAAAATAGTTATTGTTAGTTTACCTACCAACGTTTTTTGCTCCATAATAATCATCTGGCAATTCATCCTTACATAACTACTGATAGAAAGATATTTTATCCAAAGTGAATGCGTGAAATATAAAACAACGTGAAATATAAATATGTACAATGAAAGAAACAAAAAAAAAACAGTGCAAAAAATATAACGATATATTTACTCTCGCAAGGTGTCAGCTCCGGTTACCGGTTTTGCTTGACCACATCCATCGATTGCCATGCTGCAAAACAATCCGGAAGCCCGATCACTACACGCACTACAGCCGGTATTCTGGTTATTTCTTCTTTCGGCCGCTACTCGGAAACCCAATGAAAGTGAAAATGATCCTATTGCTGGTGCAATCCAATCAATGACACTTCACAGAAAGTTTTAGTTTTATTTTCTTATAGCCGCAAACTGCTGCATGTTTCCAGTTTGGTGATTTTTTTCCCTGCAGCTAGACAACTTTGGGCTCATGGATATAGTAGTTGTAAACAAGGGAAGCAGATGATGGCGACAAGATAAATTTAATTATTCTTTTTGTTTGTTTTTATAGGTTTTTTTTTATAATGAATAAAAAGAGAAAACAAAAAAATAGCAAAATCAATTTAAATTAGATGAATTTTTTGGAAGGTTTCTGCTCTGCGGTGTCGTTGCATTTTCAAATTACATATGTAATATGAATAATAATGAATGAAATTTGAAGCAAGAAACCGCAAACCACAATCACTTGAATTTAAAAAGGTATACTTTCTACGTTGGTGGGTTGGGTTAATTTATAGAGATCATAGAGATTAGATGGATAAATTACTACTCAATTTTATTGATCAGGTTTAAAGGTAGATATGATGCAATGGAGAAGTTCTTGAAGCTCTTTTAGCTGACTTATCGATAACGCCTGCTAGGAAGGCGGGGCGGCGCGAATCTAGGATATCAGTTCCCATGGCCTTGTAAAGGGGTTTTCAACAGGGACGCTATAAAAGTAGAGCAACAGCGACAGCAAACGACGCCATATTTCTTGCCGGTCTTTTGACATTTCTCTTCAGTAAGGTTTACCATTTTATAATGGAAAGATATACGAGCCAACAACGATTCGAAATTATTAAAATTTACTACCGAAATTCGGAGTCAGTGGCCTCAACGTTAAGAGCGCTACGTCCAATTTATGGTCGTCATAATCGTCCTAGCAGATCTACAATTGAGCGTCTAGTAGAAAAATTTGAATCCACAGGCACAAAACAAAATGTTCTCGTGCCAGTGAGACAAAGAAGTGGCCGTAGTGTCGAGAATATTGCTGCCGCTGAGGCTTCAGTTGCAGAAAGCCCAAATGTGTCTCTCACACGTCGTTCTCAAGCGTTGGGCATCTCTGTGACGTCGTTGTGGCAAATTTTGCGAAAAGATCTTGGCCTACATCCTTACAAGATTAAATTGACGCAAGAACTGAAGCCGCTTGACCACCAGAAGCGTCGTATGTTCGTGAATTGGGCTGAGCAACAACTTGAAAATGATTCGGATTTTCATCGAAAAATCAGCTTCACCGATGAGGCTCATTTCTGGCTGAAAGGCTTCGTCAATAAACAAAATATGCGGTATTGGTCAGGCAGCAATCCACACGTACTCCATGAGTCATTATTGCATCCCAAAAAAATAACGGTTTAGTGTGGTTTATGGGCCGGCGGCGTCATTGAACCGCACTTCTTCCGTGATGATCAAGACCAGCACGTTACTGTGAATGGGGATCGCTACTGTTCAATGATAACCGGATATTTTTGGCCCCAATTTGATGATATGGACTTGGAGGACATGTGGTTCCAACAGGACGGCGCCACAAGCCACACAGCGAATGTCACAATCAATTTATTGGAAACCAAGTTTGGAGAACGTGTTATCTCACGAAATGGTCCAGTCGCTTGGCCGCCTCGATCGTGTGATTTGACGCCGTTAGACTATTACCTTTGGGGCTACGTCAAGTCTATGGTCTATGCCAACAAGCCAGCCATTGATGAACTTCGTACGAATATCGAACGTGAAATTGCAGCAGTATCGGCCGATTTATGCTTGAAAACCGTCGAAAATTGGGTTCAGCGTCTAGACTTGTGCAAGCGTGCCCGTGGTGACCATGCAAAAGAAATCAAGTTCCATACTTAATGGCATCAAACGTACTTTCAAAGGAATAAAGAATTTCATTGATTTCCAAAACCGTTTTTGTTTTATTTTAAAAAAACTTTTGTAGTGCTCTTATTGAAAAACCCTTTATTTTTCCTTTCCTCTATGCTTCTGGGGGAGTCATGACCCAAATGACTGGATCCGAGACGGGATGCCTTGAAATTTAGCACCGCCATGTTTTTCTGAAAGATAATATGAAAATCCTATACCGTCAACAAGATGCTGCGATTTCGTAATTCATACATTGGCGATATACCTCAAGTTTTAAACAAAGGATATCATTGAAGCTACATACATTTGCAAATGAATTAACATGGCCTTCTGTACTTGTTTCATCCATTCAATCAAAACGCCAACTGAAGCGATTGTGATTGGACATGGATCATTAAACTAACAGAAAGTTAAACACACTTATCTAAATTTACGACAGATATCGATAATCATCCTTATCATCGTATCCGACCGGAAGAAAATTTTCTCCGATTTCTACGAAATGTACAAATTTTGTATCATTGTAGCCGTTTCAATAGGCCAATCGGACTGATCTAGGAAAAAAAATTTAATATGCGTTGAAAATATCAAATTCATGCGCGCATGCCGATGAAATGTCAAAACGGCAGCAACGCATCCCAAATTCATGCGATGTATGAAGATATTTGCTTTCCGATTTCCCCGACAGAAAACGCACCGCTGGTTGAATTTATAACCGCAAAGGCAGACATTGTGCGGAACTTCACGACTTATTCGAAAATATTTTATTTTGACAAATGTCAAATACATGCGTCGGCACGCGTCTATCTTTGAACTTTTCTCTCAATATGTTGTCGAAGAAAAGTACTGAGGCGACCAGGACGTAGGCTATACAAATTTTTAACACAAATTTATGAAGAAACCATAAATTTTTTAATAGACTGCTGTTCCAAAAATGTTTAGTACATACATATATCAGTTTGGAATTTTTAGAAAAATAAGGTAGGATGTCTTCAGTATTTGATTTCAAGGAAATTTTAACATTTTTGTAAAAAGTAAAAACACTAAAGTTTTTGTTGTTTTTGTGAAAACTGTAGCAAGTACGTGCAACCTTGACGAAATCTTTATAATGTAAAGGTATGTAAAATATGTACAAATTGTATCATTTAACACTTTCATTTTCTAAAATCGTTTTAAGCTGCCAAAACTATTAATTACGTTGCTTTAATTTATACTTGCCTAGAAACTACCAAATCGATCGGATAAACCATTGAAGACAGAAAATACACTCATATTTTAATATTAAAGGTGTGTTTTATCAAACATCAGAAGGTCATATTGAATTCCGTGCAAGTTGTACAAAACATCATTTGAGTGAGTCAGAAATAGAGCTGTTTATTTGTGAATAATAAATCTGTGCAGACCACTCTAGCTCTCAGCTTAAGTTTTTTTTTTCTTAAGCGCCACATTTGTAGTATCGATTTCATATTACCTTACACTATACGTTGCACGTCCGGCATAGAAAACGAATTCCAACAAGTCTTTTAGCTTATTGGTAAATAGCTACACCATTGGTAATGCTCATAATATAAGATTCTTTTATGGGTTGGTCTTGGTTTTTTTTCGAATGCTATAAACATTTTCCTCGACACTGCCATTGACACCTTTGGACTATTTTGTGCTGGTTTTTTGTTTTTTTTTTTTTTTCTAAGAAATTTGGTTTAAGGCCAATTAAATCATGACTTTTTTGGTAGACATAATGTACATAATGAATGTATGAGTAGGTACATGTATTTTACGAAACCATGTGCAAAGCAGGATTTTGGTTAAATCAGTCGAATATACAGTTTACGGTAAGTCAAATTTGGCACGCTTAAGCTGTCAACATAATAATTTATCCAAATAAAAATAAATTAAGTAGATATCTACTATCAAAGCCTCATATAAATATGTATGACAGTCAGATGACAGTAGGTGATACACTCTTCTACCAGATCACAAGACCATGCCAGACATTAACCTTGAGGCACTCCCATACCTTCCCGTTCTTTGATAGGTGTAGGTATAGACATAACCGATACGAGAATAATGATAAAAGGGGGCCAAAAGCTAATTGGTTAAGCTATACCTCTCAATTATGTGACGTGTCTTTAATTAAAACTTATGATCTTGAAAATGCACTGACTCCTTCAAGACATTTATTCTCTTATACATGAACGTAATTGTAATGGAGCTATTTAATTTTATATCATATGACTTGTCCATGTCCAAGCTTGGTGCACATGCTTGGTAAAGTATGTCTATCTGTGTTTGATGATATTGCCTATTTATTAACTTTTAAAGTAGTGACAGAAAGTCTCAAATAATAAAGGTGAATTTCAGAATTTATTAATTTTGAATTGAGTTTTGTTTAGCTTTATGTCAAACCAACAGTATTTAAGATAATAAATAATGTTCTGTCAGCGGCCATATTCCTGTTCTGAACCTGCAGTAACTAATTAAAAGGTGTTTTTTTTTAGAGCTGTGGTTTTCAAGAAGAAATAAAATGCAAAAATTATGGCCAACAATTTAGCTTTATTATAAAGATAAGGATTTGCAATTATGTTTTAAAAATTATTTAGGGCAAGTGGCCGCGGTGGCTGGCTAGAATTAATTCCAGCCGAGAGACCCAATTATCGACCATTTTTTTGCAGCAATTGGGGCCGTATGTCAGCAATAACGTGCCAAATATTCTCTTCCAAGGCGTCAATCGTCTTGGGCTTATCTGCGTAGATAAGCGACTTCCAATAACTCCACAAAAAATAGACCAGCGATTTTAAATCGCACGATCTTGGAGGCCACGCCACATGCCTACGACGCGAGATAATGCGCTCACCAAAAGTTTCCTTTAATAAATTAATTGTTTCGTTGGCTGTATGGCATGTAGCACCGTCTTGTTGAAACCAAAGGTCGTCCACATCAACATCCTCCAAATCAGGCACGAAAAAGTCCTTAATCATGGCTCTATAGCGTTCCCCATTGACTGTAACATTATGGCCGGCTTCATTTTTGAAGAAATATGCACCAATGATTTCCTCTGCCCATAGAACACACCAAACAGTGACTTTCTGAGGATGTAACGGTGGCCGGTGGCTCAACAATGGCTTGTAGACTATGATCACTCCAAATACGACAATTTTGCTTATTAACGCTCCATCTCTGAACTAAATTTTCTTGTGAAAATCGGGATCGGTGGACATCACGTTTTGGGCCCATTTGGGCACAATTTGGAAGCGTTGTTTAGGCGTCAGTCTATTCATTATGAAATATCAAAATAAACTGAGCATAAATCAAGTAACAACTGTCAAAAAGACCAACTCCGAAAAAAGTATTGCCAGATTGAAAACCACACGTCTAAAAAAACACCCTGTATTATGAAAATTGCTTCAGACAATAAAAATGTCAGATGTATGAAGTTTAATAGAAATCGTTGTAGCTATGTCCCCTTTCACACGAGGAAACTGAGTTGCCAGCAACAATCAGTTTGTTGGTGAGAAGGGCAAGAAGTAAGAGAGGAAATTGAAATCTCCCCGGTCAACGATTCGAGGAGATTTTTTTGACATTCCTCTTCACACACACAGTAGAGTATGTTCAACCAAGCTATTTTAAAAGGGAAATACAGAAAGTTTCCACGATTTTGTTTCTTCGTGTGAAAGGTACAGGAGATTTTTAAGGAAATTATAAAAGAAAACGTCAAAAAAATCTCCAGCAACTTGTTTCCTCGTGTGAAAGGGGACTATGGGAGTTATATGTAGTGTCTCTGAAAAAGAAAGTTCTCTTAGGATTCGATCTTAGACATATGTGTCATGTCAATCCAACGCACTAACCGACAACCTTTGAATGTTATATGCATTACAAATACTGTTTTTTTATTCTTGTAATGCTTCTGCAATGTTTCACCAGCGATATTCATTCAAAATCACACAATTTTTAAAGAAAATATGATACAAAAATCAGGCTATTCATAATTTTCATGGTAAAATCCACCTATTTGTCATAACAAAGAAGTTAATTGCATCGACCAGACTTCGCAATGTCGATGTTATTGTTGCTTATTGTCTTACTTCGATTTCAGAGAGTGCGTCTATGGCTTTAACATAACCGTTGTTGAGACTTGAGACTGTTGCCAGTCTACAGAGTGACTACAGACCACTTGCACCACAGAAACTCAACTACGGTTGAAAAGTTTCAAATATTTGTAAGCGATCACTATACGAATTCACCATAAAAGATCGTCGTCTATCGTTCAGAATGCCAGTTGCTTAATAAACGCGATCGTGTCCAAGGAGTTAGTGGATAATATTTTTATATATAAGTAATTTATTTTATTGAATTATCTTTTTGTCTATATTACCGAATAGAATCGTGGTTAAATAATTCATTAGACTCGTATGTTCTGCGGATCTCAAACCTCAAACCAGTGATTATCCAGTGTAAGTGATTTTTTTTTTAGTGAAGATGCAAACCCAAAGAAAAAAACTCACTGATAGTGTAGTGACACTGAAATATTTGAGTTGTTGAAGTTGATATAGGCGTGCAAAATTAGCAATTACAATCACGACTTTTCTGCAACTACTTCTCATGTTCCTTTAACAGTTAAATTATGTGTTTCAAGATATTTGACTAAATAACAACACGTTATCGGATCGGATTGTGTAATTTTTTTTTTAACATCTTGCAATAATAATATTGTGAATGAGTCTTTGTTTTGAATATGCTATGAGTGACTTTAAGTGGAAGTGAATTCCAAAGTTTATTTGAATAATGTGGGTGACCTTCGATGTTGCTGGCAAAATTGCCTGCTAATGATTTATATTGTGAGTCTTTGCGGTATGGACGTATGGTGATAGACTCAATTTTTAAAAGATACAAAAGACACAGATGAAAGTCCAATGCATAGGTATGCATCCATGACTCGATCGGCGGTTCGCATAATTAATGTAAAAGTATTCAGTGATGGGGATTTATTTCGAAATTATTTGTTTTAAAATTGATTTATTACAAGAAATTTGTAATTAATTAAAACAAACAATAGAAAATTAATAAAACATTTTTATCAACGATTATTCATATTTTCTACGAATCAGGAAATCATTTAAAATAACTTTAGTGAAAAGCTAAAAATATAAACCAGAGACGGTTGTATGTGTAGTTGTTGTTTCAGATTTAATAGAGAGCATTTCAGATAGATTTCAAATGAATCTGATTTTGATGAATGTCTTTGAAATTTTAAATGAATTTCCCATTGTTTAAAATTAAAAAAATAGTTTTGAGGAAAACGGGCGAACAATTTACGATAACCCAACGGACGAATTTAGCTCTTTATGAATCTTAATAAAAAAATTGGACTAATTTGTTTAATATACGAAAATTGGTTCACTAATGGCTACATATATTTATAAATGCTTGAAAGCCCTGAGATGCAAGACGCTACTTCTACTTCTGATCCTTTGAGAATTCAAGCGAATTGTATTGTTTTTGTTGAAAAAATGAGAAAATATTTTTTAAAAATATTCCTGAAAATAAAAGAAAAGAAATAAAGAAGAATTTAGATATCTTAGGTCCAGTTTTTCAGTGCGAGATTAAAGTGAAAAGTGAAGTGATGCTTTTTATGTTTTATCCACCTCTTGTCGTTCCGCATGCATTATACACCAAAAAACTGCCTCCTCAGTTAACTGTGGGTTAATTTACTTCTAGTTTAATTCACCACTGTAAAATTAGGGCTAAGTAATTTATACTTTAATCCAAGTCTTAGAGGAGGAATTCAACCTTTACTCATATATAAAAGGCATATACATATGTAGCAAAAATGTTGTTTTTATTATTTATATTTGTTATACATTTGGTTCAAGTTTTATTTCAGTTCTGCTGTTCGACAATTCACTGTCGTGTATGTCGTGCACTTCACTTATTATGCATTTAAATTATAAAAGTCATTTTGGTTCGTAATGTAAAATTGAGAATTCGAATTTCGAAAATGAAAATAGATTTTCCGAATTTCGATAATTCCATATAGTCAATTGTATTTTGTGGTTTGTGCCGTTGCGTTAGTTGTTTTTGGGAAAAAAAGGCTTAGGGAAAAATATAAAAGAAAAACTAAACTTGAGGTAAATGTATGCTTATAGTTTTTAACCATCATAAGAGCAAGTTCGTGCGGTTCAGTTGTGAATTTAATTTATTTCTTTTATTTTACCTGTTCCTATACTAAACTGAGAAATTCAGATTTTCATTTGAGCATATCTGGACCGGGTATTTTATATCCGCATATACAGATTTTGGTTGTTCTCAAAAACGACTTAATCAATTGCGATTAAACTTTCTATAAGTAATTTTTCAAATGGTTTTAATTAAATTGTTTTTTATGTTTTTGACGTTTTTGCAAAAACTTTGTATATTCTTATAGAATCGTCAATGGTTTCATCTATTTTGTAAGCCGGTACCTCTTAGAAGCACCAAATAGTATTTTACGTATATACATACCAAACGAAGTTTGAGCATTTGCTATTGAAATTGAAATAAAGAAACATTGGAATTTTCTACAAATTAATTTTCAAAAATATTTATCAAAAACGAATTAAATTTTTTTTAATATATACACTACTAACTTTTTCAAAATTTCTTCTTAACTATAAAACAGATTTTATTCTGCATCAGTTTATCAATAAAATCAATAAGCATAAGAGCAGTGGAAATCGTGTTGTATGCTTTATTTTGTGTTTGACCTAGAGTGATTCAAAGATGTTAACCAAAATGTACACTCTATTTTTGGCTTTGACTTTGATACGTCATTACTGGTGCATTGCCTAGTAATTTTTGTAAAGAAAATAAATAAGTTATTGGAACCTTTTTTTATGCTACTTGCCGAAAACAAAGTTTAGTTGAAGTTAGTATTATGTGAGTAGGGGAAACGGGGGACAAAATTTTGTTTGGCGATGTTTTCTATGTTTGGTCTGCTAATTTTCTAATTTCTTGTTTTAAATGTTTTATTTGCTACTTTGCTAAGTTAATAACAATTATTGATAAAAACTTCTTGTATTGAATGGTTTACTTTCAACGAAAATGGTCAACGCGTTGACTCTCTGACGTCAAAATGACGTCAAATTCCTTCCCAAATTTGTCTTGCCGTGTGATCGTCAACGCAGAATACTGTCCATGCGTTGTCGGCTGCGTTGACACCGACGTTGACATTGTTTTTACCTTTAACGCATTGACTATTTTCGTTGAACGTGTAATCACCCTGAGCAAATGTTAGGACACATTGACGCAAAGCGTTGTCCCTAATCCCAACGTTGACATGTCATACTTTTCTGTAACTTCCATGTGACATTGGCGCACTAGCGTCATTCGTGTGATCGTCAATGTGTTATGCGTTTACATGGTCAACGTTGACGGTCTATTGGCAGTGTGTGGATGACTTTTTTGGTGACGTCAGAGAGTCAATATGCGCTGACCATTTACATTGACCGTCTAATCATAGCTTTAGTTGTGAAAATTGGATTTTTGTCAAAAAGTTCATGTGAGTTGAACTAAACTTAATAAAAATTGCGTATTGACAAGGCCCTCACTAGTCAACTGATGAGTCCAAGTGAGATCGCCGGGACGAAACGCCAATTTTTATGGACTAAAGGCCGTTAAAAGCTATTTTGAATCAATAATTCAACAAGTCCAATTAAATAGTGCTAAGTCTTCTACTTGGCTGATGTATTTCAGTAGTATATAGAATTTGCATATAAAAAATGGGCGAAGCACCCCCTCAAAAAGGGCTTAAATCTTCTTATATTGAATTGTTTATTGCTTAATAATTTGTCGTTCATCAGTAGCAAATAAGTTGTGATAATTTCAATTTTGTCACGCGGTATTTTATATGTTTTGCTGCACCCCTAAAACTCTTTTTTTCCTCTTTTAAACTTCCTCAGTGGTCTTTTATATTTAGAAGTGTCAATCGTTCCTCGATTAGCTCTTCTTACCTGAGTACTGGGCATTCTAAATAAAAAACATACTTTTCAGATAACAAGTAAAATGTTACGTTCATCCCCATAGTTTAGTGTTACTATAGTCCACATGCCTTCTTTTTTTGAAAAAAAATTAGGTATTTTGTACGGAATTTTATATTTTTAAAAATGATGAGCAGGGATAAAGAAGCAATGGGGCATATTCATAGTCACTTTTAAACTCCAGTTTATCTTAGACCTGGGCTTATCCTATCTAAATAACATTGAATAAACCCCAGTCTAAGATAAACTGGAGTTTAGAAGTGACTATGAATATGCCCCAATGTATTTAAAAATGCTTTCGTGGACACCTCTATGCACCTTAAAATATTGAGATTTAACCCTTTTTTATTTAAAAACCCGTCAGCCAAACGAACGATCTACAACAAATGTCTATTTAAGAGAACAGTTAAGGTGTTTACAAACTGTATATACAAGGAAATGCTTCAATATACATTCATGCATGCTGTGAATGAGCTTTGTAACTTTCATGACGAGTTACTTTTTTCCCCGGTCTCCCCTATACAAAAATGGACAATATTACTTCGTTATGTACATATGCATGCATGAAACTTACAATTTAAACTTAAAAATTGTTTTAATTAGAAAATTGATTAAACAACTGCTGAAATTGTTTTGACATCAACGCAGTGTACACCATATATGATTACTTTAGCAAATATAAGTTTATGAGAAAAAAATTTTAAATGATTTTGTTAGCATTTTTAATTATTTATTAATATTATGTTGAGTTGGAAATATAATTTAAAAAAAAAAATAATCTACCCGTTTTTGAAATACTGAATAAAAAAAATCATTTTGATATTTCATTTGAAATAATTTATAATTTCTTTTAAAAATCAAAAGAAATGCTTTTTTGAAAATGTTGATATTTGTTTTATTTAAAATTATTTAAAATTAGAAGCTTCTCTGCATAAAATTTAATTAATATACGGTAGATCGTTCTAATTTTGACACACAAAATTTATCCAAAATCTTAAGAGTTTTTTTTTTGAGAAAAATAATATTTTTCTTTATGGTTTTAAAAAATTTGTTAGTTTCGGTTATAAGAATAATTTTTATTTAAAATCTTTTCAATGAGATACAAGTATGTTGAAAAGTTTCACTTTGCTAAATTTAATAAAAATCGAACAAGTCGTTATATACAATATTTACGCTATAGACGCTTTTTATTTTGCCATTGCTTTTCGTTTCATAACTGTATATTTCTTCCCTTTAAATTCAGTTCAATGTGTTCATTTAAAGTACATTAAATAATAATTATAACTCATTAAGCCCATTAACTTAATTTTGTTAATAAATGATTTCTTTTCTCACTTAACTAATTTTGACATACTTTTCTATTAAGTCTACGTAATGCTAACCCAAGACAAAAAGATGTATGTAAAACAAAATCAAAACATTCGCAAATACATCTCAACTCTGGAAAAAAAGTTAATAAATCATTTAAAAAAGATTATGGTAATATCTTTAATAGCAATAAAACTATCATCTCGTTGCCATACCGCTGGCAGATACAATATCTCTTCTTTTTGTTCCAGAAAGGAAGAGTTAAAATAAAATGTTCAATGTCACTTGTACTTTCAATCAGTTAATTTCATTTAGCAATTTGTGGCAAAGACTGACTTGGCACTAACAATTCAAGAAACACTTTGCTGTTGCCGCTTACACTTATTTCGGGCTGTGTTTTTGTATTTATTTTCTTTTAATTTGCTGTCTATGGCAATTATCGGTTTTGTGCAGCAAAACAATTTCATCATACCGTCATCGTTCATCGGTCTGTTTGTCTTTGGGTCCCAGAGGTGAAAATCAAGCTGGAACCTAAAAGGATACTCTTATTTGCTTCTGATCTGCTTTTGTATACCCTAAACAGCCTTAACTAACTTCCATCCAAGCCCTACCCGGGTGTTATAACTCAATCATATAAAAATGTAAAACTTCGCCTAAAAACAAGAAACGGCAACACTGGCCCGAATGTGAGTTTAAATTCATTTTACTGTCACTTTTAATCGCCCATAACAATTCATTTTGTTTACGCTTTCCGATCACGGATTATGGTGATATATTATATATCTTATAGATCTTGGGTTGGAACTCTTGTAATACATGCAACATGGTGTTAAGTTTACTACACCTCTACCCACCATAATATGGTATCGTAAGGTTGTGTCTTGCCACTATGACATGTGTTATGATTGAAGATGAACGCGTTGATATGGCGCCAAAAGGTTTTTGTTTGAATAATAAAACTACTATGCGAATTTTATATTGCAAATAAAACAAAATGTTACGTATACGCCATACATTCGAAACATAGTTTTGTTTTTATTTTCTTTTATTATTTATTCGGTTGCACTTATTGCGCTTGCATCAGTTTGTGGTTAGCCATAAAATCAACCAATGTTGTAATAGTTGAAGTGCCTTTGGGAAGAGAACTGAAATAATTGCAGTTAAAGTAGCATTGTTACGATCCGATCCGGTTTACTTTATGAATTCGTTAGTACTAGTATTGGGACGAAAAAGATCTTTGGTTCAAGAGCGCGTTGGAGTAGATATCTATATGGTTAAGTTGACATTGACCTAAAAGTGTGTCTGTAAGAGTGTAAGCCTATCAATTTGCATAATAATATTAAAAATAAAAAAATATAATTTAAAAATGCCGAAACTTTAAACCAAGAAAAAACACGAAAATCTATGTAATGTAGATTTCATCGGAGTTATTTAAATTCTTCCAAAATGTTTTATGTGAGAAACCATCAATTTGAAATATTGCTTTTTTTTACTTTCAGAAATCATGAAGTCCACAATTATTTTCTTAACCTTCGCAATAGGAGTATCTACTGCCCAAGTGTACTTCCATCAATTACAACCACTTCAATATCAACCAGCAGCATATCCATCTCAACGCCATATTCACATTCAACCGGATTTGGCACACAAATCCGTCGTTGAGAATGCCATAAGAGAAGCTCAACTTCCTCCAGAACTGACGAATAATTTCTACAAGAATCCCCGTGTAGCGGCTGCCCTGGCAAAAGAGTCATGGCTGACTGACAAGGAAATGCCAGTTTTCGATAGAGAAGCTGAGAAAATACCTCGAGATATGATTTATAAAATTTTCAAAAATGCCGGCTGGGTTAGGAGAAGGTAGAAAAGAAAAAGTGCCAATCGAAATAAAATAAATTTGCAGTCCTAGTTTTTATAAAAAATAAAAGGTCCCGTATGCATACAAAATGAGTTGATTATAAATAATTTTAATCAAAAAATAATAAAATAATGAAATTACCAGCAGTAACTCAAAATGCAGCATATTAGCAAAAACTCATTTTTAATTCATTCAGGACAATATCATTGAATCGAATTTACAGGTTTATTTTTAAGATTAAGTGTTTAATTTAGGTTAGAAATTAAAATTATATTTATTTACGTTTTTTTCTTGTTTTATTAAGTTTCTTGATTGATTTTGTAAATAAATAGTTTTGTGTTAAGTTTATCGAATGACAAACAATTTTTAGCTGGTTTTCTATTGTATTTTTTTTGGAATTTGTTTTCAGATTAAAAGCAAAACTTGATGAGCAGTTAAATCACTTTTAATGCTCTTTGCAGCTCATTTACTGATTTCAGTATAAGCTGAACATCTATAGTCAATCAATAATAAAGGGTCCACCAAAAAACCTTTTTTTATTTGAAAATGGCGCAAAACATCGAGTGTAGCTTCGGCTGTGTGGCACGTAGCGCCGTCCTGTTGAAACCAAATGTTGCCAATATCCTCCTCTTCAATTTTTGTGAACAAAAATTCGTTCAACATGGCCCGAAAACGATCGCCATTGACTGTAACGGCCACTCCCTGCTCATTTTCGAAAAATGGCCCAATATGCCTCTGGGACCAATATCCGCACCAAACAGTGACTCGTTTTGGGTGTATCGGCTTTTCAATGTATGCGTGAGGGTTTTCTGTGCCCCAAATGCGACAATTTTGCTTGTTTGCTACCTGCCAAGATCAAAATGAGCTTCATCTGAAAAGATGATTTTTTTGGCAAAATCGGCATCTTCTCTAAGTCGATCGCAGGCCCACTTAGCGAAGCGTATACACAACCATATTCGTTCAGCGGAAGGATAAAAATAATTATCTGTCAAATCAGACATGAGCTAAGTGTTACCATTCACGAAATAAGCACTAGTTGAAAAAAAAATACGTTAGATGGCGGACCCTTTATATCGATAATCCATTTTATCGACATATGTATATTATAGTATCGTTAATCCGTTGTACTAATAACCGCAAGCAAAGATAACTTAAAAGTATCAATATTATATCGACCGACGATACAAATGTTTGAAAATTAAGCGAAACAATGCAAGCACGGGTCTTACAATAGCCACATTGAAATGCGGACAAGACCCTTATAAGAATCGGTCTATCTTAGGCCCAGTTTTTCAGTGGTGAGTTAAACCAGAGTTAGCTAACTCTATAAGTAAATTAACCCACAGAATTGAGTGAGGAAACAGTTTTTTGGTGTAGAATGCATGTGGAACGACTAAAAAACTCGGCTGATAAAGCATCTCGCACTGAAAAACTGGAATTTACTCATTAAATTTTGTTTCCTTATTTCAGTTTATTTTGACTTTGCGTGTCCCGAAAGAAAATAATCTAAAAACGTCAAAACACTCGAAAGAAGTGCTCAGTTTCGTAAAATTAATCGTTCATCAGATTTCTTTCAATAAATTCAGTATATCGTGCGCTCTGTGGCATGTGGCACCGTCCTGCTAAAACCATATGTCTGCAACATTAATGCCTTCCAATTGAGGCACGAGAAAAAAAGCAATAATTTCTCTGTACCGCTCACCGTACACTTAAATGTTCTGGCCGTAATCATTTTTTAAGATATGATTCCATCGTCTCACACACCAAACGATGACATTTTCTGGATGTATTGGTGTTTCCACAATCGTTTGATGGATTATTCTTGCTCTGAATGTGGCAATTCAGTTTATTGACATAGCCATTTGACAAAAAGAATGCTTCATTATGAGTTTCTACCATGTTCCACCATGTTCTTCAAAATAAATTTGAATAATTTGCCATCCGTGTTCCTTTATTGGGCTCCAGTATATACTGCCAAGTACTTCTGGATGCAGTCAACTACTTCTACTTTTTTTTTGAAGTGGTTCAGTGGTATTATAAAAACCTTCATATAAAAACAAAGTCTGGCCCTGGGCAAAATTTCCAGCTTAATGATTAAGAATTTTAATCTTGTTGGATATAGTTCACATTGGATTTTTGTCAAAAAGTTCATGTAAGTTGAACTGAACTTAATAAAAATTGCGTATTGACAAGGCACTCACTAGTCAACTGATGAGTCCAAGTGAGATCGCCGGGACGAAACGCCAATTTTTATGGACTAAAGGCCGATAAAAGCTATTTTGAATCAGTGGTTCAAAGTAGTTAATTATTCTTGTTACAGAATGTTTCCAAGAAAGTGACATCACCAGTCAAACGAAATTACGTAGTAGATTATTTTTGTTGACATTTTTCGTATTAAAAATAAAATATAAAAACAAATAACCCATATTAAATTGATATTGAGGTTAGATTTTGCTTTTGCCAAAATCAAGGCGTTCCATTCATCATCTACTGGGAAGTACTAAAAAGTACTTTGGAAGGCCCAACGGAACACACCTATTGCCAAACAAAACTTACCTAAAAACAACCGATAACTGTCAAATCGGTTGTCACAGAAAACAGTATTGCCAATTTATAGTTTTCCGCCAAGCCAAGATATTCGATAAAGCTGATCCAAAGGCGAAATAAAGGGTTTTCCAATAAGAGGTGTTATTTTGATATTCAAAGAAAAATGGAATTTTTTGAGATAAATGATCGGATGTTTATTTCATTTTAAAGAGGAAGGTATGCCGTTAATAATGGAACACAACATCAGCCAAATGGCCGCCACGACCACGCTTACAGGACCATATCCTTTTCATGAAATTTTCGATAACCAAATCGCAAAGTGGCTGCCCTATGTCCTCGATAGCCATCTTTGAGGTCTTGAATCGACGCTGGGCTGTTGGCGTAGACCTTATCTTTCACGTGGCCCCAAAGGAAGAAGTCGCAAGGTGTTAAATCACAAGATCTCGGTGGCCAATTGTGATCACCTCTTCGAGAGATAACACGGTCCGGAAACTTTTCCCGTAAAAGATCGATGGTTTCATTAATTGTGTGGCACGTAGCGCCGTCTTGTTGAAAGTAAACGTTGTCCAGATGAATACCATCCAATTCCGGCCATAAAAAATCATTAATCATCTCTCGATAGCGCAATCCATTGACCGTAACTGTTGCTCCAGCCTCGTTTTCGAAAAAGTAAGGTCCAATGACACCGCCGGACCATAAACCGCACCAAACAGTCACGCGTTGAGGATGGAGAGGCTTTTCAACAATAACTCTTGGGTTTTCGGAGCCCCAGATGCGACAGTTTTGCTTGTTGACGTAGCCTCCGAGGTGGAAATAGGCCTCATCAGTCAAAATGATTTTTCGATGAAATTCCGGATCATTTTCATGCATTTCAAGGACCCAATCAGCAAAGACACGACGTTGTTGATGATCAGCCGGCTTGAGTTCTTGTGTTAACTGAACTTTATAAGCCTTAAGACCAAAGTCTTTATGCAAAATACGGTGTAATGACGTTTGTGGAATGCCTAATTCCAAAGAACGACGAGGAATGGACAAACCTGGGTTTTCTTCAACACTTTGGGCTACAACAGCCATATTCTCAGTTGTTCTTGAGCGACGTGCACGGGTTTTATTCTTCACATCACTATCTTGTCCCAACAGCTCGAATTTGTCCACCAATTTCTGTATTGCGGTCCGACAAGGTGCTTCACGACGACCCAAAAATGTTTTAGTTTTACGAACCGTCTCTGCCAAATTTTCACCATTTTTATAGTGAATTTTAATAATTTCAATGCGTTGTTGAAGCGTGTATCGTTCCATTTTTATTGATGGCGTAGTTTCTACTTGTCAAATATTAAAAAATGACAGCTTCAAAAGTGACAGCTACCGAAATAGCGGGCTATTCAAAATAACACCTCTTATTGGAAAACCCTTTACTTAGTTAGATAGCGCGGCTACATGCTTGGATGTAGCACTTAATGGAAAACTCCTTGTATTAACTCCTTTTAAACGTGTGAGGTCTTCGTTGGACGTTCTCATCTGCCCATGAAGCCGAACATTTCTCTTGCATCAATTCGGCGGGTATAGGTAAAAGTACTATATTTCTTTTCGGGGTGTCAGGGTTTAACAATCAGCTGAAGTTGGTGTATGGGTAAGGCCATGGACAGGACACCCTTTGTCCCTCGATTAATACATATTCTGACCCTGAAACATCAGTGATGTTGAAAACTGGGTGCATGTACATGAACAAATCTTAAATTGTGTGATCGTCCGACTAACTACAGCCATACATATATGCAATTATCCTGACTGATTGAAAAACTGAGAGCGCGAAAGAAAGTACAGTAAAAAAGTTACGGTATAGTTTGTGATTGACCCATTTCGTCACGTTAAAAAAAAATATCTCAGTATTCGATTTTTAAAGCTCGTTTAGGTCGTAAGAAATCCTCTTCCAAATGATTGCGACCTTGATCTGGCCAAGGCAGGCCAGCGAGATAGGTAGAAAATAAACAACAGTTTCCTTTTGCTGCTGGACTTTATAACTTCAACAGTGACTGCCTTATAGACTGCGATTCGATTGCAAAACTTGCGTGACCACACGATACCAAGGACTCTTACTGATTTCGGTATTGCTGATGGACAAACTAAGAGTTGTTGGAATGCCATAATCTTTTGTTTATGTGCAACTCCAGTTAAGTTAAAGTTTTTCAATTATAAATAAGTACAGCGCTATCACAGAATAAGCATAACTAAATGAGTCTATAACTCTAGAACTAAACTTGACAGTAGTACATTCAAGATATTGTGGTTATTTTAGCAAATTATAAATATATACTATTATACTATTACACAACTATTTTCAGACTTTTTTCAAAGTGCAGATACCTGTGATTCTTCCAACTCTGATAATTTTGCCAACTGTGATAACTTTTTTAGCTGTGATACTTCAAACTGTGATAATTTTGACGAAAATTATCAATTATTTGGTAATTTGAAATCACATTCTCACTTGACTGATATAAATTTCAACATAAGCAATTATGAAATTTATATCTAACTTGGATGATAAGGACACATCTGGTCCAGATGGGATACCAGTTTCTGTTTTGAAAAAGTGTGTCAGCAATCTATCGACTCCACTTTCTGTTCTATTTAACTGTTCACTGTCTTCGTGTAAGTTTCCTCATGTATGGAAGCAATCTTTCATCATACCTTTACATAAAACAGGAAGGAAAGATAAAATTGGGAACTATCGCCCAATAGCTAAACTGTTGGCTATTCCGAAACTTTTTGAAGCAATCGTTTGCAAAATATTAAGTTTTTATACAAAATCGTTTATCGTTTCCAATGAGCATGATTTTTCAAAAAGCCGTTCGACTGTCACTTTTCTTACAGAGCTAGCGGAGTGTTGTATAGATTCGTTTAAAAATAAAAAACAAACGGATTGTGTTCTTACAGATTTAAGCAATGCATTTGATAAACTTTCACATCAAATTTTGTTTTATTTTAGTTTTAATTAAATTTAAATTAAAATTTATTAATTTTAATGGCTATCATTCAAAAAATTTATAGTTAATTCTAAGTTCTTCAGGGGAGTTACTTGGGTCCAATTCTTTTAATTTTATTCATAAATGATCTTCCGTCAGTCTTAAAGTACTCAAACTTCCTTATCTATGCTGATGATGTTAACATATTTAAAACCATTTCTACTAATCTTGACTGTGAAAAGCTTCAAAGTGATTTAAATGCCTTTTATACGTGGTGTATCCGAAATTATTTATTGTTGAATATCGATAAGTGTAAAGTTATAAATTTCACACGAAAAATGTCTGTCTTGTCATTTGATTATAGTTTCCAGGGCGTTAATCTGTTAAATGTAAATGAGGTTTTGTTTGATCAAAAACTCGAGTTCACTCAACATATTAATGTGATATGTAACAAGGCCAATTCTATATTAGGTTGGATTAAAAGAGAATCCCGTCAGTTCTCTGACCCATACGTTATCACACAATTGTTTAAATCATTTGTTAGACCCATCATGGAGTATGCTTGTCAAGTGTGGTCTCCTTATTATAGTTTTCATAAAATAAGAATAGAAAGGACTCTGAAAAGGTTCTTGAAATTTCCTTTAAGAGGCCTAGGTTGGCAGAACCCATTTAAATCTTCCTACATATAAAAGCTGACTCATGCTTATTGATCTACCTAGTCTTGAGAGTAGACGTTCTTATTTGTGTTTCGTTTTTATTGTTAAGCTTATTGATTGGGCATATTGATGCTTTGAACCTTTTTTCTCGCGTTAATTTTAATGTTCCGCAACGTAATTTGAGAGTTCTACCTGACCCTTTGTATATAACCCACTATCGTACCAACTACGAGCGGAGTTCACCTTTAAATAATATGTTAAATTTGTATAACGCAAGTCATAATTTATTAATTCATTCTTCAGTTATATCAAATATTAATTTTAAAAGATTATTTTATAGTTTATAATTTTTTTACTAAACTCTAAGTTACAAACTTGTACGCTAGATTAATTAGCTCGATTTAAATAAATAAATTGAAAAAAATAGTTTTTCTAATCGAAACCATCTTTAATCCGAATATCGCGCTGATTCGAACCTTTTTTTTTTGGCATTTTGTGCCTAACAATCAATTCCAACCTTCCTCGATTTTTGCACGCCGTAATCGGAACTCAAACTATAGAAAAACATGCAAACGAATTAGTTCCTTGAATTTGTTTTAATTTTTGTTTTAGTTTTCTATAAAATTAATATGTGTTTATTATTCAATTTTTGGTTTTAGGAAGCAATAAATATGCATGTTTTTTTTGTTAAATAACTAACGCTTTTCTTTTTCTCGTTCTGTACTCATTAATCCGAATGCATAATTTGATAATCCGAATTCTCGCTTGCAACAATTGATTCGGATTAGCGAGACATAACTGTAATATATTGTACATTAAATTTCGAAAATTCTTAGCCACTCGCACTATACATAAAAGCAACTTCGTGCAAAAAAAAAAACTCAAAATCATTTGAACACTTTTGAAACGTTATTGAAACTTCTCTTTATTGCCCCAAAAATGCTTTAAATTTAAAGCCCCCAGAAAATGGAAATGGATATAGACTTTTTTGTTGCCACAGGTAAACCAGATCAACGCATTGATTTTAACGACTCAAGCTACATGAATATCTGCCCGAAGACCTACAGTTAAAGTTTCATAAAGAACTTTGGCCAAATACAGTGCAGTATGATTAATCCAATCACTTTAAAGTCCACATTTCTAATCTCCAAGTCTCTTCCCACCTCTATTAAATAAATCTCTTACCAGTTATGTACATATACATATGTTGCTTTCAGGCATAGCCCAGAATCAATATCTAAATATATGTACCTAAACACAAAAACGTTCTAATCGATCTATGTTGGTTCGCTTAAGGCCAATTAATGTATCTAGAGCAAACGTTTTGAGGACATAACGCATTGTCACCGTAAAAGGTCAAAATAAAACTCAAAGCTGCGATTTTTTTGCTCAATGGACTAAACTCGAATTTATTCACTTACATATTTAAAATGAAAAACTTAAAAAAACTAAATTAAAAAAACAAACAGACAGATTGTGATCTAGATGAAGAATTAAAAAAAAATTGTAACAATAATTATTAAAACGTTTCAAGAATTCAACAGCTTAATCTAGAATCAGAGAATCATTCTGTCCTTTCACTTTTTATTGTCGTCATCTTCGATGTTGCAGCGACCCCAATCAATGTGAACCACCATGATGGAAACTCAGGGTTGCTTGTGGATGATTCAATAGTGCGGCTACCTTATAGGGAGCTGGTGTACGATAGGCAGCAGACTTCTGTTGGCCTTCTAGGAGGCCATCTCGATGCTGCACTTGTTTTGCAGGCGCATTCACAGTAACCTGATGAATGTTTGTGAAAGGTTCCCGTTCGACCACCTCCTGAATCGTTTGGAATGGATGGTTAACAACGATGCGGCGCGTCTGAACACTTTCACTGGCTGCTCCACCATCACTGGGGGCTGGCGTAGAGGCAATGACACGATGATCACCATAGGTGCGACCACTTCTCAAGGTGATAGCACCGTGAGTTTGTTCGTTGCGGTACTTTTGCGGGCCACGCTGCTTGTGATGTTCCTTGGTAGTGGCAATCTCGGGTGTTGTTGAAGAAATGGCTTCGTAACGTGCGGAAGTTTGGTGTGATGCAGCATGTGATTGGGATCTTGTTATTTGGGGCTCACTGGCTAGGACAGGTTTGTTGCTGGCACTTAGTTCGATTTGGCTTTGGCGCGTGATAGGAAGTTGAGCTTCGAATTGGTATCCTTTGTTGGCCCCAGAAATGTGTTGTTTCGCAGGCTCAATAGGTGGAGCTACAGGTATCGAATGGGTTTGCGATTGATGATGGTAGATTTCTCGTGGTGAGTCGGAGTAAACCAAATGAACTTGACGACCAGATGGTGCGAATAATGAGGAACCATCTGCACTGAAACGAAGGAAATGTTGTTTGTGATGGCCGGGAGAATGGTGTGATACAACAGGCCTAGGAGGGGCATATAAAATTCCAGGCTTGTTCTGGGCAAGAACTGAAGCATATGTCTGACGTTGAGGTTGCCTTGTCGCTTTTATTCGTTGGGTAGTAGTTGATGATGCAGTCACAATAGGTAGGGTTGATGACTCAACGCTTTTGCCACTTGTTTTTTCGGTCAGAGATTCAGGTTCAGAAGGGATTTCTATGTTTTGACTCCGGGCTGAGGTATGTTCTAGATTGTTGTTGAAGTAAACGGTGTGTTCAGTTGGAGCGACGTTTAAACTTTGGTCTTGAGTGTATTTCAAAGGAGCTCCACGCTGCTTATACTGCCTTTGACCCGAGTTATATGGCTCTAATGTATGAACAGTTGGTGCAACTTGCTGTTGAAATAATGTTGGTTGCTGATGAGTGCTGCTATAGACTTCGGAAACTTCGAGAGGGTCTTCCAAGCTTTCTGTTACTTGTTGTTGCTTAGAATGTGTGCTTTCAGTTGGCTGATGATGTTCTGTCTGCTGCTGATGAACTTGGACTTGGGATGTTTGCTTGGGAGCATGTTGCTGATGGCGAATCTGTGCGACTAAATTGTGATGAATTGGTTGTTGATTGCTGAGCTGAGCAGCGTGTTGTTGATGAACTGGTGTGGTAGGAATAAGTTGTAAGTCGTTATAATTTCGACTGCTACTATGATAGTTTGCACTTTGAATTGGTTGCTGATGTTCTTGAACGATATATTGCTCGGCAGCTTGTTGTGGATAAACCTGCTGACGAGCAACTTGTTGCTGAGCAGAATGTTGATGCTTAGAAATGGGATAGGCAATATTTTGTTGAGCATATTGTTGTTGTGCAGGTTCTGGCTGTGTTGAAATAACTAGTGGTGAAGGGGAGGTGGCTCGTTGGAAATGGTGTTGATATACTTGATCAGGTTGTTGATGCGCACCGCTAGAAATCTGGGAATCTTGAACAGACTGCTTAGAACTCCCTACAAATTGATGCTGATGGTTTTCAGGGTTCGACTCGTCCGATTGATGATTACTCGAAAAGTCTATTTTTTGTACAGTTACAGATGATTGTTCTTCTTGTGGTGAGTTTGATGGAATTTCGGCAACGTTAACTGGACTTTCATAGTTTTGATGATGTGATGAGAGCGCTCCATAGCCATGTTGCTGCGATTCGTGTTGTTCACCAAGTCCATCATCAATATGAACTTCACCAGTTAGAAGCTTACCTTGATATCTCATTCTCGGATATTCTTGACTTGTACCCTGGATATAAGGTTGTTGTGTCAAGCGACCCAAAGGTGATCCATTCGAAGTGATCTCAACATGGGGAGGATATGAGAAATTTGGTTCTGCAACTGCGATCTTATAAGGGGTTATGTTCTTACTTACAGCTCCAATGCTTCCTGATGACGAGGCTTTTGCGAATGCTGAGGTATCTTGACTTACCGAAAATGATCGTTCTGTAGTGGTGGTCGATGAAACAGATCCTTTGCTTTGAACATTTGAATTTGCTTGAACTACAAAACTATTACCATTGTTACCATGCGGATTGAGTGTTGATATAACTATTGGACCACCTGTTGTAGTTGACACAATTGGATAGCTACCCCCATTTTGTCGCAATAGAATAGAACGGGATCCAACAAGAGAATAAGATGGTGATGCTGTTGTTGAGTAAATTATTTCTCCTCCTCCATATGATCCTCCCTTTGCTAGACCAATACTGCCCTGAGATAATTGGAAACCCGATCCAGTTAAGTCTCCCTGCGACAAACCAATTCCACCTTGTGATTGTTGGAAGCCAGAAAATCCGCCTCCTAGACCAATACCACCTTGTGATTGTTGGAAGCCTGCACCGGAAAATCCACCTTGCAATCCCCCTTGAACTAGGCCTATACCACCATCAGATTGTTGAAAGCCTGCCCCTGAAAATCCTCCGTTCGATTTACCAATAAGAACAGTAGGGGTTGGAGCTGCAGGCGGAAGGTATGGAGCTGGCGTTGTTGAATAAACATCCCCTTGTGACTGTTGGAACCCGCCTGCGGAAAAACTCCCACCCTGTGATACACCGATTCCTCCTTGGGATTGTTGGAACCCTATTCCAGAGAATCCACCACCGTTTGGCAATGGTGTTGTAGATTGGTAGAATGGAACTCCTGTTGTTGAATAAACTCCACCGCCTTGTGATTGCTGGAATCCACCTACGGATGATGCCCCTTCAAAAGAGCTGCTTCCACCTTGGGTTTGTGAAAAACCAGCACCCGGAAGGCCTCTATTAGAGCCCCCAACGTAAATATTCGTAGTTGATGATGTCTGACTATTGCCTGGTGCTGCAGTTGTTGAAAATGTTGCTCCACCTTGCGATTGTTGGAAGCTGGCACCAGAAATTCCACCTTGGGACTGCTGAACTCCTAATCCAGCAAACCCTCCATTTGCTCCTCCAAAGAGTGTGCCAGCAGTTGACGATGTTTGTGTAACACTTGGTACAGGTGTTGTTGTAACAACAATTCCACTTTGAGATTGCTGAAATCCTGCCCCACCAATGGCACCTTGTTGTTGTTGAGTACCAATGACAACAGTTGATGTTGGAGAACTATTTGGTGACGGGCTGGTTGTTGAGAAAGCAACTCCGCCTTGAGATTGCTGGAAAGCTATACCACCCTGCGATCCTCCGAGTGCACCTTGTGACTGTTGGAATACACCATTTGATCCACTTATTGATGGAGCTCCAGTGCTAGATGTGTAGGTTATACCCGACCCAGAAAACCCTCCCTGCGCAGCTCCGAGAGTACCTTGTGACTGTTGAAATCCACCAGTTGATCCACTAATTGAAGGAGCTCCAATGCTAGATGTGTAAGTTATACCCGACCCAGGAAACCCTACTTGCGCTCCTCCACCATTTGATCCACTTATTGATGGAGCTCCTATGCTAGATGTGTAAGTTATACCTGACCCAGAAAACCCTCCCTGGGCACCTCCGAAAGTACCTTGTGACTGTTGGAATCCACCAATTGATCCACTTATGGATGGAGCTCCGACGCTTGATGTGTAAGTTATACCAGACCCAGATAATCCTCCTTGCGGTACACCAAATTCTCCCGCAGATTGTTGAATACCCACTCCTACATGACCACCTTGCGATCCTCCACCATTAACCCCAAATGCATTTGCAAAGCTTACACCACCTTGCGAAGACTGCTGGAAGCCATTTCCAATTAATGATCCCGTTAGTCCCCCAACTGCAACAACTGTTTCTCCTGTGGGTACCTTCGCCACAGGCCGATCAAGCTCAACAATAATTGATCCTGCTGGTCGAACAATTACTCGTTCTTCAATGTCATAGTAGTGCTTCTGGATCGCTGGTCTGCGAATTTCGTAGGTTTTTGTTTTTACAGCATTTTGCGCCACATTAAATGTGCTCGGAACGAAACTAGAGAATTGATAGTACTGTTGTTCTCCACCACCTCCATGAGAGTCTGTCAACACAAACTGTCCCCCATTACCACCACCAGATTGAAGAATGAAACCCTCATTGCCAGCAGCTGCACCATTTGACTGGAAAACATAACCATCACTTCCAGCAAATGATGCCGAACCATCATGATGCACGGATGCATCATGTGGTTGATGATTGACAATGGCATAAGTTGGATGATGCTCTGGAGGTGGAAGGATGTGTGATGTTAAAGTTGGATGAGCTATACTTCGCTCAAAAGTTCGTAGTTGAGCTGGACGTTTAAAAACTTCAACTTGTGAATCTGTTGTGTTAGTTTCTTCATTGAATTCCTTGGAATCTTCAGCTGGTGGTGAAGGACTTGTCGACACAAATATCTGAAAGTATAATTAATTTATTTTTTAATTATTTTAAACATATTAGGTGTGAATAAATATAATAATAAAGTTGATGGCGTGGAAGTGGAAGTTCGTGGAGAACCGGGACTTAGTGACTAACAACTGTCAATAATTTTTGTGTGCGTGTTATCAGCAGGATTGGAGGGGATCTACAGTTTCCTGCCGAATTCGAAAATGTAAGGTGAGATACACTTTTCAATAACAAGAGATATGCTTGGGGGATTTGTCCATTCCTTAAAGAGGTAGTACTTGTGAAAAGAACATCACTGATTTTAGTAGGCAGAGGCTGGGATACGATCCCTTAAGTCTCGGCGTAACAGTCCCACGCACTATATGAAATAAACATTTTTTAAATTTCCAAATGAAAGTTTTTGTTAAAATGTGATTATGGGACCTGAATGAATTCAGAATAAAGGAGTTCCCAATTACATTATTGATTCACTGCGAAGAGGCTTAAACTGGCCATACACGACCGCTACATTACATCGTGTGGTTATAGTCTCTGCTGAGCCATTTTCAGCAAGATGGTAATCAACTAGCAAAACTGGCTCCGACCCATATGGCTCGATCGTGTATAAAACACTCGTCACGTATAAAAAAAAAACTATCGGACGATATCTCTCGTCTTAGCCCTTAGGATTTGCCAAAAATGTGTAGGACCGCATCCATTTCAGCTCCAGCCATATTACAATAGTAACAACACCCACACAGGAATGGTTTAAAAAGTCACTATGGCCCAGTTCTCCACGAACTATCGCCCCAAAAACTTATTTAGTTAAAGGAAAATCTTATATTAATATATCTAATTTTTATACAAAATGCATAATATTACTTTTTCTTCTTTTGTATATATGTATTCATTTCAAATTTTCTCGTTTTCGATCAAAAATGCATATCAAAATTTTCCAAGTTTTTCTGATGAAAACAAAGTTTATTTTTTAATAAGACTCGGTCGATGTTTTAAACTTGGTACTTAAGGTTTTTTGTGTTGTCAAGTTTTATAAATATTTGCGATGTAAAATAAGGAAGAATTTTAATATTGGCACAAATCTGAAGTACCTATTTATATATCTAATTAATAAAATGTCGAAGGAACTATTTATAAACAAATACTTTTCAGTGGAATATTTTGCTTTAAAATCAATAAACTTACAGTTTCGATAGTTGGTCCACTGTGGTATTTTTTAATGAATCGTTCAAATTCTTCATTCTCAATTTCATCGTCCTTTGGAATTTCTCTATTCGAACTGCGAATAAATGCGGCCTGTGCTATTGTTTCCTTAGGTCTGGTGGTGTTCTTCGATGGTCCTGCTTTTAGCTCCTCGGGAGCCTTTCCTTCAACGTAAGACACATCAGCTGGATTTTCCTGAGGTACATCAATGGACAGAGTAATATTTTTCGCAGCATACACGGCTTGCAGGAGCAGCAAGCACATCAGAAACACACACTTCATCCTGTGGATGAAAACAAAAGACCAACTCAATAAACTACAAGCGCACACTCGCACAAACACTCAACCGATCAACAATCAACAACGAAAGATATTAAATTTAAATGCACTTCAAGTGTAAATCCAAAGTGTTTGAAATCACTAAATGGTGTTTTTCGACATTATGTATTTCGATCGTATCCTCAACCCGATTAATTGATCTAGATCACGTATCCTATTATCTCACCTCAATAAATCTTCACTATTACGATTTATCGTAAAATTTATGTTTGGTTTTTGTTTTTTTTTTTTTGTGAACAATTTTGTTGCAAATTTCACTGTTCGAAATGAATTGAATGAATAACGCTCAAATTGAGGGGCTGAGCGTTTTTATATGACTATTCAGCCTTTTGGTGAAATTTAATTCGACCAAATGATGCGCCTAACACGACAGTGACTTACTTTTACAATTAAGGGACGACAAGCTCTGCCGCCCCACTTTTTTAGCTTTTGCTCTATCACACTAGATTCATATATGTATAGGTAGCGATACAATAGCTTTTCCTTAAATGTATCTGAGATATACAATCAATCACTGTGTCAATATCAATGATGATGCGTTGTATGACTGGCTGGACACTACCTGTTGGATTCATCTCGCCAAATATGTCAGGCAGTAGTGATTTTATAGCGACTGAATACGAATTCGGCAATGTTCTTAATCGGTTTCTAACAATCACAGAGGTCACACTGCCATTCATGAACTTGTCTCGAAATTCTAGGAATGTGAATCAATGAACGCTGTTTGATTGATGGCAGATGTGACCATACGTTAAAAGTGAGAGTACATAAACTTCTCAACTGCTTGCGAATATTAAATGTAGATATCTTTAGCTTTTCCTATACTCAAGTGTTTGTGGTAGGTATGTAATTACTTTAAAAAATATTTTCGCAAGTAATAAACTAAGCGAATATCTTACATTTTTGTAAACACAACATTTAGCCACCTACATCCTATGGTCCACAAAATCGGGTTTTTAAGAAGATTTAACACAACTTTTTTTTTATCGTCTACACAACACTTTTCGACCTCTTAGTTCTAGCTCTATTGTGTTGGCCTCCATTTTAAATTAAACGAAAATTTATTTCCGTTAAATAACTCCTTCATTTTCAACTTTTGAATAAAAATTCACTTAACAAAATTTAAGGACTTAAAAGTAATAGGATTGTGACAGCTTTATATTGTTTATTATTAAGTTAAGCCACCATCAATCTTTAGGGAGTTGCATAAAGAGCCTATACTGAAATTCTCCACCACCTATTGAATTCAAACAAAATTGACAACATTTTTTTTTTTATTATTTTGAACTAGCTGGCCCGTCAGGCTTCGCGCGGGTAGACAAACCTAAGTTTCGCATAAAAATAACAAAAGAAAATATATATAGATAAATATTTATGCAAGCTACTAATTGTAATTGAATACTGCTTTCTGGGTTTTAAACTCACTTTACGTTAACCCAACGCCTTTATTATACTGTCCCAACACAGAAAGAATTCTTGTAATCAAAAACTACTTTTATGTTTTTATACAAATTTACTCTATAAATATCACATTTTTAAAAATAACCTTTCAAACAGAATTTTTAAAATCGGATATCCCTCTTTTGTTTTTACCTCACATCGCTCCTAGAAAAACTTTTATATATACAAAAATGATTTTTGAAATCGATTACAACATTTCATTTTTACCCCATTATGCACAATATATAGCTATCCATTTAAAAAAAAATAAAGCTAAGGCAATTCACTTAAAATAACCTATCAAACACCAAAATAATCACCCCTATCATGGTATCCGTTCGGATACGTCTTTTTATTTTACCCCATTTGACCCTACAAAGTGAATTTTTCCGATATTTTTATAGTTTTTCTGCTATTCGGGGCGGAGACTTATTTAACAAATCAAAGCTCATTAAAATTGGTCCAGCGGTTCTTGAGTTTTTAGTCTTGTAACTAGACTGACTTTGTTTTATACATATATTAAGAGAAGGTTTCACTCATTTTCAGCTTTTGAATAAAATTTTATAAGTTCATTTATAAACAATATTTTGGGACTCTGTAAGATTATTTCAGACACGCGTATTAACTCTTAACTTAGACTATATAAAACGATCATAATGTACATTCTAACCCTGTCTGGTTTTATACAATTTTCGAATATTAACTTAAAATGTTTTCTTCCTTTTGGCATCTAAATTTGTAAGTCCTAACCTTAAAAAAGTAGGTAGGGACATAACTTTGAATTATCTTCTGGTAGTAAATCTCTATTCAACAATTGAGACGACATAAATAAATAAATGAAATAATTCAATAAAAAGTAAAGCTTACCTATGCGTTATAACTCCTTAATTTTGAATCTATTTAGTTAATTTTGAAATGATTTATTTAGTTTATTATTTAACACCCATTTATATGTTATTTTTTTGACGGTGCCCTATAAAGGAATATGGATCAAAGTAGTTAGCCCGTTTTGGATAGAAGCAATCATATCCATAGTTAGTGTCCTTTACAAAGTTTTTTTTGTTTTTCAAGTATAAAAAATTTTATCTAGCTAACAACATTAATTTTATGTATTTTATTGTTAATTTTTTTCTTTTTACTTGATTTGTTAACAAAAAAAAAAAAACAAAAGTGTATTTATTGATGTTGATGCATATACTATTCGATTCCACTTATAAAGAATCATAGCTAATTTTAAGTAATATTGATCGTTATTATAAATTATATACCTACATATGCCGATTTGTTGTACTGTTCTTTTTAATATTAATATTATGAATAATTTTAGAATATAATGCACTTAATTAAAATTAAATTAAATCCATTTTGTAAATATTTCTTGGTCTCTTTATTATCTTAACGTTTTAAATTTCTAAAAGGTTTGCGAGGTTTTATTTAAGCCTTACATTTTGATTATGAAGAAGCCCAAAAAAGTCCGTCAGCAGATGGATGAATTTTCTTCAATTTTGTTACATTTAATTTGTTTTTGGTAAAATAGAATGGGTAGGCTCCCATTTAATGGCAAATAGAAGGTTATTGCTTATCTGGTTAAAAACAATAGCCGGGTTTATTTGGAGCTACCCATGAGTAGATATGCAAACGATATAACATAGAACTACCAACTACTAGTGCTCTCATGGACGAGTAGATGAAATTTGTAGGGAAAACAAATTCTGTGCGTTCCATTGAAAATGACTTGAGCAAAATTGATGAGTACTTTGTCTATTTATTCCAAAAGAACACAGCTTACAGATGTAGATTTATAGTCGGTAAATGGTAAAAGTTGAACGAAATCTTTGATGCAGTAGAAGGTAAGCCACTTTCAATGTGCTGTATTTAGAGATTGCAATACCGGGATGATTTTTTAATACCGCGATTTCAAATTCTTATTTTGTCTGGTCTTGAAAAAAAAAAAATAAATTCTCAAAAACTCTTTAAAAAAGCAAACAATAGCCTTAAAAAAAATATCACTTAACTGAAACCGACATCGACTGAATAGAAGGGCATACGGTTACGAACCGAAAAAAAAAATATAAAACAAAGAGAAAACCAGGTTTGAACTACATACATGCAAATATTGGTTAGTCGTTGCTGTAAGAAAGTATAAATGCAAGCAGGAAATAAAATTGTATGCAAATATTTAAGCCACCTATCCCGGAAATCCCGGGAGTGGAGCTTTATATTCCTGGGATTTTTGGAATCAAAAAATTTACCGGGATCTCGAGATTGCAATATCTAGCTGTATTGTACATTTATCTAAGTTGTATGTGACATAAAATATAGGCTCCCACAACTATTTTACTTCTTTTAAAATCATAAACATACATAAATAGCTTTCTGCCTGAAAAGCTACGTGAGTGGCACTCACGAACTCAAATTTAGTCAACGCCCCAATAGGTCATATCATGCTTAAAGATGAGAAAAATCTCAGAGTCCGAGCTAACGAGCTTGAACTCACATGTGAGATCGATCGAGCAGAGCGGAACTCGGACTCAGTTTCGTATGCAAAAAAATTAGATCGCTTAAAACAGATCTGACTTGAAAGATTTGAAATCGATTTCAAAGTTCTTTGCTTTGATTTCCTTGTAGTTGAGTTATTATAAGGTTGGGTAGTTGAGCAAACAAGGTATGCTGAAAGTGATCGGATCCCACAAACTTGCTTGTATGGCTTGTATTCAAAATGAATATATAAACTATAGGTAGGTAGATATAGGAATAAATTTAGAAAATTTTGCCATTCTTGGGCTATTTGTAAAATAGCTAGTAATAAAATTTAATGAAAATCCATGCAGGCATTAAAGAAATATAGGAATAAGGAGAAAATATGGCTATTTAAAAAAAAAAAACTCATAACTTATAAGTAAGTAGGTTTGTACCTATAGGTAGTAAATGAATTATAGAATTTTTATTTGTGTTAAAATTTTATTGTATAAAAAAGGTCAAGAAGCAGGAAATATTGTGTTGTATTTTTTTTAATTGAGCTACTAAGAATTAGGTACTTGTTTCAAAATTGTAACAATATTGATTTAGCCATTAAAGAGAATGGGCTAACATGAAAAATAGTAAAAACAGATCAGTCTTAAGGAAATTAAAAAAAGACCAAATTCAACATGTACCCACCCATCTGCTAAATGTTCTAATAAGCCAAACCAAAATCTTGAATCTACCCTCTATAGGGAATTACATTAAAATGCTCTGATTAAGCTCTAGCTCGATGATCACCTGGATGTATTTTGTTTTTTTAAAACCAATACGTGGCCTATAGACCAAGAAAAACTTTGCTTTTTCCTATTACAAAAAATATTTGCTTACAATTAGTAAAAAAGTAATTGCAAAATTGTTATTTTATAATTTTTTTTGAAGATCCGACGACTCGTCACCGATTCAAAATTTACAGATACAATATTTTTCAGGTTACATTCAAAAATGTTGTTTCATTTAAAATATTTTAAAAATTGCAGTAAATACATATACTTCTCTGTTACCATTAAGACATGATTTTCTCATCTTTTTGCATATCAAAACAAGTTTTGTCTCTTGTGGAGCTTTCAATACGAGATCGCTCTTATTACCTACAATAATGTCAGTTAATTTTGTGTTTGCATATCATGCTAAGAAAGTTCTCAAAAAAGTGAGTAAATAGATGGAACTCATCTTTTTGCATATGTATGACGCAATGTGTAATAAAACTCAGTTATCAAATTTTTAAACTGCATCAGCACCTTAACTTTTTAGAAAACTTAATTTTTTTTTGAAGTCAGTAAAAAATGCCTCTTTGAAATGGAATGGATAGTTGGACAGTTGGAAAAATCTGTTTTCAAGAACTACTTACAGAGTAACTTTTTAACTTAATATTATTTGTTTACTTTTGATTTTTTCATCTTTTTAACTTTTGCTATTGCATGTAAAAACTGTTACCCAAATAATCACTTAAATTTTATATGCATTCATTTCTTCTGATATGGTTCATTCGTTTCTAGTTTTTTTTTTATAAAACTACAGAACGATACCTGTTATTCTTTTTTTTCGAGCTGATTATTTTTGTTTTGCTTCAGATATTATTAAAATTCTACTTTGAAAATTGAATAAATAAATCTATATTCTGAATACTCGCTAGTTAGCTCGAGTTAATCCCGGGTGGGCATCTTTTTCAAAATTTGTGAGTAAATTTTAATTTCCTAACGGAAATATGTACTTATAGTGTTGGATTTCTGCAAGCTAGTCACAACACAACTCACAAACTCAAGCCACTTATTTATGTATATGTAATCAGAATCACCGATACGCAAAGAAGTCCCTCCTCCGAGAGATATTCCTTCAGAAAATCCAATTTCATATATATGTTTTGTTCCTTGAATCATTGCAACTATATGTAGTTTATTTTTTGAAATATTTTTATTTAAACAATGCAGAACAGTAAAGGTACATATAAATATAATACTTCAACAAAACAAATGCACTTTTTTCACAATGAAAATTTTCTTTTAAAGAAATAATTTAGAAAATAGCTGTAAAATCACTTAATATAAGAAAGTGACAACAAGATTAAACATACATATATATATCATATTTAAAAAGTTCATTCTTAGCAGGAACATAATGTATTTGATTTCGCCGCTACATCTTACAACAGCTTCTCAATATCCTTGGCTATATCCATAGGATCTGTGGTGGGTGCATAACGTTCAATTGGGATACCATCTTTGTTGCACAAGAATTTTGTGAAATTCCATTTGATGTTACTGGTCAGAGTTCCACTCTGCTTGTGCTTCAGGTACTGATAGAGTGGATGGGCTTCCTTCCCGTTAACATCAATCTGAAACACAAAAACAAGCATGAGAAATTGAAATAAATCGAAGGAAGAAAACTTACCTTTTGAAAAACATCTCCAATATCAGCTTTGGCATCTCTCAAATGGCACACCATTGCTTCACCATCGCCTTCGGGCATTTGTGAATCAAACTGATTGCAGGGAAAGTTCAAAATTTTCAATCCCTTATCGCCGTACTTCTCCTTCAACTCAGTGAGCTTTTGGTAGTTGTTCTTGGCAAGACCACATTTTGAAGCAATATTCACAATCAAAACCACGTTCCCCTTGTATTTCTCAAAGTTCACTTCATTACCATGAGTGTCTTTGACAGTGAAGTCGTAAATTGAATTTGCGTTCTTGGCTTCGTCAGACATGGTTTTGTTCTGGAATGGAAGCAACAGGAAAAAAGAGTGAAGCATTAAAATGATTTGTGGAGAGTCAAAAGGAATGATTATAAATTGAAAACCTGTAACAGGGTAAAATAAGGAAAACGGTAATGTTAGCAACTAAACCGCAGGCAAAACTACTTGTATCACTGAACTTTTACTCACATTGTCGGCGTCAGTAGAAGCACACCGAACCACGTGCAGTAGCGGTAAACTTTGAATTGGACACAAAACCAAACACAATCGAACCCCATCAACAGACACTGATGGAATTATGGCTGCTGTTAAACGATGATATCGATTTGCAGTTCTGTAGGTAAGCGTACGTATGATATACTTGGCCGCTAATCGGCTGCTTCTGAGAAAATTATTTGGAAGCATAGCAGCTGCTGGAAGTGAAGTTAAATCATATGTAATTAAATGAAAGTTTGTAAAATTTTCCAGATTGTTAAGAGTAAGATACTAAGTAGGTATTCGATTGGACAGTCAGTCAGGCAATTTCATAATTTTATAAATACTTTAACAATAAATTGTATTAGGTTGGCCTAGGTCAAGGTTGTTATTTTAATTGCTTACCATTAATACTAGCTTAACAAAGAAAACTGAAATCGGCGTGTGAGGAAAATTCTCAAAACAGACAATGTAATTAAAAAGTGATTAGAAGCGTATTGATATACTTATCAGATTAAGGCCGATTTCTAGAACCAATATAAAGTACTTTTTTGTATTACCAGTAATTTTAAAAGCACAAAGAAATAAAGGGTGTTGGTTGTAGGCGGGTAACAGCTAGCCTAAACTTTTCTTAGAATCTTGACTGTGTGCCGTTCCTAGGTATGCTCGATGTGATTTTGGATTCAATTATGAAATAATTCATAACTTCCACAATTTTCGATCGATTTTGGTAAACTATTATTTCTTTGACTCAGAATCAAAAGCAATTACGGACTTTAAAACCGGCTATCATTTGTTTTCTGGTAAATATCAAGAAAATATAAAATCGGTCTCAAAATTACTGAGTTAAAAAAAGTTGAGTGCGTAGTCACTTAAGAACGTCTTTTTAACAATAAATTCGAAATTTGAGGGAGAAGTTAACTTGTGAGTGGGCAGAGCCATTCCACCGATTTTTGTATGCGGAAAGAAAGCATATTCAGCCGTAGAAATTGTGAGACTTATTCAAAAAGAATTGTTTCGGCTTTAATTTGGAACTTGAAAAACAAAAGTTTATTGCTTTTTAACTGAATCATACACTGTGAACTAATGGCGAATTCTTTTCAAAAAAGAAATCGAATTTTTTCTAAACAGAATCGAATTTTGTCTGTCAATTGAAAGGAATTCGTATTTCGTAAAAGAATCGATTTTTTTTTGGTGTAATTGTGTTTGTGACTTTATAGCTGCAATTGACGCAAAATTATTCACAAAACTATTAAGGTTGTTTGTTTTTGTTGTGAGAAAAATGTTTTACCAATAGAATTAAATTAATAAATAAAAGATATTAGCCAGCTTATACGGTGCATTTTATTTGTTTGAACTTCAATTTGCACATATATTTTTAAAGAAAATTATTATTGAAAAGTTTTCATCACTTGCACTGAAAGTTTTTAACACGTTTTTCACTCGCGAAAGCTATTTTTTTTGTCAAAGTTGTGTTTGATAATGAACAACGCACAATAAATTATTTTTATAGCTGCATTGACTGAATATATTGTTGAATATTTATTATTAAATTATGTAGAATTCGTTCCAACCAAAAAATAAAAAACTCGTCTTCCAAAAATTCCGCGACATTCAATTTATGACGTATTAGAAATGTCAAGTCTTCATAGTGTGTGTGCAAATCAGTGTGAAATCTTGCTAAAAACGCAAGATTTGTTTTGACAGAAAAGAATCGATTTTGTTTAGAAAAAATTCGATTCTGTTTAGAAAAAATTCGAATTTTTTGTTGAAAGGAATTCGCCATAAGACACAAAGTTGTTTACCTAAAACAAACAGACGAAGACGATAATGACGAGAAAACTAGCATCACTAGCAGCATTTAACATTTCACTAAATCCGAGACCGGTGATTTGTTCCCCTCACCGATCTCACCAACAAAACCATCGCCATGGCGCGGCGTAGTGAAGTCACCTGTAAGACAAGATGTGGAATCGAATAAGGGTTAAGGGTATAGAAGGATAGGAAAGAATTTATATGTATAGAAAAGAATGCTGCCTAGAGTGGGGCTCGAACCCTCAGCCCCAAGTAAGCAGTCTAGCACTACATCCACTGCGCCATTGCCATCCAATGACGTCATTTTCAAAACTTCTAATGGAGAAATACAACAAATTATTAACCTCTAGAACAAAGTAACAACTGTCCAGAGGTCAAACAGACTTTTGTATTGTATTGGACTTTTTGTTTACAATTTATTACAAATGGGAAAATATAAGAATTGATTTTTAATGCACATTCATAAAGAAAACGTATCAATTCAAAGAAAACCGAAAGAAGTGCGTAGTGGATTACGATGATATACAAAAACTTTATAGAATATTTTATAAAAATACATAACTCAAGTTTAGTGAAATTTTATTTACATAAACAGTGTCGTGAATGGCCGGCCTTACTTTGTGTATTTTTAATTTTGTTTTGCAATAAATTGAATAAATAAATTACTTTCGATTTCGACTAAACTTTCTTTTTCTTGCCGGTTGAACTTCAACTTGTCCTATTTTTAACTTTCTCTTTATGCGACTATTTTTGATCTTTGACTTATTGACCGAAATGTATGTGAGGAATTTTTCTATGTTTTAGTGGTAATGTAGTTGAGCCGTCTTTCTGGCTGAAAACAATAGACGCGAGTCATGGCGCGCGTCCATACCCGTCAAAGTTATGATGTTTTCGATTAGATTTTTTGTCTATCCTACTCATTTTAAAACATTGGGCTAAACACGCGTTTTGATAAATACCAGGTTAAACTTTAAAGACGAGTTAATTTGTGTGTTTACCAATAACCAAATTAAACACACCTTTTACTAATAAGCGCTCTATTACAAAATCTACTACCGTATTTGTCAAATAGACAGCTGTTGAAGTGACATTTGTGCTATTTTGCATTGGTTCCAAACAGTGATTTACATTTTTTTCACTTATAAAATTAAACAATGAAAAACGACCAGGATATAATAGATGAAATTTGTATTTTGGAGGATGTGGCACAATCTCGCCGAACAAAAATAGATACAAAAAATATATCCTTCCTAAGAATATGATATACATTTCTTTCGGCAGTACAGGTTAGTCTTTATTGTTGCAGTAATATTCATGATATAAAATAATAATAATTTAAGGTTTGACAAATCCACTGCGAGATTCATCATCAATGGTCTCCCAAGCTTCAATTACTTCCCATCGTTGAGTTTGCTTTCAAGAATGTCGAAAAGGGTTTTTACATATTCGATTAGAAACTCCTTCGACTTTTTTTGACGATTTTTCAGTAATTTCAATCTGAAATTAAATTTTCAATTAATTAAACAAAATGAATTGATTTAATTGGATATTTTACTTACATTTTGCAATTAAAACCGCACTAATTCGAGTGAAAATAACACTTACGCGACGAAAAATTGTTTTTTTTTCTCCCTATTGATTTTAGCTGTCTGATTGACAGAACAAACGAGGTGTTTATTATTAGATATTGGTTCTCCAAAGTTGGAATATTACTTTATTATTCTGTATAAGTTTTAGTTTGATTTAAATATAATGAATTACAAATTAGCTTTCAAAACGCTTGTTAACAATATCGCTGGTAGACTGTCGACTAATGTTTCGTCGTTTTTTTGTTTCTTCTCTCTGACCAGCATTGCCAGGGCATCTCAATACATAACATTTATACAATTAAACATGAGTTTCTTCAGTTTAAGTTTAAAGACACGTTTAACGTTAAGTTGACTATTAAATTGATTATTGGAATGGTTAATTTTTTAGAGTCCACTTAAATATTTAAATAAATTTGGTTATTGGTAAGGGAAGGCCCAGTGACTTTCCTTAATTTACACACACACACTTCTTAAAGCCGCCATTTAATAAATTGGCTTCTTCAAATATTTATCACTTTCGACAAGTTAGTAAAAGCTTATGTCACGAATGTGAATTGCGGAGACGCTTCTAGGCGCCAGTTATAGCTTTCATCGAAAACCATCATTGAAAATTTTAATATTTAGTTTTGAGGCACTTAGGTGCCAGTTATAGCTTTCATAGGCATCACTGGCATTAAAATAATTATCGATTTCGCTTCCTAAAATGCCTCAAAATAGATCATTGAAACTTTCAATGATGGTTTTCAATGATAGCTATAACTGGCACCTTAAAAGGCAAAATTGGTGCATATTTTGATGCCAATATGAAGGCGGTGACTTAATTATTAATTTTAGCCAAAAATTTTTTCGTTTTGGCCCAACCGTCCACATAAAATGACTTTTATTATTTCAATGATTGAACTACCTTACCAATAATCAATGAAAAATTAAACTTCATTTTATGGCGAAGTTTTGGATCGAATTATTTTTTTTTTTTACTAAAGTAGTAATTCAAGCCATCAGCTTTATTTTTGCATCAAAATAATTAGTGATTGTACTTTCTAAAAGGCCCAGTTTTTCAGTGGTGAGCTAAACCGTGTTAACTAACTCCAGAAGTAAATTAATTAAATTACGGTAGAGAATGCATTTGGAACGACTAAACAAACTTGGCGGATAAAACATCAAAAGTATCTGTTCAGTTAATCCTGAGTAAACTCAAAAAATTGATGAGTTAACTTGGGTTAAACTTTAATCTCGCACTGAAAAACTGCACATAAACGTCTCAAATTTAAGTCATTAAAGTTTTCAATGATGGTTTTCAATGATAGCTATAATTGGCACCTTAGGCCCCAGTTACAGCTGGTTTTGCAGGTGAGATCGGTGAGGGGAACAGAGCTCCCTACTGGTCTCGCCTACAAGACCTTCGTCATGGCGTAGTGAAAAGTCACAATCTAAACTGGGTTCATGTGTATTAAGGCTGTCCCAAACCAACGCGAAACATTCGCGCGAATATGCGACGACTGAATAATGTTCGAAGATTCGCATCGCACCAGTGTGGGTGCTCCCATTAATCTCCATGTAAATAAATTAAGACACGCGGAAGTTTCGTTGTCGCGCCGAATGTTTCGCGTTGGTTTGGGAGAGCCTTTATTTCTGATTCTGAGAAACGGCTAATGAAGAAAAAGTTTGTTCTGACCCTAAGTAGCGGCAATGCAGTTTTCAAAAACACCATCCATTTTTTAAGCCTTCAAACATCCCTGATCATCTATAATGCCATCCACACTTATGTCAAAAAGTGAATTTTTTGTACTCTCGAATTTTTTTCTTCATTGTTAAAATTATAAGAAAATCATAAAATTAAATCTGTTTCGTGATAAATATCCATTTTTAATAGAGTTGAAAAAACATCTCACTCAACGAAAACGGTTTCCTAATAAAAAAATGATCTAAATCATAACATAACACGCCCCAACTACTTTTTTTGCATTTACAAGTAGTAATTGCAATTCACAAAAGGCTACTGCGGCCTCAAAATGAAGAATAACTCGGACGAAATGCTATCGTCGATAAACAACTCGTTCGAACAGGAGGCACACGACATCGATGGCAATTACGATGGACCAGATTTAGATTTCATCTACAGCGACGTCGACTCGTACCAAAATGAAATTGCCGAACTCTATAGCTACACCGAGTTTGGAGAGTTCCAATTGAATGTGAAGGCGTTCGAGGACCAAATGGAAATGTACAATTTGCCACCGAACTGGCAGAAACAAGATTTCACCACACAAAAATCAATTATAATGAAATTGATTGATCAGTTAGAAGTTTCCAATCGAACATTCCGCATGCAGGCGGCTCGCTGCATCCTCTATCTTGCACAGGGCTGCTGGGCAGAGGTGCAGTCAGACGAGGAGCAGCACCAGAATACGAGGGATAATGTAATCGTCCTCCACGAGTTGGGAGTCTTCGCCTCGTTCATCGATCTCTTGAACATGGAAATCGACTCTGCTGCCTCGGCCGATTGTGCAGCCATTAAGATCCCCAATGCGTCACTGTCTGACTCGACGGACTTGAGGGTCATCCTTTCGGTTCTGTACATCATCACAGAGACAATTCGCGATGAGAAAGAGAAAGAATCGGAGGATTACAAAAATATTGCGGAATCGTTTGTAAACGAGATTAACAGCCCGTTTGGGGATGAGTTGCTGTCTGTGAAGCTCCTTGGGATGATCACCCGTTTCTGCAGCGGCGCTGCTCCGCATTTTCCCATGAAGAAAGTCCTTCTTCTGCTCTGGAAGATTTCCCTTGTCGGATTGGGTGGCATGGAAGTCTTGAAGAACCTCAAAAACGAATACCGGATGCGCTGTGATCTTCCTCCAAATACCGAGGACACAATGGAGATAACAAAATGCATGCGCGCCAGTTCGCCCCCAGCCACGGCTACTGACATACTCGACAACCAAAACATCAAACGGAACGTCCTCCGTCGGAGTCTGATCAAACAACGGTTCCTCGACGAACAGGAGCAAATGGACATGGAACTGCAATCGGGCGAGGGTGAGGAGGATCTTACTCAATACTTCCGACCATTTGACGATCCTTCGAACGGTGGTGGCGGTGGTGGTATGGGAAATAATGGTTGTCCAGGGAACAACCAGCGCAATGATCTGCCAATTCATATAACTACTCGATTGCCGTGGACCCCAAAGGTTCGTCAGAAAGACGTGGACCAGTTCCTGGATATATCGAGGAACAAGTTCATTGGTTATTCCTTGATCAACGATCACGAGAGTCTGGCTGGGTTGCCACAGCCCATTCACGAAGGCGTGAAGACACTTAGGAAGCACATGTACACGAGTTTGGCCGACATACAAATTAGGAAAGAAGAGGAGATCGCTAGAAATCCCATATCAACGCAGGAAGATGAGATCCAGGTGACTCCAGCAGAGATTCTCTATCAGGTGAGTTATTGAGATAAATAATTCAATTTTATTTGGCCCTACACCACAGTTCTTTTTTGAGCCTAAAATATGTATTTGATGAACTTATTTATTTGGTTACCGTTTATTTGGTTTATTACCGTTACTTCCCTTAACCTCAAAGCTTAACTCAAATCACTTCCTTTTTCGCGAAAAATACCTAACAAATTTTATTTCTTTCTTTTTAAAGGCCATTCTGCCAAACCTTCCACAATATATGATCGCCTTGCTGAAAGTCTTACTCGCCGCATCACCAACATCCAAATCGAAAACTGAAAGCATCAATATCATGGCTGACGTACTGCCCAAAGAGATGCCAACGACTCTTACCCAATCAACACGATTGGCGTACGACGTCAGTCGTCACAAAGAGATCATTGTTAAGGCAGTCTCGGCAATAATTCTGCTCTATCTCAAGCATTTCAAGATAAATCACATTTATCAGTTTGAATTTATGTCACAGCATCTGGTATTCGCCAATTGCATACCCTTAGTTTTAAAGTTCTTCAACCAAACCATTACTGAATATGTTAGCTCAGAAAATGCAATTCCTCTGTTGGATTTTCCATCGTGCGTCATTGGTGAACAACCAGAACTGACTTGTGGCGAGAGTGTTGTCTATGGTGATAACTCGTTGGCATATTCCTGGCGTAATGTCTTCTCTTGCATCAATCTATTGCGCATCCTCAACAAACTCATCAAATGGAAACATTCGCGTGTGATGATGCTGGTGGTGTTTAAGTCGGCGCCGATTCTCAAAAAGACCCTCAAAGTGCGACATGCTATGATGCAGCTGTACGTGTTGAAGCTGCTGAAGATGCAAACCAAGTATTTGGGACGACAGTGGCGGAAATCGAATATGAAGACCATGAGTGCAATTTATGCTAAAGTACGTCATCGATTGAACGACGACTGGGCATTCGGTAATGACTTGGAGTCTCGTCCGTGGGACTTCCAAGCGGAAGAGTGCACTTTGAGAGCGTGTGTTGACCGTTTCAACTTACGACGATATCCAGAAGCAATGCAAAAATGTGGCGCAGGCAGCAATGGCAATACAGCTAATGCCGAGAACGCCATCATGGGAAATGGCATGGGTGGTGGTGGAAGTGACCCCAATACTGTTGGACAAAGTCAATACAATGAAGCTAACGATGGAGTTTTCCCCAACGATGAGATTCTCTCGCATGCTGACTTTGCATTCTTCGGCCACAGTGGATGGTGGGACAAGAAGATCGAACTGACGGACAACTTCAAGTCGAACTATACTTTGTGGCTGCAGGATGAAGTGTATAATACTCAAATTGACTGGGACGCAATTTAAAAATCAAAAATAGATCCCGCCTTGTTTCCATAGTATAACCATTCATACGCCATCGTTGTTCATTCACTCACTCACACACTCTTTCCCCTATCCACGATGAAATAGGCTGTTTATCTTCATATACACATATAGCTTCCCCAGACGCTGTGCTACTCGGTATGCCAACATTCTTTGTTTCTGTTTAACTTATTTGATGGTACTCTTTGCGATCGTTCTTAGGTGAGTTTTTTTCGTTTCCGAAAATTCAACAAAACTCTACTAAATGTTTTTCTTTTTTTATTGCAGTTACTTTGGCTTTCTTGTGTTGGTCCTCTTCACCTTTTCGTTTGCTGTTTCATATGTAGCCTAATTTCATTCAGCTTACATCCATTTCAAATAATATAGTTCATTAATAGCGAAGTTACAATATGCATAAACACTTCTATGAAATGATAACCAATTTATTACAGTAAACAAAAAAAAAAAAAACAATTAGGAATATAATTATATACAAATAAAATATGTAAGCAAAATTGTATTACAAAACAAAATTGCTATATCGCAAACAATAATAATTATAAATGTTAGTTATAATTGCGTGGTTGTTTTATTGAAGTTGTTCGAATTTCCAATTAATATGGTAATAGGGCCTTAGAAAACACTTCTGGCGGCTTAGTCATGTTTGGAAAATGTCTACCCTTTCCTAGGACCGTCGTGATCATAAATAATCTTAAAAATTGACCGATTCATGGCATGCGTCCTTACCTGTCACAGTTAAAATACTGAGCTGCAGTCGCGAACCCGACTCTTGGAGTTATAATATTTTTGAATAATAATCACGGGCGTCCGGACGTGTGAAAGTAAAATATGAAATTTTTTTTTTAGACAGCCGGTTATAGCGATCAGGAAAAATTAGCTTTTTGATAAATTAATGTGTTTACTTACAATTTGAACAATAAAAAGGATTTCATTGAATTTTCGAACAACAACAACAACTTAAAGGTGCTACCACCAATTGTTTACGAATTAATTTATAATTCGTATATTTTGGCTAGAGATACTAAAAGGCGCTTAGAAAAATGCTGATGCTCCAAATGCATTTGATAAACAAAAACAGCCCATTTTCGATCTGTGACGTCAGTGGTTTCAGGCGGCTTCTAAGACTGAGCAAATCTGATATCGTGGGTTCGATCCCTATCATGGGCATGTAGAAAGTTTTTCATAATAAAATTGGATTAAAGCTCAGCACCACTAATAAGAGGAGACTGATGATAGGCGGCTTGGCACCTTTTGAAACAGCTGTATCTCTAGCCAAAATAAACGAATTATAAATTTATTCGTAAAAAATTGGTGGTAGCACTTTTATGTTGTTGTTGTTGTTCAAAAATTCAATGAAATTGACGGAATAAAGAATGGTCAAGTCTAAAAAACTGACATTCTAGTATGAATAATACAATAAATAATAATAATAATAAAAAGGATTCTAATGTATAAAAAATCACTTAAAATAGTTTTCGCAAACAAAATTTTCTTCGGGGGGAAATATTTATTCTTTATATAAAAGCATTTATTATTTTTCGGATTCAAATTCGTTTTATGTACGTCGTTGTGGAGTCCGTAAAGTTCGTCATTGAATCTTCTCCTCCATACTCCTTCGATACACACTGGACCAAAACTCACTCGAAGAATCTTCCTTTCAAAATTTTACTATTAAATTTCAAAATGTATCCCCGATAAGACCTTCCATAATATAAGCGATGATTGTCTTTGCTAGGATCGATTCACGAATCGTTTATCGAAGTTACAACATGATATTTATCATGATATTTTTAGCTTTGAAACGAAAGTTAGAAGCACAATATGGTAATCAGCGTGTGAGTAGTGTCAAGATAAGACAAAAAATCGTATCGAATGGTCTTTTTTCATCCGATTGAGCTATTTTTTCAAAAAAAAAACTAGACCAAAAAGAAAAACATAAAATATAAAAAAAAACAACTTCAAATTTTAGGCTATTATTCCATTATTTTATATGTACATATGTAAGTTGTGTTGTTTGAAAGAAAAATACATATATTCATATTCAAAAACTGTTTCATAAATTAATAAATATTTGGTAAGTAAGATTTCAACCATATACATAGGTATGTATTTCGTTGCACGTATTTTTTCCTTAATAGCTTCCTCGAGAAGGTCAAGTGTTTTCAAGCAATCACAATATAAACAGCTGACGTACTTAATTATATTATTCACGAAAGGTTATTCTTATCAGCTTAATATTTTGTCTGTACGGAATTAAACTTGAAAAGAAACGCAAGCACATAGGTACATACATACATATTTATTATATATATAACATTTTTTAATTCTAATAGCCTTCGTGTTAAATTTTATGTTATAATACGAACATACGAACTAAATTAATCAGATGATAAATTACTTATGCTTTTAAATTATGAAAAAAAACATGCTTCCACCATGTGTAGACGTCATGTATAAAGTGTGTATAGTTTTGAAAACACAGCACCTGCGCCGTCAATTATTACAAAAATATAAATATTCTAAAAATCTAAAGAACTGGTTTCACGGAATACCGATCAGCATCAAGCCATCAAATCCATTTAAATCCTTTCTGCAAGAGTGCACAATCAATCCTGCAAAATAATCAGAAATCTTGAATGTGTTATCAAAATGTTTCCAACAACAAAACCTTAGACCTTTTTTTCCCAGGATTGATAGTACAAAATGTTAGAAAAAAGACAATTATAGCCAACGAGATAACAAGTTAAATCTATTGATCCATCAAACATGGACTGGTCATCATCTCGCTCAAATAGACATTGATCCGTTGCAAAACGTACTTGAATATCTTCTCCTTGCACATTTCACCATTGAGTATGATCAAATCCTTGCGCTCCCTGAATTCGGCAAAGTTCTTCTCGTAGAACGGCCAGACGCACATCTCAAAATAACCCGTCACATCGGGTGGATCATAGGTGCGAAGTTCCCGACGCGCAAAGCACTTCTCGTAGGGCAAATGGAAATGGAATTTCAACTGGCAAATCTGCAGCAACTCTGGCTGATTGAATATCAGGAAGCCTTCGATGATGAGAATGTTGAGTTTAGTCGCGTTCTGGAATGTCGTAATTTCGCCAAGGTAGTCGGGGGGAGTGGTAGAGGACATGGTCGAGCTGTCCATTGCTAGATAGCGTCCTTTCATAGTCCAGGTGATGTCGGAGAGCATCTGTTTCATGTCCAGAGCAGTTATAACTTCGAAGTTGATGGCATTCAGCTTGTCCACCCATTTGTGTCGCAAGTCGTCCACCGGTAGGAAGTAGTCATCTTGACTTATCAACTGCACATCACTGATGACATATTTGGAATTCCATAGACGCGCAGTGCGCCGATTGATGAAGAAGTCCCGTAAACTGAGCGCCAACGAGGTTTTTCCGCCGCACGTAATTCCAGAAATTCCAATTACTAACCACTGAGGTGGCATGATTGTTGTCTTTTAATTGTTTTTGTCTTCTGATTCGATGTAAACGTTTTTCATCTCTCGTTTCTTCCTAGAAGAAACTAATGTGATCCCATATGTGATACAAGGTGAAGACTGACAGTCCACCAACGAAACAAACCCCGAATGCGGCGGGAATTGCAAAAGCGTACTGCAGCGGCAGAAAGAACGAATGAATTATATTATCTGTGAATAATATAACACATTTCTCAATTAGCTCATCGTAAGGCAGCGAAATTTTAAATTAAAATACAATGGAATGGAATACTGCTGAGTACTTACCCTCCTCAATGAGCATAAAAGGCAGAACGAACACCCAGAAGAAGTAATAGAGAACAATTGATAGAACCAGACTGGCAATTAGTTTTCCGACGAGAGCATTCGGAGCCATTAAACTAACCAACTATAAAATAATTAGAGAGTTTTCATATGGAAACATTATTACGTAAAAGCAAACTAGGAAATTTGTTTTCTGTTTTCTCTAGCCCTTTTCTTTTTCTAGTATTTATTATTCTCGGGCCAATGAGAGGTTCTCGTTTTAAAGATGATTAATTACGTTGTCATGGAATGTGATTTGCTGGTGTTGAGCTTTGATGTTTTTTTTCTGTTTTTCTTTAGAATTCCAAGCCGGAACAGGTGGAGCCGGAGCAGTTGTAGTTGGTTTCTTTATTTAATGCGATATGCGACGTTGCGAGAAGAAAGTAAACAAAAAAATTGTAAGTTTATGAAGCACGTTGCGCGAGGTGGTTTCTGTTTTCTCGGTTTTGTTTGTGTATTTTTTTCCCATTCCGAATTCTGACAGTTGTGACAGATGGTGTCAAATTGGAAATGGGTTAACACAAAGGAATAGTTTATGCTTTATGTTATTGTGAATTGTTTGTTTTAAGAAATCTACCGGATACGAATGTTCAGATGTTGTTATCTTTTAAACAAATTATTCAAGAAATTCAGCAGGCTTACTTATTAACAGTTCAGAGGGGTGCGAGACCTTTATAGACAAATCAGAATAATAACAAATTAATAATATTAATGAGAACAATATAATAAGAAGAGAAGAGAAAATATTATAAAAGTAGAAACGAAGGACGAGCGATATCTGTAAAAGTAAATATTAAAAATTTATAAAGAAATCCTACCAATACATTTATTGACAAAGTGGTTGTATTTATAACATCATCAATTTTTGCTAAATTAGAATCTTTAATCTATCTATGTATGTACATACATATTTGATCTACTTCATTTGTCATAAAATGAACTAGGACAAAATTGATCGCTGGAAATTTTTTGACAGAGCAACGTTTGTGAGATCTAATTTTTTTGAGCTGGTCAATTTATACAAAAAATCTCTATCCAATACTGGATTCACCCGACTTACAAAAGGTGCATAATTTCTGTATAAGGCATTTATGTATAGATCTAACGCTGAATAAACATGACTGACAAATTGACAGTATTTCTGTCAAAAAACTGGCAAAAGCATAAATGTATCTATTCTTTTGCCAGTTTTCTGACAGAAGTTAAGAAATACTGCCTGTGGAGGCCTGTATAGTTAAACTACTTAGAACCTATTTTAAATAATCTAGCAATGTTTTGAAAACAATATCTAGAATTTATTATTAATTAAGTTTTCAGTTTTTATTGAGAGATCATTGTGTAAAGAAAGACCTAAAAACTAATAAGATAATATAAAATATTATGCAACGTTAAAACCATTATTTGGAGGTTATTACACTGCCAATGGCTAAGTCGTATACACAAATGTATCTGAGTAAACCGGGACTCGCGGAAAAGATTTGTAAACATTCGATTTTGCTTCAAGCTCGCAGGGGAACAAAAAAATGGCAAAATGAGAATGGTTTCGTTTTGTTTCTGTATTATGCGTTGCCATTGATGTTGATGTTGCGTTTTCAGTTTCCACATACCGAAAGTAGCTTGCATGTTTTGTTTAAATTTACACATAAAAACTGCATGACCGTAAAATTCATTTGGAATCGACCAAAACCGGATAGGGAAAACAATTGAGTATTTTTTAACACGACGTTTTGATTCCCATTTCAATGCAATTCTCTTCTGAAATCTGAATCATCAATTAAGTTTTAAGTATTCAGTACCATTCCATATTTTATTCTTTAAACTACCGAATTTAGACGCGACACCACACAGCCCTAATAGTTGGCTGTAGGTTTAATCAACTGTGATCAGCTGTTCCTCAAATTTTCATGGGATCGTTTATAGTATACCGAATATTTTAGGATGGCTTTGAGATTTGTTTTTGACAATAACAGATCGAGCTGTTTTGTTCATCAGCTGAATCATATAATTTCCCAGAAATAAAACCTTTCTGATAGAAGGTTTATGTTAATTTCGCCACAGAATTACTTTATACTTAATACACTTACTCATTTTTCTGCCAAATCTAGTAAGGCATCGCGTCGGCTTAAAATATTAGTCACTCAAAATATGCTTCGAGGCATTTGAATTCATCTTCGTTATATTGATCGTTGCCTAATAGGTGTGTCATCTTCGATTGTCGGTTTGCTACAAACGCTCTTTCTATTTAAGTTATTCAGCTTACATACTTTCGGCATAAATCTTTCAAATTGTGGTCCGTAAATTTATTATCAATACCTAAGAACAACCTTAAATATTTTTTTTATCAAATTCTTTGGAACTAACTGATTTAACAAAATGTACAAAAAAAGAACAGGAGACGAGCAATCCATAGAGGAATATGGTTGCCAGGAATTTCCGCTTTGAACAAAAAACCAATTTGGCTAAATGGCAATGAATAAGCGGACAAAGAGCCCTTTGCGATGGTCGGAGGTCTCATGTAGATACGTGAACTTTTCAGACCACCTCAGTTCGTTTACCTTTTGAAAAGAGTAGGTAAGTACCTCCTTCCCGCCTTGATCGAACAAGCGCTAGTTAAAATATTAGTCACCCACAAATTCATCCCATTTGAATTCATCTTCGTTGATTATATCGATCGTCACCTTATGTCTCTCATCATCCTCTGTCTTGTTGCTATGTGTGCTTGAATTATATTGTCTAATTAATTAATTCGGCATATGTATATATACCTATACTTTCAGCATATATCTCTTTCAAATTTTGGTAGTTAAGGTTACCCATGACCAAACAAAAACCTTAAATATTTTTTTTTTCAAATTATCTGGAACTAATACATATATTTAAAATACCTACATAATTTAAAAAAAAAAAAAAACAGCAGTCTAGCAGCCCATGGAGGAATATGATTGCCAGGAATTTCCGCTTTAGAACAAAAAACAACAACTTATGGCGGACAAAGCGCCCTTTGCGATGATCGGTCATCGGCATCGGTGGCCTGTTGTTAGGTACGTGCACTTTTAAGAGCACCGCAGTTCGTTTACCTTTTGGAAAGAGGATATCATCTCCTTCACTCCTTGAAAGGTAGATATTTCTTCGACGCGGGGGCCGGCGCGGTGCGGCGTGGTTCGCTTTGTCTTTGTTTTTTTTTGTCTAAAAAACTTCTAGTGAAGAATACAGGTAGAATGAACCTGTGTGATTCAATCTGGTACTTATTCAACAATGTAGCAGTATGAGGTGCCAGACAACCTTATCTTCACAAAACGAAGAAAAAAAACGGGTTGCCTTTATAGGCTTGGTTTAGAAATGAAAACAAAATAAAAGCATTGATAAACAAATTGTGCTCTAAAAGAATCCACATTTTCATGCACATCGGATCTAAAAAACATAGGAAAACGACACGTTCGCTACAAATGAAATTCCAAATAGTTGTTTCATGATATCATATCATGACCCCTAGCGGGCACAAACTGCGCAAAATGATGCGGCAAGTGAAATATATGACATTTATTACGTTTCAAATAAACAAAAAATTGCAATCAGCCATTCTTCAGATTGATCGAGCTTAAAAATCATATGCAAATCTTGAGTGTCCGATCACACTATTATGTTATGTACTTACTACAGGTGTCATAATATCTACAAATGCGTAGTGACATTTCACAAGGTAAGCCTCTTTTTGCAGCAGACGAGAACCAGACGCATATTATGCGTGTACGTGCGTAAGTTTCTGCTAAATGGTCTGTCCCTTGTGGTCATCAAGATATCAGCCGACTTGGGGCACTTGATCCTTTGCCTTTTTTTCCTGCCGTCATCGCCATCGTTTGATATTCTCTTTTGATTCCATTTTTATTCTCGTTTAACGATACCATTTACATGAGCGCGCCCGGCGTTTACCGCAACGCAGGTAGCCCATGCTGCCGTCGTCGGCGTCGTCGCACGAGAGTTTATAACAAAAGACAGCAAAAAAAAAAATCGAAATCGGTTTTTATGAATGAACGAATAAAATTGTGGTGCTGTTTTGGGATTTTTTTTTATGCCAATCCAACCGATCCTCTTGTGCAGTGTGCTTGTGGTGTAAATTATTAGCAAGACACAGCAAAATTTACAACACCGATATATAAGGTTGAAACCATAGAGGTTTCGCTTCATTAACGATCAGTTATAATTATGAAACGGATTAGTTTCGTGCCAAATAAAAACGAGTAGTGATTTCTTGAATATAAATTTACGATTAATCACACGCGGATAGTAATAAAATATTTCTTGAATAGGATTTTGTGTTTTTGATAATAATAAATCAAATTCATTATTGTGAATAATAATATTCAGAACGAAAGTGACCATTTTGTAGTGTTTTTTATAAATAATTACAGTGTTACGGAAAGCGTTCCGTAAGGGAGACAGTTTAATTTGTTTTAATATTTAAAGTCTTTCTTAAAGTTTTTGAATTTAATTTAAAATTTTGTTTAAACAACACAATGGCATTTAAGGTGAGAAAACAAAATTTAGAAACATATAAATAATGGTGGCTTAAATAATGAAGTCTGCTAAAGTTAGTGTAAAAGAATTTGCTGTTCAGTAGAAAATTATTCTATTGCGAATAAGTGATGTAATTTAACTGTGGATTGCAGTTGTGAATCAGGCTTAACATCATTGTACTGTAAATTGCAACAAAAGCTGTGTTTTTTTAGCCGTTATTTTTTTGCAAGCCCCAAGGAAATCGATCGAAAAAACGCCGTCCCGTCCTGCAATTTACATGTTAAATGCAACAACAACTAATCCCCTTCGGGCTTAGCTAAGAGCGGAGAATTCTCGGGACTTAACTTAAGCACCGAGAAAAACTGTGTTACCGGCGTGAATTGCATACTTGTTATCGATAGTTTGTAGGGAAACTCCATTTTGTTTCTGTTATGGCGTGGCTAATCCCCGATTTCGTTTTTTTTTCAACCGAATCTCCCCGGGCTTGCAAAAAAACACGGCTATTATCTTCTATCTGGATTTGGATCTGGATTAACTTTTAAAATGTGCTACAATAAAACAATTTTAAAAATTTCCAATTATTATGTTTTTGTATTACGTGTTTAAAGTTAATCTATAGATCAGGATCCCGATAGAAGATCAGGCGATTTCGATTGGTTTTCAAGACTGTCGGAATGCTTCAGAAAATGTTCAACTTTATGTGATATCCCTGTAAATTATACTTTTTCCTAGAAGAACAGCTAATTTGCGGAAAAAAAGAAAGATATTTTTTTTAAAACTTTCCATAAAGTGTATTCATATTTAATATTAGTAGGTTTGTTTTCTTCCAATTTAGGAGGAAATTTTTTAAAAATATTCACAATATTCTGGAAAACCCCATAGGAAAAAACACAGTTTTGGGAAACTTGGTGAAAGTTTTAGTTACCAAACATGCATAATGTGGAACACATTCATCATAAATTACCGAAATGTAGATTTGGTCAAAGTCAAATTGGCCTTTCAAATTTATAAATTAAATAGACACATACATAAGTAGGTGCTTACATTCATATGTATATAAAATTATTATTTATTTTCTTTGAATTTTTGAATAAAAGGACTTCCTCTCTATTTTTAATCGATTTAATACCTGACCGCGAACCGCTTAGTTGCCTGAAGCATTGCTAACATGTTTTCTCCCAGTCGTGCAAATATTGCTAGTTTTCTGGCAAATCAAAATCAATTAAAATGTTACAATATCTGTCTGGCTTGCCAGCATCTCACCGCTTCAGGTTAAAGTTAAATTTGATTGAAATTTTTCGTAGCATCAAATCGATACTACCTGAACCATTTTTGTTTTCAAAATTTATTTCTTCTTTTAAGAATATGCAAACAATTTAAAGGTTGGAAGAGGCTTAATTATATGTTCATTCACGTTATTTTTTTGAGCAAGTTTATAACAGCAGATATATTTAGAAATAATTACTTCACGCCAGATATGTCGTAAGCTTTTCAGAAGACACACAAAACTGGAAATTTTATAACCATATAATTTCAATAATTTTGGTAAATACAATTGAGGATTGTTCCTTTTCGACACATTGGTCTCATTCTATTCACACTTTTTACCTATTCTATATTCACACGCTCAAAGTGATACTGTCTTATGTCGAATTCCTTTCAACAAAAAAATCAATTTTTTTTTTTTAAACGAATCGATTTGTTTCTGTCAATTCAAAGGACTTCGTAAATTAATCGATTTATTTTTCGTGTGATTTTGTGTTTGTTACTTGGCAGATGCGATTACTTATTTTTGTCTAAAAATATTGTTGAATATTTTTTTTTTATTATGTAGAATCCGTTGCAACAACAAAAAAAAAAACAATTTGCGTTCCCAAATATTCCCGTTCAGACGTATTAGAAATCTTGCCAAAAAAATATAAAGATATGTTTTGATAGAAGAGAATCGATTTTGTTTAAAAAAAAATCGGAAAAGAATCGATTCTTTTGTTGAAAGGAATTAACATTAACATTGCTTGTTGTGTATGAACTTTTTATTTCTGTAAAAAAACACTTTAAATCATCAGTATTGGAAGTGTATACCTATGTAGCTATGCAGAAATTTTGTGTATGTGTGTATAGAGAACACTTAAACCTAAAGAATTATTGATCCTTGTGGTTTCTGGTAAAATAACTTAACTCCACCAATGAACTCTTTTAGACACATTTATCAATACAATACAAACACAGAACTCAATTTACGTGACATATATATATGTATGTACCTACACTTAAGTACTTTAACGTCACAAAACACTTCCTTCTTTGCATACAAATTACCAAAAATAAACACGAGAACCCGTAATATGTTAATATTTTCTAAATATAAAATAACCAAAAATCAGTTATTTCTTTTAATAAAAATAAAGTCTTTTTTATCTTATTTTGCCTCGCAATGGATTTTGTGCCAAAATTATTTGAAAATGTCAATAAAATGTTTAAATTTAACATTTTTGTTTTACACTTGTTTCAAAAAAAAAAAACAAATATTTAAACTGTGACTGATCTCACTACCATTATCGGTTGATCTCATTTTAAGAACAGGTTCCGTTGCATTAAGTGATACTTAATCACATAATATCGATGTCAACCACAATTATTATTATAATTGACATAAGGTTGTGTTTCTTGTTTTCTTTCTGTATGCATATCCTTAACAATTTTTGTTTTTTCAAACTACTCACTTTTTTTCATTCTTTTCTCAATTGGATTCAATTTTTTTATTTTATTTTATTTTATTTTCGTTTTGTTTTTTATTTTTGAAGATTTTAGAGGTATTTTACTTTTGTTGTTCCTCTTTACACCACTGTTTTTGTTTGTCGTCATTCATTATCGTAAATTATTTTACTGCCGACCTTAACGGAGAATTTTGAGAGACCTCCGCAGACTAAACGGCATTGGTGTGTAACAAGTTCTTGTATAAATACAGGTAGAGGTAGTATAAATGCCAACTTCATAAAACGTGAGTCTGATTAACGTGAGGGAGGAGATGATTTAACGAAAAACGGAACACAGTGGTTTTCCAGGTGCTGTGTTGGTGATGATTATTACGATGATTATAAATACACATGATGTTCATGATGGATTCAATGAACTCAATCTGCAAAGGGCTCAATGTCTGGCAGAAGGTCATTATCCGTTTAAAATGAGTGCAGATATAATAATGCCCTAATTCAAGAAGGTTCGTACGAGAGTTTACTTTTTCTTCGTGTGAAAGCGCCACTTTTGTTGTAGGTATTCAAAGTATGTACATAATAAAGAGAATGGAATAAAAGTATGTGACTCGAGTTGAGAATATTGTTCAAAGTTTGAGGCAATCCCAATGTGGAGATTTAAATCTTTTTTTGTTTGATTCTGTCATCGTTGCTAAGTTGTCATGTTTAAATTTGACAGTTGACTTAGGCCTCATTTGACGTTTATACGACGACTATTTGTCTTTTAATTCGAAATAAATAGTTCAACTATACAAGTATAATACGCAGATTTCTAATATTTGGAAACATGGCAAGAACAGCATTTTCCTCCCAGAATATATAGATATTGTTAGAAGTTGATTAATGAGCAAAAGTCACGAATATATTAAAACGTGTCCTCACTTTTGTTCAAAGTATATTCCTTTAATTAAAAGTAAAAAATATTTAAAATAATTTATTTACGTGTTCAGATAAGCCTTTCGTTTGTATTTACATATATGTTTTGTGATATGCCTTCATGGCAAACAAATTATTTTTTTTCTAAAATTTACGCGAACTTCTTTGTTTTGTAAAAACTTACCATATTTTAAAGCTATTTAACTAGTTTATTTTTCTTAGGCCCAGTTTTTCAGTGGTGAGTTAAACCAGAGTTAGTTAACTCTAGAAGTAAATCAACCCACAGTTAACTGAGGAAACAGTTTTTTGGTGGAAAATGCATGCGAATTGACTAAACAAAATCGGTGGATAAAATATCAAAAGCATTTGTTTAGTTAATCCTGAGTTAACTCACCATGAGTTAACTCGGCTGAAAAACTGGACCTTATAAATTTGCAATATTTCTCTGGCGGATCAGGAAGAGCAATTGCAAAAAAAGATGAAGCTTAATGGTATACATTTTTAGCAATCGTCAAAAAAAGTCTTTTACGATTTGATTCCTCGTGTAAAAGACTGCTTCTATACGATGAAGTTTAATCTTACGACTTTTACAACCCGATTCTCCCCAACACCACTGATACCTCACAAGACACAAGGAGAGGTGAAAATAATTTTGTCACAACTTATGAGAGTTACAAAAACTATCGGAGTTGTGATATATCGTTCATAGCAGGACACAATTCACAAATAACTTGTGGATTTAAAATTTTGATTTCATAATCTATATATTTTGTAAAGAATTTTCGAGTTGTTTTTGAAATAATAGCCGTGGGTGGATTGCATACTTGTTATCGATAATTTGTATGGAAACTCCATTTTGTTTCTGTAATTGCGGCGCCAGTTCCCCGATATCGTTTTTTTTTTTCAACCAAACCCCTCCGGGCTAGTGTTGCCGCTGAAAAAAATAAAAAGGGTCTCAAAAAGGGCCCGAGACAAAAAAGAGTCCAATATACAATAACTCGACAATAGAGAAAATACGTACACAAAAAACTAAACAGTATACATGAGTTATACTAAAATTTATTCAAAAACTAAAAAAAAAATTTTAATTCATGTAATTTATTACGAATTTATTAATATAGTTCAAATTAAATTAATATCAAAAATTTAAATTTTTTGAATATCTAAATGAAAATTATTTTATTACGAGTAAAATCGTAAAAAGGGGCCGATTGGGCAATTTCTAAAAAAGTTGGAGCCACGGGGAGTGAACACAAAAAAGAGGCCATTTGGCCCCTATAGGGGCCAAACGGCAACGCTGCTCCGAGCTTGCAAAAAACACGACTACTATTGGTTCAGTTTTTATGGGCGACTGCTGGCCTGCCTGACAGTTGAACTCGTTATTGTGAAACAACAAGCTGAAGGTAGAACTATAAGATGATCATAAGCTAATGCCACCAAAAAGAAATTAATTTATCACTTTTTGTATTCCTATTTTACCAAATATGAGCTCAAAAAAGCAAGTGAACGAAAATATAAAAAAAAATATAAATTCGCAATTATGGGCGCATCAAATTATTTCCTTGTATTTTCTTGTTTGTATACGTTTACTTAAGTGAACAACTTTGAGTTGAATAGGGTGATTGTGGTGATAATTTTGAATAAAACCAGTACTATACAAAAACAAACAAACTGCATATATATAAAATATCCTGTTTTCTTTTTACACTGATTTATGGTTTAAACTTCTAAAATTTTCCTATAGGTTCATGTGGTCTATCGTCGTGAGTAATATTAATTGGTGTTTACAATTCTGGTCATATTTTGATTCCGTCGTTGTCGCTGCTATCGTCTCCTAACTCATATAATTGCGCAAATATAATTTATCACTCTTTACTCTTAACTTCAGTGGGCCACACCTTTTGAGTCAACTACGTCGGGAATGCATACACTATAAAGTAACATATGTATATGTGTATAGTTTCTTAATATATAATATATTGTTATTAGTTTTAAAGGATAAATGTATGCAACTGAAAATTATCTTTATATAATTTCCAAGCTTGTTCAATAATTTTTCTTCTAATTAGACACGGACAATTTATCTGATTCTCTTGTGACACGCTTTACGTGGAACATAAGAAAGTTCTTTGAACTATGTATGAACTTTCTAGGAACCAGGGCTGTTAAAAATCTGCAATTTCCCTGAGTGTACTGCTTTTTAAAACTCCATAGTGCTACCACGGCCAAAGAAGTACCTTTTTTGTGTGAACTTTTCATATCATTGGCCGCGTTCAGATTTGTATCCAAAGCGTTCTGGGCAGCTTTGTGTTGTTGTTATCCCTTGGGGAAAAAAACAGCTGATGCAACAACAACTCAACTTTTTTTCTAATATCAAGTTTGATTAAAATATTTAAGTCGAATTGGTTTACGAATCCAAAACTTTGTCGTTTTCGATTGGATTTTCGAACTGTTCCATTTCTTTTTGATCGAATCGAATATGAAATCATCGACTTTCCAAATTTACACACTACTTAACGAATGTCGCCATTTTAAAAAATGGTTTCTTCTACATTTATCACTTTTGACAAGTAATTCGACGATAAAATTTTTATATATGTGTGTTCTTCGTTTTTACTCATTTATGACATTTGGAACAGAAAAACACTCCGAAAATGATACTCAGAACAGCCAACTGAAGGGTTTTGAAGAAATACAATTTTTAGCTTTAAGTCTCAGTATATAGTATATTGATTTAGGAGTGTAGTTAAATGATGTACAAAAAAGTTATGGAAGTCACTTTGTCACAAAAAAGTGCATCTCATCTAAATCTACGATTACAGTAAAAACAAATGGTCTGATGATTTTGAATTTTTCATTAGAAGTAAAGCTGGATTTCGATGACTGACAAATTGGCAATATTTCTATTACAAAATAAATTCATTTTGTTGCTAGTTTTCTGACAGAAAATACTGCCAATTTGTTATTCGTGTAGATCCAGCATAAATGATTGCAGTACTTTTTTTTAATACTCGGACTCGATTAACTAGTGGAACTGTTCTGACAAACTCTTGTGGATAACTAAACGCGTGAACTATAACCGATTTCATAAGAACTGCAAATTTTGTTAGTTCTGCCGTATATGTCAGAACAATAATCTGTCAGAGTACGCACCCACTGTTATCGTAGCCTTAGCCAACCCCTTTTTTGCCGCGACTAATAAGCTTAGCGGATATATAATATGGAGTGCTTGTTTTTATTCGAACGCGTACCTTTCATAGGGGTCGCTGTTTGAAGTTTCGTTCTGAGTTTTCTGCACATTGGAGAAAAAAACTAAAAAGAAGATATTGAAATCTTTAAAATAATAAACAAGCACTTATTAATTTCAAGAATTACTTCAAATTAGAACAATTAAGAGAGAAATTAAGCAAATTATGACTTTGATAGCAGCTGTACGATATTCCAAGACTTTATCTAAACCGAAATAGCGCCACCTATCAAGGACCCAGGCGTTACAATGCATAAGGGATAGAAACGAGCACTCCATATTATATATCCTCTATGCTAATAAGTCACCTTCAAATACATGGTTCTTCAAGAGCTGTTAAGCCACCGATTTTTTTTTTTTAATTTACTAAAAATATTGACCAATTATTATTTTTATTTTTCTTTCAGATAAATCTTCTTTGTGTGGCCATAATGCTTGTCATTACATATTCTCATTTTGTAAGAGAAACATCTGCCTTCTGTTCGCTAGAAAAAATGAAGACATTCGCTGTTGAAGCCTGTGAGCATCTCTTTGCTAACGACGAGCCCTCAACAATACGACACAAAAGGGAATTTCATCATCATCGATCAAAATCAAACGATATTGACCATGGATGTAAGTTTTATTCAAAAAAAAATATATTTACCAATTATCACAGAATTTATAAATATGTATCACAAAAATTAATACTCATCGAATGTTTTAATTATCACAAAGCCATACCTACAATTTGTCTTAAAATTTTCCATAATCTTTTTTTTTCTGAGTTGAGGTCAAGAAAATAAATTTCCTCAATTTATTACAACAAACATATATTTAATAATAAACAAAATAAACAATCCAAAATATTTATTATAACTTACAATATCACATATAATCAACGTAAGAATATAATAATTGTTAAAACAAACATTCTCAATTTACTATTATCTCAATAAACTAACTATTATTTCATTCAAGGTCGCATAAAGTTATTCACCTATGATAATGATTAAAAACAAATAATAAACAATTATTATTTATTATTTATATAAATTCCAACGAAAAGTTGTCGTACTTGTAATGATAAATATGTAAAATTAAATAGATTATAAATTTTCAACTTGCTGTTCGTAGCAAAATCAAGACGTATATACATATGTAGGTAATGTTAATATTTCAGGTGCGTTTCCGACAATTTAAAGTTTAACACGATGACAAAACAAATTTGTATGCAATGCACTCGGCTTGTGTTGCTGATATAATTATGAACATGCCTACGGCCAAGTTTAACCATGAAATTGGTACAAAGTCAGGGACACTACTGTTACTACGGAATTGATTGAATTGTTTTAATAAACCTACCTAAGTATTTAACGGTATATGTTTGCCATTAAAATTACAATATTTTAAAGACAACATACATACATATATCGTAGAAATAACATTAACCCCCACCCCACACCTTCTTCGCCTGATACATAGCTAGTTACAGACAGGTAGTATAAATAAATAAAATATTGTTTGAGGACACCGAGGCCGGTTGATAAGTAGAAACGGCCGGTCATATTAATTATTACGTGCGAATTCCGTGCAGTTTCAATGAAAATATTGATTGGGAAGTTTGTTGTTTTTATTTTCTGTTCCGGCATGATATCTGTTTTATTTATTTAGACAGTCACGAGTTATATAAGATTTAAAAAAAAAAGGACACTTGACTTCCAATAATAACATAAATACTTGACTTGAATGAAACTTGTAAATGTGTGATGATTGAGATATTAAGATTATCTTGATTGAGGTCCTGACCAAATATAAGTATTTTAAAATAATATTCACGAAAGGTAGGGGATAAGATACGAAATAAAAAGTGCGATGAGTTCTGCGTGTAACTGATTAGCAAATTATAATTTTAGGCACGAATAGGAATTTTCTGTAGAATTGAGTGCTTACAATATTTCGAATAAGCAATTTGATTATCTGTAGAAGTAATGCAAATTAATTTTCAATGTTAGTGCAGGTTTGAAAATTTTAATTTACATTTAAGAGACAACAAAATTTAGGGTTTAATGAATATATCTACATACATAATGTAACAGTGAGTTAATTAGTTATTCCTAAACTATAGAAAATTGTTTCGATCTAAAATTTAACAATGAAGATTGAACCAATGTCGTTGATGCAACACAAGAATATAATTAATTTAGTTTCGCGAAGTTGGTGCAACATGTGCGTCCGAGTTAAGAGCAGTTTTTTTTTAAACAAAAATTCCAAAGTGCAAAAAAGTCTCACATATTAGCGGCTATGGTGAGAGGCAATTTTCAATGACAAGGGATACTTTTGACAGTTTTCTATACGCACTAACCATTGCGCCACGGACTAATAGTGTTGTACTATTTTTTAAAATTTTTTCTTTGAAAATAAAAAAACATTCATTCTCGTATTAAATTGAACGGTTTTTCCAAGTTTCATCATTGAGCGAATTGTGTATTTGTTTGATCTGGGGGTCATTCTGTAATTTTTAAAACGATAATCGTCAAAACGATAATCGTTATCATCATCAATTTGCTTTCCGTAACACAACCACTATCACAGTTTGAGAATCTTTGGAATCTCAAACAAGGATTTAAATGTCATTTCCGCAGTCATAAATGACGATTCTGCAATTTTTTTTGTGTTGTTTTCTGTTTGGTGCCAGTGAGAAAAACAAAAATAATTGTAGAATGTAAGTTACTCATTTATGTATTGTTGAAATATTAAATTTTTAACAGGTAATGCCGAAACAAATATTCATTTTTATTTTTGTATGTACTGTGAATATTTGGCCAAGGGATATAAAAGCCAAAACAGCCCAGACTGCGGAATTAAATGCCCACGGGCGCCCTATAAAAACTAAACTCAAATTAGAATGGACATTTATATTATTACGTGAACAGTGGCTTACAAACTTTTAATTAGTATGCCATTTGGTTAGTCGTGCAAAAGTTGCGGCAATAATTTCTTTCCTTGGGGTGTCTTTTTGTTTGTGGCTGCTGTAATGGCATAACTTTTCCAAAAATTTTTGCAAAAAGTTGAAAAAAAATCAGTAATTATTTGATTGCTGATAAATAAAATAATTACATTACATTACATTAAATAATACAATAATTGTTTCAAAAAACAAACAAGACGAAAGCTAAATAGGTTTCGTGCAAACGCTATCGATTTATCTATAACGTTTTGATGGTTTTTGAGTTACGGAGAGCAAATTTTCGATCGTCAAGACGATATCTTCTAGTCAATAGTGATTATTGCTTTTACGTGAAGCAAAGTGTCGCTACTTAATTTTTGTTTGTAAATTATTTATTTTTAAGCAAATAATGTAATATAACGTTAGCATTTGTGTATGTCAAAAAAGCAACACAAATTTGATTTTCAAATGAACGCGTTCAGCAGTCAGCACGATATATACAGAAAGTTACTTCGATTTGTAAATCTGTTGGCTCTGTCAAGACTTACATAACAAAATTAATTTCTAATCTACAAGATATACATACATATGTACATACGAAATAAATTTGTTAGTTAAATCTTCGAAATTTGAAGAAGATTAGAGGTAAAACTATGTAATTAAATTTCGGTTTAGTGGAAACGTAGCATAAATCTATTCAATATATGTTGAGGTTGTATTACTCATTTTTTGGCATTTTCACTGAACGAAATTTGAAAGTATACGAATAATTGAAGTTTTTATTTTAAAGCAACATAGAATTTACAGAGCTAATATTTTGAAGAGGTGTCTGTGTTTCTAGAAAAAAATTACTTAGGGAGTTTCCATTGAAGGATGACGATATAATATAGTTAGTATTCTTTGTATAATAACTGCAACAATTGTTCTTTTACGACTCCTTATAATGACGACGTTTTTCGGGGAATGTCAAGATAAATCTACATTAGGGCCCAGTTTTTCAGTAGTGAGTTAGACCATAGTTAGCTTACTCTAGAAGTAAACTGAGGACGCAGTTTTTCGGTGGAGAATGCATGCGAAACGACTAAACAAACCCGGTGGATAAAACATCAAAACATCTATGTATTCAGTTAATCCTGAGTTAACTGAATATAATTGATGACTAAGCTCGGGTTTAACTCTAATCTCGCACTGAAAAACTGAACCTATGTGTTGAATTGAGTAAAATTTAAAGCAGGTACCTACCTATGTATATTTTAATTGAGCATCGAAATACTTTTTCTCCAACTACATAGATCACAGATCCACTAAACAAATTACAGCAGAGGAACTGATTTCTCTTGAACTGTCATTGATTAAGTTGCAATCGAGAGTTTAAAATTCATCGCTGCAACAAGTTTCAAATAAATTTTTACATTTATACATTTACACATATTTATTAGAATGTATATAGGTTGACTATCGCAATACATTAAAATAAATTTGTATCTTCTTTTTTGTTCTTATCTTTTCTTTTCTTTTCTTTTTTTTTTTCTTTTCTTTTCTTATCTTTTCTTTTCTTATCTTTTCTTTTTTTTTCTTTTCTTTTCCTTTATTTTTTTTCTTTTCGTTTCAATTCTTTTCTTTTCTTTACTTTTTATCTTTTCTTTAATAAGGTGTATATTTATATTACGTAACTTCATGAAAGATTGTATCATTTTTTTACCAAAGGTAAGAGTTGTGGAAAATGGCTTAAATATACAAAAATATTTTTAGTCCGGCAGAAAATCTGCAACATTAAACATTTTAGAAAAAAAGTACGTATACGCCCCATGGTACTTCTAGGTTAAAATCATCATAACCCATACATACAATAAGAAACTTCGACCCAATAGATGGTGATTGAGAATTTCCTCTTCATAAGGTTTTTGATGCGATGAATTTGAATCTGACTTTGCAGACATGCCAATATAAAAGTGTGTGACAAGCAAACGAGAGAATTGTATATAGTTTGTCGTTGTCTTTTTCAGATTTTTCTATGAAGAGAAAAGTAGATACAGTTTCAAAGTGGGTGCATTATAGGGCATCTTTATTTAATTAGGTTAAGAATCTTAGATTAATAAAAGTTAATTTGTAAATTAAAATATGAGTAGTTATTGGAAACAGCATTAAAAGCGCTTGGTTAATTATTGTAAGCTGCTAGGAATTGGTTATATTTAATGAGTTTTGATAGCTGCAAAATTTTAATTTCACTATTGAAATATCTTCACATTACCCTACAGCCTACATACCTTTAGACATGCCAATTTATAACAGTTATAACAGTTTTTCGCCAAAGTGGGCGTGCGTTAACGCGCATCGCGCGACTTGAAAGAAAAAACTCTGGGTGCCTGAAGTATGAACACTGGTGGAGGGCCCTGGCCCTGCGGGGCCGCATTAACAATACTTTTATAAGCCAAAACTGTTATAATTGGCATGTCTGGAGTCACTTCCATTGATTTCACTATAAAATTTCCATCGCATTTTTTTCATCGAAAATAATGAGCTTATGAATGAGAAAATTGCGCATCTACCTATTTATTTTGTTATTTTACAGTTTACATCATATTTTTCATAAAAAAAAACAAACAAAATTCATTACTGAACAAACTCGCCATGTTTAATTCATCGAAATATTCAGCAAATATGTTGGGGTGCAGATCCAATTCATCAAGGAAAAAGCTGCTTGTTCATCAATAATTTTTTTAAAGATTTATAGGACTTATAAAGAGTTAACATTCAATAAATATTTCTCAAAATGAAAATATTAAATATAGAAGAGTCAAAATGAAAAGATGAGGGAAAGCATATACCTCTTTGAGAGCAGAAACTCACTTTTCATAGAAAAATCATTTCGTGATGTAACGTGAGTTCTATTATTTTGAACTTTTAGATTGGAATTTGCTCAGTTTTGAGACAGCATTCGAATTCAAGACATCAAAAACCTTCGAAAATGTATAAGCTTCGGTAACAAAAATTTTGTTTACCAGTTTAATTGCTTCTGTAATCCAGAGAAACAAACAAAATAAAACGTAAAAATGACAAAAATTAGAGTTTTTATAGAAAAAACTATGATCTGCCGCGGGTTCATGAGCTCCTAAATATTTGTTTTGGGCTAAAACCTTGTGTTTTGAGACCTGAACTTCTGATTTTTGAGTTTTGAAAATCTCTAATATATACAATACATACAAGAGTAAGTAAGTACATGTTTAAAAATATACAAAAATCATGTATGTGCCTTTGGCGTCATGTTTTATGCATTGAACAATCACGACAGAGGTTTAGAATCTAGTGGCAGCCAATTTTACCTTAAATGTTTTTCCAGGGATAGTGCCTCTTGCAAGGAACTGAGAAATCCTTCAAGAGTATCTATTCCACCTTAGCGGTTCGGATTCGGCAAAAAATTGTAAGTCCACTCCATAACCACGAATGGTTGAGACTCGAGAGTGTAAGTCGCTGGACCCTGGTTCTCCACGAACTGCCGAGCCATATACATTTACACTTATATATTTATTTACATGTTGAAATAAATAAGATCTTTAAATTATAAGCCGCTTGAATTATAAAAGCAAGTGTGTGCATTTTACTTTTTTTTTATAAATTTACGTTTTCTTTAAAAAAACACAAATTTGAATAATCAGTATTTTCTTTTTATTACAGATCGCCAAAAAAAACACAGTACATATGCTGTCCGTCGAAGCTCATATCCTCGTGGAGGATATCTTAAAGTGGCTCAATCTCATTTTGAACGTTTGAGCTCGCTGGATGTTTTTCCTATGTACAAATCACATGTGAATAAGAAACATCATGATGAAGATCGATACAAACGCGATGCCAGTGCCTATGTTGGCTTGCCCTATTGCTGTTACAATAAATGCGACGAAGATTTTTTCTGCAGATAAATAAATTTATAGTTTAGTTGAATACAGAATATAAAAATTTACGTACTTACCTCAACAGTATTAAAAACTATGTAGAATATTATAGATTAATTCTCAGTAGTAATTATTAATGAATTTAAAATAAGAAATTATAATAATGTAAAATGTATTTTTTTTTTGTTTAGATAAATATTTCCTTGTCATCCATTTTTATTGTGATATCAAATATTTATGAATTTCATTAAAATCTAAGGTCCATAATAATTATAAAGTTCCATGCACCGACACAAACAACAAATAATTTATTATAAATGATTAATTCCTTTTATTATTTTTGTGTTCAAACATAAATAATTAAATGCATATTTTACACTTACCTAAATATAAAAATTAGGTTTTAGTTTTAAACTCATAATTTTTAATAAAGAATATTTTTATTTTTTGCTTAGAGAATAAGAAAACTTAAAAATATGTTTCATTTCATCAAAGAAGGGTCGTTAAGATTTACTAATTTTCAAAAGCCTAATGCGGTGCAATTTTTTATGAGTAACATTTTGGGAGTAATTTCGTGAAATCCTATTTCCGAAACCCATTCTTTTCTGGTAGAAGGTGGGACGGCCGAATGAAACAAATTGTAGTAGTCGTAGTTTCAAATGCCAAATGATCTGTCAACTGTCACTTAGAAGTTTGAATTTTGAGCTCAAGTGTTCACTTCTTCATTTAACATTTGATTTGCATTGAAGCAAAAATAAAATTGGAATGATAATGAAGACGGAAAAAGTTGTTGCTGTTATTATTTCATTTGAAAGCTGTTTTTCGTTTCTTTTTTTAAATTCTTGTGTTTCGTTTATGAAATTATTTTATTTTTGTGTATTTACTAGGTGTGTAGTACACGTAATAAATTGTAGTAAATGAGGCTTGCTGTTTATTCAATTAACTACGCATAGTTATAATAATGTAAAAAATTTAGTTTAGTTTAATTCGGCCAACCCTGGGCATGTGCCTACGTTCTATAACTCTCGCATCGATAAAATCAGTCGATAAACGATGAAAATTGAAACAAATCGTATGAGTTTTGTTCCATTTTCCATCGTTTCTCGACCAATTTTAACCCTGCGAGAGTAACAGATCGTAGGCACCTGGGTTAGAAGTATTTAAGCGTTCAAATTTGAAAATTTCGTTTCTCTTCTTCACTGAGTACCTAAGTATTTTAGGCAGGTAAACTATCTCCAATTCTTCATTGTGCCTGGCCAGTCTCCCAATTCTAATGATTCTACCCGTCCCGTTACGTACAACAATGATTTTTGATAAATGTTTGCAGTGCTCAATTGTATGCTCTACTCTTTCACAGGTGATAATAGCTTTGGATATGTAGGTAACTGAACGATCTCATTGAGTAAGTTATTCCTGAAGTTTTTTCTTTTTTTTTTGTTATGTTGCATACTTTTTGGTTTGGCTTTAAAATGATGAAAATTTTGCATGTTTTTTGGTGTAATCGACTTCCGCAATGCATAATGTACATACATACAAATGTATTCATTTCTGTTTTTAATAACATACTTTTTGGATATAGCATAATTTAATTTAAATCGTTTTAAAAATTAATTATCTTCAATGCAATTAAAACATAGGAAACGGTGAAAGAATGTTCATAATGTAGAATGTGTGGTATATTTTACAATATTGAAAAAAGGCTGGTGTGTGTTTTTACTGATGCATTGCAACCCTACCCATCCCTTCTAACTTTGTTCTTGTTTTCTTTTCTTTCAAAAATTCAAATATCTACCTTTTCGATAAGATTCCATACAAAACCTCAACTCAAAACACCTGTAGGACAAAATTTCATACATTTCACCACCTTTAGCAATGCAATGCACCGGTCCGTTATAATTATAATAAACGAAGGGGACATCCAAAATGATTATTTGTATTTGTTAGTTCCTCCTAGTTTGGCTGCATGCATTTCAATCTCAGCAGCTGTTTTAAACACCATTCGAGGTTTGAATGTCGCTTTCTATTTGGCAAATCAATTTGGTTTAATTTTTTTAAGCAGCGCAGTTTTTAATCTTAATCTTAATCTTTATCAACAAAAGAATAGTTCTTTTTCTCAAATCTGAAGTCTAGTTTTGTTAACCTCAATTTTAAGCAAGCTTTGATGAAGGCACAGTGTTTAACGTAAAAGGTTGCGAAATACAAACTTTTCTTTGAAAATGACTGAACGACATTCGAAAATCGTTGTAGGCAAAATACTCAACCAATAGAATTTAAAAGACTTACCCCAGCCCACCCAATGAGTATCTACAACATGACTACACAAATACCAGAAAGAGAAAAGCTTTAGTTTTGTTTTCATAAAATTAACTGATAGTTTTTTTGATGTGTAAACATCTATGCAACGTTGCGGTGTGCAACGTTACGATCTGCAATACTGCATACTAGGATGGGTGCGTTCAGTGAAAAAAATCTCAAGATCCCCTTCAAGCAAAAACAAGTCCGTTTTGGATCCGCGCACGTTGATGTTTACACATATTAACCGTGAGTCTCGGCACTCACATATTTTTTTTTTTGTTCAACAAGTTAGACATAAGTATAATTTAAGACGTTAGGTGACGAAACACGGTTTACAAAGTGTAGGCTCTCACAAAAGTTTGAATTACAAACTGACAAATCAAAAAATTCTCATAAAAGAAATTTAAAACAACACATATTCCTCAATGGTACATTATGTTTATATACAAAAAAACATGGACGTGCGTTGAAAGTTGTTTTGGGTGATTGTCTATTTGTGTCTATTTTCCATTTTTATTTTCTTTAACTTAAATAAAACGTAAGAATTTCATAATGCCCTGGAAAATATTTAGCAAAAAAAAAATCTAAAACCTTAATTAAAATATTCGAAGTTTGATGAATGCTTCATTGTATGAATGAAAGTGCATTTATACACTTTTTTCTTGACTTTAAGGCCCATAGTTTTTCAGTGGTGAGTTAAACCAGAGTTAGTTTACTCTAGAAGTAAATTAACCCACAGTTAACTGAAGGTGCAGTTTTTCAATGGAGAATGTATGCTGTACGACTAAAAAAACTCGGTGGATTAAAACACGAAATGCACCTGTTCAGTAAATCCTGGGTTAACACGAGTTTAACTTTAATCTAAAAACTAAAAAAACTGGATCTAATCAAATCATACTATATAGTGCAGAGGCATGAACCTTGTCCAATAAGTATGGTTGGCAGGCGTTGTTAACTTTAACACAATTATACTACGATACAAATGTACTTAAATACTCTTTATGTTTGTATAGTACCGAAGACTTTTCTTCATCATAAGCAAAAAATATAACAAAATCAATATTCCTCGAATTCTTTTTTTTAAAAAGAATTTCTTTGTTGTTGGGATGGCGTGGGCACATTTTTTGTTTAGTCATTGACTGAACACATTTTTTAGTACCAAATTAAATTTTCGTTGGGAAAAAGCACAAAAACCAGTTTGCAGACAAAATTAATAAAAAGAAATTGCGAACAAAAATTAACTGATCTACTATATTCATTTCAGGGGGTTTTCCTGGTTTTCCATGACTAATTCAAATTCAGTCAACAATTAAAGCGGACATCCATCCGAACTCCAACTCCGATGCCATTTCAGCACCACATCGATTCAAATAGTGGTGGTATAAAATATACTTTATATGAAAAACAATAAAAGATTATCAGATATACTCACCATTACCATGTGCATGTCCGTCTATATTCACCAAATCAAAATGAAAACGATTGAATGTCCGCGCAGCGAAATCAACAACAGCCAAGCCAGCGAATTAGTTTTTTAGTTCTGATTTTCACGGCAAAGCGGACGGACGGACACGGCAACGGACTGAAAGTTAAAAGAGTGCCTTGTTTTGAAATTAAAAGAAAAAAAAATTAAATAAAAAAAATTTTTACACAGAAGTCCCCGGCTAAAGAAAGAAAAAAAAATAAATAAAATAAGAAGTTTTGTGAATTGTTTTTGTTTGCTTTTAATTTTAACGCCTTATCAACAATGAGCGATCAGCAAGTAGTAGTACAGATGGATAATTTGACAGAAAGACAAAGAGATCGGGTGAGTAGAGCATACCTACAGCTATAGTTGTTGTTGAGGTTAAACTTATAGCTGATGTTGATGCTATTTTTTTTTATGATTTACTGAGAGAAAGATACCGTGAAATCTGAAAATTTTTTAGTCATCAGTAGGGTTGCCAACTATTTATTTAAGTGAGTGGCCAAATTTGAATTATCCTAGAGCCTTAAGCAAACCCATTCACACGAGATCTGCAGAATAGTAATAAAAAGAAAATATTTGAGTGCCCGGAGTTACGGTTACGATGAGTAAACATCAATGCGTGACACCTAATGTATTTCACGTATCGTGTTGAACGTAATACCCACGAAATAAGTTTATCCTACCATCGCCATAGATGTTTACACATCAAAAAGTCTCTTATCGTAGAAAAGTCCTACTCGAGATTTAAATTGAACAATGGCATTATAGCTCAAGTGGTTTATTTGAATTTGTTAAGCATTGCCTAAAAACTACTCTAAATTTGAAGAATGGGTTTTTATTTGTCAGCAAAGGGTAAAAATTTTTTTTTAAATTCGCGAAAATTGTAGCCTATACTGCACACAAAAGATATCAACATTTTTGTACGTAAGAGTACGTACCTTTCACCGTGTTTATGTAGAAATTCGTAAATTAAAACAGAAGTTTTGTGTAGGTTTTTATCAAAATCTATTGGTCTTTTGGTGTTAACCACAATTATGGCTGTTTGTCTGCCTAAGCATCTGAATGATTCTCTTTAAATTTCGAACTAAATAATATATATTTTGGGACTGCCTTCTAGCTCTTAAAATAATGGTATATGCTAACTGTTTTAAAAAAAGGAACTGGAGCCAAAAATCTGACTAGGTCAAAATTTTTCAAAATTCAGCATTTCCAAAGTCCAGTTTTACATAATTTGGAAAATAACATAATATCAGGATCAAAAATGTTAAAAAAAGTTGTTTTTTTTTACCAAATTTTAGAAACGTATCTATATATTAAATTTTGTAAAACTGAATTTTTGAAAGCAGAATTTTGACCCACTCTACGAAAAACTTAATTCGCACGAAAACATATTTCATATTTTTTTCAAAACTTATGCATAAATTGTTTTATGTTTGGTGTCTCTCAATAAAATTAATTCAACGAAATAAATTAGAAAAACTTATGAGAGATTTAACTACAGCTCTTTGCACCTTTTATTATAACATTTTCTTCTATATTAAAGTTATTTAGAGGAGGAAATGAAAAAAAAAATATAAGTTCCCCAAATATATGCTACAAAAGACTCTTATGGCAACCCTGGTTTATTTGTTCATGAAAGAAAGAAAAGTTTATGTATATATTTCAATATAATTACTTGTGATTTGTTGTTGGTGTATTTATTATAAGCAGATACCACAACAAACTCAACACCATTCATCTCACAATAATGTGATTTCCCCCAAAACAAAATCCATGAATAATCAACTTAGCCGGTTATTTCGACCGAATTTCTATATTTTACCTAAAATGTTTTATGGATATTTTAATTATAGTGGCGTAGGTTCTTGAAACTGGTTTGAAGGGTTTTTTGGTTACAAATGATGTTAAATGGTGAATATACCGGTGAATTTATTCGAAGAATTTAATTTATTTTGAAAATGAACTTGTTGGGCTTCAATAAAAACATTAGTGCAATCAAAGAGTGGAAGTGGAAGAACAGTATAAAAGAGCCAAATTTAAATTTTCAGAAAAATAAATATAAATTTCTTATTTCGCAGAAAATGTTTATATTTTTCTGTCTGATGATATACCTACTTAATGGGGGATTTCTCTTCTGCTGATGATTGAATATTTCGCAAAATTTGTAATTCATACAAATATTTAGATACAAGGATCGCTGTTCTGTTCTCATATACGCGTGAATTTCACGAACAGGAGAAATTTATTATATCAAGTGGTTTTTGCGGATAAAACAAATTTAATATTTAAGTTAGCTCGAATAGGTTAGATGGCTTGGTATTTAGTAGATATACACACCTACCTCAACCTTAGTAAATTTAATTAAGTTGTTTAACGGGTAAAAAGGAAAAATGTGTATTTAATGCCTAAGAAAGTTGAAAATATATTCGGGTACCTATTCTAAAGCAAATAAATTATAAAACATTTGATGAAATTGTTTTTTTTTTTCTCCTTACGTATAAATGCAACCACAAAAAACTAACTGAAAGCGGAAACATACATAACATATGTATAATGTACGTGTATAAATAACATGTCAAAAGGCTCGACAAATATTATTAAAATATTTTAAAATAATCTAATCATTGTGGCTCTGGTGCGGTGCCCAGTGGTGCAGAAGCGGAAAATATTCCCAAAATCAAATGTTGTGATTTGACGTTGCTTTTATTATTATAATTATTATTATTTAGGTATAGCATTATAATATGGATCTTCAATTTATTTATTTATTTATTTGATTTTTGATGTTTTGAAAAATTTATGTCCTAAAGTTTTGAAGTTCAACTATTTTGTTCTAATTTATTTTTTATATGTGAAAAGGGATTTGAATGAATATATTTACATACATAAATACATATGTTGAAAACATAAATTTTTATTTGAATATTTTGTTCCTTAATCTTCTAAAAATAATACGAAAAACTTGATCTGCGTCACAAGTGAGTGCATTAGAATTAATATTTTATTCCCTTTTGTTTTAAGTTTTAAGCTACCCACTGAAAATATAATATGTTACTGAAGGCTATGCACTACTCAGCTACAAGATCTGACAACACTGATCAACACTGGACACGGTGGTCATATTTTTTGCGCAAGATGCAAATTCAAAAAATACAGTTTTGACAATGATACCTTAAGACCAAAAGTTAAACAGTTCTAAAGAGTAATGTAATTGATAGAGAGATTTAGGTTTTGTTGTTAGATGTTGTAGTAGGGAACGAACTTCATTTTTGCAATAAAATAAAATTAATCAGTTCACCGAGGCTTGCAGTTTTATGGTTAATGAGTTTTTCTTACTTTTTGCAATTTTTCAATCCTCATTTTTTGGAAGAAATATTTTTTTTTTATAAAAGGTGCGTTTTGGTGAAAGTGTAGCCAGCTCATCAAACTAATGGCAATTAAACAAGATTAACTCATGATTTTAAATATACGATCTTATTGTTTTTTGAAGTGACTCTAGACATGGTTATTTTAAAGTCGCACGAAGCTATTTAACGCACGCCTACTTTTAATGGCGACAAACAAACAATTGTTATAAATTTGCATTTCTCTAATCTCTTTTGTAGTTTTTGTGGTGGACGAGACTAGACACATGCCAATTTATAACAGTTATAACAGTTTTTCGCCAGTAAAATTAGGCGTGCCTTAACGCACTTCGCGTGACTTGAAAAAAACTCTTTGTGCCATGAAGTATGCCCACCGGCGGAGGGCCCTGGACCTGCGGGGCTGTATAAAAAGTACTTTCATAAACAAAAACTGTTATAATTGGCATGTCTAGAGTCACTTCCTTTTATGATATTAGGAAAAAGTGAGAAAACGTGTAGAATTGTAGCATTTTTATGATTTTGACCTATGTACCTAGGTTTTGAAAAAAACGTGGGGCCAAATTACCGCATCAGTGACTGATCGAGTGAGTGCCATTAGTTATCGAATGAACGAGTAAAACCTATGGCGATGATGACTCCATAACGTGAGCCCTGAAGCCAATCTCACAGAATTCAGTCACGTATTACTCGATAACTGATGCGGTAATTTGGCCCCTGCACTATATTTCCAAGTTGTGGTCAGCAATTTTGCTGCTTTTTTAGAATCTTGAAAATGTAATTATTTAAATATAGCTCTTTTAGCTCTTTTGTTTTATACATACATAAATCATTGCCAATAAAATCCACAATTTAAATAAATTTCAAAAATTAGGCTTCGTCTAATGTCATAGCTCGTAAAATAGGTATAACGAGTGTGTCATCTAGTGTTTTATTTTTAAATCATAGGTTATTTTGACACTGACAGCTGTTTCCCGCTCGAAATCTTTACATAAAGTCAGTATCATACCTCCGCAAAACGAAACGACTCGATTAAAGGCTTAACTACATAAGCCAAAAAGTACTTTTGTACAAAAGTAAAAATATTTTTTTTCCCGCTAAGGCAGTTGTTTTGTGAAAAAGAATATACAAATTTTTTCTTAACCCAAAATTTAATCTTTCTGCATCTTTTTCAAAAGTTTTCCAGTCAGAAAAACTATTCCAAAATAAGTTTGAAAATTTTCACTTTTGTACTTTTTCACTTTTTGGGCTTATGTAGTTAAGCCTTAACGCTTGAACAACGTTGGAAAATATTGAAAACTTATTTCCAAAGTGAGCGCTGTGTAGCCCAAACATTGCATTTTTTGAAAATTGGAGTGACAGAATGCGCTACTGCGAATCCAGCCGAGGCAGCCACTTGAACGCCGTTGTGTTCCATAATAATTAATGAGAATGTTTGCTCTTACTAATAAAGCCATAATACATGGACAAAATTAAATTTTGTTCATTTTATTGCATTTTTAAAAAGAAACTTGTATTTGGCCCACCCTGTATTGGTTTGAATATTTTAATTCGTTTTTTCTTTATTGATGCTATACAAGAATCTATCTATCTGCAATATATGATCCAAAAACTTAGATAATTGCCACTAATGTGTGATTTGTGTGCGAGTTAATTTTTTAAGTAAAGCTCTCTCAACACAGGATTTGTGATGGATAATTAAAATAAACAAAACCGAACGAGACGAAAGTTATAGGAGGAGTTAAATAAAATGCATATGGATTGAACGATATACATAAATGCAGTTGAAGGCTATAACCTGGTTATATGCATTAAAGATTTGAAGATGTATAGTGAGGGCTTATTTGATACAACGACATTCATCAACGAGAAAGTGTTAAATGGTGAAAAAAAAACAAAAGTAATTGATTTTTATCAATTTTTTTCAGAACATGTAGGCACCTTCATATTAACGTCAACACTATATTTTTGTCATGGAATTTTTCTGTCAAAAACCTGCGCCAATTTGTTACAATTAATGTAAAAGTGTAGCTTATAGTCACACCAGAGATCTGGATTTAAATCCATCCTATTTCTTTACGTCAATTGTACAATGAACATGGAGATAGAACCTAAACGGGTGAACCAATTTGCTTAAAATTAGCTTTTTAGCATTTTTTGTCTAATTCCTTAGAGGAAACGGTACGGTACGCTACCATTGGTCACCGAAAATTGATGGATGGACATTTCACCACCGCGCCGATTGAGTGTTGGATCTTTAAGTGCTGCCATTTAGTACGCAATATTTGAGTGCCACCTATTTAAGTGTCAGATTTTTCTTGTCTGGATATTTTGTTTTCGTGTTGTAAAAGTAGTGTAGATTTTATTATAAATGGTTGATTCACAATAAGAATTCATTTATATTGTTTTCAATAACAAATCGTATTCTTCTTCAGCTTATTTAATCATTTGCATTTTATTTGGGAAATTTAGCAGAACAGCAACTTTTGCTAAATAAAACACGAATACTAAAAATAAATGATGCAATTTAATAGAAAATCGTTTATTGACACTATTTTTACTGGCGATGGCGGGAGGCAATTATTACATGTTTTATTGTAAATCATAGCAAATTGAAATTTGCGTCAAAAATTGAAACAGAATACAGAATTCGCTTGTTTAGCAAGATTTCCCTTTACATTACAATAAATAAAATGTTCTAAAATGTTGCACCATGCAAAAGTTGTCAAAAAATCATGGCTATAACTGGCAAATGTATATTCATCTATAGTGACTAACCACATTTTTATTCCAAAGAAAACAATGGCCATATGAATAATAATCACTTCATTGTTCAGTACCTGTCTGTAAGCATTGGAAAAAAGTCTAGTGTTGAAAGATCGACAATGAACTACCCAGTGGCGGAACCGCTGTAACGAAAATTCCAAGCAATAAAAGGCTGGTGGTGAAAATCTGGCGGTGAAGTGTCCAACGGTGAAAGTTTGGCACTGAATTGTCCTGCTTCGGAAAAATTCGAATTTTTGTTTAAGCTCATTTTGAACGGCTAGTTCATACAATGACTTTGTTTTATTTTTTTTTATTTTCTCGAAATCCACTTTGATCATTTTGATTAAACCTCGTATCTATAATTTTTGAAGTAGTTGCAATTAAACTGCTTTTCAGTTTTTTTTTTAAATCAAGAAAAATATATGGAACGCAAATATAATTTACACGTTTTTCGAAGAAATTAACTTATTTTTGAGTCATTATGCCGTATATCTCGTTATGACTAGAATGATTTTGTAACAATTTTGCTAATAAAAACACATATTAAATTTAAAATCAAAGAAAAGTCCATTATTTTAGGACTTTTGATTTTTTTTCACACATGATACTTTTTTCGTAAGAGCAATATATTTTGAGAAAAACATTCGCAAAATTTACAAAATTGTTTGTTTTAGGGCCAATTTATTCTTAATTATCAATTGACAGTCAGTTTTTTATTTGCTTATTTATAATTACTGCGAATTGTCAATACTAATTGAAAGTGAATAAATAAAAAATCCTGATTAAACTTCCATTAGGTGGTTTTAGTTAAAACAGCTTTTAAATTAAATAAACAACGAGTTAATGGAGGTAGCGTCAGTTAAAATTGCTGAATAAGATTGAATAATGAAATTTTCATAGTCAATAATTTTCATATTTCAATTCATGAAATTAAATTTAATTGAGAGTGAATAAATTGGGCCTTAATGTATACTTAATATATATATATAATATATATGTATACTTAATGTAGGCGCTTTGTCGAACAATTTTCTCAAAACCTGTTGCTTTTTTGAAAAATATATTGTATTTTTGTTTGTATAAAATTTCACAAGCTACAATTTTTGTCTTGACTATTTTTAAAACTGATAGTTTTTGATTATAATTTACAAAAATTTGCCTCTTTCACTACACACTATTTACAGCCACTTTTGGGAAATGCTTAACGAGTTGAAAAAAAACTATGTATCTATCAGAACCCATAGCTTTGTCGGAATTTTTTCGAAGTGAAAGTCTTCTTTTCTTGAGCTACTAGAGAATAGCACGAAAATGCTCCTTATTGAATTTTAACAAATCCGATCACCAGTTAATGTTCTAGTTCGATGTACAGAGTACAGTAAGACCCACAGACCGACACGAGGTGGATACTAGGCAAACTCTTTGAATTGATATCCTTTGGAAGCTTACAACTTGCGTCGAAATAATTGGATCATCAAGATAGGGGTGTTTAAATTAAGAATCAAATATATTAATTTATCCCTTTTGATTTGTGGGAAGTATGTGTTTTGTCTTTGAATTAAGAACATGACAATCTCTTCATTCAGATCGACCGACGGTGACGCAAGAAGAGAAGTTATTACAGTACAGATCATATTCAGTAGTACTTAATTGTCATAATATGTACATATATCATATAAATTTTTAAAATTGCTTGAATTATTTTTCGTTGCTCTAAGAAGATAATTGTAATATCAGTGATCGTGTGAAGTAGAGAGATCAAGCACTTTATTTCATGGCTAATTGCCATGACTAATTCATAAGAATATTTAGATATCACCAGATACATAGTATTTCGTGTTCTTTTGTCTGAATTAATTTTACGATATGTAGCATCGGATGAAACATCTTTTTAAATTGATGAATCTCTTTCAAAGTAATAAGAAAAATATTCCGTATAAGCTAACTCATACACAATGGAAATCTATTTCGAGATTAAGATTACTATGCGAATGACTTTGGGATTCAATTTAATCGCATGACAGCAATTATAATGTATATACAAATCCATGATACATACGTATTTCAATAACTAAAATCATAGCAACTTGCTAAGCTATACTCAATATTTCATGACTTCCTTTAGAAAATACTTGTGGCATGACTTGACCTCATATAAATGACGTTGCAGTGTCAAATTGTTAAAGGTGTGTAATTCCATGTAAGGAATTTTCTGTTTTAAATAAAACTTTGAAAAAGAATTCCGAATTCAAGGCTTTGAAATTATATATGTTTTGTGTTCTATTTACATTCATCATAAATATATATTAGTGTTTTTACATTTTCATTTTTTATATTCATAATCTGAATCTAAATTTGGTCTTATCAATGAATAAAATAAGACCTATGTAGCTTTAACACTGACGAGATTAACTTTATTTAATATTTCATGATTTAAATACAATGAAATTAGTAGATGATAATGCATGCAGAACATTATATGTATGTGTTTGTTGTGGTCTTCATGTTTTTTTTTTCTCAACTCTATAACGCACGCTGCCGTACTTGTTGAATTAAATCAAATCGGTCATTGGGGTAGGGCGACAACTCTTCTAGACTAACGAGTACTAAGAATTTGTTTTTTTTCTTTAATTCTTTTTGTGTAAAGGTATTTTTTTTTAAAAAACCTTATTTCCATTATATGCACTTTTGTTTTGCAGGAAACTGAAATGTAGTATATTATTGAAATTGCCTTAAACATGACATGTGCCAAGTTTAATCAAAATCGTTATAGCTATTTTCGAGAAAATTAAAAAAAAAAAACGAAATGATATGGAATCTTCTCTAGGGAATTTTTAGGGATGTAAAGAGAAATGTCAGCCACTCAGAGGGACGTGACGGTCGCGATGGATGGCGCATGCCATCTCCGTCATCGTATATAATGTTAGTTTTGATTAAAATATTGAATTTTTCTTAACACCAAACCAATACAAGTTTATTTCCTTTTGATTTGGCGATTTTGTTAAAAAAAAAAATTAATTAAAGTTGAGAATGTCGTTCTGCATAACTGAAGGGGAAATACACCTCCCCTGTTCCCTTATCAAATACGATTTTTGTAATTGTCATACTATAAACTTCTCAACTTTACACTGATTGTGAAGATTAAATATCGACATTTAAACGAATAAGGTTTAAATCAAACTGTGTTTCGATGTTTTGACTTAAAATTAAAACAATAGAAATAGAATAAATTATTTCTATTTAAAAGATACTGAGAGAACAATTAAAATTTTTCTACATAAAGTATTGCGTGTGTGAATCTGCATAAAAATAACGAATGCAAACAGAAAATTTCTATGAATATATGTAAACGAGGGATAATTACATGCACATATTATATGCAACACATACAAATTAAATTCTTATGACTTTTGTCTGCCGTACTCAATGTTTTGTATAGATAATTATTTGTATAGCTAAACAATCGCATTTTGTTAAGCTGCCACCACAGACTATAGCATTTAATTGAGTGTATTAAAAAGAGATCTTTTTTAAATTAATTCAATATTAACCTAACTATTACGAAAAGAAGTTAAACTATTCTATATGCTGTACAGTATTATATATTTACAAAAGTGAATTATAACTGTAAACGGTGCCGAACCTGGCATATAGGCAAAACAGGCAATTGCCTAGGGCAGCACTCGATTAGGGCGGCAAAATCAGTACAATAATTTCAAAACGAAAAAAAAGTTACACATCCGTCTACTTCAATAAGTAATTCCGTATACTTTTTGATGTGTAAACATCTATGCTGGCGGTAGAGTGAAAAAAAAACGTGAACGTTCGTGTGCAATGTTACGTCGTGCACTTTACGTTGTAGCACGTTACGTTACGAAATCTGATTTGCCCCGACCAAAACAAATTGATTTTAACGCGACCGACAATTAGATTATACTTTATCGCGACCACTCATTTATATTGTTTTTGCCAACGACGAAAGCAAAATGTTTTTAGCGCGACCGACGATTTTATCATTTTAACACTTATATTTTTATATTTTGTTCTTTAATTTTTAATTATTCCCCGAACAAAATGGACGCGACACTATAGTAGTTAAAAAGAAAACAAAATCAAAACAAAAATAATAATAGTCAGCTGTAGTAATTGACAATTGACTGTAGGTATGGTAGCTGTAGGTGTGGTAGGATATCGGGTGCGTTCAGTGATACAAATCTGAACTTAAATTCTACGTTTACATTATACTGATTTTAAATGATGCAATTTCTTCTTGCAATTTTTAGGCACGTAGGCGAGGGACGTAGGTGGCTGGGATATACAAAATAGCTGAGTAACAAAATTTAGGCACTTCGATGTTTACACATATTTAACCGTGAGTCCCGGCACTCACATATTTTTTTCTTTCTTCTATGTTGTCCATTCTATAAAGGATTATTACAGATGCTTTAATTGAAATTCCAAAATGTTCGGAATTCGATGAAATTGAAATTCTTAAAGCAACTAGACTTGGTAAACGCGTACACAAATTCAAGTTTGTATTGTCAACAGTAATTTGGAAGGAGTTTTTATGCAAAATAAATATCCTTTAGAAAATGCTTCAATCAAAATCAATGGACTTTTTGAACTGTTTGGAGCATTTAGATAAATTGCGACAGTACTTTCAGATAAACCGTTCTAAGGAATCTTTGTTTGAAACATTATATGTACAAGAATGCTGTAAACATTGCCACGAAAATTATTGTGTCCAATTTGATGAGCTACGTAGCCGTCGTTTTCAATCTGAACAATCTCTTGAAACAATCGATCCTAAATTGAAATTTAAAGCTAATTTTGTTTATACGTTATCGACGTTACGCTATCTTCTCTCGATGCGGATGCTTTGCGGAGTATCAATTTCTCAGCCAACATTTGAGATTTCAATATTTGGATTTGCAATATTTTAAAGAAGAAAAAAAAATACTGCGAATAACCCCTAACAAGGAGGAATCTAGGGTTACTATTGGCATTTCTCTAGGCCCTCGCCAGTTATGAAATTTTTTGCCTTGGCAGGTAAATCTTCCTAAGAGCTGCCTTAGCTAGATTTATTTCATATTTTTTGCTTTAGATAACTGTATTTTAATAGACCTTTGATAATAAAACAGCTGGAACCACAAATAATACCAAAGTTTAATTAGAAATTGGTAAAATTGCGGAACAAAATTAAAACGTTTTTAACAATATTCATTAAAGCATAAATGTATACAAGTATATCATTTATTTAAACTCATAAACGAACTTATTTACAATTAAGAGTTGTTTATAAATGACATTGAGATCCGTTTGCTAAAACGAAACTTAAAGTTTCAAGTTCAAAATAGGAGCTTATGTGACAGTTTACACTGAGGAAAAAGAAGAAAAGTAGGTAAAACATAAGCGTTTAGGTAGAACATAAATATTTAAGTTAAGTATCATCAAACAGGTCAAATGTCATTTTACACGTAGCGATTTATATGAGTCGAGTTTAAATAAAAGAAACATTTGTATTTATTAGTATACAAAATTATTATATGATTACACTTTCCGATTCAATGTGTTAATTTTAAAATATGCACAATAAATCAACTAGGACATTTAGTTTGTCATTACCGCATCAAGACACAAAGTCCTGCCAAGTTTCCTTACCGAAAACTTGCCAGCGCCTTGGCTAAACTTGACACAATCTTGGCATTTTTCCACGCGGGACTTGATTCAATATTAATGGCAACAATTGACAACAAAGTTCAAAAGGATATTATAGCTAAAGATCTCTTGATAATATATTTAAACAAACTTCTTCTGCTGTTAATTTCAAACTTTTGTCCATTTTAAACTATTTAGCTTGACATTTCTTACTTGAATTGTATCCAAATTTATTAACTGCATTAAGATACTATTAACGTTACACTTACAGTTGCTTCAGGTGAAGCTATCTTCTCGAAACTTAAGCTTATAAAGGCCTATCTTCGCTCAACTATGACCCAAGAGCGATTAACCGGTATTGAAACTATTTTAATTGAAGAAGACGAACTCGCTACAAGATGTGCAAAAATAAAATCGCGCAAAGCAGCATTTTAGTTTCAAAATTTTGTAAACGTGTATTTTGTCGAAAGCCTTTGATTGCTATTTTTTTATTTGAGGCGGCAAAATAAGATTTTTTGCCTAGGGCGGCAAAACTTCCATCAGGTTCGGCACCGACTGTAAATTTTGCAGCCACAGGTTTTGTTCAGTGGCGTAGTGTGGGTAAAGTGTAAACCCTCCCCTCTGTTTTTTTTTTTCTTTTTGACATTAAATACGTTTAAGCTAAAGTTCCATGTAATCGTATTGTGTTTTTCTTTATTAAATTTATCAAACTAATTTTGAAAAATCTTCTTTTTATTCACAGTCAAATTCGAAAGACAGATCTTCCAGCAGATCACCTGGACCTCGAAGAAGGGTGGCAAGAGCAGGTAAAAAGATCAATTTTGATGTTCTCAAAAATAAAAGTTTAGCCGAATTTGCGAAATATGTTGGAATTTTACAAAGTGAAAGTACAGTACGACACGGATATAAGAAACTCTGATAATCAAAAAAAAAAATTCTTTCTTATATCCGAATTTCACTTTCATACGAACATTCGATGTAAACTGAGTACTAGCAGTTCGAGTGGAAATGAAATTTCCATATAAAACTGACGGTTTGTTCACAGTGATGAAATTCCCAACGAGAAGCGTGTACCCAAATATGAAAGGGGAATATGAACCGGTTCTTAGTCAATTTCACACCATAATTTTCATTTCGTAGCGTACAACCACTATTAAAATCTAATGAGATGTATAAAAGTGTGACATTTGTCAATTAATTTTAAAAATTCGGAAAAATAAAAAAAGGATAGCTTAAAAATTATTCTGGGATGAAACCATGCATCGTCTCCATTTGGGAATTTATTGCAATCAACGGGATCAAAACAATTTTTTTGGGATTTTTTTTAAGGTTCTGTCAAATAATTATTCATCAATCAATCATTTTATTTTTTTAATTCAAAGTGAGTTGTAAAATTACAAACTGAGTATCAAAAATACACGTGGAGAATTTATTATGTTTTCATAATCATCATTCACGTGTATTGTGAAGCGGTTTTATTTTCCATTTCACAAAGAGGTGAGTACTAGGCTCAAGAAACAAAATTTCTTAAGCGAAAAACACGGCAATAAGAAAGAAAATTTCTTATATTGTATAAAAAATAGATACAAAACTAAGCAAATTCAAATTTCATAATATTGACAGAGTATTCGAGTGATTTCAAGAATTTCTTATAACCGTGTTGTGTATAATATATGTAAGTGTTTCGTATATCCTTAAAATATGTATAATTTTCCTGGCCTAAAAGTAGATTTTAAGTGCCTATAAACGTGCTGGATGGCGTTTAAGTGAAATTTCACTTTTTTTGCTGAGTGTTTTAAAAATTTATTTAAAGTTAAACACCCTTTAAAATTTCCTTATAAATACGGTTTCCGTATTTGTGGTTACGATCAGCATTCCCAACGAACACTATTCCAATCCAATTCAATCCAATCCAATCAAGTAATGATAAATTTCATTTTAATCGACCTTAAAGAATTCCTATTGAACCTGTTTAAAACAACTGTTAGTAATATCAGAATATACCTACTTTGTACTTCTGATCAAATGAATCAGCCATCATCTAGACGACTTTAAGCACTATTTAATTGAACTTGTTGCCTTTACAACGAATATGTGCATACTCATACATACAACATACATATATTTAAGTCAATATTAACAATGAATACGTTGTGGTCGACGACTGCCCAGCAAATAATATAATATTTTTCAATTACAAAAGCATCAAGCTCCTCAGGTGTTTTGTATAGGTTCACATGATCAAGCCACCTTTCAATAATATTCTGGATTGAGTTTATCTAAATAAAAATTAAAGTTGACAAAGAGTCCACATTTCCGCATTAAAAAACCTTTCAGAATTGTATATGCAATTAATCAAACGGAATATGTAAGACAACTTGATATGGTAAAGATTAAGATCACCCAAAACAAGAAAAACCTGCAATCTTAATTATTTGCTATTAAGTACATATTTATGTGTTTTATCTTAGAAATATGCGCTGAATACAAATGTTTACTGAACAATTCGGTTGTATAAATGTAATAAAACAGACACACATATCTATAAGTATTTGTTTGTTTGTACGTCAATATTTATGCGAACTATGAGTAGAACGGAAATAGTAAATTCTTTCACAAATTTGTTCAATCCAATCAGATGAATCTTAAAGATCTACATATGTATTTGCCTACAACTATAGCTAATAAAATATGAATCTATTACCAACAACACGCGCAGGGTCGTAGCCAGGATTTGTTTTCGTGGGGGAGGGGGGGGGGGGAGTTAATACGATAGGACACTAGGACAGAATATTATATATTTCTACTATGTTTTTTGAGTAAAAATTAAACATTACAGTATACCTACGCAAACGAATGCCTTTCTTGCTGGTGCTGATGTCTACTTGGGTTCAAGAACTTTGAGAGCATCTCTTCATGTACTCGCAAGTCTCCAAGTTATGAATTTACATATTTAATTGAGGTTGTTGCCATCTATACTTACTTTGCGTAATCTGTAAAACAAACCTTATACTAAACGAATCGATAGAAAATGCAGATGAGATTACTATCACCCAGAAATTATGGGTTCGAATGAATATAAATTAATCCATTTCTATTTAAAAGAAAACGAACCTCCAAAACAGGTTGCTAAGTCATTTTTACCCACAAGTGCGATATAAGATAATTTAAAATTAATTGTATGTTATTTAAGCCAAATACCACCCTACCAGCACCTCGCCTATAATGTTATCGCCTGCAAGCGAACCTGATTTTGCTGATTGTTCGACGAAGCTTAAGCTTATGTATAGGTATTTTATTAATTTCTGCCTTGAGTAATATTGATGCACTTGGGGCAAAAGTAATGGCATCCAACAATCTACATGATTGGTAAGAATTGACTGCAATTTTACACATTTTGTATGGATGCAACTTACTTTTACAGCATACGTTTAGTAGTAATAAGAGCTCCGAACATCTAATTTTATGCTAAATTGGATGGAAATAAAATCCACATCTGGATTGCACTAACTTAACGTTAAGTTATTCAAACTTCAAAGGCAGAATGTCACTTAACATTGATGAAGTTTACTAATAAAATGACATAGGAAAAGTTTAAAAATTGTTAAGTGTTCATATCAAGATGGTTTGAGTTTGAAAAACCAATGATTTGATTCTAAACGCACTGTTAGATACTTTATACTTGACTGCCCTAATAGGTACCTGGTGGTTACATCATGAAACCACCAAATTTCTTGTATCCACATTTCTTTAACTGCGAAACTATATATTGAACAAGAAAAGATAATAATTCGTAGAACAAAAATTTCAATCAAGGACTAGAAGGTACAGAAATAGACTTAAGGCAGAGTTATAGTAAAGTGCAGTAGTAACCAAAGTGAACTATGTATATGCGAGACCCGGGTAAAATGAAAAGTAGATACCCTTTCAAAATATTAAGATCCGTTATTTTTAAACCTGGAAATATGAAACGGAAAAACTCTCAATACCAAGTTTGAAGAAAATCACTGCAGCATTTTAGGCTGTTTATCGTGGTACAAATATATTTGGGGGTTCACATTCAACGAGGTGTTCGTGTTGCTTGTCCCGAGTAATTTCGCCAGTATTCACATTCAAGGACTGTATAACCGACATCATTTTCAACTACATTTTTCAAGGAGAACATGGTGCGAATCAATTTTTGTCGAATCTTACTTAAAAAATAGAAAAAAAACATGTAAATTGAAATCATCGGTCGTTCCACTGGAGTTCATATTTACTACATCGCAGCGGTCATTCGGCACAGCAGATTATCAAATTGAATTGAACTACACAGCCAGTCGGTCGACGGTCGTTCGACTGCTGTTCACATTACAAAAATCTAATGACATACGACACGTGTTGATGAACATATTAGCCGCATTTTATTATCGCTAATGATCCATATAGTTCATCCCATGAAAATAAAACCATACGGATCTAGTGACATCTGTAGGTGTGTTTTATTATCAACGGATCTGGATCAGGATCATTTTTTAACACGTAATACAACAACAACTTGGGATCCTGCTCTCTATCTGGATCTTTTTTAAAGATCCGAAAATTAATTCTCACTCTTGCGGGTAGATGGCTTTTGATGGTAAAGTAGTGTGAAATGTTGTGTAAGGAAAAAAGACAAAAAATACATGAAAATAAACCAACGTAAGGAAAATAGAGACAGGTATACAACACAATTGTCACTAAGATTCGTTTCGTTTTATTTTCATGCGATGATCTTGATCCAGATCCGTAGATAATAAAACACGGCTTGTGTTGCGTTGGTTTTTTTTTTTATATATTTGTTGTCTTTCTTATTTACACTACATTTAACACTACCTTACCATGAGAAGCCATCTACCCGGAAGAGTGAGAACTTATTTTCGGATCTTTAATGGCGAATTCCTTTTAAGAAAGAAATCGAATATTTTTTCTACAGAATCGATTTTTTTCTAAAGCGAATCAATTTGTTTCTGTCAATTAAAAGGAATTCGATAAAGAATCGAAAGTCTTCATAGTTTGTGTGCAAATCGGTGTGAAATCTTTCTAAAAACGCAAGATTTGTTTTGACAGAACAGAATCGATTTTGTTTAGAAAAAATTCTGAACAGAATCGATTCATTTGTTGAAAGGAATTCGGCATAAAATAGATCCAGATAGAGAGCAGGACCACAAGTCCATAGATAATGAAAGAAGGAACCCCATATTTTTCGTCTGCACTATTAGCTGTGTTGCATTGGGCTTTGCGAAGTACTTTTTACTACTTCCCAGTAGATGTTAAAATTTAACCTCAATATAAATGTAATTTTATTTTAATATTTTGTTTGAAATTAGAAAAACATCAACAGGAATAATTTACTACGTAATTTCTTTTTACAAATGGTGGCTTATATTTGTGTTAATATATTTCGTAACTATATACATTATTGAACTTCTTCGAACGACTTTGACGACACATTTTTTAAAAAATATCATTTTTTATTTTCCAGTATCTGAAGCTGAAGAAAACGACGATAGACCTGACATTCTAGACCCAGCGCCAGGAGTTGACGATGGACTATTGTCCAACGACGACGATAAAAATACAAGAAACGGTCCAACAAAGTCAAATGGTGGAGTACCGTCCAATGATACAAATAATGAACAACCAAGACCCCGACCAAGTTTATTTGATAGGCCAAAAACTATTATGATCGATGGCATTGAAACTCAAGTTCCAGATGTAAATGCCTACCAACACAAGAAGACTCTTGCTCAGGGCATGATGGACTTAGCTTTGCTCTCGGCAAATGCAAATCAATTGAGATATGTATTGGAATCATACAACAGACATCCGTATTTTTATCCAAGTTTGATATTCATCATTTTGAGTATAATTTTTCAAGTAAGTTAATAACTTTTAAACTTTAAATCATTAATTTATGAATAATTGATCCATTTTTAATGATTAGAGAATTCGTTTGAAAATCCACATAAACTAAATAACTTAAATTTTTTCCTTTTAAGGTTGCAGTTGGTGTTGGTCTGATTCTCAACAGTCAATACGACATCAATGACGAGCGTGAAATATGCAAAGCAAACCGCATTAGTAATATGACAATTATTGGAATATTCATTGTCACAGTTGTTAATGTCTTTATATCTTCATTTGGAGTTGCAGAAGCTCCGGGTGCTAACTAATCTCATATTCTAGAAATAATACTATAAACAAAACAACATTTTTGTACCTACTCGAATCACAATATATAATATATCTATACCTAATATATAGTTTTAATAATTTTGCATTAATCAAAACAAAAAAAATAATATATGTAGTTTCTAAGATTTAAAAAATGTAAATATGCTGAAAACCAGTAAAAAAAAAGTTTAAATTAAATTTTGGCCACGCATTATATCATGACAACACTTTTTGTTTTTATCCTTCGTTAGAATATACATATACATACATACGTACCTACATACATATGTGGGGTAAAAAAAAAAACAATTAAGCAAACAGAGTCAAACGCCTGCAGCCAAATGATGGGGTACCCCAGGGGGCTTATTACATAAAAGGAATATCGCTTGTAACGCCGCGTATTCGTTAAATTGCGATATCGAGTAACGAGTATCGTAAAAAAAAACCGTACTCGTATTTTATTAACGAGTGCCCTCAGCTGTCGTATTGGCTGGCTTTCGTTTTGAGTTTTTTGGTCAAAATTGTATTTTGGTTTTGTGTTGTTTTGAGTGAGCTAAGGAAAAATGTGAGAAAAATAATAAATAAAGTGCGAAAAATATAAAAATAAAGCTGTTTTATACTTCGTTTTTCATAATCGCACTACGCTCTGATTTTCGTTTCCCTGGGCTTTGTTTTTTCTGCCGTTCGTTTTGTAATACATACTAAGGCAACAGTTATAGCTTTCATTGAAAACCATAATTGAAAATTTAAATGACTCGTTTTGAGACGTTTAGGAAGTGAATTCAGAAATTATTTTGATGCAAAAATAAAGCTGATAGCTTGAACTGTTACTTTGGTGAGAAAAAAAAAAAATAATTCCATCCCAAACTTTTCGCCATAAACTGACGTTTAATTTTTCAATGATCATTGATAAGGTAGTTCATTCATTGAAATAATAAGTCATTTTATGTGGACGGCTGGTCCAAAATGAAGATTTTTTGTTGGCAAATATTAATAATTAAGTCACTACCTATATATTGACATCAAAATAATTACTAATTTTGCCTTTTAAGTGCTATAACTGAAGCCTAAGGGCCAAGTGCTCCGTTTTATATTTCACTTTCTTTTTCATATTTTTATCAACGATCTTTTACTTAAGACTAAGCTAGTGCAGAGAATTTTATACTGAAAATTAGAGCCAAAATGACGTAATTTATATGTATATAAACAACAAAATTGTGTTTTCATCTCAAATTTGCTATAACTTCGTTTTACAACTCATTTCATTTCAAATTTTTGTCAAATGTGTTTTCAAGAAATTTTACTGACATCGATCAAAGAGATTTTGTGCAAGCAGGACGATTGCATATTTGACGATGGTAAAATCTGCGTCAAAAAATTACAATAATTCAATGATAAAATTGACGTTGATTTGACGTTTTCGTAATCAGCCAGATACCGAATCTCCCGGATCGCCTGGAGAGCCTAGAACATAGAGGACGTGCTAACTCCTAAGCAACGCAACCATAGTATCTAAAAGCAGCCCTAATATCGGAATAACACAACTGGCCCCCCAAAATTCATAGTTCTTGAAATCAAAAGTACATAATATCCAAATTTCAAAATATAAATATCTATAAGAATGCCATACCAATTTTATTGAAACAATTATCAAAAATTTGTTAATTTCATAAAAAAAAATACTTAGAAAAATAAGTTAACATTAAATGTTTGTGTTGTGTATGTTTTGTGTGTGTGTGTTTTGCAACAATATTGCATCTATAACAGTTTTGCTCCTTAATTAATGTGTTCAGTTACAATTAAGTGTTAGTGTTTTATGTCAAATTTTAAAAATAGAACAACAATTATCTCTTTTTAACTTAAAAATAAGAAAACACATTATTACATTGGAGATACGCAAATTTTCTCTTAAATGAAAAATTATAGATTTTGTATGTTCTTTATCTGACTATTTTTTTTATATATGAATATATCTAATAACTAATATCACAATATAATTGGATTTCAATAATTCGAAATATTAATCCAATCTTATCGAAGAAACTCTGCAAAGCCTTCACCCCTGAATCTTTGCCGTTGATTTTGATTTATTTTTTGTTGGAATTGTCCAATAGTTCAAAGTCACATACCAATGAAAAATGATCGGAGGGATATTGATAGCTTGGTGTACGATTTTTGCCAATTTCATCACCTTGTGGGAATTCCAAGCAGTTTTTGACCTTAAAAACATTTTTTTTTTAAATTTTTGTAATTAAAAAAAAAAAAATTGTGAGTCTCACCTTAAGTTGATCCTTAGAATAGAATACATAATCAATAGTATGACACACTTCACCTTCTTCACGGATCTTCCATGTGGTGTAGGGAGGTTCACAATTGGCCAATGATTCGGCATAGTTTTCGGCTATAATATCTTCACTGTTTTCACTCTCCGAACTCTTCACAGTTGTTGTTGTCGATTCTAGATTATCTAGTTCCTTTTTAATGTCTGCATATCCACTGGATAGATTCAAGCCTTCACTACTTAAAACCGTAGAATAAACTGGTTCAATTGGTTCGGCGTTAAAATCACCACATATCAAAATTGGGCATTTTCCAGCGAAATTTTTAACAAAACGTATGAGATCTTTTCCTTGTTCATTACGCAATTTCGACAACAATGAACCATGGCGGGCTTTCAGATGAGTTGTACAAACACAGATCTCCTTGCCAGTTGATTTTATTTCTAAGGTAGCAGCTATGGCCACCTGATTGCTCTGAACACGCCACACTTCGAGAACGTGAGTTTCGAAGTTCTTCAATTCGAATTTGTCACGTTTGTAGAATATGGCACATCCGTCAGGACCGTTGTTTTCTTCAATATAAAGACACGGTGAGTCGGGTTTGGGGAAAAATATGCCACCATAGTTTTGTGAGCCAAGAACATTTTCAAGGAATTTGAAATGATCAACTTCCTGTAATTAAAATGAGAAATAGTTGTTTAAGATTAGAAAAGACAAACCAATATTAAATATTTAACAAGACAACTTATGAACAGACACTCAATCCTGCTTAACACCTAAACAATGATCAAATTCTCTTTGCCATTGGTAGTTATTTTCAATTTATTATTGTTATTCGGAGTATTTTTGGACGAATGGAAATCTTCTTTTTTGATCCCATAAATATCGAGGTCAATTAAATGTTCTTTAGGTGTTCCTCAGGGAAGACACTTCAGTCCACAGCTTTTTATTAAATTTATTGATGCTATTCTTAATTGCATTTATCACAGCTAAATATCTCATAAAATGCTGATCAGTGAAGACCTAAACATTTTTTGAAAGGATCGTTTAAAGGAGCTGGAAGAGTACAAATAAGCTCTTCTACCACACTCGCTACTCGCATATCTACAACTAGATTGTTAAATGAAAATAAATGCCATCGAGGCATTGCTGTCATCCATCATTCCGGAAATTTTTTGGCATTAATTATGATAATTTGTCAGTTGTGCAACTCCAGCTCCAGCATTGTGTATTATGAGAGCTTTATTATATTTATGCTGGGAATAAGAGTGCTATAAAAGTTTAACTCTTGTAATATATATAAAATACTTTTTATGAGAACTCAAATACTCTTTTGTGACTTCATTTTGACGTTTAGTGCAAACAAGGAAATTGGTGTTGTTAACCATTTTTTTTTGATTTATCAACAAAAAATTGATGACTGAGGCCTTGACATTTTCTTGCAATGTAATTTCTTAAAAGAAGCACTTTCCGATAAAAAAAAACACCAAGATTTTATTTTACTTAAAAACGTAAGCTCTAATTTCCTTTCAGTCTCTTGGTTGAACGCACACTACGTTAAGTGTCGTCCACTACCTACAAAAAGCAGACTTATTCTCTTAACGCTTGTCTCTTTTCGATGCATTTTGCATTTTGTACAAAAAAGTTCATACAAAACAGATTTTTAAAATGAAGTAGAAATAGATACTGCAATTATTGAAGTACTTCGACAGCCCTGAAACGTCACGCGAGAGCCATACATTCTAGCCTCCTATATAAATGTCAAATTTTCAATAACCCAATTTAAGAAAAAAATACATTCGTATTTCCAATAAGATGTAAAATGTTACTAGTTCTTTATAAGTCTCAATAAATGAATCTGAATCTGAATCCATTTGTACGAAAAATTAAAAGAAAGATTTTGAAAATGTTTGTATTCAATTGGACAAAAAATTAAATTTGTGAATCAATTTTAGTTCTGTCAAAGTTCATATAAAAAATAAAATTGAACTAAAATTGGTACAAATTGGCAATTTTTGTAATATTAGTTTCCATGGACAAGCTGATAGAAATATGAACAAAAGCAAACTTTGTAATGAGAAAAAACGCACTAATGTACAATTTAAACTAAAACAGTTGTTCGTTTGTGATTTTTTACCTGCAATATATTATGAGCCTGTTTAGATTGGGAAGATTGAGTACGGGCTGGTGAGTCTAATCGTGTTTACATTAGAAACTTTGAGGCAATTAAAAATACATTGCAACGAAAACAATTTCAACATTTCACACTTCTCTTGCCTACAAACTGCCGTGATACCGATACTCAATCTTCCCAATCTAAACAGCGTCTATGTATATATATGAATGTATCAAGTTATGGATTCTTTGAAGTGGCAATTGGCGCATTTTGTTTAAGGAGTAGCCAGATGCTACATATTTGAGTACATATGCATACACAAATAGATCTCTTAGGCCCAGTTTTTCAGTGGTGAGTTAAAAGAGATAGTTAGTTAACTCTGAGTAAATTAAAATACAATTAACTGAGGAAGAAGTTTTTTGGAACGACTAAACAAACTCTGTGGAAAAAATATCAAAAGCATCTCTTTAGTTAATCCTGAGTTAACTCACCAAATTTGATGCGTTAACTGGGGTTTAACTTCAATATCGCATTGAAAAACTGGCCTAATATTCTTAAACATATGACAAAACATTTGTAGAGCTTCTATACTATCTGTGAAGCATATTCCCAACTACTTAATTTCAACATTTAAACAAACAAGTAAGATCGCATCCATAACAATAAGATAAAGATTTAATACGAAGGCTTTTTCCTCAGAGGGCCAAAGTTGCGAAAATGTGGTCCAAATAAATTGATCCGTGGTTCGGCAAATTTAACTCACCGATTTCGGCGGATTAACTGAGGGTCAACGATATTTCAAGGTTTGAGTCTGTGATAATAGCCAATTACATGCTTAAACCATCGTTGAGCTTAATTTTATCCGCCGAAATCCGCGAGTCAAAATTACCGAACCACGTATCCGCATTTGAACCACGATTATACAACAACTGGCCCTCAGAAATCTATTGTCTTGTTTTTTTGTCTATTTGAAAATTATCAGCATTAAATAAAGAACACATCTACTCGTATATACCTGCAAACAAATAATATCCGGATTATTCTGTAAAATTTCTTGTACTATAAGATATTTTCTGTGATCCCACGTCAAAGCCTCATCAGGACATCGCACAAATCCATCATTATTCTGTCCCAAAGCTATCAAATATACGGAGAAATCAAATATTAAAATTATGCACATTATAATGAAAATCACTTAATTTGCTATTCAAATATCCAAGTGCCGGACGTGACTCTTGTTAATAACTTACTTTGTGATAAAATATTCCATTGTAGCAATCGGATGTGATTCGGTGCACTTATTGGAGCACTGCAAACTGAAAAACAAAAAAAAAAAAAAAAAAACGGATTTATTGACTTGAAAATAAGTGTATCTTCATTGTTAAAATTTACCTTTTGAAATCGAATTCAATTTAAGGAAGCTCAATCCATCGGCAATATCATTCGAAACCAACGGTGATGTAATTGATTGTTTAGCAAAATATCTTGTCAGTAATGGCGCCTGATTCTCACCACGCAAATGTTTTATATGCTGCAACAATTCACTCGTACTCAAGCCTTGTGGTACCTCAAGACTATCATCTTGGGAATCGATATTATTGATTTTCGGTGCCGAATTAAATGATCCCATCCTGAAAGCAGAAATCAATATGACCAACTATTAATGAATTTGAGTCATTTATTTATGAATACAAAAATGAATGCAAAATTTCATTCAAAAATAGCTCAGCTACAGACACGTCATTATCAACTTATAGAGAAAAAAAAGCTCAAAAATAATGCGTCACATATGCTATATAGATACCTGTGCAATAAAAATTTAATTAATCTATAGAGGGTGCTTCCCTATACTAAGTGATGGCAGGCAAACAAATGTGTTTCACACTTTCGATAAATTCAAACGCTATAGACATGCATAATACTCACAGAGCAGGTAATTTCCAAATTATATTCCTCAAGATTAAATACTTGATAAAGTCAGTTGCGAGAAAGACGGAAGAATTAGCTTTTGCCATGCTGCTTAAGCTTATCAGCTGTGGGGTTATTTTTCAAATAAAATATCTTAATTCAATTTTCGATGGCTGTTGATAGGATATTAGGGGACACGGCCACACTTTTTTTCTAAAGAGGACTTCACATTCACATAATAAATAAATTAAACTAACTGATAGTTTTTTTTGTCCAACACGTATAATTCAAGACGTTAGGCGACGAAACACGGTATACAAAGTGTATAGGCTCTCACGAAATTTTCATAAAAGTAATTTAAAAAAAACACAGAATCCTCAGTTGCAGTTTATCATTAAGAATTTATTTAAGTTGGTACATTATGTTTATATAAAAAAAAACATGAATACGTGCGTCGGAAAATGTTTTGGGTTCGATTGTAATAAATGCCTTAGTTGGTGTAACGTGTCTATTTTCTATTTTTATTTTCGTTAAATTAAATAAAACGTAAAAGTTTCATAATGCATACTGAAAAAATATTCTTCGTGAAGTTTAGAAATTATTTAAAATAACTGCATTTATATTAACTTGTCAAAAAAAATCTAAAACTTTAATTAAAATATTCGAAGTTTGATGACGGTTTCATTGTAGGTATATTAATGAAAGTGCATTTATATACTTTTTTCCTTGACTCTAAGGCCCAGTTCTCACCCAGTGGTGAGTTAAACCAGAGTTAGTTAGCTAGTAATAAATTAACTGAAGAAGCAGTTTTTCGATGGAGAATTCATGCTGTACGACTAAAAATACTCGGTGGATAAAACACAAAATGCATCTGTTCAGTTAATCCTGAGTTAACTCACCAAATTTAATTCGATAATTCGGGCTTAACTTTAATCTTGCACTAAAAAACTAGCCGTAAGATCAACAGGGAATTTATTGAGAGACAATTATTGTTCTCTCAAAACCATCTAGTTGTGAGTTGTGACGATTTCGTGTCTGTTAGCAACGGAAACAATTTTAAAAGAAGAGAACCGCCTTGCATTTCCATTTGATAGTTTTCCCTTTCATCTTTTGATTGTGAAGATTAAACTGTTCTCATAGACCTTTATTGCCTGTGTGTTGGTATATTTTTTTGATTGTTTGTGCAGTTATGTGCGCGCTCTTTGGGCAACTAGTGATTAAACTATTTAGTTGCGGCGCTAAGCCTAACGGGACTAAGAAGTGACTAAGGAATTTTAAACAAAAAAACAATATTAATTCTTGGCCAAAACACTTCAAGCTGTGGAGACAAATTTCTACCACACAAGAGAGTTTTCTTACAGGAATGGAGAGGGGATCTACAATCTTGTGCCAAGTGACAAGTGATACTCTTGGATAATTTGTCACTTCCCCTCAAAAAGCAAGGGCTTGTGTTCACAGGATATAACAAAAGTATTTGACCTAACTTCTCTTACTTATAAATAAACAATAGTTCTCACACATTCGATGCACCCTTAAAATATTCTCAAACTATTTCCGCTAAGGCAAACTTATTGAAATAAATAGTTCTCGTGTGTGGGCTTCATAACTTTAATACTTTTATTAGGCTCCCTAATACAAGATTTATCGAATATGTGGATTGTAGATCCCAGCACTTGATTTCAAATAAAATAATATCTTGTAAAAATCTCTGCATAAATTCTTTGACGGGTGTTTCTTCATTGAAACTTTTTGTTCGTTTGATTGTTACTTCTTGTGAATTAAATGAATCTTTATCGAAAAAGTAACAAAATCTTACACTAAACAGACGCGCAGACACACAATGTTTTTAAAAGCCGAAATTTGAAAGTTAAAACACGAAATGTATACCACATTTCTAGAAAGTAAACGGAAGCATAAGCAACTAGATAGCCGCATTTTCCGTTCTATTCAATTTATTTTATAAACAGCCTGTTTTACGTATAACATTCAGACTACGCACGTCCCTGAGTCACACGTGTGAAATCACTAAAGCCCGAACCACACTACTCTCGTGTGGTGTGTTGTGGAGTAGTGTGTCGCTGTCATTCCAATGTATTTCATAGATTTCAACACAACGCATCACACGATAGAAATATGGCTCTACGGATATGAAATACATTAGAGCGATAGCGACACACTACTCCCCAACACACCACACGAGAGAAGTGTGGTTCGGGCTTAAGGCTCATAATAAAATTAAAATTTCACCTCTATAATAGCTTTTAAAACAACTTTGCAACTTCTATGCACACACTTAATACAGGAGGAGTATAGGAGTAGTTACTGCAAGAAACTGAAGAAAAAGAGTTTTTAGAAGAAAAGTTCTAAGTTGCCAACATACAATCTATTCTCGAATTTCACCTTGACAATAGATTTTTTTTTTCGAATTAAACAACAGACGGTGAATAAGCATATTAGTACTGGTGTCCCACAAACAAGGGTTCTTGGTCCGATCCTGTTCATTCTTTTCACTCGGCTTTTGAGCTCAATAAAGTTATATTTGCTACATTTTAGGAGGATATTGGCAATTTCTTTTTTGCAATTGAAATGCCAATTCCAAAGCCCCAATGAGCCTTTAATCAAATTTTCAGATAAACTAATAAAAAATAAATGATGCAATATTCTTAATCACCTGATTTTAACATAAAATAAACTGAAAAATCCACTTTAATAGGCATCGTCGCTAAAGTGCCAGCTTAAAACCAAAAAAATACGCGAGTTAGTAAGATAAGACTTTCCATGATCAGAATTGAACCAATAAATCAAGTGTACACTGACTCATCCATTCGCATTTTACTTTGATTGGGATAACCTTTGATATTCCTGAGGCCCAGTTATGAAATTCGGGCTCAGAATATGCGTGAGAGATGTGTCCTATCTGTGTACAAGTTGGGTGCTTATCTGGTTATCTGTCAAAATATTTGCACCTCACTCTTGCGAAATCGCGAAAATTTGATATGTTCGATGATTTTTGTATGCACCTAAAAAACTCATGCTGGCAGAATTGTGCCCCAGGGTTTCTTAAAAAACGTCAAAATAACGTTAGTTTATCGAAGTATGAAGTGAATTCGCTGAACAAGTCCACGCGGGTTTGCTTTTAACTTTCAGGCTTAGGGGTTTTCCATTGGTAAACTCAGATTTCAATTTAAAAATTGATTTTTTTCTTGGCGAATGAAACACGATTTCAAATTGATTTATTTATGTCATTGTGTTTGCGTAGTTTCGTTTCTCTGTTAATATTTCAATACAAATTTCGTCGCTTTTAGAAGAGAAAGAGCTTGGTGAAATTACCAATTCATTTTAAACTTTTCCATTTATAATCGAATATTTCTCACATATTTCCAACACAAATTTGTTTGATATACCTACATTAATCCAATCAAACAACACATTTGCCAACTGACAGCTGTATAAACTATTGGTGTTAGTACATGGAGGGAGGAAATCTGCCAATAAATTTAGATTTGCAAAATGGATTTTAAATCAAAAATAAATCAATTTATTTTTCCCACTCTTTGACAGATCCAAATCAAAAATAATTTGAATTATTTTACCAATGGAAAACCCTTATTAATCATTGAAAAAGTTTGGGCAAATCTATCGTGTATTCGTAATAAGTCATGCATTTGTATAGATATTATATATTCACATGGGATTCCATGCAGATAACTAACTTATCAATTAACATATTTTATTGTAGATTTGAAATTTTGTGTTTTTCCAGCTTTTTTTTTTAATCGATATGCCAACCACGATGAATTGACATTTTAAAGCAAAGATTCTTTTTTTTTAATTTTTTTCTTCATTAAAAAATTATTTCGATTACCTTGTTAACATGACCTTTTGCAAATAAGATTTTCTATCATTTTTGCACGGCATTTTCTGATTTTGTTTCATTTTAAGATTTCTCTCCATTTTTTTTGTTAATTTTCTTTGTAATTTGTTGTTCTTCAAAAGTAATTATATTTACAGTTTACTTTTTGTATTTGTTTAGATTTGGTAGTTTTTTTTTTATGAGAATAACTTTCTGCAACTAAACAATTTATTGACAAATAAAAAGAAAAAAAAACAAATGCAAGACACTCTAATCACATATATAAATGGGAAGGTATTATATAACCTTCTTACAACCGATACAGAATGCGGTTTGTACAAAACTGATCACTCACAATGTCTGAGATCTTAGAACTCAACTTTAGAATGTAAGTATAGGTAGATATCTGGATTGCGGATAAAAGTATCGCACGTGCAAAAAAAAAACTCTTTTGAATCTTTAATAAAAATAAAACAATTATTATTTGAAAGAAAATAAAAGTTTAAACTTAATTTGCATATTTTCTGAGATGAAGAAACAAAAAAATGCCTATTAACATTATTTTGTTGTTTGTTTGACAAAAGATATTGCAAGCTTCGTAGATGGCGATGCCATGGAATGGATTTACCAAGTTAAAAATAAGGTAGATACTGAGGGCGGCAGATTTTTGGGGGGGCGGACAATTTGATGCTGCAGATTTCTCCTATCGTATAGTTGCAGGAACTTTGATGAACTTTCATTGGATGAAGAATTTTATTTATGTTTATGGTGCGATTTAATTGGTAAATTTTCCTAAAACAATATCTAGGGGAATTCTAAACTATTAGGAAACTTAACTTGTCAACATAGAGCTGACAGTGTTATCGAAAACAAAAGTCTGGCAGTCTTAAATCTTAGCCTTTGGCCTTAGCCTTTGGCCTTTGGCCTTGAATTACAGCTATTGATAATTGAAAAAATGCTCTGAAATTTTCCCAATGTTTAAACACCTTAATATTGATAAATCCGATAAGGTGCGCTTTTAAAACTTATATTTTGAGATATCTCAATCAGATCGTCCCAATTAAAATTTTGGCACGAACTGACACTGTTTTGCATTTTATTAAGATAATAAGAGTGTCAAAATAACAAAATCGTAAGAAATTTTCTGTAGTTTCCATATAAAGTATGTTGGTTGGACGCAAACTACCTTAAGTATGAGAAGGAATGTCAAAAAAATCTCCTCAGTTGTTGAACGGGGAGATTTTGTTCACCCCAATTACTTCGTGGCCTTGACCCTGTTTAGATTGTGACTGCTCACTACGCAATGACGATAGTTATAGGTGAAATCGGTGAGGTGGCAAGAGAGGCAACAGTCAGGAAGATAATATAAAAAGTGTAGTGAGCAGTCATGTTTCATATCCGAAATGTTCCATTTTATTGCATTTTTTCATTTTTGGTTTGTGCGTTGAACGGTGAGGTAGAAAAGAAGTCGGGGTTCTTGATGCTCACAATCAAATGTTCCAATTCACAGATAGTTCAGAGATGCACATGAGTGAAAATTACAAGTGTATACACGCATTGACTTTTCACTACGTAGTGGGCAGTCAAAATCTAAACAGGGTCTTTGTCTCTTACCAAGTGAAAGGGGACATACTGATGATACCTTAAAACCTCCATTTTATTTAAAACCAAGAAAACAGTAAGCATACATCTTGGACGGTGTTCACATTTTGATTGGACCACTGATCTCTATAATACACTGGATAGCGTATTCATACAAACAAAATGACTCCAATTGAAGATTGTTATACGGTGCGCTTGGCACCAGGTTTGTATAACAGTATAACTTTTTTTTGTCAAAGTGGCTGAACACAATACACGCGAGTCATGGCGCGCGTCCGTATCTTACAATGTTAAAATACATAAAATCTCGTTATAGAACGGTGTTCACATTGGACTGTCTCCTTCGACTTTTTTTTTGGCGTCTCTGTACTTTATCTCACTCACACTTCATGGTGAGAAAATGATGGCGAAGAAAGTAAGGATTTTTTGATTTTTTGCTTAAGATTGTTCATTTTTTTGACGTTTTCTTTTGTGATATCTGTTCTCTCTGTCTGTACCTTATCTTTGGCACTTAAATCCTACGGAATCCATTTTTTTTAATTGAAAGCATTTTCCTAATAAGATTTATATTTTGTAAGTGAAAAATTTCTAATTAATCCTTCAACGAGCAAAGATTTTTGTTTTGTTTTAACGACTGCTGCACGTCACAATGAGTTGAATGTGTTCACATTAGGTTTTGTGTCTGAACAATGTATCTGTAGCCGCAAACGCGATTCCGGGAGTTAAATAGTAGGTGACATTTCTTGCAAATTTGCACAAATTGTATCTAAAACTGAATTTTAATTTTTTGTTGTTTGGATAAACGCACAATTTTTTTTGTTTTGCATCTATTCACTAAAATAAATTTGTATTTAATCTTATCAAAGGGACATGGTTAATTAAATGCAGTTTGAAATATTTGTTGTGAATTTGTAGGAGCATTATGTTATGTGTTCAAATTCCTGTCAAATATAACTCACACCATCGCATACAAAAATAAGCCATCTGAAAAGGTTGAAAGAAAATCGACTCAAGCTTTAATAATCACGCTCATGTGATCGCGAGCGGAGACTTCTTCAAATAATCTGCTAAATACAATTATCAATTTCGCTCGTGGAACAGCGTACTACGAAACGAAAAGGAGATGGAAACTTTTTGTTTATGATTTTTTGGGTCATTTTTCAGCAGGGTACTAGGCTATATGTGGGAACGGAACATTCAAAGCCCCCTTAAGGGCAATAAATTCTCAAGTCCGCCACTGGGCGGCCGCCGCCGGCGCGCATTTGTACTCTGTTAACAATGTTTATGTATTTTGTTGTATTAATGCAAAAATGAGTGATATCTTATCTAAATACGTCTCCATAGATAGATACTTCTTGGACACAAAGGCATTTGAATGAGTTATTTTTTTTTTACATATATTATATTTTATTCTCATTCAAATGAATGGGGGTCTCACTTTTCTTTTCTATCCACAACAAATAACAATATGCCATGCTGCCATGCAGATAAAACAATAACAAATGCAAAAAAAGAAGAATTTATTATAACGAGATGCGCATGCATATAGGAATGTATGTATACGATTGGCGAGTTTCTGTTGTTGATTGTTGTTCAGTCAATATGCTTTGCGGTACGCGGGATATTCTCGTGAATTTGTTTATGTTGATTTTGTTTATTTAGATATCCGCTGATGCAAATGCACGTGGTTTTTGCTAGGCGTAATATTATTAGAATCGAATTAGAATGTGTTTACCTAAATACATTGTTGTGCAAATAAAAATTGTCCGAAACCTTTTTGGTTGAATCACTCCATTTCCAGGTCCCACATACATATAAGAGTAAATTGCACTGAAGAAGTGTCAGGTTAAGAAAAGTAAACTTTTATTTTTAACTGAACGAACCTATATTTAGATTGACTAAGGTAGGAAACGAACGCTGTCGCATGCGATTAACGTCGCGGTTTAAGTGAGTTTACGTGAGTTGCGTCAGACAAAACGAGTTAACTGTTAACAATATTTATTTTCATCCCCCAGTTGTAATTATTATTTTCAAGGAAGTAGGGCCGTTCAACTGTGATGCATCCCAGTATGGCAAGTATTAATTTCGTGGAAAAAAATTGAAATTTCTTATCAAACTTAACATTACGATAATGGAGAAGCTAGAGCCCAAACGGATGAACTGATTTGCGTCAAATTTGGTACAGAACAGTAGAATTTAATGTTATTTCCTAGATGGAGAAATTCGAGTTTTTGTGTTAACTCATCTAAAATTAGTAGCAGCCAGAGGTACAATGATTTTGTTATTTTTTTTTTAAACTTTCTTGCAAACGGATCTTATGATTTTGATTAAACTTTGAACCTCTAATTTCTAAAGAGATTGCAATAAAACTGTTTTTTTTTTATTGTTGAAAAATTCACATAACACAATCACATCAAGGTTTAAATTTTGTTCGAGAAAATTTGATCCTATTATCTCATTAGTAGCTCAACTTATTTTGCTCCAATTTCGCACGCAAGTACTTTTAAGTATTTATAATAAGTGTGTTTTATTGATAATTTATAGCTAGCGCAGCAACATAAGTGCCAATAAAACGCTATATTCATTTGTATGTACACGATTTATTTCTGTGGCTGCGTTCGCAAAGTATTCTTGTTTCTTTGTGTCCACAGTACATAACTTTATGTCATGATTATCAACAAGTCGTGAAATTTTCTGTGGCTATGAGGATTCAGCAATCCTACGTTAGAGTTTATTACTTGACAGATATGGAACGAACTATATTGTGGTGTATATAGATTATTTAAATGTCATAAAATGTCAACGGGATATTAAAAAATCAGTTTCGAGTAAAATAATTTTCGGTATTTCATTCGGACATGTCAATGAGCTTTAAAGACACGCTTCGGTATTTTGAAATAACAAATATCTTAGAACACATCTCTTTTCAAGTGAAAAGAATCTTCGTTACCGACATTTAACGTTCAAGTCTATAATATTTTTGAAGTAATTTCACTAATTTGCTGGCTAATTTATCGGCACTTTTGGGTATTGCTATTGTTTGCCTTGCCGAGGGAAATTTAACTGCATCACTAGCAATAGATAATACTTTTCAATAGAATACGCCCAATATCATTTCGAGAAAGACAAATTGATATAATTTTTTGCACATCACTGTTCACATTTCATTTCGTTTTAACTGAGAATGAAAATTTGTTAACATAACATTGAACGTGAACTCTGTGTTGGCATTGACCATTTTATTTATGGATAAGTACTGCTAAGATATCTGCAAATCATTATAAACAAACATTTTTATGCAACTTCGTTTTGTTTATAGCTCATGTAGAATTGGGTAGAACCCCCATATAATTACGGTTGTTTTTCATTCAAATTCTATTACGATTTAGTTTTTGGATTAAAATGTATGCAACAAAAAAATGAAGTCCGTTATCATTAGTATAGTTTTTTTTTGTTGGCAAAGACTGTCTGATTTAACAGAGTGAGGATAAAATTCTAAGAAAACTGTTGACTTTTTTAAAAATTAAGAGAATGCGAATTAACACTCATTCACACTGGTTTTGTGTTTCATTCACACTCTCACTATGCACTACCACAGATGGAATATCTTTTACTATCTCTCTCTCTCTGTCTCTCACTCTCTGTTTCTATCTCTTCTCTGGATAAAAAGGGAAGAATTTTCAAAGTCGGAATTTGAATTACACAGATTCACAAAATTACCATTTCCTGTTCCCGTTTTCATACTACAAGGTGTGGCAAAAGTAATGTCATAAAAATTGGTGTTTCAAAATATCCATCGTGATCAGCAGCTTAAAACATTTCCGTGCGATATTTGACGCCATTTGCAAAAAGTTATGACAGATTCACATTAGGCCCGGATGAAATTGGTCGAAAACGACGTTGGGTCTAAGAAATGTTCATATGTAAAGTGCAACAACAACTAATTAATTCCCTCCGGGATTAGCTTAGCGAACGCAGAATTCTCGGGGCTTAACTTAAGCACTGAGAAAAATTGTGTTAAACTTCCTCCATGATTGGCAACAATCATCTCTATTTTTTGTTATTTCAAATTTATTCAGCTATAGCCCTATACAATCAAAATGAAATTTTGCAGTCGATTCAAAGCATAGATAATTATTGCATGGGGCAATCTTCAGATTTGTTTTATCTGTTTGAAACAAATCTTGCAATGGATTATCGATGTGTTAAAACCTTAAAACTTTAAACAGCCGAATTGTCATCCAATTCTGCTCTATGTTTTTATTTCAAGGCTCTAGCTCATCGGAAACTTAGTTAAGAAAATGATAACAAGTTTTGTAGCGAACGCAACAGACAGACAAAAAAAACGAGTTAGTAAAAACGGGCTAAAAAGAAATAACGTGACTTGATTCATCTGGCCTTGTTTCTATATACTCTCAAACTATATTAAAGCCTCATTATATGGGACCTTTATATCATAAGGGCGTATTTCACATCAAATCTTATCTCAGAAATCTTGCGTTAGTACTATACTTTGAAGGTAACAATTCAAACTCTTATTTTCAAATTCTGTTTGTAAAGAAGTTCAAGATTAAAAATTATTGTCGATTAGTTTAACAATTTCATAATACCTAAAACTGCTGATTAAATAAAAGGCTATAAAGGCCGTTTTCTGACCTTAACGCATTTTTCCTCGAATATATTGAAGAGATTTTTGATTATAGTTAGACAGTTAGATAGTTCGAAAAAGTTGGATATGTTTAAATATGATTAAATAAAATGTCACACTAGTCAAGGTTTAGATACGATTTAGCCAACAATTTTACTTGTTTATTTATAACCTGGACAGCTGTCTAAAGTTTAACAACGATTTTAAATACGACTGCTAATGGTCTAGGAATTTAATTTTTAGAACCTACTTAAAAAAAATGAAGAAAAGCAAATATCTTCTTTAATGATTAAACATTATTTCAAACAAAAATAGACTTTTCTATTAAAAAAAATTGTGTGAGTGCCGGGACTCACGGTTAATATGTGTAAACATCAACGTGCGCGGATCCAAAACGGACTTGTTTTTGCTTGAAGGGGATTTTAAGATTTGTTGTCACTGAACGCACCCATCCTAGTATGCAGATCGTAACGTTGCACACCGTAACGTTGCACACGAACGTTCACGTTTTTTTTTCACTTTACCGCCAGCATAGATGCTTACACATCAAAAAAAAAAATAAGAAAGAGAAAAAAAAGAGAATTCTCAAGTAATGAAGAATGATCTTTTTTTGATTTCATTCATATTAAAAAAATTACAACAAATAAATCTTTGTGATAGCTGAGAACAATGCCCTATAATAATCTTTTAAATACTATGAAGACTGTGCACAAAGACATAACACATAAAATGAAAAGTTGTTTATCTCAAACAAGAAAAGCAAACAAAAAACTAAAATAATTGATAAGTTCATAAATGATTCATTTCAATCAAAGTTAGGTATCTACTTTTTCATCAACTCACTTGGAAACAACTATTTAAACGATATATGTACAAAGCGCACTTCAATTCGATTAATATAGGTGTAAGCATTTGAGGTTGTTACTAGTATAATCTAATAATTCTATGCGTCAATAAAATAAAAACATTTTAGAACTCGTAACTTAAACCGGCTTAAAATGAATATGGATAGCTAGAGGGAAAGCTGAAGTTCTTTAATATAGATCACGAAATATTAGCCGCAGTTACTTATTTTTTTGTATGTGCATAAAACACAATTTCCATATAAAACCAAACAAAACAAAAGCGCGTTTTATGGCCGCTCAATAACTGGCCATAAAAATTCCCCCCTTAGAAGTAAAGTGTAGGTATATAAAATTAATAAGAATTATGTAGAAATGTAGAAAAGAAATAAAAATTAAATTTACCCTTATTTTAGGATTTTTTGGTTTTATTGATTTCTTTCTACTTATGAATTTTTCAAACACATTTTGTTTAGATCAATTTTTGATGATTTTCGATTTGTATCTTATTTGTTGGTTTCAAAAACTTAAAAATTCCACAAGTTATACAGCCAGGTTCTACATTTCACTTTCACTCGAAATGAAATTGATATCAATTGTATTATGGCGAATTCCTTTCAACAAAAAATTCGAATTTTTTCTAAACAGAATCGAATTTTTTCTAAACAAAATCGATTCTTTTCTGCCAAAACAAATCTTGCGTTTTTAACAAGATTTCACACTGATTTACACACACTATGAAGATTTGACATTTCTAATACGTCATAAATTAAAAGTCGCGGAATTTTTTGTTTGGAACGAATTCTACATAATTTCATAAAATATTCAACAATATATTCAGTCAATACAGCTATAAAAATAATTTATTGTGCGTTGTTCATTATCAAACACAAATTTGACAACAAAAATAGCTTTCGTGAGTGAAAGACGTGTTAAAAACTTTCAGTGCAAGTGATGAAAACTTTTCAATAATAATTTTCTTTAAAAATTTATGTGCAAATAGAAGTTCAAACAAATAAAATGCACCGTATAAACTGGCTAATATCTTTTATTTATTAATTTAATTCTATTGGTAAAACATTTTTCCCACAACAAAAACAAACAACCTTAATAGTTTTTTGAATAATTTCTAGACGTTTTGCGTCAATTGCAGCTATAAAGTCACAAACACAATCACACCAAAAAAAAATCGATTCTTTTACGAAATACGAATTCCTTTCAATTGACAGAAAAAATTCGATTCTGTTTAGAAAAAATTCGATTTCTTTTTTGAAAGGAATTCGCCATTATATTGACTTCAATTTCATTTCGAACGAAAGTGAAATGTAGAACCTGGCTGATAGACATTACTAATCTGTGTAGATGGTATTCAACACAGATAAGCCACATGAAGATGAGAATCCCCAGCAGCCATTTTAATTTGCCTACAAGCTTGAACTGTCAGATATCAGATAAAAAGTGAGAATGTGTGTATAAAAACCTCACACATAGACAGTAGGGATCTTCACACACCTGGTTAAATTGTTGTTGCAATTCACATCTATTCATCGACGCGGGATGAAATTACAAATACAACAATGTAAACAAATGGGTTTTGGAGGGTGAAACGTACGAAAGATTCTTATCTTCATGTGGCTAATCTGTGGTATTCAATTTCAAAAAAAAAAATAAAATATGGGCCTGACAAGCAAATTTACTGACCCAACTTTGTCACTCTTTCTTGGATCATTGCAAAACGTAGTGTCTCACGCACACCTACAAAAATTCTTTGTGGCTACAGGCATTTTGTTTGTTTTTTCCGACACATTTTTAGTTTTCTTATGAAAATAATAATACAAATTTAAATGTTTGTCGTTCATTTCATCTTTCTTACTGCGACTAAATGTGTTTGTAAATGTTTTGTTTTGATAAATAATTGATCAATAAAAGTTTCTATGAAAAAAGGATTTGTTGATGTAGATCTCGATTGGAGAAGTAATTTTTTTTTATTCGATTTGGATCCGTTTTGGTTTCAGCTTTCACTGAGTATCGTAAGCTCTCTTTCTCACAATACATGCATAAGTGGGATCCGTATCCGAAGTTCGTCCATACATTGTTGACTACGTGCACGGATCCAAAACGGACTAGTTTGCTTGAAGAGTATGACCAGAGTTAGTTAGTTAAAGTTAAGCAAAAGAAATATAAAATTCAATAGGAGAGGCGTCAATTCGTTTATTTCATTTCGAAAGCTCATAGACAATTTGTAAAGCACCGTCAAACAGAATGCGGTCTGGCGGTTAGGGCAGAACTTTAGTTGACCGATGCGTTCTGTGATACGGGCATCATTCGGCGTTCTAATTTTCCCATAATTTCTTGAGTAACATAACAATTGCACCTAAAATGAACATAAGAAATGAAAAACATACATTTGTTTGATTCAGTATGGCACGCTATCTCCTCTTGTGTTCTTTATTTTTCTTTGTATTCATACATTCATTTTCTGACAGATGCCTTTTAATGTTGTGTACCCGTCGCTTTCTTTATAAAAATCTACAACTTGAAATTGCCTTGCGCGTTCTCTCCTGAATCGCTTTAACTGACCGCTTTCAGTTTGAACGACACGGTATGGTATGATTCCAACTAACACATAGAATGCGACGGGAAGAATTGTTGCCCACACCGCCAGCAGACCACCCACTGTTTGACCAAGCCATTAAGGACAAATGTCATCAATGTAAAGTGCTCAATTGAATTGAATCGAATTTAATCACTTACGCAATGGTTGTCGGTGATGTAAAAATCACTTATCACTTTGGCCGATTCAAACTCAGGAAATAAAATCTTTTTGTAAGGGAAACAACATTCAATAACAATTAAGAAGTGAAAATGTTATTTAATGCTAATTAATTCTAAAAAAAATTAATTATTGACTTTTAAAATGACACGTAACGTAATTATAATTTGATATTTATGCTTAAAATCTTTATTTTTATTAAATGACAGATGACTGTGTTCACATTCGCCTAACTCCTCCGACTTTTTTTGACTTTTCCCTACCTTTGTCTCCTTCCCGTTCCCACTGAACAGGAGGAACGAGATAGATATAAAAGATAAATAAAATCGTAGCAGACAGTAATTGGTAAACAGTGCCAGCGTCATTAACTTAAATCTTAAGGTCGACTTCCACGAAAGTTCTTTTGACAGAAGTTTTAATAAATCCCATTCAACAGATCAATTGTGCAATTCTGTTTTGAATCTATTAAACATTGATATTGTCATTCAATTACTGTTCAATCGTGTTCAATTTTTGCAGGTGTTTTGATTAATTTTTACATAACTTTCAATTAAATTTATAATACGGTACAGAGTCTAGAAATTCTTGTCTAAAAAATCATGACTTTTGTCAATTAAACATCAAATAAGTTTTTGTAATAGCTCGTAAGTCCTCAATCAGATAACTCAAAAAGTTGCATTGAACGAGGCCATTAATATTGAACAGTTATGTTGTGCAATTCAGCTTGTCAAAGTTTTGTGATAAGAAAAGTCTTTCGAGCTAAATGGAATAAACTTCCCATTATTATCACTCATGTAGACATTTTGATCAAATTTTAAAAAGCTATTCAGTCTTTATGTCAGGAATCTACTTCAAATTTTTTGTGACGGAAAATGAATGATTATATTTCCTTTACCTATTATAGTAGGTATATTGCATTTTATCTAATTAGGTCACAAAATTCAACAAACAAATAATTTGAAGTTATTTTTCGTTGCGATTGCGAGCAATGTTATTTGCTTGTTTTGGTAGGTACATACATTATAATCAACATTAAACAATATTTTAATGTTCTCATTGTTTGTAACACCTACATATGTACATATACATTATTACGCTTTATTATATCGGAAGTAAATACTCATACACATTCAAACATTTTGTTATTAATTACCTTGGAATGGGAACCACAACTCGTCGTGTAAACGTCCTAGATGAAACAATCAAACGTGATGATTTGAGAAGGAATTCCATTTTGTTTTGTTTATTTTTACTTTTTTGATTCTCTGGTAAACAAAGTATTAAGTATCGAAACACGAACAAAATAACAGGGGCGAGGTGCAATATTTTTTTGTTTTAATTTAAATAGAAGATTAATTTACTTTGAAAAAAAAAAATGAAATACTCTTTTGTTTTTAACAAAGATTTTGAAATGATATCATAAATGATAAATAAAAAGTTCTTATCGTAATCGAGAGAATCATTATATCGAATACTCGTTTGTATGGTACACAATCCTTAAAATCCTATAAAAAAATAAAACAAAATTAAAGAAAATTCATAAATACGTGAATAGGAATGATTTTAAGAGAGAGAGAGAGAGAGAGAGAGAGAGAGAGAGAGAGTAAAATATATTGTTTAATTACTATTTTTATAATAAAAGTCATTTTTAGTGCAGTGCTGGAAGAATTGATATTTCTTTAATGTTTTTGCTAAGCTTAGCCGAATAAATTGAAGAGAAAAATAGTTTGATAAAGCTTTGTAAAGATCCATATATTTTCCCGATAACCATTTGAACATGATTATCTCAAGTAAGAGTGCGATGTGCGATTCAACAGAATACATCTCGAAATATTCCAACTATTGTCTGTTGACTCCCAAGATATAAGTTAGAAAAATAACTGTATTAAAGTAAACTTTTACATTTGCACTTTTCTGGGTTATGGTACAGGTTTTTTGTGCTAGAGCATTTTAATCTAATCTTCTAATATGCTTCCAACAATCAATCCTAATATATTAGCCCCATCCTAAATCATACCAAGCCTACAACTTACAATTAATCAAACTTAAGCATCTTCAGCATACAAGTCTTGTAAGGAGTATTTAACCTGGAATGGGAGATCATTTGTTAAAATTGTGAATAGCAAAGGACCCAGAATTGATCCCTGAGGAACTCCTGAATGAAGATTTGAGGGAAGGGATATTTCATCATCGTCAACGACAGCTTGGCTTCACACGCTTGCATAGGAGAGTATCATAATATTTAGTTGCTGTATTCGGAAACCGAAACTGTTCCGTTAACTTTGATGTGAGTATCCTATTGATTAACTGAAGTGTATCAAAGACCTTGGAAGAATTCAAGAGCACTGGATATGATAACGAATAACAATAGATTGGGGTTTTTATACCGTCTGAAAAATAAGTGCGATTTACACGGTTATAAGAAAAAAGATCCTAATAAGAAAAAATTCTTATAAAAAATGTTCTTTCAGATAAAAACAACATTTATGACTTTTCTTTGAGAGTTCAGAAATGCATGCATTTCCTAAGGGAGTGTTTGTTCACATTTAAGTAACATTTAGAAAAGACTTTTTTTGTGTCATAATATAATATATAATACATAACTAATTTATTCAAATTATCATCTAAAATTTTCAACATATTCAGCGCAAATATTTTGTCTAGAAAATCCACATTTCATCCATCATCTTTTTTGAGGAAATATTCTGAGAAATCAATTGGGATACCTCAGGGTTAAATATATAGACCAAGAGTATTTTGATTATTTTAGATTTGTAGACGATAATTTCTTGCTAGCACCTATCACCATGTTTTAATGCAATTAATAACTATATTTAGCATTTGTTTTACAAAAATACTTTAAGTTCCCCCCTAAACAATCTTCAATTTATGTACATCACGAACTTATGCAAAGGAAATGATATTAATAATCTTATGTGAGAATACACCTATAAACATAAACATTATTATGCTTATTTCCCATGCGCCATTCTATACAATTAGTCATTTAGTGGTTTCTAAAAACCCACTCTCAGCTACTTAACACTTGAATCAAACAAACGCTCAGTCTCGTGTAGCACAGTTAAGTATGGCAACCTGACGTCAATCTGTCTACCATGTCAAAATGTCCGGAGGAGGAGAAATAAATGACTGCGTGTTATAAATTGCAGCTCAAGCAGTCGAGAACTACTTTTTTTAGACTAAACAGTCAAGTGCAACCAGATCCAGTTTATAAAGTCAGAAGTGTTTCCAACTTTGGATGAATTATAAGGCAAAATGGGAAACAGAGTCTATAAAACCGCGACTAACCGGGTCCCGAGACGAGGCAGCTTATGCGGTTAAATTGGCTAAAACAACTTTTTTTTTTCTACGCATATTTACCTCACAAGATACAGCAGCAGGTCCCGTGGTGGTTCATATTCACTTCCGTTTTCAATTTTAGATACATTGGGTGCATGTGAAGCCCCCATCAGACGACAACGACGACGATTTTCGTTCTCTTCACAGTCTAGTTCCATTTCAACTCGGCGAGCGGCCAAGCGTCTCTTAACAGCCGGCGAGGTCATTGCTGAGGTTTTAGCCAGAGCTTCCGCAATGGCGAACTTTTGACGAAAATCCTTCAGCATTGCACTTTCTTGGGGCGTAGCTTGCGACCATAATGATGACGGATATTGCCGGTCAAGAGTGTCTGATGTGCTTGCGGTGGCAGCGCCAATAGATGTAGGAGTTGCATCAGTGTTATCAATTATATCCGCAACCATCTCGACCAGCTCAGGGACGTTTGTTTTAGGGGAATTATTATCATCATCGTTCAAGCCCAACATATCAGTGAGGAATTGTTGGCGTTGTAAATCAATTCTCGAAGGTGGTCGTAGAAGAGGCTGACGCATGCTATCCATAGGCAACTCTATAGGTGGGATCTGGATTTGGATCGGGATCTGTGATGGCACTTCACAACACTCTTTGGAGCAAAGTTTTTTGCACAACTCTGTCAGGGGACTATCGTCACCAACTGCACTCCTTTGACAATTTGAACAAGGAGCTTTTATCTTCGAGTCACCTTTCAAGGATACTTGCTCCTCATTTTTCGGAGCATCGAGAATTTCAAAATCCTTTTCTAGATTCTCATCTATCGAACTGCTGCCTTCACTGTCATCACTATTAGATTTTTGAATATTAAAGTATAATGGAGGACGTTCAAACTCGGGCGATAAACCGTCTTTTGACAAGCTCGAGTAATCCTTTAAGGTTGGATTGGAAAAATTCAATAGCAACGAAGTCACGGGCATAGATTTACCGAGCGATGGACGACGTTTATGACCGTTTGCAATCTGCCCACTGAAGGCACTTTGATGCGATTGCATTGTGACAAAGAAAGTCTTGTATACGAGTCGACGACAACGATGTGTTTTTCATGCGTTTTGTTATTTTCTCACACACAACAAGGACACACACGAAAATATATCACTTGAAAGATCAGTAACTTTATAGTCAGAAAGTCCTTCGCACAGTTTTGTAGTGACAATAAATTATTAGTACACAGAGAGAACCCGAATCAAAAGATTAAATATGTTTTTTTTTTTTTAATTAAACCGCACTTTGATTGAATGTACTGTCTGTAGTAGGTAAGGTAGGCGCGCAAATGCACGTTTAGAACATTAAACTAGTAATCCGAGAGACGATGGAAATTCTTTATTTATATGGTCCAAGCCGAGGCTATCGACATTCTGATTCTACGTGCGAATACAAAATAAAAATACATCTCTGATATTTTATAACCCCTCCCCCCCCCAGGGGGTGCTTGAAGGGTGCGGGGGTAAATTAATAGTAGGTAGGTATAGATAAAAATATATAAAAAGTGAAAATCACAAAAGTGAGTGAATGCGCTTTGTGCCTATAGACACAACAAAAATAATTAACTCTCGTATACACACAATCAAGTGCAAAGGAACAACGACACGACGACGCGACGCGGACGCTCTTTTCGCATAGGTATAGATACCAGAAATGTTGTTCAGTACTAAAGAAATAATAATTCACTTATGAAGAATATCTTGGTTTAAAAAATAAAAATGTTTTGTTTTATTAAAAGAAAAAAAAAAGTTGAACAATTACCGGAGGGGAGACATATGCGCCACAACAGGCACAGAGAGAAGTGAAATAATAATCCATCTATCCATCCATCCATCTATCCATCCCCCACCTTGACGATTGATTATTATTATTATTGTTAATAAAACAGCAGTATATATGAGCTGAATACTAATTGATAGTTTATTTTAATCTGAAGAATACGGCTGTTTATATTTTTGACTTGAAGTGACACACAAGTAGGAGCATACACATTTTTTATGTTCATAATAAGCTCAATGAATATAGACAGAGCGCAGAGTTAGATACCTGTTGTTTATGAGCACGTTTTGTTCAAGAAGGTGTGGGAAGTTTACTCGGTGGAAAAAAACTATGATTGTTTTTTTACAAAAAAAAAAATTTTTTTTTTTCAAAACCCAAGTGAAAACGTGTATCATAGAAACTCCAAATTTGAATTACGCAATTTAAATAAATTTAATTCAATTCAGTTTATTTTTAAATGTAGAAAAAAGTTTGTATTGACAGTCAAAAATTTCAACCTTTTCCACACGACCTGTCTGGTATACACATCTATGGCATTAGATTTTTTGTTTTTCCTTGTTAGCCCATACTTAAAAGTTTTTAGCAATGCCGTTAGAACATTGTGGAATGCATTCATTATTCGTTTCACTATAAAGGTGCGAGTGTACTAGGTTAAATAAAGGGTGTCTTTTTTTGAGGTATAGAACTTCAAGTTGGCAACACTTTTTTAACTGGCGGTCATTTTGTCAGCTGTTAAGTGATTTATTTTTAGTTAAGTTTGGCATTTTAACATGAATAGACTGCCGCCTGAACAACCCTGAACCCTTCCAAATTGTGCCCAAATAGGACCCAAAACAAGATTGCCGTTGATGATATTTGGAGTGATTATAATCCTCAAGTGTGTGTTGAGACACCGTTATACACCCACCAAAACTGACTGTTTGGTGTGCTTTATGGTTTGGTGGAATAACTGGTCCATATTTCTTTAAGAACGATGCTGCCCAGAACGTTACAGTCAATGGTGACTGCTATAGAACCATGATTACTGACTTTTTCGTTCATCAATTGAACAACCATGATGTGCAGGAGCTGTGGCTTCAACAAGACGGCGCAACATGTGACACAGCTCGTGCCACAATTAATTTATTGAAGGAATCGTTTGGTAACCGCATAGTTTCATGTTACGGACCCGTGAATTTTCCTCCAAGATCGGGCGATTTAACACCGCTTGACTATTTTCTGTATGAATATGTAAAGTCGCTAGTCTACGCCGATAAGCCCGAAACGATTGACCACTTGGAGGACAACATTCGCCGCGTTATTGCCGATATACGGCCACAAATGTTGAAAAAAGTCATCGAAAATTGGACCTCCAGATTAGACTACGTCCGAGCCAGCCGTGGCGGTCATATGTCAAAAATCATATTTAAATTATAATGCCAAAAGATTATCTTTCGAATAAAAAAATTTCATGACAATTTAAAAACTTTCCGGTAAAAAAAAATAATTTTTACTTTCCATAGGCTCAGCTCCACGTTTAGTTTTAAATTAAATCAATTGATTGTGAAATGTCAAACTTTTTACTGTCTCACATGTTCCGCTTAAGCTGACTACACACCACACGATGTTCGTGTTTGTTTTCGCGCATTTTCCATGACATCGCACCTAATTTTGATGGTAAACAAAATCTGTGGCTCTTGATGATTATTCCACCGTCTGCCTAAATGAGGCAGTTTGAACCCCTCCGCACGGACGATAAGCCAATCATAAATAAAATAAAATAAATAAAAGGCTCAAGGCCTAAATGGCAACCTTGCGGTATTCCAGAAATAATCTACTTGTCTTTAATTTTTAAATGAGTTTAGCCTGTTGCATTATATGAAAGTTATATTAAAGCCGATTTCTGTAAAACCATATTGATTTTGAACAAATGTACGAGCTAGACCCTGGGAAGGTGAAGTTTTTTTTATCGTACTGCAACACAAGTGTTAAATAGAGCATTTCGGAATTCCGATAAGCCTTATTTCCACTGAAAAAAAGCCAGTTTGGAGCCATGTTATCGGAAGGTTTCCTAGTGAAAAATACTATAGAAAAAATACAGCACAACTTTAAATTATGTACACAAATCTCTGTGTCACGAAACATTCAACGCACGCTATCCGATTCTGATGGATTTTCAGCGCACACGTAAATATTTGCGGCGCTAATGTGTTTTGATGTGGAGAAATTGATGAATCAAGTTTATTAAAATTATTTTCCGTGCAAACTGAGCACTGACACGCGGCACTCTAAGCAAAAATTAATTACGAAATGAGTTTTCGGCGGAAATAGAAAATTCAAGGTGCACCGTAAATTTTTATTGATCTGGACGCGGCTTAAGATAGGAAATATTCAAAATTTCAAGATGAACTTTTTTTTGAATGCCGTTGTGCTATGTCGTCCATTTCGACATTTATTTCACATGAAATATTTTATTCGTTGCCACAAACCACCAGGAAAACAAAATCAAAAGTGATTTTGAGGTTAGTCGGGCCCGAAAAATTCGTTCGTTGAAGTGTGGATCGTATCTAAATAGAACGCGGATAGTAGATTGAGAGTTCGTAACAATCAGATTGCAATTCACATCGACCAATTAGTTTTCTCAAATGTATTTTATTTAAGCAATTAAAAATAAAATTCTATTATATCTCATAATACAATAAATTATTATTTTACGATTTTGTTTACAATTTGTGAAGAATTTAAGTTTATAAATTGTTTTAAATCACATTTATTCGTTCATTCGGTCGTTGGTCGCTCTCATGTAAATAGACCTTTAAGTGTACATGAGTTGCCACCTGCGAATACGAATAAATCTTTTAAAGCAATTTCTTTAGCTAATTTCAACTTTTTTGCGAAGTGAATAAATAATCTAATCAACAAATTTAAATGGAAAATAAACTGCGGAGAATTAGTTAATTAAAATCGGAAAATTCTGTATTTTAATATTTTCTACGTGACCAACCACTACACTTCTGCGAACTGTCAAACGTAAATTCGCAATCCACAATATTAGAATGCATTCGATTGTGCGGCGAATAACAAATTTGTTCGAACTTAACCTCAAACACCCATTTTTCTTTTTGTGTTTTATTACAATTCGCAGTTGCCAGCGACCACTCATGTGAATGAAGTGTTTAAATTGGTTAACATTCCTAATTTGTAGTTCGCTTATCGTGTCTCAAGTGCAATGCACTTAAGACTTTGTGGAACAATTAAATGCAAAGTTCAGTTTGTTCCAATTTTTTCGGGACGTGCTGGTAGGCCCTATTTTGTATTTAAGTTGACTGTACTAACTGTAGAATATAAGAACTGGCGAACAATTCATTCAAAGTGTTTTATGCTGTTTCATTTTTTTCTCAAATGCAATTTAAAATTCTGCGACAGAAGCAATATTTGTTCATATTTTGTTCCCTTCTAAAACAAATAGAAGAGGAAAGTTTTAAGATATCTCAAAAGTGAGCTGCAAAATTCTTAAACAATGAAAAAATCCAAAATTTTTGTTTGCACGAATTTGAAATTACTCTTAACAAAAGCAGACGCGCAAATCCCTGGCATAGTTGAACTTTGGATTTTTTTTCACAGAAATTGTTCAATTTTAAGTACTAATTTGTTGCCTTAGAATTAATTTTGTAGCTTTTTGAATCATTATTATCTTATGTTATGCATTTCCGGGATTTAAAACTTGAATATAAAAAAGACTTTAGAGCTACAAATTTAAGACGGGTGCTAAAAATTAGCATTATAATTTTTTTCTTGTTTTAGCGGAATGGAAAAGCACTTTTTTAAAAATAAATGTAAATAAAAATTACCATAAAGCATAGATGTTTACACATCAAAAATACTTCGGGTCAAATTAAACGGAAGAAAATAGAAAGTGTAATTAAAATCCAGTCTCCCACACCGAGCACGAGTACAGATTTTGTTCATTAAATGACAGCTTTCGACAGAAATATTGAGTGATTTTATTTGGTCCACTTAATTTGGAGTAGAAGATTCAACCAAAAGCTTTTACAGGCTACATACAAATATTGACAAGACCATTCTGCATATGGAATTCATGTATCAAATTAAACATCATCACGTTCTACAAGTGAAATTCCAAGCCACAAATTTTATATTCACTAAAATACTGAAATAATGTTTGAGATCATTATTTACCTATGAACAAAAAAATTCTAAACCATTATTATTTTATACCAACGTGACTTAAAGAGTTAAGTCAATATAGATCTTCGATTAAGCTAAGATTGAAAATATTTGTTTTGTTGGTTGGTATTTCGCATTCAAAAATCCATAAAGAAGGGTTGTTGTTTTGTTCAAGGTGCGCGCACTGACATTCAGCCATTAATTAAATTATATATATTCTGTCAATTTAAAATCTTCAATATCGAATCGATATGATAGATCAATATTCAGTATTATGTGTGTGTGTTTGTGTAGCTTCATTTCAAAATTAGTTATGCAAACATTTGAGTTGATTGCAAACTTTCCCAACGCCCACCTCTAAGACATCTCCATAACTATACTTGTTACCGAGATGTACCTATGTATATGTACATAGATTAGAAAAACAAAAAGAGGTGTTAACCAAACGGCTGCTCTAGTGCTCAAAATTAATTGTTTTTTTTTGTTATTGCTTGGTTCAATTTTTTTTTTTTTTTTTTTGGAGTATGCCCCAGAGTACATAGGTACTTAGCTAAAATGATTATAATATTGCTATTGCGTTTTGCGAAATCTGATGATTTAATTATATTATAATTTTTTTTTTTTTATAAAAAATTCCCGAGAAAAAATAATACAATGTTTCAAGTGCACCTCTCCTAATGATTTTTAAAGAGCCGTCGAAGCTTGATACTTAGTACACTAATAGGAAAAATCATAAGAGTGCGATAATAAATTATTCTAATTGTGAATCATTTTTTTTTCTTGCTCAAGTTCAGGGTCTTGAGAATTTGCAATTAAGTTGTGCTAATGAAAATATACATTATAATTAATTGATTGAACTGCAATGACTTTAGGAAAAGTTTGTTTTGACGGTCTTATGTTCCATTAAGTTGTTATTTTATGGCTAATAGTGCAATTAATCCACAAATTGAAAGAAAAAAATACATAAATTGAAGGGAAGGAAGAAATTGACATAAACAACGTTTTGACATCAACAACAATAGTGTGTTTTCTAACAAATCAAGGCTAAAGCTGATGTAGTTTTTTTTTTCAAGGGAACCAACCTGATAATCCGTCCAACATGTCTCAACTGGGACATCACGTTTTGCATGCTTCCCTATTTAGTCCGCGAACTCCAAGACAGCCATAAATGAACTTCTAAAGTTCAAAAGGAAAGGAAAACGCTAAGAATTTACACTGGACTGTGCTAGACCGGCAGCGACGAAAAAAGATACTAACAGATGCGAATAAAATCCCGCTGGACAAGTACCTACTGTTTTTGGCTTAGAATCTTATAGGGAACATCATCACTCAAATCAACTAATGATACAAATGGCTACCGTGCAATGAAAAAACCCGATTCTAGGAACCTCAGTGTGATGGAAACCAAAAATACTCAATGTGGATAATCTCTGATGGAATTCCTGAGTGACAAGATAATCAACCCTCCAACCTATATCAAAATCACCACTAGACAAACTGGTTGGAACAATCTGAGTTCCACTAGCGACCTAATATACCTGCTAATTCAGTACCGTCAGGGGAGCAGTGATGTACCAGAGAGAATTAAATTCTACTATTTTAAGTGCTCATCAGTGCTATCAGTGTATAAGATCGTTAAGCCAAGAGATCCCAACAACAAGATCTAAATTTCAGATAACCCGATACCAAGCGTGTTTTTTTTTGCAAGCCCGGAGGAAATTGGTCGAAAAAACCACAATTAATCCTCTTCGGGCTTAGCTAAGCGCGGAAAAAAACTGTGTTACCGGCATGAATTCTATACTTGTTATCGATAGTTTGTATGGAAAATCACATTTCTTTTTTTGTAATGGCATAGCTAATCCTCGATTTCGTTTTTATCAATTTCCACCAGATAATTCTCGTTGCTTAATTTAAGAGCAGATAAAAACTATGTTACAGGCATGAATTCCATACTTGTTATCGATAGTTTGCCTGGAAGCTTAATTTTTTCTGTAAAAGCGTCGTTAATCCTCTTTGTCGTTTTTTTTTCAACCAAAACCTTCTGAAAACGCAAATCATCAGGAGCAAATTACCCGATAAAGGCTACCATAAGACCTGAATCCAACACAATCATAAATTCCGTTCAAGTGCGGAACGGATGCGGAGTTGCATTCCGTAAATTTAAATTATCGAATTAGAAGTCATTTGTTTTTATTTTCTATTGAATAGTTCCAGAGGTTTGCAAAATATATAAGTTGGTATGATACACATATTGCGTGAAACGCTGAATCCAAACACAATTCCTCCACAGTGTATTTCTCATGTTTGCTGTCAATAACTATGACTGACATTAGCCGTTTTAATTATCAGAAATGATCCATATAGGTAGATCATTAAGGAACATGCATTACAAAAACAACACACGAGACCCTGCTCTCTACCGGGATCACGTTTCACGAACCAAAAATGTAGATTTTGCTCTATAGCGGGTAGGTGGCTTCTCTTGGTAAAGTAGTGTAAAATTTAGTGTAAAAGACAGCAAATATGTACATGAAAAATAAACAAACGTAACGAAAAAAGAAATAGGTATATTATGGATCATTAGAAATTAAAATAAAATATTAGTGCTTTTGTTTTTGTTTTGGTGAAATATTTTTTCGTCACTGAAATCAAAAATATCTCTTATAGAGACGAAAATCTATGAGATCTTAGATCAGAAATATAAGCTGGATAAAAAAATGGTAAAAAAGAAAATTAAAATATTCTCAAAGCATACTTCGATTCAATAAGATTTATTTAACGTTATGCCATATAACAATTACTTAATGATTGATAATATTTTAGCGAAACGTGTTCAACGATTTCCGATTTTATGACACTTTTTTCCGCACACACAAATTAAGTTATTCAAAACATGTATAAATTGATAAGTTTCGGAGGCATGATTTGAACCCGTGCATGCAGCTTTAATAAACTAGTAAGACGTATCTTGCATGCTAATTAACATGGAAGTAGAAATTACTATACTCTTCTTTTTCCAGAAATTAAAGTGGAAATTGTTTGAAGAAATATTATAAAATTGAATCGTGTAAAAACAGATTATAAATCATAAAATTGGGTGACTTTTCTACCAGACTTTTCTATCATTAAAAAAAAAAACCAAAAGGTCTTTTAATCATCTTTCTGAATTAACTGTCATGTCTGAAGAGTGGTCCGGATGGCAGAGTTATTGCTTTTACAGAAAATATTCTGAGACCAGGAATTATGTATTTAAAAATATTTGCTCCTGAGGAGTACTTGAGAAACGATGAAAATTGAAAGAAAAACAAATGAGTTTCGTTTCATATAATCATAGTTTCGCGACTAGATTTACCGATGGAAGAGTAATGTCGTTTTCGATTGGATTTTCAGAATTTTCTCTAATTTTTTGATTTTAATCGAACATGAAAACATCGACCAGCGTTGCTATTTTATATTGCGTTCGGGACCCGTGACTAATTCAATAAGTTTTGGATTCGAAAACTTCTGAAAATTTGCATTTTTCATAAAAAAATTTAATTCCACAAAATTTTGTACTAAACGCTGTCGTTTTACCTTGAAAAGTTCACACAATCTTTGCATTCAGCGAAAGCAAACTGGCAGAAGAGAGTGACAACACTAGACCATGACCGTATTTTGTTTTCGAATATATTTGGAAAACAAAAACAGTTACATATGTACATATGTATGTATGTACGTCTGCGTTTTATTTTGTGTGATACATAAAAATGAAAATGTAATTTATGATTTAAACTTCTGTGAGAATAAATATATAAATAAATTATTTTTTAAAGTTTTTTATAATCGAGCCAAAAGTGCAGCCATCAACAACAATTATCGACTAACGAGCCTCATCAGAATTCTAAGAATCAAATCAAGTTATGTTCAAGTGCAAAACAATCTTAATCTTCTGATATTGCGCAGATTTCTCTAGAACACCCACAAAATTCGAATGTATCCAAGGTTCTTTATTTACATATTTATTTAATTATTTATTTTTAGTTATCAGTTTTTTTTTTTAAAGTCAGTTTAACTTTCTGTTTTTCGACTAGTTTTTTTATGTTTTATGTATGTGTTATCAGTTTTTTATTGACATTTTGAATAAATGTTTATGATTTGTCTTTAGTCTATTTTATTTTAAACATTTTTCTATATGGGACCCTTTTTTTGTCTCGGGACCCTTTTTGGGACACTCTTTAATTTTTTCAGCGGCAACACTGACATCGACTTCCCAAATTTACACACACACTACTGAATGTCGCCATTAAACAAAATGGCTTCTTCAAGAATTAATTCTTGACAAGTAATCCAATGAAAAACTTTATATGTATGACGTATGTGTGTGTAACTTGTCTGCTGCTTTATAAAATAAAAATTAGGAAAACACTCCGAAAATGTTACTCGGCAGTCGGAGGCTTAAAAAGTAGTGTATGTGAAAAAGGAGCACAAAGGGGGTACTCCAACCGTCCAAGCGAAAGCGAGATAAAAGAAAGTAGGTAGGCACAGTTTGAAAATGTCTGGACCCTCAGATCTGTTAATTTTAGCATTTTGTAAATTTTAATATATCGTTTCTGTCAAAACCTCACAAGTTGTTTAAATGCACTAACGCAATCAAACAAATCACGGAATCTACATATGTCTCGTTGTTTTTTATGATTCGTTTTGCCTCTATCAAACACTTTTAAGAACCTTCTAGGTTGTAAAAATTTAATTTTATTCTTTTTTAAATCATTGGGTGGTGTCTCTTAAACAATTTTTCATTTTCAACTTACGAGGTTTTGAAAGAATGGCAACGATATACATATATGACATTATTATGTACTCATCGCAATTTTATCACTTTCTTATATCAGCCAAAAGGTCTATAATAGACAAAGTTGAACAACACATCACACCTCTTATTGGAAGAATATAAAATATCACTCAAATTCAATTGTTTTATTATCTCCTTCCTGCAAAAGCCAGACAAGCAATATACTCGTATAAAAATAAACAAGGGCAGACATTGCGGCCAGGCGGCCACAACTCCAATTATTTATTGGAAAAATGAGTACAAAAAAAACTCGAATAAAGCGCATTACATTACATTGCATTACACGATCCACACGCACATTACCGAATGGAGCCACTACAAACTACACTACGTACGCCTCTGCACCGTACGTCTTGTCGCGTCACGTCACGTCACGTCACGTCGTCTGTCATTTGTCATTGAACTTAAACTTAAAATATAAGAAAATAAAGTAATTTAAAAACACTTTGTTGGAATATTAATGATTTAAATAATACAGTTAATTAAAACTATTAGCAACAGTAGAAGTTGAAAGCGTATACAATATCAAATTAAACAATAAAGAACGGACAAAATGCAATTACAAAGTATATATCTCTACTCTTACGAGTCACGACAGACGTTGCGTTATTGGTTCTTTATTTTATTTTTATTTTTTTCACTCAGTAAAACGTAATTATTTTTGTCAATTCTATTTTGATTGTGAGATCCGTTAGCCATTAACTACTTGAAAAATAAGAACGAAAACAAACAGCCGGAATTCACTATTCACTTCCGAATATTGAAAAGACAAAAATGGCAACAGAATCTATTCACACGGCTATAGCTACCTATTTGTCCGGCAATATTGTCAGTTGGCGAAATGCCTGCAGCCAACCTGTCATTGAAACTAATAATAGTTCTTGGCTTGTCTATTTCATATACTTAACTCAGCTGGTTTATAGAAAAGTTGTTCTGAACGTAAATGTGTATAGATACCAATGGGACAGAATATTACGGATATCAGTTTGTTTGTTTACGTATTAAAAACTTTTAGTTTCTACCGCAAACTTTAACAGAACTTTGAAATAAATTTTGTACAGACGTGATATGTTTGTTCGTTTACTTGTCCAAAATTCTCCAAAGCCTGTCAAGGTTTAGGTATATAACAAAAATTATAATGGTAGAAACTGAAAGTTTTGGAGAAGCTAACGAACAGAACTATTATGTCTTAGTGTAGGTACTTTAAACGAATGAAAAGAATGAGCATGAGCATGTGTTTTGTCATAATTTTCAAAATTGGTTTTCCACTAAATTTACAACTTTAGCCAAATTTGTAATACCAAAAGTATAATCGTCGCTGCACTTGTCATTTATGCCTACACAATTGTTTCCTTCCAACCGATATAAAAGTTGAAATGAATCGATTTAAAAAAAGCGCAATATTTTGGGAAATGCTGGAAGAGGATATTAATACAAAAATGCATAGTCCAGTCTGTTACAAATTTTTGTGATATACAATCCATTTTTTTTGCTTTCAAGTGCACGAAAAAGAATCTTTTCACTAAGTTTGTATAAAAGCCCTCTTGAAGGAAAAGTCATTTGAATGATTTTTACCCAAAAAAAAATTAAAACTTGACGAAGAAAATACAAGAAAATATTACTGACAGCTAAATTTCACTAACAAAAACTGCTTTAAAATAAAGCTTCATTCACAATTGTACGTTTGTTGTGGTTGGATTTCGGAACTGTTCCATTCATATCGAAAATGGAAAATTTGGAGTTAGAGGAGTGAAAAAGGAGTAGCTGGAAAATGACATAATTTTGTTCCAAAACTGCCAATTGTCACGAAATCTCACCAGTTTCTTCCAATTCCTGTTCTGCACTTCACAAATTGTTTGATTTTGGGCAGAAAAAAACGCTACGGGAGAGTAAAACATAACTTCTTTCCTGACATTTTATGCCCAGGAAATATCTTTGGTCAGCAATCGGCAGATTTAAGTTTTGTCAAAAATATTAGTTTGAAGTCAAATACAAATTTAAATAAAGTTGTTAATTAAGGGTTGCCCAAGTTATTTTTTATTATAGTTTTAGTCAATGTGCATGTTTGTATTATTTTATCAATTTTAAAAAGTATTTAAAAAATCAGATAATTCTAATTCTTGACTTGAAAAGTCATTGAAATATTTTCCCGCAAACCATTCATTTCCTTCTGAGAGAATTTAATTCCTACATCTCAAAATTAGACAGACTAGGCAAATGTCTGAATAAAATAAGTCTGAGAACAAATTATTTTGATGTCTCAGTGTTTTATCTCGCTCCCACTTGTTAAAAAAAAGAAATTTTAATAATCCTACCTCACTTGGCTGTCTCTTTCTCACCGTAAAATGTGAGGGAGATAAAATACTGCGAGAAGTCAAAGTGATTCGGCGGAGTTCAATTTGAACACCGTCTTTCAATTGCTTTTATGCTTAGCTGACATCAACGATTACACAAGATTGCGGAACGATGGATGTATTTTATTTTCAAAAATTTTAAAAATCCTACCTCACTTATGAAATATCTCTTTCTCACAAGAGGTGAGAGAGATTAAATAAAGAAACGTCAAAATGATTTACCCAGAGTGACAGTGAGTCATCCAATCTGAAAGCCATCCATCATCCTCTATGTGTCATGAATGACATTCGTGGGCATTGTTTATGGATGATTCAAGATGAAAGGTTTTCGGTTCAACATCCAAATGCCATTGAAAAACATTGACAGTCAAATTCAGACGACTGATTGCAAAGAGTGACATTTATCGGTCGGTTTACGGTACGGTATGAGTAACCATAAAATTATTTAAATTTCATCATGCATAAGTGCCTACTCTGAAAACTGGCTTATCAGCATCAACCAGCTACCGGTTTTCATGAGTTTGCTGAGGTTGAGATTATCATAATCCACATTCTATAATTTTTGTCAATCGGCCTCAAGCAAAGTGACACAACACCCCCAAAAATTTCTTTTGTTTCACTTCAAATTAATCATAATTTAAATTAGTCCATCTCTGAATATGTATTTTATTGCACATTTCTCTGTCTTCATCCATTGGTTCATAATAACAAATTATAATGAAGAGTGTTACTCGATAACGAGATAGGTACATTCGAACCATTGCACTCGCTCTATGACTCCATAGGCTAACCGATTCGAAACGGATTCGAATCGGTTGGCATCGAATAAAACTGGAAAATTCAGCCTGCATGATATTTTCGTTTGTTGTTGTATTTTTAATTTTTATTTTTTTCTGACTAAACCGTTTTGTAAACAGGACTCTGAACTAGCTCATATCTTCCCATTGTTTTTTTTTATATAATTTGCATGGGGGTTCACTTAAATGTCAAGAGACTTAAGAAAAAAACTTATTCCTGCACGTCAGTGGTGCCAGTTTATAGTTAAAAAAAAAAACATTAACAAAGATTAAGTGTGTTTTCATGCGTTAACGTCTGATAAGAGAAGTCTGTTTGAAAGCAAGGTCTTTTTGTAAAGATTAGAAGTAAATCACCTGTAATCACCAGCCACTTCACTAAATATGACTTTTTTATTTGTTAAAGAATTATTTAAAAAAAAAAAACAAAATTCAAAAGACTCACCATTCTTAGTACATGGTAGTTTTTGAAAACATAGTCCAATAAAATAGATATAACTTTTTAAATTTCACTTTTTATTTGATTTTAACGAAAAATATTGATTTTTCTTTTACTTGTCCCACAGTTCACCACAAAATAGTCCCTTTTTTTTATTAAACAAAAAAAAACAAAGAAATTAGTTGTAAAGTTTGTTTGGGTACTCAAAACATATTTTATAAGAATTAAACAGAACAAATTTTCATCTGAGGCTGTTGTTGCTTGTTTCAATTTCTAGCGACTGAAATTTATTAAGCCCTAGTCATAATAATTTCTTCAATTTATATTAATGAGGTCTATTGATAAGAATCTCAGACCAGACTATGTGGGGCTTCTTATCAGTTAAGCAAGGCAAAACAAAAAAAATACAAAAAATAAACATTGAAAAAATAAAACACGAGAGAATTGTCGATAAGACAAATGCTTCATTGTAGATTTGTAATTTTGGTTAGATACATCAACAAGAGAAACAGTGGGATAATGAATGAAAATGTGAATTAAAAAATTATTCAATACTCATACGCTACAGTGACCCATATTTACTTGCGATATACTAATTATCTAAGTATCTTGGTTATGGATTTGTTGTGTATATTCAATCATCGGAATCATAATGTTTCTCAAAAATACATAATTCACTTATAGTAATAAATTCGAAAGTAATATATAACTAATATAAGTTACAAAAAGTTCTAGCTTGCCCGACGAAAAACCCACGGCAACTAATGAACGCGACCATTAAACATTTTGTGAACGCGATATGCTTAAAATGAATGCGTCCATACAAAAGAGTTAGTAAACACAACCCAGACTTAAAGTTTAGTTGGGCGGAATGAAAATTACTCGTTCGCGATTCAATTCTACTCTCGAGTAATTAATTGATTCAATTCCTTTTTTTTTTTGATTTTTTTATGTCGAAGCATAATCTTCAATCATTTCAATCTTCAATATTTTTATTTTACTAATTTTTTATTTTGGGCAATTTATTGTAAAGGGTGTTTTTTTTAGACGTGTGGTTTTCAATATGGCAATACTTTTTTCGGAGTTAGACTTTTTGACAGCTGTCACTTGATTTATGCTCAATTTGGTTTTGCCATTTCATAATTAATAGACTTACTCCTGAACAACGTTTGCAAATCGTGCAAATTTATTACCAAATATTACCAAAATAATCGCGCGACGCATGGCGCTCTGCGTCCAATATTCGGTAGACTTTATCGCAAAATCGCATAAATTCAAGCAACCATGGGTCGGTTTCGCACCACGTTTACTCTATAGTGGGTAATGCGCATTCTTAGAGACGCCGCCGTACAGTGAGAACCGAAGACTCTATTGCTGCTGTGGAGCAGAGTATCGAAGAAGACCCGCATGAGTCCATGCACCATCGTACGCAACAATTGGAGCTGCCGAAAATTGGGGCTTTTGGGTGAAATTTATTCGAGCCAGCCACTTGCCCGAAATTATTTTTAAAACATAATGGCAAACCCGCTTATCTTTATAATAAAGCTAAATTCTTGGCCATAACATTAAATTTTATGCGTTTTATTTCTTCTTGAAAACCATCACACGTCTAAAAAAACACCCTTTATAACTACAGATTATCGGATCTACGACATGAAATGTTTAAAATTTCAAGCTGAACCAGTGTTGCCAAATCATGGAGATTTCCATTGTTCTGGGTAATATTGGTCTTAAACTAACTTACTCTTAACTGAAACTGAATACAAAATCAGTAAACAAAAAAAAAAATAAATATCATGATTTTCTTAAAGTATTATGCTTAATTATCACACATGCATTTTCCATGTTCAACTCATCACCATTGGACAATTATTCTTTCCCCTCATTTATTTTCGTGTTTCGGCATCGAAAGTTAGGGATTTGTGAATCTATTCGTTTAAAATAAAATAAAAATAAACTTTCGATTTTATTTTTATTGATAAATTGTTTATCGAAATATTAATATGGCGACAACATTGACTATTTGTACATTTCACTCCAAGCGCAAAAACTTTTCTATCCGACCAATATATACATACATATACAATTGTACATATATACTAGTAAAAGTAAAGCGAATCTTAAAATCCGCTGACTTATCTTCACAACAAAAAAAAAACCAGTTAATCGTTGCATCTTAAACATTGCACAATAATGTTCGTCTAATGTAAACATCATGCCAGCAGACTGAATTGGAGCAGCTCTAATAGCTGGAGGCAGGAAAAATCTCCCTTAAACTGAATTTTTTATCAGGACATCATATAATACACGTATACATAATGCATGTGTAGGTGCTTCATAAGAAAAGAATACTTGATTGAATTTAAACAAACAAGGTCATGAGGGTCCACATTAGATTTGAAAAAAAAAAATGAATGCGCATTTGTATGCGAAAATGTATCATCTCCAATATTTTACGTTTTCTTCATAATTTAAAAATTAGCAATTTATTATTTTTAATTTAAGAATTTTTTTAGTTTCACAATTTAATTCTTTGCAGAGAAGTAGGTAAGTACAGAAACTTAGAGACGAACTTTGGAAATTGAGGCTTAGACCAAAAACAATTTCCGGGACCTATTTTATATCTACATATTTGGATTTGAAACATAGTCCATATAGTCACTCTTCTGTTGAATCTGAAATCATTCAAACGAGGGTACGAATCCATGCACTCAAGGAAACCTAATTGTTGATGGACAAACAGTGGCATCAAATGATTTTTTTGTCGTAGAAAAAAACATAAATTTTCGAAATTTTTGGTTACATTTAAAAAAAAAAAATAAATGAACGACTAGGTGACACGAACTTAATCTTATGGCTTTATGAAGCTATAGCGTAAATAATTATCGCAGAAGTAGGGCACAATGGGGTTGTGGAGAAAAGGTAAAAAAAAAGTAAAAAGTTATTTTATTATGAAATTACTTTTGTGAAATTATAGAATGTAACATTATTTGAATTTCTTGGAAGTAACTGGAACTTATCAGGAACACACAATTAATGAGATATACGGGAACAACCACAAAATGAGGCTTTTTTCTCTAAAAAAAGTCAAAACCATATTTCCGTTCTGGTAATATCCTCAATATAAAAATTATTGAAATTTTTATAGATATTACATTTACACGAAGTTTAAAGATTTGTTTAAAACTTCGTTTTCTATTTGTTCGAAATCAATACTTGATTTACCAAGCATTAAAAAATTTCAAGTTTTACACCTGTGCGTGAACGGCTTAATAACTTTAGTGCTAATCCATACTATTCTTTCTGTAACTAACTCAATTTTTTTTTAAACAAACAAACGTTTCCACCAACCACTAAACCAAGACCAACTGGAATTTACCTTTAAACTTCTTCAAATCTCGTTATTTAATTAAAAAAAAATATATTGTTAATCTAGCAGATTAGAAAAGAATCTTGTTTAATCTTGAAAAAAATAGTTTTAGAAAATGGAACATACCTATACCACACCCTTATAATATATCGCGCTAAACGCATTCATGTGAGAATTGAATTTTTTTGTTTACCGTTAAGCTGGGAATAAATTTATACTGAGTCATCTTTGGGACTATAGGGCCTTCTTTAAGGATCATACATCACATTTCACATTCAATTTAAGTGATGTAATTCCGTGAAATAAGCCCCTGATAACATAAGGTCTGCCATATAGGAAAAAACCCATCAGTTTGTGAAAAGTTGTAAGAATTCTCAAGTTACGAAACGAACCTTAATCGACTCTTTCGATAATTTTTCACCGTGATGAAAGCTTTACATAAAGACAAAAAAGTTAAATTAGAACAGAACAGCACAGATTCGAAGAAAAAATGAAACAAATCATATCAGTTTTGTTTAATTGTTCAACTTTTCTCGACCAATTTTATCAATGCGAAATTAACTATAGCTGTGTTCCATTGGACCTTGCAAAGTACTTTTTTGGATGAAAGAATAAAATTCTTCCAAATGTATAATTTAACCTCAATACACATTTGTATGAACATAAATGTGTAGTGTCTGGCAATACTATACAAAATATCATAAATCTACTGTCTGGCAATACTATATGAAATGTCAAACTAGTCTATTGAATAGACTTACTTTATACCCTACTGCGAAACAATACGGACGTCTATAATTGGGATAGGTTCAACAAAATATAATTTTGGTTGTTTGGTTTTACGTTTTTTTGTCTAAATTAGAAAAACATCAACAAGACTAATATACTACTTAATTTCTTTTTACTGATGGTGTCTTTTTCTTGTGTTGATACCTTAAGTTACTACATTACTGCACTACAAAAAAAATCAATCCAAAAATCAAACTATTTTCATTTAAAAAATACAACAGCTGGTTATGATTTTGACAGTTCTCACAAATTCTCACTAAACAGACAAAATTTTTACTTTCTACTTGTGATCAAAAGATCAACACTCGAAAAATCGGTCAAAGTACATAATTTTAGACGTTCTCAAAACTCACGATTTGTTCAGTCTGTTTTGGTTCTCTTTCACCTCCTTTGCAGTTTTTTAGAAACCACATTGTTGCTCGAATTTATGCGATTTTGCGATTATGTCGACCGAATATTGGACGCAGCGTGCAATGCATCGCGCGAACCGAACCATTATTTTGGTAATAAATTTGCATGATTTTCAAATGTTGTTCAAGAGTAAGTCTATTTATTATGAAATGGCAAACCAAATTGAGCATAAATCAAGTGATAGCTGTCAAAAAGACCAACTCCGAAAAAAGCATTGCCAGATTGAAAACCACACGTCTAAAAAAGACACCCTTTATTACAACATTGTTTTCCTCAGTGCAGGAACGGTGTACCAATCTACTTAGTAAGTCAATAATTTATTCAAAGAGCAAGTTTTTAATATTAGTGTTACCTACTTCATTAAATAGATAATATTGAATTCTTGAAGGCAAAATATAACTCATATACCTACCTACTTGAAAATTTAAAGAATAGGTAAGTATCGAACTAATAATCTAATCAGATTAAATTACTTGATAACAAAAGATTTGGTCTTAAAACAAAAAACATATTAAAGAGAAAATCATACACCGACAATCCAATTTTAAACGAAAGAGAGTTACACGTTACACTTTATAGAGAACATATAAAATTATTTTTGCTAGGCAAATAGGTAAAAGCTATAACAGTTGTCACTTTTGTCAGGTTGTCACTCTTCCTTCAAATTAAAACAAAATAAAACTTAAAACTTAGGCTTTGTTGTTGATGGGTACTTACAGTCTTACATAATATGTACATAAATTCTTTCACCTTTAAAAAATCAATTAATGCAATTTAAAGTTCAGTTTAAACTGTCATATGACACATTCCATAAGAAGACATTAATTAATGATCTCCTCCAAAAAAAAAACAACAAACATTTATGAAAAATTATGTCAAATTCAAAGCGTGCGCACACTGACTATTCATCACATAAATGAGTATCTACTTACAGCTGCCAAAACAATTTCACTAAAATCATTAACGTAGAAATAAGGTACTGAAGCATTTTTTTTGCTGTGAAGCAGATGGATTTATTTTTGAAAAAAACAGTTAAATATTATATATAAAATAGAACACAGAAGTTCGGTCAATTATTTTAGAAACGCACGTGGATGGAAAACAACAATACAATTGAAACACACTCAACTAATTAGCTATAGCTTTTCTCAGCTGATGATTTGGTTTTGAACTTTGTCTCGCGCACCACGCCATTGACACCGACACTGACACACCCTCGTGTCGGGCTGGTTGAGTCAGTATCAGTGCTGTCACTTTTCAAATTAAAGTGTAGCGTACTTTTCCAAATCAACACCGAAAAATTATATAATAAACATTTTAAAATATATACCTACTAATGATGGATTACATGTATCTGCATCTGCAAATTTGAAGAAAAGTAGAGCGGAATAATGGATGTATGCCAAAAAAACGAATGAGTGAAAGAGTATACCATTTAGATGAACATGTACGTCTTCATATCTGCACTTCCTATAATCTTCATCTGTGAAGATCTCTGCATTTTGAGTTAGTTATGATTCAAGGCGGGTTTTTATGGAAGAGTGAATAAGCATAGATCAGCAAATAATATGTGCATGCAAACAACAACAAATCGAAGAATGAATATAATTGTGCCTGATTACATGGGTCTTTTTACTGAAGGTCATTTTACTGAACTCGTGATCACACGGTGAAGAAAAATCCTTTCATTTCAATCTACACTTCCCTGTCTCACACCCTTAAAATCCACATATATCTCACTCACACGTTTCATGCTGAATCGGAAAATATTAAATGAAACTGGCGCATCGGTGAAATTTGGGTGGAATCTACCTTCTCTTTTTTACATAAAATCTACCTGTCTCACCGATGCGCTCTTCAGTAAAACGACCCATGTAATCAGGCACATTTAGGTCATTAATCAGAATAAACATAGAGTGGATATAAATTGTTGAAATGTTAAGATGCTTAGATGGCGCTTCATTCGGTTGCTGAAAAATATTCGTTTCCGAATGATTGGTAGCCATAGATTGCTCTACTTGGCATCGAAATGTGTTCTTAAATGTAAAATGTATCCCGGGTAAAAAAAAAGTCGGCTGTTATACTTTTTTCTCAGACATGCCTACGTATTATGGGCATTTCATTTCGAAATATAAATTTACTTTTTACGAAACTTGAAATTGCTTGACAGGTAGGGAACAAACTTTATTTTGAAGTGTGTGAATTTTTCGTAACAAAAGTTACCAGGAAGCCCTAAAATTGCTACACAAAAGTAGACCCATAGCCGAGCGATGGGCGATGGGAATTTGTCTTTTATCATTTTCATGTTTGTACCTTTTGTTTGAGAAATTTTTTTTTTCAACTTAAATAGACCCTTACACAACCTTCGGTGACTGGAATTTGTCTTCTTTAAAACATTAATTGTTATTGTTGGAGTAACCGATAAAGCTTTAGGCACCTATGTATGTATGTGTAAATGCTGTGCAGTGAATCGCATGATTCAAAGACGCAAAATGCCGCAAAAATAAACTCTTGAGAGTCAGTTTTGCCGACGAATTGTGCTTAAAAGCTTTCGTAAACACACATTTTTAATGATGGATTTACATGTATATGCATCTGCAAATTTGAATAAAAGTAGAGCGGGATGGATGTATGCCAAAAAACCGAATGAGTGAAAGAGTATACGACGATGATGAACATGTGTACGTCTTCATATCTGCATTATGGTGCTTCCTATAATCTTCATCTATGAAGATCTCTGCATTTTTGTCATCCCTTTCTATTCAACAAATGTAACTTTTATTTCTTACATCACTGTTTTTTTGCAGAGCTTGAAATTAAGATCAATGTAAATCCACCATAAGTAGTTTAAATGTTTACTAAATTTAACCATACAAAATCAATTTTAATCTAAAATACCCAATTATTTTTACTTATGTGGGTTGTTTTTGGAATATCTCCTATTTGAAAACAAGTAGAGATTAATTTTTACGAGTTTTACTACACATATTTTTCATAATAGCCTTCAAATTCAAAAAGTACTTACGACTTCACTGTAATTAAGAATTGCTGTTAGGTATTTGTTTATACTCATATTCCGTTATTATTCTGAAAACACTTCGAAAAATTAATACAACTTGTCTTAAATACTCTTCAATCTCTAAGCTTTAACAAAAAAGCCACATAAAGCTCAATGACATTTCGATGTTTTTTTTTTCAACTTGGCTGAAAGCACACTTTAGAGAAATTATTATTAATTGTCCCTGTGTTAAATGCTGTGTATTTTCAGGATAAGACATTTCAAAGCCACAAAGTATGCAAGACAGGCATATGATAATTTGGTTTTTAAATCTATGCAGGTACATACAGACATGGGTATGTACAAATTAGAAAAGACATACCTAAGCTCAGATAATTTGTACTTGCTTTATAGGACAAGTATTGGTTTCATGTAAAAAAATTTTAATTTCGAGGATGTAATCATAATGAAAAGTGGGTTTCGTCATGCCGCCAGTCGGTCTGTGGCTGTGCGTCTTTAGGTCGGCGCGCGTCAGTGCGTCTATGCGTCCACCTTAATTTGAGCTGGAGCCTACACGGGTGGTCCGATTTGCATGAAATTTGTTACAGAATATTTTGTTTATGATTCCCTAGAGGATAAATTCGAATTTTTGTTTTAGCTCACCTAGAACGGGTAGCTGCCATGAAAATATTTTGTTTTGTCAAATTTTCTCGAAATCAACTCTAATGATTATATGTAATAATCAAGTCAATAATAAGAAAACTGTGTTTCAGGTTTTTCTCAAAAAATGCACATAACGGAAAATGGTCTTATTTTTGGGTTATTGGCGTGTATCTCTTCCATGGTTAGAACGATTTTGTTATAATTTTGTTATCTGGTACCAGAATAAGTTGCCCGTATTGGGTCTTGAGTAACCAACATGGGATACTTAAGTGCCACTCATTAAAGTTAGTTAGTTAGGGCCAGTTTCACAGTCAGAAAAGTGACACTTAAGTGGGGAATTTGAAAGATTAATTCCCAATATCACCGTTCACTGTTACCTGAATAAGTGGCACTTAAGTGTCCGATGTTGGTGACTTAAGTTCCACTTACGCTAGCTATGAGATTAAGCTTAAATTCCTAATGACTTAAGTGCCACTTATTTCGGTAAGTGTCGACTGTGAAACTGGCCCTTAATCTCCCATATTGACCACTTAACTTCCACCTTTTGTGACTGTGAAACTGGGCATGGGGCATTACATTATCTTTGGTCTTTGGTGCAGTTGGTAAAGTTGATATTGATAAAATATCAAGTGCTCCTTCTGTGTCTACTTGGATACCTTGAGCAGAGGTTGGAGAAAATCCAACAATAGCAACCCAAGCTAAAAGGACAATAACAAACTTTAGTGACATGGTTTCTGAACTGAACTATTTCGAGAAGCAAATTTGATCTTACTTTTATAACAATTTGCAAAATAAAATTGAACAAACAATTCTTTTCAATTTTGATTTTTTGGCAAACAATGTCTCAAAATTCAGCATTTAAGTTTTATATTGTATATTGTTGATTTTAATTGATAACATCACAAGGTTATTCACTGTGTTGTACCTATCACATAAATCACATACAAAAGCCGTGTTTTTTTGCAAGCCCGGGGAGATTTGGTTGAAAAAAACCGACATCGGGGATTAGCGATCCCATTACTGACACAAAATGGAGTTTGCATACAAACTATCGATAGCAAGTATGCAATTCACGCCGGTAACACAGTTTTTCTCTGTGCTCAAGTTAAGCCCCGAGAATTCTCCGCGCTTAGCTGAGCCCGAAGGGGATTAGTTGTTGTTGCATTTAACATGTAAATTTCAGGACAAGACGTCGTTTTTTTCGATCGATTTTCTCGGGGCTTGCAAAAAAACACGGCTAACATGAACTATCAGATGAAATTAGATATTAAGTATTTCTTAAACAAATAGGAAGAATTTTTAAAAGCAAACACACGTTTCGTGTGAGATAAGTGGCCCAATCAAGGTAGAAGTTGGAAGACAAAAAAACAAAAGATATTTGTTTTTCTTTTAGGTACACAATATTCTTAAACATAAGACCGTTTTTTTTCCTCATAAACTTCAAAAGTGTACGATATAGTGTTTAAATGGAAACGTTGGAAATCATTAAGTGGTTCATATTTTTATAGGTGTGCTTATAATGCTCAGAGCAGACGGTTTATGTCGTTTAGATGTCGGCATTTTCGAGATTTTTTCTATATATATGTAAATATTGAAATCCCAAATGACAAAATTAAGAATGGCAATTTCGAATGCCCAAATTCCCACACGTGAAATTATCGGATGCCAAAGTTCGGAATAGCTCATTGTCATTAGTGTATAAAGTGCTAGGGCATAAGGATTGCCACGACACGCCGATACAACTTCCAAAGTATTCCGAGCGAGAACGATTTTTTGGACTGGAATTTACTGAAAGGTAGTCTCAGCAGAAAAGTTTAAAAACAGAAACTTATTTCACCGCTCCTATAAGACTTACACAGAGTCTAGTTTGATATTTCTTTCACAAAAATATACAAAAACGCGATGAGACCAAGACGAGGCTTATGTATATACCAGACCGATACTTGCTAATTATTAGATATAATTAAAACCAAAATGATACTTCAATATATTATCAGTATCAATCAAGGGTTTCTATAGACCTTTTTTTTAGACAATTACCTCCGCCGTATGGGTCCCCTCCATTCCTGCAAACAAACAATAGGCTCATAGTAATTTTTGGACTCTCTCGAATTATTAAGTAGAGTGTTTCTTAAGTTTTTCTATTTATTATCGCTTTTTTTCAAACATCGCAGTTTCGCATCAGCAGCGTACTAGGTTTTATGTGTGAAGTTTGCTTGGTCATTTTATTCTGAGCTAATTGAGCTAGCTCTGAGCTAACTCCGATGGAAAAAAGAACACACTTTTTATGTTCTGATATGTCTGAGCTAAAAAAAAAACATAGAATTATTGTTTGGCAGTTCCTTGATCTGAGTTAAAAAAGAAAAACGCCAATTTTTAATACATAGTCCACATCATGTAGCCTGTAGCACCTCATTCAGCTTCTCATTCCAAACGCGACTAGATTAAGATTGCTTAAGAAAAACCATACAGCAATTTTCGAAGCTTACATACTCTGCCATCAGTACCATCAGAAAACTTTTCTGGCTGAACCATATAAATATATCCTGTTTAAGTTCTCCTTTAAAAAATCCTGTAACTGCGTCCATTTTGGCAGATATATACTTCACATAGCTAACACAATCAGAAATCTTATTGATGTATAACCTGTCACTGGTGAAAAAGTTTCGGTATAGTCAACACCTTTGCAAACCAGACATTATAATTATTTAGTTATTTCCCTCAAATTTGTTGCGTTTAACCTTAAAAACCCTCTTCCATCGAATAGCGGTCGTACCTTTGGGTACAGATGGACTAAATTTTCTTGTAAAGATCTTAATTTCCATCTTCTCATCGCTTCCTTGCAGATCTGTGTATCTGAGCATGACAAAGCCTCTGACACAGATTCAGGATCTGACATCTTCAAGTCTACAATCAAATCAGCCTTGTTTAACTTGGAAATACGTTCAGACCGCCGGAAAACAGCTACGTTTTTGTTGTCATCAACGTCGTTTAGTTTAGCAATAAGCTTGAACTTTCGAATTTCCATTTCGATGACTCTTTTATTTTCAGGCTCTTCATTGGTTATCTGAACTAGAGAATTCCCGAGGTCATTAGAATCATTTTCGATTGCAAAATTTTCTGGGTGGATTTCAGGCTGGTATTCAGCATTGCTGATCACCAAATTCTTGGATTTCGCTGGAACATTAACGTCAGTTAGATCATCAGCTGACTTGTTAACGACAACTGACACATTAACAATTAAGATCATCAGCCTCAATAAGCTTGAACTTTCGAATTTCCATTTCGATGACTCTTTTATTTTCAGGCTCTTCATTGGTTATCTGAACTAGAGAATTCCCGAGGTCATTAGAATCATTTTCGATTGCAAAATTTTCTGGGTGGATTTCAGGCTGGTATTCAGCATTGCTGATCACCAAATTCTTGGATTTCGCTGGAACATTAACGTCAGTTAGATCATCAGCTGACTTGTTAACGACAACTGACACATTAACAATTAAGATCATCAGCCTCAAAAATATGAAATTCAAATACACTTTTCTCACCTGGATTGTCAATGGTCAGACTCAAAAAAATATAACGTATCGACTGATGATAATGTTTTTGTTTTCATCAAACAACCGGCAAGCCTTCGATTCCTTTGAATTAGCATCGAGTTTTCTTCTTTTTCATGTGCGGAATGTGAACCATAGCTTTGCAGCCAAATACGCACAACATTGATAAATCCGGCTTCACTCCTGAACAGAGCTCCTCAGGTATTTGGGAGTTATTTTCTCTGCAAGGAGCTCCACTAGATTTCTATTGATCCGTTCTGCTACACCATTTTGTTCGGGGGTGTATGGCGCATTCTTTTGATGCTGATGGAGTGCGCACAGTGAGATGAACTGTTCGAAAAGTTTGTGGCAATACCCTGCGCCATTGTCGGACCACGACACATTTATTTTTCTTGAAGTCTGGTTTTCAACAAAGGTTTTGAACTTGCAAAATTCTTCGAAAACGTCTGATTTGTGTTTCAATGCAACAACAAAAACCTTAAGACTGTAACCGTCATTGAACGTCAGAAGATATTTACATCAAGTCCAAGATTTTACGGATAATGGCCAACAAACATCGGTGTGTACCAAATCTAAAATATTTCAGCATGCTTTCCAGTAGGTACCTACATATGTGTAAACGATGCTCGTACATGTTGATTGATTATGAAATGACAAATTCATTCATGTTACAGCTGAATTCACCCTCAGGAGATTTTCATCGGATATGTGCAAAAGTGCCCCATACGACAATGCCAAATTTCTTCAAGCACTACCACCTTAAATTCAGTTCCAGGGTTTTTGACGTTGTGTTCAAGCTGCTGGTTAACAAGACCAGCAGTTGCAATGAGTTTGTGGGATTCGTTGTAGATTTTGCAAACATTCTTCTCAAAACGCAAATTATTGCCATTTTGTACCAACTGACTTACTATAAAAGTAAATTCGCCGGTAGGTCTGGTACATTTTCTAAATTCTTGATGATTGCAATTGTTTTTTTACTACCGTTTGTGAGAGAAGTAGTCACGTCCGACTATGAATACGCCCCACTATGTATACGAAGTTAAATCAAAATCGTTGAAATAACATTAATCAAATTCGAATTTCTCCTTTGGGGATTCACATAAAACATTAACTCGTTCATCATGGACGCACAGATGTACAGACAAAAGACGTAACACTGAGCAGATATATTACCAGGGCCGTCGTGAGTAATCCTGGGCCCGGAACGGAAAAATCCCAACCCCCTTCCATTAAGATATACCCATTTTTTAAACTACATACATGCCTACTGCCACGGCCAAATGGCTGCTTATAGCATGGCACTAGCATGAATTTAAGAATGAATAGAAAGAATGAAATATTCTTCCTTAGAACCACAGATTTTGTCAATCCTACGAGTATCGTCCAGTTGAAACGGGGGATGTATAGAAAATAATTCGGCATACGACTAGATCGGAGTTCAAACCCTCACCTCTAAGTTAGCAACCGCATGTTTGTAAGTGAAAGCATGCAGATCTTTTACTTTGAAAGTAAAAAAGATTCGTATTGCCTAAGAGCTTTATGAGCAGCAAAACTAATTATAATAGCATCGACATTAAATTTATTTGTCAAAGGTTCCGCTTCGAAATTGGCTTTATAAATGTCTCTGATATAAAACTTCAAAACTTACTTTAAATCGCCGGAGTTAGTCGATTTTTCTTTAGTATTTTTCAAAAAAAATTATGTCAACATTAGTCAGGGGCCCAAATCTGCAAGCGTGAGCTTTTCTTGACAGATAACGTGCACATATGGGCCTGATTTCGAAATGATTTTTAAATATCCGGTACCCTAGAAAATCACGGCAACATTTTAATGCTTGATGCAGAACTGGGCCCCAGGCAGGTTGTATGAAAAATTATTTCAAATTAAAACAAAAAATAACGATTGAACATATTGCCTCACATTTGCGGGACCCTACAAAATCCTTGGACCGGGGGATTTCCCCGTTTACCACACTTCTTGACGGCGCTGTATATTACTTATAAAATTTATAGACGAGCCTGAGAAAAGCCAATTAATGATAGTTATCACAATTTTTCGCCATTAAAAGTAGGCGTCTTCCCACCGATGCGGTGGAGGGCGCTGGACCTGGACAAATTGACATGTTTGGAATAATTTCCAAAGTATATTTTGTAATGTTCTACCAGGGTTCTATAATAAAACTTATTTCTTTTAAATAATAACTTTCACTTATTTACTTTACAAAATGAACACACTTTATTTCGCTTCAAATTGTTTTATTATTCTCCGATCTCAATAGTAGCCATGTTTTATTATCTACGGATCTGGATCAGGATCTTCCCATGAAAATAAAACGATACGGATCTTAGTAACAACTGTGTTGTATACCTATCTCTATTTTCTTACGTTGGTTTATTTTTCATGCATGTGTTGCCTTTTTTCTTAACACCACATATCACACTACCTTACTATGAGAAGCCATCTACCCGCAAGAGTGGGAACTAATTTTCGGATCTTTAAAACAGATCCAGATAGAGAGCAGGATCCCACGTTGTTGTTGTATTACGTGTTAAAAAATGATCTTGATCTCGATCCGTAGATAATAAAACACGGCTAGTATGGAATTTAAAATTCACTTCCGGATACACTTTTACTTCATACTTTACGCTCGAAATACTTCTCGCTCGAAAACATCCCCATATACAGGGAATTAAATGGTTCTAGTCTTCACTACTATCGACTAGAATATTCGAGTATATCTCTCTCTAGTATTTTCTATTCCAGTGGTTGACAGATGGCGTACTGGAATTGATATTGTGGCGATACTGTTTCGATGGTGGCTCCCTTGTCAGCTAAAGACAGAATCAGTCCACAGAATCCAACAGATACAACATTTAAATATTAAATTGGCTTCTGATTTCCAACGGCGTCTAGCAAAGTCAACTTGTTCATCGGCCATATTTAGAACATTGTTGGAATGCGTTCATAAATATGGAAATTTCCTTCTATTTAGTCAGTGGCTAAGCTGGACAACTCTAACAGGAGTGCTCTAAGGAAATCTAACAATCGTGAATGTCGGTATTTAATTTAAACTTATAGCTAATTAATAAGCCTTTTATGAAAATACGTTTCAGTCTTACTAAGCACTAAGCTAAACACAAAGGCAAATCAAATTTAAAACCACCAAAACACCTATTTTATGTTTCAGTATCATATTAACTCCATTTTCTAAGTTAGTTTTAAATGTTGCGCCATATTCTTTAAGGAATATTTTTAAAAATGTTCGAGAAGGGATGCGACAAAAATAAGTTATAGGCACTTACAAATCTTATAAAAAATATCAAACATTATGTACCTATAATATGGAAAATGGCAAAACATGTGCATAACTTGAAAAAAGGCTGAAACATATCTGATGCCACATGCCAGCACATCATTTGCGCCCACCTCTGTTGCAAATTTACTCACTTCCGAGTTTTGCAAAACATTTCCATGCAATGTGTGAGTTTATTCGTGTTATTAATGTTCACGAATATTTGAGACTATCTTAGGCCATGTGCTCTACGCATTAAGCATACTCGTACATATCCACCATACCAAATTATTTACAACGTTCTCATTAAAACACTGTCAAGCTTCAAGCATGATTTAAGTTTATGACATATGAGTGCAAAATTTAACTGGGCCCCTGATCTCACCAGAAACGTGTGTTTGCTTTTATAATTGCTGTCTATTTGTTTTCTAAATCCTTAAATTCTAAAACATAAGTTTTTTTCCCTCTGATCGTGTATGTCGTATGTGTGATAAATCTATGGACAGGTGTTAAGAGATTTGAATAACCTTGTTATGTTATCAATTAAAATCAACAAATAAAAACTAAATTGCTGAATTCAGCTTAATTTCGAAGACATTGTTTACCAAAGAATCAAAAATGAAAAGAATTGTTTGTTGTATCTTATTTTGCAAATTGGTATAAAAGTGAGATCGGATTTGCTTCTCGAAATAGTTAAGTTTTCACCCTCAAGCAAAACAGTTTATCAAAAAGCTTAAAACACAAAAATCATGTCACTCAAGTTTGTAATTGTCCTTTTGGCTTTAGTCGCAATTGTTGGATTTTCTCCAACTTCTGCTCAAATTTCTGACACAGTTGCAGGTGCAGTTAGTTCAGTCGTACCAGAAGTTAGCACAGTAGTTTCAACTGTAGCAAGTGCAGTTTCTGGAGCCGTAGACGGTGTTGCAGACACAGCATCAAAAGCAACCGATATTGCTCAGTAAGAATTAAGATGCAAGAAAAGCAACTAGTCCACCCGTACCAGCCACATGGGACCCAGTAACAAAAGCAATTTCTGAAGTAGTATGAAGAGCTGCTGAAAAACCGTAATGAATATTATAACAATACGGCACTATAATATACAATCTTTATAATTTTCAATGTCTTAATTAAATAAAAATTGATATTTCGGTTTAATTTTCTTTTTTTTTTTTAGTTAAATTTACATCCACAAAAATTATAAGATTTAATTAAATGCACAAACATTTAAGCGTTTAGATAACTTTCGACAAAAAATAGTAACATGCGAAGCATTCCATTTCTTTATGATCATTTATGTTTGTAATCGATTCAGTCTGTTCACAGCTGCTCATCTTTAACCATGATGTATTGTTGGCTGTAGCTTTTAATTATCTTGTAATTTTGGTTCTTGTTTCGCTAAAATATTAATCAGCTCAAAGTGGGCGCTGAACGCTGTTAGTCAATGGACGCGTTCAACACATTACGTTTTACATCTGAATTTTCAGATTTCTGAATTTTTGGAGCTTCTGATTGGCCAGCTGCCATAAAAAGTTAGATGACTTTTAGTTACGTTTGCTTACGTTTTATCTGAATTTTCAGCCGAAAATTCTCATCTGAAAATTCAGAATAAAGTGATAGTGCTGGGGGAAATGTTGAAGTACTCTACATAGAAGTTGAACTTTATGATTTTCGCTCTGGTTAGTGGTGATTTGTTGTGATTAATTTTCATCACGAACAAATTCATACTTTATTACAAAGAAGAACTAATTGCTTATTGTTAAGTGAGTTTTTAAATCAAAAGATTGACTATTCTTAGAAAAATGTTCCCAGTTTCTCCATCGCAATATTGTGGAATTATTTTTTCATTGAACTTTGCAAAGTCTTGCGTATTTTGTTGCTGATTAAGTTTCATATATCATAACCAGAACTACGGACGCTTAATTTTTTACTTGAAGAATAAAATAAAAGTTCTTTTTTATTTCGTTTTAATGTAAATACTTCAGGTAAAAGCTAGCATTTGACCAACAACTTTCAACTGAAAATTCAGATTTTTTATGCGTTCAACAACATAAATTCAGATCTGAATTTTTAGATTTTGTGATTGAACGTGCCCAATGATATTATGGATTTTCGCGCTTGTTTTCTCCCGAGGTTTAATTTTATAAACTATTGAATACACCTGAAAATAAGGGGAAGAGGAAAACAATTGGGGGTTCTTATAGTTATGATTTAACCAGAAAGTGCTACTTATGTGTTTGACCTTTCAAAATATTTATATATTACATATATATTATATACTAAGATGAATTTGACAATTTTATAATTTTATAATTTTTCTAGAATCTCATCCCAGAAAGAATTTCGCTCGAACAAAAAATCAAATGACAGCTATAATCTTTTTCCGATACCAATACATTCCGAGGGAAACTTTTGAGCATCATTCACGTTATGTGAATTTTTGAAGGAGGGAAATATTGCGAGGGAAATTGTATATCCGATAAATTGTTTAAAATATTTTATGCAGAAAAGATTAACTGAAGATAATAGTAAGATTATAGTCCTAGAATATTTACGCTAGTAAAAGTAGTAATTGAGTGTGAAGTCATCTAGGTGGAAGCCCGTAAAAGTGATCGTAATAAATACAAATTGTTTTAATCGACAACTCAAAAATATTTTAACGTTATTATAAAAATCACCGATAGCAAAGTGATTTTATGTGCCGACGCATTTTTGAGATTAAGCCCTGGAAATTGGCTAAGCCCGTATAGGGAATTAGTCATTGTTGCATTGAATATTTTAATTAAAACGTGATTTTTTGGCCACTTTCATTGGGGCTTGGAAAAAAACACACCTTCTATATCTGTAAACAGTTTAGTCCCGAACTCGCTCAATCCCTAAGGGTTAGATAAAAAACACTGTATGAATGTAAGCCCCGCCTCGTGTTTTCGTCCAATTCCCTTGTGCTAGGAAAAAACTATAAGAACCCCAATTGTTTTCCTCTTCCCCTTACTTTCAGGTGTATTCAAGAGTTTATAAAATTAAGGTAGGTAAAAGGTAGGTAAAATGGCGGTTCTGAGCACACCTGTTCCCGAAGAACCCAATTAGCGCTGTAATGCGCTGTTTTGATACCATAACTCGTTTGACCTGATTTGTTTCTTGATATAGGGGTAGTGTTTTTAGTCTAAACAGAATTTCTTAGGGGACTAGGTTATTGTTTTTTCACGCAGCCCTACAAGAGCACCAAGCCCACAAATATGTGCTAGGTGGTCCCGGTAGGGTTGCGATCCAACCATATAGCCCTTCACCAGATCCACTCGTGGCTGTGGCTATACTAAGCAAGGTAATACCTACTAGGTAGGTTAGGTATATGTCAGTGCTTTAAGGTTCGCACCAGTTATAGAGTTGGTGATTGTCCGAAAAGTTAATAACGAGTTTGTTGATTGATAGGTACTAGGTTTTGGTCTGTGCCCTCGACCTCAAGGGAATGTTAAGCTCACACTGTGTGCCAGGTAGTTCCATTGGGGTTGAGAGCCGTCCGTATAACCTATCACTAGATTTACTTGTGGTTGGGCTTTTTCAAATTCAAGGCAAACCTACCTAGGTTTTGGCAAAACTTTAAGTCCTTCACCAGTTATGAATTAAGTGGTTGTCCGGAAAGTTAGTGACAATATTTGTATATGAATTTTGCATTTGTAGTGTTTTACCTAACTTATTAGGCCAGCAATAGTCTATCGGGAATCGGCCCGAAACCGGAGTCGATAGCGATACAGTCCACGACTACCGATCCACCGAACCCCGGTAGACCATAGCTTGTCCTTACACTTCCAATGCAAGAGCTGTGGTGAAATAATTGTTTGATCAATTAGATCCATCTGGTGCTGTTTAGAAAAGAGATAAAATCGTTTATCCTTTTGTTCGACAGCAGGGTTAGGTTATCGAGAAAAGGGCTTCGAAATGCCAGGAAGCGAGACCTGGCCAGGGCTGGGCAGTTACAGAGAAAGTGTTCGATGGTTTCTTTCTCTAGAGGGTTCTTGCAGCTACGGCAGAAAATATTAAAAGGTATCCGTAGCTTTGCCACATGTTCTCCCATTGGCCAATGGCCAGTGATGATTGCAACGATCCTGGCCGTATCTGTTCTATTTCGCTTTATTAAATCATTTGATCTGTTTTTGTCATAGGTAGGCCATATCTTCCTAGATATCTTGCAGTTTGACAGACCTTGCCACCTTTTTATTGATTCAGACAGGAAATGGTCATATATTCTGCCCTTCACGAATCCCAGTGGAAGGTCGACTTCTTCTGCCTGATAGACGAGAAGGGCTGATCCCTGCCTGGCAAGCTCATCTGCTTGCTCATTGCCTTGGATGTCCTATAAAATTAAACTTCGGGAGAAAACAAGCGCGAAAATCCATAATATCATTGACTAACAGCGTTCAGCGCCCACTTTGAGCTGATTAAAATTTTAGCGAAACAAGAACCAAAATTACAAGATAATTAAAAGCTACAGCCAACAATACATCATGGTTAAAGATGAGCAGCTGTGAACAGACTGAATCGATTACAAACATAAATGATCATAAAGAAATGGAATGCTTCGCATGTTACTATTTTTTGTCGAAAGTTATCTAAACGCTTAAATGTTTGTGCATTTAATTAAATCTTATAATTTTTGTGGATGTAAATTTAACTAAAAAAAAAAAAGAAAATTAAACCGAAATATCAATTTTTATTTAATTAAGACATTGAAAATTATAAAGATTGTATATTATAGTGCCGTATTGTTATAATATTCATTACGGTTTTTCAGCAGCTCTTCATACTACTTCAGAAATTGCTTTTGTTACTGGGTCCCTTGTGGCTGGTACGGGTGGACTAGTTGCTTTTCTTGCATCTTAATTCTTACTGAGCAATATCGGTTGCTTTTGATGCTGTGTCTGCAACACCGTCTACGGCTCCAGAAACTGCACTTGCTACAGTTGAAACTACTGTGCTAACTTCTGGTACGACTGAACTAACTGCACCTGCAACTGTGTCAGAAATTTGAGCAGAAGTTGGAGAAAATCCAACAATTGCGACTAAAGCCAAAAGGACAATTACAAACTTGAGTGACATGATTTTTGTGTTTTAAGCTTTTTGATAAACTGTTTTGCTTGAGGGTGAAAACTTAACTATTTCTAGAAGCAAATCCGACCTCACTTTTATACCAATTTGCAAAATAAGATACCTACAACAAACAATTCTTTTCATTTTTGATTCTCTGGTAAACAATGCCTTCGAAATTAAGCTGAATTCAGCAATTTAGTTTTTATTTGTTGATTTAAATTGATAAAATAACAAGGTTATTCAAATCTCTTAACACCTGTCCTGTACTTCATCACATAGATTTATCACACATACGACATACACGATCAGAGGGAACGATGTTTTAGAATTTAAGGATTTAGAAAACAAATAGACAGCAATTATAAAAGCAAACACACGTTTCTGGTGAGATTAGGGGCCCAATTAAATTTTGCACTCTAACTTAAATCATGCTTGACCGTGTTTTAATGAGAACGTTGTAAATAACTTGGTATGGTGGATATGTACGAGTATGCTTAATGCGTAGAGCACATGGCCTACGATAGTCTCAAATATTCGTGAACATTAATAACACGAATAAACTCACAAATTGCATGGAAATGTTTTGCAAAACTCGGAAGTGAGCACATTTGCAACAGAGGCGGGCGCAAATGATGTGCTGGCATGTGGCATCAGATATGTTTCAGCCTTTTTTCGAGTTATGCACATGTTTTGCCATTTTCCATATTATAGGTACATAATGTTTAATATTTTTTGTAAGATTTGTAAGTGCCTATAACTTATTTTTGTCGCATCCCTTCTCGAACATTTTTAAAAATATTCCTTAAAGAATATGGCGCAACATTTAAAACTAACTAACTTAAAAGCTCATAACTAAAATGTTCTTAGTTTTAAATAATTTTGAACTAGTATTATACTAAACCTTTTTTTAATAAACTCCAGCTGTACACACCTAAAACAGTGACAGTTGGTGCAAAAATACGCAAGCATACATTTTTCACATTTTTAATTGTCAAAGTGACATATGGAGTTAGTATGATACTGAAACATAAAATAGGTATTTGGTGGTCTTAAATTTAATAAAATGTTAAAAGATAGTACGATGCTAATTCGTAAGCGTTGTAAGTTGCACATAAATATTTAAGTTTCGTATCAGCAAACGGCTCTAGTTATACAACCGGTGGAAAGTGTTTATAAATATAACGTTTATAAGCCATTAGAGGTTCTTTGAAATGGGTTAATAATAAGGAAGGGACTCTAGATATGCCAATTATAACAGTTTTTGTTTATAAAAGTAATGTTTATGCGGCCCCTCAGGGCCATGGCCCTCCGCCGGTGGGCATACTTCAGGCGCCCAGAGTTTTTTTTTCAAGTCGCGCGAAGCGCGTTAACGCACGCCCACTTTTAATGGCGAAAAACTGTTACAACTGTTATAAATTGGCATGTCTCTAGTGTCTACCTAATAATTAAGACTGCAATTCTTTACGTTGTGAGTAAAGTTTAAATATTTTGAACATTCTTTGGCGCGGTGGCAGAGTTTTGTATCAGTCTGCTCAATATGTATTCAATAGCAAGACGTACGTTTCACTAGCTCGTTTATTGTTGTCTCTTCCATGATACTTTTTTGGATTTCTTGTTCAGTTTAATTTTCAATTTTTCAAATTACAATGCCATGAAATGGTTATGATACAAGGTGCCGGCGGCGTGGCACACAATTAATAAGCTTATCGGGAGATGTTATAATTTACGTCAATCATATTTGACATCTGTGGACTATACAGCTGCTGCTGCAGTTCAGTATACATACAGACAAGCAATGGAGCTCTGTACTCCGCTGCCAAGCCATCCTTAATCTCAACGACGAAGAGGACGAGTTTTGCACGAGCCTCAATGGATATTGTGAAGGAAGTATTTCCTCCCGTTTTAGCTATTTAGCATGACCAGCTAAACCGCCCAATTTCGACATCCCAGACTTCTTTCTTTGGGGTTACTTGAAGTCGCGGGTTGATGCCAACAATCCTCAGGCAGTTTCAAACCTTAAGGAGAATATTCAAAAGGAATGCGAACAGTTATCACCAGAAATCTTGCGGAAAGCCATGGAAAATATGATAAAACGGACACAAATGTGTATCAACACTGGCGACAGCCACTTGATGGATATCATTTTTTCCACTTAACGGACAAAATTGTAAACGATCTTTAAATCGTCGCAAATAGGTACGTTTTTGATTTGTGTGAAGACACTATAAGGGCGCTCATACACAACTGGTAACTACTTTCGAAAAAAAAGCTTAAAAAAACTCTCCATTTCCTGACTTTTCCGCGCATGTCCACACAACAAAATTCACCAATCCTCAAAAAGGTCTCCTGCAAAATGGTTCAAAACTATGATACCAATTACCAGAAAAAAAATTAAAGCTTAACATTCCTCTTAAAAGTCAAATAAACCACCTCATTTGCCATACTAAATTATAACCTATATAAGAGGCGAATAAATTTTCATTCATGTAGACAGTTAGTTCTTTCAAAAAAAAAAAAAGTGTTGAAACGCATGTCCATTTTCAACCTTAATTTTTCTCAAGTCCAAACTCTCATTTGAGTGGGTTCCTTTTGCCTTCTACAACTACCCTCTCAGTCAGCAGCGAACACCACTTAGTTGGGAGAAAAGTCATATGTAAGTAAGATAAGTTTTCACTTATTGTTTTAGAAGGTTTTAGACTGGAAAATTAGTCGTTTATGGGTGTAGTTTTATTGAATTTATTTGTTTTTCCAAGTGATTTTGCAAAAAAAACTAAAAATCTACAGTGCTTGTGCTTGTATCTATAAGAAAATGCTTATAATTTTTTGCTTATAGTGAATATAAAATTCCTTAAATGAATTAGGTGCCACTTTTCCTTTGCTCAAAATCAATAGGTACTTTTTTTTTTGAAATTATTTTGCTAGTAGATGTAGGTTTTGATAATTATTGTCGACTTTTTCAAAAGTATTCCTTTATTTAGAAGTGTAGTCCCTTAAAATATACTTTTTTTTTTAAATATTCAAACTAAAATTTAATTTAAAAGAAAAAAATAATTCTTCTACAGTGTTCAAAAATTCTTGGTGGACATTTTGAGTGTGTTTCATAAGAGTTTATAGCTGCTGCGGCTGCCATTTCGAATTTGCCAAGACTCGAGTGTTTGTGAGTGCGTGTGCAGTACCCTCCTATACAGTTGTTGGTGGAGAGTTGACTTTTTTATTCACCCCAGCACCCTCTTCAGTATTTTTTTGAAAGAAGCAACACAACAACAAAAAATCACCGGAGGACTGACACTGCAATAAGAGGCCGAAAAAGCTCTTCTATCCGTTCGTTCATTCGTTTGTTCGTTTCTACCACACATCGTCAACTTGAAAAATGTAAGTAAAATATCGATTTTCATATATAAGTTTTCTGCTGAATGTTTTCGACTTTGCTAATACAAAAACTGTCGTGTCGCTTTCTCTTAATGTTTGCACAGTTTTAATGGTTTTTCTTGTGAATTGTGACGACATTCTTCATTGAGGGAAAATACAACTAAATTTGGAATGAAAATTTAGAAAAAAAAAATAAAACAAACGGATTTTGTGTTTTAACCAAAAAAAAAAAAAGTAAAAGAAAATTGCAAACCAAGTCCTTGCTGGTATAAAAGAATAAACCTATACCTTGTATATAGAAAGTCAATAGTTGTGTGGTCTTGAGAAAAATGTACGTAGATTCTGTATATTATTTTTTTTTTTTGTTTAAGTGGAAAAGTTTATAATTCTATTTTCTTCCAATTTTTAAATTCACTCTTAAGTTCAAGTATAAATTTAAATTTAGTTTTTTAATGAAATACATATTGTCATTTAAATTGACAAATATGCAATAATTTTTTTTATATATATAGTATAACCAAAAATGACACATGAGCAACTTAATTACATGAAAAGATAGATATACACTAACCCGTATACATATATATTGGAATTTTATTTTATTTCTGATGAAATGACACGCGTGAACTTAATGTACGTAATATTATTGGTCATTTCTCGCATTTGGCACTGATGTCTTTCGTCTGTCAGTCGTCATCATCAATTAAAAATAAAAAAAAAAACGAAAACAAAAATATACTAACTATGGAACTTTTATAACAATTCAGGTGACAAATCAATAATTTTGTTAAAAACACCCCATTAGTCATATTATCATTAAATTGCGTTTTAAGATTAAAAAAAAAAAAAAAAACAACAAATTCATTGTGAATTATAATTCCTGCGATTATTGATTTTATTTATTATTTTGTTGTGGACTGTAGAAATAAATGGGGAGTGCACACTTTTATAATTTATACCGGCATCATTGAGTACCTACCTACGTTGGTTAGGCACTCTTGAGTCTTGACAGACATTTGTTACAAGAATTCATTCATTGATTCCTGACTTTTTATTAAACATTAAACATGTAGGTAATTAGAGTTCCAGGTAGACTGAACCTTTTGTTCAGTAATTTTAGTACAATAATTTTATTACATTAAAAAGAACTACCCTTAAAAAAAGTGTTAAAGAGATAAATATGCTGTTGCACACAGGCGAAATATTTTTTAATATAATTTTTTTTTTTTTTAATTCAGACGTCAAGTCTTTTTTTACAGATCAAAAACACAATTAAAATTAAAATGTAACAAGCGTGAGGCTGTACTGTAGAGGCTCATTCTTACTTCTATATATAATCCAATACAAACAAGCCTATCCGTACCTCCTTACATGCTGATCAGACGCTCGTCCTGTATCTCAACAATCAATTTTATTTTTGTTTTAATTTTTTAATAATACCCCCCCATGCAGTACTGTTGAATTCTGCGTCTAACGGCCTTTTTCAAATCGTATCAGCCATAAATTGACTGCGTTTAGGGTATTTTAATATTTTATAAATTTATTTCTAGAGTTTACAACTTTAAAAATGAAATAAAACCCATACAAACAAGTTATAATATTAATGGAAATGTTATTGATTTAATAGAATAGAATAGTTTTCTGGCATTGCTGATATGCGTGGAAGCGGAGAGCAACAGAGTGATTGTCTATTCTTAAAAAAAAACGTTTTTGAAAAACGCTGTGAATGCTATAAAAAAGCTCAACGCTCGGCAGATTATGTCATCTTCTCCAGGAAATACATATTCTACACAAAGGTCCCCACCCTCTTCTTCAACTTACAGTCTGAGAAGAAGCTAATTATTTTAATATAGCTATAAGAATTAAAGCTGGAAACCTAATACACAAGAAAGAGTCAAGAACACCGCAGTGGTACTTTTCTCAAGCGAAATAGCTAAATTGGAGGCAAATGAGGTCACAATCCTTACATTACTAATTGGCTTTATATTTCGGCAGTTAGAACGATTCGAACAGACGGAGCATCACATTAAGTATATTTTGTCTTTTTTAGTTGAAAAAAATATATGTTGCTCTCAAACGAATAGAGCTTTCGTGGCGATATCGTTGACCCCACTTTAGATCAAGATAAACTTGGTATAGTCCAACGATCATCATGTCTGTGCATAAACGCAGTACATCGATCGACTCCCTCCGCTCCACTGGACAGGACATTCTATTCCTTCTAACACTTCTTATACGCATTTGTTCAAACAGCCGCAAGCTGTTCTTTAATCTCAATGAACAGCCCTCTATACTGCCGATCGTCTATGTTGGAGATACTGCAACATAACCTCTGCTCGTTTACTTCCCAAAAAAATAAAATTAGGGATGTAAACGAACAGACCTAATATTAACCTTTGTTGAGTGCTGGGCCATAGGGACAATTGAGGGAATTGTTAAGCTGACGATCTCGCCAGAAGTGGAAAAGTATTACCTTTTTGCACTTTTTCTTTTAATTAATAATTTTTTTCGCGAAGTTTGAAATGTCAAAAATGCTGCACGCAAAAGTTAGTGAACTCTTGCAGCTGCGGCTGCAGCTCCGATTGCAGCGTTATGTTCGCAATATGAGGGGTGTTTTTTTTTGCAAACCCGGAGGGATTTGGTTGAAAAAAAAACGACATCGGGTATTAACGACGCCATTACACAAACAAATGGAGTTACCATACTAAGTAATTTACATGTGAAATGCAACAAAAACTAATTCGCTGATGCCTTCGGGCTTAGTTAAGTGCAGAGAATCCCCGGGGTTTAATTTAAGCACGAAGAAAAGCTGTGTTACCGGAGTGAATTATATTTACATACTTGTTATCGATAGATTGTATGAAAGCTTCTTTTTTTTCTGTAATGGCGTAGCTCACCTCCCACGCCTAATAAAAATCATTTTATGCCAAAATGAAATACTTGTTGGCAAAAATTATTACTTACGTAAGTCACCATCTATATATTGGCATCAAAATAACAATTAACTTTGGGCTTAAAGTGCCTTAAAATTAAAAATTACAATTTTCAATGATGTCTTTAAATGGAAGCTATAACAGGCGCCTTTTTGACAAATCACACAGATCAGTAAAACATTAGATAGATACCTACTTTTTTTTCAGATAAAGCGAACATTTGTTCCTATATTTATTCCTCTGATACTTAACAGCGTGTTTAGTTGACGATTGAAAAATCAGGGGCCGAATTACCGCATCAGTTATCGAGTAATACGTGACTGAATTATGTGAGATTGGCATTACCGCTCACGTTATGGAGCCATCATTCCTATAGGTTTAACTTGTTCATTCGATCACTGATGACACTCACTCGGATCAGTCACTAATGCGGTAATTTTGCCCCAGCTCTTAAAAGCCAAAATATGAGCAAAAACTTTTCTGAAAATTAAAAAAAAAACGCCTTTTCAATTTTCTACCTGTCAGATTCTCCAAAGTAATAGCTGGCAATATTTACCATGAGTACTATGACAGTTTCTTTAAATTCTTTATGGAATATTTCGATTTGGTGATGAGGATGAAGTTAAAGTTAGCTCGAGGGTTAATTGGTGAAACTGCAGTTGAAAGCGATAAATTAATAAAGATGAAGATGCAGTTAAAACTGATACATGCATCTCAAAGCAGTTGTATGCGGTGCAATTTGTGCAACTTGCTATACCATTTGTGAGAACCTTAAATACAAATGTATAGCTATTTGCGAATTTTGGGACAAAAATCGAAAATCATTTGAACACCCTTTTTCTGCGTGAACTTATATTGCGGTGTGTGTATTCGTGACCTCAGCGCTCTTAAATATTTGTGACTATCGCTAATCATGTGCTCTAACGATTTACGCAACCCCTGAATAAATTTGAACAACCAAATGATTTCAAACGTCCTCATTTAAACAACTAGCAACACTATTTGAAATTTAAAATAAGAGTGGAAAAAAACGGTTATATGTATGTTTAACTACGTATATTTAAGAAGAAAATCAAACACAGCTTGTCTTCCCACTGTTAACTTAAAATTTGTCTAATCTGACAAGAAATTAGTTTTTGCTTTCTTAATTTGTTGCTATTTGTTTGCAAAATTCTAAAAAAAAAAATAAGTTTTTTTCCACCTGATTATGTTAAGAGATTTGTTTTGTTTTCATAATAAAAATCAACAAATGAAAAACTTAAATGCTGAATTCAGCTTTAATTTGAGACTAATTAAATACAGACAAAATTATCTGGTTGTTTGATTTGATAAAAGTTGATAATACTGTAAAATGATAAATCAATACAGCAAGAAAAACTGAGGTAGAATGAAAATAAAAACAGCAGTTAATTTTATAACTTAACAGGATAATGAGAAGAGGGTTTCAGGTTATATTTATAGTTTCATTTCATATACACTTCCTTTTTCATATAAAACTTACAATTAATAGTTAGATAGAGTAAGGGCCAGTTTCACAGTCAGAAAAGTGACACTTAAGTGGTGAATATGAAAGATTAATTCCAATATCACATTGCACTGTTACCTGAATAAGTGGGACTTAAGTCTCCGACGTTGGTGACTTAAGTCCCACTTACGCTAGCTATGAAATTTAGCTTAAATTCCTAGGATGGGAAACTTAAGTGCCACTTGTTCCGGTAAGTGTCGACAGTGACACTGGCCCTAAGTGTCTCAAATATAGTCCACCCTTAACTTTTTTGTAAATAAAAGAGTCAGCTTTTCGGTAATTCACTTTGGCTTTTTTAATACTTAAAGAGAAATTAACTAAACTAAATAAATAAAATACTAAAAAAAACTCATTTTAACACTTTCTTGTGTGTTGTGGCCTATTTCACCAACTTACAAATTGTAATTTACAAGCGATTTCTTACAAATTTTGTTAAAAAATCGATTTATTCTGTTTCACAAAATGTTTGTATTACAAAATTGCAGTTGTAATTTACAAGGAGAAATTTGTAGGAATATCTTTATTTTTGTTTCACCAAGAGTAATTTTTGTTTGTAGTTTACAAGTACAAATTTGTGAAAATTCAGGTGTTTTTATAAGTTTCTGTTTCACCAAATAAAAGAATTTTACAAATTTGTTAAGTTGTAGAAAAATTCTTACAGAAGAAATATCATGTGTTATTTTATTTACAAATTGTAATTTTTCAATAGAAATATCTTTCCGATCCTTAAAATGTATTTACGGCGAAGGCATAGTAGTACCGATAGTAATATAAGTGAATATTTTGCGATACAAAGCTCAAGAATCTGTCGGTCGCGTATTTGCAGATTCATTTGCTTTCAAGGAAAATTTTTACAAAAAACCGTATAAGAATAAATAATAAGAATGATTGAACCACGATTGGTAATGTGAGCATGAAAAAATGTTTTTATTAACACAAAATGGAAATGTTGACATTTTATCAGGAGCTCTCTCAGACATGCTTGGTATATTTAAATCTACGGTGTTAAAATGTGTCCATCGTGTTTGTGCAGTCGTTGTTCATGTATTTTTTGAAAATATTGAATAGTGCACTTTACGCTTGATACCTACTCAGCAGACTCTCAAAAATTTGTGAGAAAGAATTGTTTTTTACAAGTCTGGCAAAAAAGTGGTGAAACCGTTTTTTTTTTTATTTGTAAATCACAACTACAATTTCCTTAACTTTTCTTACTCTTTTATACAAATTTGTTGGAATTTTGTTTGTTGTTTGTGAAACAGAAATTAAGTTTACAAATTATTAATAATTGTAGATTATACAATTACAAATTTGTGATTGTAATTGTAATTTGGTGAAATAGGCCACAGAATGGTGTATATTGTACATATGGTGGGTCATATTACCCGCACATAGCATTTTTTTTTCAAACAAAAATATATTTAAAATTTTAGTTTCACATAAAGAAATATAAATCGAAGCACAACAAAGTCTCAAAAAATGTAAAAATATTTGCACAAAATTTAGTGATAGAAACACTTAAAAAAATTAACCAAAAAATTATATAGACAATGTAAGAAATTAAAACCTTCTATTCCGCGCACATTTACTGCGCCTGAGTCTCCACTTTTAAATATATCAAAACCATTAAGGGTATGATTGAAATAAATGCACACCGGGTAGCCTACGCCATCCATTAGGGACATATTTGCCGCACTTACCCATACAATTATTATTATAATACACAATATTATATTCAAATGAACAGGCACAGCGCTAGGTTAACTAAGAACCAGGTTAAGTTCATCAGGTAAACAATTGTAAGAAAAAAATATATATTAAACGTTAAGTTAAAAGGCTATGTGGTAGAATTTACAACAAAAAAAAATGTGGAAATCGATAAACTGGATATAGAAATAAAAACTTTGGCTATGTATAAATTTTGTCAATTTTTTTTATTTACAACAATTGTTATTGTATGTTAAAATAACTTGAATTATCTTAAAATCAACTAAAATTTTATCAAAAAAGTGCCTTTTAATAGCAGAAAATGCTAAAAATCCGCAAAATCATTATTTGATGTTCCATTCCGGATCCGTACTACATAAGAGGGTGTGCTGCATGCATTTCACACACACCCATCCAAATTATAAATACATTAGTCTTTTTATGTTATCAGAGATGATCCATATAGATCATCATTAAAAACACGCATTACAACAACAACACGATCTAAATCGAAACTAAATTCTTGGTTTATGAAACGTAATCCCGATAGAGAGCAGGATCTCGTGTTGCTTTATAATTTCAGTCAAATCAATTTGCCACCCCATACGAAATCATCCATGAAATATTTTTCAACAAAATAACACTTGTTTTTTTGAAAATGGGTTAGTGTTTTTTTTTATTAAGTATTTGTTAAGTTTTGAGAACAAAATATACCTACCTACCTAGAAATGGAATACAATTTATTGTAGGGATTTTTTTAAAGCTAAAAACTATAAATAAATCACAAATAGTGCCGACAATTTGTATAAAGATGTAAGTAGGTTGGTAAAATATAATAATTCGGATTTCTAGGGCTCGGATTTCTAGGGCTGTGCATGTTTATAAATTACATATCGATAGGTTAACATATGTGTGTTCAGTGTGTATTTATAAAAGCAATATAATTTTAACAATATATTTGTTTTTTATTATGTAAATATTTTAATTATTTATTTTCTTTTTTGATTTAATTATGCTTCTTTTTAAAGGGGAAAGTAAGTTTATTAAATTATAATTTACAATGTCTAATTTATTTAAATTATTTTTTTCTTTCATTCTTTTTAATTAACAAAAAATGCTTTCTTTAATACAGGAAGTGAGTTCTTTTAATTTTAATATTTGCATTAACTAAATTAATATCTACTATAATAAATTAATTATTTTTAACATTTTCTTTTTCCAAACTTGAAAACAAAATTATTATTTTTAAAGAAAGGAGTGAGTAATTTTATATATTTAGGGGGGTTCACATTCAACGACATGTTCATCAACACGTGTCGTTATGTCAGATTTTTGTAATGTGAACACCAGTCGAACGACCGTTGATCGACTTACTGTGTAGTTCAATTTTTTTAATAATTTTCTCCGTCGGACGACCGCTGTAGTAAATGTGAACTCCAGTCGAACGACCGATGATTTCAATTTTACATCTTTATTTCTTTTTTGTATGTAACATTTGAAGAAAATGGTTTGCATTCGAAGTAAACAACAAAAAGAGATAAAAAAAAATAGAATTGATTCATTATAATTGGTGAAAATAATGAAATTCGCAACATGTTTTCTCTTTGAAAATTTGCTTGAAAATGATGTCGGTAAAAATGTCGTTGAATGTGAACGCTAGCATAACGACTAGGGTCGAGCGACACGTCGTTTAATGTGAACCCCCCTTTTGATAATTATTATTTATTGACTTTAGTTTCGTATCAATTTTATATGAGTCATGTTTTTTTAAAGTGGAATAGGTCAATTTTTCAAAAGAAATAAGTGAATGACATTTTTAATTACAATTAAAGCCTAGTACATATACATACATATTTGTCAACCATGTCCTGAATCCATATAAATTTACATTTTTGTTCACCGCGTGAACGTCCAACACGACAGCGAAATGAGTACGGAAACCACAGCGAAAAAATGACAATTGAAAGCTGCGCCAATCGCAAAAAAAAACCAAACGCAAAAAAATCACGGAAAGCAATGCTGTGATGAAAAAAGCGACAAAAACAAACACCAAATGTCAGTTTTCCGCGCACAATTATTGGTGCGGGCGGGCTATTAATTCAGTGCGAAAAAACAGGGGACTCTTCTCCAAAAAATCTGCTACAATTATAAATTTCGCTTATCAAAAACCGTACTGCATAACGGAAAGGAGGATAAAATTTTTCGTTTATGATTTCGTTTCTGATTACGTTGTCATTTTTGTATGGATTTTTCGTTTCGCATCAGCGGCGTACTAGGCTTTAATGTAAAAGATCATTTAATAGGAACGCTCGAAATTTTAAAGGTTATAGGGGCAATGTTATCAAAGCAATATTTGTCTCAAATTTTTGTAATTGTTCAGTAGTGTATGGCAATTTGCTATGTTAGGTTAAAGGCTATCCCAAACCAGCGCGAATACTTCCGAACGGCAATGAAACTTTCGCTTGTCTTAACTAATTAACGTGTAGGGCTGTGTCAATCAGGAACGATTCGATTTTTTTGATCCGATCATCGAAAAGTATTGATGATTGAAATCACAAATTTTCGTTTCAATCGATCCCAATCTCAATCATTTCGATGATTCTCGATTTTCAATCCCAATCTTAATCATTTCAATGAATCTCGATTTTCGATATCAATCTCTATTGAATTGTTAATATATTTTATCGGAGAAAGAAATTTGGGTCAGATTGAATTCGATCAAAATCGGAACATTATTCGTTAACTTCGGAGATTGAATTTGATCGAAACCGAAATAAAAAAATTGTCTTAGTTTGACAGGTGTCAAAATATGCCAACATTTTTGGTACGGCGGATCGAAAAACGGAGTACGCCAATCGATTTAGGAAGTCGGTATAACCCTAGTCTCACGGCCGACGTTCTGAGACCACTAGAACACTTAGATTGACAAGTGTCAAAGTATACCAACATTTTTATTACGGCGGATCGAAAAACGGAGTACTTTAATTTAGTAGATGGAAATAACCTGAAGTCACGCCAGTTCTCTGGGTCCTTTAGAACACTTTTAATTTGACAGGTGTCCAAGTGTCAATTCATTTCCAAGAATACGCCCTACGTAACTTTGTACATCGTAACGACGCGTCGCACAGAGGAAAGTCCACGTTTTTATTTCACTCTACCGCCGACATATAGATGTTTACACATCAAAAATCGAATCGGAACAGTATGAAATAATGAATTGAGTGGAATGAAAATGATCGAATGATCGATTGATAAAAATAATCGAATCATTTTGGTAATCGATTCTTGAACGATTCGATCATTTGAAATGAACGATTTACACAGCTCTACGTGGAGATAAATCAGACACTAGCGTGATGCAAATGTTTCGCCCTGGTGTGGTGTGTGTGCCAATCATCAAATTTTGTTTTCAAAATTAGTTATCCGTTTGAAAAACGTTCCACACATAACTTTATTCCACTTTAAAAAGTAAAGCCTCATATTATATACTTTTACTATATTAAAACATTTATAACTAAGATTTTAATAATTTTATTTTGTTTAACTTTTTCTCACATTAAATTCACGATTCTATTTAAAGAAAAGAGTGAGTGTTATTTTTTATAAATACTTTAAGGTTTTGAAATATTGCTTTTAGTTGTTGTATCTTAATTATTAATTTAATTAGTTGGAAATCCTTTCATTATTTCTTATAACATTAACATTTAAACAAATGATCATTGAAATTTCATTCAAAAGTACCTATAAAGATCAACTAAAAATTAAAAAGTTATACTTAAATATCTTCAAATCATTAAGGCTAATTTGCTGAAATGAAACTTAAATATTTTAGTTTTACTTAAACTCTTGTGCGCTTATCATCTACGTAAATTTCATTTCTTAAGCGCTTATGTTGAACTTAAATATTGGTTTGGCCTAAGTAAAATGAAGATAAAATCTTATTAGGAAAATACTAAGCATCACACCAATCAATGGGTATGTCGTTCTTTGAGTATAAAAACAAAACAAAAATAATGAATACACATCACGAATAAATGTGTAGGTAGTCACAGATTTCAATTTAGCTTTATATAACTGATGTAAAATTGAAAAGTATATGCTTGATATGGTCTCTAAATCCAACGTCTAATTTGTGCTCTTTGTCAATAATTTTGTTTTTCTTTTTAACGTTTGTTTTTTTTTTTTTATAAAGGGCGGATCCAGCAGCAGAAGCCGCAGCACCACCCGCAGCACCAACTGGAGAAGGTGGCGATGAAATCGTTGGAGGACCAAGAAATCCTCAACAGATTGCTGCTCAAAAGAGATTACAGCAAACGCAGGCACAAGTCGATGAGGTAAGTAAGATTCATTTAAATCTCACTATTATCCTCTCCTTACACATAATCTTTTGATGGCAACAATAATTGTATGACAGTACTTATTATCAATCTATTTGATACATTACACTACATTCCGGAACGGACAAGGGCCTCAACCATCATTTATCTAGTTTCTAGACTTTAGCTAGCTGTTTCAATTTTCCCCAAGTGGGTTGAGGCCGGAGTATTGGTGTCCATTCGTTCTATCAATTTAGCCACCGACCTTTTTACTTTTTCGCTAGGTCGGTATCGCAGATCAGTACAATTCGTTTTAGTATCTTCTCCTTCAAAGCCCGCCTATGCGAAACGAAAATTCTAAAAAGCCTAGTACGCTGCTAACGTGAAACGAAAAATGACACAGCGACGTCAATAACGAAAAATGTAGTTCTCCTTTTCGCTTTGGAGAATGCTGTTCGACGAGGGAAATTGATAATTATATAGCAGATTATTTGAAGAGTTCTTCGCTCTTTTTTCGCACAAAGTGAATTGGATTGCCCGGACCATTAATTGTGTGTGGAAAAGTGACATTTTTGTTGTTTTGTTTGTGCTTGTATTTGTTGTTTCTTTCACTACAGCATGGTATTGTGTTTTTTGTTTGTAATTGGTGATATGTAGTTTCATTGTCTTTTTTTCGCTGTGCTTTCCGTACGCATTTCGCTGTCGTGTTGGAGACCACCCAAAAATCTCGTTTTGCATCAGCAGCGTACTAGGCTTAAACGAGAAATTTCGTTCTGCTTTTTGTTTTTTTTCAGTATGCCGTTCGATAATTGTAGTAGATTATTTGGAGAAGTTTCCGCTATTTTTTCGCACCGAATTATTTGCGTCTAAAGCCTAGTACGCTGCTGATGCGAAACGAAATTTTTCGGTGGTCTCCAACACGACAGCGAAATGCTTACGAAAACCACAGCGAAAAAATGACAACTGAAAGCGTCACCAATTGCAAACAAAAAAAACTAACTAAACGCAAAAAAATCACAGAAAGCCATGCTGTAATGAAAGATACAACAAATACAAACACAAGAAAACCTCAAGTGTCACTTTTCCGCACACAATTAATGGTCCGGGCAATTAATTGAGTGCGAAAAAAGAGCGGAGACCTCTCCAAATAATCTGCTACAATCATCAATTTCGCTCATCGAACAGCGTACTGCAAAACGAAAAGGAAGACGAAATTTTTCGTTTATGATTTCGTTGTGTCATTTTTGCATGTGATTTTTCGTTTCGCATCAGCAGCGTACTAGGCTTAAGCCATTGATTTGGTGCGTTCAGAAAAATGAGATGTCAGAGATTTCGCTCCGTCAAAAAGTGACCAAGCGAATCCAAAATTTTTTTACCTCAGGATTTTGAGAGCAAAATTGAGAAAGTTTGATAAGGAATCTAGTTTATGTAATTGAGATTGCTGAAGATTCAAATGTTACTTTTTCGTAGTAGACTGTCTCAGTTAAAATGTTTCTTTTTCAACTTTGTCTTAAGTTCAATCAGATTTGGAGAGATTACTGCATCAAAAGCTTCTGGGTTGGATTTTATCATCACATACATATGTAGATCTATTTTATTTGTAGGTTATGTACTATTAATAAATTTATCGATTTTCTTAAGGTTGTTGATATTATGAGAACAAATGTAGAAAAAGTTCTTGAAAGAGATCAAAAACTATCTGAATTGGACGATCGAGCTGATGCCTTACAACAGGGAGCTTCACAATTTGAACAACAGGCTGGAAAACTAAAACGAAAATTCTGGCTGCAAAATTTAAAGGTAACAAAACAAATAATTCAACACATTTACATAATGTAAATATGAAGATATGTATATTAATTAATAATTTTAAAATATTTATGCAGATGATGATCATAATGGGCATCATTGGTCTGGTAATAGTCGGAATCATCGCAAGTAAGTTAAAGTGCCATTGTTTTTTTTCTTTTCTGGATCCATGTTCTGTAACTCTCGCATCGATAAACGATGAAAAGTGGAACAAAACTCATATGATTTGTTTCAATTTTCATCGTTTCTCGACTGATTTTATCGATTTCGAGAGTTACAGAACATAGGTGCAGTTTTCACTATAAAAATCAATATTTATTTCGTGTTTTGAAACAGTCTTGAAACACGCAATTTCTTACAAATTTCAATGCTAACTATAACTACTACTATAATTAAACAAACCAAAATCAAAACATATGTTTAAGCTTGTTTTAAATTGTAATCACATATTTATCATTTAAAATAATATCAAAGGCCTACAATTAATATCAATTCAAAATGTACTTAAATACATTAAATTCAAAATTTATTTCATTTCATCTAGATAACTTCATGTAGAGCAAAACACATAAAAAAAAAGTATCCACATACATAAATCGATAAACGATTCCATTTTGAAAGTGTCTCATTTTTTATCAGAAAACAATAATTGGCTCAGGTTCGAACAAATGTTGCTAAATGATGTTAGCAGTTGCGTTATCTGTGTGATCATTTGTAAACCGTTATCCGTTTTTCGCTGAACAAAACAATATTCTTAAGGCCGTTATAAGCTTGAAGATGTTTTTTATGTAGTTTTAATTTTATCTGTTGGGTTTTGTGTTCCGTTGCTGTCTTTTTTTTTTTTTTATTTTAATTGCCTGTTTGACACATACAAACAGCTGTTATTTTGTCAAAAATAATGGGCAAGTTCAGCAGACAGACAAAGGACTACATCATAATGTGGTCAACTGCATTCATTGAACTCAAATTTTACAAAGGAAACTAAGTAGATGTTTTTTTGAGATGTCATTACTGCTAAAATTGGAACTATACTCCCGACCTTTACCTTCATTTGATAGTGCATATAGCTAGTATTTATAATCTGAAAAACACCTCACACAAATCAATTACGAATTGTAAATTATAATTTTTCAATACCTACTTCTTACTAATGATTAATTTTTTAATAAAATCTATTCTACAATTTTGATAAAGAACTCCTCCATCCAAAACAATAAAACAAACCAGGAAAAAGAAGTCACTGAACAATTAATTTCAGCTTGCTGTTTAATGACAAAATATAAGGTTTGTTCAACGAGGCTGTTGGGAATAGTTTAGAACAGTTTCGAACAGAAAAGTACAACTTTTTGCTCTTCAATGAAGAAATTTCTGTTCTTAACTGCTTAGAACAGATTTCCTGTTCTAACTTGTTCTGACGTGCTGTGCTGTTCTGTTCTTATCTAACTATTTTGTCACTGAACAAACCTATAATCAGCTGATATTTTGACATAAATGCACTTGACTTGAAATGAAGGGAGATATTTTTTGTCTAGCTTTCCAGTAAAAAATCCCATAAGTGGAAGGCAATTTTTCAACAGCTGACCAATTAGAGACGAGAAACTTGCCTTGCTTTCAAGTCCTTACGTCTTCTGAAAGTACCCAATCATGCTGATTGGATACGTTCAGAAGACATAAGGGAAGTGAAGGTAAGGCAAGTTTCTCGTCTCTGATTGACCAGCTATCAAAAAATTACCTTCCAATTAAGGCAACTTTTATTGGAAACTGACTGGAAAGCTAGTCAATAAATATCCCTTTTTCATTTAAAGTCAAGTGCATTTACGTCAAAATATCACCCGATTATATTTTATCACTAAACAGCACGCTGAACTTCATTGTTTTGTCAATGAATTTTGGTTCCACGCATGTTTAAATGTTTTGTTTTGTCAAAATTATGGAAAAGATTTAATTAAACATGCAGAATTATTAAAAAATTATAATTTAAACCCTTATTTGTGTGTTGCCTGTGTGAGGTGTTTCACATATAAAAATATTATTATATGTACTTTCCGAACTATTAATTGAAGGTAAAGGTTGGAAGTCAAGTTCCAATTTTGATATCAATGAAATCTCAAAAAAAAGCTAATTTCCTTTGTAAAACTTTCATTCAATGAATGCAGTTGACAAAACTTATATGTAGGTTGTACCTTTGTGTCTTCGGAACGTACCCATTGTTTCCATATGCTTTGAGCCATTTACATATATGTATACCTATATATTTGCAATAAAGCTTTAATAATTTTGCTTTCAGTTATATGAAATTATAATTAAATTAAACAAAACTGATGGTGTTTTCCATTGGTGATTTAAGATTTTGATCGAAAACTATGAATTCTTAGGGACAGTTTCACAGTCAGAAAAGTGACACTTAAGTGGGGAATTTGAAAGATTAATTCCCAATATCACCGTTTACTGTTACCTGAATAAGTGGCACTTAAGTCTCCGATGTTGGTGACTTAAGTTCCACTTACGCTAACTATGATATTTAGCTTAAATTCCTAATATGGGAAAGTTGAGTGCCCCTTATTTCGGTAAGTGTCGACCGTAAAACTGGCCCTTAGTCTCTGAGAATAGAAAACGATTTCGAATTGATTTTGTTTGTTTCGTCTTGGCGTAGGTGTCAGATTGTCAGTCACATAATTTATTTTGTTGTGAAACAACATTGATGTATACATTTCCTTTCCAACTGCTTCAATACTAGTGGTGTTTTCTTCAAAAGTTTATAGCCATGGCAGAAAATTTTTACAGGCAAACAATAACAAAGTATTATATATAATCACTCTTTACTTGTTTTAGCCGATGGGACAATTTTCTTTAAAATTGGAACCTGACGTTTTTGGGCATTCCCCCAACACTTTTTTTTTTCATTTTTTAGCACAAAAAATAACCGTACCTGTCTACCAAAAAGGAGAATTTTATGTTTATCTTTCTTTCAATTTAAATAGATACAAGCTGCCTTTTAATACAAATTAAAATGGTTTAAAAAAACGATGAACAGTTTTTTTATTTTCGCTTTTCTCGGGAACGGTTCAACTGATATTTGTCTATTTTTTTATGACATACTTTAAATAATATTGTGTGGGTAACAAAATTTTCAAAAAAATTATTTCATTTCAATTCAATTTATTTTTTTATTTTTTGAAGCTCAATATTTCAAATACTATTCTGTTGATTTTTATTAAACTTTTCAAAACGCAGCTTTTTAACGTTATCTAGAAGATTAAATTAAAATTTATTCTTATAACCAAACATATCGGTCCCTCCTATATACCTATCTTCAAATGCTTTTAAAACCGTAAAGAAAAATCTTTTTTTGCTCGAAAACTTCTGAGTGTTAAAATAAGTGCGATCTACCATTTAATATTATTAAATTTTACATTCATCCCCATTACAGTCTTAATTTTGACATTTTTACTATAAGCGAAGTGTCAAAACAATAGTCTGACTCCCTCCGCAGCTCAGTCTTCAGTCTTATGTTATCAGGGTGATTTTTTCATTATTAACCTCCATTCCATTCATCCATTCACAATCACCAAATAGAATGTCCCCTTTCACACGAGGAAACAAGTTGCTGGAGATTTTTTTGACGTTTTCTTTTAATTTCCTTAAAAATCTCCTGTACCTTTCACACGAAGAAACAAAATCGTGGAAACTTTCTGTATTTTCCTTTTAAAATAGCTTGGTTAAACACACTCTACTGTGTGTGTGAAGAGGAATGTCAAAAAAATCTCCTCGAATCGTTGACCGGGGAGATTTCATTTTCCCCTCTTACTTCTTGCCCTTCTCACCAACAAACTGATTGTTGCTGGCAACTCAGGGGCCAAATTACGGCATCAGTGACTGATCGAGTGAGTGCCATCAGTGATCGAATGAACGAGTAAAACCTATGGGGATGATGACTCCATAACGTGAGCGGTAATGCCAAACTCACATAATTCAGTCACGTATTACTCGATAACTGATGCGGTAATTCGGCCCCAGTTTCCTCGTGTGAAAGGGGACAATGCTTATGCTTATCGATAGGGCTAACAACACCTGTCACGAAAAACTGACAAACACTCCCACTCTCTGTGAGAACATCATTCCACTCACATTCCTGTCTACCGCATGCCTACACAGCCACAGAACACGATGAGTAAAATGAACGCTACGAAGCTGGAATTGAAAAGCAATGCATAAACACACTTTGCTTTAAAACTTGTTATTGTTGTTAGATATAGATTATGTAATTCGAATGCGATTACTAACTGAGTTTTATATCCGTTATAGGGCCCATAGACAGAACCCTTGTGTGCACACCCATCGAGACATCGACACCAAAAATCAAACATTTTTCATTTTTTTTGTGTCGGTGTCACCAGTGGTGTGATGTGTATGGGGAAGTGTCAAGACACCGGTGTGCACACAAGTGTTATGTGTAGGTGCCCTATTAATCGCAAAGTTCAAAAGTTAGACATATTTCCTACACATCTCCTCGGAATTACTGTAAACAATATTAAACCAGGTACCGAATTACCGCATCAGTTATCGAGTAATACGTGACTGAATTATGTGAGTTTGGCATTACCGCTCACGTTATGGAGTCATCATCCCCATAGGTTTTACTCGTTCATTCGATCACTGATGGCACTCACTCGATCAGTCACTGATGCGGTAATTTGGCCCCAGGATTGGTTAACCCAACATAATTAATTGCCCATTCAGTATAATTTCAAAAATATATTTTTAGTTTAAAGTAAATTCACCAAAATAGTTGGGTTTTAAAACACTAAAAACTATGAATGGGTAACTTTGCTATAGAGTTGACGTTTCTCAACCATAATTATTATTATACCTATTCATTAAGGAAAAGTAACATTAGTTCGCAGGTTCTCAACTGCTCAATTTATGTTAGCAACTAAGTTAAGTACATCAACTCATTTAATATTGTAAATATACGTACAGCAAACATACATTTTATTTGCATTTTAATTTTAAATCAATTTTGATTGAGTTGACAAAAAAATTTATTGAAATTATTTTACAGAGAAAGATGAGAAAGATTAAACTTCCAGAAGTTACCATATAGGTATTGAAAACAAAAATAGCAAATATGACTGTCCGTATCGCTAAATCTATAGAAATGTATCTATGATTCAACTTTAAACTAAAAACGCTTTAAAATTATTGCTTTAAATTGCTAAACATTTAATATGTTATGTGTAGTAGGTAACTTCGAAGTTTAAATTGCACTTTTAACTTTGCCAGAATTTTACTTATATCGCTTTTGATTGGATTTTTAGACTATTCTACTCCTTTTAAATTCCAATTCCAATCGAGTATGAAGAAACCGAATTCCCAACTATACACACGTACACATACTACCGAATGTCGTCGGCGTCGTTTAACAAAATGGCTTCTTAAAGTATTTAGTAGTGTTTTGTTGAGACGGCCCAACCCATCCAGTAAAAATTTAATACGTTTGGGTAATGCAACAACAGCCGTGTTTTGTTAAGGCAGCCAAAAGCATCTAGTTAAAATTTAACACGCAATGCAACAACAATACATGGCTGCCAATTACTTTACGTTTTTTCTCCAGTCAAATGTGAGTTTCGATGAATACTTTGGAACAACTTGGAATTGGAACTTTGGACGGTGTTCACATTGGACTGACTCCTCCGATTTTTTTTTTGACATGAATCCAACTTGTTTTGCTGAGACACAAGCTAATTTGAACACATCCGACTCACTTTGACGTTCAGCAGTCGTTAAAACAAAACAAAAATCTGTGGTTTTTGAAGAATTAATTAGAAATGATTTAGTTATAAAATATAAATCTTCTTAAATAAATATATTTCTAATATATTGAAAAAAATTGGATTGTGTTGGATTTAAGTGCCAAAGACCCTGTTTAGGTTTAGACTTTTTACTACGTAGGGAAAAGTCAATGCGTGTAGGTGTACACTTGTAATTTTCACTCTGAACTATCTGTAAATTGGAACATTTGATTGTGAGCATCAAGAACCCTGACTTTAAAGATTAAATAATTAAATAGTTGCAAAATAAAGAATATGTAGCAATTAAATCTGCTTCAGCATCTATGCAATTATCAAACCAATTATTCAAAAAGCATTTTCTGCTTATAGCGTCGACGAACTACGTATTTTTAATTTGTATTTTTTTTCTACCTCACCGTTCAACGTACAAGCCAAAAATGAAAAAATGCACTAAAATGGAACATTTGGGATATGAAACATGACTGCTCACTACAGTTTTTATATTTTCTTCCTGACTATCGCCTCCCTTGCCACCTTCACGGTTTCACCACCCAACTGTCGTCACTACGTAGTTGGCAGTTAAAATCTAAACAGGGTCAAAGATACATCACAGACAGAGAAAAAATGTAACAAAAGAAAACGTCAACAAATCCAGACTTTACTGTTATTTAAAGAGTGAAATGAAAAAACAAAAAAGTGATTTTTGATTACAAAAATTCTTTCTGTGTTTGGAAAGTTCCATAGGTTGGACTAAGAGGATCATGTCTTTACATATATTAAGCCATTCACAACGTGAAGTAGGTGAGAAAACCTATAAAGTCGTATACGATAAAAAAAAATTACCTATTTGTTGAAATTGGTGATCTGGTGTTTTGATTAAATAAATTCATTTTTGTATAAGACAGGCTTACACATCTGTAGTTTCCGAATGTAAAAAGAACTATTTCGACGTTTCGTTGGGTTTTTCCAACTTTTTCAAGAGATATGTTTTTATTAAACTGTAAAAAAAATTCATAAACAATAATTTTTTGTATGAACAATTTGGCTTATTTAACATTGATGGTAACAATTTATATTTTAATATCAATTCTACGTTGAACATTGGCTTAAATATTTATCGATATTTTCTTTCGTAATATTTATGTGAAGCTTAGGTTTATCTACCCGTGCGAAGCCGGACGGACCAGCTAGTCGTTAATAAAAACGAAAGTTAAAAGAAAAAATTCCCAAAGTTTTTGCTAAAAAACTTTTGTAATTGTTATAAATGTATCGCTTCTTTGTAAAACTACTATATTTTAATAGACTTTTACGAATTTTACTATAATGTATATTTTTTTTTTCATTTTTCTCATTAACAAAAACTATTACACAAAATCAGACAAACTAGGTTTAATAGGTGGCGAAGCTCCTCCACAACCAATGTACAGCATGCCACCACAATACATGCCTCCCCCACAGCAAGCTCCAACCGGTAATCAAGGTGCTCCAGCACAATTGGTACAGGATTCATCTCATCACTCCGGTAAAACCGTAGATTAAATTTAAACAAAACAAAAATATTAATTAATTAATTAACAAAATAAAAACTTTATTAAGAATTAAAAAAAAAAAAAAATAAAACAAAAAAAAATATACAATTTATGGTTCAGTATAATTCATTACAAAAACAAAATAAAATAAAACTATGTAATGAGAATGTTTTAAGAAGAAAAAAATAAATACTAATAGAAATTCTCAAACATTAAAACAACAACAACAACATATTATATACATATATTGAAGTAGGTATATTCTATGTATATATATATATGTTTTTTAAAGACATACATATACATATTTTTGAAATATATATTTAAAATTATTTAAGTCAGTTATGTTACAGCTTTTTAAATTAAAGAAAATATATTTAAAACCAAACATTATTTATTATATCGTAGATATGTATATTTTTTAAAAGAAAACAGATAGCTTAAACTAAACCGCACTGAAAAAAAAAAAAAACATCTGCGCCATTAATTGAAAATATTTGTTTTTAATAACTACGTAAAAGAAAATATTAACTTTTCATTATAATTTTACTTAAAGCTTGACAACAAAGGGGCTTTTGAAATTCATATAATAATGATTCGATTTGACAGGAGAAATTGATTGTTGGCTGCCTTTATGTCTTAAAATGAGGAATCTCCCACTATCCACCATTTTTGAAATCAATAAAGGAATCATTTCTCTTATGTTAGTTGTACTCTATAGGACGTATTTTTTATTACACTTGATGGCATTTTTCATTTGCCATTTTTGAACCTCTCATAATGACACTTCTTCTTCTGAAAAGAGAGAAAAGCTTGCTGGTTTGACTTCAAAATATAGTACAAACCAGAAGGCTTCTTATAACGACCAATGGAAAACGAAAGTATTCCTATTCCAGTCAAATTTTCATATTTCGTTAGCCAAAGTGAACGAAGACTTGACGACACTGCTTTCAAACCCCATACAGCATACAATCATTTATTGCTCTAAATGATTGTATGGGGTATAAAAGCAACGGTAATAAAATGCAACCTATCCGAATACCACTTTGGATTTTTGGATTCATACTCAAAATCAGCAATAAGTTTAAATTATAAAAAGAAGAAGAAGACACAGACAAAAATTTAAATACTGAGTCCGAATAACCTAAAAATATGAAAATATACTACATTTTTTTTCAATATTTTTGTTTTCAACTGTGTGTAGCCTCTTAATTGGAAAACATAAATTCCTTTTTTGAGATAGTTCACCAGTGCTAATGTTTCCTTTTGTAAAATAAAATTATTTAAAAAAAAGTTAATATTAAAACCTATTAATAAAAAATACTCTTCAAAAAAATCATTAAATTAACATACCAAGAAGAAAAATATAAAAGAAGAAAATATCAACAAAACAAAAAATTATGGAAAATTTCAACGATTTAATTTTTAAAATTTATTTAAATAGAATAACAATAATAATTATATTTATTGTTATTGTCATATAATTATAATGAATTATAAAATACAATCTGAATATCAATGTGAATCTATGTGTATGTAAATAAAAAAAAAGAAAAAAACAATATATACAAAATAAAACATAGGCATCCCTTTTTATTTTTAAATTTTTGGTTTTCTATATAGTTAAATGTACCTACAACAATTTTATCTTTATATAAATGTATAATATGTCATATTACAAAATTTCAATTAGAAAAAAAAAATTTAAAAAAAATGTTTAATAAGGAATTAATACAAAATAAAAAAAAAAACAAAGGCATTTTAATGAAATTTTTCGTATGAAAATATTATATTTAAAAAAAAAACGATAAAAATAAAACCGTGCTTATTTAAATCAAAAAAAAATCGGGCTAGTTCACAATAGTGGAGCAAAACTACTACAACAGTGGAAAATGTAAAGAAATATTATACAAATAAAACACTATTTTTCCTTACGATTATTTCTGGGGTTTCTTGTTAACTTTATTGAATAGTTACATAGATTACAGTTTATATTACAATTAAAAAATTTCTTTATTGATTTGTTTTTGTTTTATTTTTTAAACTACAGTCAAAAAAAAATACTAGACAAATAGACACTTTAAAACAATAAAAAAGGGAATTTTATAGATTAAAACCAACAACAACAAAACAAAATTAAAAATAATATATTACCCAATTTTCATGTTTATGTGAAATAAAATATAATAAATTTCAATTAAAAAAAACTACATTAAAAAATATTAAAATTTGTCAAACAAAATGTACTACAGCTATAATAAATACGTCGGGTAATATTAAAATTGTTTTAAATAAAAAAAAAATAAACTCTAGGTACATAATATAATTAGAAAAAAAAAAACTAAGAAAAAGATGCAAATTCAAAGGGAATCATAACAACAAAACAAAGATAAATTGTATATCGATGGGAAAATAAAAATAAAATAATTACAATATAGTAACAAAACCATAGTGTTGTATAAATAAATAGTACATGCAGTGTATATGAATATACTTATTATAAATATATTATAAATATAAACGATAATAAATTGATTAATTGCACCTACTTATAATTAAATTAAAAATGCAGCGTTTTATTTTAAATAAGTATTTTGGATTCTACAGTATTTTTACAATTTTACAAACAATCGATGGTAATCCCAAACAACTCTACTTTTTACCAGGAATAAAAACTAAAAACTACAGACATAGAGAAAACAGATGTCACACAAGAAAACGTCAAAAAATCCACAAGTTTTTAGAAAAATTATAAAATCCTTACTTTCTTGGCCATCTCCTTCTCGCCGTTAAGTGGGAGTGAGATTAATGGCCTTTTGATTGGAGTCACAATGACAATTATTCTTCTTCTGAAAAGAAGAGAAATTTGGTTCTGATTTTGTTTTCAGAATCGTTCAAGAAGGGTTCACACGTATCAAATCGTTCTCCCGGATTACCAATCGAAAAGGCCATAAGTACAGAGATCAGAGACGTCAAAAAAGTCGGATGAGACAGTCCAATGTAAGCATCGTCTATAACATAAATCGAGAATTCCTCTTTTGAATATAAAATGTCAGCATAGAAATATTTCTTCTTTTAAGCATAGGTACTTGTATGGATCCATATAACAGTAATATCAGAGTAGATATAATTCACACATCCAGACTGTCAATTCACTGAATTTGTTTACATGTGTTGTTAAATGCAGATCAAATCTCCCAAACTATGCTTTATCCAATTGATTTGTGCAGTACAGGGAAGATAGGACGTTTGCCTCTCACTCTGGTTGCATTGGCTTGCATAAGCGTGTCGCTATTTAAGGCTCTCACAGCGTTTCCGTAGTTTAAATTATAAATAACACTTCACAGTTCAAATACTCAACTTCTCAAAAGCTTCAAATCCCAAAATGTCCTTAATAAAATCCACAGAAAAAGCTGTTGAATTTGCTTACAATTGGGAAAGGTCTCTGGGTCTCTCTCTGTTACACACATCGTAGATGCTGACGACGAACGCACGATCGTTGATCAGTATCCCTTGGCCCACGATAAACAGAAAAAAAGGTATGCTCATTAGCTGTATGCATTCTGTATGACGTCACAATCATCTGGGTTTGTTAGGAGAGCAAAAAGTTAATTCCCTTTCATTAGATTGTTTTAAGTTGTTGTTTTATGTTCACAGTTCTTATCACTTTAAAATAATATGTTTAAATACTGAATTCTAAATTATAGTCTTCATTTTAAAAAGAAAATAACACCCAAAGATGATTGTGACGTCATAAAAATGCCAAGATGGCGACTTGGGTGTATCTAATGAGCATACCTTGTGTCTGTTGTGAGATACAACAATCGTGTTGGGGTGTACGACTTCTTGCAAAGAATTACAACAACAATTCTTTAACTTAAGTCAGTGGCTTGCTCTTTTTTTTAGTGTCATTTTTCGCAACGCAGTGTCATCAGGATGCAACAGGCGCCACTGCTTTTGAAAAAGTTCGCCCATGAGGCCTGTACTGCACAAATCAATTGGATAAAGTATAGTAAGATGAAGATCACATAATCGAGCCTAGAAACCGTTTTCGATTTTCAAAATTTGTTTTTATATTTTCAAGACATTTCTAAAATTGAAAACTAAAATATTTTTCGCGGTTTGGTTCTCAAAAAATTCGCATCCAAAGTGATATTAGTTTACCTTGAACCTTGAGCCAATCCTAAAAAGGCTTTGGATGGCGATATTTCTGCAACCAAGCCGAATATTTAGAAAATTAGCAGACCTTTCCGGCGATGACATATTTCGACATATGTAAATGTGTGTCATGATTTTTGAAAAAAATTATCGGTTGCAACTTTCTTCGAAAATGTTTTCGAAACTATTGTTGGTAAACATGGATACTATCGATATTTTTTTAAAATTGATATAGGTACTATCGCCGATAGTTTAAAATTATCGATACTATCGAAAAAATATACCTACGTTATATATTTCCTCAGAAAATAAACCAATATCGTAATTCGTAAGTTGACTCTTTCTATGGCTCTGTACGTGTTTTTTACTTAGTTTTTTTTGTATTTTTGTTTGTACATTTATAACTTTCAGCTACATTGTGAAGTGGAATGCAGGGAATTAGTAATCTAGAATCCCTGCAGGCAATCGTTTCCGTATGATTCATATTCTTTGCCGAGATTTAAGATACTAAATGTCGAATTCCTTTCAACAAAAGAATCAATTCTGTTCCGTTTTTTCCTAAACGAAATCGATTATTTACTGTCAAAACAAATCTTGCATATTCAGCAAGATTTCACACATACTTTAAGGATTTCACATTTCAAATACGTCAAATTGAAAGTCGGGCAGTTTTGGGAAGGCAATTGTGTTTTTTTTTTTTTTTTTGGCAACGGATTCTATACATAATTAAACAAATCATTCAACAATATTTTCATTCAATATAACTAAAAAAAAAATTAATCGTAGCTGTCTAGTAATGATGGGTGATTTTTTAAGAGGTTTAGAACTTTAAAAAAAAAAAAAACACAAAAAATTCGAAAAAATGAATGAAATATTTATTTGAATCGATAGTTTGAACCTTGCAATTTAATGTTTAAAGATAATTTCATGCAAATGTTGACCGCGGCTGCGTCTCAGGTAGCCCATCCGCTGAGTCCAATTTTGGCATACTCTTTCACACATATCGGCCGGTATCTCACGAATGAATGCATGGATGTTGGCTTTCAGTGCGTCAATCGAAGCGGGCTTGTCCCTATAGACATTAGCCTTGACATACCCCCACAAAAATAATCTAATGGTGTCAAATCGCACGATCTAGGCGGCCAATTGACCGACCCGAAACGTGAAATTAACTGTTCACCAAACTCGCCTCGCAATTGCGCCATTGTTTCGCGTGCTGTGTGGCATGTGGCACCGTCTTGTTGAAACCACATATCATGCAAGTCAAGAACTTCCATTTCGGGCAAAAAAAAGTTTGTTATCATCGCTCGGTAGCGTTCACCATTGACAGTAACGCTGCGATTCGCATCATCTTTGAAGAAATATGGCCCAATAATGCCGCCGGCCCATAAACCGCACCAAACAGTGGCTTTTTCGGGATGCATTGGTAGCTGTTGCAATGCTTCTGGCTGATCTTCACTCCAAATGCGGCAATTTTGCTTATTTACGTACCCATTCAACCAAAAATGAGCCTCATCGCTGAACACAATTTTTCGATAAAAAAGCGGATCCTCGGCCAGCTTTCCAAGAGCCCATTCACCAAAAATTCGGCGTTGTGGTAGGTCGGCTGGCTTTAGTTCTTGCACCAGCTGTATCTTAAAAGGCTTTACGCCCAAATCCTTCCGCAAAATTTTCCACGTAGTGCTGTAACAAAGGCCTAACTGCTGGGAACGGCGCCGAATCGACATTTCGCGGTCTTCTGTCACACTAGCTGATACGGCCGCAATATTTTCTTCACTACGCACAGTACGTAAACGTGTTGGTGTTTTAATGTCCAAAAAAATAAACTTGGTGTGAAATTTGGTCACAATCTTCCGAATAGACTGCTCAGAAGGTCGAGAATGCCGATCATAAAATGGAAGCAGCGCGCGATGAACATTTCGAACCGAGCACGAATTTTGATAGTAAAATTCAATAATTTGCAAGCGTTGTTCATTTGTAAGACGATCCATGGTTAAATTGCAAACCAAACTGAAGCTGTTTGACAGTGACACAAGGTACTTAACACACGTCAGCTGTCAAAACCAGTGTTGCCAAAACCAAACCAGCTAAAAAATCACCCTTTAGTAACACAACAAAAATCGATTCTTTTACGAATTCCTTTCAATTGACAGAGACAAATCGATTCGATTTAGAAAAAAGCCTAGGTTTAGAAAAAAATTGATTTCTTTGTTGAAAGGAATTCGACATAGTTTTTAGCAAGATTAACACGTGTTTGCACACACACTAAAAGTGACATTTTTCTTCAAGTTAAAAGTTTTTTTTGGTAGCGTTAAAGAAAACAAATCGATACTATCGATAGTTTATGCGAAAAACATCGATACTATCGATAGTAAAATTTTTCAATGATTAACCAACACTATCCGAAACCCTACGAAAGCATTAGGTACATCAAAAGACCAGTACATCATCGAAGTCAACATATATCCCTCATTTAAAAGAATACCGACATAACTAAAAATATGTTGGTTTTGAGTTTATTATAACATCATGATGTGCAGAATCTTTTTCGCTTTTTTTTGTAAGACATCATACATAGCCATCTATTCTAATTTTCAGACACGAGCATCTTTGTTTGTTGCACAAATATCATTTTTCCAAACCTTTTTCACGAAAACGAAGTTTTCAATCGCATTTATTACGAAACAGGGCCCGTATTACGAATTACGACTATCGTTCAAAATCCGACGTTATCATTATTTTGCGATTTCGATTTACGATAGTCGTTTTTTTAAAACGATAGGTACTCGTTTTCGTTTACGACTGCTTTTGGCGGTCGTTTTTTATAGTTTTGGATCGTGACTTTATGTTGTTGTCACTTATTTATTTAGCCTTATTGTGAGTTTCACCAAAACAACATTCCACCCGGAAAATTTGACACTCACTTTTCGCCTATTGTGAGTTTCCCCCGAAATTTCATGATTATTCCGCTTATTGTGAACATTCATTTCGGGCGGAATATAATGTCATTTTCACTTCTTTTTTGTAGGCGACCAAAATTTCGTTCGGGCGAAATAGCTTATAAAATTCCGGGCGAACAACAAATTTCAAGGTGAAATATTTTTCGGGTGAAACTCACAATAAGGCTGGGGGCCAAATTACAGCATTAGTGACTGATCGAGTGAGTGCCATCAGTGATCGAATGAACGAGTAAAACCTATGGGGATGATGATTCCATAACGTGAGCGGTAATGCCAAACTCACATAATTCAGTCACGTATTACTCGATAACTGATGGGGTAATTCGGCCCATTATGTTTTTTTATTTTATCTGGCATTATTTCCAGGCATAGATATATTCTCGTAAATCATAATCGGTGCATGTCATGACTATCGATTTCTTGGGTATCGATTTTTTTTTACTTCCGTTTCGTAATTCGTAATACGGGCCAAGCATATTTTGAGTTATACGGTCTTCTTTTCCCACACAAACGAAAGCGATCATTCGTTTCATCGCATTTCGTTTCTGTGTTCGTTTATGCTTCGAATCCAACAAAATTTGATTGCATACTTCTAGGATTTTGACAGCTGTCAGATATCTTGAGAGATGAGAATTAAATTTTAATCTTTACGTAAAACTTAAGAATAGCGATAATAAGTACATAGTTAATTTTTTCAACTTCAATTTACTATTCAATTTTTACGTCTAACCGTTTCTCCCTCGAAACCCCTTTATAAAAATGTTTTTTTCAGGAGGGTTTCTTATCAGCTACTACGAATAATACAAGTCTTATCTCCAAATATTAATGGAACTTTAGCACAAATATTTGCTCGCGTGCCACAACGAGTACACGTTTTTGAGCAATGACTTTGGTTAAATCTGGCACAGTCATTAATTAGTGCAGCTGGTGCAGTCCATCAAAAATTCTATAGTAAAATGTATTATTATTTTGTTTAAAGTTTTATTTCCATTTAAAAAGAGAACAAAATTACACTTCAAAATTATATAATTGCAATTTATATTATCTAAATTTAAGATTATAGTAAATTTTGTTTTTTTTTTTTCTACTAATCGTATGCGTAGTTTGTATGATAATAAACAATCAAGTTAGGTGTATTGCATAATAGAACAGCGAAATTTTAAATCAAAGTTTTAACAAAAAAGCATAAATTGTATTTAATCCTTGTGTTTTCTTTTTTCTTTGTTGTTTTAATATAATATTTACAATTTTTTTAACTCTTTTGATAAAATATTGAGAACGTATTCTTTCATAGAATTCCATCGACTCCTGCATGATTTATTTCTTAATTCTTGCGTCATTTGTTTTTTAAATTTTATTTGATTCAACTTATTGGCTAAAAGTCTTTCTTACTTTTATTTAAAATAAAATGCGACATTTATTTTATTTTTCTTCAACAAAATTGTGTAAATAATTCAACATGGTGTTTGTATTTCGATTTGACGAAATCAAATTTCAACTACAAAATTGAAAGTAAGAAAGTGACGAAATATAATAATTAATTAATTATTTATAATCTAACTAAGATTTTATTATTTTGCTTATTACATAACTCAAGTATATAATTTTCGTTTTAGTTTGTTTTTGTATTGGAAGTCGTCGTCAAGTTTCCTTTAAAAAATACAAAACAGTGAGGACTCTCACCATTGGCCCTTTTGAATGAAATGCTTGAAGTTCTCCACACATGGCGCACTGCACCATTGCCTCACTAAAATTTCCTCTTCCTCTTCGAGAGACTCAATGATTTGTGGCAAAACATTTTCAATGCTTCGGTTCTTCATCACTGAATAGGTCTAAAATTAAAAAAAAAAAACAAAAAAAAAGAGAGAAATAAAAGCACACTGCAAGAGAAAAAAGATGTATTTTTTATTTTACCTCGGAAGAAAGCGATGCAATTCGCTTTGCTGCACTCAGTGCTTCTTCATTTACTTTACCAATGCTCGTTAGTTTGTTGATAAGACCCGATAAGGCAGACTCTGTTGAGTGTAGTTTCTCAGAGAGCCAGAGAAGTTTTGTTTTCTAGATGAAAATAAAACAAGGATTAATATAACTAATTAAATAATTTGTATTTGCATAATAAATGCAATTTTAAAACTTACAAAAGTTGAACGGATTTTTGATGTTTCTGAGAAAATAAAATATCCTTCGGGAATTTGTCCAATTTTTGCATAAGGCGTTTCGTATGTTCCTTTGTCACTGCCAATTACTACATCGAATAAAGGTAACATTGTTACTCCCAGGCCAGAGTTGGAGCCATTAACGCCAGCTATCAAAGGCTTGCTGAATTTAGCCAGTACTGTAAGGAAATTTCTAAGTGAAGAAGAAAAAAATCAGAATTAGGAACAAGTTGGTTTTATTATTCTTTAATTTGAGATTGCGAGGCAATGTTTGAAAGAAACAGCCCTATCACGAATTCCATCGTAATCGGAAACGTATTACGAATCCCGAAAAAAAAAGATCCCAGAATCGACCGTAGTGGAAAATCTCATACAAACGAACGGAGTCGATGATAGTTTTTGGGATTCGGAAAGATTCCGATTACGATGGAAAAGGGCTGAATTATAGAATAAGAATTTCATTCAAACTGTCAAGAGATCATCTTACAAACATTAATAAGTTTATTCTTTGCCCGCACAATTATTGATGTGTAAACATCTATGCTGGCGGTAGAGTGAAAAAAAACGTGAATGTTCGTGTGCAACGTTACTTCGTGCAACGTTACGATCTGCATACTAGGATGGGTGCGTTCAGTGAAAAAAATCTTAAGATCCCCTTCAAGCAAAAACAAGTCCGTTTTGGGTCCGCGCACGTTTTTGTTTACGCATATGTATTAACCGTGAGTCCCCCGGCACTCACACAATTTTTGTTTGTACAATTTTTGAGTTTTTGAAAGACTTAAGCCTGATTCACAATTCGACGAGGAAACGAGACGAGAGCGCGATGAGAATTCCTTGTAGTTGTTAAACAAATTTCAAGCAATGAGAGTATACACAATAAAGCGTTTCTCGTCGTCACGTCCCGCCGTGAGTTCGAAAAATTGAAAAAAAAGACGCGACGTGACGACGATTTTCATTTTTTGCTAGGTAATTCACAGATTTTTCAGACGGACATGATCAATTAAATTTAACAAATTAAGTTATTGATAAATCTGTTGTTCTGTATTTTATTTTTTCTATATTTTATTGATTTTTTTTTTCTAAAGATGATTTTTTGTCGTAAAAAAGCTCTCCGCATTGCGTTTCTCGTCACGCTGACGCTTCGGGGTAGCTGGAACAAGGTTAAACAGAATCGAACTCATTTGTTTATCTCTTGTCTTCTGCGTTAAATTGTATAGGAATTCATTAACGTTAGCACGTTCGTTCCACCGTTTAAATTTTCCATAGTATTTGACTAAAAATTTTGACAAAAAAGTTGATAGAAAATGTTTGAAGTTGACACAAGGAAGCACGTACTCAGAGCAGGTGCTCAATAAGAATCAGAGAAGGTGCTAAAAAAAAGTATCTGCTTCCGTTTCGTATGAATAAAATTATACTCCAACCAGTGAGCACCTCCTCCTTCACATTCAATTGTTTTGTTTTTGTATTTGCAACTGATTTCTATGATTTATAAAAAAAAAGCCTACGTAAACTTTTATTTCATTCGGTATTGTTTTTGTTATTATGGACTGGTCTATAATCCAATGAGTTCTCCAACTCCAGTTTGAAAACCTGGATCACCTATGAAGCGAAGGAACCCCTTGTTTCTGAACTATTCCCAAGTAAATGATTCGCCAAGACATCCACATTTCGTTTGTTGAATCTGTATAGAACGCGATAATCATTTGAAAATCCTTCTCTTCTTCTTTTATAACATTTGACCTTGCGGTTTAAAATTGGCATGAACTACTCATTTGTGGAAAAAAATATATAAAGACCTATTTTCTTAAACGTTGAGCAATCAAATGAGCTAACTAACAAATAGGAGCAGATGCTCCTCTCGATGGAGTACGTGCTTTGCTTTATTCATACCTTATAGTGGAGAAGGTGCTTATTTTGAGGAGGTGCTCATCAAACACGTAGATGCTCAATCCTTGAGCACCTTCTTAAGTGGTTTATTCATACCAAATGGAGCACCTGCTCTTAAAAGTTGAGTTTTGAGCAGGTGCTCCTTTATATTCATACCACCCAATGTATCATCTCAGGGCCACCAGACATACGTCTAAAGATGTTCAACTGTTTAACAATAAATTCCAAGCACGTAGTAACCTACAGTGGAAGTTAACATCAGCCAGACGGCTTAAACTTCTCAAGATGATCCGGTCGTTTACCATCTACATAGTATCAAAGCTAGCTTTTGCATATGTTCTTTAAACAGCTTTTTAACAATGAGTCCCAAGCAGCTACAGTTTTCTAATCAATTAATTATTTTGCAATCGATTTTAAGCTAATTTATAAATGCACTAAAGACTTAAAACTTTAATAAAAATGTTTTCCCATCTAGTTCTGGCCTTTCTTTAAAGTTCCAAGTCTCTAGCGCATCGGAAAATTATTTACAAATCGATTGCGAAATTTGTTCCGCAGAAGCATAGAAGAAAGCGAATTAATAAAAACGATTTAAAATAACTTTTTTAATTCCTTTGTGTATTGATTGAAAATAATTTAAAGATTTTGAGAAGAAATATGTATCGCATGGATGTGTGCAGAAATTTTAAACCCTCATTATCTTGCAATTAACGCTATCACCATGGCCACCGCCTTTGCCTGGGATTGTTCGAGACTCAAAAAGGAATGACTCCTAAGCGATATAAAATCAGCTATCTCCCTTCAATGTGAATATGAATTGTCATGTTCAAGAATAAGTTCACCTCATATGAACAGTACCGATTTCGTTGCTTATCTTTATAACGATATATCTGTTTTAACTAAAACAAATTAAGACAGTGTTTTCAAGCTACGGCAAGCAATAAAACAATTTACAAGTCGACTTAATAGGAAAACATTTTAATCCCACAATAGATGTAGATGTAGAAATGTAGATGTAGAAAAGATTTTCAAAAAGAAATCGTTATTCTTAGCAAACATATCCAACAAACAAAAAAACTAGTTTCCAAAATGGACAACAATATTTTCAGAAACAATGCGTCATTAAAAATGCATTGAGGTTGTTTCTTATCAAATTGTTTGTTTTGTTTTTTCTATAGAATTTTTATCTAAATAACGATGTTTGGTGTTGTTGAATTGAGTCACTATTTATAATGTATGAAGAAGAAGTGAGTAGATGTCTAAAGCTCGAACGACGAACGCCGCACAGTGGGGCAGAATTCCCTATAAGTTAGTATCAGTTCAGTCTGTACAGCTAGGAACCTAAAATTTTACTTCTGAGAGCGATATTTAGATACACTGCAGGCTAAAATTTTGAGTCTGAAGAAGCCAACTGACTTCATTCATGCCTGGGGGCTGATTTTATGAATTAAAGATTGGGTTTTTTACCTGAACAATACCCAACACGTACAGGTAGTAAAATTTGGATTTTTAATCCAATTTTTTTTTTTAAAGGGGTTTTGTTTATAAAGACAGTACTATATTATCATATAAATATGGCAAGTTTGCCAAATAAATATGGCTCAAAAGTGTCATACAAGTGTGATAGTCAAATTTATATGACAATTAAAAAAATCATGTGTCATAATATGTATTTTATTTGGCATAATTGGACATACATACATATATGACAGTGTAATATCGCCTTAAATGTGGAAAAACCGATTACATATATGGATTATTGAGAAGTATTTGGGTTTTTTTCATAATTGTAAAATTTTATGACATTTGGTTGTTGATTCAGCACTTTTTTATGATTCCGTACAGATTTCCAGATTTTCAAAACCGAAAAATTGTATACCTGGATTGCAAGTTATTTATATAAAAGCCACGCCACCTAATGAGTAAACAACTAATTTTAAAAGTTGCGAAAACACCACTGGAAAAACGTTCTGCAATCATTACTCTTATTAAAGAAGGCAAATTGAAGCGTTAAGTTGCTTCGCAGTTTAACATATCGAAGTGCTGCGTTCAACGTGCCATTTAGCGGCACCCGCAAACCGGATTTATTGAGGATAAACCACGGCCTAGATCTACAAATGAAATAAATACAGTAAGAAATAAGCCGCTCTACTTGGCAACGGTCAAACGGAGGCTAAGAGATGCCGGACTATTTGGACGAGTTGCTGTTCGATAACCCCTACTTCGAACACAAAACAAGGTGAAACGGTTAGAGTGGACCAAAAAGCATATAGACTGGACGGAAGAAGAATTTAACAGTTTTATGGAGCGATGACTCCAAGTTCGAGGTATATGCCACAATACGGAGGGTTTTTGTTCAACGCAGCGCTGAACAAAAGATGCTACCCGACTGTATGGTTCCTACCGTCAAGCATGGAGGTGGTTCTGTGATGGTCTGGGGATGTTTCTCTTCCAGTGGAGTGGGAGATGGAATAATGAACAAGGAAGCATATAAGAAGATATTATAAGAAAACGCTTTGATCTCCGGACTAAGATTGATTGGCGAAGGATTCGTATTTCAACAGGACAACGACCCTAGCCTAGACATACGTCCAGACTTTGCAAGTATTTCCTATACGGAGAGAAGACGAAGAAATCTTGACATGACATGAAGACATAACATGGCCGCCAAAAAACACCGGATATAAACCCTATAGACTTATTGTGGGAGGGGTTGGATAGAAGGGTCCGGGATCAATGCCCTTCACCGGAGTCTGCGCTGTGGAATACATTACAGGATTGCTAAAACAACATACCACATAAAACAATTCAAAAACTTATAGCTAGAATTGTAAAAACAAAAATTATCGAATGTAAGGGAGGCCTTTTCAACGAAAGATCTGTTTAAGTCATTTTTTTAAATAATTTCCTCGTTAACAACAAAATGAAAATATTTTTGACTCCTTATTTTGGTTCCTCAAAAATTCTACCTACATACGTACTTCTTTTATTTAAAAGTTTTTTTTCGGTGCTAGAATTTGATTTTACTTCGAAAAATGAGACTGGACTCAAACTTTTGGACTCCAGTGTGCTGCTTGGAAATATTTTGGTAAACGATTCTTGAACATATTTTGAGAAAAATCATAAGCCGAGGAAGTTTTTTTCCCCCCTTTTAAGGCAGGAGCAGCTTCAATATTATAAAATATAAAACATTGAATCAAAATGGATACAAAATTATTAAAACAAAAACAATGGCAATGGCAATACTTAATACATGATGTTATAGCTTTTTTTTAATGCTAAAAATCTAGTTCTATTGATCGTACCAAATGAAGTTGTATTAAAATTATCAGTTTTTTCTATTGAGTGAATTTATTGACCTCAAAGTGTATGCTGTATTGCATAAAAGTAATTATTTTGCTTTAAAGAAACTTCAAAAATTCGGATTTTTTATTTCAAAATTCAATTTTTCCTTACGAGTGAAGTGGTCCTAATAAGCGAAATTTAGTGTCCTCATGAACCTACACAAATTATAGTGCTTATACTAATTCCAAGAAAGAAAATAAAAAAAAAAAACATTAACGCCTACCTTGTAACTATTTATATTGGGAAACTCATTACGGACAGCGGCGCAAAGAAGCCTGCTTATAAGAAACATCCTAAATTCGATTTGGTTTCTAATGAGTGTGGAACGTGGTCGATATTCGAATTCCGTTTGGGCTCACCATTGCTCAAAACTGCCCACACTCGTGAGTGGGCAACTATATGCCCATTCTTAATTTGGACTTGAGTGTGGATTTCTTTATTATAAATTTGCTCTACGAGCTTTGCGATCGTCAATACGACCTACTCATCTATAAATTGCCTGCTTAAAGCCCGAACCACACTACTCTCGTGTGGTGTGTTGGGGAGTAGTGTGTCGCTATCGCTCTAATGTATTTCATATGCGTAGAGCCATATTTGTATCGTGTGATGTGTTGTGTCTAAATCTATGAAATACATTAGAATGACAGCGACACACTACTCCACAACACACCACACGAAAGTAGTGTGGTTCGGGCTTAAGTCTACATCGAGTTTAGAGCTTGAATTCATGGGTTTTTTTTTTAATTCATCTCCAACGATTTGGATTAAGTTTCGTAGTGCACTGTGAGCTAGCTCAAGATCAAAGACGAGTTATATTTCAAGTTCCACATGACAGATTTATAAAACGAAAAATAAATCAATATCATAGCCATACTTACTTCACTGCCTTGGCCAATTGAACAGCAGCATGTTTTCTCTTTTCCACCGTCCCCAGGGTAAGATCGGTAAAATCGATTCCTTGGCAGAAGTTTGGACCTTCTGATAGCATCAATACAGCATTGCATTCTGTGTCCTTGTTTAAAACCTCCAATACTCTACTCAATTCGTTCATTAACTGCAAAAGAAAAATACCTATAATGTGCACCTCTTAAATCTCCATTGTTGAGCTTTTTCTTACCGGTACAGTTAAAGTATTTGCCAATTTTGCTCGATGAGTGTTGAAGGTCACTTGCCTCACATTTCCAATGTTGAGAACTTTAACATCTCCTTTTTGTTCTTCGTCATCTTCTTCTTCTTCTTCTGCATTAGCCGAAATTTTTGCATTTCGTTTGGCTGTGGCCTTTTTCATATCGGCTGACAGTGGGTTCACCAGAATTACCGGACTCTTCATTTTCTTTAATTTTGATTTGTTTTCGGGCTTGGCAAATTCAAATTGATTGTCAGTCTCTGGCGTTTTTGGATCCACTTCAATTCCGGTTGGTGTTTTTGAGCCTTTTAATGGCTTACCGCCAGATGCTGGACCATCAACACTGAGTCGATTGATACTTGCCGAACTCGAATACGAGCTATTCGATCTACGACGGATAATCATGGCGTCATCGTCTTGTTGCTTTTTACGTTTGTACACATAATCCCAGGAGGAGGATGCTTTCGGTTTTGTTTTGCGATTTTTCGCAACAGCTGATTCCTTTTTTGCTGGCGGCGTCACTGACTGCAAAATAAATTAAGGAAAATTGAAATAAGGGATCAAGTATCGGAATTTGTATTTTGAATTTGTGATTTTCACTAAAACAAGACTTCTTTTATGAAGTTCCAGTAGGTACTTAAGTATATTCTACATAAACCTAATTATTCCTCTAACGTCGTTGTATGTAAAGTTATTTCCTTCAATTTCAAAGAATAAGATTTATTAATAAACGACAAAAATAAAATAAATGAAAAATTGGACTGAACTTACAGGCTTTTCGACTGGTGAAAGTGATGCTGCTGCTACTGATGCTGTTGATTTGCGCGCCGTTGAAGGCCGCGATGAAATCGTCTCGGTGTCTGGTGTGCGTTTGGATCTCTCGGTCTCCAAAGAATTTAACATATTCACGGCTCCCTCGTCACCCAACAGCCGATCGATCTCCCTGGAATTCTTCTTTCTGTTTCCTCCATTGATCGACGGAGTCGTAGACGGTGGCCGTTTAATCGGCGGCGTCCCTGCCCTTGAACTCTCTTCGGCGTCATCTTTCAACTTGGGCGTCGCAGCGGCAGCCTTTTCCTTCTTTGCGGGAGCCGGCGTGCTTGGTTTTACTAGCTTGGCATAGGAGAACTGAGTCTCCGGTGCGTCCGGGTCCCAAATTATCTTTCTTTTGATGATTCGGGTTCGCTTGAATGTCGACTGTGGCGGCAGATCTGGTTGCTTCTTCTCAGCATTGATTAACTTCTTTGGCTGAGTGGTGGTGACGACCTTCTTTGTTGCTGGCGCGGCTGTGGATGGAGCTGGAGCTTTATCCTTGTCTGTGGGTGGCTCTGGCTTTTGAACTGGTTTCTGCGGTACCTTCGCGGCTGGTTTAGCCGGTGGAACTGATTTGGGAGGCGCAGCGGGTTTTACAGCAGTTAGTTTGGCTGCTGCCGGTTTAATTGCGGCCGTCGGTTTCGTTGGCTGAGCAGCTGCTTTTGCCTGTGCTAGCTTGACATGTGGTGTTGAGACCGCAACCTTCTTTTTCGGCGGCGAGATACTCCCTTCGGAATCTTCGGCATTTGCATCATCCCCATCACTCCAATCGGAGACTAGAGAAGTCACCAAATCCGCCGGCTGAGTGATAGATTTGATGTCCTGCTTGCGACGACGGTTGTTCTCGCGATTTCTCGCCCCCTGAGTTCGCGCCAGTGATTGGAACTGCTCCAGAGCAACCTTGTGTACCTGCTCCTTCGTAAGAGGCTCTTTCTTTGCCGATTCCTTACCCAGAGGGTCAGGTTCCGCGAATTCCATTTCGCTGTCAATAATGTCAACAATCTGGAACTCCCCCTCGCCTTCGATGGTGACGCCAGGCTCATCGTTGTCCTCGGTATCTGTCCCCTTAAGAACTGCCAACAGGTCATCATGCATTAAGGCAGTTTCCTCCGGCTTGACGGCAGGAGCCGCTGCAGAGCCCGTCGTCGAGTCTGGAGCATCACTTGTTTCGGAGATAACAGTTGTGCCATTTCGGCGTTCAGCTCCTCCTTTGTCACTGGAATTCTCTGCAATTTCCTCTGCTGTCATCGCCAACGAATTTTCTTTTTTTTCATCGGGAGCATCATTCGAAGAAGACGCGACACCCATGGCCAGAGCTTCTTCGACGATTCCGCTTTGGAGGACATTGGGCGGTTCATCGTCATCGACGTCATGCATTATAGCCAGGTCTCGTTCAATGCTTGTCAATTCATCGATGATACTCTCATCCCCAGTTTCTTCTTTCATTTCAATATCTCCGATCAGGATTTTCTGCTTGGAAACTTCCTCGCTGCTGGCTTCGTGTTCCGGAATTATGAGTTCAACTTCGTCCGACATTTTGGCAAATAAGACCGTCTAGCTTAGGGCTAATTTATTAAAAATAGGAATCAAAATTCCACAATTAATTGTTCATTTGAAATCCCAAACAACACGTGAATCTTTTTTTATCGTCAAAAATTCTTGGTTAGCGCCATTTTTTCTTTGACACAAAATCCAATAGCAAGATCACAAATTCGAACTTAACTTTCTATAGATACCGCTCCGGCTCTGCTAGAATGAGCACTCCCGTATGAATTCAATAATCAAAGTTCTTTTTGTTTATATTTGGGAATATAAAAAGGGTTTTTTATTCTAAAAAAAAAAAGAATTTCTTTTGATATTTGATTTATGTAAAACAAACAAGCGCATGCAATGCAATGAAAAAGAAAATACGCGACGAGCTGATGGCGATGGGATGGCTTCGCTTTGCAACGCAACACAGCTTCTCCTTCTCATGTAATCTTTTTTTTTTAAACTTTTCTAATTTCTTTTTCTTTTCTCATATTCTGTAATGGAGTTCGAACGGGTTAGAAGGAGATAAACAGATACTATGACATTCACAGTTAGATAGGAAGTGTCTGGAATGCGATGGTCAAAAGTGATGCCAATACTATTTAATGGCAATAATTTACCGAACATGATTTCATTTTTTAGGCGCTAGTTACAGCTTTCGTTGAAAATTTTAATTGCTTATTTTGAGACGTTTAAAAAGTAAAATCACTAATTACAAACAAATAATTCGGTCCCAAACTTCGCCATAAAATGTCGTTTAATTTTTCATTGATCATTGGTAAGGTAGATCAATCATTGAAATAATGTCGTTTTGTATTATCAGAGATGATCAAAATACATGGATTACAACAACAACACGAGATCCTACTATCTATCGGGATCACGTTTCATGAACCCAAAATTTAGTTTTCACTCTTGCGGGTAGATGGCTTCTCAAGCCGAATAAATCTTCTTAATATATAAAACAAAGTCGTTTTTGTTACAACAGTAATAACTCAAGAACCACTGGACCGATTTTAATGATCTTTGATTTGTTGGTTTCGTCTTCGCCTAGCAGAATAAAGACTGCCAAACCAATGCGAATATTTCAGAACGACGATGAAACTTTCGCCTGTCTTAATTTATTTACACTGGCGCGATGCGAATCTTCGAACATTTTCAGTCGTCGCATATTCGCTCCGAATGTTTCGCGTTGGTTTGGGAGAGCCTTTACTCAGCCGTCGCATATTCGCGCGAATGTTTCGCGTTGGTTTGGGAGAGCCTTAACTCTACAAATATTTGAAAAATTCACTTTGTAGGGTGAAATGGGATAGAATAAAAAAGAGGTATGCGATTGAAAAACTCAACTTGCGTTTTCAAAGGTTATTCTTAGGAAATGGCTTCAAGGGTATTTTTTTTAGTTTTCAATTTGTAGGAGAAATGGGATAAAAATAAAAATTATAGTCCGATTTAAGAAATTCTTTTTGTGTTTAAAAGTTTATTTAAAAAAAATGCTATTTATGAAACATGAAATATAATGCTCTAGTGAAATGGTGGTTTTCGAAAACAAAAATTGTTTCTGTGTTGGGAAAGCAATAAAGGTTAGACTAAATTAATTTGCGGGACAGAATATATTGACGGGACACTTGCGGGACAAATGTCGTTTTGCGGGACAGTCCCGCGCCTGGCGGGTCGGATGGCATCCTACTCCGCCCCGAACAGCAGAATAACGATTAAAATAAAAAAAATCACTGTAGGGTTAAATGGAAAAGAAGTTTTCTATTAAAAAAAAACCCTACCTGCGTTTGAAAGGTTATTCTTAGAAAATGGCTTCAAGTATTATTTTTAAATTGCAATTTGAAGGATGAAATGGCGCAAAAATAAAAATATTGTCCGATTAAAGAAATTGTTTTTGTGTTTGAAAGGTTATTAATTTGAGTTTATGGACTTAGGAATATTTTTCACAACAATTTTGTATTTATAGGGTGAAAGGGGGTACAAACGAAAAATGGTATCCGATATCAAAAATTCTGTTTATGTTGAAGAGGTTATTTTTTAAATTTTGATATTAATAGAGTGAAAGGGGATAAACACAGAAAAGTGGTTTTTGATTACAAAAATTCTTTCTTCGTTAGAAAACTAATAAAGGTTATACTCAGATGATCATATTTTAACGAATTTCGCCATATATAACGTGAGGTGGGACAAAAATCAGTATGTAGTATTCAATTACAAAAAGTAGCTTAAATATTTATCTATATAAAGAGATAGGTGTACAACACAGTTTTCACTAATGTCGTTTTCGTTTGGAAGTTCGGAGTACTCCTTTTGCACTCCTTTTTCACTCCTACTACTCCATAAGCCTTCGGTTGGCTGTTCCGAGTAATGTTCTCGGAGTGTTCTTCTGTTCCCAATTTCATAAAGGAGTAGATGAGGAACACACACATGCATATAAAGTTTTTCGATGGATTAAGGCTTAACTACATAAGCCAAAAAGTACAAAAATACAAAAGTAAAAATATTTTTTTCCCGCTACCGCAGTTGTTTTCTGAAAAAGAATATACAAATTTTTTTTGAAACCAAAATTTGATCTTTCTCCATCATTTTTATAAGTTTTCCAGTCAGAAAAACTATTCCAAAATGAGTTTGAAAATTTTCACTTTTGTACTTTTTTGGCTTATGTAGTTAAGCCTTTACATGTCAAAAGTGATAAGCACTTGAAGAAGCCATTTTGTTATATGGCGGCTTTAGGTAGTGTGTGTGTGAATTTGGGAAAGTCCCTGTTTTCATATTCGATTGGAATTTAAAAGGAGTAGAATAGACAGAAAATCCAATCGAAAACGACATAAGATCTGTATTGTTTTATTTTCATGAGATGATCTATATGGATCATCGGCGATAATAAAATACGGCTAATAAAAGTTATTTTATGTGGACGATTGGGCCAAAACGAAATTTTTGTTTGGCAAGAATTAATAATTAAGTCACCACCTTCATATTAGCACCAAAATATGCACTGATTTTGATTTTTAAGTCGCCCAAAACCCTTACAGCCTAATTTATTAGAAGTCGCTAAACACCTCTAAACGGCTGAATAGTTATATAGTGCACAAGCATTTATGAAGCCACTGTTCAACGTTGCATAAATCCTAATTCATAAAATATTTCCCTACACATTATAGTTATAATGCGCTTGTGTCAAATAAAGTACCAAGAAGGGAAAATCTATTACGTTTTACTGCCACAATTGATTAACAAAACAAAGCTCTGAAAGTGAAAAGTCAATAAACGAATTCTCCTGCACCGATTGGATTAGTTTAAATTTCATTTAATATTGCATAATGTACCTATTCTTGTTACTGTTTCTTTTGTGCCGTGTTAGAAAATATAGTTTAATATTTTAGAACAAAAAATGCATGGTTTTTATTGAAATAATTGTTTCATTCACTGACAGTGCGATCAAATTGAGAAGAATATAGGAACATCTATTAGGGTGGCAATTATTTTTGCAATGTTTTTTTTTATTTATTCTGTGTGTCCCACTAAAAATATTCAATAAACCTCAATTTTGGCATACATCTAAGCACATGTATATTATAAATAAAGAATTTCCATCAAATTTTATACTTTCACCGACATTTTAAGTAAAAGTCAGAAAACTGCGTGCATTTTTAATGAAAAGTTTTAACTTCTTGGTGGGATACGTCGCCCTTAGCCGATTTCAAAAAAATTTAACAATATTTTGGTTTGTACAAAGTAGCTTCATAATAAAGCTTGATCACTTTCAGGAGGGGACAAAAAAGATATATAAGCATTCCCAAAATAAGTGCCACCCTTATAACATTGTATTTTATTCTCGTCTGTGTATGAGTCAAAGTGACATTTCGATACTTAAACATCCTTATGTATGCACTATTCAACCTCCAAACGCGTTTAGCTCCTAATGCCTCTTTTCAACGTTGCATAAGTTTTATGAATAACATTTTTGCGTTTAGTTGAATTATAAGGAGTGAATAGTTCTATGCACTCGCTATGATGCATTTATAAATTCGGCTGTTAGAGGATATATAATATGGAGTCGGAGTGGTTGTTTTTATTCGAATGCTTACCTCTCATAGGGGTCGCTGTTTGAAGTTTCGGTCTGAGTTTTCTGCACATTGGAGAAAAAAACTTAAAAAGAAGATATTGAAATCTTTAAAATAATAAACAAACACTTATTAACTTCAAGAATTACTTCAAATGAGAACAATTTAGAGAGAAAATAAGCAAATTATGACTTTGATTAGCAGCTGTACGATATTCTTAGACTTTATCTAAACCGATAGAAACGAGCACTCCATATTATATATCCTCTAAGTCAAAACTAAACAATAAACATTAAAATTTTCAATGATGAGTTTCAATGAAAGCTATAACTGGAAACTGACACCTTAGGCGCCAGTTTTAGCTTTCATTGGAAACCATCATTGAAAATTTTAATGTATCAGTATATATCCCAGAGCTTCCTACCAATTTTACCTACCCAAAAGTTGTGTTAAAGTTCTCAAAAAAAAATGTAACTAAAATTGATACAAAATGACAGGGTTGGGAAGTAAACAAACTAACCTTGTAATATTGTTAGAGAAATTAATATTTATTTTATCGTAAATAGGTTTATTTATATTAATTTATTATATTGATTAACGACTATTATTATTTTCTTCTTGGCACATTGTAAGGCCATCTCCAATGCAAGCTGCATAAGCCATAATGTGAGGTAAAATATTTTGCTCTACAACTCCAGAAAACAAATGCGCCCAAGGTCCTATGAATAATTTGAGTATAAATAAATCATTAAAAATAACTATTTTGGAGGCCACATCATACCATTTGCATAAACAGCAACATCTCCACCTCCATGGGTTTCAGAGACACTGGGAAACGTACTGGGATATTTGAATTCCTTGTCCACTTAAATGAAAATAGAAAAAATAGAAATTGAATTAAAATTTAACTCGAATTGAACAAAGAACGATGATTTGCTTGAGCATTTAAGCATTTCGTTAAGTTAAAGGGGCCATTCATGTTTAGATGGTCGTAAGGACAGTCGTATGATTCGTAAAGATTTTCAATAGGAAAGTAACAGGTTCTATTATGGATGGGCCTCGTGCTGCCGACTCCGTTGCGAAGGTTTCAACGTGAATGACCCCTTTTCTCAGTTCAGTTCAGTTTCACTTATTTAAGTGAGGTGGGCAATGTAAATGGAGGGTGATATCGCTTATGAAAGCAAAAGTGAACAAAACTGGTAAATAAGTAACCCTCTGCAGCTATGAGATCCTTTCATTGTATACGCTTGGTTTTGTATGACCACTTAAGTGGCGCCCTTCGATAATACTAAGATCTGATTCACACTATATAGCACCGATTCCAAAATTTCTCGCTACAATAAAATATTCTTACAAAAGGGCCATTTGTGTAAATGTGGTTCACTCTTGGATCAAGATTTTAAGCCAACTATTTATTAATTGAATTTAAACTGATCCACCAAAATAGGTTTGTACCTCTCTGCACGCTTCTTAATTTGAAAGAATATTTAATTGGAGAGAAAACATATCGAATTTACTTACAAACACCAACATTGCTGAGATCTAATCGGGATTTTGCATCATTTATATGTTGATGGTAACTTGGTCCATTTGCATAATTGAGAGTCATGTAAGGCAAACCATCCACATCGCTCAAATCCGTACTTAGTCCAAGAATATTATTTCCGATTGTCGGATATCCGCTCATACTCATTGTATGGCCATGATCTGAGCTAACAACGATCAATGTATCAGCAGAATCGGTTAGGTCAACAGCTTTCTGTACAGCCTTGGACAACTCAACTGTCTCCATGAGTGCTTTGTGCGCAAGATTTTCATGGTGTCCATGATCGATGCGGGCGCCCTCAACAAACAGGAAATAACCGTTTTTGTTTGTTGCTAACATTTTGATGGCTGCCTCTGTCATTTCCTCTAATGATGGATCTTTGGTAACAATGGCATCAGTTTTGTAGGCCATTTCCATGGGGGCAAAAAGTCCTAGAAGAAAATCAGTCCGATTATAGTCTGCTGACAGCAACTGGTCACGATCGAAAACTGCCTTAGCGGACCCTTTCTTCGAAGCTAACCACTCTTTGATTAGATTCCGGCCATCTAAACGTTCACCTGAATTCCCATTGAAATCCATGGTTCCGTTGGCCAAGAATCTCATTGTTCCTCCACCAAGAATAACATTGAATTTTTTGCCGATATTTCCGTTTACTAACTGATCTGCAATGTCCTTGCAATTTTGTGGATCTTGATCATGTTCCTTGACTTGTAAGTCACTCTCATAGTCGCGATGGCCGACATGAGCATATAAACCGGCAGGACTTGCATTTGTAACAGTGGTCGTCGTTACAAATCCAGTAGCCTTCTTGGCTCTCTGTGCCCAACCAGCTATTGATTCCACCTGATTCGCTGGATCCTGTCCAGCCTGGCAATCATTCAAAGTGACATTGGCAGTTACGCCAATTGTTCCATAGTTCGCCTTCACTCCACATAAATAAGCTGTAGACGTGCATGCTGAATCTGCAACTTGTTTGTCTACGCAAAATGTCTACAAAGGATAATATAGTGAAATTATTGTTTTGACGAAAAATTTTGTTTTAAATAAATCACAATCGACCTTTGAGAGTCCGACCATTGGAAACTTTTCAAATGACAATTTACTACGTTCGCCCAGTTTTCCCTCCAGTTGTCCACTAAAAATACGACTTGCTGATACTGTATCAATTGACATTCCATCGCCAAGGAAAAAGATTACATTCTTGGCTTTTTCTTTGTTAAGACTGTTCTTAACCTTTTCGTGAAGAGCTTTTTGGGCGTCTTGCAACCAAAATGAAGCTGTGTCCATTCCATCTTCAATTGGTAAGGCACTTCGTTTTACTCGGGAAGCAGTAGGATGATGAAAATCTTAAAAGAAAATTGTTTAAGTTTTAAAAAAAACAAATTTTAGGACAATCTTTTATAATTAGGTTTATCAGTAAATGTAGGTTTTCTTAGAAAACACCTAGGAACTGGCTTAAAATAGTTTCAGTAAGGCGTTGAATTAAAAAATTGTTTTCCATACAAACTATCGATAACAAGTATCCAATTCACGCCGGTAACACAGTTTTCTCCGTGCTTAACTTAAGCCCCGAGAATTCTCCGCCCTTAGCTAAGCCCGAAGGGGATTAATTGGCTGTTGTTGCATTTAACCTGTGAATAACTTAGCCCCGACGTCGTTTTTTTCGACCAATTTCCTCGGGAACTGTAAGAAAACACGGGTATTGACAGCCAACAACAACAAATCCTTTACGGGCCTAGCTAATCGCCAGAATTTTCAGGGCTTAACTTAAGCACAGATAAAAACTGTGTTACCGGGGTGAATTCCATGATTGTTATTGAAAGTTTGTATAGAGACTGCATTTTATTTCTTTACCTATCTTAAAGCCGTTTGCTGAAACGAAACATAAATATCTATTAGGGCTGTTCTGATACTCGGTCGAATTTGAAAACGGAAACGAAAATTGAATCCGTGCGGATTGAAAACGATTGTTCTGATTTCCGGTCGGATTTACTTTTAAGTTTTACCAACTTGATCAACAAAACATTTTCGAAATCAGCTGTTATGTATGCAAGACCTGTCAAAAACGAAATTGTAATCCGCCAACAAAAGGATAACCGAATTTAAAACGTCAATTTGGCGGATTGTAGATCCCTTCGTTTTGCCGAATCCGCAAAACGTTTTCGAATACGGAATTCGGAACAGGGAAAATTCGAAAGCGTGAGGATATAGAATTCGAATAGAAATTAGAACAGCCGTGTATGTTCTACTTAAACGCATATGTTCTACTTTTTCCTCAGCGTAAACTGTCATATAATTTCTTATGTAGAACATAAACTCTTAAGTTTCGTTTCAGCAAATGTGCCTTAATCATCAAATCACAAGACCTGAGAGGCAATATTCGGTATATTCGTTACTCAAAATTGTGCATTCATCAAATGGCTTATTTCAATAAGTTCATTATTTCGTTTGGTGTATGGCACGCCATCGCCATCCTGCTGAAATTACATACATACATACATCTCTTGCTGTGAATTATATTCGCTCAAATCGCAATAATTTTGAAACTATGACACCGATAGTTAGCAATCTGACAAATGGTTTCACAGATATATCTGCCTGAAGTTAATACTGGGTTAAACAAAAAAAAAAAACACCCCTTATCGCATTTAATCCCTACATTGCCTGCGTTCGTGTGATAGTGGGATAGACTATCTACCTATTCGAAAATTTTCAAATAGCATTGATTTGTTGTTGCACCAGCTGACTTTTAACTAGGCATTACACCAACATAAAGCTATCCGGGAAGCTTTGGAAAGAAACTCGAAAGCAGGTCAATCATTCCATAACCCAATGATAATGTCAGAATACTCAGATACGGATTTTAAAGGCAGCAGTGGCTTTGGCAGTGTGGTATCTACAATCATTGCCAATAGCGCAGTCGAGAGCCCTTCTATGACGAATATTTTGACTGGTAAGTGTCAAAATAAGTCGACAGTATTAATATTCCTAGTATTCATCGGTTCTTATACCTACCATATGCATATAGCATAAATTCACAGAAAAAAACTTGCCTGTGATGGAAAATTATTAAAATGATCATCTATTATAACAAGAAGAGAAACTGAATCTTCATTTGACTACCCTTTGTTCCTTTAAAACAATTTCGGTTAAGATGAAGATTTTCAAAAATAATGAAAATCAATATTATATCGTTTTAACCATAATTGAAAATGAAAAAGAAAAAGAAATCAACTAACACGTTTTGCTTTTAAAAATGCACTTTAATCATTTATTTCACTTTGAAATATATTATGAATCTATCTACAGCCACCAGAACAATCGCAACAAAATATATTACAAGGACCCCTTCCACAACAATTTCCTTCGGTAAGAGGTCCATCACGGCAAAGGTAGTCTCCATGGGAGTAGACGTAGTTGCAGCAATCAGATTGTACTTGCATCATAACGTTTGCAAAAATAATAAATATCGTTAACAAGATCACTAGTTTCATTTTAATTTGATTTGGAACTTATTTTTTTTGTTGGAATCAAGAAAATTAATTATGTTTGAAACTTTGTTTCTAAATTTTCAGGCTTAAGTCTGGCAAGATAGAACAACTGCAGTGTTCTGTGCATTTCGCAGATTTTCTAACTCGTATTTATACCCAAGTAAGTAGTCATCTGCCTTGTAGATTAAAACCAAGGTAAGTAACACATTTCTTAAAAAATATTCATAAATGCAAAAAAAAAATAGCTATTGACAACAAATCTTATACAATATTAATTCCACTATAGGTACATGCTTCGGAGATGAAAATGTATTAAGATCTGCTTATGTATTTGAATCTATCTATTAAAGCAGGTATAATCTGATTTGCTATTGCAATGAAAATACATTTTTAGTTGTATTTTCTTAAATTTGCAACGTAGTTTTTAACTCGCAATTAATAAAATTTTATTGGTAACACATACATATTCATATATGTAACTAAATTCAAGTATAAATCACGGCTCAATTAAAATGGGTTTTTCTAAAATAAGAATTTGTATGGGTTTTCTTCTATCTAAATCTATCGGCGACCACCATCAATTATATTAGAAAAATAGTTTGCATTTTATTTTATTCAGCCGATAACTTGTCCGCACATAGTGAAATGAAAATATTTAGTGGATATAGGTAGATAAAGTGTAAGTAACATAATACTATTTACATAATAAATGCTTCGACTTAAATTATTCTAGGACAAACAACAAACTTGGAAAAGTTTATGCTTAAACATGAAATAAATGAATAACATTAATAAAATATCGACTATTCTCTATACGCATCAATAAAAACAAGTAATCTTTTAAAAATAAATAAATCATGGTTTATCCTATTTTATTTGCAATTTGCGATTTGAAATTTATTATTTTATTTATAATTATTGGTGTTGCTATTTTTAAACAATTTTTATCATACGAAGCCTGTTTTCTTAATAAATTCTAGCTGAACACGCACCTAAAACAGTGACAGTTCGTGCAAAAAAGTATGCAAACATACCTTTTTAACATTTGTTATTGTCAAAGTGAGATATGGAGTTGTAAGTAGTATGATACTGAAAAGATAAAAAGTAGTACACCACAGAAGACAGCACTGGCATCACACTGTATCTTTCTTGTGTCATTTTTCAAGCCTAGTACGCTGCTGATGTGAAACGGAATTTTTCGGTGGTCTCCAACACGACAGCGAAATGCTTACGAAAACCACAGCGAAAAAATGACAATTGAAAGCGTCACCATTTGCAAAAACAAACACAAGCGGAAAAAAATAACAGAAAGCCATGTTGTATTGAAAGAAACAACAAATACAAACACGAACACGAACAAACCTCAAATGTCACTTTTCCACACACAATTGATGGTCCGGGCAATTAATTGAGTGCGAAAAAAGAGCGGAGACCTCTCCAAATAATCTGCTACAATTATCAATTTCGCTCAACGAACAGCGTACTGCAAAACGAAAAGGATAACGAAATTTTTCGTTTATGATTTCGTTGCGTGATTTTTGTATGGGATTTTTCGTTTCGCATCAGCAGCGTACTAGGCTTCACAATAGAAAAGATTTTTTATCTTTTTGCGAAACGAGTTCCATTTTTACTTGCCCTAGGGCAAGTATTGGTTTCGTGTTAAAAAATTCGAGTTTGTAATCAAAACTAGCACGTGATGATCGGGAAGTCGATCTGTGCTTGCGTGCGTCGACGGTAATTTGAGCTAGAGCCTATATGGGTGGGCTGATTTCCTTCAAATTCGGTACAAAGCATTTTTATGTGATTCTCTAAAGGGCGGGAAATTCGAATTTTTGTTTTTAGCTCAAACAACAATTTGGTTTTTTTTTTTAATTTTGTTCAAAAATCGCCTTAACGATTTTGATTAAATTTCGTACCTGGAATGTCCAAATTGTTTATAAGAAAACTGCGTTTCAGGTCTTTGGCAAAAAATTCACACAACTGAAATAGCCATTTCACGGTATTGGTCTCATTGTTGGCATTTTGCGTACATCTTTTTAATGACTCGACCGATCTTTTTATGATTTTTCATTCTGGTATCACTAAATAGTTCATACGAAAAAAGTCAAACAAAATTCAATTTTTGTATTACTTTTGACTTTTTAACATTTTCTCGTTAATGATTTCATTATAAATACTAACCAACCATTAACATGTATCTTCAATGTGTATATAACAGAAGTTAACCACAAGAGAAAGTTCGTGCCATCCATCAGCCGTGCATATTTTTTATGTTTAAAGTAAAAATTCTTTACAAAGTAGGTACTCATGATTAGAGTATACTTCGTCAACTCCAATGGAACACGGTTTTTATGCATGACTATGAATATGCCTCAATATTGTACGGGCTGAGATAAAAAATATGAAACTTTCAGGTTATTAAGCTATAGGTAACCTTAATTTTCAAGTCCTGTAAAGCACATTTTTATGATTACTCGAAGTAAAAGTGGTTTAGATTAAATTTTCCTTAAAGTTTTAAGCATAAAACACCCAGTTATTGATCGCCTCCCCTAGCGCTTCACCCCGATTTGAACCGTTTTTTTTTTTTAAATAAATCGATGTAATTAGTACTCTCTACATCGGATGCAAAAGTTTATCAGCTTGAAAATGCTGAAAATTTCTAGTCATGTAAACTTATGGTCCAAAAAGTTTAAGGGAGCAAAGATCTCCAAAACATTTTTTTGTTATGCATATTTTGATCTGAACAAAAATGTTTTTTGTTTTCTATACATATTTTGATCTGAACAAATTTATATAAGCAAAAGTAAAAGATGTTGATTAAAAAAAAAATTGATGCCAAAACCCACAAGTTCGTGCGATCCCACTGGTAAATTTTATTTTGTTTCACAACAACGTTGCTTTTTTTTCATTTCAAGTGGTGGGGGTGAACCAACCTGACCCCACCTTTCAACTTCTTATTCTAAATTTGGAGGTTTAAACTACCATGAACTCCAGTCATAAGTATTATTATTTTAGAACAAACTGCAAATAATTCGAATATGGATATGAAAGTTGTCCTAAATATAAAGTGTAAATGTACATTTATATGACGAATTAGCGTACAAATAATCTACAATATGTGGTCTATAGGCATTAGCGTATAGCTAAAACAATTTAAGTTCAATTTTTCGGAAAAGAAAAATTGGTTATAGAATATTTAAGTTACCACTTAAAAAATAAAGTGATCCGTCTTTGTCGTTGATCAATCGAAACTCCAAAATTCTTGCTGATTTGTAATTTTTGTTCTAATCCAAAAAGTGCTGTTCATTTTTGTTTAAACAAAAAAAAAACTAATATTGATTTCTTAGAATAACCAAAATTTAGAAACTACACTGCGTACCTATAGCGATTTCTTATTGAAGTATGTATAGCAAAAAAAAAAACAAAATTCGGACTTTATTTAAACCTTCACTTCGTTTTATTAAAAAAAAAAAACAACAAACTTTCTCATCCTTTTTAAATGTTGATAGTTTATTACAAGAACATGGTGTAAATTTATCTACAACCACCTGCACAATCACAACAAAATATATTACAACGACCTTTTCCACAACAAGATCCCTCGGTCAAAGGTCCATCACGACACTTGTATTCTCCATGGAAGTACACCGAATTACAACAATCTGCCTTAACTTGGGCAACAATGCTCACAAAAACTATGACAATCGCAAGTAAGTAAAAGTATTTCATCTTTTGATTTCGATTTGTTTTTCTATCTGCAAAATATGTTTTCGTTGAATTATTATTACTTTAATTATTATTATTATTATTGAATTTTATGAGTAATGTCTTACCTGTGTGAACAACGGCAGTGTTCTGTATAGAACTCTAAATCCAAAACATTTATTTATACTAATAATTTTATAATAGTTAACTTATTAACTTTATAAGATTTCAGGTTTAATAACATACAGTCATATGTGTATAAATATTAGATCGGAGGTAGATCTACCATTGATGGTCATTCGAGGCCTTCACAAATAATATATCGGGCCTCTAGCCAAAGGGACAGAAGTTAATTTTATTTGAAAGCTTAAAGTTAATATTTAAATGTGTATGATACAAGCTCTTCAATAACTCTCCAATCCATGCAAATTAATTTTGACAAAGAGAATACATTTCTGACATTCTTCACCCCTGGGGCGCTGTACACCTTTGAATCCGTATCTGTAACTCGAGTAAGTGCATACGCAGATGAATGTAACGCCAGCCGCATGCCCCCGCAATCAGACCCTCTTTTTCATTGGACACACTTGCGTGCCCCCCGCGATTAAAGGGAAAACGATAATTACTTACTTTGATACCACTATTTACTTTTAAACGTTTGCAACACTGTTTTATGTATAAGTGAGCGGGCCAAACAAACAAGTTGACTAGCTAACTTTTATAATTCGACTAGCTGGTCCGCCTGGCTTCGCACGGGTAGACAAACCTAAGCTTCGCATAAAATTTTTTTTTTTTTGTAATCAAATACTACTTTATGGGTTTTAACCTACTTCACGTTATGAATGGCTATAAAAGTAAAAACATGATCCAGTTATTTTATTTTGACCCCATTTCACCCTACAAATAACAAAAGTTGGAAAAGAATATCCCAAAAGCCAATTCCTATAACCACCTACAGAGCAACCTTTATCCTAAGCCTTCGCGGAGCAAATACGAACAAACCCGCAGAAGGAAGTATCCAAATTGGTCCAGTCGTTTTTCAAGTTTTAAGCATCGGAACCCACCACGATCCATTTTTATTATATAGCCTCTAGTACGCTGCTGATGCGAAACGAAAAGTCCCATACAAAAATGGCACAACGAAATCATAAACGAAAAATTTCGTCCTCCGAAATTGATAATCGTAGCAAATTATTTGGAGAGGTCTCCGCTCTTTTTTCGCACTCAATTAATTGCCCGGACCATTAATTGTGTGCGGAAAAGTGACATTTCAGGTTTTTTTGTGATTGTATTTGTTGAAGCTTTCATTGCAGCATGGCTTTCTGTGATTTTTTTGCGTTTGTGTTTGTTTTTTTTTTTGTTATTGGTGTGACGCTCTCAGTTGTCATTTTTTTCGTTGTGGTTTCCGCAAACATTTCGCTGTCGTGTTGGAGACCACCGAAAAATTTCGTTTCGCATCGACATTCGACCGAGGATGTAAATTTGCTACTTTTGTACCATTTACAGGAAATTCGCTAATCTTTGCAGTTGTCAATGTCGCTGGGTGATGTGTATCAGAGAGTTCAGAGGCAACAAGTTGTTTTTAAATGGTTCTGAAACTGTATATTGTCAAATCAATTAGGTCCAAATTATTATGGGAAGTATAAGGTTTCGACTTTTAATTTCCCAGGACTCACGGTTAATATGTGTAAACATGAACGTGCGCGGATCCAAAACGGACTTGTTTTTGCTTGAAGGGGATCTTAAGATTTTTTTCACTGAACGCACCCATCCTAGTAAGCAGATCGTAACGGTGCACACCGTAACGTTGCACGACGTAACGTTGCACACGAACGTTCACGTTTTTTTTTCTCTACCTCCAGCATAGATGTTTACACATCAAAAACGTCTGTCATGATCATGAGGTTCTACCTCCTCTGTTCTTTGAGATAGATCCTTGTAGTCGGATTCCGGGTTATTGTCTTTGGTGGACGATTCGAAGTAATCAAATGTATCCCTAAGGTTAAAAATAAAATAAATAAAAGTGGAGGTCCAATATTCTAGGTTTCCCATTTTTCTGGACAGACTAAAGGATTCATGACTTAATTTTCGAGGCTACTCTGAATCATCTGCAAAACACATCAAGGCTTTTATAATTTGTCTGTGGCCATCATGCTTACTGGATCGCAGCTCGTGCAGACCATCTGGTTTGTGAAATACTTTTTTGAATTATTGATACGCTGAGCGTGCAACTAAACCAACGACTGAGTTCGTGTCGTACAAGGAGATTACAGATTTATCATCAGTTTAATTTATTTTTCCGGTTGAAAACTCTGAATTTGGAAGAATTGAAACAAAGTTGCAAAGAATTAGCTGAAATCCATATTGAAGACGTTAACGAGAAATTGTTGGAAACGGAATATCTATATTTAACAGAAGAACTGAGAAAAGTTCAATCTATAGTGACAATTAAGAAACTATTAGTCTCTCAGGAATATATCATCTTTTGAAAGAAAACAAAATTGAAGATACATTTCCAAATTGCATTAAGAATCTTTTTCAGCATGATGGTAGCTAACTGCAGTGGGAAACGCTCCTAAAAACCTTCAAGAAAGATTGACCAGTTTATAGCTGACGTCCATTGAACGTGATTTGCTCAAAGACATAGACTTTGAAGAAGTGATTTTGCTAATCTCGCAGTAAGAAGGGTATGAGGTATACCCAACATAGACTTTTAAGCACTATCCGGAGTATAGTGAATGCTTACATATATATTACTAAAAATAACGATTGAATAACTCCAGGATTTCGATTATCTATTCCTTTGGCATATTTCAATTAAATATTTCTCTGTGATAGTCATAGGGGCCTCATTCTCCTAAAATGCCCAAGGCCTCCAATATGTTAAAGACGGCCCTGCCCGCAATACTTGCATAAGATGTGATAGGCGATTTGGAAAAGTAACAGAAAAGTTATTATGAGAAAATAATACAAAGGAAATAGATTTATCAACAGTTTGCTTGTTTTTTACTATATTTTTACTATTTATTGAACGATGCCATGCCGGTTTGAAAATGAATGCAGTTTAAAGTGCAATGGGCCTCTGCTTTTTCTTAGAAAATTGAATGTTCTCAGAAATATAATGCACAATTAGCTTGCACGTAACTTGCTCTTATGTAAATACATTCTTATTGTGTTATACGTTATACGTTATGTTTTATGCTACAGGACATTTTAATTTAAACTCATATAAATATAAGTCATATATAATCAAAACTTTCAACCTGTCAGATTACCATTTCGCTACCTTGTATGTAGGTACCTCCTATTATAGTTATTATTATTTTTTTACAAAAATAGAACTCAAGATGAATATTATTTTGTTTTTGTTTATCGATTAAATATAAAAATAATTGTATATCTATGTACATACACATTTTAATTGACTAGTGGAATATTTAACGTCGCATTTTAATGCAAAAATGCAATAGGCATAAAGCAATAAACAATACAAGGCAAATCAGTTGAAGAAACTATAAAACCGGTAAGAAAAATAATTCTTGAAAACGCGTTCTTACATATATTATGATGCCCCCTGCGCCAAGTGCAATTTAAATGCAGAATGGAGACAGAACCAATGACTAACATTTGTTTTTATTTAATAAACAACAAACATGTTGTCAGCTGTCCATAGGAACTACTTATAGACAAACAAGAATCAAGAATATAAATATGCATCGAGTTTATATACTATTCGCTGTTCGGGGATTCCTTGGTCATTGTCAAATGATAAATTCAATATGGCTTGGTCATAAAAAAATGTATGTAGCTCAAGTGTATAAAGCTAGGAGCAGACGGCATATGAAAAGTCGCAAACGTTTGCGACTCTGACGTCACGTAAATAGTCGCAAATGTGTTGCAAATTCTATATCTACATCATTGCTCGCAAACTTGCATATGGGGGTGTTCACACGATATGCAAAAATTGTCCCAAAAGTCGCAAATGCATTTGCGACCAAGGCACTCGCACATCATGTGTCCGCAAATGTGGTCGCAAATATTGTGATGGATATGCGAGGTGTTCAGACGATGTGCTATAAAGTCCGCATACCACCCAATTCCAATCATATGCAGGTTTGCGAACATTTCATATTTTTTTTGAAACTGAAAAATTCTCATCTCAAAATTTATAACAAATGAATTGTGGTGGGGAAAATATTAAAAGCAGCCAGAATCGGAAGTTAGTAGTTTTGCTGTATTTTGTCAATAAAAAGATTTAACAAAAATAGAAAAAAAAATAATGTACTTCATATTATAAAAGCAAACAATTTTATTGAAATTTTTAAAACCCTGTTGCTGCTTTACATTATAATATCACCCCCAGAACTACCCACGCTTAATTTTAAATTTACCATTTTATTTCGTTTAAATGTAAATCCTATAGGCTATAGCTATGCACATGCAAGAATTTGACACAACAACAACAACTCTACTAGTAAAATGAAGAATCACAGCAGCTGATATGCTGCATATGTGGAGATGTGCAATGTTCGGTTTTCGTGTCATCGCAAATGCTTGGGATGGTCGCATATGCCCGCACATGCTCGCAAACTGTCACAAATTATATGCGAGGGTGTTCACACGATATGCAAGAAAGTCGCAAACTTATATGCAATTTGGGTGTCGCACATAATCCGCAAATGGTTTGCGAGCATATGCGGACTGTCCCAAAAGGGTGTTCAGATGATATACTCTCAAAGTCGCAAATGATGACGTAAAAATGACGTCAGAGTCGCAAACGTTTGCGACTTTTATATGCCGTCTGCTCCTAGCTTAACACTCTAGCATTTATTTCCGCTATGACTTTGGTGGCGCTATTGCATTATATATATATATACACTAAAAAATGTGTATACACATCAACCTAAATAAAATGTTTAATATACTAAAATAATTGTTTTCTAAAAACATTGGGGCATATTCATAGTCATGTTATAAACTCGAGTCTAATGGCGAATTCCTTACAACAAAGAAATCGAATTTTTTCTAAACAGAATCGATTTTTTTCTAAACAAAAGCGATTCTTTTCTGTCAAAACAAATCTTGCGTTTTTAGCCAGATTTCACACTGATTTGCACACACACTATGAAGACTTGACATTTTTAATACGTCAAATTAAAAATCGCGGAATTTTTGGAAGACGATTTGTTTATTTTTTGGTTGCAACGAATACAGCTATAAAAATAATTTATTGTGCGTTGTTCATTATCAAACACAAATTTGACAAAAAAAATAGCTTTCGCGGGCGAAAGACGTGTTAAAAACTTTCAGTGCAAGTGAAAACTTTTCAATAACAATTTTCTTTAAAAATATATGTATGTGCAAATAGAAGTTCAAACAAATAAAATGCACCAACAAATTGGCACCGTATAAGCTGGCTAATATCTTTTATTTATTAATTTAATTCTATTGGTAAGACATTTTTCACACAACAACAAAAAAAAAACAACCTTAATAGTTTTGTGAATAACTTCTTGACGATTTGCGTCAATTGCAGCTACATATAAAGTCACAAACACAATCACACCAAAAAAAATCGATTCTTTTGCGAAATACGAATTCCTTTTAATTGACAGAAATAATTTGATTCTGTTTAGAAAAAATTCGATTTCTTTTTTGAAAGGAATTCGATTTCTTTTTTGAAAGGAATTCGCAATTATAGAAAACAATAATATGGCTCCTCGAGTGGCCTCAAAAACTGCATGTCGCATTAGTAGAAAAAAACAAAACAAATATTTAAATTTTGACAAGTGAAGAGCAGAGTTGCCATTTTTTGAAAAATTTTCCGAAGTAGATTTGCAAAAATAAGTGCAGTAGATTCAATAGATTTATATTTTCAAGAAACAAATTTTGATGGGTTAGGTCTTGAAATTTCTCCTCAACGTCGTGGACTCTGTCATTAAAAAAAACGCTTAGTTTTAAAAATCGAACCAAGAATACCTATAATGTTAAAACTTCTTAGGCCCAGTTTTTCAGTGCGATATTATCCTAACTTCGGGGTTAAACCCGAATTGATTCCTGAAACATATTTTTCAGTCAATATAGATATCGAGTTAACTCAACAAATTTGGTGAGTTAACTCTGGATTAATTGAATTGGTATTTCTGAAAGATGCGTGTACGACAATATAGAAAGGGTGATTCTCATAGTGGCGCCATCTCGAATTCGATAGCGAAACACTGATTTCTATACTGTCGCACTTCGATTTCCATAGATTTTTGACAACTAGGAGTTAAATTTAATTCTCCACTGAAAACTTACTTTTAAGTTAACTCCGAATTAAAGTATTTGCAGGCTTAAGTAACTCTGATTTAACTCGGAGTTAACTCATGCACTGAAAAACTGGACCTAAGAATCAAAATCTGCCAAGTCTATATACCACAACAAATGCGTACAACATATTTTTATAAAAGTTTTAATTTATTTGTTGACACCTTGGTCTTTTGTACATATTTACATATGTATCCTGCTAATTATTTGCGTAGGAAAAGCATTCTAACGGTTATTATGCCATTCCTCTTAAATACCTACTAGTTTACAAAAGTTTACTTGTCGCCTTCCTCTATGAGCAAATTAAATATTTTATTGAATTCGGTTTATTTTGTATTTCAATATTTCTTTGAATGAAATATCTACAATTATTTAATAATTCAAACGAAAAATAGATGAAATGAAACATCATTGTTACTCCTGTAATTTGGTGTCACAGTGCGTAATCCGAATGTATGTCAATAACGAGCTTATCATTTTATTTAAACTCATATGACACTAAAACTAAAACAAATCGGGTTGTTCTAAATAAACACCAATCGCTAGATTGAGGTATATAACATATGCAAAATTCTATAAGCAAAAATATTGCATTCGACCAGTATCGGTGTATTTACATAAAATCTATACATATTATCATACTTGATGCAGTTCTTAGTGCATCTAATCGAATAAGTAAGTAAGTATAGTACAAATCAACGCAAAAGATATAAAATCAAACAGAAGCTTAGCGCGCAATACAGAACATTATAGAATCTCGCTCTAGTAAGTCATATACATTCATATTAATCGCCGCAACATGAAACACGAATTATCTTAATTTTAATTTCAGTCCTAAAATGAAATTGCTATATTTGTTTGCCATAATCTTTGTTTTTGCTAACATCGCAGCAGTTGTTAAGGCTGACTGTTGCAACTATGTCTACGCCCACGGGGAATACCTGTGTCGTGATGGAGTTCTTACCGAAGGATCATGCTGTGGCCGTGGTAAATGCAACATATTTTGCTGTGACTGTGCAGGCGGTTGCAGATAGAAAGGATTTTTTTATAAATTAAAAGTCATTAATGTGGAAAAACTGTTTGTTTTCTTTTTATATTTTGCTTTTCGGAATCAAATGTAAGCATAGTTCCGGAAAATTATTAACACGTAAGGTTTTGTGAAAGAAAAACTCTTTAAGTTTTTGGTATAGCGGTATCGAAGTTTTGATTTTTAAAAAAATACTGAGGTTACTTTTCGTTTATACGACGTTTATTCGACAAAATTTAACTTGAATTTTGTTAAAAGCGGTGTTTTAATTTTAAAGCGTCCATTTTTATTTCGATACCGTTAATTTTGTTTTGATCACATTATCTGTGTTCACTTTCGCAAAAGTTATTTTGTTGTTTTTCTACTTCTTTTTCGATAAAACCAAATACCGATAGAAACCAAAATAGTAAAAACAAAATAGAGAGAAAATCAATTTGGATTGTAAAAAGAAAAAAAAAATTGTGTGAGTGCCGGGACTCACGGTTAATATGTGTGAACATCAACGTGCGCGGATCCAAAGCGGATTTGTTTTTGCTTGAAGGGGATCTTAAGATTTATTTCACTGAACGCACCCATCCTAGTATGCAGATCGTAACGTTGCACACCTTAACGTTGCACGACGTAACGTTGCACACGAACGTTCACGTTTTATTTTCACTCTACCGCCAGCATAGATGTTTACACATCAAAAATAGCTCCATGGCTCTGGCTATTAATTAGAAATGCAGTTATATGGTAGAGTCAAAAAAGCCGTTGGAAGATCTGTTATACGTAACACATAACGGGTACTCACGGTCTGGTGTAACTGGCCTATAGTTTCATTGTAAAATTGCAAGTGTAACACTTTACTGCACTCCAACAACAAACGTCATTCTTACTGTCAGTTGTTATTCGTATAGAAGAAAACAAGTGCGTTCAAGATCTACAAACAAAGTTAAATTTCTTCATTTTTCTAAGATATTGCACAGGCTCGTGAATGCCCCTTTAGTTTGAAGTAGATATTATTTGGGAGCAGAAAACGGCTTTTTAAAAGGAAACAGGACATGTGCTTATTTCCCACCTTGGGCGGGCACAGTAAAAAATGTTTGCTAAATATGGAATCATACATTTAAAATATTCCAGAGTGAAGATTTCGATTTTATCATTATGGGCTCATAGGGCCCTATTACCACGAGGTGAATAAGAAATCTTAATCTTGCGAATGAATCCATTTGGTATTACAATGGGCGTTTTTCTTTTTTAGTTCAGAGTAGAGCTCTGAACAGAGTCTGAACACTCTGAACATACTCTGAGCGTGCTCTGAACTAAGCACTTCTTCTTTCTTTTTCCACTTGTCAAATTTGTGTTCAGCTATTCAACTCCGTCTGCTCTATCAATTTATTCTGAGCTTATAGAGCGCGCTCTGAACCTGCTCTGAACATGCTCAGAGCGAAAAAAGAAACACAAAATTGGAGCTCTGAATGCTCTGAGCTAAAAAAGAAACACGTTTTTTTTTGACAGTTCAGGCTCTGCTCTGAACTAAAAAAGAAAAACACCCAATAAGCGAACATTCACCAGGTGGATCGCCTCAAACGTCAAAATGAAGCGAATGCAAATTGTTAGTGATTGTCCCACTAGCACAGATAAAACACGAATTTATTTGGTGGAAACATTACTTTTTTTCAAACAAAATGAGTTTATTATTATTTCCAATCAGTACAGCACATTAAAAAGAGCCAATAACAATATAGAATCAATAAAAATAGTTTTTAAAAATACACCTATACAACGAACTCAAAATTTTGATTAGTTATCCCACACGCATAAATTCTGGCACAGGGTCATATAAATAAACAGGAGAAAAAATCACAGTTGCCTTTTGAACAATTGGCATGGGTTATAAATCAACAAATTAATCTTTTAAGATTGTGGACTTATGACCCTGTGCCACTATCAATGTGTTGGTTAACTAATCAGTACTTTACTCCGACATTGTGAACAATGCTCTTAGGCCAGGCGCGCACATGCAACTAAACAGTTTGGTTGCAATTTTGAGCACTATGGGATTATATGAGAGTCCGCGCACATAAACCGGCGGACTCTCATATAATCCCGAGTGCTCAAAATCGAAACCAAACAGTTTAGTTGCATGTGCGCGCCTGGCCTTAGGGTTTATTCCACAATGTCTGATTAAAGTTATAAATAAGCAACTTGGAACTTATTCCTACTTCCAACCTCACTTATGTTTCACAATATCTGAATAGAGGTCTGACTTATAATTAAAATTCTAAGTAGTTTAACAGCCAGATGAAGTGTCAATTAGCAAATACACTAAGCAATAAAAATATTAATTTTGTTCTGAATTTTTCATCAGTCAAAGCTAATTATTGACGCATACATAGATTTATTATTTCGATGAATTATTCTGAAACGCAGTTTGTTAATGGGAGGATTTAGTTTGCGGATAATTTAAATGGCGAGTAACTACTCAGAACTTTACTAATAATAAGACATTGTGAAGCAGGCCCTTTGTATAATTATATTTCTGCAATTTGTTTCATTTTGACATTTGTCGGAAATCAGTGACAGTAAATGAATTTTGCGATGAATTTTTGGAGAATATTTATGTAATTCACCAACTACAGCATTCGCCAAACCATTGAAAATGTTTGACATATATGTACATACATATATCTATCTATCATATCTACAAATAATAAATTTTCAACAAAATTGTGAGGGTTGATACATAAGTTTTTGGAGATTTACATACATACATAAATTTACTGCACATAAATAAGTACTTTTATTTCTTAAAATCTAGATTTTTTTAGTGAAATCTGATCGTATATAGTTGGTGTGAATGTACATACAGGGCCGGACCAACCATATGTGGAAGATGCGCCAATGCCACATGGCGCAAAATTCTGAGGGCGCATTACAAGGAGCAATAAAATGTAATCTGATCTTTCGCCAACAAAAATGTACGGCCATTTGCATATTAACCACAAAACTTGTTCAAACATCCACCACAATGCTAAGTTATATCTTGAACACTAACGAACTTCACTTTCACTTCAATTTAACTCAAATAATCGTTAAATTAAAGATCCCACTAGACCTACGCATTGAAAGTCTACCTCCTGGGTAATGTGAAAAAGTGTTATATACATGTGTATCAGTGTAGGGGCGCTTTCTACAAATCTTGCAAAGGGCGCAAGTTTGGCTGGGGCTGGCCCTGTGTACATATATGTGTGCAGCACGGTGCTGTCTTGTGCACTTGTATGTATATAATAATATAGTACAGGAAGGTCAAGTCAGTCATAAATCAAAACAGTTGTATCAGCCTTTGATTGCCATACTTGAAGCAGCTCTTACATTGCTTCAAATCGAATAGATTTAAAATTACAAAATCATATAGAATTCAAAAATCAATCACAGAACCTTGTTTATTCTCGCTCGGGTAAGTCATACCTATCCTATTTGTATGTAATGTGCAATTCAAAATCTTGACTTTGTTTTAATTTCAGTTTTAAAATGAAATTGCTTTATTTGTTTGCCTTAATATTCGTTTTTGTTAACATCACACCAGTTATTGTTAATGCGATTTGTTGTCCTACTACCTTTGGGGATGGCATCAATTGCAACGATGGACCTCTTGAACGAGGAAGTCATTGCTGTGGTCATGGTGAATGCAACATATTCTGTTGTAATTGTGATGGCGGTTGCAGATAGAAATAAAATGCAAAAGATAAAATTGTCATTAATGTGAACAAAATAAAACACCAATAATACCTAAGAATTGAAATGTTTTTGTACTGCCCTCTTGTGAGGAATTGACAAATCCGCCAAGAGTATATCACTTGGTCATGAAGAAGTGCCTCTCACCTTAGAGCTTAGACTGCCGGATTTAAAAGAAAATTGTAGGTAAACTGATGCGTATTTCTTGAGTTACGAGTATTCCGGTTGAATTGCTTTAGGGTATAGGAATGCAACTCACTATTTCAGTAGAGAACTGGTTTATAAAAATAGCGATAAAATAATGAAAGACATGAAACATTGCGGCGGTGTTCGAGAGTTGCGATTGCTTCCGTTATTGTTCTATCGCCTATCACTTTTAAAGCTCTCTTTTGAATTCTATCTAATAGACTGAAGTGGGTAATTGGAGCATCTGCCCAATTATGGGAATTGTATTCCATTTTTGGACGAATAATGGCTTTGTAGATTACAGCCAGATCAGAGGGAGAGCCAACATTCTGGCATCGACGAAGAAAACCTAAACAATAAGCAGTTTTTAGCTGCTAGTGATGCACATACATACATACGAAGAATTGAATATTTTTCAGTTTCAATTGAGCTTATTATTGAGTTTCAGACTTAAAACCAATACAATACACCTTGTATTGATCGGTTCGAAAGGTAATTGTTTTTTGTTACGTTGATATATTTACATGTAATGCTTTTTCATACATTTAAAACCAACCAATTTATTGTATCCAGGGATGCGAGGCCAACTCAATTCTATGTAAAATTTCTCTTTTTCCAATGGTGAAACTTGAATATTTGAGTGTTCAGATATATTGTTTAGAAGGACTTTATAGATAAAAGCAATTGCAGTTTATGTTTATGAAACTGGCTATTACAGTCTAAACGGACGGCGACCCTTTCGAATCACGAAATTACAGATTTTAATGCCAAATCGATCGAAAGAACTACCAAAGATAATTAAAATGTGCATTGGGTTGTCTTTAGTTAATTTTGTTCGCATGGGTTCTGAAACGTTCATGGTGTTCAAAGTCACCCAAGCTCGAACTGTAAAGCTCACCAAGAACATCGAAAAATATTTGGTTGTCTAATTAAAATGGTGTTGTCAATCCCCCTGTGTTTCGACCATACATATATGACTTAGCTCATAGGGTTCAAGGTTAAAATTATGGTACCTAACAAATTAAAGTTACAATTTTAGTTATAACCAAAAATAACTTAAGGCTCCCACTTTTAAAATTTATGGTCGCATGCACTCAGGCATCCCCAGTTTAACAAAACAAATCGAAAAACATGTTTTTCATTATTTTAATTTTAGCCTTGTTTGAGGGTGTTGTAAAAACCAAAGAATTGCCGATGATGTGTACGGAATTAGTAACTCAAATACGCATCAGCAACCAGTGGCGGATCCAGAGGGGGGGGGGTCATAGGGGCCATGACCCCCACCAGAAGCCCAGGGCAAAAGATAAACAGTCGTATTTATTAGATTTCCTTAGAAAACTTTTGAACAACTAGTCAATAGTTGGACATCTCCTTATTTATAAACGCAATATAAAATATTTATAAATAAGGTTTCGGAGTTGGGCAGCTGCCTAAAATTAGACATACTTAAAAATAGGTTTATTAGCTGTAGTCCGAGATATTCAGAAAAAAAGTGCAGATAGATGCAAAAGCAAAGTATCTTAATTTGTAGATCTATGGGAAATTGATGTAATTTTTATGAAAGTCTGCAACTTTGCTCGCTGGTCTACCTGGGTTTGATCTAACGAAGTTTATAGTTGTTTAATTTACAATTTTATCATCTTAGGTAGATTTTGATATTATCTGGTATCTCTGGATCAGGAAAGGGTCTTGTGCGTTCTTCCAATTCTCGTTATTACAGTATCAATCCGTACATCGGATATACTCTCAGTAGGTAAACGGTGGCGGTTTGAGTAAGCTGTGATAAACTGCTTAAACCGATAGAATCACGGACGAGTCTAGTAAATAAAAGTCGTGTGACAGTTTAATAAGAGACCCCTTATCTCTAGTGGGGTAGTTATTTTTTAGTCACAGCGGCTTTTCGGGTATAATAAGAATCATTTTTTTGTATGAGTCCCACTGGTCTGATATCTTCTTTCTTCTGTTAGCTATGTCCTCTTAAACTACCTTGATTAAAAAAATATTTGTACTTATTTAAGAAATTTTGATGAAACTAAAAATGAACTAACTTTTACCAAAAAAGTAGTTATTTCATTTAGGCGACTTTAAGATTTCATAGTCGCCGCCTCGGTCTCGGTATCGTCTACACACTTTTGAAGAAAACACGCCGCACACTGAGCAACTTAGACTAAGTTCATTAATATCAACGACGAATCAACAATGTTTACTGTATAGAGGAATACGTCTATTTTGATCGCGATGATTTTTCTTTGCGATATCTTTACGAAATTATGCAAAACGAGACGTCAGCGTGACGAGAAACGCTGCCATAACCTCGTTATATATATAACCTCGTTATATATATCGTTCTCCAATTCACAATGGCAGTGCTGTTTTTACGACAAACTCATCAATCAACAAAATATAAACAAAATAACATACAAAACAATAGATTTATCTATAACTTTATTTGTTGAATTCAATTGTCATGTCTTCTTGAAAAAATCTGTAAATTACTTAGTAAACAATGAAAATTGTCTTCACGTTGCGTCCTTTTTTCAATTTTTCGAACTCACAGCGTAACGTGATGACGAGAAACGCTTTATTGTGTATACTCTGGTATACTCTCGTTGCTTGAAATTTGTTTGACAACTACAACGAGTCCTTGTACTACTCACGTTTCATATAAGCTGGTAAATTACTCGTTGTCGTTAATCCACCTTTTTTTGTTAACTAGCTAAATTTACTTAAATTTTGCTTTATTAATAAGGTTTTATTGATAAGATTAAAGATAATTAATGCTTAATTCGAGTTTTTAACACCAGAAAGGGGTGTTGAGTACGATTTACCGCATTTCAAAATACTTATGTAGATATAGGTACTGAATCTACTCCAAATTCAAATAGAAAAGTGATTTAAATGAAAACTTTATAAGAAGAGAATCTTAGGAATTTGCGAAATGTTTGTCTTTGAAAACGATATTTTGCCCGATTATAATGCCAGATTTAAAAAAATAAAATGCACGACTGGGTCGCACGAACTTGCGACCACACTGTGCTCTAAAGTGTCTGAAATAAATTAGTTATAGGGCTTATTTTGTGTTGAAGGTAGTATTATGTGAGTATACAAAAGTGAACAATATAGCACCGTGCTGCATACATATGTACACGCATGGAAAATATATAACTTAAACTGGAGAATTGTTTTAAATAAAAAAAATTAGAAATAAATTGATTGAAAAACACTACATATACCGTTGCCTAGCCTTCTCCTAATAAAAATGGCACTGACTGCATCGCAGCTATTTTGCATGAAACTAAGCTGAACAAATAAATATTAATTATCGGTTGGTCATACAGCACAGGTGGGTCATAATTCAAAACCCTTGATTAACATACTTGATACAGCTTGAATAAATAGATGTACCATACATACATGTATAAAATCATACAGAATTGAACAGTGCACCACAGAACTTTATACATTCTCGCTCGAGTAAGTCATATCCCAGTAACAAGGATTAATCTTTTAACTTTATTTTGATTTCAGTTCTAAAATGAAATTGCTTTATTTTTTGGCTCTAATCTTCCTGTTTGCTTACATCGCACCAGTTGTTAATGCGGTCTGTTGTCCTTCTTACGGGCCTGTTTGGGACTACGTTTGCCATGATGGACCTCTTACCGAAGGAAGTTGCTGTGGCGTTGGCAAATGCAACATATTCTGTTGTAATTGTGATGGCGGTTGCAGATAGAAGCAACTTTTTCGAAGTAAAATGATATTCTATACAGATGTATCCTATTGTGAAAATGAAACTGCATGTCAACCAAAAAGATTAAAATCTGAGTTTGTTTTTTATTTGGGAGAAAATGCAGTATTGCTGAAGTGCTACAATGTCAAGCGTTTCGTTACACAATATTATTGTAATGCTCTAATGCATATAACGTTTCTGATAGCAGACTTGATGAACAGATCTTAAAATGTAATATTGAAACTTATAACTAGGAGTGTTTTCTTGAAAAGTGTATAGACAGCTCATTAAATTTATGGCCGAAAACAATAACAAACCAAAAATATCAAAGTGAGTACTGAGTAGCTACAAGAACTTTGTTATTATTTACTGTAGAAATTTTCTGAGCTTACTATACACTTTTGAAGAAAACACGCCTCACACTGAGCAATTAGCCTGAGTTCATTAAAATTAACGACGAATCAACAATGTTTACTGACAGCCAAAACGAAGATGACGATAATAAAATCTAGAACATTTTTAATAATTATTTATTACTCGTATATTTATTACTTTAAGGGCTTGTTTTCACAATTTCTGATTAAAGTTCCAAATAAGCAACTTGGAACTTATCAGTCAATTATCAACCCCACTTACGTTTCACAATATGGCCATCATTTTTTTCATATGAGCAACCACGAGAGAGTACTTATGATATAAAATCTGAATAAACTATACTTTTTGGCTCTCTTAGCAGGGTTGCCAGTTTAGGGGTTTTCCCCCTAGATTTAGGGGCTTTTTTTGTCGTTGGGTGGTAATCTGGGGGGACAAGATGTTTGGGGGAGGGAATCTGGGGGGATTCGTTTAGAGATAAAAGGTTGAGGAATCGTATGGGTATTGAAACAGCTGACAGTATTCTAGGAGTTAGATATTCTTCACATTCTTTATGTCAGAATTTTACACCAAAATCAACACAAGAAATGCTGAAAATTTTCACAAGTGAGAAGAAATATCAAATCGACCGGCGGGGGACGCGAGAGCCAAAACGAAGATGACTTTAGGTCTGTTTCTTTACGTTTTGGGAAAAGTTTGGAAAAAGTTCGAGAAAAAGTTTGGGCTCGAGCTTTTGATGTTGTTGTTGTAATTGTTGACCAGAAATAAAACGAAAGGAAACGCATTTGGGATGTTTCTGATTGGCATTTACCATTTTTGGCTCTTTCAAAGCAACCAGGAGATGTATTTATCGTAATATTTGTTGCCATTGCTTCATTTAATAAATTTATTTGTTTTTGTTTTAATTTATTTATTTTTCAACAAATTAAATTAAGAGCTGTGAATAAAAATAAAAAGTTGACAAAAATAAATTAAGGGGTTTTTGTTGATAAAATGTGGTAATCTGGAGGGTTTCTAAACTTTTCTGGGGGAGATTTCATCTGACAACACTGCATCTTAGTCTTAAAGTATAGATTCTATAAAAAATATTATAACCGTACTATGATAATTGAACTTTCTATCAGAAAGAATCTGTAAAACTTTTTTGATGATCAGTCTTCAGTCGAACTCAAGATTTTAATCAAACTAGAAATTTCGATGATATTCCCGAAAAAAGTGGGTTTCGAAAAAACGGCCGTCTGTTCGTCTATACATCCTAAACGGATGGGTCGATTTTCCTGTAAGTTAGTACTTTGGGTTTTCTGACATTTTTTCCATTTTGCTTAGGAGGAAAAATTACGGTAACTCTTATACCAAATTGTATGGCCAAAAATGAAAATCTTATTTTTCTCGAAATCGCCTGCACAGATTTATAAAAACAAAATTAATAAATTTTAATAGTTATAAGCAGCCGTTTAGTTATGCACGATATGTGCGCTCATAATATGGTTCTAAAGTCTGAATTAAATTGGTCATGGGAGCATTTATATTGTATCCATTTGCCAAAACCAATGTTAGAAGTTGCAGTTAGTATTATGTGGGTATACAAAAATTAACAATATAGCCCCGTATTGCACACATGCATGATGGAAGTTATATTACTTAGACTGGAAAATTGTTTTAAATCAACAAAATTAGAAATAAATTGATTAAAAAACACTATACTGTTGCCTAGATTTTTCCTAGTAAAAACGGCACTGACTGCATCGCAGCTATTTTGCATGAAACTAAGCTGAACAAATAAATATTAATTATCGGTTGGTCTGGTCATACAGCACAGGTGGGTCATAACTGAAAACCCTTGATTAACATACTTGATACAGCTTGAATAAATAGATGTACCATACATACATGTATAAAGTCATACAGAATTGAACAGTGCACCACAGAATCTTATACATTCTCTCTCGAGTAAGTCATATGTCATATCCCAATAACAAGGATATATTATAATCTTTTAACTTCATTTCGATTTCAGTTCTAAAATGAAATTGCTTTATTTGTTTGCCCTAATCTTCCTGCTTGCTTACATCGCACCAGTTGTTGATGCGGTATGTTGCCCTACTGTCGGGTATCCTTTTGAAAATAATTATTGCAATGATGGACCTCTTACCGAAGGACTTTGCTGTGGCGTTGGCAAATGCAATATATTCTGTTGTAATTGTGATGGCGGTTGCAGATAGAAGCAACTTTTTCGAGGTAAAATCGTCATCAATATATATAAATATATAAATTTGCTGTTCGGTAACAAACTCATGTACATACACAAATTGTGCAATAAAAAAATATCAAAAAGATTAAAATCTGAGTTTGTTTTTTTATTTGGGAGAAAGGACTAATTCTCAATTAGAAAATGCAGTATTGCTGAAGTGCTGCAATGTCATGCGTTTCGTTACACAATATTAATGTAATGCTACTATGCATTTAACGTTTCTGATCGCAGTTTTAGCAGACTTGATGAACAGATCGTAAAGTGTAGTTTTGAAACTTAAAACTAGGCGCATTTTCTTCAAAAGTGTATAGATAGCTCATTAAATTTATGGCCGCAAACATTAACAAACCACAAATATCAAAGTGAGTACTGAGTAGCTACAAGAACTTTGTTATTATTTACTTGTAGAAATTTTCTGAGCTTACTATACACTTTTGAAGAAAACACGCCTCACACTGAGCAACTTAGACTAAGTTCATTAAAATCAACGACGAATCAACAATGTTTACTGTATAGAGGAATACGTCTATTTTAATCGCGATGATTTTTCTTTGCGATATCTTTACGAAATTATGCAAAACGAGACGTCAGCGTGACGAGAAACGCTGCCATAACCTCGTTATAAAATCTTTCTCCAATTCACAATGGCAGTGCTCTTTTTACGACAAACTCATCAATCAACAAAATATAAACAAAATAACATACAAAACAATAGATTTATCTATAACTTTATTTGTTGAATTCAATTGTCATGTCTTCTTGAAAAAATCTGTAAATTACTTAGTAAACAATGAAAATTGTCTTCACGTTGCGTCCTTTGTTCAATTTTTCGCACTTACTGCTTGACGTGACGACGAGAAACGCTTTGTTTTGTATACTCTGGTATACTCTCGTTGCTTGAAATTTGTTTGACAACTACAACGAGTTCTTGTACTACTCACGTTTCATATAAGCTGGTAAATTACTCGTTAATCCACCTTTTTCAATCAATTTACTTAAATTTTGCTTTATTAATAAGGTTTTATTGATAAGATTAAAGATAATTAATGCTTAATTCGAGTTTTTAACACCAGAAAGGGGTGTTGAGTACGATTTACCGCACTTCAAAATACTTATGTAGATAAAGGTACTGAATCTACTCCAAATTCAAATAGAAAAGTGATTTAAATGAAAACTTTATAAGAAGAGAATCTTAGGAATTTGCGAAATGTTTGTCTTTGAAAACGATATTTTGCCCGATTATAATGCCAGATTTTAATAAAATAAAATGCACGACTGGGTCGCACGAACTTGCGACCACACTGTGCTCTAAAGTGTCTGAAATAAATTAGTTATAGGGCTTATTTTGTGTTGAAGGTAGTATTATGTGAGTATACAAAAGTGAACAATATAGCACCGTGCTGCATACATATGTACACGCATGGAAAATATATAACTTAAACTGGAGAATTGTTTTAAATAAAAAAAATTAGAAATAAATTGATTGAAAAACACTACATATACCGTTGCCTAGCCTTCTCCTAATAAAAATGGCACTGACTGCATCGCAGCTATTTTGCATGAAACTAAGCTGAACAAATAAATATTAATTATCGGTTGGTCATACAGCACAGGTGGGTCATAATTCAAAACCCTTGATTAACATACTTGATACAGCTTGAATAAATAGATGTACCATACATACATGTATAAAATCATACAGAATTGAACAGTGCACCACAGAACTTTATACATTCTCGCTCGAGTAAGTCATATCCCAGTAACAAGGATTAATCTTTTAACTTTATTTTGATTTCAGTTCTAAAATGAAATTGCTTTGTTTGTTGGCTCTAATCTTCCTGTTTGCTTACATCGCACCAGTTGTTAATGCGGACTGTTGCGCTCCTTTCGGGCGTCCTTGGGAATACCTTTGCCATGATGGACCTCTTACCGAAGGACTTTGCTGTGGCATTGGCAAATGCAACTTATTCTGTTGTGATTGTGATGGTGGTTGCAGATAGAAGCATTTTTTTCGAGGTAAAATCGTCATCAATATACATAAATATATAAATTTTATTTTCGGTAACAAACTCATGTATACTTATACACAAATTGTGCAATAAAAACTATCTCATTGTGAAAATGAAACTGCATGTTAATCAAAAAGATTAAAATTTATGTTTGTTTTTTTATTTGGGGAAAGGCGTAGTTCTCAATCTGCAGTACCTACTGCTGAAGTGCTGCAATGTCGAGCGTTTCGTTACACAATATTATTGTAATGCTACTATACATACAACGTTTCTGATAGCAGACTTGATGAACAGATCGTAAAATGTAATTTTTAAGCTTAAAACTAGGCGTGTTTTCTTCAAAAGTGTATAGACAGCTCATCAAATTTATGGCCAAAAACAATAACATATCAAAAATGTCAAAGTGAGTACTGAGTAGGTACCTTTACAGGAACTTTATTGTTTACTGTAGACATTTACTGCGCTTGCTATACACTTTTGAAGAAAACACACCTCACACTGAGCAGGTAGGTAGAGATGGTGGCCCTGAGCAATCTCGCTTCGTGAACCAATTAGCCCTGGAGCGCTCCGTTTTGAGACCATAACTCGTATATTGGTTGAAAGTGGTTTTTATTGGAGGGGTTTGCACAAATATCCTCTTACGGGTCCTTAGACGCCCTTATTCAGTTTATGCGCTGTCTAAGGAGTCCAATGGATGTGTTCCATTTCGTCGCGTTGAGAAAAGCGATCAGATCTTTGATTTTTATCTCAGAAAGTTCGTGCAGGTCTTCAAGAAAAGCCTTTCCAAATGATTTCGCCCTCAATCTGGCCAGAGCACTGAACTACTGTTTCCTTTTCCTGATGGTCCCCACAACTACGACAAAAAGTGTGGTATGGAATGCCCAGCTTCACCACATGTTCTCCTACAGGCCAGTGACCAGAACATGTCGCTATGTCTCGCCTGGGCCTAAATATCAGGTCAGTTGTTCGAGATTTATTATAGATGTGCCATATCTTTCTGGATATGACACAGTTTGTTAAACTTTCCCATCTGCGATTGGATTCAGTAAGAAAAATTGAGAATAAATTGCCCTTCATAACTCCAAGCGGAATGGTAACTCTTTCCGCAAGTGAGCTTTGAAGGGCTGAACCTTGCCTGGCCAGTTCGTCAGCCCGCTCGTTTCCCTCAATGACACAATGACCTGGAACCCACATAACAGTGACTTCGAAGTTGACATTAAGGCTAAGTAAGTCATCCCAACATTGCTGAACCAATTTAGAGGATGATATAGCCGAATCAATTGCTTCTTTAAAAGCTGTCTGACTGTCTGTCAGGAAAGCAGTGTTCCCGTTTTGGTTAGGATCTTGTTTGAGTATCTTGCATGCTTCCCTGATTGCTAGTAATTCAGCTTGAAATACGCTTGCAAAGTCAGGTAGCCAAAAGGACTTAGAGATTATCAAAGATTCGGATAAAAATCCTGAACCAACACCACACTCCATATCTCTGAACCATCAGTAAAAATAATTGTGTCGAAGTCTCTCGTCACGACGTCATCCTTCCTATCCTTTCTGGATGGAAATAAGACCTTAAAATATCTTCTAAGATCCAGAGCAGGAGTGCAGTAGTCGGTCTGTATTGAAAGCGTATCATTAGGAATCAAACTTGTGATATTGCTGTGACAAAATGGTTTATCAATCCAATAATTTGGCTCCTATACCTACCACACTGAGCAGCTTAGTCTAAGTTCATTAAAATCAACGACGAATCAATATTGTTTACTGTATATAGGGATGCGTCTATTTTAATCGCGATTATTTTTTTTACTAAACTCATTCCCCTTTCTCTGTTTAATTTAATGCACTTTTTTTGCAATAAAGTTTTCTTCTTTTTCTCATGATATTTATGTATGTATGAATAAGCAAGAAATACAAACAGAATCCAAAAATATAAACATATAAGTATAAATAAGCTTCAAGATAAGCGTGTAATAAATGGAAGTTAAATCTTCCGGTAAGTAATGGAGATGTGAAATCACGTACATAAGTTATTTGTGTTTATAAGCTCATAAATAAGTTTTTGTTTTAAAAAAAAAATCACTTTAGCATGCGATTGTGCCTACACATCTATTAATAAAAATGATTTATTATCTTCTAATGCACAAATTAAATAAAACGTTAGTCAAAAATTAATTCACAGATTTAAATGTTTTATTAAAACAAAAAAAAAACTAAATCTTAACGAAAATCTCCTACAATCAACAAGAATTATTGTGCTGTCACCAAAGAGTATTAATTTGACTGCACATAACAATTTCTTAGAAAATGTTTACTAATGAGTTGTTGATTAAAATACATTAAACACTGTCGCTAAGCTTTTTCCTAGTAAAAACGGCACAAACTGCATCGTATCGATTTTGCATGAAACTTTGCTGAACAAATAAAGAATCATTACCTGTTGGTTAGATAGGACAGGAGGGTCATAACTCAAAACTCTTGATTAACATACTTGATGCAGCTCTTAAAATGATTCAATTCAAATAAATAGTTGTACAAGCAAATAAAATCATACAGTACATCACAGAACTTTATTATATTCACGCTCGAGTAAGTCACAATGGTCATATCTCAATAACAAGGATATATTATCATATAACTTTATATTGATTTCAGTTCTAAAATGAAATTGCTTTATTTGTTTGCCATAATCTTCCTGCTTGCTAACATCGCAACAGTTGTTAATGCGGAATGTTGCAATCCTATCGGGTTCCCTTGGGCAAGAACTTGCTTGGGTGGACCTCTTGTCGAAGGAAGTTGCTGTGGCATTGGGAAATGCAACGTATTCTGTTGTAATTGTGATGGTGGTTGCTTAGGAACAGATATTACGAGGTAAAATCGTCATCAATATAAACAAAAATAAAAACTCTAATGATGTTGTAATGATTTGTTTTCGATTCGCTTTTTGGTATAAAATTTTGTATTTATATATCAACAAATTTGTAAACATTTTTGGAAAAATAAATTTGAAATGCCAGTCTTATTAATGTGGAGTTAAGAACTGAATTAAAAAAAAAAATTATCTACCCATTTTTGATAATCGAATTTTCAAAAAAATATTTGTATTAGCAACTTAGCTTTTAATTTTTAAATTTGAATTTGTGGAGCCGCTTTTGAGAAAAATAAGATTTTCCTTTTTGTCCAACACATTTTGTATGACAGTAACCGTCATTTTTGGCCCTAATATGTAAAAAAAAAAGTGTCCGCTTCCAGAAAGGTGTTGGGTATGAAGCCTCGCAGTTATACAAAATCCTGCTTTTCATAATTTCTCGGTTACAATATCCAACTAATAAACACAATATACATTATATAAGGTTTTTGCAGTAAACATTTTTTTAACATTTATCAGTCATCAAAAAGTGGTATTTGGGACGCATTTGATACAGCTTGTCATACGAGCCTATATTATCGTAAATGCGGCACTTTATGGTCTTGTTATGAAGTCTGTTCTTTCTGTCTTTTGATTGTAACTGTATCTTGAACACAGTCAAAATATTTGCTGCCTCTTTTTATTGGACAGATATTTTTATAAACAAACGTGCAATGAAATAACCATCGTATATAGTTGAATTCCTTCTCTAAAACAATTCTGCTAAAATACTCGAACAGCTATGAATGCCTCTCAGTTTACCTCTGAGCTTAGCTTGGGGGGTGCTATAAGTCAAGTAAGAAAATTCCTTCAATAGCCGTAGTAAACAAGCAAAATTGTCGCATTTGGGGCACAGAAAACCCGCATACTTTGAAAAGCCGATACACCCAAAACGAGTCACTGTTTGGTGCGGATTTTGGTCCAGATGCATAATTGGGTCATTTTTCGAAAATGAGCAAGGAATGGCCGTTACAGTCAATGGCGATCGTTATCGGGCCATGTTGAACGAATTTTTGTTCAAAAAAATTGAAGAGGAGGATATTGGCAACATTTGCTTTCAACAGGACGGCGGTACGTGCCACACAGCCGAAGCTACACTCGATGTTTTACGCCATTTTCAAAAAAAAAAAAAAGTTATTTGGCGGACCCTTTAGTATCTGCTTTTAAATCCTATCCAATTTTCCTCTCGTAATGGGGCATATTCATAGTCACTTTTAAACTCCAGTTTATCTTAGACTGGGGTTTATTCAAAGTTATTTAGATAGGATAAACTCAGGTCTAAGATAAACTGGAGTTTAAAAGTGACTATGAATATGCCCCAATGTGTTTAAACAATGAGTATGATGGATAATTTGGCGTTAACTATTTGTTAATTAGATGTGATAACTTCGAATTTGTCGTTCCATGTTTTCTATGTTTTTTTTTTGCTGCTTCGCTCAGTTGATATCAAATTAACGAAGCACCCTCTTAAAAATGAGTACAAAATTCATAAATTGAATGTTTTTCTACTCAATAATTTGCCGTTAATTAGTCGTGAATTAGTTGTGACAATTTCAATTTTGTAGTGCCATGTTCTCTAAATTTTGTCTAATAATTTGCCAAACTCATACAAAATTAAAATGGTCACAACTAATTGACCACTATTAAACGGCAAATTATTAAGCAATTAAAAGTTCAATATAAGAAGTTATTTGAGGAGGTACTTCGCCAACTTAATATCAGTCAAAAAATATCGATAACATCGAACGAAAAAAATGTAAATTACAGCACATAGCACATGGCAAAGAACTGGACACTCGATGGACTTCGAAGGGGTAAAAATATTGGACAGAGAGAGTAAACTAAATACGAGGCTTACATTAGAAAGCTTACATATTCAACAAAAAATAAAGAGGACAATGAACACAAAAGAAGACATCGATTGCATAAAACAAAGCTATGCTGTAGCACTCTAATCAAGTACCTGAAGCCTGAGCTGTGATATAAGTGTCATTTATTGTCTAATTTGATGGTTTTATTTTTGTTTTATTTCGTTATTATATTTGTTATTTATTTCAATTTGTGTCAGTGCCGTCGTCGGGAGGATGCAATATTGGGAGGTTTAATAATAAGTATGATGTGATTTAATACAGAAGTAAGACAATGTTTAAATAATTATCATGTAATGAAATTGTATTACTGTTAAGTTTTTATCAACAGATTAAATAAAATATAAATCCCCTGAAGAAGTTAGGAATTCTTACGAAACGTTGGGTGAAGAATGGAATAAAGTCTTTTAATTTATTCGCATTCAAAATCAAATAGACCAAAAGAGCCTAATTTTCTAACATCGTAAATTACCATAACCAATTGACGACTTATGAACCATACAATTATTGAGCAATGAAAAATTCAGTATGTAACAAGTGTTTAGATACTACATTTTGAGGAGCTGTTTCCCTAACTTTATATTTTTATTTAGAAACGAAAAATAGCAAGACAAATTATTAAGCAATAAATCGATCAATATTAGAAGTTTTTACTCTAAGGAATAAGGAGCTTTTAACACCTTTTTGGTGGGTGCTTCGGTAACTTAATATGAATTTAGCAAATTAGCAGACAAAAACATAGAAAACATAGCACGAAAAAATTGAAATTTTCAGTACTAGTTCACGGATAATGAAAGTTGTTTCGCTAAGTTGACACTCATGTTTATAAATTGACAACCATCTTAACATTGAGTGGAGCAATATTGGACAACACTATTGTTGGCACAGAGAGCCAACCGCTAGACTTTTTGTGAACTCAAACAAGTTTTTCAGTTTCAGAGTTACAAAATCCTTTATTTAAATAAAAATTAAGTTAGTTATAATTAACAATTTTCTAATTAAGATATTTTACTTACATCTGTCTAGACTTAGGTTCTTCATTTTAATAAGTGATTTCAAAATGGCTTCTAAGCCGGATACTTAAATTCATTTTGTATAAGTTAGTTACAGGGTGGATATACAATAAATTCAGAGAGGTTTTCACGTGAGGTTTACACGTGATATCTGCTAACAACTATGTTGAGTTTTTCTTATTATCGTTAAGAGAAACGATGTTATTATCTCAGCATTTGCAATCAATTTCAAAATCACAGAAAAATGAAGTTTTTTTTGTTACTTGATGTAGTTTATAGCAATCGAAAACCCTTTTTAAATCAGCAAACCAAAACCTCGAGTTTTTCTTATAGGGAATACTTTGCACCGGATCCTACCATATACATTTAAGCTCGATGTACCAACAAGTGGATGACGCACAGATGAACAGAATGGAAAACTCTTTTCCTACTGTACCTATGCTATCAAGTGAAAATGAGTTTTTCTCATGCGATTTTTAAGTACACATCGATATGTGTGTAAAATTTTATTAAAATAGAGCAAGTTGTCAAACAAAAAACGACTTTTCATCATCATTAGTGTTAAGATAAATCGCAGTTTATTTATAAAACTGAAGATACGCAGAATCACAAAACTCATTTAATGCTGAAAAAAAAAAAAAAACAAATAAGTAGGTATTTAAAAACAATTAACTAACATTGTAACATTCTGCTGGCTTGACAATTTAATTTAAAACAAGCTAACTATACTAAGAAAAAGATTTATAAAAACAAGTTTTGGGGGGTTGATTTATTTTATTTTTGCTGCAATTATACGGAAATTAATACACTCATCACTCGTGCTATCTTAAGTTGTTGCAGTAACTGGTTTAATTGTTGCGAAACATTGTTTGATTTTTAAATTAGTTTGTTAACTTGAAGGAAACAAATTGCATTTTATATTTAATCAATAATCAAAACATCGAGGGTTTCCCGTAAGAAAATTATCGCAAAAAGGTGTATTTCTGTTGTATGAAAATATCTTTGGTAAACTTAACAAAATGCTAATTCTAATTTATTCAATATTAAATTAACAATTTATAAGACTTATAAATAATTTATTTTGTTTAACCTTCTCTTCAACTCGATTTCTTCACTGGACTGTAAAGCATTTGTATGTAAGTCCCTAGAGGAGAATATAGAATAACGGGTAGCTGCCATACACCGATTTTGTTTTTTATTGAAATTTTCTCTAAAACGTCTCTAACGATTTTGATTAAACATCGCGGCTATAAACTACATCAAGTAACCAAAAAAACTAGCAGAACGCAAATAATTGCCTTACGTTTTTTGAAAAATATCTTTTTTTTATAAACAAACACAAATTAATGAAAAAATGCATCGAGTTCAGGACATTAAAAAATTTCGAGAAGTATAGTTTGTTTTATGAGCCAAAAATTGTGTTAACCAGTTTAATTTAGAAATCTTTTTATATTTAAATTGAAATGTGATTTTTTTTTTTTAACTCGATTTAATTTTAAGTACAAGGTGGCGCAAAAAATTCTCACCCAACGTTCTTTGGCTGTAATTTGGATTTTGAATTCTGATCATTACATTAAGTAAACATATAAAAAATAATTTTTTTCAATCATACAAAAAATTACACCCAACGAACATCGGGTGACAACTTTTGCGCCGGCTTACAACTTTTCCGCCACCTTATTTGATAATAAACTGCGTTAAAATGAGGATTTTTCAAACCTTATACGAGTTCAGCATAGTAATTTTAACATTTTATTAAAGTTAAATTCACCAAATGCCTATTTAATCTTTTAGTCTATATGCCAGTTTGACATTTACAAAAAGTGTCAAAAACCGTATATTTGCTTTTATGGTTTTCACTCGAACTGTCATTGATTTAGGTGTGTTCAGCTGAAGTTTATGAAGAAAATAGGTTTATTATGACACTTTAAAAAGTGTTTAAAAATTTAAAATAAAATGAAAAATTAGAAAATTTGTATTTATATTATCATGCTTAAATACTTTTCACAGCTCTCTGTTTAAAATTTTACGCTTAAACTTACAAAAATCTCAAAATTTTCCAAAATTCTCCATTGAAATATGATAATTCTAATCTCTGACAATAATGGTAGGTATAAGATAATGTTTTTAAAAATAATATATGTATAAAAGCACGTTTCGCAGAACAAAGTTTGTTTACAATTATTACCCGTCTTGGTCTTATATAAATTTATTCCAGCAGTCACTTCTTGTGAAATTAAAAATTGACTCAAATTTTCAATTATTTTTTAATGGTAATATTTACTATTTTTGAGTATGGGAAATGAACAAATCGAACGCAAGGAACCAACAAGTTAAGGCTCTCCCAATCCAACGCGAAACATTCGGTGAGAAAACACGACGTTGCCAAATTAAAAGTAAAATTCGCGAGTCTACCCACACCATAGCGACAGTTTTCGCTCGTCATCTTGTCAACAATTTGCAAATTCTCTAACATTTTAATGCGATAATTTTGTACGAGTTTTATTAAATTTTCCATTAATGCATTTTTAACCAAATTCAAAACAAAAATGACATCTGAAAACGATAAACAAAAAAGAGCTTGACGAAAACGTCAGTGTGGGTACTCTCGTTTAGCGCCATGTAAAAATTAATTTTGACAGGCGAAAGTTTCGTCGTCTTTCCGAAGTATTCGCGTTGGCTATATAGGGAGAGTTTTAAAACCAAAAATAATATTGTTTGCATATCCATCAATATACATACACACGAGTAAAAATAATTTTAGGTATATTATCTACATCTTACTTAACGCATTCTTAGGTGCTGTTTTTCAGTGGTGATACAAACCAGAGTTAGATAACTCGAGAATTAAATTAACCAACAGTTAACTGAAGAACCAGTTTTTCGGTCAAGCATTCATGCGGAACGACTGAAAAAACTCTGTGGATAAAACATCAAAAGCATCTGTTGAGTTAATATTGAGTTAACTCAGGTTCAACTTTAATCTCGCACTGAAAAACTGAAAAATTTAAAATTGAAAAAAAATGATTTATCATTGTTTTAACTTTAATCCGAACAACGCAATAATCTGATTGAAATATCAATGTTTGTATTTTTTGTTGATAAAAATCGCTTGAGAAAAAAAGAAGTGTCGATACTGTATTTTTTTTTAATTTATACTTTTGGTTTTTATATTTTAGTTTGTTATTTCAGATTTTGAAATATGTATATTCTCAGTTGATAAAAATATCTAGATTCAAAAGCAAACATAGCCCATTACAGTGAAGCTGCTATACTGTTAAATATTTAACACTTGGTTATTTGAAAAACTCATTATGTTATTCAAATTCATTAAAAAAAAAAAAACTCACAAGGAAATATCAATAAACATTTTTAATAAGATAATTTGGCACTTAAGTAATTAGAGGTACCTACAACACTTAATATTTCATGCACTTTTTAGTATAATTATTTTTTTTTTAATTAAATATTTAGGAATAACTAGTTAAATAATTTAAAAAAGAAATTATTAAGACACACAATTCTAACTTACCATGAGATGTAACCAGGTTGGCGAAAACACCAAAAATCAATCCAATTACTAACAATAATCCGTCCATTTCTAACCGAACTCTACAAAATCAAGTCGTAAATGACAGTGATTAGAATTTGTCAACGTTTCTCAAATTTAATTTAAATTTATTTTATTCGATTTTAACTACTCTACGTTAACCTGTAACGTGCCGTGTCGTTGGTTGTACAGTGGGATATTCTAGCACAAATCATGCCACAAAATTATATTAGATCAAAAACCACCATCGAGGACAACAAGACAAAAAACTTGCAGCAGCATAAACGGACGTAAGGCAGAGAAATGATCAACGTCTCTAACAATTTATAACAGATCACTGAAATCCAAGATTTAACTTCGGTGGCTAGATAGTATAGCTTAAATTTTAAGGTAGGAAAAAAGCAATAGGTAGTTATCAGTGATCGTGAACACTTATTAAGTTTTATGAGCGGTCATTAATATTGACTATAAAAGCTAAGTGATTAGGTTAATGAGCCTCTTTGCATTATTAATGTTCTATAATTACCACCTAAGAGAACAAAGTGTTGTTTTCTCAGTCGTTGAGAGAATTAACAGATATAAAAAAATCCACAAATCTTACTTAACACAAAAAAATAAAATTTAGCATTTTAAGAAGTGATCCAAAATTTTAAATGAAAAAAAAAGAGTGAATATGTTTTAACTTTAATCCGAACAACACAACGATTTGATTGAAATATCAATTTCTATTTTATATTGATAAATTGGCGTCGGCAAAAGGGAAGTGCCGATGTTGTTCTTTTTTTTTTAATTTATTTGCCTTTACCGACCACTAATGACAGTTTCTTTTTAAGTTCTCCAAAAAAAAACAAAAGAAGAATAATTATTTGAGATGGGTTTGGCAAGTAACACTTTCAAAATTAGATAAAACAAAAATTTGAACTTCGTTCGAATTTTATTATCGCTAAATCCATTTCACACTACCTTACCATTTGTAAAAGTGAGAAGCCCAAGCCACTTACCCGCAAATGTAAAAACAATAAATATACCCTATACATGTAGGTAGAGGAAGAAAACCTTATCGAAACTAAAATAAGTTTTTTTTTAATTTCACTCGACTTTAGTCGGAATTTCACTCCGCAATTACAACGAGTATGTTATATTTATCAACCAATAATACTTTACATATATTAAATGCCTTGAACTATAAAAGTAAGTACCTACCAGCTATCCATTATGCATCTCATTTACCTACATAATTAGCTGAAAAACGGGGTCTTAATAATCATTTTTAATTCTAAACCCAATTTTTATTAAACGGATAAAATTTAAACAAAAAAAAATTAGTAATTAATTTGTTATAACAGTAAGTAATATCTACTTAAAAGCACGACTGCTTGTATTTCAATTATAACATGAATAATTATTTTTAAAAAACAAAGACACAAATTTAATATCTATAATCTACCCATGATTTATGGTAAAATAGCCCACTGTACAACGCTCTATACTTCTCCCGTGGATGTGCTCATTTTCGGCGAAACAAGTTTGTTTGATTATAAAGACAACTTATTCAAGTAGAACTCAAGCTTGTGGAAACGAAATTCAAGATTTTGCAAAAAAAAAACATTACCACGTTAGGAAATTGATTAGATTTGACCACAAATCAAGCAAAAAACAAAACAATTAAGAGAGCATTACTATCTTCAGTCTTGAGCGTGTTCAATATTCTTTATATTCTTGTATAAATTTGCATTTAAACAAAAATTATTATTCCTTGAGGTAGGTAAGCAAAAAGTTTTATAATTATATACATAGATCAAGTTTACCTACATTATAGTCTTACAGCTTATTTGAATTGAATAGATAGTGAAATTTCTTATAAAAAAAATGAAAAGAAAAAGCCCTTAAATGTATTTTTATTTTTGTATTGTATTTCATACCCCGCTTTACGGCCTAGATACGTTCTACCAAATCAAGCCGTAAAGCGAAGTCGCTTAAAAATGCATAGAATGGAATGGATAGCTTGCAAGTCTACAAAATATAAAAATGATAAGTTTTGTTTGTAAAACTACACCGCGCCGCCGGTCGAATTGTATGAATAACTTTAGTAGGTGGATCCTCTCTGAGTACACAAACAATAAAATGCACGGTTGGGTGCCAAAAACTTGCTTTTGTGTGCGATCACACCAGGGTTACCTTTGGGGACACTTTAGTGTCATTTTGACACCTTTTCAGCACCCGGACACCAGGACACCTCTTTTTAAAAATACATCGATTTTGGACACTTTTTAGAAATCTAGCAACCCTTTGGACACTGTTTAAAAAAAAAAAACAATTTGTTCGAAAAATTGAACGGAAAACGATGTCAACCAATCAAAAAAATAAAAATACCTACACCACACCATCTATGTTTTTCTGGTTCCATCTTTGATACTCTAAATCCCAAATTAAAGATCATAAAGTACCTACTTTTAAAAAAACAATGTTTTGAAATCTTATCAAAAAATATGTATGTGTGTATGTAAAAAAGTCACAGCTAGGATTAATATTAATGATAAGAAATTATCTATGTAATGTTTCTTGGACCCAGAAATTATAAAATTGGGAAAAGAATTAAACTATTTTAATTTGGTTTCTGAATTTAAAAAATGAATTTATAATCCCGAGAAAGAGTACCAAAGCTTGGAAGTTAAAAGCCAATAAAATGATGTTGATTTTGAAAATTGTTTTAAAATTAAAAATATAGAACAGTTTTGGTTCAAAATAGTAAACTTAAGAAACTGTATTAAAGAAATAATATGATAGAATTTAAGACTTTTTAAAACTTTTTACGCAATTTCTGAAATACTTGTTTGTTGATTAAAATTTTAAAATTGGAATTTAATCTTGTGTTTTAATTGAAATTTCTAATGGACACCTTTTTTCCTCTCGGACACCTTTTTTGACACTTTATGAAAATTCTCAGAGGTAACACTGGATCACACTCTTGTTCTAAAGTGTGACACATAAATTAGTTATGGGAGCCTTTATTTTATCCATTTGCCAAAACATGTGTAAATGGTGTTTTTTTTAGAGGTATAAAACTTTGAAATATACTTTATTCGAAAGATAATCTTTTGGCATTATAATTTAAATATTATTTCTGGCATATGACCGCCACGGCTGGCTCGGACGTAGTCTAAACTGGAGGTCCAATTTTCGAAGACTTTTTCCAACATTTGTGGCTGTATATCGGTAATAACGCGGCGAATGTTGTTCTCCAAGTGGTCAATCGTTTCGGGCTTTATCGGCGTATACTATCGACTTCACATATCCCCACAGAAAATAGTCAAGCGGTGTTTAATCGCACGATCTTCCTGCAATAAATCAATTGTGGCACGAGCTGTGTGACATGTTGCGCCGTTTTGTTGAAACCACAGCTCTTGCACATCATAGTTGTTCAATTGATAGTTAGTAATCATGGCTCTATAGCCGTCACCATTGACTGTAACGTTCTGGCCAGCATCGTTTTTAAAGAAGTACGGACCAATTATTCAACCAAACCATAAAGCACACCAAACACTCAGTTTTTGTGGATGTAACGGTGTCTCAACCTACACTTGAGGATTATCATCACTCCAAATACGGCAGTTTTGTTTATTGACGTATCCATTTAAACAAAAGTGAGCTTCACCGCTAAACAAAATTCGCGCGATACGTATTTCGAACAGAACCAAGATTTTCAAAATAAATTTGAAAAAAATTTGGAAGCGTTATTCAGACGTCAGTCTATTCATGTTCAAATGCCAAACCAAACTAAAAATAAATCAATTGACAGCTGACAAAATGGCCACCAGTTAAATTAGTGTCGCCAATTTAAAGTTATAAAGGGTCCGCCATCTAACGTTTTTTTTTCAACTAGTACTTATTTCGTGAATGGTAACACTTAGCTCATGTCTGATTGGACAGTAAATTAGTTTTATCTTTCCGCTGAACGAATATGGTTGTGTATACGCTTCGCTAAGTGGGCCTGCGATCGACTTAGGGCCAGTTTCACAGTCGACACTTACCGAAATAAGTGGCACTTAAGTTTCCCATATTAGGAATTTAAGCTAAATTTCATAGCTAGCGTAAGTGGAACTTAAGTCACTAACATCGGAGACTTAAGTGCCACTTATTCAGGTAACAGTTAACGGTGATATTGGGAATTAATCTTTCAAATTCCCCACTTAAGTGTCACCTTTCTGACTGTGAAACTGGCCCTTAGAGAAGATGCCGATTTTGTCAAATAAATCATCTTTTCAGATGAAGCTCATTTTGATCTTGGCGGGTAGTAAACCAGCAAAATTGTCATATTTGGGGCACAGAAAACCCACACGCATACATTGAAAAGCCGATACACCCAAAACGAGTCACTGTTTGGTGCGGATTTTGGTCCAGAGGCATAATTGGGCCATTTTTCGAAAATGAGCAAGGAGTGGCCGTTACAAACACCATTTATATTACGCAGGTTGTCAGTAAGAAATTAAACATGGTGGATTGAGTGCCCCCAAAAACTGCATATGGCATTACTAGAAACAACTACAAATATAAGCATTTTCACAAGTGAAGAGACACTCTGGGATCCGCCATTTTCACAGATGCACAGAACTGAACAAATAAAATTAAAACGCTGTTGATCAATGATATCCCTGATTTCCTAAAAAATGCTTCTTGTTTGATGTTTGCGGATGACATAAAAATATTCCGTTGTATTAAATCGCTTAGTGATTGTCATTTACTCCAAAGCGACCATCGGCGCTTGTCTGAATGGTGTTCAGATAATCAGCTCTTCTTAAACGTATCAAAGTGCCAATCTCTATCTTTTTTTAGGAGGTTAGGAAAGATCTCGGGGTCATCTTTGACTCTAAACTCTGCTTTAGGTCCCAGATAGACTTTGTGGTTGCAAAAGCTAACTCTATGTTAGGATTCATCAATCGTAACTCTAAAGAGTTTACGGATCCATTTACTCTTCGATCTCTTTTTTATGCGTATGTCAGGTCATCGTTGGAATACTCCTGTGTAATTTGGGACCCATTTTATCAAGTTCATTCCAAGAGGATTGAAAACATACAAAAAAAGTTGTCTCGAATTGTAGTTCGTCCTGAATATTTTGGTGTAGTATTTTTGCGCGATATTATCACATACCGTATAAATTTCCCTTTATTTTTGTCCCTGGTAGGTGTGTATGCTCCATCAAGGCATCTGCGATCCCGTTTACTTTTTAATGAACCTCATCATCGTGTAAGTTAAGGTCTAAACGAACCTTTAACTCGATGCATTAGAGAAGCCAATACAATTTGTAGTCATGTTGATTTTTTTCCCAAAAAAGCCGAGATTCTTTTAAAAAACTCATTTTCTCTGTATTAAATTCATAACCTGGTGGTTTTAGTTAACTTTTGGCCGAAATATATATATTTTTGTTTAAACTGCTTTAATAAGTATTTTATTTTCAATAGTAAATTATTATCTGTAGTCTGTAAGATTATATATTATTTGTATAAATCTGCTTGATGAAATAAATAAATAAAAAAATAAAAAAAAAATGTATTACCTTTAATATGTGTATAGTGAGCTCTGCCGTTTGAGCTTTGTTTTTGATCTTGAACCAAATTAAGTTGCCAAAAAAGCACCAAAAATGACACGTTTTAGACCCTTAGAGGATATATAATATGGAGTGCTTGTTTTTATTCGAATGCGTACCTTTCATAGGGGTTGCTGTTTGAAGTTTCGGTCTGAGTTTTCTGCACATCATTGGAGAAAAAACCTAAAAAAGAAGATATTGAAATCTTTAAAATAATAAACAAACACTTATTAATTTCAAGAATTACTTCAAATAAGAACAATTTAGAGAAAATAAGGACTTTATCTAAACCGAAATAGCGCCCCCTAACAAGGGCCCAGGCGTTACAATGCATTAGGGATAAAAACGAGCACTCCATATTAGATATATATTCTCTAAGTTTAGACCCCATGCGAGATGCGACCAGAATGACCTAAAGGCAACCCAATGCACATTTTTATTCACCTCTTTTACCGATGTCGTCTGTCGTTTTCGACGGCTATCGTTTTCTCTGTCGTGTCGTTTGGCATTCTATAACTTTTTCTACGCGAAAAGCCAAAACATTTCACAATTGAAAGAAATCATCATTATATATGGCAATTAAACAATGAACATTTGTGGTTAAATTTAATTATTTAAATGACAACTAAGGCAATATAAGCATGGTGATATTGACGAATATGAAGAAATGCAGAATATTTATTCAAAATGGATTGAGGATTGTGTGTAATTGAGGTGTGAGGTGATGAACGTTCCTGTCCTGCAGCTATATGGTTTGTCAAGAAGTCGGCAAAGGAATTCGAGGCACATTCCCTATAAGAATATCCGCTTTGTTTGAATAGAGCAAGTTGGCCACAGTCTCTACAAGTGAAGAAAGTAAAGCTGATTTTTTTTATATTTTGTTAATTCATAAACATCAGATATTTGCTGGGTACCAATACTGATGCGCAAGTGATTATGTGATTTTCCAATGCAAAACTTTAGTCCACCACCTCCATTTCTTGCATGAGGACGTACATAATGTTGTTGAGTTGTTCAGCTACCAACGTCTAATGCATTTCTTTCTTACACTTCGAAAAACCTCATACAATCTGCATGTTTTTTTTTACCATAAATTATAAAAATAATTATCTTATTTTGTTGATAAATATATTAACAACAAACTATTTTATAAATTAAATATTTTAACAAGGATTCTATGATTTTGTGTCCTTCCATTTTGAAATCATTAAATAAACAAAAATCATAGATATGTACATATACAAAATTTGTATTTATTTTAAATATTTAAAACCTTTTATGAAATTGGCCAAGAGTTTGTTACCGAAAATTGAAAACAAATCAATAAAATATCAGAAATGTTTTATTTTTTTCATATACATATTGATGACGATTTTACCTCGTAAAAGTTGCTCCTATCTGCAACCGCCATCACAATTACAACAGAATATGTTGCATTTGCCAACGCCACAGCAAAGTCCTTCGACAAGAGGTCCATCATGGCATAAACTCTCGTCCCAAGGATCCCCGAAAGAAGGGCAACATACCGCATTAACAACTGGTGCGATGTAAGCAAGCAGGAAGATTAGGGCAAACAAATAAAGCAATTTCATTTTAGAACTGAAATCAAAATAAAGTTAAAAGATTAATCCTTGTTACTGGGATATGACTTACTCGAGCGAGAATGTATAAAGTTCTGTGGTGCACTGTTCAATTCTGTATGATTTTATACTTGTATGCGTACCTACATCTATTTATTCGGGCTGCATCAAGTATGTTAATCAACGGTTTTGAGTTAGGTATGATGTTATGACCCTCCGCCTTCGGTGCTGCACGTATATAACCAACCGGTAATAAATCTTTATTTGTTCAGCTAAGTTTCATGCAAAATAGCTACGATGCCGTTGTTACTAGAAAAAGACTAATCAATTTATTTCTAATTTTTTTTATTTAAAACAATTTTCCAGTTTAAGTAATATATTTTCCATCATGCATGTAGGTATGCAGCGCGGTGCTATATTGTTCACTTTTGTATACTCACATAATACTACCTTCAACACAAAATAAGCCCTATAACTAATTTATTTCAGACTCTTTAGAACCACAAGTTCGTGCGACCCAGTCGTGCATTTTATTTTTAAAAATCTCGCATTATAATCGGCAAAAATATCGCTTTCAAAGAGAAAAATTCGCAAATTTTTAAGATTCTCTCCTTATAAAGTTGTCATTTAAATCAATTTTATATTTAAATTTGGAGTAAGTATAGTAGGTACAACATATTTCGACTCAACTACACTGATCGAAGCCGATCAATTCGAATCAAGCCTGATTCACAATGCGACGAAGAAACGTGAGTAGTACGAGAACTCGTTGTCAAACAAATTTCAAGCAAGGAGAGTATACCAGAGTATACACAATAAAGCGTTTCTCGTCGTCACGTCACGCTGTGAGTTCGAAAAATTTTAAAAAGGACGCAACGTGAAGACAATTTTCATTGTTTGCTAAGTAATTTACAGGTTTTTTCAATAAGACATGACCGCAATTGAATTCAACAAATAAAATTATTGATAAATCTATTGTTTCGTATGTTATTTTGTTTATATTTTATTGATTTTTTTTACAAAAATGAGTTTGTCGTAAAAAAGAGCACTGCCATTGTGAATTGGAGAGCAGTGTTTCTCGTCACGCTGACGTCTCGTTTTGCATAATTTCGTAAAGATATCATGAGAAAAAGAAAAAAACTTTATTGAAAAAAAAATATGTGAGTGCCGGGACTCACGGTTAAATATGTGTAAACATCAACGTTTGTCCAAGTGCCTGATTTTTGTTACTGAACGTCATCAAAAGAAACATATTGAATAATTAACACTACATTACCTATCTGTAGGCAGTGCTTAAAAAGCTTAGTGTTGAAAGAACGGCAGCGACATACCCAGTGGGAGAACCGCTGTAACGAAATTTCCAAGCACTAAAAGGCTTGTGGTGAAGTGTCCAACGAACGGTGAAGGTTCGGTACTGAAAGGTCCTGCTTCGTAGTTCACTCTCAACTTTAAGATGACTTCACATTACACATGGTTATTGTTTATGGTAATCACTCTCTGAGCATCGACAAACAACAACTGTCAGCGGAGAGCACTAAAATCTTGGTTTCAATTAAATGACACCGTACCCAAATTCCAAAGGAACTTAATGGTTTGACTGACAGGGGCCGCATTAAAATATCCAGTTAGAACTGTCAACGAACTTGCAACCCTTATGAAACTCCATCTTTCCATCGAGTAAAACTTACAAAAAGTTCAGTTTTAATTTTATACTGAACGAACCTCAAATGAATGTCACTATGAGATAGCCGGCGAATTATATATCTTGAGTTTTTAGAATATTTAGTTGCAGTTGCTGTCAGTGGAAATCACTAAAATCGCAGTTTCAATCGATTGATACCATCAATCGCCTATGGAATTGGACGCTGTGATTTTGAATGAATGTTAACTTTGTGCAAGTACAAAGGTAGCCGATAACTCTGCAATTTGTTCAACCTCAGCTATTTTGTATATCACAGCCTACAAATTGCAAGAAGAAATTGCAAAGTAGAATTTAAGTTCAGATTTGTATCACTGAACGCACCCGATATCCTACCATACCTACAGCCATTGACCTACCATACCTACAGTCAATTGTCAATCCCTACAGCTGACTATTATTATTTTTGTTTTGATTTTGTTTTCTTTTTAATTACTAGTGTCGCGTCCATTTTGTTCGGGGAATAATTAAAAATTAAAGAAAAAAATATAAAAATATAAGTGTTAAAATGATAAAATCGTCGGTCGCGCTAAAAACAATTGGCTTCCGTCGTTGGCAAAAACAATATAAATGAGTGGTCGCGATAAAGTATAGGTAATCTAATTGTCGGTCGCGTTAAAATCAATTTGTTTTGGTCGGGGCAAATTAGATTTCGAAACGTAACGTGCTACAACGTAAAGTGCACGACGTAACGTTGCACACGAACGTTCACGTTTTTTTTTCACTCTACCGCCAGCATAGATGTTTACACATCAAAAACAGCATTAAATTGAACGGAGAAAGGGGAATGAGTATAGTAAAGAAAAAAATGCACGACTGGATCGCACGTACTTTCTCTTGTGGTTAAATAATGTGCCTAACCCCACATAGAAGATGCATGATGTAAATGTATATTTAACGAGAAAATATTAAAAGAGTCAAAAGTACTAAAAAATTGATTTATTGCTTAATTTTTTTGTTTATAAAAAATAGTTTTTTTTAATATTTTTAAATGTATAATTGCTTAAACTCTTGAGAAGCATCAGACTGCAAAATTACAACAAAATCGGTTTAACCATGGCAAAGATATACGCAAATAACCCAAAAATAAGACCATTTTCTCAAAAAACGTGGAATACCTAATTCCGTTATGTAAATTTTTTAACAAAAACCTGAAACGCAGTTTTTTTAAAATTTATTTTGTTATTACGGATATGAAATTTAATCAAAATCGTTACAGCCATTTTCGAGAAAGTTTGATAAAACCAAAATGTTTGTATGGCAGCTACCCGTTCTAGATGAGTTAAAACAAAAATTCGAATTTTTCCTCAAGGGAATCACATACAAATACTCTGTACCAAATTTCATGCAAATCGGTCCCCCCTTTTAGGCTCTAGCTCAAATTACAGTGGACGCACCGACGACGCACAGACGCACAGACCGACGGACGGCATGACGAAACCCACTTTTTCGGACTTCTCTATTATCGTATACTCTGTCCAACAAAAATTGACAGTCTAGGCAAGATAAAACATTTGCCTCTCATTCTGGCTACAGTGGATTGCATAAATCTTCCCTTCATTAAAGCTTTCACAGGGTTGTCGTAGTTTACACGATAACACTCATCATTAAAAGGATTTTCTTAAAGCTCGAAAATCAAAAACAACTTAACAGAAACTCACGGGTAACTCTGAATGTACATCAAGCAGCAGCCAATCGCCATTGGTGACAGCAATTCAGTGCACAGTGCACACTTAGATGTGCATGAACAGGACGTTGGCGTTGGGTCTGTGTCAGATGCTATTTTAAACTCACGGGCGGGCAAACACTTTTTGTGGAGGAGTTATTTCAATTTAATATGGTGCAAAAATATTACACGCTACTGATTTTGAAAAAGCTTTCCCATAAGACGTGTACTGCCTATTTTTGTTGGACAGAGTATACTGTTATCTTTGATTATAACCTCGAAATTTTTTTTTTACACGAAACCAATATTTGCCCTATAGAACAAGTAAAAATAATCGTGATTAAAAAAACCCATCCCTCTAGATACGGTAAACAATGTTGATTCGTCGTTGATTTAATGAACTTAGGCTTAAGACTTAAGGCTAAGTTGCTCAGTGTGAGGTGTGTTTTCTTCAAAAGTGTATAGTAAGCTCAGAAAATTTCTACAAGTAAATAATAACAAAGTTCTTGTAGCTACTCAGTACTCACTTTGATATTTGTGGTTTGTTAATGTTTGCGGCCATAAATTTAATGAGCTATCTATACACTTTTGAAGAAAACGCGCCTAGTTTTAAGTTTCAAAATTACATTTTACGATCTGTTCATCAAGTCTGCTAAAACTGCGATCCGAAACGTTAAATGCATAGTAGCATTACATTAATATTGTGTAACGAAACGCATGACATTGCAGCACTTCAGCAATACTGCATTTTCTAATTGAGAATTAAGCATTTCTCCCAAATAAAAAAACAAACTCAGATTTTAATCTTTTTGATATTTTTTTATTGCACAATTTGTGTATGTACATGAGTTTGTTACCGAACAGCAAATTTATATATTTATATATATTGATGACGATTTTACCTCGAAAAAGTTGCTTCTATCTGCAACCGCCATCACAATTACAACAGAATATATTGCATTTGCCAACGCCACAGCAAAGTCCTTCGGTAAGAGGTCCATCATGGCAATGATGATCGTACCAAGGAGCCCCGAAAGAAGGGCAACATACCGCATCAACAACTGGTGCGATGTAAGCAGGCAGGAAGATTAGGGCAAACAAATAAAGCAATTTCATTTTAGAACTGAAATCAAAATAAAGTTATAAGATTATGGATGTAACATAATTATATATCCTTGTTATTGGGATATGACATATGACTTACTCGAGCGAGAATGTATAAGGTTCTGTGGTGCACTGTTCAATTCTGTATGATTTTATACATGTATGTATGGTAAATCTATTTATTCAAGCTGTATCAAGTATGTTAATCGAGGGTTTTGAGTTATGACCCACCTGTGCTGTATGACCAACTGATAATTAATCTTTATTTGTGCAGCTTAGTTTCATGCAAAATAGCTACGTTGCAGTCAGTGCCATTTTTATTAGGAGAAGGCTAGGCAACGGTATATGTAGTGTTTTTCAATCAATTTATTTCTAATTTTTTTATTTAAAACAATTTTCCAGTTTAAGTAATATATTTTCCATGCGTGTACATATGTATGCAGCACGGTGCGCTATTGTTCACTTTTGTATACTCACATAATACTACCTTCAACACAAAATAGGCCCTATAACTAATTTATTTCAGACACTTTAGAGCACAGTGTGGTCGCAAGTTCGTGCGACCCAGTCGTGCATTTTATTTTTTTAAATCTGGCATTATAATCGGGCAAAATATCGTTTTCAAAGACAAACTTTTCGCAAATTCCTAAGATTCTCTTCTTATAAAGTTTTCATTTAAATCACTTTTCTATTTGAATTTGGAGTAGATTCAGTATCTATATCTACATAAGTATTTTGAAATGCGGAAAATCGTACTCAACACCCCTTTCTGGTATTAAAAACTCGAATTAAGCATTAATTATCTTTAATCTTATCAATAAAACCTTATTAATAAAGCAAAATTTAAGTAAATTGATTTTATTTAGCTAGTTAACAAAAAAAGGTGGATTAACGAGTAATTTACCAGCTTTTATGAAACGTGAGTAGTACAAGAACTCGTTGTAGTTGTCAAACAAATTTCAAGCAACGAGAGTATACCAGAGTATACACAATAAAGCGTTTCTCGATATCACGTTACGCTGTGAGTTCGAAAAATTGAAAAAAGGACGCAACGTGAAGACAATTTTCATTGTTTACTAAGTAATTTACAGATTTTTTCAAGAAGACATGACAATTGAATTCAACAAATAAAGTTATAGATAAATCTATTGTTTTGTATGTTATTTTGTTGTTGTTGTTTGTTTTTTACAAAAATGAGTTTGTCGTAAAAAAGAGCACTGCCATTGTGAATTGGAGAACGATTTTTTAACGAGGCTATGGCAGCGTTTCTCGTCACGCTGACGTCTCGTTTTTCATAATTTCGTAAAGATATCGCAAACGAAAATCATCGCGATTAAAATAGACGTATTCCTCTATACAGTAAACATTGTTGATTCGTCGTTGATTTTAATGAACTTAGTCTAAGTTGCTCAGTGTGAGGCGTGTTTTCTTCAAAAGTGTATAGCAAGTTCATAAAATGTCTACAGTAAATAATGACAAAGTTCTTGTAGCTACTCAGTACTCACTTTGACATTTGTGGTTTGTTAATGTTTGCGGCCATAAATTTAATGAGCTATCAATACACTTTTGAAGAAAATGCACCTAGTTTTAAGTTTCAAAACTACACTTTACGATCTGTTCATCAAGTCTGCCAAAACTGCGATCAGAAACGTTATATGCATAGTAGCATTACATTAATATTGTGTAACGAAACGCATGACATTGCAGCACTTCAGCAAAACTGCATTTTATAATTGAGAACTAAGCCTTTCTCTTAAATAAAAAACAAACTCAGATTTTTATCTTTTTGATTGACATGCAATTTCATTTTCACAATAGGATATTTTTTTTATTGCACAATTTGTGTATATACATAAGTTTGTTGCCTAAAAGCAAATTGAAAACAAATCAATAGAATATCATAAGTATATTTTATTCTTTTTCATATATTGATGACGGTTTTACCTCGAAAAAGTTGCTTCTATCTGCAACCGCCATCACAATTACAACAGAATATATTGCATTTGCCAACGCCACAGCAAAGTCCTTCGGTAAGAGGTCCATCATGGCAATAACGCTCGTCCCAAGGGTAAGAAGGGCAACATACCGCATCAACAACTGGTGCGATGTAAGCAGGCAGGAAGATTAGGGAAAACAAATAAAGCAATTTCATTTTAGAACTGAAATTAAAATAAAGTTATAAGATTATGGATGCAACATAATTATATATCCTTGTTATTGGGATATTACATATGACTTACTCGAGCGAGAATGCATAAGGTTCTGTGGTGTACTGTTCAATTCTGTATGATTTTATACATGTATGTATGGTACATCTATTTATTCAAGCTGTATCAAGTATGTTAATCAAGGGTTTTCAGTTATGACCCACCTGTGCTGTATGACCAACCGATAATTAATATTTATTTGTTCAGCTTAGTTTCATGCAAAATAGCTGCGATGCAGTCAGTGCCGTTTTTACTAGGAAAAATCTAGGCAACAGTATAGTGTTTTTTAATCAATTTATTTCTAATTTTGTTGATTTAAAACAATTTTCCAGTCTAAGTAATATAACTTCCATCATGCATGTGTGCAATACGGGGCTATATTGTTAATTTTTGTATACCCACATAATACTAACTGCAACTTCTAACATTGGTTTTGGCAAATGGATACAATATAAATGCTCCCATGACCAATTTAATTCAGACTTTAGAACCATATTATGAGCGCACATATCGTGCATAACTAAACGGCTGCTTATAACTATTAAAATTTATTAATTTTGTTTTTATAAATCTGTGCAGGCGATTTCGAGAAAAATAAGATTTTCATTTTTGGCCATACAATTTGGTATAAAAGTTACCGTTATTTTTGTTCCTAAACAAAATGGAAAAAATGTCAGAAAACCCAAAGTACCAAATTACAGCAAAATCGACCCATCCGTTTAGGATGTATAGACGAACAGACGGCCGTTTTTTCGAAACCCACTTTTTTCGTCTTCCCTATCATCGAAATTTCTAGTTTGATTAAAATCTTGAGTTCGACTGAAGACTGATCATCTTAAAAGTTTTACAGATTCTTTCTGATAGAAAGTTCAATTATCATTGTACGGTTATAGTATTTTTTATAGAATCTATACTTTCAGACTACGAGGGCCAAAAAGTATAGTTTATTCAGATTTCATATCATAAGTATACTCCGTCGTGGTTGCTCATATGAAAAAAATGATGGCCATATTATGAGAAGTAAGTGGGGTTGATAAGTTCCAAGTTGCTTATTTAGAACTTTAATCAGAAATTGTGAAAACAAGCCCTTAAAGTAATAAATATACGAGTAATAAATAATTATTAAAAATGTTCTAAATTTTATTATCGTCATCTTCGTTTTGGCTGTCACGTCGGTCGGTTTGATACATCTTCTCACTTGTAAAAGTTGTCAGCTTTTCTTCTGTTGGTGTAAAATTGTGGCATCCAGAATGTAGTGAATATCTAACTTGTAGAGTACTGTCAGCTGTTTCAATACCCATATACGATTCCTCAACCTTTTATCTCTAAATTAATCCCCCCAGATTTCCCCACAAACATCTAGCCCCCCCAGATAACCCCTCATCGACAAAAAAGCCCCTAAATCTTGAGGGGAAACCCCCAAACTGCCACAATTGCACTTGCTTATAATGCTGGCTTTGAGAGATAAATATCAATTCGCGTTTTTTAAATGGCGGATTTCAACAAGTCCCGAAATCCAGGACTTAACCTTTCCTTATAGCCCTCTTTCAGATATGACAAAATCAGCCATCCTATATTTCGTTCCACAAAAGAGTCTATCTTTTCCCTAAAGGTTAACTGTATAAAATATTTCGACAGGATTATTAAATCAGAACATTAATTAACTTTATTTATTTATTTTAAAAAGATTTTGAAAAAAATTGAAAACAAACAAATCATAAAAAGAATCACTGATGAAGTTTGAATAACTGCTCCAGAGCTCTTCGCCTTCTCCGTTTGACACATTGTCAAGCCATCTCCAATGCATGACGCATAACCCATAAGGTGAGGTAAAATGTTTTGTTCGACAACTCCAGTAAACAAATGTGCCCACGGTCCTGTGTTAATAAAAACAAAAATATTTGTATATGAAATAATAAACTGTCATATATTTGTTTTGATTTTCTGATAAACATACCACTGGCAAAAATCGCAACATCTCCACCTCCATGAGTTTCATATTCAGCAGGAAATGTGCTTACATATTCAAAATTCTTGTCCACTGAAAAAAATTAAACATTTCTTTTTGAATGGTTCTACAAAAATTTATAATTAATTGATAACACTTACAAACATTCACAGAAGTTAGATCTAAACGTTCACCGGTCCAATTGAAATGCTTGTAATAGCTCGGCCCATTAGCATAACTTAGGGTAGAGTACGGCAAGTTGTCTTGATCACTTAGATCCGTACTGAGCCCTAGAATATTATTCCCTATTTCAGGATATCCGCTCATGCTCATAGTATGACTGTGATCGGAGGTTACAACGATTAAAGTTTCTTCGGAGTTCGTCATATCCAGAGCCTTCTGTATTGCCTTGGAAAATTCTACGGTCTCGATAAGTGCCTTGTGTGCCATGTTTAAATGATGGGCTTTGTCAATGTGAGCGCCTTCAACAAAAAGAAAGAAACCGTTTTCATTCTTCTGCAACATTTTAATAGCTGACTCTGTCATTATTTCAAGCGACGGTTCTTTGATGGGGTCAGCATCAGTTTTGTATGACATATCCTCGTAAGCAAACAGTCCCATCAAATAGTCAGTGTGATTGAGGTCAACTCCCAGCAACTGTTGTAGATTGAAAACTGTTTTTGAGAAACCTTTCTTCGAGTGACGCCATTCTCTGATTAGATTTCGTTTGTCTAAGCGTTCACCTGAATTTCCATAGAAATCCAATGTTCCATTTGGCAAAAATCGTTTAGTTCCTCCACCGAGAACAACATTCAACTTCTTACCAACAACATTATGAATTAATTGCTGTGCAATATCCATACATTTGCTGGGATCAGAACCTGCAAGCTTTACCATTTTATCACTCTCGAAGTCCCGATTTGCAACGTGAGAATATAGACCGGCAGGACTGGCATCAGTAACGCGTGCTGTGGTCACAAGGCCAGTCGATTTATTTGCCTTTTGTGCCCAACTTGCGATCGATTCAACATGGTTGACTGGGTCCTTTGCACTTTCACAATCCTTAAATGTTACATTACCATTTACACCGATCGTATAGAAATTGGCCTTAATTCCGCCAAGGTAAGCTGTCGCAGTGCACGCTGAATCAGATACTTGTTTGTTCACGCAATAAGTCTACAAAACACAAAATAATTTAATAATATTTTACAAAACATATGTACATATTTAGATTGTAAGTGTTCTTTATAGATTTCCAAAATATGTATAAAAACTATGATATAGACCTTCGAAAGCCCAACAACAGGAAAATTTTCAAAAGAAAGTTTGCTTCGCTCTCCAAGTTTGCCTTCTAATTGGCCTTTTAAAATTCGTCCAGCTGTTATGGTTTCTATTGACATGCCATCGCCAAGGAAAAATATAACATTTTTGGCTTTTCCTTCGTTAACTGTGGTCTTTATCTTGTCTTGTAGTGCTGCTTGTGCTTCATTTATCCAAAATGAAGACTTTTTCATTCCAAGTGTAATGGGCAATGCACCTGCAGCTCGCTTAGCTCTGCGGTCTGTGGGTTTGTGAAAATCTGTTAAGAATAATAAAAGACTATATTAGAAAGTTAATGTTAAAAGCTGTTTCCATTAAATATGTGAAAACCTTAAATGCAGTTTTCTTATACACCACCAGTGGCTTATGTCATGATGAGGTTAAAGGTTAACAACCCAATTTTAGATTTAAAAAAAAATATATCAAAACTTCTGTTCGCTTACTTCCCATTTCTATCAATTTTACTCCAAAGTTCTGTCAATGTTCATATAAAGGGTCCGCCATCTAACGTTTTTTTCTTGTTCTTATTTCGTGAATGGTAACACTTAGCTCATGTATGATTTGACAGATAATAAGTTTTATCCTTCCGCTGAACGAATATGGTTGTGTATACGCTTCACTGTTTGGTGCGGATTTTGGTCCAGAGGCATTATTGGGCCATTTTTCGAAAATGAGCAAGGAGTGGCCGTTACAGTCAATGGCGATCGTTATCGGGCCATGTTGAACGAATTTTTGTTCACAAAAATTGAAGAGGAGGATATTGGCAACATTTGGTTTCAACAGGATGGCGCTACTTGCCACACAGCCGAAGCTACACTCGATGTTTTGCGCCATTTTCAAAAAAAAAAAAAGTTATTTGGCGGACCCTTTATTACAAAAAGTTGCTTAAATATTTATTTAATTTTTTTTTATAATTTTTATGCGAAGTTTAGGTTTGTCCATCCGTGCGAAGCTGGGTGGGCCAGCTAGTACAGTCGACTTCACTTATTTGCAACACAAATATGCCGAAAATTTCTTGCAATTAAGCGGAACTTTCATATAAACGAACTTCGGATACATGCAACCTTAGCCGTGTTCCTTTGGAGTTGGCGAACTACTCATGAGTAGATCCAAACGACAATCTAGTACTACCAACTACTCGTGCTTTTATGGCGAGTAGATGAGATTTCTGTGCGTTCCATTGAAAAAGTACTCGTGAGTACTTTGCCACCTCCAAAGCAACACGGCTTTTGTAGCACTTTACTAAACTTCGTATAACTGCAACTTTGATTCCTTTTTAGACGACGTGATGTGAAATATTGCCGAAGATAGAAAAATAAAACATAATTAACCTCGGAGAAAAAACAAAACAACTTTTAATAATTGTGACAGTTGAAAGGATCGGAACGATGAGAATGGAATAAATCTTAAAATGTCATTTTTAAGGTATGTTCAAATTTTAAATATTTATGGATGCGTTCAGTGTTTCACTGAACTGGGATTGTTTCAGAAAGAAAAATTTTCAATTAAATTGAGTTTTCAAATAAGCGGAGTGCAATTTTCCGTACTAATTTGTGTAAAAAAGCCCTGAAAAAAACTATGTTAAATTTCTTGTTGCACATAACCGAAAGTTTCATTTAAGCGGAGTGCATATAGATGGAGTCGACTGTAATTAATAGAAATAGCAGCTTTAAATAAAATAAATTATTTAAATTGAAATAGCTCAAACCTGTACCCCCTGCCCCCTTCTCTCAAAAAAAATCTGCCACTTTTAGCATAGTGTATATTATCTGAACAGAAAATAAAAATTGCAACAATTTTTTATTTGTTTAATTTAAAATAGAATATAGATTACCATCTGCTTTGATTTCCGATGAGAACAAAAGATTGATAACGTATAGTAACAAATCGATGTCAGGGACACAACAGACAGCACATATCATCAAAAGTTGATAGGTATGTAAGTACATTTATAATAATTCAGTTTATAAATCAATATATTTTATAATTCAATTTTAATTCTAGCTGAGCATTTAAGTCGCAAAATTAAATTGATTTACAACAATAAATTATATTAAATCGGACTGTTGCAACTATGTACGTTGCAACTATGTACGTAAATGCGTCTCGCCTATGGGGAATACCTCTGTCGTAATTGACTAGGTATACCTCTCTCACCGAAGATCTTGATGCGGACGCGGTCATTTGTAATCTTTTTTGCTGTGACTGCACGGTTGGCTGTAGATACTCTACATTTAGGTATAAAAACTTTATACAATGTTTGTTATGTTTTTTCAATACCATGAAAAATTATTTTGTTTAATTTATTCAAAAGGATTTAAAAAAAAATAATCTACTGTGATGCATTATTAGCCGTGTTTTATTATCTTTTATCGGGATCCGGATCTGGATCTGGATTAACTTTTAACACGTGTTACAAAAACAATTCTGAAAATTTCCCAGTGTTTTGTTTGTGTATTAGGTGTTAAAAGTAAATCCAGATCCAGATCCGGATCCCGATAGAAGATAATAAAACACGGCTATTGTAACCTTAACTACCCCTTATTCATCCTTGATGAAATGTCTTACACTTTACAGGATTCTTAGAAACTTCGCACTCAGGCCGGTATGTATAGTTATCGAGCGCTCTTAATTTGATGAGATTTTTACAAATTATTTCGACAGATTTTAAACAAGTTTCAGGGGAGAGCACTACCATAACTTCAGATTGTTCGTAACCGCTCTCATAAGTCCTATGAGCGCTAATAAATATTGACTATTATATCTCTTATTGATGGGAATGACTAAGGGAATCAGGGAATTTAATCCCGATCAATTCTAGGAATTGAGGACTTGGTGTTTTTTTTAGCAATTAAATATTATACGAAAACTAACCAATTAGCCTTTATTCAAATTTCGATGGTCTTAAAGTTTAATTTAGCAAAATATGAAAAAAGTATGAAGAAAGTCAAGAGTTACTTGGCAATTGTAAAAATAATTTACAAGCGCTTTATTTTTTGCATCAATATTGTTAATTTGTATATTTCTAATTTTATCATTATCAGATAAGTTGTTTTATTGATTCAATGAATCTGACAAAATAACAAAAAACCAATCTCAAACAAATCAACCATAGGATTGTGACATATTTCAATTCAATCGCAAGGATTTTAAAAAGTTGGTAATCCTGACAAAAAGTACCTAAGTTTGCGTCTCCACGAGTTGTCGTGCCACCAAATTTAAAGTTTTAAATATCAGAAATATTTAAAAATTGAATTATTATTAACAAGGGTCCACATGATTTCAATGTATGTATCTTTAAGGCTTGAGAGAAAAAAAGAATGTAAGTTTTCGACTAGATCGACTTTTTTGTTTTTGTTAACCGATTTTCAAAATTTGTATATTTCGTTTTGATTTGTTTAGCTTTGAACGGCCATTTTGCTATATAATACACGTACGTAATCTGTTCAAACTTTGCTTTGTTATATTCAATTGAAACGTTTGCAATAAACATGTTTTAAAATCTGATAAGATAAGGATAAGGTTTTTGTGTGATAATGATAACACACTCGCATTAAAAGCTACAAACCTTTCGCACCATCATATTATAATATTGAAGGTTTTGAATGACACAGAAACCGCGCTTCAGTGAGCTACCATCAAATTTGTATAGCTATTTCACGACTGTCAGGCTGATCATTAAACTCCTTTAGTTATTGTTGCATTCAAAACCTTCAATCTTAATATGATGGGGCCTTTCAAATTAAAATTAATTCTTGATAACCGTCAAATCTTTCATATAATCACCCAACAAATTGTTGGCTTATTATAATTATATTGCGTATACGGAGAAAAGTGAAAGAAACCGAACGTACAACAACCAACTTGTATCTGATGGTTGACAAAAATGCTAGTTGATTCAAATAAAGTGCGGTCAAACAATAAAATCTTCATTAGGATGGACATGATCACGTTACTTCGGTAGCGCAATGAGTAGAGTGTATCTGTATTATGACTCTGAAGACGCTTGGTCTATGCTCAATCCTTTTTTCAAATTGAAATGAACTTAATAAACTAAACACCAATAAAGATGTCTGATGATCTGCCTTGTCGTCGTTAAATAGATTATAACTCCATCCAATAAAAACTTAGTTGTACAAGTATATGTACTTTAGTCATGTCGTTGTTGTTTTATTCAAAATCTTTAATGTTTTAAGATCTCTTATCAATTATACTGGCATACAATTAGAAAACGATTTACCCATAATTAACATAAGGCGTGTTTTTTTTGCAGGTCCATATGGATTTGTTGAAAAAAACAACATCGGAGCTAATAGTTTTACACGTAAATACAACAACAAATTAAATCCATATGGACTTAGCTAAGCCCAGATAATTATCGGGACTTATTGTAAGTTTCGATAAAAACGATGATGCCAAAATAATATATTCTATATGTTATCTATAATTTATTGAGAGACGTCAAAATTGACGTTTTTGGATGCTGGTCGAACAATTAAATTTGTGAGTTTGAAAAAAGATGGCGGAGGAAGACAAATGGTAAATAAATATGTTTTTGTGTCTGTAACCATTCATTGATTATTAACCTTTCTTTCCTATGAGTTTCTTTGCTTTTACTTATAAATTTGTATTTGTGTTGATACTTTTCTTCTTTTTTCGATCTTTATAGGTCTGTTTGGTAACGTGAAATTTCTTGCGAATTTGCACAAATTTTCACAAAATTGCACAATTTGTCACAAATTCCTGTTTGTTAACTCGAAAAAGTTGCAACGAGAGAGCACATCGAGAGAGAAAAAAATTTCCCCTCCATAGGATAACTTGCGAATTAAATTTCTGTGTGCAAGAAGAGTAAAGACTGTCAAAACACCCAGCTGTTAGCTTCTTTTGCTCTTAATTTGAAATTGTGGTTTTTGATATGTGAAAATTTACCACATAAATATTAAATAACTTAGGAAATTTAAGGAGGAGGAGTAAAACCACAAAAGTGGTTCAATGCGTTTGTTAACTTTCTTGTAAGTTTCTCCATTTTTGAGAAATTCGTCCTCTCTTGGCTGTTTTGACAGGTTTTACACATTTTGCTGAAAAAAGATACCAAACAGACCTAATTTGTTTGTTAAACAGCTGGTCAACAAATGTCATACAGTGCACAGTGCTGCCAATTTTTACGGAAGAAGTTCTTAAGTCCCGATGTCGCCATGATCCATATGAACTTGCAAGAAAAAAGAAGATATTCCTTTTGTGTTAAGATAATCTAACTGGCGATGAAAATCAAATAAAATTATGTACAAATAGTTGACTTTTTCCAACTTTAATCGCTAATTTTAATCCAATTACATAATACTTTATGATTTATGCTCGAAACTCCAAATATTACGATAAAGTTTCTTTTGTAAGGTGAATGATATGTTCTTTTCCAAAAATTAGAACACTTATTTTCAATTTAAGTTTTACTTGTGTACGTGTTTAGAATTTTTTGTGTAAAATATAAAGTTCAATAAATAGTGTAATTAAGATGCTTATTATTAGAAAACTACACACCACCTGCTTTGTAAATTCAAATTCCCTCGTCAAATCAATAATTTTCAAAAGAAATTCTTATTTTCATGTCAAGAATTCTAAGGAGATTGTTTTTTTTTATTATTGAAATTAGAAAAAAAGGTTAGTTACTCAGTTTTAAATGAATACACTATACTTGCACTTTCAATCCATAAGTAAATTTTAAAGTTAAAAGAAATCTGTATTTGGTTTGCAATTTCATACCATGACAGTTGATCACAAAAATTAACCCACTAATGATATACACAAATAGAATGAATCCTTTCATTTCGATGCAACCGAACTTTTTGGCTAAAGCCAAGAAAACATAATGATCAAACTCTTATGATAGGCCTCTGAGCATAGCTGGTGTTATATTCCAAACGACAATAGATCGTTAGATAATACAAAATTATGACTACTATTATAGACTTGTTTAATAAAAAGCTTAAAATTAAATTTAATTGCCAAATGAAACAAAAAGATATACAATCTATAGCTATGTGATCTGTTCGTTTCGCTCTGACGAACACTCGACCGCAAAGGAAAACCAACAAATTAAACAAATTTCGTCAAAGACAAAACTTGTTTAAACACTTGCGTTCAAACAAATATATAAGTACAAAAGTACATAACTTCGTTATTTTTAGTACCTATATACGTGTGAAATGGCTCATTTGATCATATCTACTCTCGATATTTTGATAAGCAAACGAATTTCAGCATTCATCCGATGTCTATATATCTTATTAGCCATCCTTTAGACGGGCAAGTGATTGATTGGAAATCTATAGGAGGTGTTTAAACACATCAAACAAAGGTCCGAATAGTTATTGTCTAGCTTGTGATTGAGAAAAAAGGAGAAGCTTCAAATTATACCAACTATAAGTACATAAGCGTTGATTTTACACGTATGTATGTCGGTTGATTGTAGGTATATGAGCCGCCCACGCCCAGCCATATAGTTATATCAAGGTAGTTTATCTAAAGCCACATGTTTATGAAACGAATTTCAAACTATTCTAATGTACCTATACCATCACTGCCACACTTTCTAATGTTGTCTGTATTTTGTTTTTCTAACAATTTTAAGCAAATACGAATTTTCGACATTTAGAGCCGTTCGCTGATACGAAACTTAAATTTGTGTGTTCAACTTAGGCGCTTATGGTTGACTTTTTCCTCGTCACCGTAGGCTTGCCACATAAGCACATAAATATTTAGTTTTCGTTTCAGCAAATGGGCCTTAGTTATAGTTAAATTTAGAATCTATAAAATTATTTAGATAAGAAGATAATAGTATCTATCAAGCAGTTATTTTATTAGTTTTTATGACCTTTTTGGCATTTTGTCGGTTTGCTTTTTTAACAAAACAATTGCCTTGAGGCTTTGATATAATGTAGAGGTACAGCTCTATAAGTAGATAAATTGTAAGATATCTCTCTCAGATGTCTATATATGTATAATTACTCCCGCATCATTATCACAAAAAAATGCTTTATACAAAAAATATAATGTTGTATGTATAACGACATATGACAAATAATTCTGTAGCTAGGTAGCAGTACTTATAATTTTTAACATACATATGTATTTTACTACCTAATTACACTAGCTACTTTGACTTTTTAATTTTACCAAGACCTCTGACTTGTTGGTTTTTGTTAAACTGAAGAATATTTTGGCAGAAGAAAAGGCTTTTGTTTCATCAAATAATCATCACAAAACGACTAGCTTTCGCAAGAAACTATTTAGGTAAGCCACATCTAGTTTTTAGCGTTCAATTTAAAATTGGTAAGAGTTTCATAGCATCGAATAATAAACGCTTACCTTATATTTATTTAAATTCGCACAATTTGAAGAAAAAAATAGTATAAAAGCATTTCTGTTTCAATATTTTGAGTTTAAAATTATTTCTTTGAAATTAAATAATGGATTTTTATGGCAATGAGAAAAAACTCTACCACCGCATATTGTAGATGCTGCTTATATTTTTAACAATTTGTTTTTAATTTACCCGCAGCTCTAAACAGTAAATTGTTTCTACTGAATGATCAATACCTTTTTTAGAGTAATAAATTTTCTATAAAAAGTATTTTCTATAAACATTTACTATATAAAATGTCTCAACGAACTTATTACAACAACAGTTAGCGGTTAGCGACTTAAAAAAATCAAAGTTTTTTCCGTCTGGTGATGATGATGAGGTGGGTCCTCTAAACCTTAAATGTTTTGAGCTAATGTGTTTTTCAAGAATTTTATCTGCGTTATTCCTTTACTGGCGTTGAAATCATTATCAGAATTGACACAAAATGACGAATTATTTTTACGAAAATTTAGCCTCTTCTTCTTGACACCAAATCAGCCCTATCACAGAATCCATCGTAACAAATCTCCGAACCGACTTCTACGCTACGAATCACGAAAAATTGTCTTCACAGAATTCCAATGGAATCAAAAAAAGCATTGCCTCATTCATCAATTCACTCTCAAATCAATCAGCTGTCTTACGTCAAATCATTGAGAGAAGTACAAAAAGAGTGAAAGTATGCACCAAATGGAAAAAATTTCCTGCGCCATTTGGAAAAATCCCCATTTTCCCTATACTGACTAAATGAACACAAGTTAAGAAGAGAATTTAAGATAATTTGTGAATACTTTCTAAGCTTAGGGGTTGGTTAAGCGATGAGAAAAACGCATCAGGAAAATTTTCTTTTGGATACTTTAACGTGCTAACTTACAATTTGAAAAATAAAAAGAATACGAATCTATGAGAAATCAGTTGAAAGAATTTTTCGCAAATAAAATTTTCCTTTGGAAAATATTTTTTTTAAAAAGCATTTATTAATTTTCCTGATGAAAATTCTGTACGGAAAAAGATAATTTTCACCGGGAATATAAATAAATTACCTAAAAACAGAACCCTAATGTTTTTTCCAACAGTATCATTTGCGAAAATTCCCTATGAGTAAAGAAACAACTTATGGCTCAATGTGGTTGACTTACAATTAGTTCTACTTAGAAATTGTTTATTGGAAGTTTTTTTTAGACTTTGTTTTAGTTTTACAATCAAATTTATTCATTTGTTCAATTATTGATGCTCTAACATTGCATTCGCTCCATTTTATATATAAAAATACAGATAGAAATGCATATGAAAATTCAATATTGTTTTATTTTTCAAGTGGAATATTTTTGTGTTTGATAAAATATAGAGTTCATAAACCAGCTGACAAATATGTTTAGAGGAACTGGAATAGGAGTTTGAACTATGAAATCATCAATTTTTTTAAATTATTTATTTAAAAATATGAGAAGTATCCTTTCAAAAAAAAATCGAATACGTTCCTTTCTTTCTTTTATAATACAAGCAATTGCATATACAAATGACAAATAAAACCAGAAACAAAGCCATTCATCGACATTTAGAAAAGAAATTATCTTTTTGTTTTAAAATAAAGAATTTAAATTCTTAACCGACAACCAGTATATCAACAACTAAAAACATTGCCACCCATTATTTGAAACGGGTATCCGTTCCATCACTATTTCTTACCGCCAAAATGGCAACACATCAATTCTTCACCTTCGTCAAATCCCATTTTAACGAACCACCTCAATTTTACCATATGCTATCTCATTTTAACAAGCGCCATTCAGCTGACATTCTATTATTTAATACTCTAGCCATCTCTTTCTAATGCAAAATTCAATTCTGCAAGCTGAACGAAGGTGATGAGGAGGACCAATTTTATTTTATGATTTATGAATGTGAAAAAGAAAATCTCGTCTACTTTGTCTACCGCCGGTCCACCACCGCCGCGTTTTCATTTTTTTAACACAAAAAAAGAAGTCCTCTCCTGTTTTTGTGAAGTTAAATATATAAATAAATTGGTGCTGAATTGATTTTTTAATAGATCCAGCCGAGAAATAAAACTTCTGTGCGCGACTAATTGAGATAAAAATCGAGTTAAAATGGATCAAACCAAGCTAACAGAGCTCCTGCGAGCAACAATAGATCCTTTGCCCGACCAACGAAAACAGGCTGAAGAACAATTATCCCAGGTATGGTGATTTATATGCAATCTGCAACAATGTTATCCATGTTCAAACATCAATTAGAATGCCGTTTGATCAAAAAGATTGAATCACTAGAAAAATGCCATGGCATGGTTTTCCATTCGCCATCGCAAAGCCATGTGCTCTGCCAATAAGATGGTTTTTGGAGCAGAAATTCCTCTCGAAAATGGTTGCTAATCGATAGGTTGTATGCAGGCTGTAAATTTAATTAAGATAACTTAATAAATCTAAATGATTAACTTTCAATTAGTCATCAAAATTGAATTTTTCAATTACATTTTGGAAGATTTTTTTCTGCTAATGGATGGCAGAATGGAGGAATCATGCTTTCTCATGTGTTCGTTCTCTTTTTAATTTTCTTTCTTTCTTTCCGAACAGCTCTTTGTTTCATCTGTTTATAGTTATGTCAAATCGATTTAGTGTGTTAGTGGGAAAGAGAATATCGATGCACAACAAGTTAAAGCGATTGAATGACGTTTTCAAAGTTTTGTATTCTTATCGCTGTCCGTTGAGTAGTATTGCCAGGTTAGATTAAATGGCAATTTTTAAATTTGTTAAGCAATTTTCTTTAAAATCCTCGCTCTTCAATGTAACTGCCAAGTACTTATTGGTGCAGAGTGCAGTTAACTATTTCTACTCTGTGGTCGAAATAGGTTATTAATGAAGTTACAAGCTATCAACGCAGGAAAGAGACCATCAGTAAAAAGAAATTACATTACTTTACGTTGTAAATAATTGATCTGTCTCTAATATAAAATTTAAAAAAAAAATAATCAAATTACATTTATTTTGGGGATAGACTCTAATTTTAGCAAAGTCCAATGGAACACACGTACATAAAATAAGTTAATTAAAAATTGCAACTGTGAAGCTGGGTGGGCAACACACCATACGATGTTCTTGGTCGTATTGTCAATCAATCCCGTCAATAGCCGCTCCTTTGAAGGTGGCGAAGTACTCATGAGTAATTTGCTAGCCATTTTCAATGGAACACACGGAATTTATTTCCCTACAACTCTCATCTACTCGCACATGAGAGCACGAGTAGTTTGTAATTGTCGTTTGCATCTACTCATTGGTTGTTCGCCACCTCCAAATTATACATTGATTTTCACTAGTCCTTAATCCTCTTACGATAAACGATGATGACAAAAGCACAGCCCAAAAAGTGAAAAAGTACAAAAGTGAAAATTTTCAAACTCATTTTGGAATAGTTTTTCTGACTGGAAAACTTATAAAAATAATGCAGAAAGATTAAATTTTGGTCTAAAAAAAAATTGTATATTCTTTTTCACAAAACAACTGCGCTAGCGGGAAAAAAAATATTTTTACTTTTGTACAAAAGTACTTTTTGGCTTATGTAGTTAAAGTTAAGCCAAAAAGTACTTTTGTACAAAAGTAAAAATATTTTTTTTCCCGCTAGCGCAGTTGTTTTGTGAAAAAGAATATACAATTTTTTTTTTAAACAAAAATTTAAGCTTTCTGCATCATTTTTATTAGTTTTCCAGTCAGAAAAACTATTCCAAAATGAGTTTGAAAATTTTCACTTTTGTTCTTTTTCACTTGTTGGGCTTATGTAGTTAAGCCTTAAGTATTAAGTTTCGAGAAAATAGTTGGCTGAAAATAAAGCAAAACATCACAAACGGATTGGTTCCATTTTATTCTTGGAATTCGAATATGCACCCATTTGTGCATACATGTGTATCAGTAGAATACGCTTATAAAGAACATGGTCATAGAAAAACCCCGAATTATAGCATTCAAAAATCAGATATTTTGAAGTTTCTTATAAGTAGGATGTTCTGTTTAATTATTTTTTGCGAAGATGTAGCAAATGAGTGTTTCCAATAATTCAGTTTGCACTTATAAATTAATGAACTCCACGAATTCATTCGATTAATAACCGGGAAGGCAATAAAAACTGTACTGATTATTATAAAACAAAAGTATACAAAAATAATAACTTGCATTTAGCGCACTTCCCACAGTATTAAAAAAACTGAGAATAAAACTTTCAAAAAAATGTATTGCTAATATTAAATTTCGATTTAATAGAAACATCAATCAATCAATAAATATTTTGACTTGATATTTGCGCAAACTACTGGTCTCGAAACCTCTGAGTAAAATATTTATAAAATAATACGTTTTGCTAGGTAAAAAGTATATTCAATTGGAAATACATACAAGGAACGAACATGCCACGGTACTGATATTTTGAGTACTCTTATTAAAGTGTATTTCATAGCACGTCAAATATCATTCTTAATGTCAGCGGATCGTTTGTGAAATTGCTGCAGTCCGTTAATGATTTTTAGTTAACTAACTGCCCCTCCCACCGAAACAGTAGAAAATAAACCCATTCATGTATTATATTTTTCTTGTCTTGACCTAACCTACACGCCCTGGCTTTTTTGTCGGATGTTATAAGATTCAGCCTGCATAAACTACACTACTTTACAAGCAACAATCAGCTGGTGTATTATGATTGTCATCGAACTCGTATTTATTTCAGTTTTCAAAATATCAAATGCAGCAATTTTTTTCATATTTTAAATATTTTCAGATCCAGAAAATCATTGGGTTTGTTCCGACCATTTTACAAATTGTAATGAAAAATACGGTTGAACTGCCAGTTAGACAGGCCGCAGCTATCTACCTCAAAAATTTCATCACTAACAACTGGTCGGATCGCGAAACAAAACCAGGCGAGGCAATCATATTTTCCATCCATGAACAAGATCGTGCAATGATTCGAGCAAGTATTGTTGATGCAATTGTTCATGCTCCTGATTTAATCAAGTATGTACAAATATTTTTTAACTAAAAATATTGGATTTTCTCAACAACAAAAAAAATTGTTTTTGTTTGATTCTAGGGCGCAGTTGTCAATTTCTGTCAATCATATAATCAAAACTGACTTCCCCGGTCGATGGCCACAAGTAGTTGACAATATAAGCATTTACCTTCAAAATATGGGTAAGTTACTTTTTTAATAGGTAAACCCAATTTATAGAAGATTTATATTTCCCCTTGATTGATTGATTTAGATGTAAACAGTTGGAATGGCGCTCTGCTGACAATGTATCAATTGGTTAAAACATACGAATACAAGAGATCCGAAGAACGTGTACCACTAAACGAAGCAATGAACTTGTTGCTTCCGATGATCTATAGCTTGATGGTGAATCTAATGAATGACCCATCAGAGCAGAGTGTGCTGTTGCAGAAACAAATTCTTAAAATCTACTATGCACTCACACAATACAGTCTGCCCCTTGAGTTGATCACAAAAGAAATGTTCTCACAGTGGATGGAAATATGCCGTCAAGTTGCTGCACAACCCGTGCCCGATTGCTCGCACTTGGATGAGGATGAAAGACCCGAATTCCCTTGGTGGAAATCGAAAAAATGGGCATTGCGTATTATGGTACGCATGTTTGAGAGGTAAAAAAAAAAAAAAAAAAAAAAACAAATCATACCAAATGATTCTCATCAGGCTTTCTTTTCAATCCTTAAATCCACAAACACTTTGTTAATTTTTCCAGATACGGAAGTCCGAACAATTGTGTCAGCGAGAAATATCAAAAATTCGCTGAATGGTACCTGCCAACATTTACATCTGGTGTATTGGAAGTTCTGCTTAAAATTCTCGACCATTATAGAAATCACGTCTATGTTTCGCCGAGAGTTTTAACAAATATTTTATCATATCTGAAAAACGCGTAAGATTTATTATTGATAATCTTAAAAAGGAAAAAAAATGTAATTAATAATTTTGCTTTGTTATCCTTATAGTGTTAGCCATGCATACTCATGGAAACTTATTAAACCCCATATGGTTGCTATTATTCAAGATGTTATATTCCCAATTATGGCATTTACTGAATCTGATCAAGATTTATGGGAAAGTGATCCACATGAATATATTCGATTGAAATTTGGTAAGAAAAAAAAAATTTTCAATTAATCTTGACAACTTATTGATTCAATAAATTTATTAATCAAATAGATATCTTTGAGGATTATGCTTGTCCAGTTCCTGCAGCACAAACACTTTTGCATTCGTGTTGTAAAAAGCGAAAGGGAATACTTCCAAAGGCTATGACTATTATAATGCAGGTAGGTTTAAGCTAACCTTAAAAATGTTTGATCAAAAAAGTTTCAATTAGCTCAAATGTGTTCATTATTTGATTGTAAATTTATCCTAAAACCACTCTACTGCTCTGAAGGTTCTGAGTATTGAACCAGAGTTTTGTGTTTTACTAGCGGATATTTTCATTTTTTGAGCTGTGCCAGGTTTCTTCCGTACCGACGATACATGAAAAATTGAGGCTAGACTATGCCTGTTTGGTAACTTAAATTTTCACCAAGTTTCGCAAAACTGGGTTTTTTCCTATGGGTTTTGACAGCAAACAGTACAAATTTGTGAAAAATTGTCGGAAATTCCATATTACCAAACAAACCTATTGTAATGACTGTTATCGTTTAAACATCAAATGGCAGTTCTTCTTTTTGATAAATTGCTTTTGGATTTGATTTCAGTATCCAAGCAAAAAACATCGAAATTTCTTAAATGTATTATGCGTAGTTTTTGCTTTTGATAACAATGGATAATTTTTTGTTTAGATAATCACATCACCTAATGCTGATAACAAACAAAAAGATGGTGCGCTTCATATGATTGGAACACTCGCCGATGTTCTTATGAAAAAACGTGTCTATCGCGACCAACTGGAAACTATGTTAACAACCTATGTATTCCCGGAATTCGTTAATCCCGCTGGACATATGCGAGCACGTGCCTGCTGGGTAGTACATTATTTCTGTGACATTAAACTGAAAAATCCACAAATCCTAGGAGAAATTATGCGTCTAACATCGAATGCCTTATTAACTGACAAAGAATTGCCAGTTAAAGTAGAAGCCGCTATTGGCTTACAAAATTTCCTATCATCCCAAAACGATGCAGCACCTTTTGTGGAACCACAAATCAAAGAAATCACCAAGGAGCTACTGACTATTATACGAGAGACTGAAAACGAAGATCTAACTAATGTAATGCAAAAAATTGTTTGTACCTTCACCGAACAATTATTACCAGTGGCGGTTGAGATTTGTCAACATTTAGCAACGACATTTAGTCAAGTTTTGCAATCCGAAGAGGGATCCGATGAGAAGGCAATAACAGCAATGGGTCTGCTTAATACAATTGAAACACTTTTGAATGTTATGGAAGAACATCCTGAAATAATTGCCAATCTTCATCCAATTGTTATTAATGTTGTGGGGCATATCTTCCAACATAATATTACTGGTAAGTGTGTTGGGCTGTAGATCGATGATACTGATGGAATGAATTGCTTCATGATGTTTGTTCTTTTACTTTAGATTTCTACGAAGAGACTTTCTCTCTGGTTTATGATCTTACTTGTAAGACAATATCCCCCGACATGTGGCATATGTTGGAGCTTATCTACCAAGTCTTCAAGAAGGACGGAATTGATTACTTCATTGACATTATGCCTGCGTTGCACAACTATGTGACTGTTGACACACCAGCTTTTCTCTCGAATCCAAACCGATTGTTGGCCATTTTTGACATGTGCAAAACTGTAAGAAATTCTAAAGACTATCTCTTTAAAAAAAAATTGTTCTTAAAATTAATTCACCAAACAGATGCTGACGAACAGTCCTGGCGAAGACCCAGAATGTCACGCAGCCAAGCTGCTCGAGGTTATAATTCTGCAATGCAAGGGACAAATCGACTCAGTTATCCCTATGTTTGTTGAATTGGCTTTATCCAGATTGACCCGTGAGGTTCAATCATCTGAGTTGCGAACCATGTGCCTGCAGGTAAGACAAAACAATTATTCTTAGTCTATTTAAAGTGTGAATGTAATTTGAATTTGGGTTTCTATTCAAAAGGTTGTTATAGCAGCTCTTTACTATAATCCCCAATTGTTGCTATCGATTTTGGACAAAATGTCGCAACCAAATAACGAACCAATTAGCTCGCATTTCATCAAACAGTGGCTTCATGACACTGATTGCTTCCTTGGGTAAGTTTATATGAATAATTTCTGTATTATGTATACGATTTTTAAATTTGTGCATTTTGGTATCTCAATTTTTGTAGCATTCATGATAGAAAACTTTGTGTCCTTGGTCTGTGTACATTAATATCACTTGGTGACGCAAAACCACAAGTTTTAAGTGAGGTATCTAGCAAGATTATTCCTGCTCTAATTCTACTTTTTGATGGCCTTAAACGTGCTTATCAAGCCCGAGCTATAGATGAAGAAGAAGAAGAAAGTGAAGATGAAGATGATGATGGCTGTGAAGGTAAAACAAAATTATAAATCAGTGCTAAAAAAATATGTATATATCTTTTTTTTGTTTCTCTCTAACAGAGGCATTGTCGAGTGACGAAGATGAAATTGATACTTTTGCACCAAACTACTTAGAACAAATTTCTGAATTTTCGAAAAAGAAAGGCATTGAAGCAGGTTTCGAAATGAAGGCTGAATTTAAGGTAATTAATTTGTTTATTTTCAATGTTGTGCCTTACCATAGCTTAGGTAGGTAGATAGGTAGAAATGATGGCCATGAGCTAAATAGCTTGTTGACCCAATTAATGGTGAAATGCACCGTTTTACTACCATTACTTTTTTTAATCGTCGGTGAAATAGAATTGAATACGTATTAGATGAGATCCGTAAACACATCCACTACTGGGCTGGTTCAAAGACGCCTGCTGCCAACTCCGTATGAATGACTGTCTAAAGTCTTATATGGACAGGGATCCCAACATCTTTCTTGGATCAAGTCCTTACGTATGTGTTTTTTTTTTTGTTGTGTAAGGATTTGAAAATGACCTGGAGACGTATCACTAGATAAATAGATAGATAGATAAAATAATTTTTATTTTCAATTAAATTTTTTACAAAAACATTATTTTGCTTGTATTCAAAATTAAATTTAACAATAACTTGTTTCCAGTCGTCTGTCAGGTTCGAAAAATGAATCTACTTTATAAAAACAAAGCTAAGCGAATTTTAAATAAATTCGTTTAATATAAGACTTCGATATTTAAGTGATTTTCTTAAAAAAAATGTAGAGGTTTTTGTAATTCAGGCCGTTTAAGATATTGTGGCCGTTCTATTTTATCGCTTCCTAGATATTTTTTGCGATATCCTCTAAAGATGGGACACACACCAATGAAGTGGTAAGTATTTTCTGTAGCATCCAGATTACATATAGTGCATAGGCCTACTCTGTTTCATTACGAAAGGCTTTAGCATTTGAGTTCAGAAGTCCGCATCTTGCTTTGAAAATTAGGTTAAACATGTCTCGTGGATTACTATCATCAAAGTTATTCGGAACCTCAGTATAAAGGAGGTTACAATATTCATCATGATACTGCGACTGAAGTGCCCTGCTGGTGAAATCGACTCAATCCTTTTCCGATAGCTTCATTAGCAATGTATTATGGATGAGATTCCATTCTGAGCATTGAGTTTCAAGACTGAAATTTATTTGTGTTTCTTGGAAAAGGCCTGACCATTCCTGGGCCCAATAAATATTTTTCTGGATAACAACTTCAGATAGAAAACGTGAAAACTATCCGCACCTCAAAAGCTTGACGTCAAGGGAATGAATTAAATTAGCACTGCATCATCAGATTTTTTTTAATTTATAAAAAAAAACCTTACCTAAAAGTTGAAAGGATCGAAGTACTTCATCAGCACAAGTAGGTCTGAAAATTTCATTCTTATCTTACAAATTCGTCAGCTCTGTCTCGGAATTGGTATATGAAGAATGGATTTCAAGATCAAAATATCAAAATCATTTACGTTGTTGGCTACCGATAGAAACAACCCAATTCTCCCAATCCTCATAATTCTTCCAGCTCGGAAAGGCTACAGTGACAGTGGTATATTGTTAATTTACACCTCTCGTTCTATCTCCACTTGAATGTCGTTCGCATCAAATGCAATTAGCAGGAAGGTCAGCTTCGATTTAATTTCCGTTGTCAGTGTGTTCTGACGGTCGCTGACTGCCTGCCCGTCATGAGCCTAGTTTCAGTTTACTTATTTTTTCCAATCTTGTCAGGAGTGTTGGAGACTTTCGTTTACTAATTTTTAGAAAAAAAAAAAACACCTCGTAATTGTACCTTTAGGTTTAGGGTACCCAAAAGTGCGGAAATCTAATCATATATTATTGTAGCCTTCCAAATTTCAAAAACAAACTGAGATATAGATATTCATACGTTTCAGGAAGAGAAAGAAGACGACGAAGATTCAGAAGATAACGAAGAAGAGTCAGTGGATGACTTAAACGAAACAGCTTTGGAGAGCTTTACAACTCCACTTGATGAAAACGAAGAGGAAACAGCTATTGATGAATATGTCATATTCAAAGAAATCATTGCCGGTAAGATTATTATCTATTATCTCTTCTGTTATATAAACATAAGTTCTGTGTTGTAAAAATTAATTTAAAAAAAAAAAATTGTCTACCTTTACAGGACTTTCTACCCAAGATCAACCCTGGTATGGTCTTTTAACTTCTGGCTTGACTCCAGAACAAGCTAAATCACTTCAAGAAGTCGTAGTTACTGCTGACCAACGAAAAGCACAAAGAGAGTCAAAACTAATCGAAAAACGTGGCGGTTTCCAATTTACTCAACAACAAATTCCCAGCTCATTTAAATTTGGATCTTAATCCAAATGTTTAAATATTTATATGCAACATACACCGCGAGTAGGCAAAGCTATATCCCTTCCACTAAAGAAGAAAATCATTGTTTCTATATTTTAACTTTTACTTTATTTTATTTTTTTTTTAATTAAAAATATCAGTAGGTTTGCAGTAGTTTACAAAATAACGAATTAAATTCATCGTAGCGCATTAAAATGTTTAAAACAGACTTAAAAAAAAAACAACCACTGGGAGATGTTTTAGTTGTTGGCATGTATATTTATATAAATGACGAAACAGTGTTATTATTTATAAAATAAAATAAACAATTTAAGATTTTCATCTTTTTTCCAATTGACAAACAAAAACTATTAAAAGTTAATCTGTATAGCCTGGACATTGGAAATGGTTTTAGTACTCTGTTTGCTGATAAAAGTATTCAATTTAGTTCCATTGCACATACACATATTCAATAGAAGCATCTTTTTTTGCTGCGTACATTTTTTTTTTTTTTTTGTACAGCTTAAGTAGATTGAATGCTACTATCACCAAGAGCAACCTAAGCTAAACTTTAAAATCACATCCAGGCTATAGGTTTTAATAATAATAAAAATTAAAAGTTGAAAAGAAACGCATGAGCTCGCGTTAAACATTTTTAAAGTTAAACAAAATTAGAAGTTATAATTTTTAAAATGAATTCATTTCAAATTGTATTTATTAAATAAAATCAAGCAAAACATTTTGTTCATAATTTTGCACTTTTAAATGTAGGCTTTAAAAAAAAAAGGAAATTGAAAACAATGAACAGAAAGAAAGGAGGAAGAAAGGAGATTTTATGTTAATTTTATAAAAATATATATTTAATTATTATACAAGAGAAAACAAAAAAGGAAAAACAAATATATTATGAAGAAAGAAAAAAAAACTTGTCCTAATGAATGTTCCATATTTTTTTCTAAACATCTTGGCCCAGATTGCGCAGGATTAAAACAATAAGTCGATCAAAGCATCGTCGTTTTATACTATAGCTGTCTCTATCAAATCTATAAGTAAAGAATGAGAGAGAGACCCATCGTTTTAGTCTTACGAGATCTGGGTCCTGTCTCCATGCTTCCAATCAATTAACGACAAAAAACCGCGAGGGCAATAATAGACTGCTGGCGGTGACGTCTTCTCAGGACAGGAATTATTTCACCAGGACGCATGATGCAAATGATTAATTTTTGTTAAGTACAATTATATCAACAAATAAATGCGTTTAGTAAATGTTGGCGAGAATAGAAGCATTTGGCCTTAAACTACATTTTTTGACAAAACTAAACACTTTTCCGTTACAAAGATAAGGAATTAAATTTACGAATGTTCTTGTTTGCGCTGAATTCGAATCCCAATCCAGACTTAAAGTCTATTGAAAGTCTGGATTTACATGGACCGGTTTGTTTTTCTAAGGCCGAATGTTTGAAAAATTAAGAGGAGTGGGGATGGAACATGTCGATTCTGAAAAGTCTGGATTTATATCATATCTATTACGAAACGGTTTCGGATGCGAAAACAGTTGTAAAAGAAAAAGCTTTTATTGCCTTAAGCATAATATGGTGTCCTTCGAATTAAGTTTTGGTTAAAAGTGGGTATTTATTTGAGAAATTAAAAAGATAATTAAATAATTTTTCCAATGGTGCTAAACAAATTATGGTGATAGAGCCTGTTTAGATTGGGAAGATTGAGTATGGACTTCTGAGTGTCATCGAGTTTTTATTAGAAACTTTGAGGCGCCTCAAAATACACTCATGAGGCCGGTTTTTATGTTTTCTTCATGCCTCACGAGATCCCTCACCCCACACTTCTCTTGCCAACAAACTGCCGTGATACCGGACTCAATCTTCCCAATATAAACACCGTCACTGATCTAAAATTTGAAATTACCCGTCGCGTTCTCTCCTGGACCGCTTTAAGTTTGAACGACAATACACAACCCAGGGGACTTATTACATAAAACGAATATCGTTTATAACGCCGCGTATTCGTTAAATTGCGATTACGAGTTTCGTAAAAAAAAAAAACGATACTCGTATTTTATTAACGAGTGCCTTAAGCTGTCGTATATTGGCTGGCTTTCGTAATGATAGTTTATTGTCAAAATTGTATTTTGGTTTGGTTTTGTGTTGTTTTGAGTGAGCTAAGGAAAAATGTAAGAAAAATAATAAATATAGTGCGAAAAACATTTTCGTTTTTGATAATCTCATTACGCGCTGACTTTCGTTTCCCTGGGCTTCGTTTTTTCTGCCGTTCGTTTCGTAATACATAATAAGGGCCCAGAGAACGCAACGGGCAGAATTGTTGCCCGCATAACGATTATTATGTAAGTGGCTCGTACCTTTTCTATTCAAAAAACAGATAAACGAAAGATAACCATAAAAAAGAAAACGATTCAAACTCAGCTCATTTACTTTTGACAGGATAACATACCAATTCATATCAACGATATGATTTGAAAATTGTTTCAAAGTGTAACATTCTGATACTTCGAGGCAACATTGAATTTAGGAACGAAGACTTCAGGGGTGACATTCTGTATCTTAAAAGCGATCAAACTTTTTGGTTTGTGCGAAAGACTTGCATAAAGATTTGAAGCAAATCTTTCACACAAACGAAAACGATTAATCGCTTTCCCCATACAGAATGTCACCCCAGAATATTACACAATTTTGCGATTAGAGAATTTAGGAACGAATAAAATGAAACTTTTTAGTACCTGATTACAAGGGTCATTTTACTGAACTCGTGACTACGCTGTGATGAAAAATCCTTTCATTTCAATCTACCCTTCCCTATCTCACACCCTTAAAATCCATATCATCTCACTCACACAATTCATGCTGAAATATTAACTGAAACTGGCGCATCGGTGAAATTTGGGTGGAATCTATCTACCTTCTCTTTTTTACGCACTTAAAATCCATCTGTGTGATGATGCGCCCTTAAGTAAAACGACCAATGTAATCACGTAATCAGGCATCAACAGTTTTTGATGTGTAAATATCTATGCCGGCGGTAGAGTGTCTTTCCTCTTTGCGACGTTACTACGTCACACTTCACGATGAAGCACGTTACGTTACGATAATCTGCATAGTAGGATATTAGAAACGTTCAGTGAAAAAAATCTGAAGATCTCCTTCAAGCAAACTAGTCCGTTTTAGACGACTTCAGATACTGATCAAAATATGGGTCCTCAAAACAGCGCAGTTTTTTCTTCTTTGAATTCCTTTCTATTATCTTTTTTAATCAATTCATGCGAAATACGGCATTTGGTACAACGTTCAGAAGACATAGAGGGACTTGAAAGCAAGGCAAGTTTTTCGTCTCCGATGGGCATTTGTAGGGAAATTGCCTTCCAATTCAGGCAACTATACAACAGAGATTTCATTACATGATTTTTATAGGTACGGATCATCAGCATTAATAAAATGCGGCTAATATGCATGAGAGAGATAGGATAACAACATGCGCAATATCATACCATGTATTCTTTATAACTGGGGCATAACCTATAAAATGTTATAATTCGAATGCATCCAATGGACAAGCTTTCGATTGCTTATGCCCGAAACGCACAAACACTAAAAAGCTCACACGAATTTCTCCGTTTATTTTTTGACAGAACTGAAACCTGTTGGCATGTGGAAAGCTATGGAAAGCTACACTACACAGCACAAAGTCCCATAGTACTTTGGTGTTAGTGTTCCAAGATTGGTTATTTTCTTCCCCCATACAGTTGAAAAAAGGTAGATTCATAAATTGTTTATTCGTGAGGGGAATATTTCAAACGCTTTTTTTTATGGAGGGGGAGAATAACATTTCAATAAAAACTGATTCCGAGAATATACATACTTTGTACCACACAAGGAAAGAATGTGTATTTTTGTTTTTAGCCAAATTGTATGTACGTAACCTGACAAAAAAAAAACTAGTCAAAAGTATCTACCATACTTATCCATAAATTATTTATTCAATTCTTTCTTATTCATCCCTTTTAATGTTATTTTACTTATATAAAAGTATAAAATAAGGAAAAAAATTGTTTACATAGTGTATTTATTCGGCAACTTTGTTCTTAAGCTTAAGACCTTTTTTTCAATTTGGTGCATTGAAATATTGAGAAGTTAGTACTAGTTCATATTTCTTGCTTAAAACAAAAGTATTTTTCCATGTTAGTTATGCCAGACAAAATTACTTCCAGTAAAACAACTAGGGTATTTTTTTCGATTCGGGGGGAATTTTAAAAATCTCCTCTGGTATCACTCCTTGAGCAATGATGGTCAAAGTTAAAAAAAAAATAAAATAGTGAAAGCAAATAAAATAAAAATTTATTTATTATCATAGGAAGTAGGCCAAGTGAGGGGATATATTTGAAAAATAAATTTATAATACAAAATAAGAGAATATCTAGTTAGAATAGAATATCCCCTTAGTTTACTAACATTTATCAAGCGAGGACGAAGCTGTTTATTGGTTCGTTACACATTTATCCAGTAAGTATAATAAATCACGGTTTCACAAAAATATCGTTTCAAAGTCATTGATGTCAATCAAGTTAAGACTACCTAATCTTTATCAATTTTCTATAACCCCCCTTTAGAACAAGTGCAATATTCCAGAGAAAGAAAGAAAAAATGTCGAACAAAGTGGAAACGGGCGCTGCGAAGCAAATCCCCAGTGGAATGAAATTCGTTCTAGGCGGATTAGCTGGAATGGGGGCAACATGCATAGTCCAACCTCTTGACCTTGTTAAGACGAGAATGCAAATCTCCGGCGTGGGTGGAGCGGCAAAGGAATACAAGAACTCGTTCCATTGTCTGACAACGGTGATGAGCAAGGAAGGACCTTTGGCCATTTACAGGGGAATCGGAGCTGCGCTCTTGAGACAGGCTACTTACACAACCGGCCGGCTAGGAGTGTATACTTACCTTAACGATTTGTACAAGGTCAAATTCGCCGGAGAACCGACTTTGTTAGCTCGTATGGCTATGGGAATGGTTGCTGGCGCCTGTGGTGCCTTCATTGGAACACCAGCTGAAGTGGCATTGATCCGTATGACAGCCGATGGCCGATTGCCCCTGGATCAACGTAGAAACTATACAAATGTTGCCAATGCCTTGACACGAATTATCCGAGAAGAAGGTGTTGCAACTCTCTGGCGTGGATGTGTACCAACAATTGGCAGGGCAATGGTTGTCAATATGGCCCAGTTGGCATCTTATTCGCAGGCGAAGAGTATGTTTATCAAGAACTTCGAAATGAAAGAAGGCCTTCAGTTGCATTTTGTCGCAGCAATGCTCTCGGGACTGATTACGACAGTAGCGTCAATGCCCGTGGACATAGCCAAGACCCGGATACAGAACATGAAATACATTGATGGAAAACCGGAATACAGGGGAGCGGTTGATGTTCTAGGAAAAATCGCCCGCCAAGAAGGTATTCTCGCCTTGTGGAAGGGCTTCACACCATATTACTGCCGTCTGGGGCCACACACCGTGTTGACATTCATCTTTCTGGAGAATCTAAATCAAACTTATTTCAAATACGTTTTCGGGACAAGTGGTGGATCGGGTCTCTAACGTGGTTCGAGGAATTTAGCGCATGGTGGTCAAACGGGGAGATGACAATAATATTGCATTTAGATGAGTAATTCCAAATAAGGCGAATATAATCCTAGAGTAGAAAATGATAGATGCACAGCGTTATTTTGTTTCCCGATCGAAATTTATTGAAATTTACAGAAGCAAAAAATGTGAATTTTATCGAAATATAATTATTATATATATAAAATTGTTATGTTATAATATATGTACATATACATGAATGTTTTTTTTTTGTGTTGTTCTTGTAGTAATTGATTACCAGCATGATCTCTGGACTTCTGAAATAATAGTCAACATGATAAGAACGTTCGACTTGTATTTTTTCTTCCTTTCACCATTAAAGAGCAGTCAAGAGTCAAAGTCTGTCTGTCCTGTAGTCGCATTGAACTCTACGGTTTGTATACAAATTTATTTTGAATTGGCAAAGAACTTTGTTTACAAATATGCGTTGCGTCCGTCGTCAGGCGAGCTATATTTAGAACATAGTCAATAAAGAAATGTACGAACTGCTGTTCGATGTTAATTATTTTTTGCATTGTAATTAAAAGTTCTTGGTTTTGAATATACATATATGCAGACATACGTTTAGTTTTATATGAATATATTTGTCACACATTTTGTGCGCGACCTTGAGTTTAAAATTTTAATTTCGTTCCTGTTTTTGTCGAAGCAGATGAGGAATTTTTGGTGACTTTTGGATGAAAATAAGCCCAAACGAATTAAAAAGAGATAAAATTTTCTCTCAGAACTGAGATAGAATTGGTTCTATTTTAGATTAATATCTTATTTTGCGTCGATTAGGCTATCTTTTAAACCTATGTTCATAATACAAAAGGATCATGATGCATGTGGGTGACGACGGCAGAAAATAGATTATGAGTTGTATCAAATAAAAATATAGCCGGTATCTACCTACGATAATAAATTAATATTCCGTTAGAAATAATTATTGTAAATTTTTTAGGGTGAAAATTATCTATCTATCTCAAACCCCCAATCAAAACTAAAGCTGTTTCGCCGTTGTAAAGCTTTTTGTGGATATCTTGCTGATAATAATAAAAATTGAAACGCTATTTTTTTAAGTTTACTTATTTTTTGGTAAAAAGTTGAAGATAGTGTAGAACGACAAGTTGGCTTAAAGATAAACTGACATGGTTTGTTTTATCTGAAATAGGAATAAACAGTCGAAACTGGCTAATGGATCTTATAAAAAATGAATCAATTCAATGATGACTGGTGTAGTGATCATTTTCGGTTTTCCTAACATCCTGACTGCACAGGAGGACTTAAATTTAAATTATGTGCCATTACCTTTAACATGTGGGTTATAGCTACCGTATGACACATCATCATTCATTAATAAATTTAATTTTAGATTTTAAATACTATTAACACAGCACGTAGGCACATTCCAGATTTAAAGACCCCTATGACGGTATCCGATCGGAACGGAATTTTCTCCGAAAAAGGCCTAATAGTTTTTTTTATTGGCTAATCTTTTACCTTTGTAGGCAGCCGAGTGCTAGTAAGTTACATGTAATAATATAGAAAAGTTTTAATAGTATGACGAAATGAAACATTTCACTTTTACAAAATTAATTTTGTATGAATCGGAGAAAATTCCGTTCCAAACGGATACCATGATAGGGGTGAAAATTTTTGTTGTTTCTTGGCAAAGCCCCAAGAAAAGGAAAACATAACATAGCAAACCATTGCATGTTTTTAAAATTTTTCTGTTTTCAGATCGAAATTTTATTGCGGTTATGAAAATTGGTATCCGGTGTCTATGACAGAATTATAAATATGAAAAATCGTGTATTTTGTTAGTTCTTTTAAATCTGTCTGGTTAGAAGAGGTGTCCGCTTATGAAGGTTTGGACTTTGGAGTGAAATCAAAATGGATCGGGTTCCGAAAATTACATCTGGGACCTATTTCTGCGCTACTACATCAACTACAATGAAGCAGAACAAAGCCAGGCGCTCGTATTACGTATTACATGATTAAATTATTTCTGTTTGAAACTTACACTAGTTTTTCAGTTGTAGTATATCAATGTAGCTATGTCGGCATTTACATTGAATTGTTGTTATAATCGTGTGAGAGAATGGAAAAATCGTCTGGAACATGTAGGCTGTCCCTCAAAATCTAACACGTTTACAACAACAACACAAAATCGGCCAATGTAAATGCGAACTATGGAGAATCAACTGGAAATATTGGAAAAATCTATGATTCTGTTTCACAGCTTTTATTGATACTACAGCTTTCAATTTGTGTCAAAACACAAACTTGTTAGTTGCTCGAATCGACGACTGTGGTGTTTTGACAGATTTTACACATTTTGCTGAAAAAAGATACAAAACAGACCTAAAGTATCACTAGTTACTTCAGTAAACACAGCCTACTCATCTACACCTTTACAAAAAAAAAAAAAGATCAATCGCGTTTCGTTCTAGTTACCACGATTGATCTTAAATCTGACCCCCAAATCTGAAATGGTTGATCGGAAAACCACATTAGATTTAAAATAATTGCATTTATGTTCCGGGTTCCGTTGCGTCTATTGTTTTAAACTGGCTGAACAATAGACGCGCGTGATTATTGAAACATATTTAACTCCCAGAATCGCGCTCGCGGCTGCGTCTCCATTGTATTCACGTTCAAAAGATTTGATGTATTTTAACTTTGCCAGTTAAGGACGCGCGCCATGACTCGCGTCTTTTGTAATCAGCCAGATAGACGGTTTAACTACATTACCACAAAAACATAGAAAAATTCCTCACATACATCTCTGTTATTCAGGGCCAAACATCAAAAATAGTCGCATAAAAAAAAAGTTAAAATATTCAACCGGCAAGAAAGTTTAGTTTAGTCGACTCCAAATTCGAAATTAATCTATTCAATTTATTACAAAACAAAACACAAAGTAAGCTTCATAAAAGATAAACTTATGTAAATAAAATTTCACTAAACTTGAGTTATGTATTTTCGATAAAAGTGCATTTTCATAAAATTTTGTATAAAGTGTTTGTATTTCATCATAATCCACTACGCACTTCTCTCGGTTTTCTTTGAATTGCTTTGTTTTCTTTATGAATTTGCCTTAAAAATCTATTTTTATATTTTCCCATTTGGAATGAATTGTAAATAAAAAAAAAAACATCCAATACAATACAAAGTCTGTTTCTGTTCGACCTCTGGACAGTTAGTTACTTTGTTCTATACGTTTATACTTTCTTGCATTTCTCGATTAGAAGGTTTGAAAATGACGTCATGGTTGCATTTCATCATTGGAGCCCTAGTAACTGCCCTTGGTGGTAGCTACTATTATTATACACAATCACAAGTAATTACATACATTTGTTTTAAATCTATTCCTTTCAATTTTAGAATATTTAAATTTATAATTCCATAATCTTTTTCATACAAAATTGTTATCACTGTCGTCGGGCTTCAATAATTTTTGTTAGAATACTGTTACATATTTTTAACCAGATAGCCAATTCTATGTTAAGATAACATTAACTATAGATTTTTAAACGATCAGTCAATTTTTGTATAGACGGATTGTGCAAGTCACTGATTAACAAGTTTTACATGCGCAGGTAAATTCCGTGTTCATGCCAATAACATTTATAGATGGTTCCAAATTTCAATTAGTATCTAGTTTGTTATCGTCGAGGTGGTTTGTTTAAAGAAGGCCATTTTGTGAATATTTTATTTGTTTTCTGTTGACGTTATGGGATCCTCCTCATCGAAGGTATTTATAAAAAAGTGTTATTTGCACACGAAAATGAACAAAATGTATTTAGTGATCCATTTGTTCAAATTGTTGTTTCTTTTCTATGTACAAATGTTCTTTTATGTTTTATGTACTAATTCAAATCACAAGTTTTGATGCTCTTAACACTATTTAACCTTATTGCTCAAATAATATGTATAATAAAAATCCAACAATGAACTCTTAAATGCTATTAGTAACAGGTTTCCTCGTGATTATCGTCTGTTGGTTTTATGTAAACAACTTTGTGTCTTAGGTCACAGCTTATGATTCAGTTTAAAAGCAATAAACTTGTTTTTCAAGTTTCAAATCAAAGTAGAAACAATTTAGTCTCACAATTTCTACCTCTGGATATGTTTTGTTTCTGCATAAAGAAATCGGTGGAACGGCTCATCCCACTCACTTCAGAACACAGATTGTGCTTATAACATTTCGAAATATGTATCAACAATTCCGACTACATACATATATTTGGTGCATTGATGAATCACTTCCCTACAGTAGGATTACACTTGATTTCGAACTTTTTAAATTTTGTGGATACAAATTTGTCTTCTCAAACTTCCAATATATTATTAAAAAAAACATTCTTAAGTGACTACCTACGCACTCAACTTTTTTGATTGTAAGTTTGGAGTACATCAAAAATTTCTAGATACAAATTTGTCTTCCCAATTTATTGTTAAAAAAACGTTCTTAAGCGAGGTAGTCGCACTCAACTTTTATAACTCAGTAATTTTGCGATCGATTTTATACTTCCTTAATGTTTTGCAAGAAAACAAATGATAGCCCCTTTTTAAGCCCTTAATTGCTTTTGTTTCTGTGTCAATTGTTTCATATGAATTGTTTCATAATTGAAGCTAAAATCACATCGAGCATACCTAGGAACGGCATAAAGTCAACATTCTAAGAAAAGTTTAGCCTAACTGTTGCCCGCCTGCAATCAACATTCTTTATTCCTTTGTCCCACTGGTAATACAAAAATTACTTTATATTGGTTAAATCTGATAAGTAAATCAATACGCTTCTAATCACTTTTTAATTACATTGCCCGTTATGAGAACTCTCCTCACACGTCGATTTCAGTTTTCTTTGTTAAGCTAATATTAAAATGGTAAGCAATTAAACTAACAACCTTGACCTGTGCCAACTTAGTTCAATTTAATGTTAAAGTATTTATAAATTTATGAAATTGCGTGACTGAGTGTCCAATCGAATACCTACCAAGTATCTCACTCTTAACAATCTGGAAAAATTTACAAACTTTCATTTAATTACATATGATTTAACTTCACTTCCAGCAGCTGCTATGCTTCCAAGTAATTTTCTCAGAAGCAGCCGATTAGCGGCCAAATATATCATGCGCACGCTTACCTACAGAACTGCAAATCCAAATCATCGTACAACAGCAGCCATAATTCCACCAGTGTCTGTTGCTGGGGTTCGATTGTGTTTGGTTTTGTTGCCAATTCCAAGTTTACCGCTAGTGCAAGTGGTTCGGTGTGCTTCTACTGACGCCGACAATGTGAGTAAAAGTTCAGTGACACAAGTAGTTTTGCCCACATTAACATAAAAGAGTTGCCTGCGGTTTACTTGCTAACATTACCGTTTTCCTTATTTTGCTCTGTTTTAGGTTTTTAATTTAAAATAATTCCTTTTGACTCTCCACCAATCATTTTAATGTTTAATTTTTTTTTTTGTGTTGCTTCTGTTCCAGAACAAAACCATGTCTGACGAAGCCAAGAACGCAAATTCTATTTACGACTTCACTGTCAAAGACACTCATGGCAATGAAGTGAACTTGGATAAATACAAGGGGAACGTAGTTTTGATTGTGAATATTGCTTCACAATGTGGCCTCACCAAGAACAACTACCAAAAGCTCACTGAGTTGAAGGAGAAGTACGGCGATAAGGGTTTAAAAATTTTGAACTTTCCCTGCAATCAGTTTAATTCACAAATGCCCGAAGGCGATGGTGAAGCAATGGTATGCCATTTGAGAGATGCCAAAGCTGATATTGGAGATGTTTTTCAAAAGGTAAGTTTTAAGCCTTCGATTAAGTTCAATCTCTCATGCTTGGTTTTGTGTTTCAGATTGATGTTAACGGCAAGGAAGCCCATCCACTCTATCAGTACCTGAAGCACAAACAGAGTGGAACTCTGACCAGTAGCATCAAATGGAATTTCACAAAATTCTTGTGCAACAAAGATGGTATACCAGTTGAACGTTATGCACCTACTACAGATCCTATGGATATAGCCAAGGATATTGAGAAGTTGTTGTAAGATATAGCGGCGAAATCAAATATATTATGTTCCTGCTAATAATGAACTCTTAAAATATGATATATATGTATGTTTACTCTGGTCACTTTCTTATACTAAGTGAATTTACAGTTATTTTCTGAATTATTTCTTTGAAAAAAAATTTTCTTTGTGAAAAAAGTGCATTTGATTTGTTGAAGAGTTTTATATAAGTACCTTAACTGTTCTGCATTGTTTAAATAAAAACTATTTCAAAAAACAACTACATAGTTGCAATGATTCAAGGAACAAAACAACATATGAAATGGGATTTTCTGAAGGAATATCTCTTAGGGGAAGGACTTCTTCGCGTATCGGTTTTACATAAATAAGCGGTTGTGACTAGCTTGCAGAAATCCAAAACTTGAAAGTATTTCCGTCGGGAAATTAAAATTAAGTCTCATAAATTCTGAAGTAGATGGCCACCCGAGATTAACTCGGGGTAACTAGCGATTATTCTTAATAAACATAACAGCCCTATACTGCTAAACGTTCGCGTGAATATTTGCATTCTGCTATCCGCGGGAAGGAAATTATTGTTCCGTAATGCGTATATATTGCGATAAAAATATAATTAATACAATAAGATCCTTTTTACTATTTCAAAAATAAGTACTGGTAAAGATTTGCATTGAAAAGACATAAGTTTTAAATAACTAATTTTATGCAAATTGAATGAGACATTGACGTGAATCGAAAGATCCGATCGAAGCAAAAAAAAATTAAGTGACCGAGTAAGATCTCATGTTGTGAGCTCGATCTCATAGTATGTAGGTGATGAGATCGATCTCATATTGGAAGCTCTAAGGAGACAAAACTTGTTTTGACATGCAAAAAGATGAGAAAACTAATGATTGCACGAGATCGATCTCATAAATTAGTAAGCATGGTAGACATTTCTCTTACTCAGTTTAAAAAAAAGTTGTGGAAAACCAGTTTTTCAATATTTTTTTTGGCGTTTTTAATATTTTTTTATAAAAAAGCATGACTTAACAGAAGTATGTAGATATTTGCTATGCACTGTACATTGTACCTATGAAATTTTTATCTATGTTACCTGAAAAATATTGTATCTGTAAATTTTGAATCGGTGACGCGTCGTCGGGCTTCCAAAAAATTTATGAAATGAAAAATTTGCAATTATTTTTTTACCAAGCAAATATTTTTTTAAATAGGAAATGGCAAATTTGTTCTTCGTCTATAGGGCACGTATTGGTTTTAGGGAATCAAAACTCATCCAGGTGATCATCGAGCTAGAGCATAATCAGAGCATTTTAATGGTATTCCCTATAGAGGGAGAATTCAAGTTTTTGGTTTGGCTTATTAGAACATTTAGTATATGGCTATGGGAACATATTGAATTTGTTTTTTTTTTTAATGCCCAATATTGTTAAAATTTTTAAACAAGTGGGTAGCTAATTCTAAGGTGCCAGTTATAGCTATCATTGAAAACCATCATTGAAAACTTTAATGACCGAATTTGAGACGTTTAGAAAGTAAAATCAGTAATTATTTTGATGCAAAAATAAAGCTGATGGATTGAATTATTACTTTAGTGAAAAAAAAAATCAATTTGATCCCAAACTTCGCCATAAAATTAAGTTCAATTTTCCAATGATCATTGGTAAGGTAGTTCAATCATTGAAATAATAGAAGTCATTTTATGTGGACCGTTGAGCCAAAACGAAATTTTTTTTGGCAAAAATTAATAATTAAGTCACCGCCTTCATATTGGCATCAAAATATGCACCGATTTAGCTTTTTAAGTCCCTCAAAACCAATCATTAAAGTTTTCAATGATGGTTTTCAATGATAGCTATAACTGGGGCCAAAAATAGCTATTTTTGCCAAAAAAAAATTTCGTTTTGGCCCAACCATCGACATAAAATGACTTTTATTATTTCAATGAATGAACTACCTTACCAATGATCATTGAAAAATTAAATTTCATTTTATGGCGAAGTTTGGGCCCGAATAAATTTTTTTTTTCACAAAAATTATAATTTAAGCCATCAGCCTTATTTTTGTATCACAATCATTTCGGACTTCACTTCCTAAATGTCTCAAAACCAATCATTAAAGTTCTCAATGATGGTTTTCAATGATAGCTATAACTGGGGCCTAAGGTGCCAGTTAGGCTTCAGTTATAGCTTTCATTGAAACTCATCATTGAAAATTTTAATATTTGGTTTTGAGGGTATTAAAAAGAAAAATCAGTGGTTATTTGGACGCCAATATGAAGGTAGTGACTTAATTATTAATTACTTTGACAAAAAAAAAATTGGTTTTGGCCCAACCATCCACATAAAATTACTTTTTATTTCAATGATTGAACTACCGTACCAATGACCATTGAAATATTAAACGTCATTTTATGGCGAAGCTTGGGACTGAATTGATTTTTTTTTTTCACTTAAGTAGTAATTCAAGTCATCAGCTTTATTTTTGCATCAAGATAATAAGTGATTTTACTTTCTAACGATCTCAAAATTAATCTAAAATTAAAATAAAAAAAATAAAATAAAAAATAAAAAAAAATTAAAATAAAATCTAAAATTAGTCTTCAATGATGGCTTTCAATGAAAGCTTAAACCTTATAGCTTTCATTAAAATCATCATTGTACATTTAAATGACTAATTTTGAGACGTATAGAAAGTTAAATCAGTAATTATTCTGATGCAAAAATAAAGCTGATGGCTTAAATTATAATTTTTGCTGATTCGGGCCCATACTTCGCCATAAAATGACGTTTAATTTTTCAATGATCATTGGTAAGGTAGTTCATTCATTGAAATAATAAAAGTAATTTTATATGGACGACTGGTCCAAAATGAATTTTTTTTTGGCAAAAATTAATAATTAAGTCACTACCCCTATATATTGGCAGCAAAATAGTCAATAATTTTTGTATTTAAGTGACTCAAAACTAAAAATTCAAATTTTCAATTATGGGTTTCAATGAAAACTATTTTTGACATTTCTTTTCACACTTTAGGTAGTGTGCGTTCAACCAATATAATAGACTTTGTCCCCTTTCACACGAGGAAACAAGTTGCTGGAGATTTTTTTTAATTTCCTTAAAAATCTCCTGTACCTTTCACACGAAGAAACAGAATCGTGGAAACTTTCTGTATTTTCCTTTTAAAATAGCTTGGTTGAACACACTCTACTGTGTGTGTGAAGAGGAATGTCAAAAAAATCTCCTCGAATCGTTGACCGGGGAGATTTCATTTTCCCCTCTTACTTCTTGCCCTTCTCACCCACAAACTGAATGTTGCTGGCAACTCAGTTTCCTCGTGTGAAAGGGGACTTTATATGGAAAATGTCTTACGATTTTTTTTTTCGTTTGAGAGGTACAAGAGATTATAGAATAAATCAAGAGAAAACGTCAAAAAATCTCCAGAAATTTGTTTCTTCGTGTGAAAGGGGACAAAGTTCATTTCTACAGAAATGTAATTAAATAAACTGCATTGCCTTCGGATAAATAAATTTGGCACCACTTTTTTGATATTAACTAATTTTTAATTATCCTCTTTTCTATGTCATTCGTAATGTCCAAATAAAATTGTTTTTTATATACTTGCCAACCACACCATTCTATCCCTTCAACATTAAAAAGTACCTCCCCGAAAAACAAATTTATATTTAACTATTAACTATTAACTATTGATAACAGTCAATATAAGTTAAATTAAATAAATACAAGAACAAGAAGCCAAAATGAAAATTGCCGTTGAAGGTTGTGCTCATGGCGAGTTGGAAAAAATCTACGATACCATCGAGAGCTTACAAAAGGCGGAAAATATTAAAATCGATTTATTGTTGTGTTGTGGTGATTTTCAATCCACCAGAAACCTTGAAGACCTCGAGACCATGGCCGTGCCCAAGAAATACATGGACATATGTACCTTCTATAAGTAAGTTTCCAACAAAAAATTTTTTTTTTATAGAAATTAATGAAAAATTCTACTTTTCTCTTCGAAGGTACTACAGTGGAGAAAAAACGGCGCCAATTTTGACCATCTTCATCGGTGGCAACCACGAAGCATCTAACTATCTGCAAGAACTACCCTACGGTGGATGGGTGGCTCCAAACATCTATTACGTGGGTTATGCTGGAGTGGTGAGGGTCAATGGCATCCGAATTGTTGGTCTTTCCGGAATTTACAAAAGCCACGACTTCTTTCGGGGTCGCCACGAGTTCTCGCCATACTCTGAAGCCAGCAAGAAGAGTGTCTATCACGTCCGACAATTGGATGTCTTTAGACTCAAACAGCTATCGGGGAATGTAGACATCTGTATGTCCCACGACTGGCCAAAGGGAATCTACAATTACGGCAACAAAGCCCAGCTGGTTCGGTTCAAACCGCATTTCAAGGATGAAATCGACCAAGAGCGCCTGGGAAGTCGTCCCTGTGAAGATCTCCTGAACATGTTGCAGCCCTCTCTGTGGTTTGCCGCCCATTTGCATTGCAAATTTGCCGCTCTTGTTCCGCACCAAGAAACCGGCCGTGTGACGAAGTTCTTGGCTTTGGACAAATGTCTACCCAAGCGACGCTTCCTTCAGGTGCTAGACATCGACTCAGTCGAACATACCGATGACGGGGAACTCAAGCTGGAATACGACCTCGAATGGCTAACGATTCTTTTCCTCACCAACCACCTGATCTCTGTCAAAAGTTCTCAGCACTACATGCCGGGCCCCAACGGCTCCGAGCGCTATAACTTCACACCCACCGACGAGGAGAAAGAACACGTGCATAAAAAATTCGGTTATGACCTGAAGATTCCAGAGAATTTCTGTCGCACAGTGGAGGCGTACAATCCCAATGACATCAACACAAATCCCCAGCAGCCAAAATCCCAGATAAATCCTCAAAGTCTGCAATTTTGCGACAATCTTGGAGTCGATGATCCTCTCTCAATGGCCATGATTATTGGCGGCCACGAGTTGAGCCATTCGAGTACCCTCGACGGCAGTGACTTGAATGATTCGGGCCTGTTCGATCAGTCGAATGCCGAAATGAATTCTTCCTGCGACACAATAAGCCCGTTGAAGCGGAAGAGCAATCTGTGTCTGCCGAAGCCAATTGGGGTGGATAGCCCGAGCAGTCAGGATGATGTTACAGCTGAGGCAAGTCTCACAAGTGAACGGGATAGTGAAGAAATGGCGCAGATGAGTCCTCCATTAGTTCTCAAAGAGGAACAAAGTGTGCCGTCCATAGAGGAGATTCCCAATTTGAATGCCAAACCGCCGATGAAGAAGTTCAAGCGAAGAAACGAAGAAATGTACAAGACAGAAGAAGGCGAAGAAGAACTTTGAATCAGGAATGTGCTGGTTAGTGTACATAGAAGCGACATGAATGTACAGTTGTTTTTAGACTTAATAAACCAAACTTTTTTTACGAAAAATATTTTCATCGTAATTTTTGACTTTTTTTCTATGATATATTTGAAGCGTTATTTTTGTAGAGTGGTTGTGAATTTTTACATCTTAACATTGGATAATCATTTTGGAAGCAAGAATTTTTCAATGAAACTAATGAAGTCGTTGATATTGATATTGTAACCAACTTTTGAATAGAAGAAGAATCCCGATACAGTTTACAAACGAAAATAACTTTATTCAAACTTAATACGAGTTACCTATTTCTACATAGGAATATGAATCTACTAAGGTTTGCTTTGTTAAATAAGTTTTTAAATTATTAAAAAATACTCTCATCTACTTATTTGTTAGTTATCTTTCTTTCATTTTGCTTTCTTCTACAACACATCAATACAATATAAATAGCTTAAAATTAATATCTTCAATTGATAGGACTAGCGCTACCCTTCCGTCCATACACCTCCAGATATGTATTTTGGCTTTCAGCGACAGCCTCTGGCGCCTCGGCAGTATCACAATAATAATCCAGAGGGTCTGGGTTCATTCTGTGGAGAACGAATCGTTTGTCGTCTATGCTCACACGATGATAGAAATGGCATTTCCTTCGACCATAAATTGGGATATCTGCATCGTAGGGGGGACTTAGAATATCAAAGAACGCAGCAACATCACCGACGGCCGTGATTTCATGGAAATTCCTTTCGAGTGGTGTCAGTACAGCACATTCCGACTCGGGAGTCACGCGTTTCGCTTCTTCTTCGATGACTTCGATTTGTGTAGCTAGTTTGTCATACAATAGGTTATTTTTGCTTCCGCTGTCCGAATTGTTGGCTTTGGCCGTGTAACTCTTTATCAGCAAATTACCATAGATGCCCTTCAGGATGCCATTCATCATTGGATGGTCATGAAGGGGCATTGTATAGTTCGCCTTCAGGATGAAGACACTCATCGAGACTTCGGCACTTTGAAAAACATGAATATAAGTACAGGGAGCCTTGTCAGCGCTGTTGGCAAGAGTAAATATTTCAGGGATTATGTTGATGTCACGATAAGTCAATTCTTCGGTTAACTGATAAAGAATTTTGAGATTAGCACTCAACGAGGCAGTATTAGATTTGTCGAAGGTTTTAAATGCTTGTCGCAGTATTTTCGTGAAGAGCGATGTCATGGTTCATGAGTAGTTTATTTGTTTTTCCTATTCTTCAACACAGACGAAAAGAATTTATTGTAAAATATATTTGTTTACTATTTTGTTTTTCTTTGCGGTCGTAAATTTTATTTGTAGCTAAATAACTCCTGGACTTTGTAATGACTTTTTTTTTCTTTTCCGACGTCTCTCGTCTGACAGCAGATTTTTATAGAAATGTCAAAAGCGTTACAGCAGTTATATAGAGTGTTTTGATTAGAAGTGGTGGTGCGTTCTTTTTCTAATGTCGAATCCCTTTCAACAAAACAATCGATTCTGTGCCGAATTTATTCAAAAAAAAATCGATTCTTGTCACACACAATAGGCGTGTTTTTTTTGCAAGTCCATATGGATTTGTCGAAAAAAACGACATCGGGACTAATAGTTTTACACGTAAATACAACAACAACTTAAATCCATATAGACTTAGCTAAGTCCAGATAATTATCGGGACTTACGTACTGTAAGTAAGAAGTTCCTAAGTCCCGATGTCGTTTTTTTCGACAAATCCATATGGACTTGCAAAAAAACACGCCTAATATAAAGATTTCACGTTTCTAAAGGTCGAACCGCACTAGGCGGAACTGCACTTCAGCGACACCGTGCGCACTTTCGCACGAAACTGAACGAAACTTCACGTCGCGACACAGTTGGTCAGACTACCAACTTTGTCGCATAGCGTCGCGTCGTGAAGTGCAGTTGTCGCTTAGTGCGATATAGCTCATACAATTTCCCACAAATAAGTCGTGAAGTTCAGTTCCGCTGAAGTGCAGTTCCGCCGAGTGCGGTCCTAGCTTAATACTTCAAATTGAAAGTTGGGGAATTTAGGGAAGGCAAATTTTTTTTTTTTTTTTTTGTTGCAACGGATTCTATATAATTAAACAAAATATATATATATTTTCAGTCTATATAACTACGCAAATAATTAATTGCAGCTGTCTAGTGACGCACAGAATCACACGAAAAAAAATCGATTCTTGTACGAATTCCTTTCAATTGACAGAAACAAATCGATTTGGTTTAGAAAAAAATCGATTGGGTTAAGAAAAAATTCGATTTCTTTGCTGAAAGCTAATAGCCGTGTTTTTTTTGCAAGTCCAGAGGAAATCGATCGACAACAACTAATCCCCTTCGGGCTTTGCTTAGCGCGGAGAATTCTCGGGGCTTAACTTAAGCACGGAGAAAAACTGTGTTACCGGCGTGAATTGCATACTTGTTATCGATAGTTTGTATGGAAACTCCATTTTGTTTCAGTAATGGCGTCGCTAATCCCCGATGTCGTTTCTTTCAACCAAATCTCCCCGGGCTTGCAAAAAAACACGGCTATGCTGAATTTACACGACTGACAAATTCGCAATATTCCGACATTTAACTGCCAAAAAAATGACAGAACAATGGAAAAATTCATTTTTTTGGCAGTATAGTGACAGAAAAATGCCAATTTGTCAGTCGTGTAAATGCAGCATAATACTAGCTTTTCCACCGAAAGTTTATCTCAATTTAGATTAAATAAATCTATGTAGTATTAAAAGATTATAATTGAATTGAAATTTTATTGAGTCTTTATGTTTCGAGTTACATATTTGTCTTATTCTAACGATAGCTTAGTATATACTAAAGAGCCAAAGGGGCTATAATGTATTGCCTTCTTTTTCGATTAAATTTTTGTACATAGCCCGTGGCGGTCAGTTATTATATAAAATTAAATATAGTCAGTGTGCTTTTGCTCATAAGCATAGTAGACAAAAATATAAGAAAATAGATTAACTTTGACAATACCTTTCAAAAAGCAAATGTTGTTTCATTTTTTCGTATGAAGTTGAAGTGAGACAGAAAGTTTTATGTTTGTCAAAAGAAGTAAGAGGTTGAATTCTCCAATGAATGAGTTCAGCGCGACACAAAAAGGTTTGTTCGATTTGTAAAACTATTGGCCCTACAAAGATTTAACAAGATTTATTTGTAATCTACTAGACTTACGAAATAAATTTGTGTTGTAAATCTTCGAGATTTAGAGAAAATTATGGAAAAATCTTATTAAATCGCGGTTTTGTGGTAAGTGGAAACATAGTATAAGGATTCCAATTTTATAATTAAAACATCAGGTCAAGAAAACTGAATTATAAAATTTATTATTATAATTATTTTTCTGAAGTCTAAGGCCAGGCGCGCACATGCAACTAAACAGTTTGGTTGCGATTTTGAGCACTATGGGATTATATGAGAGTCCGCACACATAAACCGGTGGACTCTCAAATAATCCCGAGTGCTCAAAATCGAAACCAAACTGTTTAGTTGCATGTGCGCGCCTGGCCTAATACTATGTTTTCACCGAAGGTTTACCTCAATTTAGATTAAATAAATCTATGTAGTGTTTCCACCACACAAAAAGATTAAAAAATAGATTAACTTTGACAGTACCTCTCAAAATGCAAATGTTGTTTCATTTTTCCGTATGAAGTTGAAGTGAGACAGAATGTTTCATGTTTGTCAAAAGAAGCAAGAAGGGTTGGATTTTCCAATGAGTGCGTTCAGCGCGACATAAATTGGTTTGTTCGACTTGTAATATATAGTATATACTATTTGCCCTATGAAGATTTAGCAAGATTTATTTGAAATCTTCTAGATTTACGAAATAAATTTGTATGGTAAATCTTCGAGATTTGAAGAAAATTATGGCAAATCTTATCAAATCTCGGTTTAGTGGTCGGTGGAAACATAATATAAGCTTATGATTCTAATTTTGTTGCATTTAAGTGCCAATTCATTATCACTTTACCAGTTTACTGTCTTTTTTTTGTCTTGATTCACTCTTCTATCAAAAAGTTAGATAGCCAAGTGTTAATAGATTCTTGTTATCTAGATTTTGATTTAAAATTCTTCTAATTAAACGCGTACTAATAACTAAAATCCCTTAAGTGGTTTTATTCAATATATAGTTGATACTGGTTTTTTTTCATTGAGTTTGAATCTTTCCAGGCTGTTTAGTAAAAACACATTCTTAATAAAATACAATAAAGAGGTAAGGAGTAGATAATAATTTGTTTGCCTCAAGAAAAAGATACAATGAAAAAGATAATTAAACTTAACACCTAAATCAGGTGACAAGATTTTCATTAAGATTTCAAACAATCCGTAGACAATTTCTTTGATAAAGTTAATCATTTGTTATAAATATGTTATAAGTAAACACATTTGCTTCGATGTGTGCAGAGTTTTATGCAAATGTTAGAAAAAAATTCAATGTGAAATTTATTGGTCTGATGGTTATCCCTATTGAATGAAAAACATTTCAAATCGACCATGGACTTTCGATTGGCCTTTGTGAGCAAATGAACATGCAAAAAATTGTTAGTAAACTCGTAGATTGGCATATAGAAGTCAATGAACCCCACTCATATTATTGTAATTTTCAAGAATGATAAAATATGTAATAATGTAAACTATAATTAAAAAAAAAAACATTTTCGACCTAAAATTAAATACCTATACCTCTAACCTCACTTGAAATGCAGAGCTATGAGATTACGCGGCAAATCAGGTTACGATTTTATAAAAATTGTCTTCAAGATGGAAGGCATTGTCGAAGACCAAATTTCCTTCATGTAAGCCCTTTTTAACGCTTTTTTCAAAAACCTACAAGCTAATGATAATTATAATTAATAATTAACAGTACCTCCTTTTTTTAAATGAGTATTTGGAAAAATACGCCTATACGCCTGCATCGATGTTTTTTCGCAAAAACTATTTAAATTTTTTTCTAAATTTTGTATGAACAAATCCATCAAGAGTATACTTATATATCTGTATATACGCAGGAGTTGTATTCCTGGATGTTTATTTTACCAATCGTACATTGCAAAGCGAGTTGTATTCTGTATCAAGAAGTAGGTATATTATTTTTATTACTTATATCCGTTCTTGATGTTTGTGATAGCTAATGTGTAAAGCATCCATTATAATTTCAAAATATTCCACTTTATAGAAAAATAACAAAATCAGCCCTATTCTGCTAAACGTTCGCTTGATAATTTATGGATTCTGCTTTTCGCGGGAAGGAATTGATTGTTCCATAATGCACTTATAAAGATTATAAACCTCTCGGCTGTCCTTCGGGTTTGCCTACAAGCTAAACAATATGGCTGCCCGTGGTGAATTCAGTACTGATTTCACCATGATATTTTTAAATTTGTCAGTTATTTTGAAAACTTAATCAGCCAAATTAATAAACGTGGAATAGCGAAGGGTCAGGTTATTCCGTGGACTAAGTGCAAAATGTTATTAATGAAACGAAATGTCTACTAAGTGTCGATTACTAAGCTAAACCACCGAAGAAGCTTGAAGTTGGTAACATTTCGTTTGTTTCGGTTCTGTTTGATAAACTAACGGCAGTAATATTCACGCCGTTTAATATCGGTTTAAATTCAGTAGTTGGTCTAAATTTTTTAAAACGACTAATCGGTAAGTTCACTCACTTAAACCGGCGGCGACGTTAACCAACATTTTAAACCGAATGATCGGTTTAACTACGATAAACCGTGTCGTTTAGGTTAGGTTTAAATGGTTTTAGCTAATATTCAACATTTTATTGGTTTATTCAGTCAGTGCAAAATATTCAGTCTAGCAATAAGTAAGGGGAGTGTCACTGTCGGTGTGGGACAAGCCAGTCGTTCCCAAAAACAGCATGACTGTTTAAACGAAACCTAACATTTTTTATTAGTGTTTTGAGAAACGGCACCGCCACCGGTCTCCAAAAAAGTAGCCATCACATATCGATCAGCAAGTTTTTTTAGGTCTCTTTTTATATTGTAGCATCGTTCGTCGAGGGAAAGAAAAAAAATAGAGAGGAAAGACAAATAAGTAAAAAATTTAGAACTCACTTGTCACTGCCACGTCTGGTGTTGCATTGAAAATTCGGGCGATGTCCTCCCACCAGCATATGCGGTGTTATAGTATTGACGTCGCTGGTCAACATAAGGTGACACAGCAAATCAGTTTCAAATTGATTAAAGCGTTTGGCCCGAGTTGAATTCTCTTTTTATTCTTTTGGTGGCACTTTCTGTTCTTGCATAATTTTAGATTTTTTGTTCATTTTAATTCAACACTGAAACACAACAAAGACTTCAATAAACTTGAAAAGATTAATGAGTAAATAAATTAGCGAACATGTGCTCAAAAGCCAAAAAACAACCGTTTTTGTTTTTTCATACTTGCGATGCTATCCGACGTTAGGTTTAAATCACAAATTTAAACCGACGTAAACCGATTGTCATTTTTTGCTTAAACGGGGTGAATATTACCAATTTAAACGAGATTTTGTCGTTTAAATTCTATCGGCTTACTTCGGTTAAATGTAGTCGGTTTAAGGACTTTTAAACCTAGTTTTAAACGGCGTGAATATTAAGGCGGTGAAGAACTGTATTCACAAAACATATTAATTCTGTTCGATTCCAAGTTTTCTAGCAAGTGTGCCATTTTACCCTGATGGGCATTCGGAACGACGACGAAACGAATTAAACATGCAGATTAATGAGAATACACGCACACATACTTCTGTCGTCCCACATTAGCTCCAAATGTTTCGCGTTGGTTTGGGAGAGCCTATAAACTCAAAATATTTAAATTTAGCTCATCAAAATCATTAGGAAAATAAGTTCTTGTTTCGGGACAAATAATGTAAAGTTAATAAGATCTGTGTCGTTATTTAACTATCTCTATTACGTAGCTTTGTATCACATTTTTGTTTATCACTTTCGAAACTAACTCATTATTTCTGTTTGACTATATTACCCTATGGTAGCTGCAAGTGTCGATTTCTTTAAGAAATGCTCATGTATGGCTAGCTTTAGATTTATAAACAAATATGGGGGCACCCATAAAATAATATTTATGATGTATTTTCTTACACATCCCGATTAACCACCTAACAGCCGCCATATTCGTGGTGAAAAGCTGGTGACTTGAACTTTTGACGTGGAGCAGAGTCAGAAAAATCAAAGCATCAGCTGATAATTTGTTTGTTTAGCAAAACAAAAAGTTAAAATTTATTAAAGAAGTAAATTTCGTAATTGTTTTGATAAGAAATAAGGAATAAAACATAAAACAATAGGAAAAAGTGCGAATTGATATTAAATTCCATTGCAAATAAATTATAACTAAAAAATTTTTGAATTACAAATTTCACAGGTGATAAGCAACCAAATACGACTAGAAACCGTACTTGTCTTTTCTATCTTATCCTGGGGCCTATAACACAGAACAACAAGTAAACTATTCAACAATTTCTTGTTCAACTATGTGTGTCCAACAAGTAAAGATCATTTCCGTAACACAACAAAAATTGTAACTATTGTCAATAACAAAAATTTCCCTCGACTTGTTGAACCAGTTGAATAAGTAAGTCTTATATGATGAGTCGTAAAATTCCGCAAGAAAAAAAAGTAAGCATTTTGTCTACGATAAGAGTAAACAAACATAATATTCTATTTGCTGCTTTCTCTGAGTCATTGGCTAACACCAAATAAAGTGATAAATGACGGGAGATAATTTTGTTGTCTAAGAGTTTGAACATATGTAGTTCCTGATGAAAAAGATTGGACCTACTTAAGGGATATTTTTTGGAAAAATTGTAGGAAATATGCCATGGTAAGTATAAACTGAAAGAATATATTTCCAAAAAGTAAAATAAAAAATATTTGTCAAAGCCAAAGTAGATAACACCAAAAAAACAGTACAGTAAGGGGTAAATAGAGGAAACTTAACTTGTGTGATAATCTCGTATTTGATTTTATAAGTCGAGATCCAGATCCAAACCAATACAAAGCTATTCAAATTTCCTTCTTTACTATTAGTTTTTCAATATTTACATTAAATAAAATAATTTTTAAACAAGCTGACCGAACCTTTATACTTGATAAACACTACTGCAAGTGTTTTTTTTCCTAACTTGTTGACTTCGAACAAGTTTCTGATCCTCGGTTGAAATTTATCAATTATTCAACAAGGTTATTCTCATTTTTTTTAAACTCTTGTTGTTTCCAGTTACAGAAATGGCGGATTTGTGAAATTTCTCACTTGTTGCAATATCCCAAAACAATTGTTATAGTTTCCCGAGACTTGTTGTTACGTGTTACACAAATTTTAAAAAGTTGTTGAATTTCACTTGTTCAACAAACACTTTATGTATTGTGTTATAGGCCCTGATAGTTTTCACAAATTTATGCTATTCTTCTCCGTTCTGATCTAGTTTTTCTTCACTAAACACAGCTTGTCTTCTTAGCGTACCCATATTATCTACGTAGACATGATGTGTCATTTCATTAGCCACGTGTTATGCATTGAAAGTATTGGCATAAAAACGGTTTTGCCCCGATGAGGGTTTTGCCTACACTTCCAATTAAAAAATATAGTCCACAAATTGTTTTTAATCGGGTTTTGAATTATGAATTAATTGTGGGAGGTGGGCGCCAAATATCCCCAATTTAATAATTTCTTTAGATTTTAACGATTTGTAGGTATAATAAATTGTAAATAATTCTAAAGTTAAACTATATATTAAACATGATTCGTATCACGAATCAAAATAGTGAAATACACGTAAATCAGTCAAAACAACAGATTCATGACGCAGTAATTTTCTTTTCGATATGTCACCGTTTCTTAATAAATTGTGTTTTTGTATTGCAGATTTTATCACACAGTAATGTTTTGTTTATGTTAGGATTATAAAAACAATGATGACAAATCCATTGAGTAATACCAAAGGGTGTATTTATATACTTAATCTCATTTTTAAATAGCCACTTGGTCTGGATATGGAAAAATTAAAAAAATGTGATAAGTTTATTATGATCGATAGATATGTATGTATTAATTTACAAATGTCATTCATTTGTTGTAGACTTAACATGACTTAAAAAAAAAGTCGTTGAAATGAAATGTTCAATAACGATAACTTGTTCCACCACCCTATTTTTATTCCATATACATAATTTAAATAAATTAGTTTTTTTAAACTTGATTTGCAAAAAAAAAAACACGCCTTTGTCGGAGGGGTGAACATTATCAAATACACAGGAATCATAATTGCGGACTGTTATACTTTTCGTCTAGTTTCTTTCACTGATATTTTGTGAAATAGGATTAAAAAATGAAATAGATTCATTAATTATCAATGGGTTAAATTTCTCACTATTTTTCCCAAATATAAAAACAACATACAATTTTCACCAAGATTCTCTATGTTCTTTTTACAGCAAATTGTAAAACTTTATAAAAATTTCAAGTTACCAAAGAGATCTATTATAATATTGGTCTAATTGTATTTTTGCTTTAAATTGGTGTTTCGAGCTTAAACATCTGAAAAATGAAATAAAAATACGGCGAATTTTTAGTAGGTGCGATACTAAGTTAAAAATAAGAGAACTATCTTTTTAACATTTTATTAAAGTTAAAATCACCATAAATACCTATTTAATCTTTTAAATATTACATATATACTAACGCCATATAATACAGTTGACTCTTTCTAAGTCGTACTCTCCCTAAGTCGAATTGCTCTCTAACTCGTACTTTTTCGCCATATTTTAACATTCCCTTCAATTTTCCATACAAAAACCATTCAATAAGTAGAACTCCCCCTAAGTCGAACCTCTCTCTAACTCGAACACATTCTCTTGAATCTGGCATTTTTTTTTCAAGTCAAATTTTGTTTAGCACAAAACAAAATAAAAAAACATTACCCCTTCGGAATTCGTATTTGGATATATGTAACTACGAACCATCAAGTACCTACACACTTCAATACCCTTATTATGTATACGTAGCATCGCTTGTGCCATCATCGTCTGTTTCTTCCTATTCAGAAGATGTTTTTTATTTTATATTTTTGTTTTGTTTCAATGATTTCACGAGTCGTTATTTTATTATTATTTTTTTAAAAAAGCAATAATCTATATTTTTTGTTAACTTTTTGTAAGTATGTATATTAACCTTTTTTCATTAAATAAAATAAAAAATTAAAAAAATCTTTCTCTCTATAACTCGAATTTTTCCAAAACTCTCTCTAGCTCGAACAAATCTTGGTATCCCGTGAAAATTCGACTTAGGGAGAGTCGACTGTATGTCAATTTGACAATTACAAAAATTTGAAAAGGGTATGTTTGGTTACTTTTTTACACGAACTGTCACTATTTTAGACGTTTCAGTTAAAAACTGAAGAAAAATTTGTGTTCTGTTCTGAAATATTAAAGACTACATATCTTGAAGACAAAACCGATGCCGAAGAATTTCGTTTGTGATATTTCACTGGCCATAGAACATAGATCCACTGGCTAAGGACATTTTTTAGGGCACGTACTTTCTTATTTAAAAATTCAGTTGGGGACAAAACCAACACTCTTATATATACTTATGCATTACTTTCTATAAAATAAATAGTATTTTACATAATATCTTTAACATCTCCCTTACCTACTTTATCTTATACATTTGTAAATCAAAGTTTCGTGGACCCTTCATCAGATACAAGTATTCAAGTACGGCACTTAAGATACCATAATAATAGGTATACCTACTCAGTTAACTACAAACTAATAATACCTACAGAAATTCCTAAGAAAAACTAACCGGTTGGTAATAACCTAATTCTATACTGAATTGAGACCATTTGATTTAAATGATTTGATTATTTAAGGCTTAGATTTTGTCAGATAATCTTGATTGATGGCTTGTTGAACTTAATTCAAAAACTCGAACAAAATCCGACATCCTCCCCTGTATACGCACAGCCGTTGCAAACACTTTAAAACTAGAACACCTATATGGCTAAGTTACCAACTTTTCTTTAATAAATGTTGCTAACGAGCTTCATGATAAGTTCTCTTCACAATTATCCGTGAAAAGTAATGAGTGATTCCGATACCATAGCTAACCTATCGACCTTGATTAAGAAAGCAACTAAGTCATATAGCTTGTTTTTATCGTTATATTATGAGTACAAAAGAAGGTTTTAAATAATACATATTAATTCTTCGTACAACTGATATTATTAATACGAAAGTGACAAATGTTTGATTTGATAAGAAAATCAATATAAAAGATATCGCACATTTTCTTCAACACCGTCATCTTAAAATTTTTAAATAACTTTTAGAATATGAGTAAGAGTTTTTTCAAACATCATACATTGATATCTGTGTTTACGTTCTGTAACTCTCGCATCGATAAAATTGTTCGAGAAACGTTATAAAACAAAACTCAAATGATTTGTTTAAATTTTCATCGTTTCTCGCTAATTTTATCGATGCGAGAGTTGCAGAACTTAGGCAGGCACTGTTCTCAATTTCACAAACGACTATTTTATTCAGTACATTTCTGCACAGATTACCCACATGAAAATGAGAATCCCCGGCCATTTTAATTTGCCTAAAAGCTTGAAATGTCAAATTGTAAATACAAAATGAGAATGTTAAGTGCAAAAACGTTCTGCAGGTTAAATTGTTGTTGCGAATGAAATTACGAATATATACAACATTTTAAATGGAACGTACAGAATTAATTTGCCTTCAAATTTCATCTTCTAGATTATCGTTTGGATCTACTCATGAGTAGTTCGCAACCTCCAAAGGAACACGGCTTAAGTAAACACATAGGTTTTCGATGGTGAAACGTACGCAACACTCTCATCTTCATATGGAGTATTTTTGCATTTCTATCGTTTTCAATCGCATTCCGCATATTAAAGCAAATGAGTGATAACTTTATATGCAAATGCAATAAGAAAAAATTCATAGCTCGAAAATCCGATGAACATTAGGTGTGTTCCTTTGGGCTCCAGTATCTACTGCCAAGTACTTCTGGCTGCAGTCAACTACTTCTACTCTGTGGTCGAAGTAGTTCAAAGTAGTTCATTAATCTAGTAACAGAATGTTTCCAAACAAGAAAAAGACATCACCAATCAAAAGAAATTACGTAATAGATTATTGTTGTTGACATTTTTCTAATTTTAAAGTAAAATAAGAAAACAAAACCGAAATTAAATTGATATTGAGGTTAGATTTTGCTTTTGGCAAAATGAAAGCATTCCATTCATCATCTACTGGGAAGTACTAAAAAGTACTTTGCAAGGCCCAATGAAACACGGCTATTGACAAGGCTGAATCAAGAATTTTGACAAAAGTCGGTTAGGTAGTCATTTGTAAAGCTTTTATTCCTCCCCTAAGCAGGCCTTACACCAGCCAATATTATTGCTCAATAGCAAATATTGCGGAGTAATTCCTGAAACAGAATACGACGAGGAAACGGGACGTGAACGTGACGAGAATTCGTGGTAGATAGTTGTCAAACCAATTTCAAACAATATGAAACCATACCTGGATGTACACAATAAGGCGTTTCTCGTTCTCACGCAAAGAATTCGAAAAATTGAAAAAAAGATGCGTAATTTACAGATTTTTCAAAAAAAAAAAATATGATCATTTGTATTTAACAAATAAAGTTATTGATAAATGTATTGTTTTTATGTTATTTTGTTTATATTTTATTGATTCTTTTTTTACAAAAAATGAGTTTTTGTCGTAAAAACACTCACTGCATTGTGAATTGGGCGACGATTTTGTAACTAGAAAAAGATGACAGCGTTTCTCGTCACGCTCACGTCACGATTAATGAGAGTACTCACACTGCCGCCATGCAAATTTCTGATTGCGTTCTCAAACACAAAACCGATTTGAATTAACAATACCCTCTCGTGTGTGCTTAAGAATCAACACGAGATTGAACAAATCTGGAGTTTTATAAATAAAATACATACATATGTATACACCGCAGAGGTAAAGGCTACCTATACTCTCTGTGGAAAACTACTAAAAAATTAGCTTCAAAGCCAGCTTTATTCAGGCCCAATTAGAAGAAATCAATGGAGAAAGGTTTTTAACAGTTAAAAACCAAAGAACAAAGATTTGGCGCATATCTGAATTTTTAGAGCTTCTGATTGGTCAGATGGTCAGCTGTCATAAAAAGTTCTGAAAATTTAGATGACATCGAACTTCTTATGACAGATGGCCAATCAGAAGCTCCAAAAATTCAGTATTTTGAAAATTTAGAATTGCGTCGAACACGCACATATACATACTTTTTGATATTTCTGACCATAGCATATAATAATATAGAGCAGAGTTAACTTTTGGTCAGCTAGTTTCGCGAATGGCCCCTATCATGATTGTTATATGAATGACTTATCTTCACTTATTGCACTCTCGTCCCACATTATATATCAAGTAAAAAGTAAAATGAATTACGGTCATAAAGGTACGTACCTACGCAGTTGACAAATCAACTAACTAAATCACGTATGTTTTGAATGAACAATATAAATATACATACGTGAATTCTAACATATCAAGCTCGTCATTTTCCCAGAAAACTAATAGAAGGTAACTGTGTAGGTACGCAGGTTGTTTCGCAATTCTGAAATTATTTTTATCCGCCTTCCATTTGTTTCTTTTGAAAACATAAAAAACAAACATACATACATATAAATAAACAAAAAACTAATCAAATTCTCCCTAAATTTTCGGTGCCACTTGATACCATCGCCGCTCCGTCATAAAAAGTCGTTGGTACATTTATATTAAAACTGACAGAGCGTTGATAGAGAAAACAATGACACATTCCTTTATCACCTAATTATTATGATTTCTTGTTGAACTTTTCCAAACATATAGAGTAGCAAAAAACCACTTTATTTTATTTTTTGCACGAGAGTTAAAAATCAAATCAAGAAAATGTTCTTTTTAATTTAAAACTACATATATGTAGGTATACCTACAAAGCTTTAACGTTCTTTTAGTTGTTATTCTCATTGACAGATAAGAAGAAACAAGATTTAACTATGGCAGGTATGATTGCCCATATTTACTTAAGACAAGAAGAAGGTATCTGCCCTGAATTACTTTAGAAGGAATTAAAATTCCCCTGGCCGACACGATAGACAGTAGACATTTCAATAAACCTAGCTAGCCCCACTACACTACGACTTATCTCGGATTGTCGCATGCAACTGGATTTATTTATTTTGTTGATCCAGTGAGTCATTGGGTACGTTCAGCAGACACAAGGGACTACATATGTAGTCAAGTGCATTCATTGAACGCAAATTTTACAAAGGAAACTAGTTATTTTTTTGAGATGTCATTAATGCCAAAATTGGAACTTTACTTTCAACCTTTACCTTCCATTGATAGTGCAGATAGTATTTATAATAATATTTTTTTTTGAAAAACACCTTACACAAGTCAATTAAGAAATGTAATTTATATTTTTTCAATACTTCTTGCTTATGATGCATTTTTTAATTAAATCTTTTCTATTATTTTGATAAAGAACTCCTCCACCCAAAACAATAAAACAAACGTTGAAAAAAGAAGTCACTGAACAATGAAGTTCAGCTTGCTGTTTAATGACAAAATATAATCAGCTGATATTTTGACATAAATGCACTTGACTTGAAATGAAGGGAGATATTTCTTGACTAGCTTTCCAGTCACTTTCCAATAAAAGTTGCCTTAATTGGAAGGAAATTTTGCGACAACTGGCCAATCAGAGACGAGAAACTTGCCTTGCCTTCAAGTCCCTTCGTCATCTGAACGTACTCATTGCAAAGTAATTTAGTTGTCTTGAAAAAAAAGTATTGACCTTGCCATATCTTACTAACATTCAGTTAAATGACTTCTGATGGCTAAGAATTTCCTTAACTCGACGACTCAGCTTACTCTCACATGATTTCAGGTATTTATTATGGTTATCGGACGCAATAAATACCTAGGGTAATAGGAACCGTTATTATTAGATGGATAAATTGTATGTTGATAAAAAAATACAAATTTGCAAACTGTTTCATGGGCAGTGCTGCCAGAAAAACAAACTTTTGAACTGTTTCAAAGTTTTTCATTTCAGTAATTTTATTGCAAGACTAATGTTGGGTTTCATAAATATTTAACAGGCTTTTAAATTTTTTAATGACGCATTTTGTATTGAACAAACGTCATTTTAAGATTTAAAAGTCCGCTGAATTGGCTGAAGCTGGTAAAAAAACTGTTCCACAGTTGACCGGTCTATCCTATTATTGTTAAATATGAGAGGGGACCAATTAAGTGTCTGGCAACATCTAAAAAAGTACCTATATTCTGTAGCCTTTTCCGAGCACATAATCAATTGTGTTCACTTTTTTATCTTTGCCACGTGGACTACTTTGTCTTATAAAAATGGAACTAATCAATTATTTTTCCTCAAATTATTAGATACACACATAAACAAACAACTACCATCGAAATCTGGAATATTTTACAGTCGTTTAAACTGTCCTCAAAAGATTGATTGTTATTGCTTTAACTGCGACAAAATGATAAACTAAGATATGGGTCAAGAAACTTCGAAGGTAAAAGAAAACATTTTTGTCTGCTATTGCTATATATAATTAAAATGCACCACTGGGTCTTACGTACTTGTTCTTTTGTTCAAGTGGTGTAGAATAATTTCAAATTGTTTAGAGTAGGTACTTAGGCACAGTTTTTCAGTGGTGAGTTGAACCAGTACTAGAGTTAGTTAAATCTACAAGTAAATTAACTCACAGTTAACTGGAGGGAGAAGGTTTTTGGTGGATAATTCATGCAGAACGGTTAAACAAACTCGTTGGATAAGACATCAAAAGCATCTATTTAGTTAATCCAGAGTTAACCAAATTTGATGAGTTAACTCGGGTTAAACTTTAATCTCGCACTGGGGCGGTTTTACCCCATACGAATCTTACCTGAATTCAAGAAGTATCCCCACCGGTGGAGGGCCCTGCCCCAGCGGGGCCGCATAAACAGTACTTTTATAAACCAAAACTGTTATAATTGGCATGTCTAGAGTCACTTCCTTAATTAAGGGACGAGACTAGAGAAAGTCATATTCCACACATTTTGGAACACCAAGATTTGCTATAAAATTACAAAGTGTAAACATTTCACCACTTATTCGGTTTAAATCGAATATACTTACTCTTAAAAAAATTTGGTGTATTATACTATATGTGCACCTATAGTGTGAGGTAAACCAATCCTATATAGACACGCGTGTCGTGTGGTTGTGGGACCATTAAGAGTTATTTCGAATAAAGATTATAATTTCTACAAAAATCCTATAAAAACAATAAAATAATTTAAATATAACTTCCATAAAAATAAGAACGAATATAATCAGGTCAGCAACTATTAAAAAAGCTGCTGATATTGAATACCTTATCAACAAATGAATAGTTGAAATAACATTTCCACCAGCACCCCTTAATATCATAAATACTATATTTATATTTTGTACCTAGCCTACTTAGTTCTTTGTCCTGAAAATTCACTCTGTTTTTTGCTCATTATTCAAAAAACATATACACATATGAATATAATTAGTACCTACCTTACTTAACTATAAAAGCAATAAAGTTTTTGCAAATTGAAAACACCATAATAAACCTGGCCATAAATTAAGAAGGTGTATTAGCTTATAGATTGATGAAAATTAATCTTTTTTAGCGCCCCTCAATATTTATAGGTTTGAACTTTAGGAAAAAATATTTGTTTTATCAACCACAGACAGATAATTGTTAGTTAGTAAATTGAGTCTGCTATAGATAGAAAAATATAGATTGATAAAGTTATAAGGTTATGTTTTTTTTTAAACCCGGAGGAAATCGGTTGAAAAAAACGACGTCGGGCTAAGAAATGTACATGTTAAATGCAACATCAACTAAATCCCCTCACCCTACGGACTTATCTAAGCGCCGAAAATTCTCGGGGCTTAACTTAAGCACTGAGAAAAACTGTGATACCGGCGTGAATTCAATACTTGTTAATATGCATGTGCTAACTCATCCAAAGTACAAAGCTACCATGTCTCTTTTTGAATCCCTTTTTAATTGCATTGCAATGTGTCGTTTTGAACTCAAGGTTTTTTTTAAGAAAACCGCTCCAAAGGTTTTTGAATTTTTTTTCCATAGAATAATTCTTTTTTGAGATTAAAATACTTTTAGCAATTTAAAGAACTTGTTTCATGCTTCTTTTTCATTTACTGAAATAAATAAATAAGTGTTTTTTTACAAGCTCGGTGAGATTTGGTTGAAGAAAACGACTTCGGGGATTAGCGACGCCATTACAGAAACAAAATGGAGTTTTCATACAAACTATTGATAAGTAACACAGCTTTTTTCCGTGCTAAAGTTAAGCCTCTAACCTTGTTCTGTTCTAATGTAACTTTTTTTGTCATTGAACAAAGCTATACTTATATATATGTATGTAATTCTCATGCATCAGCTGATGACTCAGCTGATTTTTCAGCTTGTAAGTAAACCCAAATGACAGCAAAGGTTTGGCATAATTATGGAGTGTTTTTGTACTTACAGCCCGATTCTCACCAATATCACTGATACCTCGCAAGTCACAAGAAAAGGTGAGATTAATTTTTTGACTTTTTCGAACTCTATCCCACAGTCACAACTTGTGTTGTGAGTCACAAAAATTCCTTGATGTCCTTCATAGCAGGTCACAACTCACTCACATATCTGTTTTGACATTTTGATTTGATTATTTTTGTATGTAGGTATTTTGTAAAAAAAATTAATTTTATTAGATTAGAAAAGAAAAAATTGTAGTACATTTGATTCTGCCGTATATTGTTTGATAACTTCATGCGAAAATTAAAATTAAGGTTTTCGCAATAGCACAGATTTGTTTGTATTGTATTGTAACATATTGCAGACACAAATGATTCATTCGCTCTCCAAAATAGAATTTTGTAAGGCTTTTTCCCTTCCATTTTGATGTAAATATTTACTAACTTTATTGCTAAAAAATATGTACAATTGGAAATTACATTTTTTTAAGTATAAAATAAATTTGTATGGTCCAATTGAAAATCTTTTTTGTGTTTTTATTAATCAGCTGTCGGAATTATGCCACTATATTGTGTGGTGGGTTTCGTTGCGTGCTTTCTTGTGGTGATTGTCCATTAATTCCAAAAATGTTATCGAGTCACAATAATCGTCACAAGGAATAGTCACAAGAGCTTGTGACTTCTCGGAGAATACTGCCTGGATACTTTTTTAGCTCATTGATAGCTAGTGCAGTCAGAAAGTCGGACACAAATCATAAACAAGAATAAATAAATATATAAAAGTAGTTAATGATATAAAGTCATAATCAAATTAATAAACCCAAGGAAATCCAAGTAGATAGCAAAATTGTGTTAAATTGAACCCATTAAAAAATTGAAAAAAACAACTCTCATGCAAACAATTTGCCTACAAATTTTTAAAAATATCTACATAAACATCTGAGTCTGAGGCAATCAAATCGTTTAACTCATAATCATAACCTGTCTCTGTGGTCAATTGAGTACAGATCGTACGCAAATTTGCAAATGGGTTGTTTTAAAAAGTAAGAATTATTTTTATAAAATGATACAACAAAGTAATTATTTAAGTTATTAATTTAAGCAAAAGGCACAAAGGTGTCCATCAAACATTTAAAAATGTAAAATGGGATTCCGGGGAGATCTCAGCAATTTAATTTACATGAACAGGTTTCCTCAGCGAAATTTCTAAGTTTTGCTGTCAAACTTTTTGACGAACCGAGATCTGTGGGAAACACGCAAACAAAAATAGTGTAAATACTCCCAACATACGAATACTAATTGTTCTTTTATTTTTTTTTCAATGTAAATTAAATATTAATTATCTACCTACAACCTACCCGAATAGCACAGACGGGTTTTCATTTGGTAGATATAACTCCAGTAAAACAATCAAGTTGTTGTCCATTTATTTCAGAAACATATTCTGGTACAGTTGTGTAACCCAAATAGCCGCATTTCTCCTCTTATTTGCAACGAACTTATGGTAATTGGGTTCTATAGAAGATAAATTTTGTCGTTTCTTAGTTTTATAAGTGTTATTTGAACTAAGAAATGTTAAATGTAACTTAATCTTACAATTGTGCAACTTTGATTGAACTCTACGATGAGTTTACTAATATTGCAAAAATGTTTATGCAAGAATACTTTTTGTTTAAAACAAATTACAATAATTTGAATAAAGTTTCATCGAAGTTGCTATTACTATTACTTTAACTTTTTCTGTTCTATTTTGTTATAATATAATGAGAAATAATGTTTCCGAAAACATTATAAAAGTCTCTGTAAAGTTATTGCTCAAATTCTTTTTAAATGTATAATACCTTTGAGATGTTATAAAAAAGATAAACTTCAAAGTATTGAATAAATTCAAAACGTCTAATATTGTGATTAAAAATGCGATTTTCAGTTATTTATGAACGGAAAATCTAATACAAACCCCATTTTTATCATTAAGATTGAAATTTTACTTTCAGAAAATTCTCGGGCCACCTACAAAATTAAAATTGGGCGGAAATTTGAAAAATACAAAAATAATCATGTTTGTATTTAGGCATTCAAGTTGCAAAAGTATTTATAATTTACATTTTTAAACGAAACTTTCAGCCGTTTCCATTGAAATTTACTATGGAAAACGTGATACTAACTGGAAAAATTAGTTTAAAAATTTCGCATTTAACATCAAATTCTAGTAAAAAGTCATTAGATTGTGAACAATATGGCGCTTGTTGCAGGAAATATCAATAAAACATTGTCTCTTAAAACTAAAACTTACATGTTATTAAACCAAGGATACAATAAAGTAGAAACTTAAGGCAATTAAATTCTCATTTTAACCAATTTACACTGTTTGTAAAACAGAGAAATATTCTTCTTAATCATATTTTCAAATCCCCGTTACTGAAACTAGTATTCTAATGTTAAAAAAACCATAATTTTTTCTAGGCGGAAAAAAAATGAAGCAACAACTTGCATTTTACTTTGGTCTATGCCCACCAGAGTTGCCGCACTTCACTTTTTGTTTACATTTTTAAAACATAAATTTTATATCAGATAAAACGTTAAATGTCAAAATATCAATTTTATCTTTTTTCGAAACGCCATGGAATGTCAAATTAAAGAAATTAAATGTATCTATAATATAACGATAGATTAAAAAGAAACCCAAAAACATCAATTTCTGTGCCCTTTTCTTAATGCTTCATAAAATCTCGATTTCTAGGCAGCCTGTTGACATTTGGAACGAAATATTTATGAAACGTAAAAATGTGTTCATATGACAAGACATGCGATATAATTTTTCTATTTTTAGTTATGTGTGTTATGGTCATCTTAAAATCTACAAATTGTTTAATCTGAATTGTGACAATTTTTCAATCCAGCAGCAACTCTGCCATGTATAGTAACTCTTTTCATGTCTAATAATTTTTGTTTCTTTACTGTTCATGGTTGATTTGAATAAAGTATATAAAAATATACGATTAACATTTATAGAACATCTCTACTCAACTAAAACATCACTTGAATCTTAAGAAATGTTGAAGTTTTGTTTCAAATACAAACAAAATGTTTTTTTTTTCAATTCTAGTACTTTGGTTGCCTATTTGTTTTATTGTCGTTTCAATCCTTGTTTCATGTTTACGAATAAGAAACCAAAATAACACAAAGTCTCCACCAATAAAAAGCACAAGCAGTTATGGTAGTTATGTTTCAACTCAGTTTCAACTAAGGAACGATGTGTATTCAAACATTTTGTTTGTTGCATTCGTGTTATTCCAAATTTAACGAAACGACAACACAACAAAACACATTTAGAGCTTCATCTTTGTTTTGACGTTGTTAATAGTAACAAGAAAATTGAAATGTAATTAAAAAAAAAAACAATGGTGGAGATTTATGCTTACTTCTTTAAAAAAAAATAACCATTCGCTATTAAAGGAATGATGTATTTATTTCATTATAATATATACATTTTTTCGTATTGTGAATAGACAACACCGATTGACTTATTGTTATTTATATATAATTGTAAACTTGTTCATTGAAATTCTGTTAAAATAAACATTTTGAGAGGAAAAACGTTATAAAAATGTTTTTGTTAGTTGTTTCCCCCTTCTTGATTATAAATTATATTAAAGTTACCCAAATGATTTTACAGATTGTCACAAGAAAGTTATTTTAACATTTAATTTAGAAGATAACGAAACAGAAATTCAATAGATGTAATAAAAACTTTTTATCAACTTTCAAATGTTGGACTTGCTTATAACCCTTTAAGAACAACTTCAGTTTTTCGGGAACAAGTTCAAACTTTTACGAAACCGATTTGTAGCATTTTAATTTACAAAGTTACCACTGTTTTTCGATGAACAATTGAGAAACTGAGTTTCAATAAATAATGTTGCAGATTACTTCAACAAAACACAAATACAACCAAATTCTAGTTATAAATCGAATTCTGTGCTATTCGGGTACATACATATATTAAGTTTTTTTGGACCTATAACAAATAAAAATTGAAAATTAAAAATAGATGAAGTTGCACTGCATCCCGTTGTTTTGACGTTGGATTTTGAATACATAATCCATGAGTGTAGTACACCTGAAGACGTACCTAGTAGGGGTCACCTTTCCATACTTTCAATAGAACATAAAGTTAAACCGCTGGAGAAGTACTGGTCATGATTTGGAGTCAAAATATTTTGTACTTTGTACTTTTGGAATAGAATTTTCCTTTTATCTGCATTTTTTTTTATTCAAATGGTGATATAAAACAAAAACACAATACAAAAAATTAAATTTGCTGATTAATAGTAAACAAAATAAGCCTGATGGTTTGTGATTGTGATGAATGTGATTTCTTTGTATTCACAATTTCTTTTTCACTTTGTGGTTCCTGTCAACAAAATAGGGATGTGCACATGTTTATCGATAAACATCGATGTTTAAACATCCATATTAAAGCATAAAAGTTTCTGAAATTCAAATGTAGAGCAAGAAACTATATACTAATGCTGGATTTACACGACTGACAAATTGGCGGTTAACTGTCAGTATACTTTCCAAAAGAATTAATTTTTTCATTGTTCTGCCAGTTTTTTGACAGTTAACTGCCAATTTTTCAGTCGTGTAAATCCAGCATAACACTTAAATATTTGTCATTTTTGTCAAATAAGATGAGCTAAGCCACTTTTAACGGGTGATTTTTTAGCTGGTTTGGTTTTGGCAACACTGGTTTTGACAGCTGACGTGTGTTTAGTACCTTGTGTCACTGTCAAACAGCTTCAGTTTGGTTTGCAATTTAACCATAGATCGTCTTACAAATGAACAACGCTTGCAAATTATTGAATTTTACTATCAAAATTCGTGCTCGGTTCGAAATGTTCATCGCGCGCTGCTTGTGTTCAGCGATGAGGCTCATTTTTGGTTGAATGGGTACGTAAATAAGCAAAATTGCCGCATTTGGAGTGAAGATCAGCCAGAAGCATTGCAACAGCTACCAATGCATTTGGTGCGGTTTATGGGCCGGCGGCATTATTGGGCCTATTTCTTCAAAGATGATGCGAATCGCAGCGTTACTGTCAATGGTGAACGCTACCGAGCGATGATAACAAACTTTTTTTTGCCCGAAATGGAAGTTCTTGACTTGCATGATATGTGGTTTCAACAAGACGGTGCCACATGCCACACAGCACGCGAAACAATGGCGCAATTGCGAGGCGAGTTTTGTGAACAGTTAATTTCACGTTTCGGGCCGGTCAATTGGCCGCCTAGATCGTGCGATTTGACACCATTAGATTATTTTTTGTGGGGGTATGTCAAGGCTAATGTCTATAGGGACAAGCCCGCTTCGATTGACGCACTGGAAGCCAACATCTATGCATTCATTCGTGAGATACCGGCCGATATGTGTGAAAGAGTATGCCAAAATTGGACTCAGCGGATGGGCTACCTGAGACGCAGCCGCGGTTAACATTTGCATGAAATTATCTTTAAACATTAAATTGCAAGGTTCAAACTATCGATTCAAATAAATATTTCATTCATTTTTTCGAATTTTTTGTGTTTTTTTTTTTTAAAAAGTTCTAAACCTCTTAAAAAATCACCCATTATTTAGATTTTAAAGTTAATAAATGCTGAAAAACTGCTCGATTTTCATCTCCGCGCACTATTTCAACATCAAGTTTATATTATGGATTGCCTGAAAAAAATACAACCCATGGGACTAAGCATCCATCTCAGAAAAATGGACACCACTGATGCGCGGTGTGAACATTCTTCAGTTGTTGCATATTTTCGCGAATGTTTCGCATCTGTTTGGGAGACCCTTTATTCCATGAGTTTTCTAAGCCATATGGTTTTACGAAAAATCTCTTAAGGAAATCTACTACAATAAGTCCGATGCCTGTTTATGGTAACTTGTAATTTTCACCAAATTTCGCAAACTTGGGTTTTTTTCGTATGGGTTTTGACAGCAAATTGTGATAATTGGTAAAGCTCAAGTTACCAAAGACACCTAACAATTTTCTTAATATGCCTGTTTGGTAACGTGAAATTTTCACCAAGTTTCCCAGACTTGGGTTTTTTCTTTGTGAAAATTTGCAAGAAATTTCACGTTAACACACCTAATTTATCATATTTCTTACAAAATTATTATCATTTTTCAATTGATTGTGTTGTGTCTGTGTCTGATGGTTTTGTTTTCTATTTTGTTTTATTTTTTAACATCCTCGTATGTTCTTAAATTTGTGCATAGTTGATAGTTGTTCGGAAATTGTATGGGGCATTTTTATAAACTGACTTGCTTTCAAAGTAAATGCTTTGGCTACACTTGCAGAAATGATGCTCAATGTAGACTGGCTAATGCCGTGCATATGTCACAACGATGGCGGTCAGCCATCAGCCGAATAGGGGGAATAACATGTAGCATACGAAAACATGCACGTGCCGTAACTATTCGGGACTGGTGGAAGTGTGATCATAGCCTCTTCGCGGCGGCCGCTAGAAACAAGCCTTTAAAAAGGTTTGGCTAATATGATCGGGCTGGTTGGCAACAGGTTAATTCCCTGTTCCGTAAAACTAAAAGAATTTCGAGACCTATCTCACAACAAAAGTATCTGATGGGAGCCATAACTTTCAAATGCTCAGAAATAATGTCTAACTCTTGTATCCCCATTTAGGTCATTTTCAACAATCGCTATGAGTTTCCTCATATTTTCCTTGGAAAACCAGAATGGACTTCTGATAGCTATAAAATAGGTCTAGATTCAAGTTTTTAAATAAATTGGTTTCCATATTAAATTGGTTTTTGAGAAAATTGTTCCTGCCGCTTAAACGGGGGAAATAGCCCCCTATACGATTTTTGTCTCATATTGAACAAACAACAAACTAAAAGACCTTAACCATGATCACAGTATCGTACACAATGATGTTTTCTTCATCAATCTACTCTTCTCTATATATCACGTCTTTGAATCATAAGCATTTAACTCTTTTTTGTGGGTACTCCGATTACACGTTAAGCCAATTTAGTCAACTGTCAACTTCACAAAAGTGAGCTTCTCACTTACTTTAAAATTCAGAGCGACAATAATTGGAATCATTTTAAAATCTTTTTTCACGAAAAGTCATTTAATTATGTATGTATGTATGTATGTAGATAATAATCGGGCGAGTTTATTGTCTTCCAATTCCAATCACAATTCAATCAATTTGTAATTCAATAAGTGGTACAATAATTATTATTATTATTATACTGATACAATCGCAGCTTTAATTTATCCATCAGTTGTTTTACTACCTTTGATAATCTTTAAGGTACGATATGGCATTGGTTCATTGTGCGTCCTGGAATGACCTTATAGCGCAGCAGTATAATTAAGGGCTCGTACTTACATGAAAACCCAAGTTCATAGTTTTTTCATTTAATTAAAATTATAGTATACTGCAGGGGTGAATCTATGATCTGCGTCTTGGGTACATACATAAAGGCTTAATATATAAGTCTTCCACCAACATCAGGTGCCGCATACCCAACCATTTTTCTCTATTTGCTTTTCAAGTTGTTCCCATGCCTAACAGCGTGATATTATTAGTCTTGATAAAGCAAGATAGGCACCTTAATCTTATCTCAATGTAGATGTCGCTTGTTCCCTCTAATATCAGTATGATAATTGTTATTTAAGCACACGTTTGACTGGTTGAACTTTTTAGTATTACAAGTCATTGCTTTCAGTTCACACTGAATTTGATTCTTTCCGAGTTGTTTCTAAAATCTAAAAGAAAGGAAATTCTTCTTTTATTCCGGTCATCTTTTCCGGGAATGAACAAATCATAAAGAAAAAAAAACAGTAAATTATAATCGTGTGCTAATGACGGCATATTTAAAATATTTAAAAACTTATTCCTGATATCCATGAGGAAATCCTGAACAATCTACCTCATTAATAAAAAAATAAAAAACAGAGACTTACATATTATCTATGTACATTAGTTGAAGTCTCAAGTGACAGTATTATTCGAATTTCGAAAAATATTTAGTGTTAATAAATAGCAGAACGTTTTGGAATAATGAAAATGCGGTAAGAATAATACGCACATAAATATTTGCATAAAGTATTTATGTTTTATTTTTTAATTACAAGTTTAAGTTTAAACAAGTACCTACTGTTAAATTGTACACATTGTGTGGTTACTTGAAACAATTTTATTTGTTTACCTCATTATTTTACTTGGTTAAATCTTAACTAGATTCAACATAAATGGCAGTCATTAAACGTTTAATTACTTCCCAGCAAATATTAATGTCAACATTCAAAGGGATTGAAAATTTGTGAGCAAACACGAAGTAAAAGGCCTTAATGGGTTTTTATTGAATCTAGTTTCGTTTTAAGAAGTAACTATACCTAGATGTTAAAACATTAAACGATTAGTTTATACTTTTTTGTAATAATTTTTTTTTGCATGTAAATAAATCTTCATTCTGTTTCTTAGATTTGTATGGCATATGTGTTATACTAGTTTACTAATATTAAGTGGGATATACTCAAACCTAAGATAAAACAGTGGAAACAAATATTTAAGTAGTTGAAGAAAAATATGCTATTATTTTTTTCAAAAATTATTCTATAGGTGTATAATATTTTATTTTCAACTACGTGATGCATCGTTTTACAATAACATCGGAATTTATCTAAAGCAAAACCCCTTTGTTTATCCAAAGTGAAATTATGGCAACGGCGTATTGCAACCAGTCCGAAATATTTTATCTTTATATAGCCCTATAAAATTCAACAAAAATGGATAAATTCATGTTAACCTTGATAAAATAAGTATATAAACTGAAGCAAAGTTCCTTAACTCTATAGGTATACGCAGTAATACGCAGTATACGCAGTGCTGAATTCCTTTCAACAAAAGAATCGATTCTATTCAGAGTTTATTCTAAACAATATCGATTCTTTTCTATCAAAACAAATCTTGCGTTTTTAGCAAGATTTCACACCGATTTGCACATGCACTATGAATACTTGACATTTCTATTACGTCAATTTATAAGTCGCGGAATTTTTGGAAGACGAGTTGTTTAGTTTTTGATTGCAACGAATTCCACATACTTAAACAAAATATTCAACAATATTTTCAGTCAATATAACTACAAAAATATTTAATTGCAGCTGTATAGTAACACACACAATCACAAAAAATATCGTTTCTATTTAGAAAAAAATCGATTTCTTTGTTGAAAGGAAAACGCCATTAAACTTTAATGGCCACGAACAAATGAGGAGGCTGATACAAAACAAAAAAATTGTGTGAGTGCCGGGACTCACGGTAAATATGTGTAAACATCAACGTTTCTTCAGGTGCAGTTTTAAAGATTCATATTTGGATCTTAATGCAAAGTCATCCATACGTCGTTGACTACTTATACAGATCCAAAACGAACTAGTTTGCTTGAAGGGGAATCATATTTTTGTCACTGAACGTACCCAATATCCTACTATGCAGATATTCGTAACGTCGTAGACTGTGACCTCGTTACGTCACACAGAGGAAAGTCCACGTTTCAATTTCACTCTACCGCCGGCATAAATGTTTACACATCAATATGGTTAAAATAAAGTAGAATACTAATTGATTGACAAAACGATAATATGTAGGTACATATACATAACAAATATTCTATCACTTCATGTATCTAAGGAGTAATAACAATCGAAATTTTAGCAACCTCACATTTTGATTCCAAGAGCTTTCTATCTTGGTTTAAAGTTCTGTTTTTTTTATCGATTTATCGATTTATCCCTATCTGTCAAGCGAAAACGATACAAACAAAAAATAAAATGTATACTTTTTTTAATTTTTAGTATCTTACCGTTATTTTTTTTTAATTTGCACGCATAGTAATAAGATAAGTTTACGTTTGATTCATTTTTTTTTAACTTAAAGTTCACACCTAAGACTTTGGATAATCTTCGTTATATGGTCTAAGGTTTTGCCAGTTAAAACTTATAATCAGAGATAAAGCAAAAAACGAAGTAAGATAGTTGTAAAATAAAAATAAATCAACACGTGTAAATGTTTTTATTTTTTTTGTAGAGTAAGTGAGTCATTTAAAGTGACAAGCAGTTAAAAGTGTGTCAATTAATATTTTTCCACTCAATTCTATTTTTTTCTTTATGACATTTTTATAAAAGTTATATATCAAGAATTTTCCGCGGATTTTGATAGCAAAAACAAGAATTGAAATGTTTGTATTTTTATCATGCTTAAATCTATGCAATTTGTTCAACCTCAGCAATTTTGTCTACCTCCTCCACCACATACGTCCCTCGCCCACGTGTGTAAAATTCGAAAGAAGAAATTGCATCGTTTTAAAAGCAGTCTTAAGCTGCATTTAGACCTTCGGTTTTATAGTCCGTGTACGTTGTTCGTTATTGGTCGTACGCGGAACAACGAAGGTCTAACTGCTAATACCGAACAACGAATGAACACCGAATGAAGAACGAATTAATTCAAAGTGGCTTTGAATTTTCGGTGTTCTATGCTACCCGAACAACGAACAACGTGAGTGTAAATGCGAAAATTATTTAATCTAACATTCTTTTTCAGTGCCGTGCAATGATTTGGGAAACTCTCCACGTTTTTTTTATCATTAGTTTATAATTTTACAGATAAAAAATTGTGAAACAATTTAAGAAATATTACTCTCAGTACCTAAGTTACGAAAGATTAATTCTAGTGTACATTTAAGTAGCCAACTCTTCGTCCAGCAGGATCTTTTCTTTTTTGTTCAATGTTAAAATCACCGCCACTGCCAACAATATATTGTTATCCATTTTGCTGTAAAGAACGAACTGAAAATAAAAAAGGAATAAATCTAGATGCTTCTTCGTTGTTCTTTGTTTTTAGGAAGAACGAACAGCGAACAACGTTCACTGAATGAAGAACGAAGATGTAAATCCAGCTTTATGCTGCATTTATACTACTGAAAAATTGGCATTTTTTTGTCAATATACTGCCAAAAGAATGAATTTTTCCATTGTTTTGGCATTTTTTGACAGTTAAATGCCAGAATAGTGCCAATTTGTCAGTCGTGTTAATCCAGCATTAGTCGTCAAACTATTGAGAAAAAAAAAATTCATTCGCTTTCTCATTTTTTTAAGAAGCGAAATCTCTGAAATCAAAATTAGCTGAAAGCGTATGTTGATAAAAGCGTGCTATTGTTTACCAATAACTGTCAAAATAATTCAAAATATATGATATTTATTGAATAAAAAAAAACAATGCATTTAAAAAAAATCGTATTATTAAATCGCAATTATAGTGTTATTATAAATCTTCCAACTTTCAATAAATTAAATTCTCTAACCAGTTTTTTTTTATCATTTATAATAAATAATTTTAAAAATACATTTATTGAAAGAATTGATATACATACACTATATGCATATCTTGATGCAAAATACATTTATCTAGGTATATGTAATTTGTTTGTATAAAACAAAAAAAAAACAAAAAACGGAAATGATAAATCAAACAAACAAACAAATATTAATTAACAGTAGACCCACACAAAATGATTGGTTAATAATGTCAAGCTAATCAGTTTATTTGGCGCCAATCTAAAGTGTGGCGAATAATTCTAAATGACCTTCCTGAAGGGTTACTTTATTATTTTTGCAGTATATTATGGGTATAGACTATAGATCATTTTATGTTAAAATATTGATAGGTTTTATCACACTCTCTTTAATAAGTATTTATTTGAAATTGTATACAGTTCAGCTGATTATCCACGATATAGCAGACTGGGGTAAGAGAACGAAGATAATGAAAGATAAAGGTTTTTTTTTAAGTTAATGTAGCAAGGTTATTTGTTTTATGAGTTAAACACCTTTATAAATGCAACAAAATGTGACGTGGGCTTAAAATAAAATAGCTTTCATGTATTTAACAGCAAACATATAGTAAATCTATTGTCATCTTCTTCGTATTGATGTTTGCAAAAATAGTAGGTAACTATGTATTTGACACACATGGCAATTCAATGCCGATTTAAATTTATAGTATGTCGTTTTTTATGTGTAAGCAACATCTAAGCCGGCGGTAGAGTGCGACGCATGTTACGAGGTCACACTTTACGATGTAGCACGTTACGTTACTAAAATCGGCATAATAGGATATTGGGTACGTTCTGAATCCCCTTCAAGCAAACCAGTCCGTTTTTGATCCGTGCACGTAGTCAACACCGTATATGGACGACTTCGCGGACTAAACGGATCCAAATATGGATCCTCAAAACTGCGCTTGAATAACAAACGTTTATGTTTAAACATATTAACCGTGAGTCCTGCCACTCACACAATTTTTTAATAACTTTACAGTTCGAAAGTCATTTTACAGTTTGATGTGTTTCCATCGTATTCTGCCACTGCCATTTAATTTAAAAAAAAATACGTATACGCCAGAGTCCATTTGCTATTAATGGATAAACAAAAACTCTCTATCGTGATTTGATGTTTTTAGTAATCACTTCAATACCTACAGTTGAATATAGTTCTATATATACCCTATTTGAAATCAAATAAACACACTTGATTATAGTCTTTGACTTTTGAAGAGGCTCAATAAGTCCTTAAATGTCAACTTCAAAGCCAGATAACTTAAAAATAAAACTATATTTGTTTGGTTATTTTATAAAGAAATGTACGTACATGAATGGGAACTTAAAAATAAAATCGTTTCAGTTTTGTCTGTATGTATATATTATCTCACCAATAGAAAATACAATTTATTTGCTTTCTTTTCATTTATTTTTAATACCTACTTGAGAATATTTTCAATCTCTCAAGTCACGTCGATTTTGAATAGTGGATACATAAAATGTATGAGTATAATATTCAAAGTATTCAATTATTTTGTGCCCTAAAATTAAAGGCAGCAAAATTGCATTGCTCGAAACAGACCGAGCACTATTTGAAGAAGTATTTTGACTACTGGTTATTATATTACAGCCTTAAATATGACATATGTATTAGTTGCGTTGTGGATACAAGTATTTAATCTCTATAAGCCAATAAACATTAAATTATGATTACATTAAGCGCTTATAAGTTTTCCTCATAGTTTCTTAAATATCGAAGGGTATTTCTTCACTTATTGAACTTGACTTAGTACTTCTGATGTAAAAAAATCTGACTTAGTAACTTGAGTTTTGAAGTATTCTTCTGCTATAACTTACTGGGTCTTAAAAGTAATAACTTCATAGATTTACTGGGATTATCGTAGTTTTAAACTACATATAACTACTGTAGGTACATAAAAGAATTACGAAATAAAATTGAAAACTCCTTTAATTAATAAATTTTACCATCAAGACTCTACAAGTTCTGCTTTTTTAAATATATTTTCAGAATGATGCGTTTTTTTCGTCCTCGCCCTGTGGAAACAATACGCTCCAATCAACTTGACAGGCAAATAACAAAAGACCATAAACTTTTTGAAAGTGCGGTTAAAATTTTGCTTCTGGGGACAGCAGAATCGGGGAAAACCACAATCATCAAACAAATGCGAATATTGCACATTAACGGCTACAAAGATGAGTAAGTTTACTTGCAAAAAAAAAAACAATCAGCACTTATTGAATCGTGTCATTTTTGTTGATATCGTTATTTTGACATCTTTTTATTAGGCTCTAACTTGTTGATGATAAACAGTGACAGAACATCAATTAAAAGTTGAATTCTTAGCTTTCAAATGAAATAACCTTGCAAGGGCAATAATTAAGCTAATATTATTTTTTCCACGTGCCGCTCGGAGAGATGGCATTCAAAGATTATAATACTTTTTCAAAGACAAAAGTAAATCTATGTTAATTGAAATTCAATTATTATTATTTTTGTTTTAATATTTCTGTTTTAAACACAAATATTTTTGCGTGGAAAGTAAGGTTCAAAACATATTACCCTGTTTTTTTTTTCTTTTTATCAACCTTCCTCGTGATATTCCAATACAATAGCAACTTCCTTCACCTCTTTACCTATGTAGTTAAATGACGTTTATAAATAATAAAGCGTTGCCAACATTTTGATTTAACTTTATCAATGCAAACTCTTCAGATTTGGAGTACCTGCCTATTGTTCATAATCTTCCTATAATAATGTGATTCATTTGTGTAGCTTTTAAAATCATGGAAATTCTTTAATAAGGTTATTTAAAAAAAGAAGATGCTATATAGAAAACCTTTTCATAAGCATCAAGCTAAATTTACCCATTTGCACCCATACTTTTCATTCAATCGAAATCGATTTTCAAATTCACTCAAAATGAAATTCAATGGCTTACACATACCTACATTTTGATAATTTTGTAATTTGTTAGAATTTGATGATACTATATTTTGACAAAAACTATTCTATATTCAAATCAAAACACCCATGCGCACTTAGTATTAAGATCCTATAAAATAATTGTGTTATAATTTTTGTTTTTATTGTTTTATTATTTTTAGAGAACGTCGAGAAAAGATTCCTGAAATCTATCAAAACATCCACGAATCCATGCATCAATTGGCCAAGCAAATGCAAATCTTAGGCTTAGAATTCAGCAGTGCGGTTAGTAAAAAGAGTGCAGAATACATTTTAACTATGGGCGATTTGGCACCGGAAATAATGAATGAGGTCAGTATTAAATATAGATTTTATCACTAAAATATTTATCTAAACTTTTTATTGGATAAGTAAAAATCATACACTTTTGCCTGTGTTATTTATCGTATAGCCGTATTTTTGCGAACTCATTAATTGATGAGTACCTGATGGCTTACCATAAAGTAATTATAAATCAATCAGCACATTTTGTACAACTGTCCTTATTATATCTATTTAATGACTTTGGACATTGTCTTCTTGTAAAAAGTGCTTTGACCTACTCTTATTAGTTATTAACCAGTTTTATAATGTAAATAAATTTATTGTTTATGTTTTCTAGGACTACCGTGATCATATTATGACACTTTGGAACGATATTGGCATTAGAGCTTGCTATGACCGATCCAATGAATTTCCCCTGCTTGACAGTACAAAATAGTAAGCGCAAATTAAATACTCTTATATGCAAAAATAAGCTCTAACTAAATCCAATTATTTCTCTCCATACTATAGTTTCTTAGACAACTTCGATAGAATATCAGACGTGAATTATATTCCATCAACAGATGACATTCTGCATAGTCGCAAAGTCACCACTGGTATCCACCAAATTTCGTTCACAGTAAAGGTGTGGTTAATAAAAATGATTGAAGCTGAATTTCGATTTTTCAACGGCCTTTTGTTTTTTCTCACTAGATCCCGAAATCATTGGGCGGTGGTGAGCAAGAGTTTCGAATGTTTGACGTTGGTGGTCAGAGAGATCAACGTAACAAGTGGATACAGGTGTTTGAGGGCATACAAGCAGTACTTTTTTTAATCTCATGTGGCGACTTTGACCAAACTTTAAGGGAGGACTCCAAACAAAACCGCTTGACAGAAGCCTTAAATCTTTTCCGGGGTGTTTGGCAGAATAGGTTTCTGTCTTCAGCTGGCATAATTGTCTTTTTGAATAAAATTGACATAATGGAACGGAAAATCCGTGCAGGAAAACGTATTGGTGACTATTTTCCAGAATATGAGGATTACAGGAAATCACCGAAAATGGGAAATTATTTTTATGAAGTTGATTGGACAAAGAATTTCATTAAACAAAAACTAACTGTAAGTTTAAAAAAAAAAAATATTTAAAAGAATTTAATTTACACTTCGATTTTTGTTTTACAGGATATCACCCAAGAGCCAATCAAGCGACCATCCAGAATGAACATAGATAACTTACCTCGCGAATGTTACTACCATTTTACAGTTGCAACAGATACGAAAAATATCGACAAAGTATTCAAAGACGTTCATAAAATGATTTTGACAGAAAACCTAGCAGCTTATGGACTGTTATGAGAACTCACCACATCGTCTGTCAGTTTTGAACTTTGACGCATGATATTTTACCTGCATTTTTAATCTTTTTATTTGTTGTGAAAAGATTGAAATCTCCTTTAACTGTGATTATTCTTGTACGTTATGATTTAAGATATTATAATTAAGTTCATATGGAATAATATTTATGAAATATTTGTAATTATATGGATGAAATTCATCTTGAAAATAAATTTAAGATTCTTTACATAAACTCCTTTACACAGAAAATTAATTTATATTTTAAAAACCTTATCGTTTCTGGAATGTTGTTGATTTCCTCTTCAATTCAATAAAAAAAAAACGAATGTATAAGAGAAGAGTATTAAAAAAAATTCCATTTAAGTTAATTTGACCAATATCAATTTGGGGCTTATCTTAATTTATTGTGATTTGTGTTATCAAAGGATGGCGCAACACCACATAATCATATAAATTGTGAAAAAAACACACAATTTCTAAAAATCATAATATTGATAAAAGTTTATAGGTTTGATGGATTAATTGAATTTCTTCATTCACTTCACCATATCTGATCAATATTTTTAAGTGGATTAAGCATGACAAACTAAATTTGGATCAGCCATATTGGGAAAAGAAAGAAATGTTTCATCATCGAGAAGTTAATTTAAAATCGATTGCAAAATTTGTTCCAAGTAAAAAAAATAAATCTAACATATTTTTTGTCACATCTTGTCTCCGCCATAATCTCACCCAGGTGTTTAAAATCGATTGCGAACTTTCACAAACACAAGACTAAAACGTAGGTAGTATTTTACGGATATAAGAAAAACTCACTTATAAGAAACGCCATAGAAAAAACCGTCTGTTTTCTTTTAATATTTCTATAAAATGTAACGTTTATAAGAAAATCGCACATAGGAAGACCCGGTTTTAAGAAACTCTTGTTTGTCCACAAATATTAACTTCAAGTCTTTCAGTGTTCGTATGTAAATAAGAAATTTACCCAAGAATTTGGTAAATATTTGTCCACCTTTCAGCAATAACCAACAATTGTTTGGAAAAATCCCGAACCCGAATACTTTGTCAATATCATGACATTTGCATTCGATGTGTTATTAATTGGTTTTGCCTTCGTTTTTCTTTTTACATGATGAATCTTCTTTCTTATACAAGTTTTTTATATACAAATTTTTCTTCCGTTGTTTCTATAATAAAAAAACTCGGATATAAGAAAGACATTTCTTAAATTTGCATGGTCACGGTTAATGGAGGTTCGGTTTCCAGCCTCATCCACCTAAATATAAACAAACAAGTTCTTTCATGGCTAATTGTAGGTCCCCACCATTCCTGCAGATACGCACACATGAATGGTTGGGAGTCACTAGGGCCTGGTTCTTCATAAGCTGTTGGGCTGCTAATTTTTTTTTTATATTGGTGTGATATTGTATTTATTTAAATAAAACTAACAACCGTATTAATTAGATTTTTGACAAGTTAGGCAATAGACAGTGTCTGAATTCTGAATAGTTCAAAAAAGTCGGAGATATGCTTCATTTAACTAAACAAAATGCCAACCAATTCCGTGGTCTGAGGGCCATCAGTTGTATAAAAGTTGTTCAAATTTGATCCATGGCTCAGCAATTTTAACTCAAAGATTTCGGCGGATTAATTGAGGTTCAACAATGGTTCAATCATGTAATTGTCTATTGTCACAAACTTACCATACGTGAGGTATACTTTTTGTGTGTACTCATATGATGGTGAATGTACACAGTTTACATTTATGGTAAATTATTCAAACTGGCGGATTTAGGCGGAAGTAGTCTAAAGAAAGTGCAAATGAACTATTTTTGTAAAAAAAAAATCTCTAAATATATTATATAAAAAATCAGGTTTTCAATGATAGCTACAACTCTGGCGTTTTAAGCCAAGTCTGCGTACTTGGTGCTAAATTTTAGTTTTCGTACAAAATTCTCTACCAAATTTACACAAGCAAAAATTTAGCCAAGCATTTTTACCGAGTGCTACGCAGTTCCAGCTAGAAAAATAATTTTTTTTTACTGTACATCACTATCTGCCAAAATATAGCCCACGAAATAATTGTTCGGCATATTAATTCACGAGGTTAATTAGTACAGATTCTATAATTCTTGAATTGTGTGTGCTCTCATGTCAAAATTTAGCAGGGGTCTTAGCTGATGTTTGGAGAAAAAAGTGAGAGCTACAATTTAGCGCGATCTGCGTACTAGGCTTAAGACAGTAGGAGCAGATTTAACACTAATTTTTTGGATCATGAAACGTCAACCCCATAGAGAGTAGGATTTTGCGATGTCGTTGTAGCGCAATTTTTTTTTTTTGATGAACTATTAGATCAATTTTTATAATAAAAAAGGCTAATTACCAGCTGGAAAATTGTCCAATAATGTTCAAATCAATAAAATACGACTAGAAATATCTAGAAATAAAGTAGCTTGTTATAAATTGCCAGATGAGCACTTAGCCTTAAGAACATCATGAAATAAATCTTACCTGGCAGTGCTATTATAAATTGCCGTCTGTCATTAAGTTTTAATGTCCAACACTTCTGTGCAATTTGGCGCTGTGCTCGCTTTAAAGACCCCTTTCGCCAAATAGGCGACGTCGAGTTACTTGTGAATCAAAGTCAACACGTTTATTTTTATTAAAAAAGCCGTAAAAACCTTTAAATTAATAGAAAAATAACTAAAACCAATCATGGCGCAGTTCGATTTAACAACTAAAAACTGCCAATTCCTGGATAGGCATTTAACTTTCCCGCTGTTGGAATTTTTGTGTGGCAAAGAGGTTAGAACAAGCAAAATGACGACGGCATCCTCCAATTGGGAGAGACACCCACCACACAGCTAATTTTTTTGTCAAAACGAAGCAAATAATACAAAATTTGTTATTTCCCTTTAGATTTATAATCAACAAGATTTACTGGAATATATTTTGGTAACAGTAAATAAAACAAATATGATTGATTACACGATGGATACAAGGAAGCGTTTGAATTTGAGCAAAGAAATGCCCGAGGAATTGGTGCAGCGCAAGGCTGAGGTGTTGGCCACGCTCAAACAACTGCAAAATGAAGTTGCTCCCATCATGAAGGCAACTGATATCCTCAAGAACGGCGAAAGCATGAAAGATTCGAAAACATTCGTTAATGCTTTGCAAAAGGACTACAATTTCAAGATCGAACATTTGGAGAGTGCCTACAAGTTGGCTAAGTACTTGTACGAGTGCGGAAACTATCAGGAGTCGACATCGTATTTGTACTTTTGTTTGATTGTCATGTCGCCTAATGATAAGGTAAGTTTGTTTTTATTTAATAATAAACTGGTATTAAAACGGATTATTAAAACATAAATTTAGTATAATAATTTTAGTATTTGTACCGAAAATCACTACTTATCAAATTAAAGCTGGAGATAAAAACTTAAGAGTCTGTCTAAAAGCACGTAGTTTCGCGTACGCGAAATTAGTTCTCATACCTTAACATTGAAGTATGTATAAGGGGGCATGCTGCCCCCCTGCAACCCTCCTGCTTGTCTTCGCTATAGGATTTGGTGAAGGTGCAAGGTTGGTTATAGGTATGCAGTTTTTTTGGATTTAAAGAACCCTCACTGTATAATACCTCACTGTTTAGTTATGAGAACTAATTTCGCGTACACGAAACTACGTGCCTTTAAAAAGCTTCAAAACTTAAATTGTGAGAGTGGATTTTAATTTTTTTTTTTGCAAATTTCTCAAAAACTCGTTTTGATAAGTTATTAATTTTAAGGTCTATTGGGCTTTCCGCAGTAGAATCATCCAAGATTTACAAACAATTTGTTCATAAAAACCTTTTATTGATTTTCAATCATACCTACATCTTTTAGGTTGGAAAACCCTTCAGTTGTTCTTACCACACTTTTTTTATCAACTTTTCATTTATCAAGTAATTTTGAAGTTAAGGATTTATAATTTTTTGAATTTAGCGCTAAACCTACATCAACGGAATGTAAACATGGTCAAAATCGTTTTTTGACATATCCAAATCAAAAATAAATTAATTTTGTTTAACAATAAAAAAAAACACAATTATTCAGTAGCTTCTCTTTTATCTGGAGTGTTTATGGCCAGTGTAGTTCACTATGAATGCTAAACGTTTGCACTGCCTTGAAAAAATTATCGTCGAGAGTGGTTCCCCAGATCGTGTTTACAATATCTGTGAAGACTGAGAGCTCTAAGATATCAAAAAAATGAACTTGACCAATTTACATTCAATGTTGTTCATTTACAAAAATCAGTAAGGTATCACAAATTGTGACCGGAGATCAAATTTATTGGTATATTAAAAATTTGTTATAAACAAAGTATAGGAAAAGTTATGAAGCATTTTTAGGAGTTGATAAATCCTCTAACAGTATCCTTTGTAATGAAAAACTGTCTCTCACCTAAGCTCCTCGGATTAGGCAGAAAACTGTAGGTCCTCTCCATTCCTGCCGATAACGCGCACGCAGGAATGGTTGAGAAGTGTAAGACACTAGGGTCTGGTTCCCCAAGGGCTCACTCCATCGTGCCAACAAAAATTCTTTCCTAGGCCTAGTTTTTCAGTGGTGAGTTAAACCAGAGTTGGCTTCCTCTAGAAATAAATTAACGCACAGTGAACTGAGGAAGCAGTTTTTCGGTGCAGAATGCATGCACAACAACTAAATAAACTCGGTGGATAAAACATCAAACTCATATTTTCAGTTAATCCTGTGTTTACTCACCAAATTTGATGAGTTAACTCGGGTTTATTTTTAACTAAAAATGATTAAAAACTGAATTAAAACTTTTATTTTTATTTACTTATGAACAGAACTATCTCAATGTATTGTGGGGAAAATTGGCCGCTGAGATTCTAACCCTCAACTGGAACACCGCATTGGAGGATTTAAATCGTCTGCGTGACTACATTGACAACAGCAACTACACCAACATTCAAGCCTTGCAGCAGCGTACTTGGCTCATTCACTGGGGTGTCCTTGTATTCTTCAATCACCCGAAGGGACGTGATCTCATCATCGAGATGTTCCTCTACAAGCCTTTGTACTTGAATGCCATTCAGACAATGTGTCCACACATCTTGCGTTATCTGGCAACTGCTGTTATCATCAACCGCACTCGCCGCAACGCCCTGAAAGATCTAATTAAAGTCATCCAACAAGAATCCTACACCTACCGTGACCCAATTACTGAATTTTTGGAATGTCTCTATGTTAACTTTGACTTCGAGGGTGCCCGCATGAAATTGCATGAGTGCCAGACTGTCATACTCAACGATTTCTTTATTGTCGCCTGTTTGGATGAATTCGTTGAAGATGCCCGTTTGATGATCTTCGAAACATTCTGTCGCATTCATCAGTGCATCACGATCAGCATGTTGGCTGATAAGCTGAACATGAAAGCCAGTGAAGCCGAATGCTGGATTGTAAATCTGATTCGTAATGCACGATTGAATGCGAAAATCGATTCGAAATTGGGACACGTTGTTATGGGAACACAGCCGCTCAGTCCCTATCAGCAATTGGTTGAGAAAACTGACTCACTTTCAGTGAGGTCGGAGCATTTGACTGGTTTGGTGGAACGTAAGAATAAACAAAAGAATCAAGAAGACTCCTGGAAGTATTTCTAAACGAAAAGAATTTTTGTACCGCTAAACTAAAGAATAATCAAAACCAAGAGTATTTGTCATTTTGCTTATTCTATAAGAACAAATTATTTTTCAATCAATTAATCGATAATAAGAAAGAGATACACAGTTATTTATATCAACTGTCGCATTGAGTGAAGATTTATGGATTTTTGTAATAAACTATTCTGGAATAAAACATCTATTCAAAAGAGTAAAATTTTGTTTTTTTTTTGTTTTTTTTTTTTTTTTAATTTCAAAAAGGCAAGTGTTTGAAGAATTACGAATTTAAGACACTCAAAATGATACCGTGGACTGGCCGCTGGCCTTTGAAACATGGTAGACCTTTAAAAAAATGTTTAACATGGTTAATCAGCCCTTTCATTTTATCTAATCGTAACGCTCGATTGAAATTCCCGACATAGTGCTGCTAACTATACGCCCCGCAGGTATAAGTTCATCTAACAAAATAGTATTTTATTTTCAGAGTCAATGTAAGAAAAAAATATACAAAGGAAGGTGAAATCTTGTCAATTACAACGGTTTGTTTATCATCGGTCCTTGCGAAGGACATTTTAGGTTTGTTTCGAAACGTGAAATTTTCTACAAATGTTCACCATTTGCTGTTTTAGTTATCAAACAGACAGTTTATTTGAATAATTCCCAGAAGGTGATGAATGGAACACTTTCATTTTATCAAAAGTAATTCTAACCTCAATATAGATGTATTTTTTTTTTACACTTCTTGCAAAAGAGTGACAAAAATTGAAAAACAAAATCTAGTTCTAGAGATATGCTTGTGTGCGAACTGTACAATCAATCTGAAATGACAGACTCACCAGAGTAGCTCATTTTTTAATTTTTCTCTTTTCTCAAAAAGTCTTGAATGTAGTTTAGCCTTAAGGGGTTCGTTTATTACAAATGGCAGCTTTTAAAAGCGATTTTACAATGAAAAGGACACCAAAGAAAAAGGCTTAACTACATTCAAAACTTTAAGCAAAAAAAAGTGGATAAGTGACGAACAAATACAATCATGCCATAGAAATGCCTGAGTGCAAATAAATTGAGTTTTCTCTGTCAAATCAATCTGAAATGACATAATGACACAATTTACGTACGCATTTTCGCACTCAGGTAACTCTAGTGCATATTTTAAATTATCACTTTTCCACTTGAATGTAATTTAAAGTCTTTAAAACCCCATCCTCATCAAGTCAAACTTTTCGAACGCATTTCCGAACACAGTAGTATAAGAGCTTCTATTGAGCAACATAGATGTCTCCATAATCTTAAGAGAGTTTTTTATGTTTTGTTTTTGTCATTTTTCAGGTGTTCGCTCGCTTTCAAGGTAATAAAACGTCACATTTTTGTCATTTTTGATGTGGCCGCTCTTCTGAGGAGTTATTCGTGTTGGTTTTGGTTTCGAGTTTTCGATATCGTGCTTTCTATTTCAAGATTTTTGTATGAAACCATTATAATTTTCTACATTTCCAAAACAAAAAATTAATCATAACAATCATCGAAGCACATAACTAGAATTACACAACCGTAATTTACTTTAAACTAGCTGCAAATCAACAAGTTCAAGGTACCCATTCGCTCTAAACATCTGACGTGTCTTTCCTTCAGTCATCGAACCGTGGCTCTCACCAAATCTATTCGAGTAGATAAGAATCCGAAATTCATGATTACAAACGGTGATCAGCAATAATGACAATGAGTGTACGTAAGAGAACAGATGGTGCCGGAGGCAGTGGCGCCTCCGATAAAAAGCCCATAATTGCATCCGAACACGGGGAAGTCCACGAAAAGACCGATTTACGTGGTGACAAAGGTAACATTGCAATCCTTTCCTTCCTCTATATTCTACAAGGTATCCCACTCGGACTGATTGCTGCTATTCCTATGCTACTGCAAAACCGTGGCGCCAGTTACAAGCAACAAGCTGAGTTTAGCTTTGCCTATTGGCCGTTTAGTTTGAAGCTGTTGTGGGCTCCAATTGTGGACTCACTGTACGTGTCACGCTTTGGAAGGAGAAAGTCTTGGCTGATACCTACGCAGTATCTGATCGGATTATTCATGTTGCTGCTCTCTTTGAATGTGGAAAGTTGGTTGGGTGGGAAGGGGGTTGATCCCAATGTGCCCCTTCTTACAGCCATGTTTTTTAGTCTGAACTTCCTTGCGGCAACCCAGGACATCGCAGTCGATGGATGGGCCCTGACTATGCTGAAAAGATGCAACGTAGCCTATGCATCCACTTGCAATAGCGTCGGACAGACAGCTGGATATTTCCTCGGCTATGTCGCCTTCATTGCCATGGAATCGAAGGATTTCTGTAACACTTACCTACGCACTGAACCCAAAGACGAGGGAATGGTAACACTTCCCGATTTTCTTTGGTTCTGGGGATTATGTTTCCTGGTTGCCACAACCTTGGTAGCAATATTCAAGCGCGAGAATAACGAAGACTCAGAACAAAGGTATACAGATCATCCAGAGCTTAATATCAAGGAGAGCTATAAAATTCTGATTGACATTCTGCGAATGCGACCCATTCAGATACTGGCTGTGATCTTGCTAACTGTGAAGGTCACATTTGCTGCCAGCGATGCTGTGACTTCATTGAAACTAATCGATGCTGGAGTTCCGAAAGAAAAGCTGGCTCTCCTTATCATCCCAATCATTCCATTGCAGATAATTCTTCCACTGGTTGTGAGTCGCTACACAAACGGTCCGAAACCTATGGACGTGTATGTGAAAGCGATTCCTTACAGAATGGTGTTTTCCGGAACTGCGACTCTGATTGCCTTCTTCTGTCCGTTGATGATCAAAGGTGGCGAAGTACCGTTGTACTTCTATGTTCTGCTGGTCGTCAACTACGGCATCTACCAGATTTTCTTATACTGCATGTTTGTCGCAGTCATGGCGTTCTTTGCAAAAATATCCGACCCAGCAGTAGGTGGCACATACATGACCCTATTGAACACAGTCTGTAATCTGGGCGGCAACTGGCCGAATACTGTGATTCTATGGTTGGTCGATGTGCTGACTTGGAAGGAATGCAGTGGAGATATTGAAGGAATTTCGAAGAATCTTTGTCTCAATAAAGAACAAACTGAGGTAAGTTTGTTTGTGTGAGAAGATGGAGATGCCACAAGCCTAAGTGTTTTTTCTTTCTTTTACAGAAATGCATATCATCAGGTGGTCGTTGTGAAATAACATTCGACGGTTACTACATGGAAGCTATCGTTTGTATGCTCTATGGTCTAGTTTGGTTGTATTTCGGAAGAAAATATATAGAATATCTTCAAAATCTTCCCACCCGACAATGGTTAGTGATAAATGAATCAAATTCTGGCAAAAAGTCCAAAAAAAGGTAGCAATTAGACGTTTGAAACTCGAGATGACTTCGTTTTCGAAAGAGTTCTTTAGTTTTTTTTAATAATTAATAGTAGTTGTTGTTTGTAGCTGTAGCTTTTGATTGTTTTATTTCGTCTGTTTTTATTTGTATTAAATTTATTTATTAATGCTACCTATATAATCCATTGATGAGAGGGAACCTGTGAAGGAAAGAAGAAGGAGGCAGTTTTTTTCATTTTGAAAAGGCTTTTTTGGTTTATTGTATTCAACACTTTCAAAAAAAAATAAAGACCGCGTACAGAAACAAAACTAGTACAATTTAGTATTTTATTGTGATTGGACACACCTACATACATAATACAACAATTAGGATACATTCTATATTTTGTTTACATGCCACAATTTTTATTTTTATAATTATTAGGTTTATATATCTTTTTTTTAATATTTTGTAGGAATAAATATAATATAATGAATATAACTTCTTTCATTTTTTTGGAATTTTGTAGTGTGAAAATAGGAAAAGTGTGGGTAAGGACTGTGAGAGCATTTGGGTGAAGGGTTTGTGTGTGCCGTTATCCAGCACACTGATCTCAACTGACTAGTCTGAAAAAAAAATGTAAATTTAGGGTTTGAAGCACAAAAAAGAATTTAAGATCTGAAAAATTACCCTACCTTAAATATTTCAAAACAAAAACTGCGTTCGTCACCAGTTGAACTTTTGAGTTTAATGAATTCGAACATTTGCTTTCAATCAGCCCTATCACGAATTCCATCGTAATCGGAATGTTTCCGAATCCCGAAAAAAAAACTATCGCAGAATCCGTTCGTAATGGCAATTTGTATGAGGTTCTCCGATACGATGGATTCTATGATACTTTTTTCAGGATTCATAACAAGTTTCCGATAACGATGAAATTCATGATAGGGCTGAATATATTTTTGTATCACTTCAAACTACCACAAAAAACTACTCCAAAAATGTACCCTTTTATTCACAATACTCGAATTTTGCCTATGGGCTCGTGATATTTAATTTTGTTAAGAATGTTTTTATAAATATACAAATTCTATATATGCAACTACTGAAATAAAACGGCTAAGTAGAAAAATTCCTAACCTAATGTTTTTGATTGGACTTTTTAATTATTGAAAAGGTATGAAGGTTGACGCGAGTGAATGATGTTAAAAAGCGAAATGAGAGTCCGAACTTTTAGAAGAAGAACTTTTGGAGAATGGTGATATGCGATCATAGCGACTTAAACCAAAAATGTAACGTTCACAAACAATTACCCAGTGTCCAATGGGGTCAAATTTCTAGTGGGCCACAGTAGTCGAAGAGCGCTATATGCTTTGCCAACAACTTGCGTTACATGATAGTTCCAGCTTAAGGTTATATTAAAGCATATTCCCAAGTTTTTTTCACTGTATCTACATATTCTACTTGTGAGCCACTTAGTTCAATTAAAGGCAAACAACTCTTATCCAAGTATCTTTTTGCAGTGACGAAGCACTACTTAGTTTTTAGGGGGTTTAAGGCAAGACCGCATTTAGCTGACCATCTACCAACAGTTGAGAGGTCCTCATTTATCTTTTGAACACAATCCTCGATCAATCCAAGTGAACTGCTAATCTGTTGTTGCAGATCATTCGCAAAGAGGTGTTCATTGCAGAGACGTATTACTTTTGGAACTTCAATGAAATATAATGACAATAAAAAGAGGCAAGTATTGATCCTTAAGGAACCCCACATGAAATTGGCAAAAATCAGATACCTTGTTACCGATAGAAACCGCTTGCCGCCTTCCAGAGAGGTAAGAAAAAATAAGCTTCACAACTTCCGAAGAAAAATTGTACATTTTAATTAATTTTTGACACATTTAAGTTATGGTCGATAGTGTCCAATGCCTTCGAATAATCCAAGAGAATGAGAAACGGGACATTATTTTCATCTAACGCATTTCTTGCACGTCCAATAACTTCAATTAGTGCCGTTGTACTGCTATAACCTGACCGGAAACCTGATAGTTTTGAAGCGAGGAGGGAATTTTGATAAAGAAATGCCTTAAGTTGTTTATGGATCAGTTTTTTTCAAAACATTGGATAGCAACGGAAGTATCGAGATAGGACACCATTCGGTATTGGCACTATTTTTTTTGGAATCGGGATGATTATGGAATTTTTTCATTGCGACGGGAAAATGCCTTTTGTTAGAACGTTATAAAAGATATATGTAAGATTGTGGCAAGAATAATGGTAAAATAGCTTTTAAAAACGTTTGATGAAGGTTGTCAAAACCAGTAACATTTGATTTCAAAGAAAGAAAACTTTCGACTACATCCTCAGTGCTTACACCAGTAAACCCAAAGGGTGGTCTAGAGTATATTGCCGAAAACTCTCCCCTATAAAGAGTTTAAGACGTACTGTTGGGTTGAGGAATCATGAAATAAGAGTATTGTTGATATCATTGCAATTATTATCATTTAAGTCAAAATTAATAGGTTTTTCCACAACTTACGTCCATTCAAAGAAATGCTTAGAAGATGCTTGTGCCAATAAACATTAGCAGCACGAATATGGCTAATTCTTGGAGGTCATCAGGTATCTTGTAACGCTTCCATTTTTTAAAACGACAAGTTCCTTAGGTTGAGCAAATAACGTATTTCACGACTAATCCAAGGGCAATCACCGTATTTTACATTATTTTTTAATGGAACGTGGAAGTCAAACAAACCATACAAATTACTTTGAAGGAACTTTACTTGCTTATCCGGTAGTTCTAAAGAATATATTCTATCCTGAGATTGCGACGTATCATTTTGAACTATGTATACTTGGGATTACAGTGGAAGTTATATAAACAAATAAACCAACACCTTAGATTGTTGAAACAGTCCAGTTTTATTTATTTATTTTATTTTTTACATTTAACATTTTTAGTAAAAGAGCTCTTTGAAAACTCCAACTAGCACTTAACATTTAGATAACATTACGAGCATAACAAACTTAGAAGTACGTATACTTAGATCATAATTTAATTACTGGGAAAATAAAAAATTACAAAAGAAAAACCTCAATCAGACCAAAAGTGAAAAAAACAGTAATTATTTGAATGCCATTTTATTTATTAAAAATATTAAAGTTATACAAAAAATTAAGACTAAAAACTACCGACAAAATTAAATTTAAAGTAGGTAACTGCTTAAATAAAAAAAGAGTTACACAATATTAAGGATGCCAGTCCGGACGAAAGTAAGAACACATCGAACCAAACTTACATATATAAGTACCTTAACTTAAAACGAAGGCCTTTTCTTTTCTTAAAAAAAAGCTAAAATATTATTAAAAAATATTTGTGTTTCTACGTGTTTTTCTGATTTGCGCGAGTTTGTTACTTTTTTATAATTTTTAAAACCCTGTATGATAAAAAAATACTATTCAGCTGTATATTAATCTCATAAGCATCGGTTTGATCTTCTGTTTGTGTGTAAAATATACTTATAGATCCTATACGAAGGATCATATTGCCATTTTTTTTTAAATGGCGGTCCAATAACTAAATGGGCTTTATTTGTCGGAGGTGGTGTCGTGAGAAGTTTGGAAAGGCTCTTCCCACTTATGGTGGACCTCTGGTGTGAGATTGATTATCTGGCAATGAACGGCTTGGTGCTTCTCGAATTTCGGTGGAATGGCACACAGACGATATTTAACTTCATCTCCAGGCTGTGGAACGTATTCGCCTTCGATGCTGTGTAAGAATAATTTTCATAAAACAATACTTCACAAAATCTTCGATTTATTACTCACTCGGAGATATGGACGAAAATGTCTTCGCCCCCGGAATGGGGTGTGAGAAATCCATGACCTTTAGATCGACTGAATGACTTAACAATCCCAGTTTCAACTGGATTCTCTAGAGCGCGAGCGGACCTTGACGAGAAGAGGGGATGGAAAATCAATTAACCTACTTTGTTGGAGCAATGCCCATAGTTTTACAAAGTTATTCAAATTTTAAACTTACGTTGAGGCAGTTCTTGTTCGTTTCGTAATAATTGGACTTGGCAATTGAAGATTAGCACCTGGATGGTTTGGACTGTGGCTCGATGAACGTGGGCAAATGGGAGGTCTAGCGGCGAGATTCTTTTCTGGAGTGTTTTGTGAAGACATTTCGGTATGCGTGTGATTCAGCAAAAGAAATAAAAAGAAAAAAACTACTACGCGTTAAAGTTGCACTTTCACTTGTTTTACTTTTTGTATCGATATAATTTTGTGATTAATAATTTGTCGATAAGCTCACACAAAAGAATCACAACGGTTTCAATGGACAATGGAGTGGAGAATGAAGAAAAAGAAATGAAAAACCACAAAATTCCAGTTGTATTTTGTCTGAATTCTTAAACCAATTGGGAAAAATTGAGAGAGCAAACTACTTTACGAAAATTTGGTTTGCCAATATTTTTGACATTTTTTTTGACATTCTTTTCTTTCCTACACATGCATATCCCATCTTCCATGGCCATAGGGGACGCCGAAAAAAAAAAAAATTTAGAGCCAAAAAAGCCGGTTGAGGATTTTATTTGGCACCTTTTCGAAGCTAGCGGCATCTGGTATGTCACGATACTATGGTACACAGTAGAGTGCTTTTGTAATGAACATCAAACGTCGATTTTATATAAGAGTTCTTTTAAATATTTGCTGTTTTTTTTTCCAATCCCCCAGGTGGAATTTCTCCCAAAAATCAACTTTGTCGTAATCTTCAACGCAGGACTCTTATACATTTTAAAATTCAAAAGTCTATGTATGAAAAATAGACACAGAAAGAGAAAAGAACAAACAAGGCCAGGCTGGTGGGGTCAACTTCACAAGCAAGAAAAGAACGCGACGGTCAATTTTGTACAAAGAACGCTAGACCGGGCTTTGTTTGGCCAGCCCTTAGGCCAGGCGCGCACATGCAACTAAACAGTTTGGTTGCAATTTTGAGCACTATGGGATTATATGAGAGTCCGCGTACATAAACCGGCGGACTCTCATATAATCCCGAGTGTTAAAAATCGAAACCAAACAGTTTAGTTGCATGTGCGCGCCTGGCCTTAATGACCAAATTAAATTCAAAATAAAATGAAGTGTCGAACGAGATTAGCAAATTTGAGATGAAAGAACTTTTTCCGTAATTTGAATTACCTCATTCGGCTCTAATGAAAACGTATTATAAGTTAAATCTTGAGAATTCTCTGCGCTTAGCTAAGCCCGATGGGAATTAGTTGTTGTTGCAATTAACATTGAAATTGCTTAGTCCCCACGTCGTTTTTTCTACTAATTTCCACCGGTATTGCAAAAAACAACACGCTTATAGTTAGATAAATTGTATTATTTTGCCGTCAATAGCCGTGTTCCATTGGGCCTTGCAAAGTACTTTTTAGTACTTCCCAGTAGATGATGAATGGAATGCTTTCATTTTGCCAAAAGTAAAATCTAACCTCAATATCAATTAAATTTCGGTTTTTTTTTCTTATTTTACTTTAAAATGTGAAAAAATGTCAACAACAATAATCTATTACGTAATTTCTGTTGATTGGTGATGTCTTTTTCATGTTTGGAAACATTCTGTTACTAGATTAATGAACTACTTTGAACTTCTTCGACCACAGAGTAGAAGTAGTTGACTGCAGCCAGAAGTACTTGGCAGTAGATACTGGAACTGGAGCCCAAAGGAACACACCTAATGTATACGTCATTGACTTATTATATATGGACTGCCAGGAGCCAACTTCACGTTGACGCCACTTTAAGCTAAGCGTTTCAAGCGCCGAGTTCAGTCCTATCGGAAAATACAGATACTACTGTTTGACATTTGTATCGAGGATTTTTTTGAAGGATTTTTTTGCATCTGCTTTCATTTTTCATTGGGTACGTTCAGCAGACACAAGGGATTACATTTATCTAGTCAAGTGCTTTCATTGAACGCAAATTTTACAAAGGAAACTAGTTATTTTTTGAGATGTCATTAATACCAAAATTGAAACTTTACTTCCAACCTTTACCTTCCGTCGATAGTGCAGATAGTATTTATAATAATATTTTTATCTGAAAAACACCTCACACAAATGAATTCCGAATTGTATATTATAATTTCTTCAATACATGCATTCTGTCTTTCCGACATCCTTCACGTTGTGTGACGCTGAACGTGACTGAGATTTTTCACTTCTTGTCTAGGAGCAAATAAAATTTTCTTTCACTTAAATCGATAACCATTACCGCTGTTTGTTGACTTCATTGGTTGCTTCATTGGTTGTTTTCATACTTTTTTTAATTAATAATAACAAACTATGGCTAAGGCAACAGCCATGTTGGTTCTGTTTTGTGCCACCACGATTTGTGGAGCGACGCCGTTTATGATAAATCGTCACTTTAAAGGCAAGGCAAACAATGCGAATGCACGATCGGCAACAGTAGTCAAGTGTTTGTTGTATTTTGGAGGCATCCTTTTTGCATCTGCTGCCCGAAGTCCGGGAGACTGTTGAAGGTCTACAAGAATGTGGAACGTTTCCGACTATGACATTCCCCTTTGTTGAAGTTCTTATATGCGGGGGATTTTTTTTGATGTTCCTAATAGAGGAGCTTATACACACGTACATCCTTATAAACAGGGACATTTTAAACGAGGAAACGGCTGCATTCGAGCGGGGTCATAGCATTCGCCATAGTCATATAATGCGCAATATTAACAAATGCCAGGAAGATAACGCTACCCAGATGCCGGGTTCGGATCATCCAAGGACAAATGGCAATGGTGCTGGTCGCATTAATAATGAGACTATAAAGTCCTTATCACCACGAGATTTATATTCCAGTGATATGGAAAATCAAAAGTATCAACACAACGATCACCAGAGGACACATCAATCTATATGTCCTACAGCACCGCCAGCGACAGATACTGAAGCAAATACTCAAAATCATCCCCCCAGTCATCATTCCCATCATCACAGCCATAATCATCACTATCATCAGCATCACAGCCACCTACCGCTTAAAGCCAATGAAGGTGAGTATGCTATCATAGCATCTTCCTTGCGTGGCCTTCCGATTGTCCTGGCGCTCTCGGTTCACGAACTCTTCGAAGGTCTGGCTATCGGTCTTGAAGGCTCTGCGAGCAATGTTTGGTTTATGTTTGCCGCTGTCTCAGCCCATAAACTAGTGCTGGCATTTTGTGTGGGTGTGGAATTGATTGTTGCCCGTACCAGAACTTATCTTTCTGTACTCTTTGTCTTCACGTTTGCCGTAGTAAGTCCGATTGGAATTGGCATTGGGATGCTAGTAAGCAGTCACAACACAAGTCACAACACAACTGCGTCCAGCATTCCTTCGGCTATTTTGCAAGGATTAGCCTGCGGCACACTGCTCTATGTAGTGTTTTTCGAGATTTTGTCAAAAGATCGATCCGGATTGTTGGCTTATTTAGCACTTATTGTTGGATTTGGTTTGATGTTCGGACTGCAACAACTTTTTTCTGGTCATCAACACAGCCATGGCGGATGTTCGCATTCTGAGGAGTCTCATTCTCATCAGCACGATAATCACAAACATTTGCCATCAGCAGATGCACAATAAAGCCAGAGTTTAGAGAAAAAATTGCAAATACTAATAAATAAACATCATCGAAAAGAATTCTGAAACTGAATTGCAAAATAAAAACAAACAATAAAAAATGTCAAACCAGTGCCAAGGGTTATTTGAAAAAAAAATCCCTTAACCAAATTCGAAAATTTCCTTTTTTTTAAAAACAACTTCTCGCTTTATTTTCAAAACTGTTAATTCATACAAATTTTAGTCATGTCGAAGTTCATAAAATAAAATAAAATTAGCAGAAACTGGCAGATTTGAAAAGTAAATGAGTAGAGGTAGTATTTTACTTCACACTTTTTGCTAAGAATATTGAATATATTTAGTAGGCGTGTTTTTTGCAAGTCCATATGGATTTGTCGAAAAAACGACATCGGGACTTCTTACTTACAGTACGTAAGTCCCGATAATTATCCCATATGGATTTAAGTTGTTGTTGTATTTACGTGTAAAACAATTAGTTCCGATGTGGTTTTTCGACAAATCCACATGGACTTGCAAAAAAAAACGCCTAGTAGTTTTAAGTACACAGTTTAAGCGCGTTTTTATAGGGAATTCTAATCCTCTACAATTTTGGTTAAGATAAATTTTACTGATAAACTAAAAGTAAGGTTCGTTCCTTTACTCCAAATTTTTGGGCATTTTTGTATAATTTTATTGTTTTTTTATGAACTTTGACAGAACTTTGGACTGCAATGCACAAAAATCAGAATTTTAAAATAAAGGAATGAACCTATAAATAAGTACGAACTTTTTCAAGAAAAATAAGATATCTAAAAAGCTGCCCGGAAGTTGCCTAGTGGGCGAGTCGTATGTATTAGATTTTTGACTTTATATTTATAATTATTTCGAAATAGTTGGAAAATACTTTATTTGATGTGTACCAAAAATATTGCAATATTGCAGGTTTAGACAATAGATTCCATTGTCTTAAGGTAGGTAAAAAGTTAGAAAACTTCAGACATTAAAAATGTTTTTTATAACTTGGACGGCCGTCTAAAGTAAGACGGCGTTTAGAAATACGATTGTACGAATTTTTCCTTGAAATATTGTTTTAAAAATATCTTCCTTCACTACATCTCTTGAAATGGAGAAAATAAATTTCATTGAAAAATCTTTTATTTCGAATATGACTCTAAAATCAAAGGTTTTATAAAATAAATCAAAAAAGGATTTTTTTCAGTGCTCCCCCAACACTACGCCGATTGGTGACTTCCTATGACCATAGATGGCCTTACCTTCTATGAATGAAATTTCATTCTAAGGCGAAGTATGTAACAGATGGCGCTAAAAATAGTATTTATTATTGTCGGTAGGCCTGAACTTGTCGCTGATTTCGCTTTGAGAACTGGAACCATCATCTCCGCAGGTTATGTATGGAATTGACAACCAGCTAGCAGTCCATATATAATAAGTCAATGACTGGAACCATCATCTCCGCAGGTTATGTATGGAATTGACAACCAGCTAGCAGTCCATATATAATAAGTCAATGGCATTGACTTATTATATATGGACTGCCAGGAGCCAACTTCACGTTGACGCCACTTTAAGCTATGCGTTTCAAGCGCCGAGTTCAGTCCTATCGGAAAATACAGATACTACTGTTTGACATTTGTATCAAGGATTTTTTTGAAGGATTTTTTTCCATCTGCTTTCATTTTTCATTGGGTACGTTCATTGAACTCAAATTTTACAAAGGAAACTAGTTATTTTTTGAGATGTCATTAATACCAAAATTGAAACTTTACTTCCAACCATTGACTTATTATATATAATAAGTCAATGCTTCCAACCTTAACCTTCCGTCGATAGTGCAGATAGTATTTATAATAATATTTTTATCTGAAAAACACCTCACACAAATGAATTCCGAATTGTATATTATAATTTCTTCAATACATGCATTCTGTCTTTCCGAGATCCTTCACGTTGTGTGACGCTGAACGTGACTGAGATTTTTCACTTCTTGTCTAGGAGCAAATAAAATTTTCTTTCACTTAAATCGATAACCATTACCGCTGTTTGTTGACTTCATTGGTTGCTATTGTTAATTAGTTTCGCAATGATTCAACTTTGTTTTCATACTTTTTTTAATTAATAACAACAAAATATGGCTAATGCAACAGCCATGTTGGTTCTGTTCTGTGCCACCACGATTTGTGGAGCGACGCCGTTCCTGATAAATCGTCACTTTAAAGGCAAGGCAACAATGCGAATGCACGATCGGCAACAGTAGTCCAGTGTTTGTTGTATTTTGGAGGCGGTGTGTTGCTGTGCACCACCTTTTTGCATCTGCTGCCCGAAGTCGCGGAGACTGTTGAAGGCCTACAAGAATGTGGAACGTTTCCGACTATGACATTCCCCTTTGTTGAGCTTCTTATGTGGGGGGGATTTTTTTTGATGTTCCTAATAGAAGAGCTTATACACACTTACATCCATAGAAACAGGGACATTTTAGACGAGGAAACGGCTGCATTCGAGCGGGGTCATAGCATTCGCCATAGTCATATAATGCGCAATATTAACAAATGCCAGGAAGATAACGCCACCCAGATGCCGGGTTCGGATCATCCAAGGACAAATGGCAATGGTGGTGGTCGTATTAATAATGAGACTATAAAGTCCTTATCACCACGAGATTTATATTCCAGTGATATGGAAAATCAAAAGTATCAACACAACGATAACCAGAGGACACATCAATCTATATGTCCTACAGCACCGCCAGCGACAGATACTGAAGCAAATACTCAAAATCATCCCCCCAGTCATCATTCCCATCATCACAGCCATAATCATCACTATCATCAGCATCACAGCCACCTACCGCTTAAAGCCAATGAGGGTGAGTATGCTATCATAGCATCTTCCTTGCGTGGCCTTCTGATTGTCCTGGCGCTCTCGGTTCACGAACTCTTCGAAGGTCTGGCTATCGGTCTTGAAGGCTCTGCGAGCCTGGTTTATGTTTGCCGCTGTCTCAGCCCATTAACTAGTGCTGGCATTTTGCGTGGTTGTGGAATTGATTGTTGCCCGTACCAGAACTTATCTTTCTGTACTCTTTGTCTTCACGTTTGCCGTAGTAAGTCCGATTGGAATTGGCATTGGGATGCTAGTAAGCAGTCACAACACAACTGCGTCCAGCATTCCTTCGGCTATTTTGCAAGGATTAGCCTGCGGCACACTGCTCTATGTAGTGTTTTTCGAGATTTTGTCAAAAGATCGATCCGGATTGTTGGCTTATTTAGCACTTATTGTTGGATTTGGTTTGATGTTCGGACTGCAACAACTTTTTTCTGGTCATCAACACAGCCATGGCGGATGTTCGCATTCTGAGGAGTCTCATTCTCATCAGCACGATAATCACAAACATTTGCCATCAGCAGATGCACAATAAAGCCAGAGTTTAGAGAAAAAATTGCAAATACTAATAAATAAACATCATCGAAAAGAATTCTGAAACTGAATTGCAAAATAAAAACAAACAATAAATGTCAAACCAGTGCTAAGGGTTATTTGAAAAAAAATCCCTTAACCAAATCCGAAAATTTCCTTTTTTTTACAAACAACTTCTCTCTTTATTTTCAAAACTGTCAATTCATACAAATTTTAGTCATGTCGAAGTTCATAAAATAAAATAAAATTAGCAGAAACTGGCAGATTTGAAAAGTAAATGAGTAGAGGTAGTATTTTGCTTTAAACTTTTTGCTAAGAATATTGAATATATATAGTAGGCGTGTTTTTTGCAAGTCCATATGGATTTGTCGAAAAAACGACATCGGGACTTCTTACTTACAGTACGTAAGTCCCGATAATTATCCCATATAGATTTAAGTTGTTGTTGTATTTACGTGTAAAACAATTAGTTCCGATGTTGTTTTTCGACAAATCCACATGGACTTGCAAAAAAAAAAACGCCTAGTAGTTTTAAGTACACAGTTTAAGCGCGTTTTTATACAATTTCGGTTAAGATAAATTTTACTGATAAACTAAAAGTAAGGTTCGTTCCTTTACTCCAAATTTTTGGGCATTTTTGTATAATTTTATTGTTTTTTTATGAACTTTGACAGAACTTTGGACTGCAATGCACAAAAATCAGAATTTTAAAATAAAGGAATGAACCTATAAATAAGTACGAACTTTTTCAAGAAAAATAAGATATCTAAAAAGCTGCCCGGAAGTTGCCTAGTGGGCGAGTCGTATGTATTAGATTTTTGACTTTATATTTATGATTATTTCGAAATAGTTGGAAAATACTTTATTTGATGTATACAAAAAATATTGCAATATTGCAGGTTTAGACAATAGATTCCATTGTCTTAAGGTAGGTAAAAAGTTAGAAAACTTCAGACATTAAAAATGTTTTTTATAACTTGGACGGCCGTCTAAAGTAAGACGGCGTTTATAAATACGATTGTACGAATTTTTCCTTGAAATAATGTTTTAAAAATATCTTCCTTCACTACATCTCTTGAAATGGAGAAAATAAATTTCATTGAAAAATCTTTTATTTCGAATATGACTCTAAAATCAAAGGTTTTATAAAATAAATCAAAAAAGGATTTTTTTCAGTGCTCCCCCAACACTACGCCGATTGGTGACTTCCTATGACCATAGATGGCCTTACCTTCTATGAATGAAATTTCATTCTAAGGCGAAGTATGTAACAGATGGCGCTAAAAATAGTATTTATTATTGTCGGTAGGCCTGAACTTGTCGCTGATTTCGCTTTGAGAACTGGAACCATCATCTCCGCAGGTTATGTATGGAATTGACAACCAGCTAGCAGTCCATATATAATAAGTCAATGACTGGAACCATCATCTCCGCAGGTTATGTATGGAATTGACAACCAGCTAGCAGTCCATATATAATAAGTCAATGGCATTGACTTATTATATATGGACTGCCAGGAGCCAACTTCACGTTGACGCCACTTTAAGCTATGCGTTTCAAGCGCCGAGTTCAGTCCTATCGGAAAATACAGATACTACTGTTTGACATTTGTATCAAGGATTTTTTTGAAGGATTTTTTTCCATCTGCTTTCATTTTTCATTGGGTACGTTCATTGAACTCAAATTTTACAAAGGAAACTAGTTATTTTTTGAGATGTCATTAATACCAAAATTGAAACTTTACTTCCAACCATTGACTTATTATATATAATAAGTCAATGCTTCCAACCTTAACCTTCCGTCGATAGTGCAGATAGTATTTATAATAATATTTTTATCTGAAAAACACCTCACACAAATGAATTCCGAATTGTATATTATAATTTCTTCAATACATGCATTCTGTCTTTCCGAGATCCTTCACGTTGTGTGACGCTGAACGTGACTGAGATTTTTCACTTCTTGTCTAGGAGCAAATAAAATTTTCTTTCACTTAAATCGATAACCATTACCGCTGTTTGTTGACTTCATTGGTTGCTATTGTTAATTAGTTTCGCAATGATTCAACTTTGTTTTCATACTTTTTTTAATTAATAACAACAAAATATGGCTAATGCAACAGCCATGTTGGTTCTGTTCTGTGCCACCACGATTTGTGGAGCGACGCCGTTCCTGATAAATCGTCACTTTAAAGGCAAGGCAACAATGCGAATGCACGATCGGCAACAGTAGTCCAGTGTTTGTTGTATTTTGGAGGCGGTGTGTTGCTGTGCACCACCTTTTTGCATCTGCTGCCCGAAGTCGCGGAGACTGTTGAAGGCCTACAAGAATGTGGAACGTTTCCGACTATGACATTCCCCTTTGTTGAGCTTCTTATGTGGGGGGGATTTTTTTTGATGTTCCTAATAGAAGAGCTTATACACACTTACATCCATAGAAACAGGGACATTTTAGACGAGGAAACGGCTGCATTCGAGCGGGGTCATAGCATTCGCCATAGTCATATAATGCGCAATATTAACAAATGCCAGGAAGATAACGCCACCCAGATGCCGGGTTCGGATCATCCAAGGACAAATGGCAATGGTGGTGGTCGTATTAATAATGAGACTATAAAGTCCTTATCACCACGAGATTTATATTCCAGTGATATGGAAAATCAAAAGTATCAACACAACGATAACCAGAGGACACATCAATCTATATGTCCTACAGCACCGCCAGCGACAGATACTGAAGCAAATACTCAAAATCATCCCCCCAGTCATCATTCCCATCATCACAGCCATAATCATCACTATCATCAGCATCACAGCCACCTACCGCTTAAAGCCAATGAGGGTGAGTATGCTATCATAGCATCTTCCTTGCGTGGCCTTCTGATTGTCCTGGCGCTCTCGGTTCACGAACTCTTCGAAGGTCTGGCTATCGGTCTTGAAGGCTCTGCGAGCCTGGTTTATGTTTGCCGCTGTCTCAGCCCATTAACTAGTGCTGGCATTTTGCGTGGTTGTGGAATTGATTGTTGCCCGTACCAGAACTTATCTTTCTGTACTCTTTGTCTTCACGTTTGCCGTAGTAAGTCCGATTGGAATTGGCATTGGGATGCTAGTAAGCAGTCACAACACAACTGCGTCCAGCATTCCTTCGGCTATTTTGCAAGGATTAGCCTGCGGCACACTGCTCTATGTAGTGTTTTTCGAGATTTTGTCAAAAGATCGATCCGGATTGTTGGCTTATTTAGCACTTATTGTTGGATTTGGTTTGATGTTCGGACTGCAACAACTTTTTTCTGGTCATCAACACAGCCATGGCGGATGTTCGCATTCTGAGGAGTCTCATTCTCATCAGCACGATAATGACAAACATTTGCCATCAGCAGATGGACAATAAAGCCAGAGTTTAGAGAAAAAATTGCAAATACTAATAAATAAACATCATCGAAAAGAATTCTGAAACTGAATTGCAAAATAAAAACAAACAATAAATGTCAAACCAGTGCTAAGGGTTATTTGAAAAAAAATCCCTTAACCAAATCCGAAAATTTCCTTTTTTTTACAAACAACTTCTCTCTTTATTTTCAAAACTGTCAATTCATACAAATTTTAGTCATGTCGAAGTTCATAAAATAAAATAAAATTAGCAGAAACTGGCAGATTTGAAAAGTAAATGAGTAGAGGTAGTATTTTGCTTTAAACTTTTTGCTAAGAATATTGAATATATATAGTAGGCGTGTTTTTTGCAAGTCCATATGGATTTGTCGAAAAAACGACATCGGGACTTCTTACTTACAGTACGTAAGTCCCGATAATTATCCCATATAGATTTAAGTTGTTGTTGTATTTACGTGTAAAACAATTAGTTCCGATGTTGTTTTTCGACAAATCCACATGGACTTGCAAAAAAAAAAACGCCTAGTAGTTTTAAGTACACAGTTTAAGCGCGTTTTTATACAATTTCGGTTAAGATAAATTTTACTGATAAACTAAAAGTAAGGTTCGTTCCTTTACTCCAAATTTTTGGGCATTTTTGTACAATTTTATTGTTTTTTTATGAACTTTGACAGAACTTTGGACTGAAATGCACAAAAATCAGAATTTTAAAATAAAGGAATGAACCTATGAATAAGTATGAACGTTTTCAAGAAAAATAAGATATCTAAAAAGCTGCTCGGAAGTTGCCTAGTGGGCGAGTCGTATGTATTAGATTTTTGACTTTATATTTATGATTATTTCGAAATAGTTGGAAAATACTTTATTTGATGTATACAAAAAATATTGCAATATTGCAGGTTTAGACAATAGATTCCATTGTCTTAAGGTAGGTAAAAAGTTAGAAAACTTCAGACATTAAAAATGTTTTTTATAACTTGGACGGCCGTCTAAAGTAAGACGGCGTTTATAAATACGATTGTACGAATTTTTCCTTGAAATAATGTTTTAAAAATATCTTCCTTCACTACATCTCTTGAAATGGAGAAAATAAATTTCATTGAAAAATCTTTTATTTCGAATATGACTCTAAAATCAAAGGTTTTATAAAATAAATCAAAAAAGGATTTTTTTCAGTGCTCCCCCAACACTTCGCCGATTGGTGACTTCCTATGACCATAGATGGCCTTACCTTCTATGAATGAAATTTCATTCTGAGGCGAAGTATGTAACAGATGGCGCTAAAAATAGTATTTATTATAGTCGGTAGGCCTGAACTTGTCGCTGATTTCGCTTTGAGAACTGGAACCATCATCTCCGCAGGTTATGTATGGAATTGACAACCAACTAGCAGTCCATATATAATAAGTCAATGGTCAATGGTATACGTTTTTACTGTATTCTCCATGACTATGGAAGAGACATCTTCATATGGAATGTTTTTACTCAGTACTTTTCTCATAAACGTCAAACATATCACCAAACAAATATATAAATTTATAAACTTGCATTCTTCCACAACAAACCCTAAATACTATTTTGTATAATAAATAAAAACCATCTCATGCTGTGTGATACCCGATTTAAATGAAAATAATTACATCCTATAAAGTACTATTATTTTGCATCTCAATTGAAAGTAAGCATTATCATAGAAGTCCACAAAGAAGAAGAAAATCTACCAGTATATTGAATGTTTCTTTTTAAGCCAGATGCTCAGTCCCGAATTATTGAATGAAAATGATAGTGAAGATGATGATGTACCACTTATTAACAGAGTACCCCGGATAGGCAACATCGATGTGGATGTAGAAATTGTTGATTTAAACGACGAACCTGTACAGCAAGCAATAGCTGAACCACTACCAATAGCTGAACTTAATCCTGAGGCTGAACCACTGCCAGTAGTTGCACCAATCATACCTCCTGAACGTAAGTTAGTCGAAGTTAAAGAATAATATATTTTTATTTTTCAATCGAAACTTATAGCACGAAATGCTGAGAACGTGCCACCACCGCCTCCGACAGCAAATGAGAGTCATCCGACCCCATCTCCAGCGAAGAAACGCAAGCGAACTTCACCTGGACAGACGCCAAAGCTAAAGAGCGTCGACGACCTTGATGAAAACGAAGACGATGGCCTTACCTGTCCCATCTGCTTAGATAGCTGGGAAATGTCGGGCGAGCACAGACTTGTCTCCCTTAAATGTGGCCACCTCTTCGGTGATTCTTGCATTCGACGTTGGTTAGTCGAATCTGGCCGCAATGGATTGAAGTGCTGTCCGCAGTGCAAGACGCGTGCTGTCAATAGAGACATTCGATGTTTGTACGCACGCCGGATACGTGCCTTAGACCGCAGCGAAGAACATCGTCTGCGGGAACACCTAGATCAAGAGAAATCCAAAGTTAGTCAATTCCAGACCGAACTAGCCACTCTGAAGATGAGCTACACAATGATTCTGCAGGAAGTTCAGAAGCTAGCCGGAGATAACGAGCGTTTAAAAAACAGCCTTCGGCAGGGAGGAGGGTCTGTTAATTCGAACATAGGCTCCCAGGAGACTGCTGCATGGTTACGTTCCTACAAGCTATTCATGGAGAAGAATATTGAAATATCAAAAGAACCAGGTTGTCGAGTCATGATTTATTCACAAAACTTCCAAACCATGATTGTCTCACAGAAATCCTCGCAAACTCTTTTCCCTGGCTATGGGCTGCGCTTTATCGATACTCCAGTGTTTCGTCCAACAACATTCCTCCACACATCAGCCAAGACAGTGCGGGATATCTGCTTTAGCTCTGATCAAAGGCTGCTAGTGGTTGCTTCCATGGAATCCAAAGCGAAACTATTCGATACTAATTCGAGGGCGGCAGTGTCTGTGTTCAGTCCAACTGACAAGCCATTGTGGGCGTGTTCTTTGGACAAAGGTCAGCGAGAAAACACAATGTATGTAGGCGCTCAACATGGCAGTACATATGCCTATGACATAAGATTCCCCGAGACGGTTGTAGAGGAATTCAAAACCGAGGGTGACCTGAGTCCAGTCATTAATATTGCTCCTGTTCCAGTGACAAGTCACTTCCCGAATGGAGGTTTTCTAGTTTGTAAGCTGCAATCGTTGTGGTTCTATGAATACACAGGTGCAGGCCAGGAAGTTCAATCTACCAAGATTGGCGTGGAGGGCCCCTTCATATCGATGTCATACGAAGTGACTAGTGAAAACCTCTTGGTGTTTGCAAGGAGCAGTACAAGGTATCCACAATCGCGGTATATCCTCGGCAAGCTGGAGAAAATCGATGATCTGGCTGTGTTCAATGTGAGAGTCTCATTTTTCGGTTCAAAAGCTACTCCAGTGATGACCCGCTGCTCCCAGATTGTGGTCGAAAATAATACACTCGTAGCAGGTTATATTCAGGATGCCAAACTTCTGTCTTTATTCGATATGAAACGCGAGCAACGATTACAGTCTATGCCTGTTCAAGAAGTGGTCTACGATACTTGTCCGGTGTATGTTTCCAACAACACGTTCTTGGGCGCCCTAACAGAGACAAAGTGCCGAATATACAAAGTCATATCAAATGACAGTGGGCGATAGTAACTTTGTGTCTCATTTGTGTGTCTACTTTTTGTTTTGGATTTTTTTTTAATAAATGTATTGTTAAATTTTGACATCAGCTCTAGTTTTTTATTTGCATTTATATTTTAATAAATAAAAAAAATTCTATAATAAAACTAATATAAAGTATTTTTCACTAATTAATGGGCACTGCAAATTTTTTTCTTTATTACAAATGGTTTGCAACTATAGACTCGCTTATGAGGTTTCGATTTATATTTAAGCCTTTAGATAAAAGCTAACGCTTGTTGGGTAACTGGCTGAACACAATGATGTGGCTGTTGCTCTTAGCACTATCAAAGATTTCAAAGGTACGAAAATAGTATACAGCGCTATAATGTTAAGCTGTAGCTGTAGCAAGAAATGTATGGCAGACTATAAAGTTGAACAAACAGATATATTGAATTAAGTTGTGTTCGAAGGATAAACATGTGTATTCAAGATTAGAAAGTCGTCCACAGGTGTACTAACTTTTTCTCACTTCCACTCTGTGATATACACCGACTTATCCTTGGGGATGAATTCCAGGCATGGAATCATAGATGGGAGTCCAATCAGACTGGACCACTTTCTTTCTTCGTCCCTCCAATTATGGTGGTCATACCCTCCGAAAACGAATGATCATCATTCTTTTATTGTAAAAGTCGAAGAACAACAAAATCATCACTCCCAATACAAAAAAATGATTTCAGTTTTTGAACTTTTAAATAAGTCTTTATTTGAAAATGACAATTTGATTAACGGCAAAACAAAAAATGGGCTGGTCAAGAAATAAAACTATAACTATTTTAATATTAATATTGCTACTTATGGTTGCTTTTGCAGTCCTGGCAATTGCATTGATTGTTTATAATTTATTTAAAAAGGAAGATAACAATAAATTTTTGAAGTCTTTCACATATCTTTCAGCAACGACATTTGGAACTGGACTCGGTATGAATTTACATGTCATCAAATAGATTTTGAAGCAAATAAATATGCATAAACGTAATTTATTGATTAAAAGGATGCATTTGGTTCAGAATATGTCAATCTAAGTGGACTTGGTCTCATGGAACTATTCACTCAGTATCCTTAGTTGGTATGTTGTCTACGCATCGCGAAATATTTCAGCTTCTTATTGATGGAGAAATAGCTAAATGCTATAACATGTATCCAATCAGTATGCTTACCATTTGCATTTATATAATACAGGTAAGTGATTTATTCTAAATAAATATCTGGTGGTATGAATCTGTTTAAAATGCATTTAATGGGGGAAAATATTGTTTTTTCTTTAATTCTTTTCATCCAAACTTTTTGAGTAAAAAAGTACTCAAGATTTGCGTTTATGTGATGCGTGTTTTTCATTTGAATACCTACAGTTTATATTGACCTTTTATTTCGTATTATTTCGCTATGGAAAAACACCTCGCCAAAGAGCTTTTAACTCGGGATTGCACGCCTTTATCGGAGCAATTACACTTTTTGTTTGTATAACAGACGGACTCTTGGTGTGTCATAAAATTTCAAGGTATATATTTTTTAGTTTAAATATTATTCTTATAAGAATGGTGTTTTTTTTTTATTTATTATACTAGAGATGAAAATTTAGAAAGTGAAATAACCTTCCACTTGGCTGCTATTTGCTTATTTTTCTATGGTGTAGCCGTTTGGTACATAATCTTAAATCCTTACTTTGATTTGAGAAGAATGAGTTGCGTGGTAATAATAATTTGTGTAAATAAAAAAAAAATATTAATTTGATATTATTTTAGCAACAAACTCAATCCTCGAAGGTAAGAATACTTATATTTTTTACCTTCATAATATTTGTACGAATTTATAAAATATATGGCGTGTTTTTTTCCTAATCTATGTATTAGTCTTAGAAAAAAATTCAATAATATAAAACAACAATAGCTGAGCAACAAATATTGAATGTATTCTTTATTGAATTTAAAGAAAAATAACTAATATTTTTGTTATTTATTTCATTTAATAGAGAACACATTATCACATACATATTTCCTAAATATAATAATAATATAATAATTGCTGCTTAAATATATCTCTATTTTAGAGTGAAAAAATCAATATAGGTACAAATAGCGTCAGCTTCTTTTAAACATCTTGTTAAAGGCTCATTAAGTCCATAATTCGTTCTATGGAAAGGTTCCAGGAATAAACTCCTGGTTCACAGACACCTCGAAGCAGCATAAATTTCAATCAATGACAACAAAAAGGGGCAATTGATATGGTTATTTAACATGTCGCTCACAAACATAACCGACAAATATTTACGACGTGCTTTGAGCTTAAGTGAGCCAATAAGTTGACGACGTGAATCGTACGAGGGCATTCGAATATTCCAATAATGCAAACGATGAATCACAATTCCTTGAAAACGTGTTTGAATATTTTCAATCTTTTCAGAAGAAGTATTATAAAAAGGGCTCCATATTACCGAACAGTTTTCTAGAACGGATCGTACAAAGGAATTAAAAAACGGGTTTGAGTGTATATGGGTCAGTAAACTCCTTAGAATTTCATGGAGTTAGATTAAGCTACAATGTAGTCTATGTGAAAGTCAAAGCATAATTTTTGATCATATATGACGCCAAGATCTTTCTTATCAGTAATCCTAGCATGGGATGTGTCACCAATCTTATAAGTGTAAAACACAGAAGACTGGTTACGATAGAAAGACATAACTTGGCATTTCTATAGATTAAGAAAAAGACAATTTTTTTACACCACTCAACATGAACAATGAACATGATGAAGACCGGAGGAAATATTAATTTGATGATGGTTTATATTAGTTATATGGACAAATTGAATACGATCACACATCAGATCACATTTCAGAATACTAGAGTGGAAAGCCAAATTATTTAACTTGCTTACCAAAATATAGTGGTTAAATCTATCAAAAGCTTTGGCGAAATCTGTGTAGATAACATCATATTTAGATCCACTTTCAAGGAAATGAACAACACTATTACAGACAATCATATGATTTTTTGAGGTTATTTTTTTGTCTAAGCCGAGATAAATTAGATAAAAACACACCTATTATAAAATGAAAGTCTTCAACTGATGAAACAGAACATAAAAAGTACAATTTCGTTATAAAATGTACAAAAGCTTACTCGAGCAAACAATTCAATCTTACTGTCATTTTTTATATGCATACAACAATTAATTTCTTATTATTAAAATAGGTAAGCTCATCTAATCGGAGGAGAAGAAATTAATAAGACTGTTCTCCAGAAAAATGTTCAGGTAAGACTCTTTTGCTTATTTCTAGTTTCTTAAATGTTGTCATTTACTGATGAATTTTTAATTAACTTTAACTTTAATTAACAAAAAAAATAGTTAACTTTATGTTGCAATTATTCATGATTGTCTGTATTCCTGGGCCTCGAACAAATGAACCTCGACGTCATGCTCGATCAATAGCTAGAAGAATGCTTTAATTTTGTTTTGGTTTTCTTTATGCAACTGCCAGTCAGACAAAGGCAACTTTGTAATTTTTGATGATGCAAGTGAAGGCAGATAAAAAAGAAATTTAAGTATTTTTTGTGTTACTTTTTTATGGTAAATAAATTTCGTTCTTCCAATCAGTACATTACAAGAGTGCTGACTTAACCGTACTGTTGCCTTTTCTAAATCTTTTTCATTGTTTGTTTTTTTTTTTATATAGATTACCACTTCTACATTCCACTCCAAACATGTGGGAGAGAATGTAACCCGTTCGAGTACCTTCTCTTCTTGCCAACTACTCCGGTTTTGCCCTTTCAAATGCTCTCGCGAACGCTTGCCCTTCTCCACTGAACAGCTGAACAAAAATAATAACCTTAATTTTTTTTTTAAATTATGTATTTATTTAGAATTTATATTATACTTTGAATTTTTTATATTCTTCATTTAAATTTATTTAAAATATTTCGTATTTTTTATTTTATTTTTAAAGTTTGCCATTGTTTTTTTATTTTGTAGATATAAAAATATAATCGTAACGTTTTGTTTGATTTGGTAAAGAGTTTTTTGTTATTTCTATTTAAAGAGTTTTACATAATAATAAGTTTTACTTTTTTCCTAATCTTTAACTTGTATTATTTATTTAACAATTTCAAAAATAGCTAGTTTTCATAATAGATTTATGATGTATAAGGACACGATTATAGTAACAAAATTTCCCAAGCAGAAACAAATAATATAGAACGTTTTATTATAACGCAGCTTAACAGTTTTTTTTTTTTTATTTCAATATATGTATAATGTATGTACATATATAATTTATGTTGACTTATTATCAAAAAAAAAATAATTTTATTAATATGTATTTGAAAAGATAAAATAAAAATAAATTATTAATTTTAGTTGTAGTGAACTAGAGTTTTCTTTTATTAAAACGCACATATTGTGATTTGATGTTTTTGTGTTTAATATTTTTATTATTTTTTGTAAGAAACCTATGTATGTATATAATAGAAATTTAGTTTTTAGTTTTCTTTTCTTTTTAATTTAATTTTAAATAAATATATACAGATTTTGTTGGGTCTGGATTAAGAGTTTCTTTTTTATATATATATAGTTTTTAAATACCTTAACAAATAGTTGAATTATTTTATCTAATTTATTTGCAATCAATTGTTTTTAAAATAAATATAAAAACATATAGAAATGTCTGTATAAAGATATTTTTTTAAGAATACATCACTGAAAATCCATGCATAAGCATAAGCATATTGATAAAATCAAAACAGAAGGATAGCTAAGTTTAAGATCCAAGTCTAGATTTTTTTTAGTTTTCAAAATAAGCTTACAATTTCCAGTGATATATTATTTATTTTTTAAAAGGTTATAGGTTTATTTTTGGAATAGAAAAATACATATTGTGTTGTATTAAAAATCTTTACACTGGCTTAGTGAAAGAGACTTATCAATTTATTGTCTCCTTAACTGTTGGTAGTCAATGTGGAATGTTTTTTTTTTTTTTTTTTGTTTGAAGTATTGCAAAGCACTTTTGAGGGAATTAATTTTGCAGCTAAAATGGGTACAATTTTTTAGTGTTTTCGAAATTTTTGCTGGAAAGTATGACAATTTCATAAAAAAAATTGCTCCTAGGATAAGTACAATATATTATCTATCGACTTTTGTAAAAAAAATAAAATAATAATAATTTAATCGACTCCAGCGAAACCTTGGCTACCTTCGATTGCCTTGATGAGTTTGTCTTTGAGTTGTAAATAACCTTCATAGGGTGGTAAATCCAAACGATTAAAACTATGAAAAAAAAAAATAAAGAAATTTCATTCATGAGGTTTAACTAAAATTTGGAAAAAAAAAATATAATTTTCTAACATACCATGTATGAGCTCTTGGAAAATTGTTAGGTGTACCCCATTTTTCAATGGTAAACATTTGTGGTCCATTCGAGCCGTAAAGCTCTTTGAACCCATTCATTGGAACTCTAGAGGTACCAGTAACAAATTGTAATAAACGGGAACGCATTTCATTGGAAAATGAGAGCACAGCTCTCCAGAACCATTGAATGATAATGTGATTCATGTGATAGTCACCCTTGTAGAGAGTGTTGTCGCGCCAGTCTTTAACATCAATATTTTGTATTCCACACATAAGAAGCTCGAGTTCATGTTCGTCGAAAACTTTCAAAGAACTAAGTTGTATAATGGAACCGAAGCCATCCAAAAAGGCTGTCATTTGTTCTTTGACACGCGAAACAAAACGCCATTCGATTACTAATCTGAAATTATTTTTGAACATTAACAATTAATTTGATAGAAATAAAAAAAAAAAAACACCCTTTTGGGTCAAGAACTCACTTAATATATTCATCTTTGTTGTCATTGGTAACATCGACATTGGCACCGTTTGTTTTTAATTCTCGTTGACTTGTGTGGCCAAATGTTTCTTCGTCCACACAAAACGTTAATTCCAATTCGCTTGGGTCATTTTCTTTGATCCAAAGCAATGAGTTGTAGTATTCTGTATCCACCGATTCCATATCCTTTAAATCAATTGACTTTTGAAGCATCATTTTATAGAAAGGCCGAATGAAAAATGCTATCAAAAAATAGAATATGTTAAAAAACAAATTACTTTCAAGAATCAATAATATTTTACCGTCTAAGAGTTTTCCATGGTAAACTGCCATACCGGCAATTCTTCCAATGAATCTGGAATTTTTATTTAATATATACAAATATATTCTTTTTTTTATCTTTTCTAACTTACTTGAAATAATTTAAATGTTCTTCATTGCATAGGCCACTAAATGGGTTAATTTGTAATGTGTAATTGTCCATAGCCGAGTACTCAAATAGTCCATAATAAGGATTGAACATTTCTTTGGATAATAAATAGAACCATTCCCTGGCAAGGCCACCATAATCTAAAAAAAAAAATCATCAAATCAAGTGTAAATTAATGTTAATTAGATTAGTTAAATTTGTTGAATAAATTCACCTAATCCTGTCTCTCCTTCAAATTCTACCCATAACTTAGTCTTTAGTAAATCGGTTTTATTAACAGAATTAATAATCCGATATGAATCTTCTAATATCGATGAACGCCTTATGCGAATTTCAAATTTGTTTGGTACATTAGTCTGAAAAGATAAAAAGATGATGATATTAAAAAAACGAAAGAAGCAATTTAAACAGAAATGGTTTGATTTGGAATGCTTTAAAGCAAGGAGAAAATCATTTATTTTATTAAAGCTCTTGAGAAAATATAAAGCGCCTGTCTTTAACACCATATATGCAACAGCCAACAAAGAATATAAACAGATCTGCCTCTTGTCAAGCGTAAGCAAAATGAAGAACAATCTATGCAACGCTTAAACTCAGCGATGTCCTCAGCTGAATTCTGGAAAGCTGCTAAAATAATTTACGGAAGGTCAAGTAGGATTGAATCTTCACTGCAAGCATCTGAACTTCAGGAGTACTTTAGGAGGTTGCTCAACACTGTGCAGGTTGCTCAACGCCTTCCCCAATATGCAGCACAACTTTTCTTAGATGATTTAAAAGGCTTACAGAGTGGGTTAGCAATAAAGAAAATACTCAACATGTTTCAAGCTGGTTTTAGGAAAAACCCCAAGCGTGTAGATCAGCTATTCATCTTAATCCACATTGCCGATAGCTTTAAAAGCAAAAAGAAGAAACTGTATGCATTGTTTATAGATTTTCGATCTGATTTCGGCTCCATTGTCCGTGAATCATTATTTTATAAACTATATATTATGGGAATGTCAAGCAAAGTTATGCTGAAAAAAATGTGTGTAAACTGTTGCTAAGTTAAACCTGGGTTTAAATTTTAATTGCTATGGATTAGATTTTTAATATTTGAAGTTGAATATATCAATTAACTGATATTTAAATATACATAGGAGGTATTCCGGTCGAAAATAGGAGCTGTTTTCGTTTTTCCGTTTAATTTTAACCTGTAGTTTAGTAAAACATGAGTTTAGCAAGGGACTATGAATACGTCCCATTGTGTCTTTTCTTTGGGACGGTAAATTTACGTCGGATGACTTTGAAACGCAAATGGGAGTCAGGCAAGGATTTGTGTTGAGTACTTTGCTCTTCATTTTGTTTATAAATGATATTGTGGAGGAAGTTGGAGGAGGCATTGTGTTTGGAGATTGGCGAATACCGTGCCTCATTTTTGCCGATGACATTGTTTTTGCTAGCGGAATCAGTTGAGGGAATGCAACGGATGATCAATTGTATGGAACGCTACTGAATCTGTCTGTGAATCTTGGAAAATAAAAAATGATGCTCTTCAGGGATGGAGGTGGTAGATACTCGAGGAAGGAAAGGTAGAGCTACAAAAGTCAGAATTTGGAAATTGTTCCTGAGTATAAGTACCTTGGTGTTTTGATCTGTCCTAACCTAAATTTCAAAGAGTATTTTGAGACAAAATTAGCTGAGGCGAAGAGAGCTATTTCTTCAGTCTGGGGACGTTGCATGTAGAGTAGGTTTGTGGACCATAGCGCATAGATCCAGATATTTCGTGTCACTGCTTCCTCCATTATGTTGTATGGTGCTCAAGTGTGTAGGTACGATGTTGTAGAAAAGTTTCTCGGATACTTCCTGTACTCCAAATTACATGGTTCATCTGGAAACTACTATGTCACCATTATTCTTAGACACACTAAAACTGCATTTCGAATACATATACATATGTATATTGAAGCTGCTGGAGATGGTTGAAGGAAGGCTGTCAAATTTGGTTCTCAAGTCGATAATCACTTTGAGAGGTAACCTCGTCAAAAAAGGGACGAAATAGGAGTTGATTGTGGAGAACGAGTTCAAATTCAACATTCAACTAGACATCAATCCCGCCATTCTAGGCAAATTGTTTGCAAGTTTATTGGATGGTGTCAGTGGAGCAGCTTACAGCGGTTATGTCTTCGAAGCTCAATCTTCTCAGTAAAGGATGATTTTAGCCACCTCAACTACAACTTGTAAGAAAACTATTACTTCTTAAATCGATTGCTACTATCAATGATAAGTATGATATTTAAAGTATATGGGAAATGATCAACCTCAACTACATCCCACATCTCACATCGCCCTGACCTACCTATTTTGTGTGATATTTGCAACCTCAAGGTAAGAGAAGATGTTTATCATTTTACTGCCAGATGTCCGATCCAAAGTGAGTTTCGTGTGAGATTCTTTGGTAAAACAATTATAAATATGAACGAAGTCTTAAGTATTTTAAATGGAGATCGCGGTTGGGAGAAGTTGTATAAATACACAACGATAGTACTGAAATATAGAACCCGAATAATAGAAGGCCACTTTTGAAACTTTATATAATTTTCAGAAGAATAAATGCTAGACGGCCTTGGGCCAAACCATATTAAACTTTTGCTAAGAATTATTATATGTATTGATTTTTTTATTGGAATTTAACTAAAGCATTTATCTACTACTACAACTTAAAAAATGTTTTAAAGAATAATTTAATATCAGGTTTCGATTACATACCGGTTTTTTCATTTGATTTTTGAAATATTCATATTTTTGTTTATAATCTCTAGAATATGGTACGGCTTGGCCAGCTATATTTGGATTAGACAGTCTTGGATCCTCCCATTGTGTTGTTCGTGTATCTTGAATAGTAAAACAATGCAATTAGAATTTTCATTCATCATTCATCGCCATAATTGTATTATGTTAAAACTTACTGTGATCTATGTAAAACACTCTGCCATCGGTATGAACACGTTCTTCCCAGCCTTCTGGCAGAGGTCCCAAATCATCCTCAACACGTCGTGTTTGATTTGGCATTGGACTAGCTCTGCCATTACGAGGATCGATCCATGTGGTTTTACGTGCCACATGATCGATAAAAAATGTTCGACCATTAGGTGCAACTTGCATTGACCATTGTGGCGGCAGACTTTCTTCATCGGTATTCGTTGTGGTCTGAAAAAAGACAATATAAATGCATTTAAAATTTGAATTGCATAATTTTTTATAGTTAAACAATTCTAGTTTTTCATTTAGAAAAAAAAATTAAAGTATAAATGTAAAAAAAATTATATTTTACTTGATCGCCAACTGCTGTGTTGTCCTCGACAGAATTTCGTCTCGTCGATGAGGCTGAGTTCTCCGAACGGTTGCCACTGTCGGGTTGATCTGCATCCTCGGTCTTTATGTAGGTTGTGTATGATTTGGTTTTTATTTTTGTTGGGATAAAAGATGTGTTTTTTTAAACATAACATAGGAAAAAATAAAGAAACGAAAATAAATGAAAATAATATTTTTCGAATGTAAATTTATTATCTATTATGTTTTTTTTTTTTTCTCGCCAAAACTAATTAAACTTTACACAAATTGTTAGCAAATAACATAAAATACCAAGAGGAACAAACAAAAAAAAATCAATGGTGGTTTGTTAATGAAATGGACGATTGTTACACGTACTTACGAGGAATACACGGAGATAAAGCATTTTATAGCTATGTAAATGCTGTTTATAGTTTCGATAGAACTGATGCAATGCATTGATAATTTTTATCTTAAAATTAAATTCTTAACGAAACTGATACCTACCATAAGAGTTTAACAAACTGATGATAAAAGAAATTTGCAAAAGTTTTGATAAGAAATGTATGTATGTGCTGGGACAAGATACTGTGCAATAGTACTTTTGTTGGAAATGGTGTAAAAGATAAGAGAAAATGCTTATTAAGAATTTCTAAAGCTGTTAAAGGTATGTATAATATAAAAGTATATGTGAAGTCGTATGAAAGTCTGTGTCAATAATTCCTATTCTAGGGAGAAGTTATTCCACTTTTAAGTAAGAAAAACTTCATTTTACACGGGAAGGTATTTTCCCTTCATGTGAGAAATGATTTCACCTGACAACAATATCCTTTATGGTATTATATTCATTAAACTCATAATTGGTCCCACCCATAACATTAACCTGTCACACACGTAACAATTTTGGATAGATTTTCATAGTTTTCTTTCTCATTATATACTAATCTTTATTTTGACAAATAATTCCTTGTGGAATACTTCGTCGACGAGGGTGTGTGATGTGGCGCATGAATTTTTTAGTTCTAAATTATGCTTTATAGTGAAATTGTTCCTTAATTTTATTGCACTTAATAATTTAAAATTCAAAAAGCATTTGAGAGCTTTCAGATATTTTACTATGTCAAGAAGGCATCTTTTCTTTCATCAAGATCAGTTGTTGCTCTGAATATCACCAGAATTGTTTCATTTTTGCCATAAAATGTTTTTTTTTTTAAATTCCAGTTCAAACCAAGTAAGAAAATATTATTTGGGGCGATTAGTATACTATAACTACTTATGCATGCAATGTGTATCATGGCGGGTTAGAATGGTAGATCTATTTTCTGTCAAAGTATTTCTTCGATTAATTTTGGTCCTCCAATTGTAAGGCCATCCAAATATGGCTGGCAATAATTTTGAAAATTCAAATGTTAATCCATATGCGTATGCTTATTATGGAGTCGACAGAAGGCACATTTTTTTGAAATTCAATCATGCGAATTTCTACAGAAAAAAAATGCCAGTTTGTTTAAACTTTCCGTCTTATGTAAATCTAATGAGTTTGAGGAATTACATCAAAAACAATGAAATCGAATAAAAAGAGCAGCACCAAACCAAACAATCAAATTCTATAAATGAATAGTAATTCAAAGCTCTAACCAGTCGATAAGGTACGTCGTGCTGATTACTGCTGTAGTTGCGACTGCGTAAAGTTTCTATTACTCGTCGTGACATCGGTACAATTGGCCCTTGACGCACTGTCCTCAAATCAGTCATAATACTAGTATAGGATCTAATCAACAGACATAAATATAGTACTTGATTAATTATCATTTCGAATAAGTAAATAATACATTTATGAAAAAAAAAAAACCTTTCAATTGTATCCGAAGAAGATAAAGCAGGGGATATAGACCGAAGAATGAACTCGTTGGTAGAAGTTTCACTGTTATCATCCTAAACAAAAAAAAATATAAAATCTGTTATGCATAGTTTTCATTTTTTTTCTAAGCGATGGTTTTGATAAAGCAAATGATTAACATTATGCAAGCAAAAAATGTGTGTATCATTTTTAATCCACTATAGGAGAGCAATAGTGCATGAAGACCCTTTATGTTTACCATCTTTGTTTACACGACACAAATTCTTGTCGGAAAGCTTTCGATTTGTTGGAAAAGATTTCCCATACAAATTTTGACAGTTCGTTAACGACATTGTAAACTTTCCGCCGTTTACGATGGTTTTCCGACGTTGCATGAATACCCTTAGTAAACAAAAGCTAAACAGAATCAGCTGTGTTCTATTTTATTTTTGTTTCCTTTTTTTGATAATTTTCTGTATTGGAGTTGACCGAAAAATGTATTCTTAAGACATTTGCACGGTTTGCAAAGGACAAAGGGAATGTTCTTCAATCAAACAAATTAAGTATGTAGTATATTCTCTGGGGAAGTGATTCTAGACATGCCAAATTATAACAGTTTTGTTTTTATTAAAGTTCTGTTTATGCTGTCCTATAGGTCCAGGGGCCTTCACCTGTGGACATACTACGGCTATGGGCACTCATACTTTTTTTTAAAAGCCGCGCTAGCTCGTGAAATATTTAATACTCGATTTTGGGTTTGGAAAAAAGATCAAATCTTCTGTCGTAGATTAACTCGAATTTTTTTGACATCTATTTTAAACTAAAACTTTTACAAAAAAAGAAAAAAACGTACATTTAATTTAATTTGCTTTACACTATTTTCAACAAAACACCCGATTGTTAATTGAAATATGTATAGAAATGTTCAAGAATTAAAATATTCTTTTTAGACAATAATTATGGACGCAACACAATTTATGAACACAGACAAACGAATTACAACTAAGACAGTTTACATTTTTAGCTAATATATATGACATAGTCAACACAAATAATTTGATAAATATTCTAACCGATTGAATAGATTCCTGCCTGCGTTCGTTGTTATTGATATTATAAGTGGTCGACCCCCAACTAGGTACGCTTAAAGCAGCCGTTGCTGATGATGTCTCAGCATTAACGTAGTTACTATTTCGCACATTTTCCATTGCTCGTCTGGACAATGAGCTTGGTACACTCGGTGCTTGATGTATGGCTTGGGGTGGTCTAGGACTAATCAATGCATTTTATATAAGAAAAAAATGATTCGAGCGGAAATGAAATGAAAATTAAAATAACCTTCTATTTGTATCCGAATTTAATGAGGCGGTGTCATCTATGCTAACTTGACTGATGTTATCCTAAACAAAATACTCATTATTAATGATTTTATTCTATGACGAAATTAATTTTGTGTAGATCTACATAAGTAAACGCTAAGCATTCTAAGTTTTAGATTATGTCCTATAAAATATGTATGTACATTTATGTAAAATAATTATTTCTATGTATTAATTACAAAGTTTTTTGCGGTGCGCGGCAGTTCAGCCAAGCTACAACTATTGTGATCCTCCATTTCGTCACTTGGCAATCGATCACTATTGGTTGAATCTTCGCCTTCATTATCATTATCAACGCCTGCAAAAGCATATCTACTAGACGCACCTGAGTAGGATGAACAACTGCTTGATGGGCTTGATGATATACTATTATTATTGCATCTAGATGATGCTGCCCCGTCAACCAATACAGTTGCATTCTTTTTGTTTTATTTTATTTGCACACAAAAAAGCAAAACAATTGAATAGGTAATGTTAAAAAATATATACATAATATGTATATTTAAAAAAAAAATCTAAACATTCAAATTGATTAATCAAATCATGCAAAAAGAAGTAGATTACTAAACAGAATTTTGTATGGAACAAGATGAATACAAAAAGCATGAAACCTACCGGATTTCTTTGCGCCTCTGAGTCATCCACACTGATGTGGAACCGTCTTTGAAAATCGGATGCAGCAGCATCAACTGAAACCGAATTTATCGCTGATCTGCAATGTTATATTTGTTTTTAATAAAGATGAACAAATGTAACTCTTCATTTTTGTTTTGTTTTAATGATAGTTTACAAAAAAATTTACTTACAATAGAGGTCTGTTCCATTGTGTAGTTCGAGCCGTATGATTGACATAATACGTTCTTCCGTTGGCATCTTGTCTTTCCTCCCATCCTTGAGGCAGAGGTTCTGATGCTGTGTTTGGAAACGGATTCTAAAACAACAACAACAACAACAAAAAACATCAAGTACAACACTATACTGTTTTTTTAATATAAATACCCCTGATTGTGTTCCAGTTATGGAAACATTATCTACATGATCCCAATCTCCATCGGGTGAGGCATTTACTTCGTCACGAATATAAGCGTGATAAATGTCTAGTGTGCCCTTTATTCGGGATTTAGCGCTATAAATAAATTAAAATTTAATAATTTGTTTATAACTATACATACATGTAGGTATATAAAATATTTGTTTTAAATTAGACAAAACTACAACACAAAGTTCAATTCAATTTCAAAAATTATATTTTGTAGAGATACAAAAATTAATATATTGTTCAGGCGCCAACAAAGATATTTTTTTTTGTGTTTAATAAGTTAATCTATCGTAACTCAATTTTACTGAAACGAAAGAAAAAATGATGAGCAACAACAAAAATTATATCTTTTTCTTAAATTGATTCTTATAAAATGGGAAACAGAAATATAGTTTTAGAAAAAAAAATTGCAAATTGTTGGTGCAAGTCTTTAAGTCTTAACGACTTTTCACATGAAAGCGACCAACGACCAACGAATGAATGCCGATTTTAAAATTTCGTTCACATATGTAGATTTTTTTATTGCATGACCAATCACCAAGAAAACAAAAAAAATGTGATATTGAGGTTAGTCGCACGCGAACAATTTATACGTTGAAGTGTGGATGGTATGTGGAACGCGAATAGTTCGTTACAATCACATTGTAATTCGCGACAGCCAATTTATTTTCTCAACAGAGTTTTATACTTCTTGAAAACAGAAGTTTGTGTTGCAGGACGTATCAAATTTTGTCATGGAGGGGACATTTCATATCCTCTCGTGCTCTTTCGTAGCAACTTTTTTGAGTTAACAAAAGAGGATTTTGTGGAAACAGACCTATTATCTCTTAGTTTACAAAGTGAACGCATACGGTTGTTAAAATTGAACTTATCTGTGTTTATGAACGCATTACATAAAATGGGATATTTTTATTAATAATATCCCCATAGAAAAAGAGCACTTACATTTTTCGGAAGCCATAACCTTCCTTATGAGATATATTTTTAAGAAATTAATACAATTTTTATCTCAACTTTTGAAAAAAGATTAGCCTATTTTGAAACATTTTCTAACGGACAATATCTACCTTCAGGAATGGAAAGTAAACTTTGCACAGTGTTTTCGAATTTTTACATATATGAATTCGAACTTATAAAAATATAGAATAGTAGACCCGTGCTTGCATTGCTTCGCTTAATTTTCAAAGTAAAAAATCTGAACTTCTAAATTCTCACTTATTTTATAATTGGGCAGAAATTATTTTCCTTCTATATTTGAGGTTATGTTTTATGTATCGCTAAATGTAAATTGATGTTTCTTTTTTTTTTTTATTTTAACAAAATTATAAGCTAACTAACTAAACTAAAGGATTACGAATGTGAGAGTATGTGATAATTGATTTACTTTATTAATGAAATTATATTTTACTTTACATTTTTGTTGTTGCTGTTAAAAATTGTATGTAATTAAAAGCAAAATACAAATAAAAAAATTAAATCAAATGCAAATCATAAACATACCCTACTGACCTTCTAGGCCGCAATGAGTAACTTTTTGGATTAATAGTTCGTCCTTCTTGTTCTTTGGGTAGATTCACCAGTGTCAGTTCGACCATACCCAGAAAATCATCTCTGGTTAAACGATTTTCATCAAATACTTGAAATACTAATTTTTGTTCGTTTGGTTTCACCTGACAAAAAAAAAAAAAAAACAAATGATGAACATGAGTAATAAAAATTGTGCATAATTAAATCCTAAGAAGGTGTTTTTATATACCTACCCTAAAAATGAATTCCTCATTCCACATTGGATTCAAAGTCTGCGCGTATTTAATTTTGTTTTGAGGAGAAAAGAAACCACAACGAAAGAAAGTGAATTAATCAAGAGTTCTCATGCACTTATGTATGTATGAATGAGGCATTAATTCCATTTGTTCTTACCTTCTTTTTAGTCTTAGTTAGGACCGAGTCGATATTTATGTCACCATGAATTGTGTTGAGGTCGATTCTGACATATGGATCACTGCAAACAAAAAGAAGTAGAATAAAATTAAGCTCCTGATTGTCTTGGCACATACTGCACTCTTACCTGGCTCCAAATATGTCTTTTTTCGCTAAGGATTGTCCTCCAAGTACTTTGATGCGTAGCTGACTTATCTCAGTGTCATTCTGTAGGGGTGAAAGAATAAAGGGGAACATATAAAATACGCATTTAATCACATTATTCAAGTATTATGTATTTTATTTGTTGTATCTAATGATACGAAGCAGACGGATCCGATGGCTGGAAGACAGAAGGCTTTAAATAGTCTGACATTCTGGTGTTAAGTGGTGGTTTATATGAAAAGGGCGGTCACTTTTGTGTGTACAATGTGACATCATTGGGGAAAAATGGGAGCTCGTTAGGGTTGTTTTATTTGAAATGTTAGCGAAGTTACGGTATTCGTTTTGCTGTGTCAGCAGATACTAAGGCGTTGTAAGTGTGCAAAAAAAAACTAAAAGAAACAAGGCACTAATAGTTTTTTTTTTTTTGAGATATGTATGTAATTACTTGCGATACTTAATTCAATTTGTTTTGCGTTTTCTTTAAGCTGGAAGGTAAATGAACATCATGACGTTGTTTTGTCATATTTCTACAGCAGCGGTTATAAACTCTCTGTTTGTTGGATTATTTAATCTTTTTATTTAATAAAGTACCTAACATTTATTTTTTTTTATTTAAAAAAATAGAATAAAATCATCACAAAATCAATTGTAACACTATTTAAAACATTTTTTATAAAAGTATTAAATTAGATAAGATAATGACTTTATTTAACATAATTTCTTATTTCGATATCTTAAGAAATCATAATAATAAATCATGTTAACTAAAGTCATTATCTTAGTAAAAATACAATTTTTATTATTTCACGCTTACTATCTTTAAATCGAAATTTGTATTCGTTTGAAATGTTTATCGATGTCATGGTGTATGGAATATAACATCGTTCAAATGTTCTTCAAATGTGGCTTCTCTAGCTGGCGCACATTCGAAATGGCCAATTTTCCTTGACTCTGGCACATAAATCAGGCTGAATTTGACCGATGGCATAATTTATTTATTTTTTTTTAATTGTTTTTATTAGTTTTAAAACACTTAGTGCTAATTAATTTTAACAATTTTTACAAAATATTGTTTTTTAATAAAAAGCTGATTTTCATTTTAAATAAATTTAAATTCGATAAGTTTTTGACATTCATTGGAAGACGGTTGAACAATTGAAGGCCTTTAAAAAAGAAAATGGTTTTTTTGTTTCTGCTTTGAGGGCCGCTGTGGTGTGTGGCTTCTCGCATAGACATGCGACTTCAGGAAACCCAACAAGAAAAAGTCTAACGGGGTCATCGGCCGATAGCGCTACCGTGGTGGCCTGGCCACCGTCGTTCTTAAAGAAATATGGACCGATGACTAAGCCAGCCCAAAATCCACACCAAACATTGACTTTTACGGGATGAATTCGATCAAACTATACTTTTCTGTCATTTTCAACATTTAAATCAGAAATGCCATTGGAAAAATACCAGCTTACTTTTTCTGACGATTCATAATTTGTAATGAACAGAACTTTTGAGAAGAAGAAGCTTACAAATTATTTGCTCACACATTATTAAATCGATAAGTTGAAAAAAATGCAGTTAAAAATCTCACCGGAAAATCAATTTTGTTTCTAATATTTAAATGTTAAATGCAAAACAAATTATCAATGAGGTTTACATGTCGCCTCCATATGTGGTGAAGTATCCATATACAAATCAGATTGTGGATAGGATTGGGGTTGTGCATTTGTACATCGTTTCATGCCCTGTCCCAGTGGAGACGGTATGTTATGGCGAATTCCTTTCAAAAAAGAAATCGAATTTTTTCTAAACAGAATCGATTTTTTTCTAAACAAAATCGATTCTTTTCTGTCAAAACAAATCTTGCGTTTTTAGCAAGATTTCAAACTGATTTGCACACACCATTGACTTATAATTATAATAGGTCTGTTTCTTTACTCGCCCGCGGGATCTCGTGGTATCTCAAATCTACCCGAAACGTGTTTCTTTACTTTTTTCTGGCACAAAAATGCCAGAGCTTTTGAATTTTTTGTTATTTAATTCATTTCCCCTCCAGCAAGAATCTACCCGAACATTTTACCTACTGCACTTTCTTGCTTGTCAAACAAGAAATCAGCTGATCGGAAAATTTGAAAATTAACTTGTCAAGTAGTGTCTACGTAATAAAATTAAAACAAAAAAAAAATAAATTTATTAAATGAAGCAATGGCAATAAATATAACAATAAATATTTCTCCTGGTTCCTTTGAAAGAGCCCAAAATGGTAAGTGCGAATCAGAAACATCCCAAATGCGTTTCTTTACTTTTTATTTCTGGTCAAAAATTACAACAACAACATCAAAAAGCTCCAGCCCAAACTTTTTCCCGAACTTATTCCCAAACTTTTCCCAAAAGTAAAGAAACAGACCTAATAAGTCAATGGCACACACACTATAAAGACTTGACATTTCTAATATGTCAAATTGAAAGTCGCGGAATTTTTGGAAGACAAGTTGTTTATTTTTTGGTTGCAACGAATTCTACATAATTTAACAAAATATTCAACAATATATTCTGTCAATACAGCAACACAAATTTGACAAAAAAAATAGCTTTCGCGAGTGAAAGACGTGTTAAAAACTTTCAGTGAAAGCGAAAACTTTTCAATAACAATTTTCTTTAAAAATTATATGTCCAAATAGAAGTTCAAACAAATAAAATGCACCGTACCTATAAGCTGGCTAATATCTTTTATTTATTAATTTAATTCTATTGGTAAAACATTTTTCTCACAACAAAAACAAACAACATATGTATATTTTTTTGTTAATAATTTCTTGACGTTTTGCGTCAATTGCAGCTATAAAGTAACACAAACACAATCACACCAAAAAAAATCGATTCTTTTACGAAATACGAATTCCTTTCAGTTGACAGAAAAAAATCGATTCTGTTTAGAAAAAAATTCGATTTCTTTTTTGAAAGGGATTCGACATTAGATAAACTAAAATGCATGTGCTTAAGGCCACTTTACACGATAACAGAAGTCATATTACATCTCATATGACCTGTCAAAAAAAATCAATCAAATCTTCTGAAGCCACTCATTAAACTCATACGACTTCTCATAAGAAAAAGCATATGACTCTTTTGACATTAGGATTGCAGCTAAGTCACCTTTCACACGAGGAAACTGAGTTGCCAGCAACAATCAGTTTGTTGGTGAGAAGGGCAAGAAGTAAGAGGGGAAATTGAAATCTCCCCGGTCAACGATTCGAGGAGATTTTTTTGACATTCCTCTTCACACACACAGTAGAGTGTGTTCAACCAAGCTATTTTAAAAGGGAAATACAGAAAGTTTCCACGATTTTGTTTCTTCGTGTGAAAGGTACAGGAGATTTTTAAGGAAATTAAAATAAAACGTCAAAAAAATCTCCAGCAACTTGTTTCCTCGTGTGAAAGGGGACTTATTCCATTTGAGAAGTCATATGCTATTATTGTTTTCCTAGTTGGATGCTTTAAATTTAGTGTTGAAATCAATGGACATTTTGAATTTAAATTGTTTGTGTGTGAGCAAAAATGGAAAGTACCAAAAACTTGAGAATGGAGTTATTTTGAAGAAAATCAAATCGGAAGTCGTAGTCGTAAAACGATATGATTTCACAAATAGAATGACAGTTCATTTGAGGAATCATACGTAAAATATAATGACAGGTCATATGACTTCTATTATCGTGTAAAGTGGCCTTTACTTATGGCGAATTCCTTTCAACAAAGAAATCGAATTTTTTCTAAACGGAATCGAATTTTTTCTAAACAGAATCGAAATTTTTCTGTCAATTGAAAGGAATTCGTATTTCGTAAAAGAATCGATTTTATTTTTGTGTGATTGTGTTTGTGTTTTTTTGGATTTTTAATTTTAAAGTCTTTTTTATGCTGAATCTATAGAGCTTTTATTTATTAAAATCGGTCAGAAATTGTGAAAGCTATGCATTTTTAAGATTTTCTCGAGCGTAAGTCTTGGAACATTTACCTACATAATAAAGGGTTTTCAATAAGAGCGGGTAGATGTTGAAATGGAATAAAACAAGCTGTGTGTGAGGTATTAACAAAATTCTTTTTTGTTTGAAAGGCCCATACATGCCTTTATGTATGGAATATGAAATCGTTCAAATGGCCGCCTCGGCTTGTTACGGTGTCACAATAAACAACAAAAATTCCGCGACTTTCAATTTGACGTATAATAGCGTATGTGCAAATTGGTGTGAAATCTTGCAAACAAGTCTTGATTTGTGTTGACAGAAAAGAATCGATTTTTTTGTTGAAAGGAATTCGGCATTAAATTGTTTATTGGTAGGAATCTGTTTAAGCTTGGGATTTTTTTATTTTAACCTTACAGTTGGCTAATAGTCGACATTAGTGGTTGATTATTAGTAAGGCCCATTAACCTCTACGAAAGACAACCGAGAGAAAATGGGCAGATAATTACCCTAATAAACCGTTGCCTTTTCGGTTTTTCGGCGAAAGAAATGAGTTAAAAACTTATGGGGTTTTCCATTGTTAAAAAAAATTATATATTTTTGATTTCGATCTATAAAAAAGCCGATTTTGACCATTTTTGCGTTCCATTGGGCAAAATAAATTGATTTATTTTTGATTTAAAATTAATTTTTCGGCAGATTAACCCCTCCCTGTACTAACACCAACATAATTTACAGCTGTCAGTTGGCAAATGTGTTGTTTGATTGGATTAATGAAGGTATTTCAGGAATGAAATTTGTGTTGAAAATATGTGATAAATATTTAATTATAAATGGAAAGGTTTAAAATGAATCGGTAACTTCATCAAGCTCATCTTTCTCTTTTAAAAGGGACGAAATTTTTATCGAAATATTGACAGAGAAACGAAACTATACAAATAAAATCAATTTGAAATCGTGTTCCATTCGCCATGAAAAAAATCAATTTTTAAATTGAAATCTGAATTTACCAATGGAAGATCCCATTAGAATTAGTCAATTATATTTCCCGTCAATCTCAATAATCATCTGTCATCTCCAATGCAAGACCCCACCGTTATCGTTTGGTGTTGATTTAAATAGTTTTTGCTTTTGTTTACCTTTAGCTGTTTTTGATGTGTAAACATCTATGCTGGCGGTAGAGTGAAAAAAAAACGTGAACGTTCGTGTGCAACGTTAAGTCATGCAACGTTACGGTGTGCAACGTTACGATCTGCATACTAGGATGGGTGCGTTCAGTGAAAAAAATCTTAAGATCCCCTTCAAGCAAAAACAAGTCCGTTTTGGATCCGGGCACGTTGCTGTTTACACATATTAACCGTGAGTCCCGGCACTCACACAATTTTTTTTTTGTCTTACGATAAGACTTTTAAGGCCATGTTTTATTTACTTACCTTTTCATAATTCAATTAGACAGAAAACTAATATATCTGCACATGAAAAATATAATCCCTATAATTGTGAGACAGAAATTATTAAACGCCTTGTTAATACTCTTGTTTTTTTGCAGACATTATGTCATAATAAAGTGCCATGTACACTTCATAATATATTATGTATATCAAAAAATATAGGTAGGTACTACTCCTTATAACTCTCTCAAGGTTTATACAAATCGATTTTTGTTTCGGTAATTAATTAAACCCTCTGGATAATATGTAATTTAAATGATGTTCTATATAATATCCGCAGATTATACAAAAAATTACTAAGCCAGCGCTCTTTCCTTGCCAAAGGGTGTTTCCTAATGAAACTTTCAGAAGTGTTCTTTTTTTTTTAATAATTAATTCCGAAAGTGCGATAGGAATGAAAAAACAATCTGGTGACTACAAGTAACGGGCTTTCGGATGGCATCCTATATATAATTTACGAAAGTAGTTTCACAACCATTACAATAGCTTTTCAAGTCTAATAAAAGAATAGAGTGAAATGAGAGCTTTGGAATAACATTAATCAATCAAATAAAACAAATTATCTTATGTACAAGACAAGATGTATCACTAAATATCAATTAAACTAATCAATAATAGCCAATTGATTGAAAAAGCATAGGTGCGTATTATGAATGGGCTTGTGTTTGAGGTTCTACAAGTCTAATGGTAGTGAAAGTGTGTGGCATGGAGAAAGAACGAGCGCTTAGATTGCATAAAATAGAATGAGGGCTGAAGGCGGAATTCGGATTCGTATTATTTGTGATCTGGCAAAATTTAGTCGGCTATTTCGTCTGTATAAAAATTTGCAAGTCAACTTGTTGAGGTTACCGAAGCTTAGGCCCAATATACAAGGTGGTGCAAAATTAGTCAAATTAGTAATTTTTGCAAATGGCGTCGTACGTCAATCATATTTGACATTTGTAAACTAGACATCTGGAATATACAAACAGACAAGCAATGGAGAGCTATACTCTCCGGTGGTCATTTTCACGTCAGAGAGTCAATGCGTTGACCACTTTCGTTGACCGTCTAATCGTAGCTTTAGACGCAACCGAATACGGAGCTTTCTACAGACTGTCAATTAAAAGTTGAAAGGGTGTATCGTGAATAGACCTTTCCTCGTACGACCGGAAATAGAGCTCTTTACCGAAGAGCAGCAAAGTTTAAAGAATACATCGTATGATATTGCGTATGATATCTCTCATGCATATTTTTTTTTTTTTTTTTTTAATATATATTTTGCGCGCACTCAAGGGATTGTGACTACCCTTATAATGTTAATACACAGTGCGAGCGTTTAGGAAAGTGGGAGAGTGTGGTAATACACTTCACATTTGTTTTTTTTTTTTCAAAACCAAAGAAAATTCAACGTTGAATATCATACCATGTGTTCTTTCCATTTTTAAATAACAGTATTTCTTTCTCTCGGTTATTCACAATGGTCACATTCATCACTTTGTGGCACTTGACAATTTTTATCCGCCGCGTCGTAAGAACGGTCGCAAAGTTCGTAGAGATTTTCAACGGATCTCTTCTCCGGTCGCTCGCTCCGCTGGAAAGGCCATTCACAATAGAACCTGTCAATAGAAAATTTCTACGAACCTTGCGACCGTTCTTACTACCGTCTCATCGTGAATTGCCTGCTTCAATCATAAACAAGCAATCTCATAACAACAAAATAACAATTTGCCGTGAGAAATTAAAGAAAATAAAATTATGATAAGCCGTCTGTATTTTCTTGCAACGTAATTTGAACAATTTTCGCAGACGGAAAATTTTATTTAATTAAATGTGGGTCTAGAAAATTTGAAACAGATAATCACCCTTACTGTGAATATCAACTATCAACCGATTGACGATTGATAGAATTTATCAATTGAAATCGAAACCGGTTTTGTGAAAATGAATTGATAAATTATTGTGCTATTTTGAATGCCTTCAAAATGTTTTCATTATTTTGAATGGGGATGTGCGTCTGACAGAAGAAAATATATTTTCGTGAGTTTATTTGGTCAGCAGTTTGGTTTTATAATAACGATATATGTACGTTTGTCTTGAAGTTGTTCCTTGCGAGAAGTTTATTTTCTTCTGTTGCTCAACACCTTCAACAGGAACCGGGTGAATCTGATTTGAAGATTTGTCATGTGCGGCATCTTCAGTGTTGTTAATCATTTTCGTTAGAGGTGTTAACAATTACCTAACCAAATTCTCTTCCAGGTGGATTAACGGATATATTCAGTGGTAAGAAGCTTATATCAGCTTCTTCCAAATCGCTCAAGTCTATTTGGGCCACCAAAAGTGGCTGATATTTCCATTTATATTTTGTAGAAAGTCGATGACATTTTTTTCACAATACCGGTTTTTTTCATTCAAAATAGATTATTGATACAAATTCACAATTGGTCAACAATCCATTTACAGTTAAGACTAACAATAACATTTAATAAAATTGGTTGATAAATATCAATTATAAGTTGATAGTTGATCTTCGCAATAAAGGCTCTCCCACACCAACGCAAATACTCCCGAACGACGACGAAACTTTCGCCTGTCTTAATTTATTTGCATGGAGATTACCCACACTGGCGCGATGCGAATCTTCGAACATTATTCAGTCGTCGCATATTTGCTGCGAATGTTTCGCGTTGGTTTGGGAAAGCCTTAAGGCTGAATTACTTTTTAAAAATTAACTAGACCCTCGCCAGTTGTGTACCATTTTGCCTTGACGAGAAAGGTTGCTTTAATTGAAACTCGATTCTGAAACCTTCAGCTTACCATTCCCAGTTCGATAAGATAATTTGCAATAAAAAAGAAGAATTTTGAAAATGAATAACTTTAAACATAACTATTTTATTTTTTTCATACCATAGTATGGTGGCTACAAAGTTTTTTTTCTGATGGGAGAACAAAACTTTCCCAACAAGTTTTTACTAGAAAGAGCGATATGAGTAGCTATTTGTTCCCTACTTAATGGCCTTGACTAAACTTGGCAGAAACTTGACAATTTTTCAGGCGAGAATAATCACAAATCGTTTTGGCCGATTCCACCCCTGCCTGGCTAAACGAAAATTATGGAAGTTAATTGGTTCATGTTTTATTTGCTTAGCCATTATTGTGAAATCAAAACACACCCCAAAAGTTCTAACACAAACTTTGTGCTCTCAAGGTTTTCAGTGCTTAAATGCCCGCCAAAGAACCCTCGACACGCTAATGCAACTAGTGTCTACCTCTACTAATAATAATTTAATTTATTAAAAATAAATATACAAAGCAAATAATCGCTGTTAAGAAAAGAAAAGAAAAGAATAGAAAAAAAAAAAAACAACTCCTGTATAAAAGACAGAGATAGCTCGAGTAATTTAGAAAATTATAGCCCATTAGCGAGTGTCATTGATAAGAAGTTGTTAAGTTTTACGATAGCAACGCCACAGCATAATACTCGGTGACTTCGTTATTATCGAAAAAAAATTTCATATCTTTCATTTTTTGTATTGTTTGCATGCATGTGTGTAGGTAAACTAACTCAAATCACGAGAATTAACCCGAGTGACTAAGTCAGAGCAAACAACCACCTATGTACATATGTATACGATTAACACAGTGTATAGCGTTTTTTTTTTTTTTTTTTTGTGTTATAAAAAGAATGCAAAAAGGAATTTATAAAGTTGAAACACGCACACGTGTTTGAATATTTTAACTTAAACTCAAGTGTCCTAGGACGTGAGGAAGTTTTAAATACGATTTATGCGACTCAAAAAAGATAACGAGCTGACATAAGAACGATGCCAGCGGAAGAGTATAGAAGATGAAAATGAGGTCAGGTTGGTTGCGGTATCCTTTATTTTCTTTCAAAGATCTATATTAGCTGCGGAGATTTTTTTTTTCAAACGTAATTTGCTCAACCTTCAGAAAAGCCCGAGAAGTGGAGACTTTTTTAAAGCTGTTTCTGATTTAAGTCACAAGAGTTGTGATGAAATGATGTAAATTTATTTCAGTACAAAGAATAAATAGTTAGCTAGAAGTTGATTCATAACTGTTTTATTCATATTCAACATTAATAAAGTCTGAGAGATCTCTCCTTACATTGGAAAATAAATTCATATATGTGTGTGCATATACCTACAATCCTACACACTTATAATGAATGTATAGAAAGATCGTGCTTCGCTCAAAACTACATTGCAAGTTGGATATTCATACAAAAACAAAACTTTAGATGGAGATCGGTGTTTGGTTTATTCTTCAAAACAGGTTTAAAAGTTTCAATTAAGTGAACAAAGAGGCCTGTTCAAATTTATATTAAGTCTTGCCTTTTCTTAAATTTTCGATTTTTATGAGAAAAACATGTGGCCGTACTTGGAATTTTATAATAACAAGTCTCACAACTAATAACGTAAATTTTTTTTTTTGAATTTTTTTCGAAAACGTCAAAAACTAGCTTCGTTCGTTGAACTTTACCCAGGGTTGACCCAGATTTTCTTGACAACCCTAAGAATTGTCAAAAAAACTTGGGTTTTTTGGTTCTCAAAAAACACTCAAGGGCTGTTGACATTTGAAGCAAGAAAAAACAGTTCTGTGCTTAGATAACTAAAACTAAAAATTTGTTTCAAATATGTATTAAAATGAATAAAAATAACTTCTACCGTTTCCATTTTGTATTGCTATTTATTAGCAATTAATTAAATTTGTATATTCTTTCAATTTGTTTTCCAAAAATAAACAATAACCTGTAGCTCGTGGATTCAAAACAAAACATATACATAACAACTCATGTCACTTTGGCAGTTTTTGCTTTACCTCAACTCGCCACAGCAAAATACCTAGTTCTACTTCAGGGCGAGTTCAGGGCGACCCCAGGTCTCAAAAAACACAGAATTTTTTTCACCAGGGTGACTTCAAGTTTTTTAAAAAAACGCTTTGGGGCGACCCCAGGCTGACCTCAGGGCTCAACGAACAAACCTACTATTTGATTAAATTTCGCATGTGTGAATTTTATATTAAGGGTATTCATGCAACGTTGGAAACTTTCCGACGTTGTAAAATTGTAAAGTTTCCGACGCACGGTTCATGAATGCCCCCTAAAACATTTTGCGTAAATGATGTGGTAAACCAATCAGCTGATTCAATCCATGTCACAATCCCATTGAAAAAAAGTTTACTACTTTTACCATTTTCGTTTAAAACGTTTACAACACAAATTCTCGTCGGAAAGTTTACGATTTGTTGGAAAAGATTTTCTATACAAATTTTGACAGTTCGTTTACGACATCGTAAACTTTCCGACGTTTACGATGTTTACGATGGTTTTCCGACGTTGCATAAATACCCAAATTGATTATAAAAGAAAAATTGCGTTTCAGGTTGTGACTAAAAATTCAAATATTGGAAGTAAATTATTGACATTTTTTTTGTTACAAAAATTGTCATTATTTCACAGAGATGATTTTCCAATTTTGTTTAGCATCTGCAATAATAGGTCTGTTTGGTATCTTTTTTTCAGCAAAATGTGTAAAACCTGTCAAAACACTAAAGTGAGAACGAATTTCTCAAAAATGTAGAGAAACTTACAAGAGAGTTAACAAACCCATTGAACCACTTTTGTGTACAAAATGTCAGAATTTTACTCCTCACATCAAAAACCATGTGCTAAAAGTATGGTTTTGTTAACAATTCGCGTTTAATTAAAAAAAAAAAATTACATAAATTATAAATTTCCCAAGTTATTTATTATTTATATACCTACTTAATTTTCAAATATCAAAAACCACAATTTCAAATTAAAAGCAAAAGGTGTTAACAGCTGGGTGTTTTGACAGACTTTACTCTTCTTGCACACAGAAATTTATGAAGCACAAATTCGCAAGTTATCCAATGGAGAAGAAATTTTTGACATTACTGCGTTGGATACAGACGGCAAAGTTTAACCTGCTCTGGAGGTTGTTAAATTTTTTGCCAGTGGCTAGTTTTTGACATTTTTCAATGCCCTTAAAAAGTGGAGGAGATATATGCAGATAAATATTTTATTTTGTTGTAAAGTCGTAACTCGTGAATTATGTCTTATAAATAAAACTAAAATGAAAAGAATGACAAATCTAGTCTCCGTGTAAAAATGAAATTTTTTAAATTTTAAACGAGAGTTAGCATCGTACTTTCATTTTAATATTTTATTAAGGTTAAAACTACAAATCCCTATTTAATCTTTTTAGTATCATACTTACTCCACGTGCTACTTTGACAGTGACAAATTTTAAAAAGGTGGGTTTGTTTGTTTACTTTTTTGCAAGAACTGTCACTGTTGTATGTTAGTATGATGCTAGTTATAAACAGTCGTATTTATTAGATTTTTTTTAGAACACGCTCAGTCGTCCAGCTAGCCATCGGCTAAATAATCTCCCTATTTAAAAAACGGATTCCATAAGTTATCTAACTATCCAGGGTTGTTATCGAAATACGTCCTTATTATATTCTCTGACATATCTGTAATATGTCACTCTGGAATGAACTAATGAATTTGAGTGAACTTTGTAAGACAGCTGTTTCAAATATTAGACGGTGTTCACATTGGACTCACTCCGCGCGACTCATATTGACATTTCATTGTTTTATCTCACTTCAACTCATGATGGGAAAGAGAGAGTCTAGTGAGGCAGGATTTTTTCAAAAAAATTAAAAATCCTGCCTCACTTTCTCATATAGTTGTGTAGAGTGAGATAAAAGAAAAAGATGTCAAAATGAGTCGCGCGGAGTGAGTCCAATGTGAACACCGTCTAAGACAGCTGATTCAAATATTAGACGGTGTTCACATTGGACTCACTCCGCGCGACTCATATTGACATTTCTTTGTTTTATCTCACTCCAACTCATGATGAGAAAGAGAGATTCTGGTGAGGCAGGATTTTTTCAAAAAAATAAAAATCCTGCCTCACTTTCTAATATAGTTGTGTAGAGTGAGATAAAAGAAAGAGATGTCAAAATGAGTCGCACGGTGAACATCGTCTTACAAACATTTTCAATTCAAGCATCTACATACATTTAAATTGATCAACAATAAAAATGCAATATCAATTACAGAGAGAAAAAAATCTGAGAATTGGAATAACCGTGATAAGGTATGAGGTGTGAAATTAAACGAATTTATCATGTTAATATTGTTAAAAAAAATTAATTGCAGCAAAAGGCATTTTTAATTTGGAAATTTTTTTAGTTTTTAAAATCCAAACAAATGTCAATCAAATGTCACTGGGTACGTTCAACACACATTACATTAATTTCAGATTTAAGGTAGAACTATAATAGAAAAGTAAAGGAAAGTTGCTAATAGTAAGAAGCTGTCGGAAGCTAATGTTAAAAACCAACGAAAAAGTTTGGGAAAGCTACTTTTCGTTGGTTTTCGACATTAGCTTCCGACAGCTTCTTACTATTAGAACTTAACCCCTACTTTTCTATTATAGTTGTAGTTCTATCTTTACGTTGTAGACATTGACCGTTCCCACTTTAGAATAGGTTTAGAATACCAATATGGGTGTCTAAGATGGACAAATGAAAATGTTTATAAATAAGATTTTGGAGTTGGATGGTGTGCTAAAGTTAGCAAGGTTTTAGATTGGGATTATAAATACCAATGAAAGTGTTTAAAACTAAAAACATTTTTTGTATGGACCTGTTAAGTAGTATCATACTAATAGCGTAACTGGTTTTAAAATTTTGCCCCAATAACAGCTTAAGCGAATCACCCTGTGTATGTGTAATTTTCAAAATCGATCAAGCGATTATCAAGAAACCACCGATTATATTTAATCTGAATAATAACGTCACAAATGGTTAATTAAAAATACTTTTTTGTTGAATTTTATAATTTTTACAGTTACTCATCTAAAGTTAACAGTAACAATATATGTCAATGTACATACATATGTACCTACGTAGGTATCTCTTATTCCAAGAACATGCGAACTTTAATGCACTTTAAGTTAGGTATTCAAGTTAAAGGTAATCTCGAAATAGATTTATGATTTATTAGGATAATAACGTTATTGTTATAGCTTTCTATGATACGTATGAATCCGATTACGTTAAAAATAATTTTTTTTAAATAATTATTATCAATACCTACCTGTCCACATAACCAAATGCGATAAGATTAAATAAAAAAAAAAACAAGTTATACAGGGCGTATACGCAACAACAAAAAATAATTGCGATAATAATTTATTGTGATAAATGAAAGTACATAATGTAGGTACATTTATTATATAGTTTCAGAAGACACATAATGGCATTTTACCCTAATTTTTCTTGTTTTTGTCAGTTCGGCTTTTAAATTAACCGAATAATTTAAATTTCTTGGCCTACAACTTAATTAATACCCATTTAGGTACTTTCAAAATATTACTTCTAACATAAAAAAAAAAAAAACAAAATAAGTAGGTACATACATAGCTATCGAAAATTCCCATTTGTATAAAATGATTCAATTTTCTTATATTCTTTTTTACTACCTACATAAAAAAAACAAAAACATTTTTTATGTTTGCATTCTATTTCAAAATCAAAAATGTATGTATGTATGTATGTAGATAGATATAAAAAAAAACGTAAACAAAAACGTAAAATTGTCGTAAAAATCTTCTCGACGTGCGCCTACTCCATTCGAAGCTCCAAAAATAAAACAAGAAAAAAGAGTAACACTATATAAAGTCTAGTTGCAAATCAATGCAAATAAACAAATCCCCATCTCTTTTCATCATTACATATTTTGTTTTCTCTTTACCACTCAAACTGAAAATTAAGTCTGAAATGAGATGCCAAAATGCATTTAGTCAGCAGCTCAAGCTCAACAGACCAACAGTATTGTTATGCGTAAAAAAAGCTCTGCCCTTCTTCATGGTCGAGCATTTTGACCATCAATTCACCACGCCACCACCATACCACCATGCCACCATAACGTCTTCGTCGATTCGGGCTGTGAGAGGGCAAACACAGAAAGAAAAAACAGGGCAAAGCTAAAATATGCCTTACATCCTCCTAACTAATAAAACTGGGCAAAGAAAGACAACAATAGCCACACAATTAGCGCCCATTATTGCAGCACTGGACTGGCAAAGGCACAAATCTTACATCTTTTCCCCCCAATTTCAATACATTCTGCTCCAACATTGCCGTCGCCGGCATGAAAGAGACAATTAGCCATATAAAGACTACAGCCAGACAAATACAGAAGTATTCCCCCAAAGGCCGATATAAAACGAAATCGATTGAAGAAAAATTCTTATGCAAAAAATGAGTAATAAGTTTAATACTGGCTCGTGATTAAAAAAAAGCAACCGAAATACCAAAGAGTGACCACGAAGCGAGCTATTCCTGGGACTCGGGGAGAGGCAAGGTGACTTACATATTCCAAATATCCGTGGATTTGTTCGTCCGTACTTCCCTCGGCCATTTTTTCTCAACCAACAGCAGCAGCAAGCAGAGTTCTTACTATCGAATATCAAGTGAAAACTGCTTTTTTCGTTATTAATTCCTATTTTTTACTCACTTTGCACTAACACTTGGTATATCAGAAAGGTAAAAATAAAGGAAAAAACTAAATGAAATTCTTTTGTGATTTGCTTTGAATTAAATTTCGAAAAACGCACTTTACAATTTATTATTTGTAAATAAAATATTTTTTTTTTTAAAGGAATTTTTGCAGAATTTGTTGAGTAGACAATTTTTGTTTTTGTAATATTATTTTCACCACGACCGTACCGCAACGTTGCACTTATAGACGATGTAAAACAAAACTATCATGTACTTTGTTCTTCTTTCGCAGCAGACCCTTGAAAACGACAGTAGCGCAGCAGTTGATTCCCCACCGATTTTGAGTGCGACTGTGAAAAATAATTTTTTTTGTCATCGGACCAGCGAGCAACTACATACCATATTTTTCGAGTGCAATTCGGGGAAAAGCTTTTTTCATGTTTTTAGCATTAAGCTTTGAATTCAGCTGAAAGCTATTGTCGAAAGTATTTGAGTGTGGGTATGGTAAGTTAAATGGGGCGTTCCAAGAGATGTGCCCATTCGTTATTTAAGAAATATCGAGACAAGAATAGAACAGTTATGTGTAGGGAATGGTGCCCCATCTTAAAAATCATTATTTTTTGGACGAAACTCATGAATCATAGAATACAAGATTACACCACTGCTTACGTTATTGGAAACAATAAATCATGTGATAGCCAAAAATATTTAAGTGCAGTGGAGATACCTAATTTTCGTGCGCGAATAATTTAATGATTCAATTAGGTGTTATTTTTGGAAGTTACTCTAGCCATGCTAATTTATAACAGTTTTGTTTATAAAATAAAAGTACTCTAAATGCGATAACGCAGAGCCTAAAGCCATACTTCGGGTACCCCGATATGATTTTCAAGTCGCACGAAGCCATTCAAAGCATTAACGCGCTTTACGTGACGTGACGTGAAAAAAAAACTCATTGTGTCCGAAATATGGCCAGGGGCTCCTACTTTCATATATTTACATAGCTGTTATAAATTTTCACGTTAAGAGTCACTTCCTTATACATGTTAAAAAAAATTTTGTATTTCGAAATAGTTAGCTGATCTGTGCCTACGTTCTGTAAATCTCGCATCGATGAAATCAGTTGATAAACGATGAAAATTGAAACAAATCATATGAGGTTTTTTCCATTTTTCAACGTTTCTCGACCTATTTTATGGATGCGAGAGTTACAGAACATGGGTCCTCGGCACATAAGGGGCAGGTTTGGCAGGTATCATTATGTTTGATTCTAAACTAAAATTTAAAAAAAAAATCTGGAGAATATCTAAAAAACGGTAGGTTTGATGCCATATCCAACCATACATACACATAATGTACATACGTATACATACATACAAAAAAAAGCTTTATAATCCAGCTTATTCTGCTGCATATACATACTTCTCGGACCAGACTATAAAAATGCCAACTTATAACAATTATAACAGTTTTTTGCGATTAAAAGTGTGATTATTAAATCGTGTGTAAACTGTATCATTGAAATATTTATCAAAAATTAAAGCTTAAACTACCTACAAGAACTTCAAGAACATGATCAATTCTTTACAATGGATTTTTTTCAAATATGTAGGTAGGTATACTCAATTTCAAAAATAAACAATAAACTTTCAAGTACACATTCTATTTATAATGCACCACTTTTGATTTCCTTAAAATAAACAAGTGTACTTTCGATTTTATTGAACGTCCACACCTCATCTGCATTCTATTTATTATCTGTGCTGTTTTTTTTTTGCATTCTACTTTTTACATCATCGATCGTTACAATTTACAACCAAAACCCAAGTGGGCCACTTGAATTAAATGAATTGACAACTGAATTCAATTCAATAAACTCAAGTGGCTTTTCATAAATTATGTACATAATATCGTTTTAATGGTAAAAGATGAAGGAATAAAAATGTATTTATTATTTAAAGAAAACGTATTATTTGGTTTCGTTTGACTGTAAAAAAAACAAAAACAAACTTAAATAAAGTTTAACATAAAATATCCGTGCCCCAGGGTAATCTTCATAAAAACAAAAGTCCCTTACCGCCATATTATTCACTCGATTCATCCAGATCGTAACGGTGCACACCGTAACGTTGCACGACGTAACGTTGCACACGAACGTTCACGTTTTTTTTCACTCTACCGCCAGCATAGATGTTTACACATCAAAAATTTTCACTTACAAAATGTAAATCTTATTAAATAAACTAGCTGACCCGCCCGGCTTCGCACCGGTAGACATACCAAAGCTTCGCATAAAATTACAAATTTTGTAATTGAATACTACTTACTGAGTTTTGACCCACTTCACGTTATGAATGGCGAAATTCGTTAAAATATGACCATCTACGTCCAACCTTTATTACTTTCCCAACGCAGAGAAAGAATTTTTGTAATCAAAAACCTTTTTTTTTGTGTTTATTCCATTTCTCTCTATAAATATAAAATTTTTAAAAATAACCTTTCCAACACAAACAGAATTATTGAAATCACCCTATAAATTGTGGAAAAATCCCTGAGGCCATCCACTAATCAATAACCTTTCAATTACAAATTAAACCAGATTTTATTTTATTTTTACTCTCTAAGCTAAATTTAAAAAAGAATATCCCTAAAGCTATTTACTTGGAAAAACCCTGTACAAAAATGGAATTTCCTAAAGCGGACAATTTTATATTTTTACAGCATTTCATCCTACAAATAATAAAATTTGAAAAAAATATCCCTCAAACCATTTCCTAAGAAAAACTCTTCAAACAAAAACGAATTCGTTCAATAGGACACTTTTTATATTTACCTCATTTCACCCTACAAATAAGTTGAAGAAGAATATCCCAAAAGCCATATCCTAGCCGCCTACAGCGCCATGTGTTGAACGGTAATTGAATTGAAAAACGAAATTTTACCCTACAGCGCCACCTGTAAAGACTTTTTCGACTTTTCTTTTTTCCTAAACCTTCGCGGTACAATTACGAACAAACCCGTAGAAGGAAGTACCCAATTTGGTTCAGTCATTCTCAAGTTTTAAGCATCCGAACCCACCACGATTCATTTTTATATATATAGAAGAGAAGAATATGTTTTCAATTGAAAAAAATTGGATTCTGTAGGATTTAAGTGCCAAACATAAATCGCAGATAAAGATTAGAGATGTCACAAAAGAAAAAGTAAAAAAATCCACTAGCCTTTACTGGCAATGTCTTTCTCACCATGAACACAGATTAGCCACATGAAGATGAGAATCCCCGGCAGCCATTTTAATTTGCCTACAAGCTTGAGCTGTCAGACATCAGATAAAAAATGAGAATGTGTGTATAAAAACCTCACACATAGGCAGTAGGGATCTTCAGCCACCGGTTAAATTGTTGTTGCAATTCACATCTATTCATCGACGCGGGAAGAAATTACAAATGCAACAATGTAAGCAAATGGGTTTTGGAGGGTGAAACGTACGAAACATTCTCATCTTCATATGGCTAATCTGTGCCATGAAGTGGGAGTGAGCAAAGGCAGATCGCCGTAAAAAAAAAAAATTGTGTGAGTGCCGGGACTCACGGTTAATATGTGTAAACATCAACGTGCGCGGATCCAAAACGGACTTGTTTTTGCTTGAAGGGGATCTTAAGATTTTGTTCACTGAACGCACCCATCCTAGTATGCAGATCGTAACGTTGCACACTGTAACGTTGTACACGAACGTTCACGTTTTTTTTTACTCTACCGCCAGCATAGATGTTTACACATCAAGAATTTAAAGGGGAACACCGTCTAAGGGCCAATTTCACAGTCAAAACTTACCGGAATAAGTGGCACTTAAGTTTCCCATATTAGGACTTTAGGCTAAGTCACCAACATCGCGGACTTAAGTACAACTTATTCATATAAGTGTGCACTTTGATACTGTGCCTTAGGGCCAGTTTCACGGTCAGAAAAGATCTTTTGCATTGCCTACTTAAGTACCACTTTTCTGACTATGAAACCTAAGTCCTAAGGGCCAGTTTCACAGTCAGAAAAGTGACACTTAAGTGAAGAATGTGAAAGATTATTTCCCAATATCACAGTGCACTGTTACATGAATTAGTGGCACTTAAGTCTCCGATGTTGGTAATTTAAGTTCCACCTACGCTGGCTATGAAATTTAGCTTTAATTCCTTATATGGGAAACTTAAGTGCCAATTATTCCGGTAAGTGTCGACTTTGAAACTGGCCCTAAGTCTTTTTAGTTTCGTTTACTCAAATATTTGAATGTGCGCAATTAACGCATATATGAATTTTTGGAGTTTCTGGTTGGCCAGCTGTAATAAAAAAATAGATGTCATCTGAATTTTCAGAACTTTTTATGACAGCTGGCCAATCTGTTTGTGCGGGGGATACACTACGTAGTTTTTTTTAAATCTTAGTCCCCTTTCACACGAGGAAACTGAGTTGCCAGAAACATTCAGTTTGTTGGTGAGAAGGGCAAGAAGTAAGAGGGGAAAATGAAATCTCCCCGGTCACGATTCGAGGAGATTTTTTTGACATTCCTCTTCACACACACAGTAGAGTGTGTTTAACCAAGCTATTTAAAAGGAAACTACAGAAAGTTTCCACGATTTTGTTTCTTCGTGTGAAAGGCACAGGAGATTTTTAAGGAAATTAAAAGAAAACGTCAACAAAAATCTCCAGCAACTTGTTTCCTCGTGTGAAAGGGGACTTAAATGAGATAAATCTTTGGTGGAAATATAGGTATGTAGTGTAAATAGGTCTGTTCGTATACTTCCCAAAACTGGCAATTTCTACCCATTTTTTTTGTATAAAATTTAACAACATTTTGGATTAAAATTGGTTAAAATTGGTATTTTTGTGTTTGAGAACTATTAAAACTGGTTGGTAACTTACAAATTTCACTAAGTTTCCAACCCAAAAGTGTTTTTTTTTTTTTTTATGGGTTTTGTGAAAATTTGTAAGAAATTTCACATTATGAAACAGACGTAATGTTCGCTTAGCTTTCCCATTTAAGAGCTCCTACCCTAGCATTGATGATAAATAATTCAGCACAGATATCTTGATAAAGATAGTCAAATTGAGAGCACATAGTATACATATTTTAACTGAAACCAGTAAGGCAAAGCAATAAACATAATCTCACAAAACAAGATAATTATTTAATGTAAAAATTGCATTTTTAAATATTTTTTGTTTTGCTTTTCAACCGATAAGATAAGAGAAACCTAGACATCGCCTTTAGGCTCGTGTTGTTTTGAGAGAAAATTGTTCTTGTTCTTCTTTTTCTATTTCACCTGGTTCAAAGGTGGCATAACATCGCATGTCTAAGAACTGTAGGTATTGAATTAGTTAATGAGAACATTTTATTAAGTTGTGACGATTATTAATCAATCACATACATATGCGGAACGTCTTCAATAAATTCTAAATCGATTTTAATGTATTTTTTTATTTTGTTTACAATATAGAAAGTTGACGACTGCTTCCAACAATCTTTTATAGGTTTTCAAGGGTGAAATAAGAATTAAAATGAAATGATTAAATTGGAAATAAATCGTTTTTAATTTTTGTTTATATGGGAATGTTTGTTTTGTGTTAAACAGATTAGATAAAAGATAAAGTAAAATGCAGCTGGTAGTTTGCTAATTGTGGCTTAGAATGGGTTTGTTTGATTTTACAATTTTCAAGAAAATTAAAAATTACTATTCAAAACAACATGAATTCATTTTTCCATAATAATCAAACATGTAAATTTAAGCTTTTCGGCCAGGCCTGCACTGGGTATGAATTTATGTGTGTAGATAGCTAATTTGTTATTGCTCAGTTCAGTCAGAATGTGGTAGTTATGCAGTGCATTTCAAATAGGGAAATGAACCACCACATTCGCATTGTTACGGGAAGGCTCAATTCATTGAATACAATACATTTAATTCATTCCTTTTCCTAACTTCTGCCATTGGGTAATCATTCACACGTATGCACAGATCAGGGTTGCCAGTTTATGGGCATTTTTCTTGAGATTTAAAGGTTTTTTGATGTGTCAGATTTGGAAGTTTAGGGGGTTTCCCTTCAGATTTAAGGGTTTTTGATGTGTAAACGTGAGTCATATGTGTAGAACGTTACGATACGGTACATTGTGTACGTTCAATAACAAAAGTCTAGCACTCCGAAGAAAGTTGATTTATTAACCGGAGTCACGGCACTGACACACTTTTTTTCTTTTCGTTGCACAGAGAGATGTCTGAGTGTATTGGGGTTTAAGTGAATAAATTCTTCTAAGAGGACTTTAATTCCGATTTCAAACTCTAAAATTTATTCTAGTACAAAATTGTGAATTATAAAAACATACCTAGGAATTAAATTCAATTGATAGTTTATTTGCTTATCACTGCCGCTAAACATATTGGTGTCGGTGAGCACCGGCTAAAATCTTGCGTCTCAGAAGGGGACGACAGCATAAGCCCATGCATGTCTGGGGATACGCATTTGGACTAAAGGTCGCAAAAAAACTAATAAGCAGTGGCATAAAGTCTCTTTCATTGATGAAAAATACTTCTATTTCGACGGACCACATGAATTCAACTATGTACTAGTTCCTCCATAAAAAAAATGATTTTCTCAAACCGCAATTTAGTCATGGTAGGTATAAAGAGATCATTTTTTTTTAATTATGTAGTTTCATTCCACTAAAATGACCGCAAACACATACAAGAAGATTTAAGAACGGCCTCTTCCTAAATTTTCGGAAGTGTTGGAAACTAATACGTGGACTACCCAACAACTAACTATCTTGGTAGTTTCTTGCTAAGGGGGATGGGAAATGTCGGGTTTTTAAACAGAATCTTAAATTAAAGTTATTTTTTTAGTTGTTTAATTGTTTGGAGTTTTACCTTAGAACCTAATTATGTATGTACCTACCTCGAATTCACCAAAATAAAAGTTCAGTTTTTAAAACACACAATGCTAGCCTAGATAATTGTTCGGATCATTCATTCATTCAAATTTTCTTATCTTTTACAAGTTTTATAATTGAACGATTCTTTTGTGTATGTAGGTATGTCATATTAACCTGTACTACCTGGAATTATTCAAGTAATTGTGTGAGCTGCATTCTGCGTACCTATAAGCTCACCCTTTTTCAAATCAGTATATTATATCTCTTCGAGTTCCTATTTTTTTTTATTAAATTTTTTGTTGTATTTATTTATTTAGCAGCATTTATATACCTATGATGTCATAAATAAAAAAATTCAAACTAAATACTTATACAAATCAGATGACACACTGAATGTACCGAGCACGAGTTTAAAACAGAAGAAAAAGCTTATCATCTAATTGATAAGTAGGTAAATGTATCTGATCTTGTTTTTCATTTGTGTTGTTGTTGACGTTGTCATTGCTGATGCTGCCTTAATTTACACTAACAAGACGATGAATTAAATACGACTTGATTATTCTAGCTGCTTTTCAACCATTCTCTTGTGGCCGAGTATACAACACCCCAAAAGAATTCTTTTGTTAAATTATTTAATAAACACACTCAAAATGTATGTGTAGACCAATTAGCTGAGAGCCGTATCGAGCAGTCGTTAAAGGTCCAATGACTGATTTCATTTCTTCTATGCAGTGCATCGAAGAAAATAGGGAATTGAATTAAATTAAATTAAATGAACTGATAAAGCTTTAGCCATGAGTTGGATTGGAAAAGCCAAGTCCCGATGACAAATAAAGATAAAGACGAATAATATGGAGCAAGAAAATATTGTTGTTTTCCATTCTGTCCTATTAGTCATGTCGGGGGTGAGTTTTCCTTTCCGGTTGTATCTTAACACCTAATGAGAACGGAAAAGGTTCAACTTCTAGAACTATATAGAAAAAACACGCCACCATAAAAAGAGGAGAATAATGGATATCATTTGTCGTATTCCATTCATTGTCAGTTGTCACCCAAGAAGCTTAGATTCCAGTAAAACAAATAAATCACAAAACTTATCTCTTACCGCAATTGCCAATGACCTTCGGGGTGTATGTCCATTCCCATATTCACCGGAAGGACGTCTCGAATTATGCTGGGAGACAGAGGCAGCTCGGCGTCGCGGCGGTGGCCTTGGTGCGGTTCCAACCAGACCCGGTGCATTATTGGTTGAAGGGCCACCACTGTTTCTGCTGCTGTTGCTGCTGCTACTGGCATTATTACCATTGGCTATCGCATTTGCCGTAGGTGAAGCTGATCTGCTTGAGCTACTCATTGTGTGTGTCTGTGGAATTATTTTGTACTGCGCAGCCAAGTGGAACTTTTTTTTTATCTTATGGATGGATGTTATTAAATTATTTATTATATTATCCAACTCACTGGCTAGACAAAGCTTATTTTTCTTTCTTTCTTTTAGAAAATTAACACCGGAAAGGGAAAAATGAGAAGAAACTTTTTTTAATTTATGGGCACACCTTCTACTATCTTAGCAAAGGTTTTTATTTAAGAAAAAAATACAAATTTAAGTTAAACTGTGATAATATTGGACAATTTAGAATCTGCAACACGAGACAACAAGAATAACGACGTGAGCGAGGGGGTGACAAAGGCTGGCTGGGGCTGTTTAGTGTATTTCATCAAGAATTAAAATATTTTTAAGATACGTGGGATTTACTCTAATTGGGATTACATATTTGATTCAATTATTTCGATCATAAATGGGCAACGATTAACTAGGAACACATTTATTAAACAATACATTTAGCTGTATAAAATCAGATCTATTACTACTAATACTTGAGCCATCAAATTTATTTAATTTTTGTTAAATAAAATACCAAAATTCTAAAGATAAACCACGACAGGAAAAAATACAAATTTATTCTAAACGGAACGAGTACGAGAAATGCAGATGACTGGAAAGAAGAGCTTTTCCCAACAAATCTACACAACTGACAGATGGTAGGTAAGTGTTGCCGATTGCCTGAGAAATACAGTTTTTTCTTAAAGCTGTTTTGTGGTGAAATTATTGCTGGTGGTAGATTATTCGAATTTTACAGTCACAGTCTTATTTATTAGATTTCTTTAGAATTTGTTGCCTAGTTGGGATATGGGATTGCGTAAATAGTTGGACTTCTAGGTATATTGATAAACCCATTTGCAGTAAGTTGTATAAATAGGTGTGTTTGGTATCTTTAAATAACGTTCAAATATTCAATGGTCTATGTGCATCATAACTGGCTGAACTTACTTAATACCAAATAGCCTGTTTAGATTGGGAAGATTGAGTACGGAGTGGTGAGTCTCATCGTGTTTACATTCGAAACTTTGAGGCGCAATTCACACTGAAGTGGCTTATGATGCTGGGGTGGTTATGGTCAGCTACGGGCGTGGAGTGGGCGCTGAGACCTATATTCACACAGAAGCGACCATAAACGAAAAACTGAATTATTAAAAAAAAACTTTGACAACTCAAAAGTGAAAAGTCGATAGATTTGATGAGAGTGCTCCCCCACAGTGGTCGTGACTACTCATAACTTTCATTAGCGCTCATAAATTTTCACTATTATTGCTTGATGACTGCGTTTATGAGCCTATGAATGAGAGATTTCATTGTGGCTTGACGTTTACGTAATCCACTGAGGTTTTCAATATGGCGTGGCTATATTGCAGGTGACACCATACCCTCACCTCGTCATCTGTGTGTGTATTATCCCATAAGAGAACATGTAAATTCCACAAAGTGGAATATGTATGCATCACGCCAGAACCACGCCAAAACCTCAAGCCAGTTCTATGTGATGTGAATTTGGCCTGAGGTGCCTTAAAATACATTCAACATTTCACACATTTAAACAACAACAAATTAATGACACTCATGAGTCTGGTTTTTATGTTTTCTTCGTGCCTTACGAGATCCCTCCCAGTCCCAGACACTTCTCTTCCTAATTTAAACAGCGTCATATAGGTAGCTTTGATTTGTTGTTGCATTAGCTATTTTTTTATTAAGGAATTACAACAACACAAACCTATTGGGAAGTTCGCCCAGGCGTCAGTTGAAACACGCAAACAAAAAAAGGAAAGCTTGCCAGAGCAAACAGAAACAAACTCTTTGATTGTGTTAGGCCAGGCGCGCACATGCAACTAAACAGTTTGGTTTCGATTTTGAGCACTCGGGATTATATGAGAGTCTGCCGGTTTATGTGCGCGGACTCTCATATAATCCCGAGTGCTCAACATCGAAACCAAACTGTTTAGTTGCATGTGCGCGCCTGGCCTTAGTGGAATGTGAACATCGTAATGCTTGTTTTTTTCTCACAAAAACGTTTCAAACTATTGAATAAAATGTTATTACACTAAAATTTAAGAGCCCAAATTATAGTTTTATTGAAAAAACAGCGAATAATAAAAATCACTGAAAAGACCATTCGCTGATGTATGTTTGTATTTGTTTGTTTAACCTCTGGCTAGGATTCTATAACTGTAAAAACAAGAAGGAGAAAAGACAAAGATAGTTTCCCGAAAAGCCCAATCCGGATGGCTTTGGATAGTTACCTGAGGTCTGTTTAGTAACGTGAAATTTCTTGCGAATTTGCACAAATTTTCACAAAATTTCACAATTTGTTACAAATTCCTGTTTGTTAACTCTAAAAAGTTGCAACGAGAATGCACATCGAGAGAGAAAAAAAATTTCCCCTCCATTGGATAACTTGCGAATTTGTGCTACATAAATTTCTGTGTGCAGAAGGAGTAAAGACTGTCAAAACACCCAGCTGTTAGAATCTTTTGCTTTTAATTTGAAATTGGCCACGTTCGGGGATCCATCCAAAGCTATCCGGATAGGTTTGTGTTGTTGTAATCCCTTGTGAAAAAACAGCTGACGCAATGACAACTCAAGGTATCTGACATTTTTTGCATAGGTTGACACCCTCTCGGATACATTCTCGAACGCAAAAGGATTGTGGTTTCTGATATGTGAAAATTAACTTTAGAAATAATAAATAACTTGGGAAATTTATAATTTATATGATTTTTTTTTAAAATAAACGCAAATTGTTAACAAAACTAGACTTTTGGCTTGTGATTGTTGATGTGAGGAGTGAAATTTTGATTTATTACACAAAAGTGGTTCAATGCGTTTGTTAACTTGTTTGTAAGTTTCTCCATTTTGAGAAATTCGTTCTCTCTTTGGTGTTTTGACAGGCTTTACACATTTTGCTGAAAAAAGATACTAAACAGACTTCTGAATGCGGCCATTAATAGTAGTAGTAGTATATATTTATTGAGATTTCATTTCGCTATACATTTGTGTTTTTAACAATGGGATATTTACACTTAAACTATATATTTGCCGACTTAGTATTGGTCAGGCTACACATCGAGATATATTTTTGCTTTAATTATTTGCAAACAGATTAGTAAAAAGAAATAGACTTCACAAAATTAGATTACGTATGTGCCCACTCAATAAAAGACCATGAGTTACTGAATGCGGCCATTAATTGTGTGCGGAAAAGTGACATTTGAGTTTTGTTTATGTGGTTGCATTTTGAATTAAGTTTGTTTTTATAATTTGTCAATTGTTGACACCACAGATTAGCCATATGAAGATGAGAATGTTTCGTACGTTTCACCCTCCAAAACCCATTTGTTTACATTGTTGTATTTGTAATTTTTCCCCGCGTCGATGAATAGATGTGAATTGTAACAACAATTTAACCAGGTGTGTGAAGATCCCTACTGCCTATGTGTGAGATTTTTATACACACATTCTCATTTTTTATCTGATAACTGCCAGTTCAAGCTTGTAGGCAAATTAAAATGGCTTCCGGGGATTCTCATCTTCATGTGGCTAATCTGTGGTTGACACCTTCAAATGGGTATTTTTTTGCTGTGGTTTTCTCATGCCTGATTCACAATCAGCTTTAAGGCTCTCCCAAACCAACGCGAATATTTCAGAACGACGACGAAACTTTCGCCTGTCTTAATTTATTTACATGGAGATTAATGGAAGCACCCACACTGGCGCAATACGAATCTTCGAACATTATTCAGTCGTCGCATATTCGCGCGAACGTTTCGCATTGGTTTGGGACAGCCTTTATTGTGAGTTTCACCCGAAAAATATTTCACCTTAAATTTTTTTGTTTGCCCCGGAATTATAAAACCTATTGTGAGTTTCACCCGAACGAAATTTTGTTCGCCTACAAAAAAGAAGTGAAATTACATTACATTCCCCCCGAAATTAATTTTAACAATAAGGGGAATTTTTGTTATCATGAAATTTCGGGGAAACTTACAATAGAGGTCTTCCAAGATTTGTCTTTGTTTTTTCTCTTTCTAATTTGACATCTAAAAACAACAACAAAAAAAAGTCCCTGGTTGGAAAATATTTACATGCTCTTGGCAGTGTTAAAAATCCGGTCATTTAATTATTTTTTGTATTTGGAACTGAAAACTTAAATTTTCGAATTACCTATTAATTAGTGTTTAAACATTTTAGTGAACATTTTTTCAAGTGTTTGATACAAAAAAACTAATTTTATTACATATTAATCATTATTAAACACCCGATTTTTTTGGCTCGCCTTCGGCATTTGGTTTTGTTTTCCAACCAGGGAGTGCAGTCAGATTGTTTTTTTTTTTTTTTTTTTTGACATTTGGTGGCAGAGATCCATAGGCAAAGCGAAATGTCAAATTTTCCGGGTGGAATATTGTTCGGGTGAAACTCACAATAATGCTGAATGCGAAGAGGAAACGGGACGTTAGCATTTTTTTAGCAGAGGATATATGGAGTGCTCGTTTCTATCCGTAATGCATTCTAGTGCCTGAAGCCTTCATAGGGGGCACTGTTCAACAGCTCTAATGATTTGCTTATTTTCTCTCGAAATTGTTCTCCTTTGAAGATTGAAGTAATTCTCGAAATTTGTTAGTGTTTGTTTTATAGATAAGATATTCTTTTTTCCTCCTGTTTTTTTCTTTTGTCGCTGTCACCTCAATTCTTCATACAAAAATTCTGCACAGAAAACTTCTGTTGATTCTCGGAAAACGGACTATCTTTGAACTTACTGAAATTGAGTAGTGACCCCTATGAAAGCTTCGCATTTGGAATAAAAACGCAGTTCGCAGTCGTAAACTTCTTTACGAATCCCAAAAAAAAAAATTATCACAGAATCCATCGTAGTGATCGTAGTGGAAAATCTCATACAAACTACCGTTACGAACGGATTCGGTGATCGTTTTTTTTCGGGATTCGAAAAGATTACAATGGAGTTCGTAATAGGGCTGAATTATATATCCTCGAAGGTTTCGCATGATAAGTGTACTAGGCTTTAAAATTGGGGATGATAAATATTTGTGATTTTGAAATTAGGCACATTTGAAAAATAATTTTCTTCTTTTTTTCAACAGTAGCCGGGAGCGACGACCAGGAAGACCGAACCTCCGCTACAGGGACTAGGTGGTAACAAACTCAAGAGCGCTTTGGTTTCGACGACTGGAGGGAGCTTGTGAGGGACCGTAACCGATGGAAGACCGCAATATCTCAGGCAGAGACCCTTCATGGATTGGGAGCTGGATAAGTAAGTAAGTAAAAGTGTCACATCTAAACGTTTTTGTTACTAATTATGAGATATGTAGTAGCTTACTACTTTAGGTAGATGTTAAAAAAATACATATATAAAATCAGCAGCAATATATCTAGCGACACAGGCAGGCAAGCAACATGTTCTCAGCGATAAAAATGCAGAGAAATACAAAGGGACTCAAAATGTACCTATTCGGACTACATTCACGAAAATGGCAGACGCTTTTATTTTCGCTTGCTTGCATGTGTCGTGATGGTGAGATCATTTTTTTTGGCGACCTTCTGCTAGATTTCGGATTAATTTGATGAACTAAAAACCAATACATCTCCATGTGGTTTAAAAAGCTTAGCTTTTCTGAACAAGAAAACAAGATAAATTTTAAAACAACAATGTTTTTCGTTTCCAATATGAGAAGGTCTTGTTTTTTTTTTATTAAATTTGATTCGTTTTGTTTTGTTTGATTTTGCTTTTAAAGTATTTTTTGTAAACCTTCTCACATACATTCATTAACAATCTTTTTCATCTGTCTTTTCTTCAAAATATTTTTTTAGTACAAAAATGTATACGTTATTAATAATAACAATTTTTCTTAATTTTGTTTTGTTCAACAGGAAATGCTTACATTATGAGTGTTTATTTTTTGTTTGTCAGAAAGGCATGTGAGTATACAATACAGAACAAAAAAATATTCCATGAGGTAATCTTAAAGGATGTAAAAAAAAAAGAAGAAAACAGACATAAAAATAAAAAAAATGATGTTGAAAAAAATCAAATATCTCTCTATATCTTAAATAATTTAACAATAATATAAAAATCTAAAAAATGCATTTTGCCAAGAAAATCATACAAAAAAAAGCAAGAACGATGATTTTAAGGATATTCTAAGTCAAACGATAAAGTTACAAAACGGAGAGATATTACTACTACACAATTTTGATTGTTTCATATTTAGGAAAAGGTAAAAAAGAGTTCAAATCTTTTGGATTTAAAAGAATAAAGAAAAAAATTGGACTATAGTTTTTAACTTGTATGCAGTGATTGTTAATATAGAGATGAGAGCGTGTGTTTCATTATTTTTGTTTTGGAAAATATTTCTATTTTTTTTTTATTTTTCTTTTTGTTTGCAAATTTTAATTGTTTGTCAAAACTATTTCAGTCCTTCATGTGAATGGGTATCACAAATTTGTGTCCAAATGGACTTTTGTACTTAATGCCAGCGTCGCGATAGAATTTATCTGGAATTCCTAGATTGCAAAGATACAATTTGCCACAGTTCGTTGATATGCCATTGAGCGGTAGTGTTGGGAGTATTGAGTACTTAATTGGTACGTCGCGAATGCCATTCCGTGGTGGATCGATAGCGAGAATTGAAGCTCTAAAAGTTCATTGGATGTTTTTTTTATGTTTGAAAATTTTAAAAATATTTTCGTATTATATATTTACCGGTTTTCCTTCAACCATTTTGTAACACTTGAAGACACATTGTCGGAACAAGTCGACAATATCACAAGATCCGGAGTTGGCAAAGCTATTTAAAAACGAAATTTGTTAACTTAAGTTGAAAATTTATGTTAATAAGTAATAACTTACCATCAACTGAGTAAACAATTGTGTTTCCAGTCGCCTTAAAAAGTAAAACTTCAGTGCTATTTATTTCAATGCTTGGATCTTCTTGCAAATAAAGAAGTACCTTGAGGCCATGTGATGCCAATTGACGTCCAGTCGCAGCACCAATTTCGCTAACTCTAACAAAAATCAGATATTTGAATATAATTCGGGGTTTCAACATTTAATAAACATAAAGCTTGCCGAAATATTTCAAAATCATTAAACTCTTACCTAAAATTCTTTGACTTATCGCAAATAATTGCAATCGTTGGCCATTGATGGCAATTGTTTGGCGTTAGCCTTCTTGCCCCGCCCAGCAAAAGAATCGCCAAATCAGTTGTGCCCCTTGCCAAAATATCATTTTGGCGTTGAATAGACAAGCCACAAGCTTCTGCAGTTTGCTCGATTTTCAAGCGGACGAAGCTTGGTATAGTTGGAACAATAAGACCTTCATCTGTAAAAAATAAATAAAATGTTTACACACAAAGACATTCAAAAACTCGGAACAAAGTTTTTATATGTACATACCTGTAACAAAGTCCGTAGAATTATCGAACATAGTTTCGATCTGGCGCAGCTGTAAAGGTGCTCCCTCCAAAATGTTCTCATCGTGGCGATATTTCTTCTGCTGCATTGAAACAGCCTGCCGAACCAAGTCCGGCTTCTGTTCGGCCTCAAGAACATCCCATAAGGCCTGCTTATCAAACAGAGCTAGATTTCCCTCAAAATCGAAATCTTCATTCATAATGGGATCATCGACGGAAGTTCCAAATGTCTGATTCTGCTTCAGGCTGCCCTCGCGACGGCATTTTTTTCGTTGTTTGTTCAAATTAACGCGATTAAGTTTCCCACCATTTGCATTGTTAACAGAAGCAGTAGCAGCTCCATTTCCATTGAGAAAACTACTGGGATTATTATTGACCGACGCTGATCGATTGGCATTTATTATATCTATGGGTTTACTCATGCTGCCGAAAATCTCTGGGGTGGTCGTTGCAGCAAATGATGCTCCCATACGTACTTCTACTTTCGGTGGTATCAAATTGCCAAAAAATTGCGCTACACTGTTTGTTGTTGGCGGCGTTCTGGTATTGGTAGTGCCATTGGTTACTGACGATGTGGAAGCGGCGGCGGCTGCTAAGGATGTGATGCCATTGATATTGCTTGAACTGACGGTGGGAGCTTTTGGAAACTTATCTGATGTTGGCGTTCTATAGAAGATATCAACATGAAATACGATTAAATAAAAAAAAGTATAAGGACGGCATAAGAGCGTTATGTACATAATTATTTTTAATGCAAACAATACACATGTAATTATCGATTTTTTAAAAGTTAAGGAGTGCTTCAGTGTCCGGATAATTTAGAAATGCGGATATTATTGTTTACGTGACAAGAGATACTCTCCGAGTATTTGTCAATTCCTCGCAAAATGAAGAAACCGTGAAATAAGTTTTTGTTTGTTTTTAGGTGGCATAGGCTGGAATTCGATACCCGCGAAAGATAGATTTCATTGGAAAAATACAACAGCTGATTTTGTCAATTTTCACGAATATGCTCTGACAAAAAGCCAGTCCAGAAAATGCTGTTCTTAACTGTCCCAGGTATTTAATGATGAACAAATCTTTCCAAAAATTTAATGATCGACTTTACAAATAAACTTACTTTCTGTGTCCATTGGAAATCTTCATATTCGAGATTTTATTGGTCAGAGCCGAATGGCTCTCTCTAAAACTGCCAACACCATTCACAGGGCCGTTGCCTTCGAAGGCAGCTGATGTAGGTCCGCTGGCAAAATTGGGCTGCTTCACTGGCGTTGGCTTATTGATCACAGTTGGCGCTACAGTACTTTGGCCGTTGAATGACGGTATCAACTTGATATCAAGAATATCTTGTGCCCTGAAGATAAAGATTGATTAAATTCTTTAATCCTGCTTCAAATTGGAATTTAAAAAAAAGTCAATGTTAATATACCTAAGAGTAATTTCGGCATCTTGCTTTCGCAACGGGACTCCATTGCGGAAAGCACGTATAATGGTTATATGCTCGACACTAATGTCTTTGATCATGCCTTGGAAGACGCCCAATTTGTCGTCGCATTTTATTGAAACAGCACGTCCAATCCAATCCTCATCCATAATACACAATAGTTCGCAAAGAATTGAACTTAATAAAAAACTCCACAAATTTAGGAGCCACGGGCAAGGATGGATCACTCAATTTTTATAAAACTTTGCTTTAAAACGCAATAAGAGGGGAAAAGCGACGACGACGACGACAGTCGACGGCAACCAAGATTTTTCTTTTTCACCACACCACGCACAACACAAATCACACTTTTGGTAGCAGAGGATGGATTTTTTACTGGAGAAAACCTGAATAAGCAACTTTAGGTCGTGGAAAAATAAATTGTTTATTAGATATTAACAAAGGCTTTCGGTGTGAATGTATTTTTGATGCCTTTTTAAGGGCTAAATGCAATTTATTTGCACGAAATACTTTGGTTAAATAATTTTACACTTTCTCATCCGAACACAACACTTTTGACACAGTTCCAAACTTTTTGATGTGTAATTTTTTATAGTGATGTGCAAGTTGAAACTGAAAGGTAGTGTAGAAAAAGGTATTTGAAAATAGTATTGAATGGCATTGTCAAAACCGAAATCTATTACGTTTTAGGCTGGAGACTTACCTGTCGATTTCTGACTATTGCAGCTTTTAATATCCCTGAATGAAACTCCACGGTGTGGCAAAAGCTACAAAGTTGATAATCAAACCAACTTTGTGGCGTCTATGAAGTTCAGTTGCAGTGCAGTTTCGTTTACGCTAGTGCGATATAGCATCAATTCTGATTACATTTTAATAAAGTTATAATAATATTAAGGCCTGGCGCCCACTAGCCAACTTAGTTGCCGGCAAATTTTAGTTTCTAGGTGTTGCCGGCAATTCCGAACAACTAAAGTTGCTTGCCCTCGCCCACTAGGCAGCTTCCGAGCAACTTTTGAGAATTAATGTTTGTGTTTTCTTGTATTTAATTTTCTATAAAAACGTGCTACACCTAAACCCATCTCAATTTGACATGTCTAAAATGCAAAATCAATGTAACATTTCAATGGAATACAAATAAAAACGTTAATTTTTAAGGCCAGGCGCGCACATGCAACTAAACAGTTTGGTTGCGATTTTGAGCACTATGGGACTATATGAGAGTCCGCGCACATAAACCGGCGGACTCTCATATAATCCCGAGTGCTCAAAATCGAAACCAAACTGTTTAGTTGCATGTGCGCGCCTGGCCTAAAAGTTGCTCGGAAATTGCTTAGTGGGCGGGGGTCAGCAACTAAAAGTTGCTCGGAGTTGTCAGCAACTAAGTTCCGCGAGCAACTTAAAGTTGCCGGCAACTAACTTGCCCAGTGGGCGCTCTCCCATTTAATCCAATGTAATTGAATCGGGAGAAACTAAAAGTTGCTGGGGGAGCAACTAAAAGTTGCCTAGTGAGCCGCAGGCCTAAAGCTAGGACCGCACTCGGCGGAACTGCACTTCAGCGGAACTGAACTTCACGACTTATTTGTGGGAAATTGTATGAGCTATATCGCACTAAGCGACAACTGCACTTCACGACGCGACACTATGCGACAAAGTTGGTAATCTGACCAACTGTGTCGCGACGTGAAGTTTCGTTCAGTTTCGTGCGAAAGTGCGCACGGTGTCGCTGAAGTGCAGTTCCGCATAGTGCGGTTCTACCTTAAGACGTGTATTTGCATATATTTGTTGACAGCTAAGGCAGCCATTTACTGTTCTAACTTGATGTGATGTTTTTCACAAATGTGTGCTGTTCTGTTCTAATCTAACTTATTTGTCATTCAACAAACTCAGTGAGACTGTTTGGCATCTTGAAAATGTTTACATATTTTCGCAATTTTCTCTCAAAACCTATTAGATTAAAGGCTTTCCCAAACCAACGCGAAACATTCGGCGCGACGACGAAACTTCCGCCTGTCTTAATTTATTTACATGGAGATTAATGGGAGCACCCACACTTGCGCGATGCGAATCTTCGAACATTATTCAGTCGTCGCATATTGGCGCGAATGTTTCGCGTTGGTTTGGAACAGCTTTTATTATTTTCAAGTAAACAAAACAGACCTAGTGTGGAAAGGCTTTAAGTTGTATCAGTTTTTTCTTAAATTAAAAATCTTGGAATCACTTGCAATCTATTACATTTTCAAAAAACTTTTCTTCAAAACTGACGTTTCTCTAAAAAAAAAAATTGACATTCATTTTGACACATATTTCTGGGAAGGTAAACTGAACGTTTTGGAATCGTACAATTGGTTGGATTTTTCAGGATTTTTCACTAAAAATTGATAAAATTTCATGCAAAATTTAACAAAAAATACCCTTAATTAATTAAAAACTATACAATGTCCGACGATGAAGATATTTCATACGTTAAACGATCAAAAACTATTCATTATGGGTCATTGGAAGAAACCGAACGGACCCGGCAAGCTGCCTTAGAAGATATCGAATCCGACGAAGACGCATATGAATCGACCAACACTGCTGTGATCGTCCCTACTGAACAAAAGAAGCCACAACCTCCAGCTGCGCCACCTTCAGCGAAAATAGACGATGACTACTATGACATAGAAGCTGAAGTTTCCAAAGATAAATTGGCGCTTTTGGAAGAATTCGAACGAAAGCGTCGAGCGCGCCAAATTAATGTAAGTACCGATGACGCCGAAATCAAAAAGAACTTGCGACAGCTAAATGAGCCTATTTGTTATTTCGGCGAAGGACCCGCGGAGCGCAGACGGCGATTGAAGGAGTTGCTGGCCAGTTTGGGCGAGAATGCTATTAAACAGAAGCAAACCGAAGAAGAGGAGCGTAAGCAACTGCAAAAGGAACAAGAAACAACATGGTACCATGAAGGGCCCGAGTCTCTTAGGATAGCCCGTTTCTGGATCGCAGATTACTCCCTGCCGCGTGCCAAGCAGCGCCTAGAGAAAGCAAAGAGCATACTGGAGCTACCGAGTGCAACGAGAGCCGGGAGAATGGTGGAACTGCAAAAGCGGCTACAGTCACTTGCCCCACTTTGCAGCCAAGTTGGTGACACTCGGCCAGTGAGTGGCTGTGCATTTAGCGAAGACTCAACAATGATGTTGACTTCCAGTTGGTCAGGTTTGTGCAAACTCTGGAACGTCCCGGACTGTGATCTGAAGCAGACCCTTCGTGGGCATGCTAGTTACGTGGGGGGTGTCGCCTTTCGACCTAACGTCAGTGTGGACGATACTAATGTCGTCTCGATGGCTTCGTGTGGACATGATGGCGCTGTGAAGCTTTGGTGCTTTAGCAGCGAGGAATCCATCGCTGACATCACGGGGCATATGCCTCACAGAGTATCGAAACTGTCGTTTCATCCTTCGGGGAGGTTTCTCGCAACAGCATGCTACGACTCCTCGTGGCGACTGTGGGACTTGGAACAAAGAACGGAAGTACTGCATCAAGAAGGACATGCTAAAGCGGTGCACTGCGTGGCATTTCAAACTGATGGCAGTGTAATTGTCACTGGCGGCCTCGATGCCTTTGGTCGTGTATGGGATTTGCGAACCGGTCGATGCATCATGTTCCTCGAAGGCCATCTAGGATCGATATTTGGTGCGGACTTCTCATCGAATGGATATCACATCGCCACCGGAAGTCAAGATAACTCATGCAAAATCTGGGATCTACGACGAAGGCAGCCTGTATACACGATTCCCGCCCATACAAACCTCATATCGGATGTTAAATACGAACCGGACGGTGGGAACTTCTTGGTCACAAGTAGCTATGATTGTACCACAAAGATTTGGTCAAATAAAACATGGCAACCGCTGAAGACACTCCTGGGACACGATGGAAAAGTAGTGAGCGTGGACATTTCACGGAACTCTCAATACATTTCAACGACGTCCTTCGATAGGACTTTTAAGCTGTGGACTCCAGAAGTCTGACAGTGGAAGATTTTCTTAATTTTTTTTACTACAATTTGTATGTTATAAATGATATTTCGTTTAAATTTGAAAACGTTGTTAAACGTCGGACGGTAAGCAAAGTAAGGACCTCTGATTAGAAAAAATAAATAAAGATATAAAATGTACCTTTGAAGAGATTGTAGTTTTTTTATTTGGTATATTTGAATAACCTTGTGTTTGTGGGAGGAATATGTGAGATGGCTTTTCTTATAGATTTGTACATAACCGCTGGGCTGATGTGAGAAATATAAAGGGAATGATGTCGTAATACTTTTTTCAGTTTATATTTGCGATTCCTCAGCAAAATTTCGTAGTTTTTGTGTCACCTCTGATCCATTAAATTTGTACTTCGATTTAATTTAACCTATTGATCATCAAAAAAGCCACTTAGCCTATAAAAATTAGCTTGATTCAAATATATGTACATACAAGTCTATGCCCTTATTGCTAGTGTCGTTTGTCTATCGATATCGATTATTGTCCATTATGGGAATTTTGCCTTTTTAGGTTTTATTTTTTTCGCTCGAACTATATCAACTTTTCTAGATTTTGTTGTTGACTTTTGTTTTACAATAATCCTTACGAAAGATAACATTCCAAAATTAATTAAATACATTTTTTTTCAACTTAAATTCGAATAATGTGTTAAAGATATTCCACGTAAAAGCAAATCATTTGTGTGGAGGAAGTACGCGGATTTCCAAAAAATGTGCACATGTTATACTTTCAGTTTCCACGACTTATAACGTGAGGTGAAAATTCAAATAAGAGAAAAGTGGGCGTGGTAGTGAGCGGACAAAATTACACAGTCATGTCTTGCGTAGGTTTAGGAGAGTTTAATTAAAAATTTCAGGGTCTCTAAGGTTTAAAGGTTTAAGTTCCTTGCGGAATTAAAAACGTACATATCTACATGTACCTAGTACAACACAAGAATCGATTATGTTTTCATTTGTTTTCTTAACAAAATCATTTCTTTTCTGTCAAAACAAATCTTGGATTTTTAGCAAGATTTCACACCGATTTGCACACATAACAATAAAGATTTCATATTTCTTATACGTCAAATTGAAAGTCGGGGAGTTTTCGGAAGTCAAATTGTTTTTTTTCTGTTGCAACGTACAGTGGCTTCGTTCACACGACAAAAATGAAAAAAATAAAAGTATTTTCATTCAGTGTACATAGTCAGCCTTATTGTGAGTTTTACCCGAACAACATTCCACCCGGAAAATTTGACAAATCACTTTCTGCCTATTGTGAGTTTCCCCCGAAATTTCATGATAAAAAAATTCCTCTTATTGTTTATATTCATTTCGGCGGAATGTAATGCCATTTCACTTCTTTTTTGTAGGCGAACAAAATTTCACAATCAGCATTATTGTGAGTTTCACCCGAAAAATATTTCACCTTAACAATTTTTGTTCGCCCGGTATTTTAAAAGCTATTGTGAGGGGAATTTTTCGATCATGAAATTTCGGGTGAAACTCACAATAGGCGAAAAGTAAAATGTCAAATTTTCCAGGTGGAATGTTGTTCGGTAGAAACTCACAATAAGGCTGAATAGCTTTTAAAATTCCGCGAGAACAAAAAATTTTAAGGTGAAATATTTTTCGGGTAAAACTCACAATGAGGCTGAGTGTTTTTTTTTCATGGAGCATAGGTAGGTAGGTAAAATGGCGGTTCTGAGAACACCTGTTCCCGTAGAACCCAATTAGCGTTGTTGTGCGCCGTTTTGATACCATAACTCGTTTGACCTGATTTGTTTCTTGATATAGGGGTTGTTTTTTTTTTTTTTTCTTTTATTAAACTAGACGAAATTACTTGGGGGACTAGGTTATTGTTTTATCACGCAGCCCTACAAGAGCACCAAGCTCACGACTGTGTGCTAGGTGGTTCCGGTGGGGTTGCGATCCAACCATATAGCCCTTCACCAGATCCACTCGTGGCTTTGCCTATACTAAGCAAGGTAATACCTACTAGGTATATATCAGTGCTTTAAGGTTTGCACCAGTTATAGAGGTGGTGATTGTCCGAAAAGTTAAAGCCGAGTTTGTTGATTGATATAGGGACTAGGTTTTGGTCTGTACTCTCGACCTCAGGGGAATGTTAAGCTCACACTGTGTGCTAGGTAGTTGGATTGAGAGCCGTCCGTATAACCTATCACTAGATTTACTTGTAGTTGGGCTTTTTCAAAGTCAAGGTAAACCTGGTTAGGTTTTGGCAGACTTTTAAGTCCTTCCCCAGTTATGTATTAAGAGGTAGTGCGGGGAGTTAGTGACGATATTTGTATATGATTTTTGTATATATTTTGTTTACCTAACTTATTAGCCCAGCAATGGTCCATCGGGCCCGAACCGGAGTCGATAGCGATACAGTCCACGACTACCGATTCGCCGAATCCCGTTAGACCATCGCCAGTCCTCCCACTTCCAATGCAAGTGCTGTGGTGAAGTTATTGTTTGATCTATTAGATCCATCTGGTGCTATTTAGAAAAGAGATAAAGTCATTTATCCTTTTGTTCGACAGCACGGTTAGGTTATCAAGAAAAGGGCTTCCAAATGCCAGGAAGCGAGACCTGGCCAGGGCTGGGCAGTCACAGAGAAAATGTTCGATGGTTTCTCTCTCTAGGGGATTCTTGCAGCTTCGGCAGAAACTATTAAAAGGTATCCGTAGCTTAGCCGCGTGTTCTCCTATTGGCCAATGGCCAGTGATGACTGCAACGATCCTGGCCGTATCTGTTCTATTTCGCTTTATTAATTCAATTGATCTGCTTTTGTCATAGGTAGGCCATATCTTCCTAGATATCTTACAGTTTGACAGACCTTGCCACCTTTTTATTGATTCAGATAGGAAATGGTCATATATTTTGCCCTTCACGAATCCCAGTGGAAGGTCGACTTCTTCTGCCTGAGAGACGGGAAGGGCTGATCCCTGCCTGGCAAGCTCATCTGCGTGCTCATTGCCTTGGATGTCACTATGGCCTGGGACCCATATGAGTGAGATTTTAGTGCTTTCGCCAAAGCCTGCGAGCTCACCTCTGCATTGATTTACCAACTTTGAGGTTACCAGGCAGCTATCAATTGCTTTGATTGCAGCCTGGCTGTCTATACAGATGGCCACATTGTGGATATTTTGGTTAAATTATTTTTTGTTTGAGTACCCTGCAGGCTTCTTTAATGGAGCATGGTTCAATGTTTACCGTTACAAAAAAATTTGACATTTAAATCATATGTTATCTGTTTGATTTTCAGTTCGAAAGTGAGCACATTTATTAATTTTTGTGAATACAAAAAAAAAACACATAAGTGAATAATTTAATTTTTTTTTCTATTAAAGTGTAATAATTGAATATTTTTCGAGATGGAATTAAAAAAGGAATGTGTCTAAATTATTTTATTATTTCAATATTGATGTTTACGTATTTGGTTTTTAAATTATTTTTGTATAAACAGGACCCAATACAATGGGTTAATAGTAAAACAAGTTTTTTAATATAGTTCTTACCCTGATAAAGGTATATAAAATTTTGTATGTAGAGTTAAGTGTCAGCTTTCAGAAATACATAATTTTTGGACCAGCATTTATTTTAAATTTTCTTGTACCTACATAATTTTCTTCAAGCACGATGTATTTTTGGGCACTGTGCATAAAGAACATCTTCCGACATTTAGCTACTGAAAGACGACGAAATTTTGTAAAAAGAAAAACCAAGCTTTCAATTCTGTGATGGAAAATATAAGTTCAGAAAACATAGAAAATTTAAACTTTGAATGCTAAATCAAGAATGTAAAAAAACTATTATTACTGATTTTATAAGCACAATATAATTTGCTTAACATAAAAACTTGAATTTTTAATGCAAACAAATTAAAAGGAAACCAAAGAAATATTGGTGAACGAACGAACTTTTTTGACAGTAAGCGCATAAGTGGGCGTGTCAGGAGGCAGACATTTTGTTCTAATGATTTCTTACTAAATTGTCTATCATATTTGAGAATTTAATTATGAAACATTGGATGAGTGGTTCAGAAGTTATTGAATTTTGACGCTCTCTCCATACAACGTAAAAGTAAACTACTGTGCAACGGCTTTTTCATAATTAATATTAATATAACTACAAAAATAATTAATTGCAGCTGTCTAGTAACACACACACAATCATAGGAAAAAAAATCGATTCTTTTACGAATTCCTTTCAATTGACAGCAACAAATCGATTCGGTTTAGAAAAAATTCAATTTCTTGGTTGAAAGGAATTCGACTTTAAATTTCCCAGAGCTTATACTATTTTGCAGTGCGGATGGATTAGGATAAGTAAAGGATGGTTGGTATGTGTAGGTATCCTTAAAAGTAAGTTTTCCACCCTTGTTACCGATTTATTAAAAACTACTTCTTAAACAAATCAACTTGATTTTATTAAATTATTTTTGTTTTTATTTCTCTAGGATAAACATTTAGGTTTGTTGAGATTTGTTTGCACATCTCTTAAATGCTCACAATTGCTTTCCTTCATATAAAAAACATTCTTCAATTAATTATGTTATAAACAAATCATAAATCTAGTATAGCATTTCTCATTATATTTTGTTCTTGGTTATAAATTTAGAAAAAAATTATATGAATTTTAATAATTTTAACTGAATTTATTTGTTTTTTTTTTTGTCAGCTTAAGACTTATCCATTAGGTACTTTCACATTTATTAGTTAACCTAACGCTAACATTATGTAGATATACAAAAGTGATAAAACATACATAAGGTACAAATTATATTTATATAAAACGTTTTCATTTTTTCTTCTCTTTCACAGATGTAAAGATATACTAGTTATACAAATCTATGGAAACAAATTAAGGAAAACTGCTATTTGTTTATGAAACAACAAAAAATCATGTAAAACTAAATAATTTTATAGTAAACTATGTATAAACAAAAAAACTATAATATTTAACTAAAAATTAACTACCACAGACAGGTTGCAATATTCTCTAAAAAAAAAAAAACAAATCTACAAAAGTTTCACACACTAAAATGTATGGATAAATGTGACTTTATATAAACAACTATTTTCTTTCATAAAAATGTGATTCGTTTTGTATTGAATTTTTTATAGTATTTTGAGATTAATTATATTTTTTTTTTACATTTAACAAATATATCAACTATATTATAATATGTATATGTTTTTGTATTATAAACTACATATATACTTAGTACATAATAAAAAAAAAACATATTGGGCAATGTTGTTTAATTTAAAAGTTGTTCTTTTTTTCTCTTTTGATTTAAAGATTTTTTTTGTTTGTTTTAATATTTTTAATTAATAATTAATAATTAATTAATTAATTAATAATTAATTTCTGGTTTCGTATAAATTAATTTTAGTTTTTTTTTTTGAAGAAAAATGCTTTTATATAAAATGCCGTTAGACCCTTGTGTCTGGAGCTGGTTTGACAGAATCAGGATCGGTTTTGGCTTCTTCTTCTTCTTCAGGAGTGATGTCGATGCGATGTGCTTTGGACCACACAACTAGATCCATAAGGAATGCTAGAAACATTATGCCAGCAGTAATACCTGGAAAGTTTAAAAAAAGTTGTTGTTAAATAATATAAAATAATCATTTTCTCATAAAGGTTGTTTGTTGAGTCTTATTAGGTTAAAACAAATGAAGCAAGAAACCAGGATAACTCCACTTTGTGAAGAAACATATTTTTTCATGTATATAGGTACACATAAAAAAATTAAATTAATAGCCGACTTTAAATTAGAAAAAAAATGCAAATTTATGAACCTACTAGCGTTAACGAAGCTTTGGAGGTTTTAGTCTCAAAAGGTACTTTTGCTTAGAAGATAGTAGCCGTTATTATTATTATTATTAATTCAGATAGTAGCCGTGTTTTTTTGCAATCCCAGAGGGATTTGGTTGAAAAAAAAAAACGACATCGGGGATTAGCGACGCCATTACAGAAAACAAAATGGAGTTTCCATACAAACTATCCATAACAAGTATGCAATTAACGCCGGTAACACAGTTTTTCTCCCTGCTTAAGTTAAGCCCCGAGAATTCCTCGCGCTTAGCTAAGCCCGAATGGGATTAGTTGTTATTGCATTTAACATGTAAATTGCATGACAGGACGTAAATAATCGATCAGTTTCCTCGGGGCTTGCAAAGAAACACGGCGAGTGTCTTGTTTTGAAATGCGTATATTTGTGCCTTACATTAACTTTCATAAAAAAAAACACCAGTTTATGACACTTATAACAGTTTATCGCCATTAAAATTGCGTGTGCATTGTCATTTTCTCATTCAACATTAAAAAAATATGGAACAATCTGGGTCTTGCATCAGATGATTCAATCTGATACTCGTTTAAAAAAAAAGGTGGTGGAAAAGTTAATTATAGATATCGAAAGGAAAATTTTTGATTTAAAAAATTAAAGCCAAATTTTAGACTTTTAAATTCAGCTACAAATCTTATGTTTTGTCCAATGCACATATCGCAACTCAAAATGATATTTAATTCCCTTATTTAGCTAAGTTAAACATTGGGCGCCATTTAAACGTTTAGCTTGACTCTTAAGCAGTGTCCATATCAATAAAAATTTTGCGTTATGCACCGTGTTCTGCGCAAATATTTGTGTAGATGCAAAAACGCAACACACGCTATCCGATTCTGGTGGATTTAACAACTCATTTCTTCAATATTTTTGTCAAATATTTATTCAGCGGTTTAATATTCACCCAATCCCTACTGCACGGTTAAAATAATAGATAAAAACTGTAGATTATGAATCTATTTGTAAATTTGCAAGCATTATGGGCACAAATTGTTTCACAAACAAACAAAAATCCAACTCACCCAAAATATTGTGCCTAAATGCTTCTACATTGTACAATGAGCAAGCTCCATGCTTGCCACAAACAGTTTTCCACACCAGACAAGCTGAATCAACAACTGCACCATATATAATTGGACACGGAACATTTCCAAAAAGTCCAATAGCTGATTGTATAACACCCATTGCCATTGCTTTGTCTAAAAATAAAAAATAAAAGAAAGCAAATATTTAATTTCATTCAATTTTAAACTAAAATTTAATTTAAATTACCCTTCGGATGCGTGCACCTCATAATTAACAACATACTACCAACTTCTGAGGTCGAATGCATGAACACACAACCAGCAAATATTAAAATGAATACAACAAAATTTTTACATCTACTGTCACAATATCCATTAGTCGCTTCGTAGGCCTTCTCTTCAATTGGCACATCAGGAATGCATTCGCAATTCGAGTAGACCGTCCTGTTGTCGAGCATTTCAAAGGACTTACAGCCAGCATGACAAGACGAGAAATACGTCTTTCCATCGCTTCCACAAATCGGTGCGAATGTCTCCATATCACATGTGCAGTTAAGATTACATGTCGGCTCAAAAATCGCTCTACTTCGTAGATCCAATAAATTCAGTAAATAGGGAAATGAATAAAGACAAATAATTCACATCATTTCTTAAAAAAAAAAAAAAAAAACAAATGAAAACCTCACGTTTGACTTGAGTCCGTTTTGAGTCCAGCAAAATCATTCATATTGCAACCAACAAACATCAGGACAAACATTCCACAGGAGTATACGAAGGCAGTGAGGGCAATCCATGCTGCCACTGATCTGGCAGTCGGTTTCACTTTGAGGATCACAATTCCAGAAATGAAAATTCCTATTCCCATCACTAGGATACCACCAAAGGCGGCTATAAGATTCGCATCAGCTGCCAGCAAACGGAATTGTGTTTCGAGGTACTTTGGTAGGAACGTAGTGAGGCCAGCAATTGGCAGTAAGTGAAAGACACTAGACGCTGTTCGAAACATTAAAATGTCGTTGCCCAGCTGTCTGCGTACTGTTTTTGGAAAATCTATCGACAAATTAGATGAGATAAAGCTATAAGTTCTCAAAAAAGCAAGAAGCGACGTTTGGTTTCTCGATATTTACCTCTTAACCTTGGTTTTTCTTCCGGCTCAGAGAGTGACGATTTTTCTGAAACTCCATCTGGCATTCGACGTCCACGCAATTGTTTCGGAAAACTGAACATAGCAATAGACGCCAACATCATTAGGCTTCCAATTATGACTGGACCTGGAAAAGTGTGGATAATATTAGGTCTTATAATGTTTTTAAATTTTTTATTAATAATATTCGTATAGGCCCAGTTTTTCAGTGCAAGATTATCCCATGTTCGTAAACTGCGAAAACATGTTTTCAGTCAATTTAGATCTCGAGTTAACTCAACGAATTAAATATGGATTAACTGAAAAGATATTTCTGACAGATGTGTGTCAAAACACTATCGAAATATAGAGGGCGACACTATACAAGATCGCTTTTCCATAATATCACACTTTGATTTCGATAGATTAAAACTGAAGTTAATCCTATACTGAAAATGTACTTGTGACTTAACTCGGTTTAACTCTGGTGTAACTTAGCACTGAAAAACTGGGCCTTAAAGCTATAAGGTATACTAGAAAAACAGGAATTAATGACAATGTAGCACTTACCAAGCCACCAAGCACCGATCCACCTTGGGTCTGTAGCATCAAAACCTGGTGTTGTAAAATTTACATACCAACGTGTGCAAAACGATCCAACTATGAACCCAGCTGTTGGTCCGAGTATTCGAACCCCAATTGTAATTGCTGGTGAACAAAGAAAAATAAAAAAAAGCAAATTTTTAAATTGAGGAATCGAAAAATCATTTAAAATTTTATCCCCTCACCCATATAAATCGGCGACTGTCGACTAGCAACGTTATCGTCAATATATGGAATTCCCAGAGTCGCCACTGCTGTGTGTCCAATTCCAGAACTCAGTAAACTCACAAAGAAAATACAAAGCACAATAACTGTGATTTTTGAGTGTGATGCTTGTTCCAGCTTCATATCTTCTTCGCAGTCCGAATTCCAGTTGTGCGTGCCATTCGCCGATAACAGGCACAAATTCAAACCGCTATCCGAGCTCACAGAGCTCAAAGTATATCCCAATTCACTGGAATTCACCAATAGATTGCCACCCACAGATGATGGTCGCACATGGCCTCCATTCATAAAAGCAGTTGAATGCATTAGCTCCTTGCCAAAAATGAAGTGCGGTAAGGCACAAGAGAACGAAGCTATCGCATAGACCACCATGCCACAGGCTATCCATCGAGGACGATGTCCTCGCCCGGCATAGTACGTCAGCAACATCGCTGTGCTAATTTGACCCATTTCACTGGCACTCAACAACAGCCCCGTGGTCCTTGACTTTATTTGGAACAACTTTTCAATCGTTGTTATCACACTGACGAAATACGTCATGTACATCCCCTGGAGCACCCACGCCAGCAGGAAGATCACCATGAAGACGTGTGTGGAGGCGAAATTTCGAGCCCATCTCGGTCTGAAGCCAAACAATCCGCAACCAGATTCCACTTCAGGCAAGCCGGCTCCATCGTCATCACTGAGTTCATCGGAATGCGTCGGTATAATCTGCGGGCTGTAGAGGCCACCTGTCAGAGGATCCTGTTCGTCATACTTATCCGAGAGTCCCAGCCCGTTCTTGCAATTCATCATGGAGCCGTTATTATTGCCCTTTGCTATGTGCAGGCCATTTTTAAGATTATTTATCTCCTCCGAGTCCTTCCACTCGTTGTTATTGCTCGGGCTATACAGCTCCGTTGACGGATCTGGCGGTGTGGATTCTGTTTGCAGCAGTGGTGTCCACACGTGCCCTGAATCCCGGCGAGCATTTCCATTACCATTCACAACGTTATTCGTTCCATTTGTGTTGCCATTGTAACCATTTGTACCGCTGCCATTCTTTGTTCCATTCGGTTCATTCTGATGAGGCTTGCCATTGCGTTGATTGTGATGCTGATTGGTGGCTTCATTGTTCTGACCCGAATTGGGATGCATGTTAAGCCACTTTTTCTTTTTGGTATTTTTTAAATCGATTTCTAATATTGACGGTGTATTTGGTCCCTCATTATTACCAGGGCTCATAGCAAGATGCCTTCTTAATAGTCTCTTGTGATGGTGGTATAGTACACTTCCTTTCCTGAGTTATATGGCAGTGTTAGGCAGGTATATCTGAAAGCAAATAGAAATAGATTTTTGTGGCTTTAATGTGTAAAAAACTTGACGAACTTAAGTTTAACTGTTCTGAAATGCAGCAGCAACACTTTCACTGTACCTAATCGTTTTGATTTAAAAAGTGAAATGAGCTTGTACGACAAAGACTGCGACGATGCGGAGTCACCTCTTGGTCTTATCGTACTTTTAGCTCAAGGTCCTTTAAAATGCAAAAAAAATAAGTGGAATTTTATTTGTATATATGTAATTATATATGTATATAGTAGGTTAATGTCGAAGTAATGGTTAGCGAAAGTCTGAGTGCTTGTTATCAGTTAGTATGGCCAAAATAAAGTGAATTACTGCGAAATTGTGAAAAAATAATAATATAAAGACTCACTAAGGCAGTTTGCAATCAATTTGCCATAATTAAAAGATTACCCTATGCAATACCCAAAATTGTATAGTAAAAACGTATTATAATTTGCTTGATAAAAAACAACGATCATTGAAGTTTTGGCTCGACAACCGGGGTCCGGTCCTGGCCTCCTTCAAAATGTCTCTCCACCCATCCCGGTCTCGAGCCGCCGCCATCCAGTTGCGCACCCCAAGGCTCCGGGCGTCCTGGTCTACGCCATCTCTCCAGCGCAAGAATGGTCTACCACGCTGTCGTCTACCATAGAATGTACCACAAAGAACTTTCCGAGCAGGTTCCTCTTCGCTCATGCGAGCTAGGTGCCCTGCCCACCGGAGTCTACCGAGCTTAATTTTTGTCACGATATCTGCTTCAAGGTAGATTGCGTACAATTCATGATTGTACCGTCTCCGGAATCGTCCTTCCTCACATATGGGGCCAACAATTCTCCTTAAGACTTTTCTCTCGAACGCGGCTAAGAGGTCGGAGTGCCTTTTGCTAAGCACCCAAGTCTCGGATCCATATGTGAGTACTGGCAGGACCATGGTCCTGTACAGCAGCAGTTTTGAAGTTATGGTGAGATTTCTGGATTTGAAGAGATTTGTCAGACTATAGTAGGCTCTGTTGGATTTGAGAAGCTGCCCGCGTATTTCTTCTTCTATATTGTTATCGGCTGCTACTATTGACCCAAGGTATTTAAAGGATTGCACCACTTCAAATTCGTGCTCCGCTACCTTGATTGTGTGACCAACTGTTCCTCTCGTATGAGAATGTGTGTATAAAAACCTCACACATAGACAGTAGGGATCTTCACACACCTGGTTAAATTGTTGTTGCAATTCACATCTATTCATGGACGCGGGATGCAATTACAAATACAACAATGTAAACAAATGGGTTTTGGAGGGTGAAACGTACGAAAGATTCTCATCTTCATGTGACTAATCTGTGGTCTGAAGTCAAGCCTGTTTCACAAACAAGACGTCAGTGTATACTCTGGTATAGATACTCTCACTGCTTGAAATTGGTTTGACAACTACAACCAGTTCTCATCACGTTCACGTCTCGTTTCCTACTCGCATTTTGAATCATTTTGAGATCAAAATCAAAAATAAATTGATTTATTGTACCAATGGAAAACCCCATAAGAAATAAAAATTTGATTTTTTTTTAGCTGGGGCTGAGTACCACTCGGCTAAAATGCATGGCTAAATTTTGAAGAGAATTTTGTATGAAAACAAAAATTTTGCGCGATCTGCGTACTAGGCTTAAGCGAAGAAGTGCGTACAGAAAACAAACCTAAAAAACAAACGATTTTCAAAATATTCACATATCTATATATATGTAATAGAGGTGTTCCAAGATTTGTCTTTGTCTTTTCTCTTTCTAATTTGACATCTAAAAACAACAACAAAAAAGTCCCTGGTTGGAAAATATTTACATGCTCTTGGCAGTGTTAAAAATCCGGTCATTTGATTATTTTTTGTATTTGAAACTGAAAACTTAAATTTGCGATCGAATTACGTATAATTAGTGTTTAAACATTTTAGTGAACGTTTTTTCAAGTGTTTGATACAAAAAAACTAATTTTATTACATATTAATCACTATTATTAAACACACGACTTTTTTGGCTCGCCTTCGTGCCTTCGGCATTTGGTTTTGTTTTCCAACCAGGGAGTGCTGTCAGATTGTTTTTTTTTTTTTTTTTTAATTTCACACTGACACTTCTGACATTTGGTGGCAGAGATCCATATGTATATTAGGCGTGTTTTTTTTGCAAGTCCATACGGATTTGTCGAAAAAAACAACATCGTAACTAATAGTTTTACAGGTAAATACAACAACAACTTAAATCCATATGGGCTTAGCTAAGTCCAGATAATTATCGGGACTTACGTACTGTAAGTAAGAAGCTCCTAAGTCCCGATGTCGTTTTTTTCGACAAATCCATATGGACTTGCAAAAAAACACGCCTATTTTGTTCGGGACGAACTATGCACTTGGATGTATGCTCAAAAAGTAAGACCCCCTTCACACGAGGACACTTTGTTTCTAGCAACAAATGTACAAGAAATTTTAATGTCGTTTTTGGTTCGATGTTCGGCGTAGGGATTCCGTTTGCACTCACTTGTCACTCTTACTACTCCAAAAGCCTTCGATTGGCGGTTCTAAGTAATATTTTCAGTGGTTTTTTGTTCCTATTTCTGTGTACACCTGGGGCCCAATTCCGCAAGCGTGAGTTTTTTCTGTGTGCACAAAAATCAGTGTACACATTAAATTATGCGATTCCGCAAGAGTGAGGTGCAATCTTTTTGAAAGATAAAGCGTACACAGATAGGCAAATTTATTCACACATATTTTGAGCGCGAATAGAAAGTGTACACGGGAAACTATTCACACTTGCGGAATTGAGCCCCTGTTCACCTACACATAACGCACATATACATTTACAGCCGAATTTATAAACGCATCATAGCGAGTGCATAGAACTATTCACTCCTTATAATTCCACTAAACGCAAAAATGTTATTCATAAAACTTATGCAACGTTGAATAGAGGCATTAGAAGCTAAACGCGTTTGATGGATGAATAGAGCCTACATAAGGATGTTTAAGTATCGAAATGTCACTTTGACTCACACACAGACGACAATAAAATACAATGTTATAAGGGTGGCGCTTATTTTTGGAATGCTTAAATATCTTTTTTGTCCCCTCCTAAAAGTGATCAATCTATATTATGAAGGTACTTTGTACAAACAAAAATGTTGTTAAATTTTTTTTAAATCGGCTAAGGTCGAGAAGTTACAACTTTTCATTAAAAATACACGTAGTTTTCCGTCTTTTACTTAAAATGTCGGTGAAAGTGTAAAAGTTGATGGAAATTCTTTATTTATAATATACATGTGCTTAGATGTATGCCAAAATTGAGGTTTATTGAAAATTTTCAGTGGAACACATTGCCAAAATAATTGTCACCCTAATAGATGTTCCTATATTTTTCTCAATTTGATCGCACTGTCAGTGAATGAAACAATTATTTCAATAAAAACCATGAATTTTTTGTTCTAAAATATTTAACTATATTTTCTAACACTGCACAAAAGAAACAGTAATAAGAATAGGTACATTATGCAATATAAAATGAAATTTAAACTAATCCAATCGGTGCAGCAGAATTCGTTTATTGACTTTTCATTTTCAGAGCTTAGTTTTGTTAATCAATTGTGGCAGTAAAACGTAATAGATTTTCCTTTCTTGGTACTTTATTTGACACAAGCGCATAATAACTATAATGTGTAGGGAAATATTTTATGAATTAGGATTTATGCAACGTTGAATAGTGGCTTGATAAATGCTTATGCACTATATAACTATTCAGCCGTTTAGAGGTGTTTATCGAGTTCTAATAAATTAGGCTGTTAAGGTTTTTCATCGGATTACTTGTCCAAAGTGATATATTTTTGAAAAAGACATTTTGCTAAAACGCCGACAATTGGTAGTGTAATTTTTGCAATTTTTCAATTGGAATGAAAAAGGATTAGAAGAATTCGAAAATCCAATCAAACACGACATAAAATTTGTTTTCTTATTTAAAAGGTGGCCTAAGCTGTGAAACGTAGCAAATCGAGTCTAGATAAATGGCAATTTATAACAGTTATAACAGTTTTTCGCATAAAAAGAATGGAACATTCAAGGCGGTTTCAAAAAAAAAGAAACTATCACCCACATTACGATTTTCAATTGATATATGTAGTTGATAAATATTTAAATTTGTTACATTAAAACTTAATTTATTATAACTGAAAAACTATTCGGTGATAATTATTAATTTTCTTGTAATTCCCGAAGGTCTGCTGTATATCATTATATAGCAAAGGCCCGTAAGAGATTGTGGAACACATTATTTGCTTTTTCATTTTACGACCGGGCTTTACTGCTTAAAATTTTTTAAACATCAAATTCTTATAGTTCCGATGTATCTGATACAAAAAGAACACCCTACTATTTCCATGACGGATCAAAAACAAACAAAATAAACAATTGAATAAATCAACTGATAATGCACATGCATGTGTGCAACTTTATTTTTTTTTATTTCTGCGCTGACATTTTAACAAAATATACACGTTACACAAATACTAACTCAGAGTATCTTATCTTATAGCTTTATCCGTGAATTATAATGAATTGTATCGCATCAATAACAACAACCTACAGAAAGCCGGTACAAAATAATAACAACAACTGCTCTCTCCAACAACAAAAGTGCAATATTATACGGACGCTATACGCGATACAAGTAAAAAGTGGCACACATGACCTTTGATAACACTAATTCACAAAATTTCACTAATAAAAGCCCGGTTAACCTTGAAAATAAATTTTCTATTTGTAGTGTGTGTGTGTTTTTTTTTGTTGCCATTTCTTCATTTTTATTTTTGCATTTGATAACACAGATAATGTGCGAGTAATTTTGCTTTAAAAATGTTGCACGCCACAGAATACCAATGATATTAACGATAAGAGCCAAAAAACGATTAAAAGTAACATATATGTATGTATGTATGTATGTATGTATGTATGTAGGTATTTATTTGAATATCAAGTTGACGTGGTCGTTAAGCCTAGTACGCTGCTGATGCGAAACGAAATTTTTCGGTGGTCTCCAACAAGACAGCGAAATGCTTACGAAAATCTCAGCGAAAAAATGACAATTGAAAGCGTCACCATTAGCAAAAAAAAACAAACACAAGCGCAAAAAAATCATAGAAAGCCATGTTGTATTGAAAGAACCAACAAATACAAACACGAACCAACCTAAAATGTCACTTTTCCGCACACAATTAATGTCCCGGGCAATTAATTGAGTGCGAAAAAGAGCGGAGACCTCTCCAAATAATCTGCTACAATTATCGATTTCGCTCATCGAATAGCGTACTGCAAAACGAAAAGGAGGACAAAATTTTCCGTTTATGATTTCGTTGTGTCTTTTTGTATGGGATTTTTCGTTTCGCATCAGCAGCATACTAGGCTTTAGAAGTTAGGTGAAATATTTACTGTTAAGCCTAGTATGCTGCTGATGCGAAACTAATGCTGATGCGAAACTAATTTTTGTTTGTTAAAGTAAATATGAAGATTTTAATTTTGTTTAGTTTATAAAAATAAACTAAATACAAATTTGAAAATAAACCTAAATTAGAGTTAATCATCAGATTTCTTTTTAAAATTAAATTTAAATTAAAAGTCTCATTCGCACTAACATTATGGTACGTAATATTAGTTCCGTTCCCGTATTGTGAATTTCTGTGATTTTGTATGCATCTGTGTAAATTTCTGTTGCTGTTTCCGAACTAAAAAAATTCGTAGCTTCACACAGAAGAGTGTCCTTGCGTTCCCGGACTTTCTCGCAGTTTCGTAATTTTCGAGAAAATTTCATACTCACTCCTCAAATTTTGACAGTTTGAGCAAAAAACTAAAAGATCGGATCTATTTGAAAGTTCTCAGAAATTGACCCAAAGAGCTCTATTTGTCAATACAGCTCTGTTTGTTCATAGAGCTATTTATCAAATAGCAATATATCCCTCTCTTGTTTATTCACTACACATCAATATCACCACTTTGTGGCTGCTGACATTTTTGTTTATGTATATTTGAAAGAAAATTTTAGCATTGTTTGCGATATAAATATAAATAGCAAGATTACTGTTATTAAAACTACCCTATAAATTATAAATATCAAAATTGAACACAATCAACGATTTAGAAAATGCGGTTTATTTTCGCTTTACAATTTTGCATCTGTCAATTGCCACAAAGTGATTGCTGTGTAACTTTTGACGTTGCTAGATTCGTAAATTTTCCCATTCAAAAAATTGCAAAGAGAGAGAATAATAAAAGAGAACAAATAATAGGTCTGTTTGGCAACGTGAAATTTCTTGAAAATTTGCACAAAATGTCACAAATTGCTGATTGTTGATGTGAGGAGTAAGATTTTGATCTTTTGTACACAAAAATGGTTCATTGCGTTTGTTAACTTTTTTTGTAAGTTTCTCTATTTTTGAGGAATTGGTTTTGACAGATTTTATACACAATTCCATCTATAACTGCCATTCAATTTGTTCACCAATAATAGAAAAAACTAATAAATCGATTTAGGGTCTGTTTTACAATGTCTGATTAGTTAGTCAACACATATAGAAATTGGCACAGGGTCATAAGTCCACAACTCAAACAAATGATTTTTGGATTTAGAACCAATTTAGGTGGGCCAAAAGACAACAGTGATTTTTTTCCCTGTGGATTTCATAAAGCCCTTTTAACTATTTAACAGGATTTTAAATCTTTAAATGACGTTTGTTCCATACAAAATACGCCATTTAAAAAAATTAAAATCCTGTCAAATATTTGTGAAATCCAACATTAGACTATTTAATTTTTTTATAGAGATTAGTTATGTCTATAACCTGAGGAATATTAACATTTAAAAAAAAATCTTGGCGCTTTCGACAAATCTTGCTCAGGGTGCAAGTTTGGCTGGGGCCGGCCCTGACTATAGGTAGTAGCTTAAGGGTACCGATCTGACTGCAGATGCTTGCTATGGTTTAAGACTAGGGTTCACCCCGGATTACTACCTGTTTTAGCTTGGTATTGTTCCTTTATCTTGTATGTGAGCTGTGTGTGAAAGAATTCAACACTCGTTTGTATTTCATACGATGGAATTCTTTCGCGTTAATGCTTTTGGTATTCATTTAATCGCAATAGAATAAATCTATGATTAAGGATGAAAAAAAAAACCATCGGAATTTAACCTAAAACCTTTATATAGATTTAAATAAATTCAAATGTTCCAGAGCAGATTTTATGCATACCTATCAGAAAATATCACCTTCGGTGGTGAAAGTGACAGACTTAAAATAAAATGTTCCTTATCTATGATTTACGAACCGAAAAAAAAACTGATTGAATATTCAATTTGCAAATATTTTAGTTCCTCTTTCAGAATTATTATATACATAGTTACTAATTTAATTAATTGACGCAAAAAAAAGTGCCGCGAAACGACGAAACAACTCGTGCTAATTCTATTTACTCATTTTGTCACGCCATCGATCGCCACCACTGCCACACCGTACCGGCCTGCCACTCGCATGCGGTTGCGACGGAGTCAGAGTTAAATTGAGCACAACCCGCCAATTTTGATGTTTTTTGTATTTTTTTTTATTTTTATTTGGCGGACCTTTGCTCGCCGTAATTTATTCCTTTTTGATGTTCTGTCTTCTGTCTTCATTGCGAAATGAAAGACAGCCCGCTCTTAATGGACCATGGAATGACATTGAAAATTATAATAAACTCAGCTCTTATGGCAATTTATGATGTTGCCTCTAAAGCTCTATACATAATAGTAATTGCATCTGATTCTATTGGACGTCTGTCAGTTTGATTTTGATTATTTTTTTTTTATTACTTCGAAATTGAAAAAAAAAATAAATGATCAAAACTATGCAGTGCCTTATAAACTATCCACACACAGCTGCTTCGTTGATTAATATCTGACATTGAACTTAACATTGAACTTGAAACTTTTTTTTTTTTGTATTTTTTTTTGTATTTAAGTACAGCTCATGAAGCAATTTGACAGGCAAGTGGACCTCGAAATAAAAATTTGATTTGTTATTTTTCATTTGAATATTTTTTTTTTTGTTGCGAAATTCGTTGCCGGTAGATTAAATATAATCAATTGATTGTAACGAGAGCGTCAGTAATAAAAAAAACCTGACCTTTAACATTTTAAATGTATGCTTATAGTTTGCTAAAACGACAAAAACGCTGATAGAACTACGAAAATAGCAGTTTAAAATAGATTTATTAAATACAATTATTGATTTATGTCACGGGTGGGCCATCTAGTGGTTTCTTTTTAAATCATAGGTTATTTTGACACTGACAGCTGTTTCCCGCTCGAAATCTTGACAGAAGAGTCGCTTTACGCTTGAACAACGTTGGGAAATATTGAAAACTTATTTCCAAAGTGAGTGCGGTGTAGCCTTAACAGTGCTTTTTTTTGAAAAGACGAAAAATCATCTCTTGGAAAACCCGCACGTTATTGTCGAGAAGCCAATGCACCCACTAAACGTGACAGTTTGGTGGGGATTGTGGAGTGGTGGCATCATTGGTTCATTTTTCTTCGAAAATGAGGCTGGGAACAACGTTTCGGTCAACGGTGGGCGTTACGGAGCCATGTTAACCGACTTTTTTTTTTACTAAAATTGAAGACATGGACAATCATACCACAATCGATCTTTTCGCACCTAATTTCCAAAACGTGTTATCAGCCGTCTTGGCGCTGTCAATTGGCCGCCTCGGCCGTGCAGAAGTTGCAATCATAATCGTCTTGCAAACCATGTCTTGCGATGAACGTCAAATGATTTGGCTTGCAAGTGCATTTGACGTTTTCGACCTTAAGCTAAAACAAAACAAAATGGCTATTCAGATTTTGTGAGAAAGTGTGCTAACAATCTCTTGAACCAACATTTCTGTCTCTTTCGGCACTTCAATTCTTTACTGCACAGCTGCACCGCAGATGGTGTTTTCGAACATGTGACTTTAGCAAACTGCATTATCGAGCATAATGCTAATGCAGTCAAATTTGTATTTGCGTTTTCAAACAGAAGACTTTTGCAGTTTGCGTTTAAGAACATTCTGCAATTGCATTTTTGACGTTTTCGAAAATGACCATTTTGATATACGTAACTGCAGCTGCTTTACAAACTTAATTTCAGTCTAGTTGAAAACAAATCAAAAACATAAAATAAAACACCAAATTGTGACAGATTACCTAATTACTTTGGTTTTTTTCGTTTCCCGATGATGTTGTCTTCAGTCAAGGACATATTTTTTTAAAAATCTTCTAAGAAAGCCGCTTTACTAAGCCAGTAATTTGAGTTCTAATGGTCTGACCTTCAAGTTCTTAAAATTGAGAACAAAATGCCATGGCAATTTTGACAGAAAAAAAAACTAGTTAAAACTTGCGAAAAAAAAGTCAATATGGTCCTAGTTATAAGCTTACAACTTGAATATTAAGGACTATAATTCCGACCATAACAAACTAAATAAACTAAAAAAAACAACTGAACTTTGCTTACGAGCCCTAATGGCCCTGCGGGGCTTACTTACAGTAAAAAAAATCAAATATTCAATTTCCCTTCGATGTCCACATTATATTCATGAGGAATGGCGTTTTGAGTTTTGACTTATGTACATCGGGAAATACATTTTCCAAAACTTTTTTTTGACGATTTTTGAAAATAGAAAGAAGAAAATTCTTAAGATCAATCAACCTTAATGCAAAAAATGTCCCTAACGCACTGAGGACTGCGAGCGCATGCAAACAAACAAAATGCCACAAGAATCCACAACAAGAGTTATGCAATAATCTCTAGCCCCTAGCGCGACTGCCTTTGGTCCACGGATGTGACTAAGTCAATAAGGAATGCTGCACTGAGCTTCTTCTACTTAACTTCCATTTACAATACACAAAAAAAAAAAAAAAAAAAAAAAAACGAAGAAAAAAACACAAATGTAGTAACACAAGTCTATAAGTTTACTTTAGTGATTTGTTTAGCCACTATATGTGGTCTATGGTATTCAAAGGAAGATATTAGGCTCATTAGAGTTTGTATCCCCAAGTGCCAAAGCAGGTTCACTCATGTCCAACACAAGATCAACAAACTACCGTCAGAAGCATTTATATACTGATGCTATATGTTGCTATTGCCTGCCTTTTGAACAGATGATGATGATGAAGGTATCACAAGAATAATCGTGTGAATGAATCATTCCAGTGTCTGGGAGATGATTGTGATGGCTCTAACCAGGAGAATTATCATGCAGAGGAAGCCAACACAGCAAAGCAGAAGCATCAGTTGTAGCTTGTATATTATTTCTACAAAATGGAAATCGCGAATGCAACACATTCCGTAAAAGTTCAATGCGCTACCTGTGGTCAGCGCAGGCTTCAACAGCACTATACCTAACCTAACCTATATCATATACGCCCGGCCAGAATCAAGAGAGAAGAAAAAGAAGTTGTCTTCATCAAAGCTGGACTTTAGTCAGGCCACTCTGCTTGACCAGATTATCGTCAGGGAGCGTTTGTGTTTCTTTTGAATTTTTGTTTGCCAAATTAGTTATTCGATGGTAATTCATGATGGTTGGATTTGTTCGGCTCTTTTGACATTTATTCTTGTGAGCGCTTTGCTCTTTGTGGAACGCTTCATCATCCACACAAGAAAAAGTAAAGCAACAGAATTATACGCATGAGGCTTTCTTATTTCGGACTGTCATCTTAAGAAGGAAATAAACAAATTACAACTCAGAGTAAACGAATGAAGATGGCTTAATTCTTCATCCACTCTCTGCTGTTATTATACAAAAAAAAAAAACAAAACATGTCGTCTTTCGTGTCATTGAACAGAAAGACAGATGAATATTTTAGTCTGCAGATACGAAACAGTTTTAATGTCAATTTACTGCAGCCGAGACATTACATAAAGATTTCGACAGATGATAGAATAAATTATTAGGTACATTACTGGCTAAACACAAGGGAATGTTGCTGTATTTGGTTCAACTGATGAAGCTTCAAGGTGGGGCGAAAGTAATGCCATAATGTGACAGTCATTTGCAGCCATTTTGTAAGAAATGAAATGCTTTTCACGGAAAGTTTGTTTAAGAGGTGTAAAATTAATGACATTAAGTTGAAAAAATGATATCGATCAATTGACCAATAATGCAATGATGCACATTTGTGTTGCTCGCAAAAGATTTGGTTGTTTTACGTTTGGACCAATGAAAAAAAACAAAAATGTAAGTTTTTTATCCAATATTTATTTGTGAAATATTGAAAAAACATTAAACAATAATTTTACCTATATATGTAGGTCAGTACCGCCCAAGAAATGTCAATTTTTATTAAGAAGTGAAGAGAATGTGAAGCCAAAACTTGATGTCGCCTAACCAAATCGGTTATCCATCTATCCAAAGCTACATAGAATTAATTAGAAATTGTCTAAAGGCGTACGCGAAATTAGTTCTCACACCTATACAGTGAGGTATATATTTATATACAGTGAGGGTTCTTTAAATCCAAAAAACTGCATATAACCAACCTTGCACCTACCCCAAATCCAAATCTGTTGTTTATTATTCAGTTACTGATGTCAAATCACCATGGCAAGTGACACGATTCAACAACACGTCCAAATGATAAGACTTTAATATAAAAATCTTTTAGGCAAAGATACGTGCGTTGCGCCCATTTTACGGTTTACATGGTTGTCCTTCGAAGCCGATTATCCAAAGTTTGGTGCCCAAATTTGAGTTGACCAATTCAGTGGGCAATCAGCCAACGCCTTTGCGTCACCGAAAACATCTACCAGCCCTTATTGAAAACCCTACATCTCGTTGCTTCATATGATAAAATGCATAAATTGCTTACAAAATCAAACAAGATGATAGCTTAATAGGTATTGTTCAAATGCTAACGATCACGTTTTGACGATTTTTGATTTACAGAAAGCAAATTTTCTATCGTCAAGACGATATCTTTCAGTCGATAGTGATTATTGTTTTTACGTGATGCAAGGCTGTCGGCAAAACGATATCGTGTGACGATAATCGAATTAGGGAATGACCCCCTGGCTTTTAAAATTGCCAAAACGGGGATCACATGGCCTGAACACAATTTTTCGATCCAGTTGATCTTGGGTCCATTCACCATCCTTTTTAACCAAGTTTCAAAAACTCAGTATCGTTGTTGAAGCGTTTAAATCATAAATTGCAAAAACTATATACTGAATAAAAATGACATTGTTACTCTGCAATCTGACAATTAGTTTGACAGATATAACTGTCTGAAGTTGGTACTGTATTCAAAAAAACACTTGATGAGTATCTGGTATCTCTTTTTGATGAGTCTCGCAACGGCCAACACAACGGCAAACTTATATACACATACTCCATTGTCGGCCCTGACTTAATCGGTCTGACTAAGGCTTAATTTGCACTTGTTGTATTGCACTTTCAAGGTTACACCGTCCAAAGAAAGAAAAAAAAACTAAATAGCTCTACGTATGCGTGCAGTATTATAATACTTGTGCCTAAGGGTGTCGATGATGTTCATATCCTTGTGTTTTACGCAGCACTCGGAGCGTGGTCGTCATACTTCGGCGTCATGGTACGTCGCGTCGGTCGGTCGTGTTGATCATGCCATCACTATGGCAATGGCGTGTGTTGTTTAAAATTCTTCGCCAATCTGTCACTTGGTTGTTACACCAAGCTGAATATTAATTGATAAAGAACAACAAATTGACTATTTATAGAACTGAAATCGCTTTTATTCAGATAAAACATGATCTGTTTTTAATTTGTTGAAGGACTTTGTTTGGTGCCATCCCAGAATGTGCATCATGATGCCCAGTTTCATATGGGGGATAAAGTTTTAAAATGGATGATGATGATGGTGATGGGCGTTGAAGGTGTATTGATGGTAAAAGGGAGGTGGTAGATACAGACGAAATGTTAAATGCATTTATTTTCAATATCCCGTTCTTGATATATCGTTTTAATTGCAAATTATAAATCTTCATTAATTTCCTTTATTTGCGATCAGTTGATGCGTGGTGGTGTAGAGAGTAACGTTGAAGTTCAAGGATGTACATTCTAAAGTGGGAAATACACTATACAACGATTGTACCAAACAATTGGACAGAAATGCTGTTGTATGCAACGCAAAGGTTGTATTGTGGGTGTCCAAATAACCAACGATGGTTGCACCGAACGACATCGGATTAAAAGTTTTCGGGGCAATGCTCAATAGGTGGCGCTGCGAAGCATTGCAGGGTTTGGCTAATTAAAAAAAATGTAATACAAAAATGAAATCATCCAAGTCCCAACTGTTTGTAAGTATTAACGCTTTTTTTCTTTATTCCCACGACTAATAACAATGTCAATATTCTCTCTGTCGAAGTACTTGAGTTTCGCGAGCGAACATCAATACAATCACATGATGGGATCAGGATGCGTATACGAGAATTATAATGTTTCAAAACTACACACTAGGTCATTGGGATTGCGACCGCCATTTCTTCCCCCATAATTATCTACCTAACATTTCATAAACAAAAATTGTACGGCAATTTGTCATGTTATTTTTGGGAACAAAAGGAGCACAAAAAATATATACACCCATGTATACTTTACGGCGAAGAGCAAGACAAAAATATTTCTCACGTCTTTTGATTGCATATAATAAATAATAAGTAATAATAAATCAATATAACGGATTTCTGTTTAAAAATATCTTTTACAAAAATAAAAGAACCGTCTTACGCCTTCTTTACGAGATTAAAAAGCCTTTAAAAAGCCCCGCAAGAGAGAATAAAAAATATCAACCTAATCAATCACAAATGCGAGAAACATAAATTTCCAAATAATAACTTGTTTTCAGGATAACTCCTCAAGAACTGCATGAAAATAAAAAAAAAAAACAGAACTAACTTAACTACAAAAAAGACAAAAAACAGAACCGAACAGAACTAACTATACAAAAAAAAACATCGCATTCCAGTGAACATGTGACACTAACGTTTGACTGATTTTTTTTATTTGTTTTTTAGTTTGTATGACCAAGAAGAAAGGACAGACACACTAACAAGATAAGTCAATATTTTTTTTGCTGCGGGGGAGAAGCAAAAGGGACATCGTCAATAATACGGAACGGATCCCACGTCTTATACCATGCCGCAAATTGTGTCTTCTTTACTGCACGGTGGTGTGTTGAAATTCAATGGTGTAGGACCAGAACGGCCATCGAGAACCACCTTCGAAAATTACGAAAAAAAAAAACAATTTTACACATTAGTCGAACTTGGTGAATTTTATTTGCCAAAAAAAGTAACGCATCTCAAATTAATGAAACAATCAAATATACCTAATTTTTTTTATATCAAAAAGATATTTTGTATTCAATATGAGATCAAATAAAATAAAATAAAAATACAAAAACACAAACAATGGCGGTGGCACACCTTCCTTTGGTTTGTTTTGTGATTCATTTAAAACTCGAAATGTTTTTTTTTTTTATTTATACAAGTTTACACGATTTTGTATTTATTAAGTTATTTTTTTTTTTGTTATTTTTGTAAAAAAACAGCGAAATAAAAATTGAATTTTTTGACATCGTTTCCTGGAATGTAACGCTCTGTTGGATCATAAAGCAAACAGAAAAAAATGGAAAAATTAAATTATTCTCCTTTTAACTTAATGGACTTTTTAATGTAAAAACTGCTCATAAAATTGCAAAATGGATATTTTTTTGTTTGTTTTTTTTTTTTTTTTTTTGTTAGCAGGAAGAGAAAAGATTATTGCATTTTAATTGATTTTGTAAGATTTGAGATTTAGACAAAGTCATAATGTGAAATAATAATATGTTGAAATGTATTCATATTTATTATGTCGTTTTCCATTGGGTTCACTCATCGATTCACTCATTCTGAAATCCAATGGAACATAGCTAACTATTGGTTCTACTCAATTCTTGTTGTCTATGTATTCGTGAATCGTCAAACAGGAATTACTTGCTGGCACAGTAAATACTTTAGGTATCTTTATTACAAAAACATAATTTTTTTATTAAATTTTTTTTCGTAATTTGTTTATACATTTTTTTTTTAACGTAAAACTTATTATGGAAAATTAATTAAAAAAAAACTGCAGTTTGTGTTGACGTTTCAGTTTGAATGGATTTTTGCTGCTTCTGGAGTGGATTCTGACTTGAAATGGAAATTCTCTTTTCAAAATCATCAACTAATACTGGCTACTGGCGCCCAATACTGCAAGCGTGGGTTTTCTCTGTGTAGAGAAAAATCGGCGTAGTCCTCAATATTCTAGTCCTTTTCGCTTCCAATGAAAATGAAACCATCGACTTCCCAAATTTACACTCACACCACACTATACTGAATGTTGCCATTTAACAAAATGGCTTTTTCAAGAATTTACCACTTTTGACAAGTATTCCGAATCGAAGACTTTTGGAGTATTTTGAACTTTCAAGCGTAAATGACATAAGTCACTATATTTTGAGCGTGAATAGAAAGGGAACATATGAGCAAAATGAAGTGTTGCCAGGTGTGTCTAATGAAAATAAATTAGTTCAGAACAGCACAAGGGTATATGAAAACTATCAGAACAAGAAAGAACTGAAAGGTGCAGCTCCATGTTTTATGGTTCATTCGTTGGTTAACAGCTGTGAAATTAAAATTCAAAATAAATTGTTTGCATTGGTTTCCAATTCATATTTAATATCAATTCGGTTTCACTCTGACTTTTTTATGATTTTTTCTTCGCACAAAAAAATCAACAAGTGTATCAAATTTAACAGCACTTTTCAAAATGCAAATGATGTTTAGTTTTTTCTTATTAATGTCGAATTTCTTTCAACAAAAGAAACGATTTTGTTCCGAATTTTTATTGTAATAGAATGTAAACTTAAAAATTAATACAAGTGGCAACTCTGTTATAAAATTTATTTGTTTTCTTTAAGTTGTCAACAGCCGTGTTTCTTTGGTCCCCTTTCACCTTAGAGGATATATAATATGGAGTGCTTGTTTTTATTCGAATGCGTAAATATCATAGGGGTCGCTGTTTGAAGTTTCGGTCTGAGTTTTCTGCACATTGGAGAAAAAAACTAAAAAAGAAGATATTGAAATCTTTAAAATAATAAACAAACACTTATTAATTTCAAGAATTACTTCAAAGTAGAACAATTTATAAAGAAAATAAGCACATTATGACTTACAATTGATAGCAGCTGTACGATATCTTCAAGACTTTATCTAAACCGAAAGTGAAACAGCGCCGCCTATCAAGGGCCCAGGCGTTACAATGCATTAGGGATAGAAACGAGCACTCCATATTATATATCCTCTAAGCCTTTCACACGAAGAAACAAGTTGCTGGAGATTTTTTGTCATTTTCTTTTAATTTCTTCTGAAATCTCTTCTACCTACACGAAGAAATAAAATCGTAAGAGATTTTCTATAGTTTACATATAAAGTCTGTCTTGGTTGAATGCACAATACCTTAAGTGTGAGAAGGAATGTCAAAAAAATCTCCTCAACTGTTGAACGTGGAGATTTTGTTCACCCCACTTACGTCGTACCCTTCTTTCCTACAAAGTGAAAGTTGCTGGAAACTCAGTTTCCTCGTTTGAAATGGGACTTAGAGGTGTTCAACTATTCATGAATAGATGCAAACAATAATCTAGTACTACCAACTACTCGTGCTCTCATGGCAAGTAGATGGGGTTTGTAGGAAAAGCAATTTTGTGCATTCCATTGAAAATGGCTAGCAAAGTACTCATAAGTACTTCGCCAACTCCAAAGGAACACGGCTAACAACAACCACTATCAATTGTATATTTTGTCATTCTTAAATAAACTTCTTTCTTTTTTATCCACTTTTTATCAAAGTAAGAAGAAGTGTTTTATTTCTTGTGCTCCGAAATCCGCTTTTTCTTCAATTTTTTCTAAACAAAATCGATTCTTTTCACTCAAAACAAATCTTGCATTTCTAAAAAGATTTCACACCGCCTTGCACGCACGCTATAAAGATTTGACATTTCTAATACGTCAAATTGAAAGTCACGGAATTTTTTGAAGACAAATTATTCTTTTTTTTTTTGTTTCAACGAATTCCACATAATTTAACAAAATAATCAACATTATTTTCAGTCAATATTTCGAAAAAATTTGATTTCTTTTCTGAAAGGAATTCGACATAAGTAGAAGTGCAAGTGAGACAAAACGTTTCATATATGTCAAAAGAAGCAAAACAAAATTCGATTTTCCAATGAATGCGTTCCGGGCGATGTAATATAGGTTAGTTCGATTTGTAAAACTATTGGCCCTATAAATATTTAACAAGATTAACGAAAACAATTTGTATGGTAAATTTTAGAGATTTTAAGATGATTAAGGATAAATTTAATTTTATCTCGGTGATCGGTGGAAACGTAGTATAAGGAACCTTTATCTTCTAAGGCATATACTTAGAGCAAATTATACGAGGAAATATTCAAAAGAAATGTGGAAGGAACATTTAAGCCAGCCATATACCTTTTTTTTGGGCCTCTTATTTGAATGAATAAAAAGTAAAGGTAAAATCTTTTATAAATAAACTGACATAATATTGAATCAAATTTTGTACTTAATTTTGTTTCGATTAGTTAAACCCATCAAAAATAAAAGTACAATTCCGCAATTTATTTAAGTGCTGTTGGTAAAAAGCTAATATTGTTATTTACGTAATAATGATAGTTTGCTTCCTTTTTTATCGCCTAGAAATAAAATCATGAGATTGAATGTCATGGTGGTTGTTTATTTATTACTCTCGTAAAAATTACACATTAATAAAAAAAAAATAGCAAAGTGACGTGACTATGCGCGCGGTTCCAAATAGAAGATACAATATTTTTTTTTTGAACATTATAATTTTATGATCAACAAAAATAACGATGAACTTTGAGGTTATTTCAAAGTTAAAGGGATTCAATTGGAAATAAAAGCCAATATAAATTTTATTATGATTGACAGCAATTGTCATCGGCAGAAAGCAATACTCTGCTGACTCTCTCTCTCTCTATAAATGGCATGATATGATGTGATCTGATCTATGGCAAATTATTTTATTGAAAGTGTCAAAATCACGAGTATCTTTTTTTTTTTTTTGTGTCAGTACAATTGTTATTAGTATATGATTGATTGATCATTGCGCCCATGCAAGAGAACAATTATTAAACAATATTTTGTGTAACTGTTCTGTCAAGTATTGGATTTTGTGGAAAAAATATTTCAATGGCTTTAAGTAATTGTTTGTATTTATATTTATAGCTAACGCTTTAAAGAACTTACATTAATATTTAAAGGTGTTAACGACCTATGGCTCACGACATGAATCTGTAAGGAAAAATAAAAAATGATACACAATTTAAATAGATTGCTTAGTACATATTTATGTAGTGGGACTCGTGGTAACAACTAATAAATGTCTGTCCGACCACTAGTTTAAAGAAAAAAAGTAGTTTTCTAAATTTTCGGGTTTCTCAAAAACTGAAATACATTAAACTTTCTAGTATTCGACTTAAAATTTATGAGAACATTTATTAATAAAAGCAAAAGTAGTAATTAATTATGAAAAATAAATATTTGAATTGTTTGAAAATATAATTACAAATGTTCAGCTTTGTAAGGACGATAAGTGAGGAGAAAAATAAAATATAGCAAAAGTGGGCGTTTAAATGGGCGGATTTCCAATAACTTCCTTAAACCTTTTCGCTACTAATAGGAACAAACTGTGAAATTTCAACGAAATCGGTTCAGTAGTTTCCGAGTCCATAAGCAATACATACATCTGCGCCATAGCTATCGAAAACTTTGAACACTTTTGATTGATGTGCATTTCTCACTTCATAACAAATACATTGTTTAAGTTTCAGCTCTCAATCAGATAGTTTTTTTTCGAGTTTTTAGGACTTAATGATATTAAGAGCCAATTTTGCAAACATAAATCAAATAGTCAGTTTACTGTCAGAGAAATAAAGAGGAACACATTTTTTGCTTTATCTGAAGAATAAGTATACTATCTGACGTTTAACTGACTAATGAAAATTGGCCCTTAAATAGATTTAATACAACACACTCATGGTTAATAATTGTAAACATCAACGTTTGTCCAAGCGCCTAAATTTTGTTACTATGAACGTACTCAAAAGAAACATGGCGATATTGAATAATTAACACCAGTGCTTAAAAGTCGTAATTCACTCATAACTTTAAGGTGACTACACATGGTTATTGCTTATGGCCATCACTCAACACCAACAATACAATTGGAATGAAATCTGAGCATCGACAAAACCGAAAGTTGGAGTTGCATAAGGGTTGGAAGTGGTTGACAGTTCTAACTGGATATTTAAATTCGTCACCTATATGTCAAACCATTAAGTGTCAAATTATTTTAGAGTTTGGCTTCGGTGTCCTTGGATTGAAACCACGATTTTAGTACTTTCCGCTGGCATATAGATATTTACACATCAAAAACGAAAGATTAAGCTTCAATGTTTTTTTCTAATTTTATAAGAAGAATCATTAAAGAAAGTGTTTTACAAGTTGAAAATCCACTTAGTATTTTCAGTACACCCTGTAGAAACTATACCAAATACCAGACAGACATTCTATATTCAAGATGAAAATATGGGGATACCCATAATCTTGATTTCTCGTGTTTAACGTCCTATAATCTGCATTTGTTAAGAAAATTTGCATTTTGATATTTCTTTTCTATTTTATATCTCTTTTTCATATTTTATATCTCTTTCTCTTTTTGTTTTTTTTTTTTGTTCAACATTAAAATGAGCTTTCATTCATTTAATAAAACTATTATTCATCGAACTATGAAATGTAGTAGTATTTAATTATAACACTAATTGTAACAGGTTTGTAAGTAGATTAAATATTCGCTCATGCTGCTGTAGACATCTATCTATCTATACATAAACAAAATTTAATTGAAATTCAGAAATGCTAATAACAAGCTTTTAGTGAAAATTCGATTTTGTATTTATAAACATTCATAATATGTATATGTACATTATGTATGTATGTGCTGTGCTTGTTACAATTTAAACAAAATAATAACCTTCGGTATCACAAGCACAACAACAATATGCGGCACGGACCGGACATATTGGACACGCAATTGCATTGGAAAAACGTAGATATTAATTAACCTCAATTTTAATAATTAATTTGAATTATTATTGTTGTTGTTAAAAGTTGTTTTAACACACTCTTTGATGTCTGATGTAGTAATCAGCAAGCAGAACAACGTGTTATAAGGTTCCAAGAAATGTTAATTTCGTATTCGATTTACAAAAAAAAAAAAATCGAATAAAGGAAATTAATTTTTCTCCTCCATTTGATGTAAAATAACTGTCAAGTGTTTATCGCTATTGTGCTGTTCTTGACAGCTCGACCCAACACCATCACACATCTACTAGTGAACTAGGTCAGTGAATATCATTTATCCGCCTTGCGATTATTCGCCTGCTTCGCCGCTATCTCAATTTAAAGGTGAATTCGAAATACGACGATGACGACTATGATGGGGGCGCGTTTCCCGTTTACTGTGGGGGAGGAGATGCTTATAAAAATGCAGTATACTAGCCGACAGCAACAGACGACGAATAAATGCGTACGCACGATCACCAAAATCTGCTTCCATTATTTTTCTCCCATTGCGTTGCTCTACAACCGCGCAAATGAAAACGAAAACGAATTTCACAACAGAAAAAAAAAAAAGAAAAAGACATAAAATCCATTATGCAGATTTCATGTTCTTTCGCTCGGGGTCCGTAAACTTTTCCACTTACGCGGATGCCTCGCCTTGATCTCAAATTATAAATACGCACTTATGTACGTCGAAGTGATAAATGGATCTTTGAATATATCTATGCGCTGATGCTGCTGCTGCGGCAGCATTATATACGGATTCAGTTTCAGAGAGCGAGAAGATGTGCATGTGCAGGTTGTTCTGCTTTGCTTTAGTTTATAATGATATGTGACCAAGTGTCTGACAGGCCAACTGACGCATGGAAAAGTCAGTCACATCGTTCGGTCGCGTCGGTCGGTTGTCTATACTTGAGATCGAAGGCGACAAACATGCAGAAAGAAATAATAATAATTATTTCATGTGTTTACGCAATTTGCGATGCAATAAACTGAATAACACACTGACCGGATCAATGGCATTTTGCAGACCACTTCGTTGTGGATTCATCCCATCATGTATGGGTTGTCAGAATGCGGGTTGCGTGTGTTATTTTACTGGACAGTTTTGTTTATCAATGATTCCCATAAAACACACAATTTTTCACGGCTTGTGGTCTTTCTTTTTAATTTTTTTTTTTTAAGAACTGGCTCTTGAATTAAACTCCATTGAGTTGAAGAAATGTAAATAGTAAAACAACTTCTTGTAATTAATAGCCGTGTTCATTTGGAAGTGGCGAAGCACTCACGAGTACTCTGCTAGTCATTTTCAATGGAACCCACAGAATTAATTTCAATACAAATCTCATCTACTCGCCATGAAAGCACGAATAGTTGGTTTGGTAGTACTAGATTATTGTTTGGATCTACTCATGAGTAGTTCGCCCCCTCCAAAGGAACATGGCTAATATTTAACTGGCGGGCTTAGCAAAGGGCGAACGCAAGTGTATGTAGTTTTGTGTAGGTTCATACACACTTGTGTACGTACATATAACAGTTTCATATGTCAAATTTTTGTCTATATATTCATTTAATAAAAAATGCATATCACAAATCAACTACAACAATAATAATAAATTTATGAATTCAAATCTTAACGAAAATCTACTACAATCGACAAGAAGTCGGTTCTCGCCAAAAATTATTACGTATTTAATTTCCACATACACTTTCTCACAAAAGCTGAACTCTTGTACACACAATTTTCTCATTTGATCGTTTGTTTTCTTTTTATGTCTATTTTTCGGCAAAAATATCTAGATAGGGTAGTAGCTAGATTTTACTTAATTAATTTACCTACTTGGGCGAATTAGCAAATTTACATCAAGTAACATCTGCATAGATACAATTTCGCACTTAACTCACTCATTAAAGATAATTCGTGTTTGATTTGAGTTTATTAATAGGGGTGTACATATTTTTATTTTTGGAATTACCCAGAGCGTACAAGATTTTAAAACAATCGTACCGATAGCATAGAATACAAAATTTCACCAGCAGAATAAGGTTCGTTTTACACTTATTCGGGTTTATTCGGTACATCCCATAGTGTGAACTAGGCTGTGACTGTGACGACTCAAATCCAGCATACGGATTGTCAAATCTGCTTACTCTCTACTTTTTATCATTTACATTGTTTCTATTTTACTTCTGCTTTGATTTGTTGTGCTTTTTATCATAAATTAATGAAACACATGAATATCAATTTAAGCAACAAACGCATCTTCATCATCAAGGCGAAGACAAGGGCGATGAAAACCACAAAAAAAAATCTAAAATATAAACAAACTCTTAAGTTGATAACTTGTTATTTATTACTTTATTTTTAACTCAACAAACACGTTGCGTCGCATTTCGTCGGCAATACAAAAAAAAATCAAATTTGAGTATCTTCGAGTTGACATTTGACAGGAGGAGACTATGTATTGATATAAAGGGTCCGCCATCTAACGTTTTTTTTTTCAACCAGTGCTTATTTCGTGAATGGTAACACTTAGCTCATGTCTGATTTGACAGATAATTAGTTTTATCTTTCCGCTGAACGAATAGGGTTGTGTATACGGTTCGCTAAGTGGGCCTGCGATCGACTTAGAGAAGATGCCGATTTTGCCAAAAAAAATCATATTTTCAGATGAAGCTCATTTTGATCTTGGCGGGTAGTAATCATGCAAAATTGTCGCATTTGGGGCACAGAAAACCCGCACGCATACATTGAAAAGCCGATACACCCAAAACGAGTCACTGTTTGGTGCGGATTTTGGTCCAGAGGCATAATTGGGCCATTTTTCCAAAATGAGCAAGGAGTGGCCGTTACAGTCAATGGCGATCGTTATTGGGCCATGTTGAACGAATTTTTGTTCACAAAAATTGAAGAAGAGGATATTGGCAACATTTGGTTTCAACAGGACGGCGCTACGTGCCACACAGCCGAAGCTACACTCGATGTTTTGCGCCATTTTCAAAAAAAAAAAGTTATTTGGCAGACCCTTTACGTAGATGCCCTTGTAAGAATAGGTACAGTTTTACGGAATTGTAATACAAATATACATAGATACATAAATCATTCATAAACAAATATTTTAACAAGCACATATACAAACTTACACCATAAAATATTGTTCGTTCATAGAATGATTTTTTACTGACTTGATTCGAAAACAACACAAATATTTCTCCCGCACATTAATATTTCAAAATTAAATGTCAAATTTATGACCATTTTTTTATAGTTTATAGTAACAACTCAATACGACGAATGTTCAGAACATATGTTAAACGAAGGAAACTGATTTATTGCGTTTAGCAAACAGGAAACCGTATAGCTTTTATCTGACTCAACAAACTATTTCGAACAAAAATAACAAACGCGCGCGTTCAATGCGCGACTCTACACATCTGCATAGAACAAGAAATATATAAAAAAAAATAATATACGCAATCATTTCTTGAAAAAAAATGCGTGCATTCCAAAATTACATTTCACACGATCCCCGGTAGGACTGCATTTATTTGGATTTTTTCTTGTTTTTATTTTAAATTTGTACTTATTTTTTTATTCATTTTCGTTTTTTTTGCTAGATTCATGCGCACTCCCGAGACTTTCCCACACTTTCGCTTTATAGCCGAGGCAGCAGCGATGACGATGACGACGAGATCGAGAACGAGAACGTCCAACGCAGTCGTGATCGTGGCCATGTTATATGAGTCTATGTCTGCTTCCTTATATCTTTTTGGTCGATTGAAGCCTGAGCCTGCAGCGTCTGCGGATTCTAATAAAAGGTCCGACAGCTTGCTTCACGCAAAAAACAAAATCAGGTCCACATTCAGAAAGGCTAAGTATCGAAGCAAAAGAGAGCTAAAGCATGAGGAAAATACAAGCCAATAACCACGACGACAACGACGAAGACGACGACGAAGACGACGACGAAGACGAAGACGCGACGACGCACGACGAGGAATAAAAAAAAAAAAAAAACAGATTGCGCTGCTTACAAATACGGCAAGCGGCATCGGTCGTCTGGTGCGCTTCTTCCCATAAGGAAGAATATTTTTTACGACGGTAATCCTCCCATTTTGTATGTTTTTATGATTCTTATGCAATGTTGGAACTTGGAACGTTGCCGTTGGAAGCTGGAGAGCTAGAAGAGTCAGTGTGCTGCACTGCTGGACTTATCTGACTGAAAGACTCGGCTCTTCTTTAATTTTTTTTTCTTTTGTTTTCTGCTTTAGTTTTCTGTTTTCGTTGTTGTTGTTAAATACATAAACATGATAAATGCCATGCATAGGCAACTGATGACGACGATGATGGTGTATTTTGCTCTTGAGAACTGCAAACGCGATAACAAACGCATGCAGCAAAGACCAAAGAGTTGGTGGACGATGGAGTCGGTTTACGCACCGCACCACCGGTTCCGTGATTTCGAAAACAAAAAGAAAAGAAATAACGTCTTTGGTATGGCAAATAAAAACAAAAAGTGACGCTAATCAGCTTCAAGGCAGCAGCGTGATGATCGGAATGCTGAGTCTGTTGCATTGCCAATTAAGTTCAATACAAAATTACAATATTTTTTTTTATAACGTGTCATTATATTGCTCTCTTCACGAGCAATGTATGAACTTGAAAAAAATAGTAAAGAAGGGAGGTTCGAACAAATTTATTACATTGTATAGGGACATCAAGAAAGTAGAAACGAAATTGAGCTAAAATTAAGCGGTTATCTGTTATGGACGTCTTCGCATACGGATTCAAATATGGATCCTCAAAACTGCGCTTGGACAACAAACGTGATGTTTACACATATTAACCTTGTGTCCCGCACTCACACATTTTTTTTTTTTACGAACTACTTCGCAAAAAAATTGCACAAAATAACGCCATCACCGCTTATTTCATGTATAACAGTTTTAAAAGTTATAATTCCGTACATAACCGTAGATGTTTATCTACGCTAATTAAGCGGATTTGTTGTTTTTAACATGGAAATCACTTTTTAAGCGGATATACATAAATGTATAGAAATTTCAACTGTCAAATACATTGAAATAGCGGCCAACAGCAAATGATCTTCAGATTTTCAAACTCACTGTTTCTAATAATCTAAATATAATTTGAATTTACTACATTTACTGTTATCATTCTTCGTTATCATTATTATTCAAAACACTATTTGCATTTTGAAGATGCTTTCAAAAATTAATCTACTTGTTTATCTTTCTGTGTGATTGATTTATTACTTTGACGTTTACATTTTTCTTGAAAATATATACTTGTAAATATACCTATACCTTAAACTTAAAAATTTTGTTTTAATCTATTTTCTTGTAAAGAATTCAGCACACCTGGCAATCCTGTAACAGAAGCAAATGACAGCTCCCTGTAATCTTATCTCGCATGTCAACTTCACATATCAACCAACAAAAAAAAAATCATTTAAGAAAGAAGGCGAAAACACGTTAGCCGTCTTCTATCACCTGAGCTGAGCTTGAGGTTGAGGTTGGGGGGAAAAATATCCATTTAATTCTGGAATTAAGTTTATCTCAAAGGTATCACATTTATAAATAATATACATACATAAATGTATATATGCAATTACGCATAGATATTGATAATATGCACTCATCGCGTGCAGAGACTGGGTATGGGTACGCGAGTATATTTATGCATGTCTTTTGCTCTATCCTCTATCACTCAAAATGTTTAATAAACAAGAATTACTCTCAATCTCAATGCTGCATACTCATGCAAATGCGAATTGCCTCTATTGTCGATGATGTTTAAATCAAAACAAACTGCAACCATCATCGCATCGTCACGTCGCGTCGGTCAGGTTGTTCTTCAATAATTTTCTTAGAGAGGTAGGTCAGCAACACCTAATTACCTCACATAATAGCACACATACATCCTTCGATAAAACGTCAGAATTGTTGCACTTTTTGCTGCACATTTTCTGCATCTATACTATACTCTCCCATAATTTGATTGTATGTGTCAAATGAGTACGAGAGTTGCAGTTGAGTAAAAAGTGAGTGCAATACAATTGTAAAAGCAATTGCTGAATGCTGATGCTTTTGTGCATTCACTTTTCTTTGTCTCAATTTACTTGCAATTGCATTGCATCTGCATCTGCATCTGCATGCATGCAATGCAATGAGTGAAAAATACGAGTGCAAAAAAGAGTGTGCAATGATTGATAAAAAAAAAAACGAGCGAGAGTGGAAAATCAAAAGAGTGAGAGAGTGCAATTTTCATTTCTGTTCTGCTTCTACCGTCCTACGTCCTCCCACCTCCCATAACCATCGCTGCAACCTGCAACTAGCTATACTGTCAAAAAGCGAAAGGAAGAGAGAGCATGTTTTCAATATGCGGACAGAGTGCGCCGATGCACTTTGCGCAATGAGCAATAATGCTTTTGGAAAAAAGAGAGATAAAAACATATGGGAGTAAAGTAGATGCCCTGAAATTATATAGGTTTTTTTATTCAAGTAATTTAGATTATATAGATGATGACAACGAAGAAGGGGACTCAAAACAACAAGTGCAAAGGACTACAAATGTAATATGTACATGTAATTGGGTTGCGACTAGGGTAATAAAAAGAACAGTGTCGTATACGTTTGTTTCTTTCGCTACGACGACCGACGCATAGCGACGAAACGAAGACGATATGGTTGAGAGTTGAGCAGCAATATGCCGAATGGCGATGACATTTAGGGGCCCCACCCTGACGCAGACAAATTCGTTCACAAAAAAGAATTACTATTGTGTTCCCTCCATAAACGGACCAGTTTTTTTTTCATTCTTGTAAGCATTGATTGCTTTTGATAAATTGGTGTATTTCAATAAAAAAAAAAAAACCTTTTAATTGTATTATCGACAAACACAATGGTGAAGCTGCGTAGCTGTAGCTCGAAGCGCTGTCAAAAATATAATGTGTAGCAAGAAATGTATTTTATCTTCTACTACAACAGCAACAGCTATAAATTTCGTTGTGATTAAGACAGTTACCTACTTATTGCTTGGCTAAATGGCTTTTGTTTTTCAATTTAGTTAAAATTTTGAAATTATACTTTTGTTTTTAATAAAGGGTGTTTTTTTTTAAGAGGTATAGAACTTTGAAGTGGAATAAAACAAAGATAATTTTGTTAAATTGATATGAAATTTACTTTTTTCGAAAGATAATCTTCTGGCATTATAATTTAAATATGATTTCTGGCATATGACCGCCACGGCTGGCTCGAATGTAATCTAATCTGGAGGTCCCGTTTTCATTGACTTATTTGTCCAACATTTGTGACCGTATATCGGCAATAACGCGGCGAATGTTGTCCTCCAATTGGTCAATCGTTTCGGGCTTATCGGTGCAGACTAGAGACTTCACATATTTCCACAGAAAATAGTCAAGCAGCGTTAAATCGCACGATCTTGGAGGCCAATGCACGGGTCCGTAACGTGAAACTATATATACAGTTAACAAACGTTTCCTTCAATAAATCAACTGTGGCACGAGCTGTGTGACATGTTGCGCCGTCTTGTTGAAACCACAGCCCTCCACTATCAAGGCGATTTAATTCAGGAACGGAAAATATATATATACCAGTCTTCATTAAATGTAACCCTCTGGCCGGCATCGTTTTTAAAGAAGTAAGGAGCAATGATCTTACCAAACTGTTAGCTTTTCTGGATGTAACGGCGTCTCAACAGTGGCTTGAGGAGTATCTACACTCCAAATGCGGTAGTTTTGCTTATTGACGTAGCCATTCAATCAAAAATGAGCTTCATCGCTGAAAAAAAATTTCTTGTGAAAATCGGGATCAACAACGATCTCGCTTCGAGTCCATTTTGCACAATTTGCATGCGTTGTTCAGGCGTCAGTCTATTCATGTTGAAATGCCAAACCAAACTAAAAATAAATCACCTGACAGCTGACAAAATGGCCACCAGTTAAAATAGTTCTGCCAACTTATAGTTCTATACCTCTAAAAAAACACCCGTTATTAAATTACAATATACATATGTACATATTTGGTTAAATGATGGATGAATTTGACAAAACTTGCTTAAAGCCTCTACACAACGATCTTGTTTCGAGCCCATTTTGAACAATTTGCATCGTGGTTCAGGCGTGAGTCTATTCATGTTGAAATGCCAAACCAAACTAAAAATAAATCACCTGACAGCTGACAAAATGGCCGCCAGTTAAAATAGTGTTGCCAACTTAAAGTTCTATACCTCTAAAAAAACACCCGTTATTAAATTACAATATACATATGTACATATTTGGATAAATGATGGATGAATTTGACAAAACTTTGTGACCGTTCTTGTGTACACGGACAATTCTCAAACTTATCAGTAGTTGAAAACCAATGGCGGAGATTCCTACCAGCCAAAGTGTACTATACCTACGGAAAAGTCATCGAGAATTGCCTCACAAGGAATGAGTCGTGCACGCGGTCACGTGCTGGATATTTATAAATTATATTATATTTCACATTCAATGGCAAATTCAAAAAAAAAAAAAATGAAAAAAAAAATCAAAATATTAATTCTTTATGGTTTTTTTAAATTTTACTTTCTCAAGCTGGAATTGGATAACCCGTTATGTTTTTATGTAGATTTTTTTCACACTAAACAATAATTCTAACAAATGACAAACAAAATTCCTAACGTTTCTTTACCTAAGCTATAAAATAATGGATTAAAATCGTGAGATTGATTTATTTACGAGCGCATAACTTGACCTAATTATAATATGTACACATATTTATATGTATACCTATACATACCGCCTATAAATAAAAAAAAAGAAAAACTCAATTTCTTTATCTGCTTCCAGACAAAGTGTCACTAAAAGGACTCGCAGATAAAAGAAAAAATAACTATATTACTAATGAAGACGGAAATACTTCTATCTTCAGCCCGCATGAGCCTACTTAGTTCAGCTGCTGGTAACACGCAATCGGGAGCACGTCGCACAGTGGTTCGGTTTGTATGGGAGAGCGGAAAAAAGTCTGTTTTATCTGAACGGTTCAACGGATTTAAATGAAATTTGGCAAACATGTTTATATTAGTCTTATACATATTTGGTCAAAATTTGGTTGAAAAAAAATAATTAGAAACAAAGTTATTGACATTTTTCTAAAATTTGAGGGATTTGATGTTTGTATGGGAGAGCGGAAAAAAAATCTGTAACATCTGAACTGTTTAACGGATTAAGATGAAATTTGATTTGCATTTTTAAATTAGTCTTATACACATTTTGTCAAAATTTGGCTAAGAAAAAATCATTAGTAAAAAAGTTATTGACTTTTTTTTCTAAAATTTGAGTGTTTTGATTTTTGTATGTGAGAGCGGAAAAAAGTCTGTAAAATCTGAACTATTAAACGAATTTTAATGAAATTTGACAAACATGTTAAGATTAGTCTTATACATGCTTGGTCAAAATTTGGTCAAGAAAAAATTGTTAGAAAAAAAGTTATTGACATTTTTATAAAATTTGAGGGTTTTGATGTTATATTTAAATAAAAGTTTTTTTTAGTTAAATTTAAATTTTTTATTTTGAATAAAATATTATTATTAACTATGTATGTTATAAAATTAAATAAATAAATAGATAAATACATACAAAAAATAAATAAAATCAATTATGAAGTAGTGATTTTATAATGCTAAAATGAGGTTCTTAGCGTCTGCCTTAAACCTGTTATTATTGGATCTGAGGATATGAGTATATGATGCATCACATCTCCATTCGTCGCAATTCGGCTGCATTTTCTCGAATGAAACCTGCGGTAGGCTTTATAATCCTTATGACTTAAAAAATGAGACATAAAACGTTTCTTTAATTCTGACAGCACAGTTTCTATTTGCTCAGAAATTAAGTTGGGGTATTCCCTTACAAAATATGGTCGAAGATTTTGAACATCATGACCATTAGTAATAAGTTCACTACACAACACCGAATAAGGAATTTCGATTGAATCCATTTTAATGTATTGAATTCACTATATATGTTTGTTATTATATTTAACTTCACTTTCACTTATTGCACCTTGCACAAATGCTCAATAACTCAATACTGACTTTTTTTTCATTAATCCTTTATATATATAGATTTAAGTAAGAGATTTTATTCTAATAAGCCATTACTAATCCTTACAGGTAATAAAAAATTACGCAATACAGAACAAAAACAAAGCAATAAAACTTTAAAAAGAACACCTTTTTTATTTTTACCTGCCCTACTTTTAGCGAAAAATTAAAAAAAAATAAAAGATTATCCCTAATCCTTTTCTTTATTTTGTATTAAGCTCTATCATATAATTCAAAATATCATAAAACTATATTATTTTTCGTGTGTTGCTTTCAAGAAAATTGAGTTGAAAGTTGAAAAATTTTCCAGGCAGAAATAAATGGTTTCGCAAAAATCGAAATTCTCAGCCCTGGGTCAATGTATTAATTTTGTTTTAATTTTAAAATAAAGTTTGACATATTTTCTTAAATTAATGGGCTTAACTAGTTCATTCTGACAATTAATACCGAAGTAATCAAACTTTTTGGTAAACACCACCGTCAAGACGGAGTTTTTTGAAATCCAATTAAGTGAAACATTTTTGAGCATAACTTCCACATCTGCACGTATCTGCAGCTGATTTTTTCTGTGCTTTAACATGAATGTATGGAGCATATGGTGGCATACTTACTTTTTTGGTATCTTTTGGAGCTGTTTTTTTAAATCAAAAAGTTTAAAAAAAAGCATTTTTTCTTAGTACTAAAGCTTCAGGCTACTTATAGAAGGTATCTTTTATAAATAATCAATATTTTTTTTTATTTTTAGATAATCGAAAATAGACCAATTAAATTATTTAAGAAGCTAGAGAATTTATCTACAGGAACTTCGGAAAAAAACATCTCAAAATTTGTTGAAAATACGGTTCGCGATTTGAGTAAAATTATTTTTCAACTATGAGGGCTTATAAATCAGAACATACAATATATATGTTAAAAAATACTTTTAAATCATACGCTCGGGTTATCTAAGAGTACTTAAACATAAAGTTTAAAACGATAGACATGACTTTTTCAAAAGACTTTTTTCCGCTCTCGCACCACTGTGCGTCGGCGTCGTCGTCGTCGTCGTGTGCATAAATGTTCCTAAACGTCTATGAAAGTATAAATACATATGTTCTACATATCAATCACTGCAAGTGCTATGATAAAATAAAAATAATCACTTGAAACGTCACAAGATGACAGTTCCACTACTAAACTAGTTCCCCAGTGCGTTAAATGTTGACAACTAGAAAAAAAAAAAAAAAACCAAATCCATGATCGTCTCTACATAAAGTGCAATGCAGTGCGGTATCTATCTAGTTCTTTATTTATTCAATTTGTTAATAGGGTACATGCACATGGGTTCAGTATATCAACAACAAATCATGAATGAACAGTAGAACGAAAACCAGCAACAACTACTCAACAAAAAAAAAAGAAGAAGAAAAAAACATTTCACTTTCACTAATTATGTCAGCGTGCAGTGGTAATGCATATTTTTTTCTCGCTGTCTTCTTGGTTGATGGGCTTTTTATTTAACACGTTTTTTTTTCTCTCTATATATTTTGTTATAGCGTTGCACTTTTTCTTTCTATGGAATTTTAATTGCAATAGAAAATACGCAATCGGTAATTACTGGGGACACACTGTGTGTAGATTTTTCACAACAAAACAAAATGAAAAGAAATTATGTGTTTTTTTTTGTAATGCTTATCATGCAATGAAAATGATGATGAGTGCTAAAGATTGGGTCTAAATAAACATTAAGGGTGGTAATTATGAAGCGCTTTTTAGATTATGAGGCTCATAAGTCTCAAATATATATTTTGTGGTATGCAAAGTTTGTTTCTATAGCACCCGTTACCACTTACAATTGTTTTTAGGTGTCATGAATATAAACTTTTGTAGCCTAATGTCTGCTAGGTTAAGGAACCTCTTAACTTTATAAGAGCTCGATAATAACCGCCCTAAATCTGAAAAAAGTATAAATCTCACCTTGGGTTGTTTGAAATAATGGAAGTTTCAGCTTCTGCAAAGAGAAAACATTTATAAATTTTAGAGGTTTTAATTTAAAAATTGCATTAATTCAAGAAGAAATAAACATAATAATGAATTTATGTTATATTCAAAACGAACGTTTTGAGAGCAAACCAGGAAAATAAGAAAAACAATCTAAAGCCTAGTACGCTGCTGATGCGAAACGAAAAATCCCATACAAAAATGACACAACGAAATCATAAACGAAAAATTTCGTCTTCCTTTTCGTTTTTCAGTACGCTGTTCGATGTGCGAAATTGATAATCGTAGTAGATTATTTGGAGAGGTCTCCGCTCTTTTTTCGCACTCAATTAATTGCCCGGACAATTAATTGTGCGCGGAAAAGTGACATTTGAGGTTTGTTCGTGTTTGTATTTGTTGTTTCTTTCAATACAACATGGCTTTCTGTGATTTTGTTTGCGTTTGTGTTTTTTTTTTTTTTTTTGCAAATGGTGACGCTTTCAATTGTCATTTTTTCGCTATGGTTTTCGTAAGCATTTCGCTGTCGAGTTGGAGACCACCGAAAAATTTCGTTTCGCATCAGCAGCGTGTACTAGGCTTAATCTTCAACAAAGTTATTACAAAGGTGAATTTTGGTGGAGAGTTTTATTTCTTAAGGCCAAATTTAGTTGCTCACCCCAGCTACTTTTAGTTGGTCCCGATTTAATTATAATTAAACTCGGTTAGACGGACAAAAAACGTTGCTCCACAAGCATTTTTGGAATTTCCTTTGTTTGGAAAAATTCATATATGTAGTTGTTTTTAGCACAAGTACGCAACCAAAATAAAACAAATATTTAGTACAGTACGGGTACAATAAGTAACAACATTCAATTTTGTGCAGTTTGGTGGTTGATGTCTTAAGGAAAATCACTTATAATGGGTGATTTTTTAAGAGGTTTAGAACTTTTTAAAAAAAAAAAACACAAAAAATTCGAAAAAATGAATGAAATATTTATTTGAATCGATAGTTTGAACCTTGCAATTAAATGTTTAAAGATAATTTCATGCAAATGTTGACCGCGGCTGCGTCTCAGGTAGCCCATCCGCTGAGTCCAATTTTGGCATACTCTTTCACACATATCGGCCGGTATCTCACGAATGAATGCATGGATGTTGGCTTCCAGTGCGTCAATCGAAGCGGGCTTGTCCCTATAGACATTAGCCTTGACATACCCCCACAAAAAATAATCTAATGGTGTCAAATCGCACGATCTAGGCGGCCAATTGACCGGCCCGAAACGTGAAATTAACTGTTCACCAAACTCGCCTCGCAATTGCGCCATTGTTTCGCGTGCTGTGTGGCATGTGGCACCGTCTTGTTGAAACCATGCAAGTCAAGAACTTCCATTTCGGGCAAAAAAAAGTTTGTTATCATCGCTCGGTAGCGTTCACCATTGACAGTAACGCTGCGATTCGCATCATCTTTGAAGAAATATGGCCCAATAATGCCGCCGGCCCATAAACCGCACCAAACAGTGGCTTTTTCGGGATGCATTGGTAGCTGTTGCAATGCTTCTGGCTGATCTTCACTCCAAATGCGGCAATTTTGCTTATTTACGTACCCATTCAACCAAAAATGAGCCTCATCGCTGAACACAATTTTTCGATAAAAAAGCGGATCCTCGGCCAGCTTTCCAAGAGCCCATTCACCAAAAATTCGGCGTTGTGGTAGGTCGGCTGGCTTTAGTTCTTGCACCAGCTGTATCTTAAAAGGCTTTACGCCCAAATCCTTCCGCAAAATTTTCCACGTAGTGCTGTAACAAAGGCCTAACTGCTGGGAACGGCGCCGAATTGACATTTCGCGGTCTTCTGTCAAACTAGCTGATACGGCCGCAATATTTTCTTCACTACGCACAGTACGTAAACGTGTTGGTGGTTTAATGTCCAACAAAGTAAATTTGGTGCGAAATTTGGTCACAATCTTCCGAATAGACTGCTCAGAAGGTCGAGAATGCCGATCATAAAATGGAAGCAGCGCGCGATGAACATTTCGAACCGAGCACGAATTTGGTAGTAAAATTCAATAATTTGCAAGCGTTGTTCATTTGTAAGACGATCCACGGTTAAATTGCAAACCAAACTGAAGCTGTTTGACAGTGACACAAGGTACTAAACACACGTCAGCTGTCAAAACCAGTGTTGCCAAAACCAACTAAAAAATCACCCTTTATATATGAACTGTTGCATTACAATGACTGTCTATGTGAGTATGTTACTTATTTTACATTTTCTTGGATTTAATTTAAGGTAATTTTATCAGGAAGCCGATTAACCAAAACGTATAGACATGCTTTTACTAAAAAAAAAAAAACATTATGTTACAACTGACACTCAAGCTTCGCTGCAAACTATTTTGTTCGTAGGCAATGTCAAAACTGTCAGAATAATGTCGTTTTTGTTGGGACTTTCGCCGTGCTCCTTTTGTACTCCTTCTACTCCCAACGCCTTCGATTCACTGTTCCAGTACGCATTTTGTCACAGTACACATATTTAATGTAATATCATTACATTAGCGTTTTAATTTTTGGCCAGTTCTTTCTTTTTTCGATTGTCATCAAACAATAAGGAGAGCAAAGAGGAGGATAGTCCGATAGTTTTCATTTGATATTCGGAGCAGGAGGAAAAGAAACGAGAACGAAGCGAAGCGGTTTGAGGCAGAAATGTGTAAAAACCTCACACGTAGACAGTATAGGGATCTTCATACACCTCGTTAAATTGATGTTGCAATTCACATCTATTCATCGACATGACATAAAATTACAAAAAAAAACATTGTAAACAAATGGGTTTTGGAGAGGGTGGAACGTACGAAATATTCCAATCTTTATAATACAGTATCTTTGTTTAAGTTTTTTGGATATAAGGCCCAGTACGCTGCTGATGCGGAACGAAAAATCCCATACAAAAATGACACAACGAAATCATAAACGAAAAATGTCGTCGTCCTTTTCGTTTTGCAGTACGCTCTTCGATGAGTGAAATTGATTATTGTAGCAGATTATTTGGAGAAGTCTCCGCTCTTTTTTCGCAATGAATTAATTGCAATTATTAGTTGTGTGTGGAAAAGTGCAATATTTGAGTATTATTCGTGTTTGTATTTGTTGTTTCTTTCTATGGCTTCCTGTGATTTTTTTGCGTTTGTGTTTGTTTTTATTTTTTGCAATTGGTGACGCTTTCAATTGTCTTTTTTTCGCTAAGGTTTCTGTAACCATTTTGGTGTCGTGTTGGAGACCACCGAAAAATTTGGCAGCGTACTAGGCTAGAACACCGGCTTTTCAAAAGAAAAAAAAACTGTTTCTATTTGTAGAAATATGTTCAAGTTCAAAAGAAAATCGAACGAGCTATGTATATATACGATTTACAGACAAAAAAAAACAAAGAATTGCGGAACCAGCATCGAATTCACATGTCAAAATTTTCAATTTTCTTTAAAAAGTGAGTTGCCTTTCCTCAAGTACAATTCATAGAGTTCTTATCGAAAAAAATGTCTCATTCGTTTGCTGTCTAATCTTTTTTCTAAGCCAAAATGCATTTATAGATTAGAGTGTTACTACAAATTTTACAGCGCCTGTCTAGGGTCTTATCAATGCCTAACTATTTCCGTTCCGCATTTTTATCTTAAAATCGATTTAGAAAAAAAAAAAATGAAATAAAATATAAATGAATGAAGAATGCACTTTCCTTTTCGTTGCTCCTCGGGTAATCTCAAAACATCACACATTTTTATTATACTACTATCAACAATTCAAGCGAAACTAGGTCGAAAACGACGGAAATGGTCTGTCTATTTAAATTTAACAAAGTTCGCAACGCTTGGCAACGATGACGATGATAATTTTAAATGTACATTATGTACATATGCCTGTATGTAGAGAAAAAGAGACCGCCAGTTCAACGGATGGGATGATGGGGCCACACAATAATCCCACACTTAATTGTGGGCTTCCTTTCAATTTCTTCAGAGATGTAGAATAATGAAAATAATGATTATGATGATGACGACCTATACAGACATACAGACACGACTATACGATGAAGACGATCATCATAATGATGATGATGATCCAGATGAAGAACTTATACAATTAGCCAAGTAAAACTGGTAAAACCGGCCAAAAAACGTTCCATTCCACATGGCATCATCATTATCAGCATCATTGCTTGCCGTATAGAGACGCGCCTCCACCTTTTAAAAATGTAATCCGCACATATTATGTTTGTCGATAGGTATACAACATCCTATTTTGATCTCGACAACTTGCAATTTCTAATCCAACCCCATAAAGAGATACATACAACAACAGCAAAAAAGATGCAACAAGCAAGCCACACAAGAGAAGATATTTCTGTGTTGGCCACAGCGCAGCGCAGCGCCGCGGAGTGGTGCGGCCGGCGCTCCCCGTCTAAATGGCGCTGTGTAACAATAGTGTTCAATGTAGCATGCAACTTCTTGAGAGCCAAAGCCACTGAACGAACGTTCACTTTCAACATCACATAGCCATGGACAAGCTTATTCGAAAAAAAGAAGACTTTAGCAGAGTCTTGTCTCTTGTTTGGTCGCACAGCGCAGTGCAGCATATAGGCTATGGGAGAAGATTTTATTGGCGGAGGCGGGCCAGGATGGGAAGAAGCATTGCATTTGATCGTCTGAAGACATTGAATGAAAGAAAAAGTTGTACAGCATGCAGCAACACAACAAAAACAAGAAGCCCCATCACACAGCAACTGGAATAACGATTTATATGCATAGGTACCTACCTATATCTAAACCAAATCTAATTTAAATGCATTCGCTGAATTTTAAATTTACTTGCGCGATATTTTTCGCAGATCCACTGAAAGAGTCACCTAACGATAGATAGAAAAACAAGTACGTACGGCGAAGATTTATGACATGATCGTAACTTGGTTTAATTTTCAATACAATGTTCTGTTCATATATAAACTCCAATTGAATTAAACTATTGTTTGGATAAAAATGGGTAAATAATGTCGCTATACTTGATCATTACTATGCACAAATATAACTTATAACGTAAACGCCGCACTATGGCTCCAAATGACTTTTTTTTTTTTTGGTGAAACGCTCCCTTAGGCGTACAACGACAATGACAATACTTTCGTCCGCTTAAAGGAGTTGTCCATCGAACAGAAGGAATTTTTTTTAATAAATTATGTCTTTAGTCATATTTCTTTATTTTAAATGATAAAATGATAAGAGAATACAAAAAAATCTCTGTATACACAAAAAAAAAAAAACGATTTATATCACAGAAAGGAATGCTGAAATGAAAGAAACAACAAATACTAACACGAACGAACCTCAAATGTCACTTTTCCGCACACAATTATTATAAAGAGTGGAGGCTTCTCCAAATAATCTGCTACAATAGTAATAATAATAGCGTACTAGGCTTAAGAATCTATCAATTAAAAAAAAAACGAAATGTTTTGTAAATTGGCAACCCTGTGACAGTACCTTTTTTCGTTTACTTCCCAAAATTGCGAATTCCTTCCAATTTAAGTCAAAGAAATGTCAAAGTTTATAGAAAAAAAAAATTGTACCAAAATTGGCATGAATTTGTAGTTTTGGGAAGTAAACAAACAGACCTAGTACACTCAAAAAAATCTTCGCTGTAAATTTTACAAAATGAGGCAGTCAAATTTACAATTATTTACTTCCAAATTTGTTTGCATATTTAACAGCAAATACGCTTACATTGACAATTAATTTCAAGTCTAACAGCGTTTGCTTTCATTTTCACAATAAATTTGTCAAAATGATCACAAATGTGAAGCTCTGAACACTCAGACCGAAAAAAGAAACACAATATTACAGTTCAAGCTCTGCTCTGAATTAAAATATGTAGATAAACGCCTAATACAGTAAAATGAACAGAGTTTTTCAACATTTCTACAACAAATTTTTTGAGTGTTTACATTTGACAGTTGACAGATAATTTTTGCTCTGTCATTTAACTATGAACAACGCTTGATAATTTTATTTGGCGATACACTAATAACAGGAAATACTCAGAATATTTGTTCTAATACAATTGATAATATGCGTATAGATATAGAAACAAACAAAATAGGTAGGTATCTGCCACAAATTCCAAGACAATGAAAATTTTCCATTTCACATATTCAATAGAGTAGGTATCTATACTTATCTTCACGTAATGTAATGTTTACCTTTTTATAATTTATTTTTGCTTTAAGGTTTGTTAGTTAACATTTTTTTTGACAAAAGTCAATAACCTCAAATATATTTTAAACGAATTGTTTAACTTGTCGTCCAAAGTGTATAAATATTTGAACAACACATGACTATTCGCTAATTTTTTTGTAACAAATTTCATGTATTGTCGTTCAACCTCAAATAGGAAAAAAAATAAGATGTTTGCCTAAAAGTTTCTTTGACATTTCACATTTTTAACAATTTGAATAGATACCTGCTTGATAATGTGTTAAATTTTCATAACAACCGAACATCTTTAAATCTTGTCTTGTAACTATGCGAACTCATTTTTCTCACAGGAATTCAACTCTTATTGATTATCTTCTTGTCAATCAACCCCACAAGGTAAATTTCTATTATCAGCTTAATATTGCTGGGTTTTCTAGACACGATCTGATTATTGCTTTCTATGATCTTAACGTAACTTGCACTATTGCAGCAGAAATAATTCGTTATAATGATTTCAAAGCGATTAATATAGTGGGAAACCGTCTACTCCCTACCATCTGTCAATAACCAAATTAAATTTTTTACAGGCACAGTCAACTTCTTGTGCAATTCTTTCGTTCCCATCTAAAACAATAACTATTCATAGTCGTGGGTTAGGGTGGTTTAGTCTGCTGAGTTTTTGATGATTATAAAAAACTACGAAACCTTGTTGCAAAAGAAATCAGGAAATCCAAGTCTAAGTTTTACAGTTCAAAATTTAGTAATATTTCCTCGGAGAAGCTTTGGAAAAACATCAAATCTCTAAGCTTAACCAAAAAACCAAATACCCTTAGTGAAGATTGTGATGCTTATGAACTCAATATATTATTTAGCAATGCCGCCTCAAGCACTCCGACTGAAGAACTTGCTAGTTTTTCCCAAGACTCGTCTGTAAATAATTCATTGAATCAATTCAGTTTCAATAGATTTAACGAGGGAGAGGTGCATACAGCGGTTCAAGGAATTAATTCTGAGGCTATTGGGCTAGATAACGTGCATCCTAAATTTTTAAAAATTATTTTGCCATTTGTAGTTCCTTTTCCAACCCATTTATCTTTAACTCCATTTTAACTACTTCTTCTTGCCCTAAAATGTGGAAATTCTCTTAAATTATTCCTATACTCTTGTGCCCACGTTAAAGAATATCGACCAATCTCAATTCTTTCTTCTGTCTCTAAAGCCTTTTTTATTTGCTAATATAACACGCTATCACCGGTTCAAGCAGGTTTTAGACCAAAGCACAGCTGCTAGATAGCTTTTGAGCTTTAACGTGGACAGAAGACCTTAAAAAAAAGGTCGTTTATGATATTCGCCAAGAAACCGACAAGGAGCATGTTTCTACACTGGTGTTGTTAAATTTTTCAAAAAGATTTTCGCTTTGTACCCCATGGTATTATACTGAATAAATTGAGATATAATTTCAATTCCAATAGAACTGCCGTGGTGTCCATAAACAAACAGCTTTCAAGTTTCCTCCAAACTAATGCTGGTGTTCCACAGGGATCTATTGTCGGGCCTTTGCTTTTCTCGATATTTGTTAACAATATTCCTGAGGTTTCAAAATTCTGTAAAATTATGATGTATGTTGATGATGTCCAAATTTATCTAAGTTACCCAATTGGTGTGGTCGAGGATGCTACATATCGAATTAACTTAGATCTGATAAGGGTATTTCCAAAGACTAAATTCTTAGAAAAGTCCATTCAATGACAACAAAAGAAACGATAATTTTTGTGGAATTTATGTAAAAGACTTTGGAGATTTCATTAAAATAAATAAAATTAATATGAAGACAGCTCATATGGAGAACCAGGGTCTAGTAAATTATTGGTAGACATGGTGGAGACCTATGTAATTTTCTGCCGAATCCGAACGCCTAAGGTGAGAGGCACTTATTCATGAGAAGTAACTCCTACTCTTGGAGCATTTTTCATTTCCTCGAAATAGGAAGTACCCCAGAACAAAAAAAAAAAAACACATTTCAAGCGGAATAAGCTGGATTCGAATCCAGCCTTGCGATCTGATATAATCCAACACACTAACCATTTCGCCAAAAAAAAATATTTGATAATTAATTTTCACAATTGAGTTGGTTTTTATTTGTAAATGGAGATGTGAAGCATTTTCCTTATATGCACCATTTAACCCCAGGTTCCCCTATATCTAGGCTCAAGACCTAAAAAGTTACTTTTTATTGATTTTTTTGTCAGAATAAATGACTAATCATCTTAATCTTAACAAAATCACAAAACTTTTTTTTTATTTATTAATTTATTCGATTATCTGATTCATTAAGAAATTTTTATTTACTTCTAAGAATGATTCCCCAAAAGTGCGACTTCTAACTAAAAACTCAATCTAATATAAACCACATGGCAGGCTTTTGTCTGAATTAAATTTGAATATTTTTTCCAAATACCCGCACTTACCAATTTGTATGTATTCAAAATAATAATAAAAAAAAAAGATACAAAATAAATAAAGGTAGGTATGTATATCTACAGAGAAGCACAAAACGAAATTCTCCACACAGAAACTATTTCGAAACCAAATTCAAATGAGTTGGAATATTTCCATCTAGTTAAGTATATAGATATATATATGTAGGTATTTCTACCAGTTAAATCCCAAGTCGAAATTTCCCAATGGCATGACTCTGATCGTGCTTAACCCACTGCGCATACAAATTAAATGAGTTCTTTATTTAGTCTTTGATATTCCACAGCATAATAAACCATTCCTTCCAACAACAAATACGGCTGTCTAAGCTTTTTATAATGGTTAAATGATTCTTTTAAATGAATAATTTATACATATATGTGTATGTGTATGTACATAAAATGATATATTTCAACTTTACAGCTTGTCACAATCACATCATCAAAATGTTTGGTTTTTACGTTCAAACTTCAAAATAAGTACTCCATCAAACTCGTCGAAAACTCGTACTTCCAACTATTTCAACTTTAAGGTGCTTGCACAGTGCAAACATAATTAACACCATATATTAAATAAGCCAACTTAAAAATGCATTTAGATAAGTAGCGTCGTGTGTCAGAGAGGAACATAAATATTGAAAGTCACCCGCACCTGAAAACCACAGACCCGCACGATTTTATAGCCCAGCAATTGCCAACTTGTTGTCATGATAAATCTTTTGGTCTTATGGTCATGTGGTGCTGAGACGTTGCAATATGTACTATCTCACAACTAGCAGTTAGGTTATGGTAAATAGTTGTTAAACTATTGGTTGTTCCAGCATGTTGTGTGCCACCTAATATGCTGCCTTTAAACAAAGAGTGTTCCGAAAATAATGTGAATGACAAAACTATGTTTGCACGCAGTTCAAATAAAAAGCACAATATATTTTGCTTCATTTTTATGTTTAATGTACAAAGAAATCGAACATGCAAAACCTTAATGGAGTTGATCTCAATATCGCATGGCATAAATATGCCATTTTAAAGTCATCACCACAAGATTGAAAAACCTGTGGGCTTAAGAGACCGAAAAAGCTTGTTTGAAAAAAGTACCCAAACAACATCAATTTATAAAAATAAAAAAAAAAATAGAGAAAAACAAGGTTATGTTGACGACGAGAAAATCCCATAGAATAGTTGAACCACATTTTTGCAAATACATTCACTTGTTTTTATTACTCAATGCGAATATAATTTATACGAATATGGTTAAAGAGCCAAAGGAAGAGATGCGAATGAAAGAAAAAGAAAAGAAAAAGCTAATTTATTGGTTGAAAGTGAAGTTCCAAGACTCTGTTTATAGCCAGATCATCATTTGATGCAACATTCATGCATTGCGTTGCAGCGGCTTGCAGATTGTATAGTATGGCAACAGCGCCACCGTCCGCACACCGACCGCACCGACAGAATTTGAAGTGGCCGATGGACTGGACACTGGAAATACTTTTGGAATTCGTAGGTTGGTGGTGGTATATAGCTCAATATTGTGGAAGAATGCCGAATTTGTACCACCGAATTGTGTTTTCAGATTTTGTCGGTCTGCTTTCACACTTTTAAGAAATAAATTTAAAAAAAAAAACAGTATTTGTCCTCCCGTACAAGCGTCATACTACTTTGGCGTTATAGTAGTTATTATCTTCATCTCTTACACAAGCTCTGTTTGCCACTACAGCATCCGCTGGCTATCTGCCACGTAAGATTACCTTTATATTTCAATTGAAACCTCATTTTTAAATATCCAGAAAGAACTCCCCAAGTTATGGGCCATTTCTGAAACTTTTTCAGCCATTTTACAAGAAATATATTTAAGATTTTGGTTGTAACTTTTTCCTTGAGAACGTTACGTGAAGCTGCTTTCTAGGTTCTGGGTAGCTATGTATGATATATCAAACTAAGTGTAATAAAGATAATTCATTGAAATCCGTTTACAAAACAAAAAGTTATAAGCGGTTGTAACTGGAACAATGTAAGAAAAAACTTTCCCGCTAATACCAATAGTTTCAGAGACAGATCAATTCGCGTAAGCTAAAATGATATTTCACTCTGAGATACATGCATTAGTCGGTGGCTTAATTGGTTAGTGCGCAGAACTGTCATTTCGGAGATATGGGTTTGATTCCAAATCTAGTTCACCTTAACAACAAAAAATCGGCTAATACCTATGGCGAGGAAGTGCAAAAGTATTTGTCATGAAATAGTGCCTCTCAAGTTCGGATTGGGCCCCCCCATTCCTGCAAACAAACAACATCACGCGCTGTATCGGTATCGTTGAGAGCTGTAAGTCACTAGGCTCTGGCTCTCCAAGAGCTTCCACGCCACCAATTTTTTTTTTTTTTTAACATACCTAAAGGGTTTTCCAATAAGAGGTGTTATTTTGATATTCAAAGAAAAATGGCATTTTTTGAGATAAATGATCGGATGTTTATTTCATTATAAAGAGGAAGGTATGCCGTTAATAATGGAACACAACATCAGCCAAATGGCCGCCACGACCACGCTTACAGGACCATATCCTTTTCATGAAATTTTCCATAACCAAATCGCAATGTGCTGCCCTATGTCCTCGATAGCCTCACGAATTCCATCTTTGAGGTCTTGAATCGACGCTGGGCTGTTGGCGTAGACCTTATCTTTCACGTGGCCCCAAAGGAAGAAGTCGCAAGGTGTTAAATCACAAGATCTCGGTGGCCAATTGTGATCACCTCTTCGAGAGATAACACGGTCCGGAAACTTTTCCCGTAAAAGATCGATGGTTTCATTGCTTGTGTGGCACGTAGCGCCGTCTTGTTGAAAGTAAACGTTGTCCAGAAAATCATTAATCATCTCTCGATAGCGCAATCCATTGACCGTAACTGTTGCTCCAGCCGCATTTTCGAAAAAGTAAGGTCCAATGACCCCGCCGGACCATAAACCGCACCAAACAGTCACGCGTTGAGGATGGAGAGGCTTTTCAACAATAACTCTTGGGTTTTCCGAGCCCCAGATGCGACAGTTTTGCTTGTTGACGTAGCCTCCGAGGTGGAAATGGGCCTCATCAGTCAAGATGATTTTTCTATGAAATTCCGGATCATTTTCATGCATTTCAAGGACCCAATCAGCAAAGACACGACGTTGTTGATGATCAGCCGGCTTGAGTTCTTGTGTTAACTGAACTTTATAAGCCTTAAGACCCAAGTCTTTATGCAAAATACGGTGTAATGACTTTTGTGGAATGCCTAATTCCAAAGAACGACGAGGAATGGACAAACCTGGGTTTTCTTCAACACTTTGGGCTACAACAGCAATATTCTCAGTTGTTCTTGAGCGACGTGCACGGGTTTTATTCTTCACATCACTAACTTGTCCCAACAGCTCGAATTTGTCCACCATTTTCTGTATTGCGGTCCGACAAGGTGCTTCACGACGACCCAAAAATGTTTTAGTTTTACGAACCGTCTCTGCCAAATTTTCACCATTTTTATAGTGAATTTTAATAATTTCAATGCGTTGTTGAAGCGTGTATCGTTCCATTTTTATTAATGGCGTAGTTTCTACTTGTCAAATGTCAAAAAATGACAGCTTCAAAAGTGACAGCTACCGAAATAGCGGGCTATTCAAAATAACACCTCTTATTGGAAAACCCTTTACATTAAGTTTATGCAAGAATATGAAATATTTGAAATTAGGAAGGTGTTAATTGAGAAAAGGAGCAATATAAGAGTTTGAGAGCTTCAACAGAACTTTGATTTTGATATTTGAGTAAATCTTATGAGAAATACTTTTTTATCAAAAATGGACTAAGGGAGTTTTCACTAATCGACAATATATATCTTGCAAAGGTAAGAAAAAAAAGTGAAAAATAAATTACAATTTTAAGGTTCATAAACAAAATTTTAAGAAAAAGTTTACAATTGATTAAAATAAAAAAAAGTACGCATACGCCAGAGTGTACATTGAAACTCTCCAGAAAATTTAAAAAAAAATGCACGACTGGATGAAGCGAACAGCAATTTCGTCCATCCATTTAGGCTCTAGCTACATGTGTAGTGGGCTCACAGATGCATCACAGACCAACTGACGTTGTATGACGAAAACCACCTTATTGGATTTTCTCCATCACAACACCAAACGAAATTGCTTTGCAGTTTGCGCAATTTTTTAAATTATTACTTAACAGATTTATTCAAAATTCTGTACACAGTTGGTATGGGGCAAAGAATATTAAAAAAAAAATAGTATTGTAAGTGTTGCCGTTGTGTTTTTAAATAATTTTGTATCTATTTTTCGTTAATGTGTTGGAAAATCATTACTCCCGCATCTTTAATTTCTTAGAAAGTAAAGAAACATCCTGCTAGCAGAGCGAAAGAAAATCAGTCTCAGTTTTTGAACAGAAATTTACGGAAATCGCAAAAAAGTTGCGTTCAGATTTTGGAGAGTGCGAAGATCTCGGAAATTTCAGAGAACAGAACTGGCTTATTAAGCTACTTTCTAATAATCTTGTATTTATTTTTTGTGTACAGTAGACATCAAATAAATGCTTAAATGGAATTAGTGATTTAAATACTGTTTTAGATTTTTGAGTATCCCACCTTTTGAAAAAGTAATAACATCGCCTTCGCCATTTTGACACACAAAAAATGTAAATTACAGCACTCTTGCACTCACAGCCTCATATGTATTTATATTATTTATTCATTATGTCTTATGTAGTTATTAAAATTAATAAAATGGTTTTTCAAATGAAACTAAGTAACGAAATTGTTCCAACGCCCACTATTTTCCTTAAAAGAGCATGTGCAATTCTTTGAAACTTATATGATGTTTTCGCTTGGACAATCGGAGTACTCCTTTTGTACTCCTTTTTCACCCCAGCTACCCGATTGGCTGTTCCGATGTACGTTTTCGGAGTGTTTTTCTGTTCTCAATTTCATAAAAGAGAAGACGAGGAACACAGACAAACCTATAAGGATTTTCGTCGGATTACTGCCTGAACACAATGGAGACGGAGCTGCAATTGGAGATGCAACCGGACTAGCTGTCAAAATATTGAATACACATATTATTTAATTTCAATGTTGCGAACACAACGCAACGTAGCTGCAAACAAAGATGCAGCCGCAGCTGGCAAGACAGTGTTCACATTGGACTGACTCATCCGATTTTTTTTGACGTGAATCCAACTTGTTTTGTTCAGACACAAACTAATGTGAACACATCGGACTTACTGTGACGTTTAGCAGTCGTTAAAACAAAACACAAATCTAAGCAGTTTGAAAGATTAATTACAAATTTTTCACTTACAAAATGTAAATCTTCTTAAATAAATATGTTTCCAATTGAAAAAATTGGATTCTGTAAGATTTATGTAAGTGCCAAAGATAAATCACAGACAGAGAAAATAGATGTCACAAAAGAAGACGTCAAAAAAAATCCACTGATTTTTAAAAAAATTTGCCTTTCCTGGTCATCTCTTTCGCATCATGAAGTAGATGTAAGCCAAGGCACAGAAACGTCAACAAAACCGGAGGAGTCAGTCCAATGTGAACACCGTCCAAGAGTTCAGGAACTTTTGCGTTCAGCAAATGACATCAAACCATCAAATTTCAGAACGCTGTACAGATGCATTGTGGGCACGTACGACACTTTTTGACAGCTATTGCAGCTGCAGCTCCAGTTGCAGCATTCAGTAAAGCTCTTCCAAGATAACTGGCTGAACACAATGGAGACGTAGCTGCAACTGGAGCTGCAGCCCGACTCTCTGTCAAAATATTGAATACATATAATTTCAATGTTGCGAACACAATGCGACGTAGCTGCAAACGGAGCCGCAGCTGCAGCTGCAAGAGTTCACCAACTTTTAACTTTCGCGTGCAGCATTTTTGACATTTCAAAATTGATAGAGGCGAACAAACCCATTTCAAGTCCGTTAGTGTTTATATGGGGTTGAAATAAGTTTCAAGCTGTATTCAATTATTCATGTTAGAGATATCAGTGCTTCTGCTGTCAGAATGTCAGAAAGCCGTACAGCTGCATTGTGGGCACGTAAAAAAAAGTACGTACGAAACTTTTTGACAACTATTGCAGCTGCAGCTCCAGTTCCAGTTGCAGCATTCTAATTATTGCGTTCAAGCAGTTAGTCTTTGTCTTTTCTCTTTCTAATTTGACATCGAAAAACTAAAACAAAATAGTTCCTGGTTGGAAAATATTTACATGCTCTTGGCAGTGTAACCAGAGAGTGCTGTCAGATTGTTATTTTTTTTTTACAAATTTTACACTGACACTTCTGACATTTGGTGGCAGATGTCCGTTGTGTTCAAGCAGTTACTTGGCAAAAGTAACAAATTCTAGAAGAAGCCTTTTTGATAAATGGTCGCATTCGGTAGTGTGTGAGTTAGTACGGGAAGTTTATGTTTTCATATTCGATTAGAATCAAAAACGAGTAGAACAGACCGAAAATACAATCGAAAACGACATTAGGTGTGTTCGCGTACTAGTGCGAAACTACCCATTTTTACCATTTTCGGTCCAATTTAATTTTTTTTATATGGACTTTGACAGAACTTCGGACTAAAACTGGCAGCTTTGGAAAGTAAACGAACAGAGGTATTATCTGAGTTGAGGTATTAAAACAAAAATTTGTGTTAAAACTTTTTGCAAATACTACCTGCTTTAATGCCAGTTTTCGAATTCACACATCAATTTCAAACTGCAAAGAAAAAGTATGTACATACATATATAGTATACCTACTCGTCTAAATATTTATAAAACAAAAAAATAAACTACAACATTCAAATTTGATTTGATTTGTAATTTGATATAATTACAACTTTGTCAAATGTATAATACGCATGTGCGCAGCACAAACTACTACTATTTAAACAAGTAACATAACAACAACAAAAGAAAGATTAATTTCACTTTCATTTTGATGCAGTTGGATGAGTTTCAATTTAATGCAGTTTTAGATTCACTTTCTAGGATGTTGTTAGACATTGACTGTTATGGGGTACACTGTAACTGTATACAATTTTCGTTCGTATACTCGCATATTAAATGGCAGTGTTGGTGGTAAACTTGATTCGATTAACGACAATCTGTTGTATATTACTCGTACTTTGCTTTGCTTGCGGTATGATGATGGTATAGAAAGCGAAAATTGTGGATTAGATTATTATTATTTAACCTACGCATGAGGTTTTAACTTGTTTAATGGTGCGTTGGTTTATAAATATTTTATTGGCATGGCAATGCAATTGAAAGTGTAGGTAGTAAACTTGTTACCGCAGTATAGTAAAGTAATTGGTAATGGAATATTTATTAACAACTAAATTGAATATTTTGCTTAGATCTGAACGTCAGATTTTAAACGTCAACACGAAATGACGATATTCTATTGATTAAGGCGATATCACTGCTAGTTTATTACATTACAACAATTTGAGGTGAAATGTTCAAGAACACACCCAACCATCAATTAAATGTATTCACAATAATTTCACTATCAGATTGTATATAAAATACAAAGCCCATTGTATTTATTGTAATCGATGTCTGGCACTGAGTTCTTTATTCACTTCACTTTCCAACAAAACCTTGACCTTAATCCTTCAACTTCAATTTACAAACCCAAAGAAGTACCAAGATCATGCAGCATTCATTTATGTATGTATGTACATATATATGTATACCTGAAAAGAAAAGATACCACACTTTCCCGAAAAAAAAAGAAACACAAAAGCCACACGAACTTCGAAGCCAAAACCAGAATTCGTTTCGAGTTTTGTGCAAAAGAAAAGCACAGTAAAAATTCATAATAAAACTTAATGGTTACTCCTGATGGGATTTTTTTTTTTACTTAAATGAGTAGATAGTTTTAATTAGTGTTGCCAATTCACTTCAATCAAACTGATGTATAGCTAAGAATATTATCTAGTACATTTCAGATTATTTCGAAAACTATCCGATTTCGATGAAATTTTACGATAATTTTTAGAAAAATTGAATTTAATTTGCACAAATCTTTAAAGGTAGACAACAATTCAGAAAAACTAGATTGAACGTATCAAATATTGAGCAGTGGGAATAATGCCAAGAAGCTGTCAGAGTTATGCGCCTATGACGTTCAGGGTTTTGCACGACACACGACAGCAAAAGCCATGGTTTGAAGATGTTTGCCGGCGAGCACATGCAGCTATATAAAAAGCATACTAAGCGGAGCTACATATAAAGACCGGATCTGTTCACGAAAGGGTACAAGCAGAAGAGCAGAGAGGATTACCAGCTTATCAGAAGAAAAAGATGGAGCATGGGAAGCTCGAAATCAAGTAAATAGAGGGATAAACATTGTAGGAATGAGATTCGGAAGTTTTAACAGAAGGTAAAAAGAAACTTTCAAGGTTACAAGGCCCCAAACGAAGACGATCGAGGGAACATCGTAGTAGAATTCCAGTCAATGCTGGTAACACTGTATAACAGCAATGACGTACCGAATCCCCTTATCAGTTAGATTCTACCATCACTCAACCTAAACGTGGAACTTAAGACCAATAGAAAAATAAAGCTGCTGAAGCTGATGGCTCTGCTGTTGAAATGATCAAAAAAGAAGACTTGCTAAGGAGTATGTACCAACTCATCTGCAAAATATGGTCGTAAAAAAAAGCATGCCAGATGAATGGAACCTCGGCCTTGTTTACTTGATCCTCAAACTGTAGCCACATCTTAAGTACATGTACAAAAGGAATGGGGTTTTAGATTGGTAAAATAAATCAATTTATTTTTGATTTTGATCTGTCAAACAGCCGATTTTGACCATCTTTGCGTTCCATTGGGCAAACAAAAAATTGATTTATTTTTGATTTAAAATCAATTTTGCAGATCTAAATTTTTCGGCAGATTTACTCCTGCCTGTACTAACACCAACATAATTTACAGCTGTCAATTTGCAAATGTGTTTTTGAATTGATTTATTTATTTCAGGTGTGAAAATTGTGTTCAAAATATGTGAGAAATATTCGCTTATAATAAATGGAACCAATTTTAAATTAATCGGTAACTTCGTCAAGCTCAACTTTATCTTCTAAAACTGCATCAAGGGATGAAGTTTTTTTTTGAAATATTAACACAGAAACTACACGAATACAATGACAAAAATAAATCAATTTGAAAAAATGTTCAATTCGCCACGAAAAAAATCAATTTTTAAATTGAAATCTGAATTTACCAATGGAAAACCCTATAAGTAGAGTAATTAGCTAATAATCATTGGGTAAGGTATCCTGTAATAAAACGCCAAACCCGAAATTTTTGGTAAATTCGGGCCATGAATTATAAATCATTGGAAAGATTTTATCGCACAGAAATGCAGAATATTTTTAATTATTGAATTATTAAGCCACGAGTATTTAAAAACAATAACATAAAATTTAATAATAAGATAGAGCGAGAAGTAAAGAATATTCGTTTTATAAGTTCACGCATTGACATTGACAAGACCAATTTTCCAGCGCTGAGTGGAAAAATCATTGGAAGTAGCGTGAAATGTCAGATGGCGTTCAGGGGTTCAGGAAATAATTTAAAACAAACGCGACGAAGTTTAAGGTCGAAGATAAGTGCGTCGCGGCACATTGAGTAAATAACACAGCTATCACCTAAATCTTATTGTTTTTTTTTTCATGTTACCTACATAAGGCGTTTCTCTTTTTTAGTTCAGAGCAGAGCCTGAACTGTCAAACAAAAAATTGTGTTTCTTTTTTAGCTCAGAGCATTCAGAGCTCCAATTTTGTGTTTCTTTTTTTCGCTCTTAGCATGTTCAGAGCGCGCTCTATGAGCTCAGAATAAAATCACTGAACAGACAGAGTTAAATGCTGAAGACAAGCATTTGACAGGTTTGACAGTTCAGGTGTGTTTCATTAATAATTCAGAGTGCTCATAGTCAGAACACGCTTCGTTCAGAGGGCGTTCAGAACATGCTCGACACACTCGGACAATGTTCAGAGCTCTATTTTGAACTAAAAAAGAAAAACGCCTATAATTTATGTATATGTATGGAAATTTAAGAGATTTGAAGAAGATTAAAAGTAAATCTAATTAAATCTCGCATTAGTCGTTGATGGAAACGTGATATTACAGAACTCTTCGATTTTCTAGGCATATATTGATAATACATTTTTAAAGAATTTTGTGTCAGTAACAGAATATTTTCTACAAGTTTTCGTCAATTACAGGATAATGCGACTGGTTCTAGAATTTCAAGGGCTGGGTATAATAATATTGAAATAATTTATTTTTGACTTTTAGAAATAAGTTGCAGCTAACAATTGTTCAAGTCTGAGTGGTAGCCAGTTTATATCTCTCATCTTCGAGAGTATTTTTCTGAATCCCTTAATATCAGAAGTAGCATCACTGGACCAATTTCAATGACAACAAAAAAATATATCCATATACTTGTTTTCACTTCAATAAAAAAAATTATTCGTTCATTGTTCAATGGCAGCAATTACTCAGTTTAATATTTACTTTAAAAATTATTCATCGATTTTACCAATTTAAGATTCATCTTCAAATAAGATCCGGGAGTATTCCTTATAAATTTTTCGTGAACAAATAACTTTGTTCGAGCATCTTCTGCTCCCAAGTGCGACTGTACACTTAAAATTAAACCCAAGGACAATTGAACCGAGATTAATGATCTTTAAAGTTGTATACCTACTTCAAGTTTATTTTTAAAAGAAACAAATCACCAACAACTATTGAGGAGAACATAGTGACACAAGACACAAGACACGAAACACCTGAGGACACGTCTTTGTCGTTTTCTTCTCTCATAATGAATATCAGTTTTTGTTCCTCTGCAAAAAAACTAGTGTACGAAAAAAAAAAACTCTTACAATAATTTATGTCAACGACCCTTGTTGTACCAGATATACAATTTATGAAATTAAAAGAAAATAAAAAACATCCACCAACAACAACGTATATGTATGTAGGTATAGGTACTTGGATCTGTTAACTCAAAAAGTACACAAAATTTGTTTGGCCATAATAATATTTTTTTTGTAGCCTGATCTCCGTGGTATGGTGATTTCTTTTTTCTGATTATAAACATCATCGACTTTGGCGCACTGGGAGTAGGTGTTGTTAAGACAAAATTGAAGCACAAAGCCAAACAAAAAAAAAAATAAGAAAATGAGAACTTAAGGTTATTTTTAGAATGCAAATTGTTTTTTTGAGCTAAAAAAGCCCAGAAATGGTAATAAAAAGAAGAATAAACAGCAACAGCGAACACAAAAATAAAAGATCTACAATAAATTGACTGCGATATTTAAACGCAAAAAGACAAAACCTCTTATACCTATGTATGTAGGTACATCGAGGAGAGAAAGTGGTCATAATATGCATTACATGAACTAAATTTATTATTTCAGGAAAAAAACAAAAAAAAAAACTTCTTTAAGGAACACCAAAATAAAAATGAGATACAATGAAAATGAGATCAGCGGATTTGGTGGTGCGTGCTCATCATAAGAATCAAATAAAAAAAATTGAGAGTTTTGCACTCAATTTTCCCCCGCGGACAACATCCATACGCACAAACGAACCATCATAATGAAAATAATGCAATAAAAAAAGTTAAATTAATTGATATCCCTGAAGGCGCTGCGCTGTTAAAGTATTTCGATAGTATCTACCTATATACCTATGTGTGTAGTAGGTACCTTAACCTTCCAAATTTTATATTAAGCACTAAATGACCGCAATTTTGTTTTTGGGTCAATCATTTGGCATTTATTGCGAAAGGTGCGAGATGAATTGAAATACTTTCATTGAAAGTGCCTTAACATATTTTAAAATAGTGACAACTGAGAATAATTGAGAATTTTAAAAGTGCTCGCTGGAGCATTTCGAAAACTTTCGCAATATTCGTTTGGGTGTGAATGGGTGTCTATACCCTAATAAAACAGAACACGACCGGCGTGTTTTCTTATGTAGTTTTCGTTAGGATGTTCGCAGTACTCCTTTTGCATTCCTACTACTCCAAAAGTCTTCGATTGGCTGTTCCGAGTAATGTTTTCGGAGTGTTCTTCTCTTCCCAATTTCACATTGGAATAGACGAGGAACACACACATACACGGCTGTTCTAATTTCCATTCGAATTCTATATCCTCACGTTTTGGAATTGTTGCTGTTACGAATTCCGTATTCGAAAACGTTTTGCGGATTCGGCAAAACGAACGGATCTACAATCCGCCAAATTGACTTTTTAAATTCGGTTATCCTTTTGTTGGCGGATAACAATTTCGTTTTTGACTGGTCTTGCATACATAACAGCTGATTTCGAAATGTTTTGTTGATCAAGTTGGTAAAACTTAAAAGTAAATCCGACTGGAAATCAGAACAATCGTTATCAATCCACACGGATTTTCGTTTCCGTTTTCAAATTCGACCGAATATCAGAACAGTTTTAACTCAATTTTTTTTAGAAAACTGCCCCTCCTGGCTAAACGGGGGAGAATAGAATCCCCCCCCCCCCTACTATACAATGTTTTCCTTGTCTCAACCCAAATTACACGCTCTAGCTTTTTGTCACACCGTATGCCAATCACCCTGTATAACGTCGAATAAAATCCATTTCAACTCGACAAGAACAAACAAATTGATGGAAGCGTTCTTCAACTATACTTCAACTCTGATAATAAAAGAGGAATCTGTCAAAACTTTCTCTCTCTGTTAATGTTAGGTCACAATAGCGAAATTATCAAATCACAATTCGGCGTTTGTATAAGATTTATGATAAGGAAATTACAGAAGCAATTTAGGTACTTCACGCATTTATATTCAGCCTTATTGTGAGTTTCAGTCGAAAAATATTTTTTTTGTTCGCCAGGAATTTTAAAAGCTATTGTGAGTTTCGCCCGAACGAAATTTTGTTCGCCTACAAAAGAAGTGAAATGACATTTCATTCCGCCCGAAATGAATGTTAAAAATAAGGGGAAGGTAACTCACAATAGGCGAAAAGTGAAATGTCAAATTTTCCGGGTGGAATCTTGTTCGGGTGAAACTCACAATATGGCTGATTATGTACTGAAGGTCTATGTGTTTTATCTTGTTCTTGAAGAGACGCCGAAGAGAAGCTGACGCTGATTTTGTTTTGAACATCTGTAACTTATTTGGCATTATTTGTTGTTGTGACATTTGTTTTTGTTGTTTTTTTCTGTGCAAAGACATTTACTAAATAACATCAGTTAACTAACCAGTACGCATTTTCTCACATCTCAGACATATGACACAGAGAGAAACGTGAACAACATTCTTTCACAAAAAATCTAAAGCACTCTCCATCTATTTTGTTTATAAATTATTTAGCTGCAAGAAAAAAAAATTGCGCAAACGAATCCAAAAAATTTCAGTCTAAGCTTTTTGACAACAAATGTCAAGAATTTCGCTGAGAAATTGCGTTTCGGTTTCTGAAAGAAAAATTATATAGAAAAATGAAATTATGACAAACCTTACTGCCAGCGTTAGCATAAGACAACGCGTTTTAATTATTCTTTATCAAAAATTGATTTATTTTTTGTCATCAAAAACCAATATTTCAGCAAAAATGGTTCGCACAGACACAAAAAAATTGAAGCTAAAGAATCCAGCTAAATGACTTTGGCATTAGTTAAGCAGGGAACTTTTTTTTTGAGCCCAAGGACAGGACAAATTTTCATATCGAGAAAAAGAAAAAAGAAATTTCAAGCTTTTAAAGACTATTCACATGAGAACTACCAACGACCGACGAATGAACGAATAAATGTGAATTAAAACAATTTATAAACATAAATTCTTCACAAATTCTAATCAAAATCGTAGAAATATAATTTATTATAATGTTAAGATACTAAAATCAGCTTTTTAATTGCTAAAATAAGTTAAATTTTAGAAAACAAATTGGTAGTCGCGAATCGCAATCTGATTGTTACGAATTGTCACTCTATTCGCGTTCCACATACGGTCCACACTTCAACGAACAAATTGTTCGCCAGCGGCTAACCTCAAAATCCCTTTTTGTTTTGTTTTCTCGGTGGTTGCCATTCGCGACGAATAAAAAGCCATGTGAAAGAAATGTCAAAATGGACGAATATTCGTTCATTCGTTGGTCGTTGGTCGCTCTCATGTGAATAGTCCTTTAAACGCTTTTTAGTTTTTTTTCAATACGGTCGTTATAAAGTAGTAGCCTTTTAAAAATCACAAAATCACTTCAAAAATTGTATCTGATTCATTAATTTTTTGACACCGAGTGTAGCTATCTTCACTTTGCCGAGGTCCGTTACACGAAATTGTTTGCCTACGTCATTTAAAGGTTGAATGATAAAATTCATACTTCTGAACTTTCTATTGAAAAAATATTCATCAATTTTAAGAACTACTACACAGCAATCAGTTTAAAGGCAACTAATTGACGAAACCGCGGCAAAAGGAAATAAAATCTTTAAAGAGCAACCAATTCGACGAAATGTGTCGGACATATTTTTAACAAAACAAAATATAATACATAATATTCTGGATCTTTTATTTAAAAAAAAAAAGCCAAAATACAAGACAGACCACACAAAATCAGGTAGTTGAATTAATAACCCCTTTGATAGGTCTAAATTGACACGAGCTTCCTTATTCTAGTTGAATAAGTATATACTCACCTGGCAGACCCCCACCTTCATAAAACAGATGCCAAATCAATTAGGTATCTACTTTTTTTTCGTTTTCGGTTTTTTTTTTTTGGATTAGACGCCTCATCAGACGGATGGCGGCCGGCATGATCACACTTCACTTTGTTTTTGATTCTTTTTGCATGGTGTCATTTTGACATGGGTCTAATGCTCCAGCAGATAAGACGACCGACGACGCACGCACATAGGAAATCATCAAATGAATATAAGATCACAGAGGGAAATATATTAATAAAAAGAGTATCTTACATAATTGTAAGATGAAAAATGTTAATTCTATATTCTCGTTTTTATCTATTTTTTTTTTTTTTTAAGAAAAACAGGTGCTTAGGAATAAACACGATCCGGCAATAAAAATTAGAGAACACTGATCATTGAAAAGATAAACGGCCATACAACCTCACCTCTATCTTTTTTTTTTTTTCTTTGTTATAATAAAATTTATTCCCCTTTTTTAACTCTATTTCCGTTTTTTCTGTGTACTGTGGGGGGAAACAACAAAGGAATATAAAGACACCCTAAGATTAAAAAAAGCAGTTTTGAGCAAGGTTCAGAATTTGAGTGGAGTTTTTAAACACGCACAAAATTAAACACACGAGGTTAACATGCAATCTGAATTTAGTTATTTTATTCAACTAATTTCTGTGTTATATTTTCTAAAAATCTTTGGAAATACATCGAAAAGGGTATCATTATATGCAGGGTTTCAAATAAAATAATTCACTAAGGCAAGAATGATAAATTGTTCTTTTAATAATTGGTTGAGTTCTTTGACAGAAGAAGAAATAAATTAGAACAAAAAAAAGATAAAACTAGCTCACCAATGCGAGTAAAGAATGTTGTGCTGAATGCAGTGAAGCATCTTTTTTTTCTGCACTTATGTCTGGCTTATGTCACAACATCTAAAAATCATATATCAATTAATTTCCAGCTTTACAAAGTTACTAATAACTGATTGCTAAGTAGATGGTCGGCCTTAAACCGGTTCATTGGAAGTGTATACCGTTTTGGAAGTTCATTTTCTTGGAATACTATAGTTTTTGAATTAATTTTGTTCGCAAAATTTTGTTTAAAACAAATAAACGACTTGTTAATTAATAACGGTTTAAGGGGGTCATGCAACGTCGTAAGTTAACGAATTATGTAAAATGGTCATTTTAAGCAAATGTTTGAATGAACGCCCCTTTAATCGTTTGGATAAACTCTGCGTATATGAATCAAGAGAAGCCAACAATAAGCGACAAAAAGAAATTTTCCAATTAAATATATGAGAAAAATGTTTCTAATGGCTTACTGATTTTAGAACTACTTATGTATACAGGAAAAATGATAGTTTGTTCATTTTATTTTACATAGCTTAATCACTTTGTTCCTTTTGGATTGTCGTTGGCCGCGTTCGGGCAACTATCCAAAGCTATCCGCATAGGTTTGTGTTGTAATCGCATAGAAAAATTCAGCTGATGAACCAATCAGCTGTTGTCAGAAACAAATCCCAAGCTATCCTAAAATTTTTGCGATACTAAACTATCCAATGGAAATTCGGGGAATAGCTGATCACAGCTGATTATACCTACAGCCGACTAATTATTTTGCTTTTTGGTGTCGCGTCTGATTTTCGTGTTGGTGTCGCGTCTGATTTTCTGATTTGATAAAATAACAAATAAAGGCTGTCCCAAACCAACGCGAAACATTCGCCCGAATATGCGGCGACTGAATAATGTTCGAAGATTCACATCGCGCCAGTGTGGGCGCTCCCATTAATCTCCATGTAAATAAATTAAGAAAGGCGAAAGTTTCTAATGATGATTCAGAAGGGATTTGCAATAAAATGGGAACCAAATCGTCGCGTTAAAAACTCAATAGTTTTCCCTTTTATTAGCTGCCTTGTCTTTTGCCAGCAAATGTAACCTATCTGGTTTTGGTCGTTCGAAAACATATCGGATACTAAGGTATCTTGGATAGCCTATCGGATTGGCACCCGAACGCGGCCGTTTTGTTTGAAAATAGTTTTTTTCATTTGACAGATTAGGTGTGTGACACGTGACAGATAAGACATGTTCGGATTTGGGTTCAGAACTACATAAATTTTGAACTTCCCCGATTGTTATGCTATGTTTCCACCGAAGGTTTATCACAATTTAGATTAAAAAAATCTATGCAGTGTTTCCATCATACAAAAAGATTAAAAAATAGATTAATTTTGACATTTACTTTCAAAATGCAAATGTTATTTTACTTTTTCGTATGAAGTTGAAGTGAGGCAGAAAGTTTCATGTTTGTCAAAAGAAGCAAAAAAGGTTGAATTTTCCATTGAATGAGTTCAGCGCGAAAGAAAAAGGTTTGTTCGATTTGTAAAACTATTGGCCCTATGAAGATTTAACAAGATTTATTTGAAATCTGCTAGATTTACGAAATAAATTTGTATGGTAAATCTTCGAGATTTGAAGAAGATAATGGTCGGTGGAAACGTAGTATTCGTTCTAGTAAGAAGATTATTTACAAATCAACACAATACACTTGTTGTTGTCTCTTGCATTTCTTTGTGACGATATATTGCATTTTGACTTACGATATAATAAATTCGTTAAAAAATAATCAAACTCAAGATTTTAATCAGACCTTACTTGCGATGCTAAAGAACATTAAAAAGTGGGTCTATATATAAGGCTGTCTGTCTGTATATCTGAAGATCTGCATCGATCTGCACATCAAACCGCTGAAGCGATCTTCTTCTTGGGTCGTTTTGATACCATGACTTTATCGCTAACTATAATCTCGATGCGAATGTTACAGAACATTTTTTGTTCTCTGGGATACTTTATGAATCATATTTTTGAACACGCCTAGTTCTAAAAGTCACAATGACGTTTGGTTAAGTTTACCAAATCATTTTCTCCAGTTTGACAGTTCATTATCTAAATAATAAACTCTCGCAAATGGTAAACTTATTCAGGGTTTTACATCGTTGCATGAATACCCTTAATATTCATAAGATTCAAATCGTCAGTTCTCCAGCAAATTTAAATTATTTTGAGACCTCATGTTGGTTTGGTGTGCGATCTGCAATAGTGGCATTTATTGCCGATTGTCATTGTTCAGAAGTAATAACAATTATGTCAATCATCGCACCAATAGTTTCTTTTTCATTAACAATATTTAATACGAATTTTGAAAACAAAGTGATGCACATATAAATATTTAGTTTGTTTAGTTAAATTGTTTAAAATACAACCACACATTCCACGATCATCACATTTTTGTCATTATTTACTATCAAGATTATTTTGAAAAATAAATGTAAACCGAATTGTTTAAATTCAGAAAAAAATGACATGCTTTTACTTTATGATGGGTTTCAAAGTTTAAGTATATAGCTACTCGCATTTAAAATACACACATTGTGGATGATACTGTTTACGTTAAGGCATGTTTATTTACAGTTTTTTTTTTTTTACGAGTGCATTTTATTTGTAAGGTTGCAAAAATATTTACTGTGTTGCCAAGATGTAAATAGATTTTTGATCGTCAGATCACTTAACTCAATAGAAACTCAACGCAAATGGCTTTCTTAGCATTCGGTGTGTTTGTTAAAACAAAGTCGGTTTCGTTACACCATTTATAACTTAAGAACGACTGGACCGATTTTAATGAACTCTGATTTGTTGCATTCCTCTCCACCCAGAATAGCAGAATAACTATTAAAATATCGGAAAAAATCACTTTGAAAGGTGAAATGGGGTAAAATGAAAAAGATTTATCCGATCGAAAAAAAATTCTCCCTATTTGCTATTTGTAGGGTGAAATGGGGCAAAAATAAAAAAGAATTAAGGAATTCTTATTTTGTTTGGAAACATTTTTCTTTAGAAATGGCTTTTTCAAAATTTTGTTATTTGTAGGGTGAAATGGGGTAAAAATAAAAAATTGTCCAATTTAAAAAATTGTCCATTTTAAAAAAAATGTATTTGAAAGGTTATTTTAAAAAAATGAAAAATGCTATTAGTAGACTGAAATAGGATTAAAATAAAACAGTGGTTTTCGATTACAAAAATTCTTTCTGTGTTGGACTTAGGGGATCATATTTTTACAAATTTAGCCATTAATAACGTGAAGTGGGTAAAAACCCGGATTACAAAAAGTAGTTTAAATATTTATTTATGTATATTTTCTTTAGTAATTTGAATTCGAAGCTAAGGTTTGTCTACCCGTGCGAAGCCGGGCGGGCTAGCTAGTTAGAACTAAATCAACGATCTTATGGTAGGTACTGAACATAAAATTATAGGGTTTTCACTTTAAAAATGGTAGAATGTATGTGTATTGTATTTATTTTTGTAAACGAAACAAAAAGTAAACAATACCTTACTTTTGTCAGTGCAAGGCAAAAACCCAAAATATTAACTAATTAAATTTATTTACGTATAAGTTTTTTTTTGTTTAAAGAAATAGAAGGTACCTGCATTAGGGTGTCCTTAATTTTGAAAATTTTGGAATTTTTATACGCGTAGGGTCATAAATAAATTATTAAAAAAAATCTTCTATAAGTTTTAAGTCTCTATGTTAAGATTAACATGTGTCGACTGAATTTTCAATTTTTGCATACAAAATACACGTAGATTTTATAGTGTTTTACTTAAAAATTCGGTAAATTTGTAGAAGTTGATAGAAAGTTTTCAAACTTGGCAAATATCTTTAAGACTATGAGAAGTATGAAACAAAATTTCTTACAGTTTTTTTCAACAATATATAACCAATTAAAAAAATATGATTTTGTATAAGCAAATTTATATAATGTTTGTTTTAAATAATTTACTCAAAAATACCGGACTGCAAAATTGTAATAAAATCAATAAATTCGCCAATGAGATATTCTGGAATAAAACCGAAAAAAGGCAATTTTCTCAACAAAAAAAAACGTCGAAACGACGTTGATACGAAGTTTAATCAAAATCGTTCGAACCGTTTTTGAGAAAATTTGATAGAACTGAAATCGTTGCATAGCAGCTACCTGGATGAGGTATAAAACGAAAATTCCTCCTCAAGGGAATCTCATACATTTGGAAATACTCTATATCAAACTTAAAGCAAATCTTTTAATTCGCTTCGGCTGTAGCTCGATGAACATCACCTGGGACAGCAAAATTAAGTTCATAATTCGAAAATTTAATTAAAATGTTTTTTTTTTCAGATTTAGAGCCGACTCGGTCGTGAACTTTTACCGCTATAGCTTGTATAGGGTTCTGCTGCCATTGTTTAGAAGAATTGATTTTTTCTGTGCAAGAAAAATTGCCAAAATGCGATTTTTGACGCTTTTTTTATCTGATTCTCTCTCTGTTGCCATGCCAAAAATGCTATAAAAATAATTTATATTATAAAATCTACGCATTAATGCTGATTTCGTCAATCGAAAAACAAAAACAGTTTTTACCACCTAAATCATAGCTTTTGAAGGTATATGGCCCAGTTTAACAGTCGCCTAATGCGGGTCTTAAACTAGGCAATATTATTGCTCAATATCATGTATGACATATATTTATAATTTATATTTAATTAAATATTTTAATTTAATCTCAATATATAAAACAAAGTCGTTTTAGTTACGACACTTATAACACAAGAACGACCGGACCGATTGTAATGATCTTCAATTTGTTTGATTTGTCTCCACCCCGAATAGCAGAATAACTTTAAAAATAAAGAAATCACTTTGTATGGTGAAATGGAAAAGACGTATTCAATTTTAAAAACTCTACCTGCGCTTGAAAGGTTATTCTTAGGACATGGCTTCAATTATTATTTTTTCTTTAATTGCAATTTGTATAATGAAATGGGGTAAAACAAAAATGTCCGATTAAAGAAAGTCTTTTTGTGTTTGAAAGCGTAGTTTGAGTGGATGGCCTTAGGAATATTTTTCTATTGGTATTTATAGGGTGAAAGGGGGTACAAACGAAAAGTGGTATCCGATATCAAAAATTCAGTTTGTGTTGAAGAGGTTATTTTTAAAAATTTGGTATTTATAGAGGGAAATGAAATAAACACAAAAAAGTGTTTTTTGATTACAAAAATTTCTTCTACGTTGGAAAAGTAATAAAGATTGGACTCAGATGATCATATTTTGACGAATTTCGCCATTCATAACGTGAAGTGGGTCAAAACTTAGTATTTAGTATACGATTACAAAAAGTAGCTTAAATATTTATCTATATTTTCATTTGTAATTTTGATGCGAAGCTTAGGTTTGTCTAGCCGTGCGAAGCCGGGCGGGTCAGCTAGTTCAAAATATTTTAAGCTTTGTATTTGACTTTGTAGTAATTTAGGTTGATGAGATGTATGAGTCACCTATATACGGCCTAAAGCCCATCAAACAAACCCTTACCATACCCTTAATATCCACAAACTTGAGGAACTATCATCTTTGTATTTTTTTCTCAAAGAACGACATTTAAAAATGTACCTATTTCTTAATAAATTAATTCAAAACCGACCCGAAAAGTTCCTTAGCAATAACTTGACACTTTTCTTGGTATTTCTTTCTTTCTTTTTCTCATTAGGTACAAATAAGCAAAGCTAGTTAATTAAATACAGCTGTATAGGCCCAAGAAAAACCAAACATGTTTCTACTTTACCGAATTGGTTTGTGTCTTGTATTTTTTAAGTGTATTCACTAAAACTGAAAGTTGGCCTAAAAACACACAAACCGAACATAATGGTCCACAGTCAAAGTAACTTTTATACCAACAACAAACAAAATACTACAGCTGATTTGTTTTCTTTTACTGAAATACATACATTATGTATATATGAGATAAATGGTTGAAATTGTTCGTATTCTTGGCGTGTTTCGATCCAAAAATAAAAATTTGTTAATTCCTTCATTTTAATTATAAATATTTGTCATTATATGAAAAACCTATTTTTAAGGTTGTGAAGTATGTACTTTAATCATTTTAAAGTACCTACATAGTTGTTTTGATTTTAATAAACCAGTTTTTGATTATAAAAACAATCGAAGTGTATATCTGCTTCATTGGCAACGTAAAATTAAAAATTCAAATATTCAAAAATTTCAATCGGTGCCGGTGTTTAGCAATTTAGTTAAATTTAATTTTTTTAAACAAGTTCTTAAATACAAATCTAATTATCATACTAATCGCAAAAAAGATAAATTCTGGCATCATATTTCATATATTTGTTTGTCATGCCTCATGCATGACATGAGGAATAATCTTCTTTTTTGAGTTAATTATAATCAAAAAAAAAACGAAAAGAAAAACAAAAGAAAATGTTTATAAACATGTTGTTACATTTGTAAGGAAACAATTGTATGTTTGTTCAGAAAATACGAACTATTCTTTAATCAAATTTGAAGTAAGTATACAAAAAAAAAATACTATAAACAGTTTAACCATATAAAGTTGGTTGGAACAGCTGTCAGAAGCGCACAAAAAAAAAACATGACTTCAAGCATTTTAAGTTCTAGGTCAAAACAACAATTTCATAACAAATGGTTCGCATTGATCGTCTTTATTTGTATGATTTTTTGTTCGAATTTAAATATACATATTATGTCTTTGTGACAGCTTGTTCTTTAAAAAAAATGTATGCAAATACACATAGTTACTTGGACCGGAAATAGGTTTGTTTTTTGTTTTGTTACTTAAAGACCAAAACTTTGACATATACATAATAGGACCTTCTAGATTTTAGAATAGAATAACGTGTTTAGAATTAAATTTAAGCAACTTTACTGGCACTATTTTTGGAATTGGAAGGAAAAGATTTCATTGGTTAAACATACATTTTGAAAAGGAAGATTTGTACTTTTAGATTCCATAACGATCTACATAATATGGAACATTTATTTCGCGATGTAAATAGCATAGCCTTAAATATAGTGAAAAAACGTTTTTTTTTTTGACACTCTAAAAAGCGATAAAACGTTCCTTTAGAAACATAAATTATTGTGATTTTATTATACAGCGACACAAAATTTATGTAGAAAATGTTATATTTGTAGGCTCACAACCTTGTGTTAAGTTATTTCGGTTTTTTTAATACAAATTTGTAACGCTTTAAATTTAAATTTATTTTATGTACAATTTATGTTTAATGATTTTAATAAGTTTGTTTAGTTTAAACTTACTTTAATCATGTCTGAATATTATACATTGTTTTTTTTTTTAGTATTCTATTAAAGCCCAGTTTTTCAGTGGTGAGTTAAACCAGAGTTAGTTAACTCTAGATGTAAATTATACCACAGTTAACTAAGGAAGCAGTTTTTCGATTGAAAATGCATGCGGAACGACTTAAACTCGGTGGATAAAACATCAAAAGTATCTGTTCAGTTAATCCTGAGTTAGCTCACCAACTCGGGTTTAAATTAAGGACGCGACTATAGACATGCTTTGCTCGACTTGAAAAAAAACTCTGGGTGCCTGAAGTATGCCGACTCGATCGCACGAACATGCTCTTGTGGTTAAAAACAACTGTAATATAGACACATCGTGAAGAAAAATATTAATGAATCAATAAAAGATGTGTTGTTTAGTGCATGTATACCCGATTAAAAAATAATTTCTTTGTAAAATACAATACAAAAATTTGACGCTTAGTTATCTAATGGTGATAAGCCTCTCCGCTTATGAACAAAGAGCATATAAAAACAGAATAATAACTATTATAACTGTTATACATGGCGTGTTTTTGTGCACTTTTATTTAAAAAAGCCGAAAATTGAAAAGTAACACAAAAATGGATTATTTTTTGTTTGATTTTTTTTTAGTTTTAATTTATTTTTTCAAAATGTTTCAATTGAATATTGTTTGAACTATTGAGAAGCACCAGATTGCAAAAAATATTAATTAAATCGGTCAAACTATGGAAAAGATATACCTACGCGAATAACCCAAAAATATGACCATATTTTGTCAAAAAACGTGTTGATTTTAAGTCAAAAATCTTAAACGCAGTTTCCTTACAATTACTTTAGTCATATTCCAATTACGAAGTTTAATCAAAATCCATAGAGCCGTTTTTGAGAAAATTTGAAAAATTAAAGTTTTTGTATGGCAGCTACCCGTTCTAGGTGAGCTTAAATAAAAATTCGACTTTCTCTACTAGGAAATCACATAAAAATGCACTGTACCAAATTTCATGAAAATCGGACCTCTCATTTAGGCCAGGCGCGCACATGCAACTAAACAGTTTGGTTTGCGGTTTTGAGCACTATGGGATTATATGAGAGTCCGCGCACATAAACCGGCGAACTCTCATATAATCTTGAGTGCTCAAAATCGAAACCAAACTGTTTAGTTGCATGTGCGCGCCTGGCCTAAGGCTCTAGGTCAAATTACAGTGGACGCAGAGACGCACCGACGCGCGCCACGCACATACCGACGGACGTCATGACGTATCCCACTTTTTCGTACTTCTCGATTACCGTAGTGTTAGTTTTGATTGCAACTTCGAATATTTAAGGTCCAGTTTTTCAGTGCGAGATTAAAGTTAAACCCTACTTTACTCATCAAATTTGGTGAGTTAACTCAGGATTAACTGAACAGGTGCTTTTGATGTTTTATCCACCGAGTTTTTTTTTTACTCGTTCCGCATTCATTGTCCACCGAAAAATTGATTCCTTAGTTAACTGTGGTATAATTTACATCTAGAGTTAACTAACTCTGGTTTATCTCACCACTGAAAAAATGATCCTAAGTGATACACTCTTATGTATGTATATATATACGCATAACTAGATCGCATGCATTCAAAAACAAATGTCACAAGTTTCCTTCTTGCATGTTCTCGTTCAATATTTTTGTTTGAAATAAATTCTTTAGTAATAACAATAAATGTAAGCTTCATAATTTATTACTTACAGTTTGTATTGATTATGATGTGATTTGTAGAATTGTTGTTTCTAAATGCATTCACACATAAATTCAACTGAAATTAACAAAAAAAAAAAAAAATCGTGTAAAAACTAAAACTTTTCAATGCCAAAGTTAATTGCATAACATTTCAAATCACTTTGCGAATATGATCACTTCATTTAATCACTTTTATTTATTTCAATTTACTGGCAGAAATAATAATAACTTTTTGAGTTGTAGTAACTATATGGATGCACTGAATTGAGATAGATATGCAAAAAAAAGACACAGCGACGGTGATGGCGGTATAATATATCGATCTGAAACGAAAAAATTGTTTTTTTTATTTATGAACACATATTTAATTCTGAACAATTACAAACAAATTTCAATTTTAAAGAAACTTAGAAAGAGAAAAAAACAAAGACCGAAAACATTTACATATAATTAATTAATTATCTATATTCTGAATTCTTTTCTTTCTGATGGTAAATTATTCTTTTCATGGATGTTCCGCAGCAGCAAAAATTAAACAAACCCATTTATTGCAATAAGGAAAGTATAACAACCAGCCAGAGAATAAACAAAAGTAATCTTGTGGTTAAATGAAGGTACTTATCTCATAGATTAAATTATTTACCGATCTTATATTTATACACAAATAAGATAAAAGCGTATAAGACCATAATGTATTTTTATTATTTTCTTTTACTTGAGCTCTCATAGTGTTTACTTAGCAATTGAGTTATTTGGAACGAAGAACAACAGAGAGTTTTCGAAAATAATAAAATTATGAAATTTAAAAAAAATTAAACAACTATACATACATACATACATATCTACATGAAGGTATTGTGAATTTTTGTATGCATTTAAAAATGGAAGTGACTCTAGACATGCCAATTATAACAGCTTATAAAAGTACTGTTTATGCGGCCCCGCAGGGTCAGGGCCCTCCGCCGGTGGACAAACTTCAGGCACCCAGAGTTCTTTTTCAATCGCGCGAAGCTCGTTAACGTACGCCCACTTTTAATGACGAAAAACTATTAAAACTGTTATAAATTGGCATGTCTCGTCCTTTAAAATTACGATCACTCATTAATCACACTCCTGGGGTTTATACTTTTTAGTTATGTTTTTTTATTTGTAAATTCACTACTAAATGATTCATGAATGAAATTCCTAACTTTTGGTTGGCATTCGTGATAGTAAATTCTCCATTCAAAACACATAAATCTATTATTAAAATAAGTAAATGATACACTATCACATCGACATTCAAATTCTGAATCAAAACTGATAACGAAATGAGGGACATTCATCGGCATTCACTTTCCCGCATGAATGAAGCAAATAGGAAATAATTGGAATTCCATCACTCATGAGTGTAGACTCTGTTGGCAATCCACCGGCTTTCATATGTGTGTACAAAGTCCAGGAGAATTGTCGTGATGGATGCTTAGTTTAAAATTTAAACTTTGTTCAAGTTACGTAAATTCCAAATATCTTTATTGTTCAACTTAAAGGTTAATTATTAAGCATAGAATGCGTAAAGGGAAAAAAATCAGTCTAAAAATTGTTGGATTGTTCAAATATCCAACTACCAACTCTTGCTTCACATGGTGTGTATCAGTTGAATAACCTTTCATTACATCAATACTATGGCAACAATACCTGCAGTGTGTCAAAGATGTTACAGCAACATTTGTTCAGAAATTTAAGATATACAAAAAAGTCATTTCAATTTCTCCTCTTAGCAGTCACTAGAGCTGTGTAAATCGTTCATTTCAAATGATCGAATCGTTCAAGAATCGATTACCAAAATGATTCGATCATTTTAATCAATCGATCATTCGATCATTTCATTGCACTCAATTCATTATTTCATACTGTTCCGATTCGATTTTTGATGTGTAAACATCTATATGTCGGCGGTAGAGTGTTAGGATGTACAAAGTTACGTAGCGCGTATTCTCGGAAATGAATTGACATTTGGACACCTGTCAAATTAAAAGTGTTAACGTTAACGAATACTGTACCGATTTGATCGACCCCATTCAGACCCATATTTCTTTTCTCCGATAAAATATATTAATAATTTAAAAGATATTGGTATCGAAAATCGATATTCATTGCAATGATTGAGATTGGGATCGATTGAAACGAAAATTTATGATTTCAATCATCAATCCTTTTCGATGATCGGATCAAAAAAATCGAATCGTTCCTGATTGACACAGCCCTAGCAGTCACCTATTGCCAGTGTTGTCAGAAACACCGATTTATCGTATTTCTCCCGACTTTTAGAGCTATTTCCGACCACCCGATTTTTGGCGTAAACATGACATTGTCTCCCGAATTTCAATTATACAAAATAGAAGTTTCTAAATATGCATATTTTCTACATTTTCCTCCTGCTGATATTCATAAAAAGTTTAAAATTTTTATTAAATTTAAAAATATTTCGAAAATTGTTTGCTCAAACGAAAGCCCAATAAAATTAAAGCATTTCGATTAGTGGCTCAATTTTTTTGCACTGATATTAACTTAACCAAATTCTTCTGCCAATGTCGAGAAAACTTTTTTTGGATAAACTTTAACAAAACAAAAATTATAAATGAACTTGAAGTTAACACTTTATAGGGATTTTTTGAGAGCTTTATTTTGGTGTTTTAAGAATTTCCTGAAAATCTAAATATGTAGACACACATTACCTTCAATTTTGACCAAGGATAGGTATAGTTTTTAGAAGGAAGTGAAATTCCGTCTTCTGTATACTTCAATATCTTTATAACTATCTATGTATGTACATATGTATGTAGGTATGTATTCGTATTTTTTTGAAAAAAAGTGTGAACATAAAAATTGTAGCTTAAGCGATTCTAGACAACATTTGTTTTCGTCAAAGCAATAGGTTTTGAAAAAAAACTTGTGCAAACCTATACAATGCCCCTTTGATATGTTAATGATAATTGTAACTTATATTCTTAGTGAAAGTCTATTTTTCCTCTCTTATCTTTAAAAAAAAAAAACAGAAATTTCCCGATTTCAAAAAATATTTTATGGCAACACTGCCTATCGCTTCCGCGGTTAGTAGGGCATTTAATCGAGTCATAGACAGAAGGACGGATGGATAGTCAGATAGGTAGACAGAGAGAAACAAACAGAATTACTGGTCCCACTTTCTTCGTCGTTTCAATCAATGAAATGTTTGGTTTGATTGAAATCTGAAGATCGATTTTTTTTTACTAAATCCCAAATTTTTCATGTGAGGGAGATTTTATTTAAGCCAGAACTAACTTTGATTTGAACAAACTACATGAAATTCCATTAATCCAGAGATTAATTTATTCCAGAGAATACATTTCGCAATTAGTTTTTAAACACAACTTAGGGCAAATGCCCAACATCACGGCTGAATCATCCGAGAGACAAAGTTTTCAACCACTTTTTCAAGCATTTCTGGCCGTATGCCATCCATAACACAAATAATGTTTGCTTTTAATACATCTGTTATTGGTGGTTAGTCACAAAACAATCTTAGAGGTCAATTAACAAGTGTATTGCGCAAAAATTATGCGTTCATCGAATGTTTACTTCAATAAATTGAAACATTCAATAGCGCCATCCAACTGGAACCTGGAACAACATTAATTTCTTCTCCATTCAATCGGGGAACTGAGTGTTCAGAGCTTCAAATTTGTGTTTCTTTTTTCGTTCTGAACTTGTTCTGAGCGTGTTCAGAGTGCGCTCTATGAGCTCAGAATAAAATAACTGAGCAGACAGAGTTAAATGCTGAACATAAGCATTTGACAGCTAAGTGTTCAGGTGTGTTCCAAAAATTGTTCAAAGTGCTCAGAACACGCTTCGTTCAGAGGACGTTGAGAACATCCTCGACAAGCTCGGACTCTGTTCAGAGCTCTATCCTGAACTAAAAAAGAAAAAAGCCTATTGAGCGAAAAATGAGCCTCATCGCTGAACACAATTTTTCGATAAAACACCCCTATAACTCAGGCGAACAGAACTATAATTTTGGAACCAATTTTTTAAAACTCGTTAACCTTGTTAAAGCCTAGTACGCAGATCACGTTAAATTTTCGTTTTCATACAAAATACTCTCCAAAATTTAGCCAAGCGTTTTAGCCGAGTGGTACGCAGCTCCAGCTAAAAAATTCAACTTTTTGTTTCTTACAGTACATCACTATCTGTCAAAATTTAGCGCACGATATAATTCGTTCGGCACATTAATTCTCGATTTATTAAAGGTTTCTATAATTCATGAATTTTTTGTGAATTTTGCTCTGTGAAAATAAAAAGGAAACAAACTATTTATCTCATTTAAAGTGAAGAACCCATTTTATTTGCTTAAAATTACTTGAAATAATCAAAAAAAAAATTCTTTGAAATTGTTAAATATAACTTTTTTCCAGATAACAGCTGTTCTCTGTGACATATTCTCTACAACGCTCTCATGTCAAAATTTAGCTAGGGTTTTAGCTGATGTTTGGAGAGTAAAGTGGGAGCTAAAATTAAGCGCGATCTTCGTACTAGGCTTAAATTTTTAATTTTATCACGATAAAATTAGAAAGACTAACGAACAAAATGACACTGACAGCTTTTGATCTGACAATCGGTTTGACAGATATAACTGTCTCAAGTTAGTACTGGATTAAGGAAACACCCTTTACATTTTACATTACGTCGCATGAAAAATTAATTACTTCCTAAAACAAAATAAAAGTTTTCGTAATCAGTACCCGATTAAGTTTCCTTGAATAATTCATGAGCTTGCGTCTCAACATTGTTTTTGGCTTTTTCTTAGACAACAATTTATTACAACAAGTAGGTATCTAATTTATTTATTTTAAAGCCAGAGATGCCACACATGTCTCACATGAATGTTAGGAATGCAAGGTACTGAAATCGTATACCTACCTATGTATGTATATATAAGACAGAATTATGTACCAACATGACCAAAAAATACCTAATAATTTTCACATCGGATATTAGACAGTTGAATCAAAAAAAAAAAATATAAATAAACTTGTTGTAGCAGTGGAGATTTACAAAAAGTCAACACTCATATCATAGGTAGGTATGCCTTTAATTGTCCTTAAAATAGATGTACCTACCTACATACATATTTATATCCAAAATCTTCCACCATCTGCCTTGTTTATATAAAACACAACCCAAACAGGCAGTCAAACATTTAATAATAAACTCCATCTATGTACAGCACGAGTCAAACAAATTTCCAAAAAATTTAAATAAACACAATTTTCCAACAATAAAAAAAAAAAAGTTTAACACATGTTGTTTATCTTATATAGTTAGTAGTTGCTACAACTACATACATTTTGTGTATCATTTGTGTTTATTTCAATTTTTCTACAAAATCAGTGAATGCCGCTTAATCAGCTGATTGTTATAGGGTATACCTACTCTGTTCCTTACGCAGAAAATTTATAAACAAATATCGTTTTCATATTTTGATTATGGAAGGTATTGACAATGAAAACACAGCTTCTACTTCATCTCGAACACAAGCGAACAGCATTGCATTAATTTATTACCAAATGAAGCTAGTTACAAGTTACCACACATTTTATCACTTCTTATTGTTTTTTTTAACGTTTTTAGCACTTTTAAATGTGAGAATAAAAATGAAAGCAAGTCTACCAAAACAACAAGAAAAATAAGACCAATCTGAAAGATGCAATGTGCGGTAAAAATGCGATAATCCGCAGCAATTGCTCTCAATTAATTCTCTTAACAACAACAAAAAAAAAAAAAACGCACAATCCAACAACAACAACAATGACAACAAAAAAAAAACATTTAAAAGAAAAACAACAGACTTAAGAAGAAGAAGAAGAAAATTCCAAAAAAGAAAACGAAAAAATCGAAATGTTGAAATGTTGAAATTCGTCTTCGAACATAATGATTTTATTCGAAATGATTTATGAGATACATTTGGGTTTGGTTCGGTTTGGAATAATCAAGAATACCGATACGTCAGCCAAGCACAACTGTTAAATAAAATAATTTTTACATTTAAAGTCGTAAAAATTCCTCTTTCAAATTTTAAGTAGCAGAATGCCCATAATTTTACAGTAGGAATAAATTTTAATCAATTTCAACAATTTTCAACTAAAACAGAACTGAAAACTACATTCAGATTGAGACTACTACTAGGTACTTTTTTTTTTATTTTTAAATTTAAAGTTATAACTAAAATCAGTTTTATTACTTTTTCTATTAGATTTCCATTCGATTAGAACTACGAAACGAAACACAAATTTTGGAAAATAATTATTATTGTATCTTAGTGGATAGATAGGCCGGGGGTAAAAAGATAAACACGGTTTGGACGAACCAAGCGAAAAAGCGTAAAAATAAACGGACAAGTCTCGTCCCACACTCGAGCAAAAGCGAATTGGAACTGAGCTGTGAATTGTATCTAGAATGAAAATTACTCCTCGGTTTTCGATTTTCGTTACGAGTGCGAGTATTTCAACTTTTTTTTTTTTTTTTTTTTTCTTTTTTTCATATATTTGTCTGTTGTCTCTTCTTTTCATTCGAATAAAATAACGTAGTATAAAGAAGGTATCTTTGTGTTGGTGTAAGTGTTGAATAAAAAATAACAAAAAATGTTTTCCATTTCATTTTGAGTTTTTCTTTTGATGCATTTCCCAAAAGAATTTCGGAAGTTCTTTTTTTTTTTGTAGGTTTATCAACACCATCTTTAAACATTAATTTCACAGAGATAATTTATCATTGTGATCTTTTATTAGTGATTAAATGTTTTCTTGTTCTTTTAAGTCTTTTCATTCTATTTACATTTTTGTGTTTTTGTTATTTTTGTTTCTACGTCTCGCTCACATCTCATACCTACCTCATCATCTCTAAAAATTTATTTTATTTTAATAAACGACGAGACGAGACGACCACGGCATACACTACACGACGGACGAGAGAAATCAGCTGAATTTATTCGCTCACTCTCTCTTTCGGTTGAAGTTAGATTTGATTTTTTTTTTGTAACTCTCCACATCTCCCCTTCGCCATCCCAATTTATAGAGGCATAGTGTCAATGTAGTTTTTCTCACAAATACAAATAAAAATGTTGCTGATTAAAAAGAAAGATAGAGATTCTTCGTTTTTAGTTAGTGAGTGTAATTTGTTTTAAGCCATAATTAAATTGTATTTTAAATGAAAACTCAAGTTTGAGTGCAATACTGAGTAGAGTTTTTGGCGTTATCATTTTATCAATGAGTCAACTAATACTAAAGAAAGATTTAGAACAGAGTTGAGTTGAATTGGAAATTCGTGTTTCTATGCCTACCTATTGTTTTTTTTTGTTGTTTTGTTTTCAATTTTAGGTATAGGTGATGAAGGTTACCTTAGATACGCATATTCTTTCATCAATTTTTATAGAGCTAAGTCCTTGAGAAGGTAAACAAAATATTATGTAGGTTTTTGTCTCTACACAAAAACGTTGCGCTGTCCCTACATGTTTTTTTTTTTTCTATTAGAAACAAATCGATACTCTTTTGCGTTGGTAGAGGCAGTGGAATGTAGGTGATTCACAAGTACATATCAAAAGGTTAGAGACAGTCTAGGATGTGTCGAGACAAGAAAAGTTGAGGAAAAATGCGACTTTAGATGCAACAACAAACTTATAGGGCCCATAGACACAACAATTGTGTGCACACCAATCGAGACACCGACACCAAAAATCAAACATTTTTTTGTGTCGGTGTCACCATTGGTGTGATGTGTATGGGGAAGTGTCATGACACCGGTGAGCGCACAAGTGTTGTGTGTATGCGCCCTATTACATAATAGGTAGGTAGCTACGTTAAATTGGGAGTCTAGAAAGGATGCAGCTGTGTGTTAAACGTCCTTAAGCAAGTCATTAATTACTGTCCAAATCTAGACAGTAACACAACTCTGAACCAGTTTGATGCGCTGTCGGACTCTATACAAACAATTGTTTAATTATTTCTCAAAATCTTAACACTGAAGTCGTCATTTCGGGCGATTTTAATGTTCACAATCTGGCTTCGCTATTCGGACCATACAACTATTGAAGGGAGGTATGCTGAGATTTTTTTTTGTGTATATAACCATCTGACTCAGCTTGTAGATGAGCCAACACGAATTCCAGATGTTGCAGGCCAAACTCCTCACACCCTCGACTTGTTTCTCACCATACACCCTGAGAAATATACTGTAAGTGTACTAGCACCTTTAGGCACGTCAGACCACTCTGTAGTGTTAGCTGTTTTTCCTTGCTCCAACCCCCCAGTTAAATTTAAAAAAATCCCAAAAGAATCGAATAGGGGAAAGCCAATAGGGATGGCCTCAACGATTTTTTGCGTAGATTTAACTGGTCGATAAGCTCTCTTGATAGGGATTTAGATGCTTGTGCTGACATTGTAACGAAAATAATTGTAAATGGTTTGAAAATGTTTGTTCCGCACAGAACAATGTGTATCAAACCTAAAAATAACTCGTGGTTTGATGATAGTTGCAAGGAAGTTATCAGGGAGAGGGAATTGTGCTTCCGGACATACAAAGCATACCCTTCAGAGGAAAACAAGCAAGAAATGCTTGTAACGCCTGCATCCAAAGAACGAAGGTGTTGCATGACGAAAAAGTAAGACAAAAAATACTGCCGTGTCCTAAATGAAGTAAAAACTCTTGGTCATTCGTAAAGAACATTAAATATTCCACCTCTTCATCGGTTCCCACCTTAATTTCAAAGGACATCCATGCATTAAGTTCTAAAGATAAAGCCAATTTGTTTGTAGAACAATTTGCAGCAAGTTCAATGTGGCCAGATAGCGATAAAAATCCTCCTGTACTTGAAAATGTAAACTTTTTAATTGGAAACATTTATTTTTGCACACAAGCAGTCGCCAAAATACTCGACATATATATAAATCCGGCGGCCCTAATGGCATATCACCCATTGTTCTGAGGATGTGTTCTTTCACGTTGGCAAAGCCACTGTGCAATCTTTTCAATCTATCCTATTCTTTTCGGAACTTTTCGAGTAGATGGAAAACAGCATTTGTCCAACCAGGGACAGGCGATTCCTCTTAACCCTCTAATTATCGACCAATCGCACTAACGTCCCTTCTTTAAGTCTGAAGTTCGCAAAACAAATGCTGGTGTACCCCAAGGCTCTTGTTTGTCTCCTTCCTTATTTTTTCTTTATAAATGACCTCTTATCTTAAACCACTAACCCACTTCACTGCTTTGCTAATTTCAAAAACCGTTAGAGCAGTTAAATTATTGTATTCTTATGTATTTATGTGTATATGTTTCAGTAAAGTGACAACCCTAATAATGGTGAATGTAAATTGGCTGCCATTTTGTTATAAATAAAAAGTATTGAGCTCTGTTTACACGAAAGGTTTTTTTTTGATGGTGTAAAATTGATGTCATTTAATTGTCATTTAATAAAAAAGTAAGCAAATTGGTCAAATAAGCAGTAACAATAATTCCCTTCAGGTAAATAAATGTATCGCACAATTGCTTGTTGTCAATTAATTCTTTATGTGCCTATGTATGTACAATGACATTTGACGCCATTTGCAAAAATTATGGCACATTCACACTATATTTCTTTTGCCGCACGTCGACAAGTTATGCAACTCGGTTTCCGGGACACCGGCGATTTGGACTGGGCTTTAAGATTGTCCGACTTGACCGCTCCATACTTTTTTCATTAGTGTTTTTTGAAGTCACAAGGTACAACCTCTGGAAGCTTACACAAAATTTATGCGACAAGAATGCGAGGAGGTCTCACCGAATCGAATAAATACGCAGTAAGGAGAGCGCAAAAGCATGATCTGTAAGCTAAGCATGAACTATTTTTCAATAAATAAATCATGCCGATTATGGAATTCGTAATTCTGGATTCGCAGTGCAGTGCACTCGTTCCTATTTACTCATTCGCCATGAAAAGAAAAGAGAACACAGCACTGCGAATCACCACGAATCCATTATTGCGAATTCCATAATCGGAATGAATATTTTCGAATATATGCTTTACTGGGCATATTGCTACCAAAACTCGGGTAGGTACATAATTTAGTCATAATAATTTTATGTGATTGTTTCATAAAAAAAAATGTACCACAAATTATTTCAAACTTAACCGTCAAGTTATGAGAGTTCTAGATAGGCATGATTGGTAATTTGGCGTCGTAAGTTTTTTCTAATCCACTAGCAAGCTGTTGTTTTGAATAACCTATTAAGATACGCAAACAAAAAATCCTCACACATTAATTTACCGCCTCCACAAACTACTTATTCGTTCAATTACCCCGTACACACGTTCGTTCATTTACTGATTACTGAACAAAACTAAAAATCTCTACGCAAAACCAAATTATATTATTTTGTTGTTTTTTTTTTTTTTTTTATATCGCCTAAATGGCGGTTCCAAATAAGCTTTTAGCCTTGAAGTACAAACTGTCATTTGAAATGAAGAAATTTAGTGCGCTACACGTACACGCGTGGGCTGTAAACAATTCTTTTTAAATATTAAAATGAAATAGAAAAAAAAACAACTAAAAACCGAGTATGTGTACAAAAGAACCCATCAACAGAATATTCGCCCACACATAATCAAAAATGAACTGAAGTGTCAATCATAATGAAATTTAAATTTGCCAATTTATTTATTTCTTTTTATCCATTGCCAATTAGCTTCATATAAATATTTATATTGTCAATCCTCAAATTCTACATATGTATATACATAACTTCGTATATTATTACCTATCCATGTTAGCACTGAGGGTTTCATACACATAATGTGCCCAGGAATACCTAAATACATTATTTTTTTAATGCGGGAATTATCTGAGAAAAAATGAGGGTTTGATGAAACTAGCTCTAAAAATTATTTTTCGTACTGCGTGTTTAAGTTAAGAACATTATGTTCATAAATATGTGTGTTTTCGTTGTCAGTTGTTGTCTTAATTTTCAGGTCAAATAAGGTGAAATTCACGCCATCATTTTTTATTGAGATTTATTATTTTTCAATTTAATAATTTGAATATTGCAATATCTATTTGAAATATTTAAACAAAAATATTAAATTCCAGTTCAACTCGTTTTATTTGCGACTATTATTTTCACTTGAAGACATTTTAGTAGTTCACCTTGAAACGATTAAAATTATACAATAGAAATGAGTTTTAATCAATTTAACAATTTTTTAATTGTAATTTTAACTGCAGAACTCAACAAATCCAAATTAGTACAGTCGAACTAGGTCTTTACTGTACTACTTAGTTGTATTTTGTGGAAAAATAGGCGTGTTTTTTTTTGAAAAAGTGAATAGCCAGATCTGCAAATTTTTACACGCAAACAACAACAATTCGAAAAATGAATATAGTAGTAGTGTAGGTCAGCTATCGGAGTGAACACAGAGTGGATATAAATTGTTGACATGTTGAGATGTATAGATGGCGCTTAATTCGGTTGCAGAAAAATATTCGTTTCATTCTTTTATACGAAACTTGATATTGCTTGACAGATAGGCAACAAACTGTATTTTGACGTCTGAAGAATTTTACGTTACGAAAAAGTTACCAGAAAGTTCTTAAAATTGCTTTTTCCCGAAACTAAAACAAATATCTCAAAAAATCAAATTTTAGATCCATCCTGCAATGGAATTTGACAGTTGATGGCTTGACAGATAGGAGACAAATTATATTTGATCTTATCGAGAATATTTCGTTCCAAATGTCAATAGATTGGCCTGAAAATGCATTTTTACGGAGCAGAAAATAAAATGGAAAAATTTTCGAGTTTTTCAGAGGTTTTTTTTTTAATCCATCGTCATCGTAGCCATCCTAAAATTTGACAGTTTATTGCTTGATAGTTTACATTCACCAAGATTGGTGTCGGAAATACTGTCCTTGTTTTTAAAAGAAGAATCAATCCTTCTGAATTCAATTTGATCCAAAAGTGTTGAGACATTTGGAATGATTGTTCACTGGACATTAACTATGCCCCGTGTAAGCCAAGTGCTCGAACGCGCCCGAACACATTTCAAAACCGAAAACAAATATTGGTTTCATATAATTGTGAAGAATTGTTTTTTTCTTGTAGGAGAAACCAACTTTGTAATGTCACATAAAAGCACAACTCGCTTATATAATCACTTTTTTTTTAACTGCATAATAAGTATAAGCGGGTTTCACTGTACATGCATTTTTTTTTAAACATTATAAGTACCTACTTTATAATTAGTTTTTGAATGAAAAAAAATAATTTTTACTCAAAATAGCTTTTAATGGCGTTTCGTCTCCGCAATCTTGTTAATACGCAATTTCTGTCAAGTTCAGTTCCTCTTACATAGATTTCATGACGAATATCTAGTGTGAACTACATATATCCAACAGGATAATACCATCGTTATCATTAAAGTAAAAAAGTGCTAAGTCTTCTAATTGGTTGATTTATTTCAGTAGCATATAGTATTAGGATTATAAGAAAAAACCATTCCAATAACATGTTAAAAAAAAACAAAAGATACTGAAATAATATACAGGACTGGGTAGCACGAAAATGTACATAAACCATATATAGCAAAGCAAAAAATCGTGAAAAATTCTCAAGAAAATAATATTCCACATACGCCATAGTGACCATTTATGATACACAATAAAACTATGCTCTTTGCTTATACCTACTTCGAAGTAATTTTTTTCTCTTCAAGGCATGGGTTGCGGTTTCAGCTATGCTGTGGTAAAAGGAATTGTTAAAATATCTATATGTAATCATGACTTTGCTATTTTGAACTTGTGGTGTTCAAACTATATGATTTCCGCTTTAATCGAACATGGCTCAACGGATTTTGATCAATTTTTTAAAAAGTTTTTATAATAAAGGGTTTTTCAACAGGGACGCTACAAAAGTAGAGCAACAGGGACAGAAAACGACGCCATATTTCTTGCCGCTCTTTTGACATTTCTCTTTAGTAAGGTTTGTCATTTCATGATGGAAAGATATACAACAACAACGAGTCGAAATTATTAAAATTTATTACCGAAATTCGGAGTCAGTGGCCTCGAAGTTAAGAGCGTTACGTCCAATTTATGGTCGTCATAATCGTCCTAACAGATCAACAATTGAGCGTCTAGTGGATTTGAATCCACAGGCACAGTACAAAATGTTCCCGTGTCAGTGAGACAAAGAAGTGCTCGTAGTGTCGAGAATATTGCTGCCGCTGAGGCTTCAGTTGCAGAAAGCCCAAATGTGTCTCTCACACGTCGTTCTCAAGCGTTGGGCATCTATCGTTGTGGCGAATTTGGCGGAAAGATCTTGGCCTACATCCTTACAAGATTAAATTGACGCAAGAACTGAAGCCGCTTGAACACTAGAAGCATCGTATGTTCGTGAATTGGGCTGAGCAACAACTTGAAAATGATTCGAATTTTCATCGAAAAATCATCTTCAGCGATGAGGCTCATTTCTGGCTGAATGGCTTCGTCAATAAACAAAATATGCGGTATTGGTCACAATACGTACTCCATGAGTCATCATTGCATCCCGAAAAAATTACGGTTTGGTGTGGTTTATGGGCCGGCGGCGTCATTGGGCCGTACTTCTTCCGAATGGGGATCGCTACCGTTCAATGAAAACCGAATATGTTTGGCCCCAATTGGATGATATGAACTTGGATGGCATGTGGTTCCAACAGGACGGCGCCACAAGCCACACAGCGAATGCCACAATCAATTTATTGGAAACCAAGTTTGGAGAACGTGTTATCTCACGAAATGGTCCAGTCGATTGGCCGCCTCGGTCGTGCGATTTGACGCCGTTAGACTATTTCCTGTGGGGCTACGTCAAGTCTTTAGTCTATGCCAACAAGCCAGCGACGATTGATGAACTTCGTGCGAATATCGAACGTGAAATTGCAGCAGTATCGGCCGATTTATGCTTGAAAACCGTCGAAAATTGGGTTCAGCGTCTGGACTTCTGCAAGCGTGCCCGTGGTGGCCATGCAAAAGAAATCGAGTTCCATATACATAATGGCATCGAACGTACTTTCACAGGAATAAAGAATTTCATTGATATCCAAAACCGTTTTTGTTTTATTTAAAAAAAACTTTTGTAGCGCTCTTATTTAAAAACCCGATAGATACGTATTGTATTATTTTTAGATTTTTAGAAAAAGTATAAGTATTAAAAAGTCTAAATAATATTGAATTTCAAAATTTTCAAAAATCATGTCTGTTTTTGAAAATCCGATATTTTATTATGTTGATGAATCTATCCTATTGTACTATTTGTGCCTCCGGTTTCGACCAGGGTCGGGGTTTCTAACCCACCGTAGTATTTGCGCCTTCGGTTTCGACCAGGGCCAGGGACTGTATCCCATCGTATTAATTTGTGTCTTTGGTTTCGGGTAGGGCCGGGGACTCTTTCTAATTTAGTTATTACGGCCGGAAACTCTATCCCAATTATATGAAGTACCGTGTTAGTTATTTATTTTATGAAATACCATATTAGATTATTTTAAGTTAAATAAGATTGTAATATCCAAAAGTCAAATAAAATTGACAAATAGTTAGAGTTCTGAACTCTTCAACAAACCGAGTTTTTCTTGCTTTCGTCGGTCTGACCTTGGATCGGCTGAACTACCTCAGCTATAGTTAAAAAAAGCATCATATTTTGAAAATCAAATTTTTAGCAACACTTTAATAAAAGGTATACCCCACGCACAGTGGCCCATATTGACTTTTTTAGTTGCAAAATCATATTTGTAGGTACCTTACTCTTACGGACTAGGATATCGTGAAAAATTTTGTTTTGCTTGAAGGAAATTTTCAAGAATTTTAAGAAAAATGCTTTCCAGTGTGTTTTATACAATTCTACTATGCTAAATCTTTTCTTCCCGCAAGGAATGAACACTATATTTAACCTAAAAAACAGTCAAGTTGATATGATTAAACTGTATATGTAAATATATCTCATCGTTAATTTGAACAAAACAGTATTGAATTGAAGTAAACGAACTATATTTCAAAAGTTTTTTGTACGTCTATCAAGAGATTTTTTGTTTTGTGAATAATAAACTATGTTAGTGTTATATTTTAGGTCGAACAAATGGAAATTCTACACAGAATTCTACAGGAAACTCCCATGCAATAAAATTGGTATATGTATTTGAAGACAAATTATTTATAGTGTTTTTTTGCAAAATATTCTGCTGAGCTAAGACTTTTTTACCACAAGGAATTAACGTTACCTTTATTTTACTTACAGACTTGTCGAAAGTTTCCGACTGTTGTAACGGGTGATTTTTTAAGAGGTTTAGAACTTTTTAAAAAAAAAAACACACAAAAAATTCGAAAAAATGAATGAAATATTTATTTGAATCGATAGTTTGAACCTTGCAATTTAATGTTTAAAGATAATTTCATGCAAATGTTGACCGCAGCTGCGTCTCAGGTAGCCCATCCGCTGAGTCCAGTTTTGGCATACTCTTTCACACATATCGGCCGGTATCTCACGAATGAATGCATGGATGTTGGCTTCCAGTGCGTCAATCGAAGCGGGTTTGTCCCTATAGACATTAGCCTTGACATACCCCCACAAAAAATAATCTAATGGTGTCAAATCACACGATCTAGGCGGCCAATTGACCGGCCCGAAACATGAAATTAACTGTTCACCAAACTCGCCTCGCAATTGCGCCATTGTTTCGCGTGCTCTGTGGCATGTGGCACCGTCTTGTTGAAACCACATATCATGCAAGTCAAGAACTTCCATTTCGGGCAAAAAAAAGTTTGTTATCATCGCTCGGTAGCGTTCACCATTGACAGTAACGCTGCGATTCGCATCATCTTTGAAGAAATAGGCCCAATAATGCCGCCGGCCCATAAACCGCACCAAACAGTGGCTTTTTCGGGATGCATTGGTAGCTGTTGCAATGCTTCTGGCTGATCTTCACTCCAAATGCGGCAATTTTGCTTATTTACGTACCCATTCAACCAAAAATGAGCCTCATCGCTGAACACAAGCAGCGCGCGATGAACATTTCGAACCGAGCACGAATTTTGATAGTAAAATTCAATAATTTGCAAGCGTTGTTCATTTGTAAGACGATCCATGGTTAAATTGCAAACCAAACTGAAGCTGTTTGACAGTGACACAAGGTACTAAACACACGTCAGCTGTCAAAACCAGTGTTGCCAAAACCAAACCAGCTAAAAAACCACCCGTTATAAAGCTAAATAATTTGTTTCACTACAATAGCTCCAAACATTTATTAATTCAATGAATTTAAAAGAATTGCATTATAGAGCTACCTACCCGAAAACGGTTTTTTTTTGCAAAATGGGCCGCTGTGCGGCGCAGCGTACCAAATTCTTTTTTTTTTTTTTACAAATATTTAAGCTACATTTTTTTTTAAACCGTTACAATGATTTTAAAAACTGTGTAGTAATTTACCAACATTTTAGTATGTACCTACCTACATATGCACCTAGTAGGTACCTAAGATTTTTAAAAACTGTAGCAGATTTAAAGTTTAATGAAGGTATCAGAAGAAACCAACGAAAATATATCTTCGGAAAGAGAGAAGCAAGGTCCAGAACGTTTTTAAGTCTAAAGTCCGCAAATTTGTTAATTTTTCAAAATAAGAAATGGTACGCATCAGCTCATGTCTATGGTATAGCCAGCAAAATATTAAAAGTTTTGAATTATGTGTTTAAAAAAAATAAAAAAATAAAACATAAAGGTAATCGCTTGTTGGCTCTAGGTGTCTAGGTCATATATTTGCATACTTTTTATCGAGTAAGGACAATAAGAACGATTTATTAAAAATAACCCTCTACTCACTTCGTGTCTGTATCTATAAATCTCAATAAAAAAAATTTATAATACAAATATGTACATAATATTCACTTATTATTCAAAACATTAATCCAATTGTTGATGGCATTTTTTTCATTTATTTTATTTATTTGTACCTACTCTGCTGAATCAACTCGTGCCTCAACTTTTCTTATTAAGTCAAGAATAACATTACCTAAAAGGATGTTAAAAGTTGGATATAAAAACAAAATAAGCACTTCTCATCCGCCATCAGCAGAGCATCCGCAGCAAATACCTAGCTAATGGCGCAGTTTGACGCTCCAACAACACAACCAAATAAATACAAACAAAAAAAGAATTTGTGTAATTCCATTTTCAGACAAAATCAATACTGCCTACGTGGCAATCACGTCATCGAAAAGCCAAAAACAACAATAACAATTCGAAATTCATCTCACTGACTGAAGACGTGACGCACGGCGACCCCGGCCGTCGTTGTCATTGCGCCAGTAATAAAAAAAAACTATGTTTGTGTGTACTTACAGACAATTTTCAAGTTATAACTTATAAGGATATAGATACAGCAAATACATTTAAAGCAGCCTCAGCATAACGGATGTCAGCAAAATACATCAAAAACGCGCCAGTCCAGAATACCACCATTTCGCAAGAAGCCTCGTTTCATTCCGATTTTCGGGTCCCTTAACTTTATATCAAATTCATCAAAATTCAAGGTCAATCTAGAGTAAACCTCGAAACAACAACAACTCAAAACAACAACAACAAAGAAGAAGAAGTCTGTTCGTTGAATTTCATCTGCGAAAAGGAAGACGAAGATAAGAATAACACGACAATTGAAATATAAGACGTCCAATCCAACAACACGTTCGATCTTAGTGCCCACAAAAATTCAACCAACACATCATTCTCACTCAATAGTCAGACTTGAGTCGTAGGTACAAGCACTTGGAAGCGACGCAACAACAACAACAACAACAACTCACCGCATGATTCGACCTTGCTTAGAAACCCCTAAAATAAAATAATCAAGTGACACAGACTTTCCAAAAAAAACAACAACACAAAACATTGAAATTAATATGGGAAAGCAATATACGGATGGCCAGACGGCGAAGACGACGACAGCGACGAGGGCGATGATGCTAGACGTGATGATGGTACTGGGTGTAGGGATGCAGAGAGCATGTGTCTGGAAATTTAAGAACCAGTTTCTAACAATCAAAACATCCCGAAAATGTCTGCACGTGTATGAAAGCAATATCCAATGAAGGTTAGTCAAGAGTATTTCACTCTTTCTTAACCGGGGTGGTGTTGAGTTTATTTATTTTAAAACATAAATGATTACCTGTCTGTCCTTATGTTTAAGATCGAACGGTAATTCGGCCCTTAAAGGTTGGTGAGTCGCATAAGGTGTGACAAAAACCTAGAGCGTGTATGTAGGTTGGGTCGAGACAATAAAAAAAATCGTATGGAAGGGGGGTCCATTCCCCCCAGTTAATCCAGGAAGGGCAGTTTAAAAAATTGACTTAAAACAGAAAAAAAAAAATATTTAAAAACAGCAGCTACACATACAATGCCATGACACACCTTTTTGTAAAGCCAGAAATCGCTTCTTCTATTTTGTTTTTAAATAAAGTTGTTTAAGAGAATAGTTTTTGAAACTCAAAATTTTGAAGAAAAAAAATTTTTTTTTTTCAAAATTTTCCGTAATTAAGTACTAATTTTGTTTTCAAAAAGTTCTTATTAGTTTTTAGTCAAAAACAGAAAACCGGATGCTTAAATGTCTTGTACTTTTTGAGAAAATTGAAATATGTAGGATCTTTAGAGCAACGGATTGGAGTCAAATTAAGGGAATTTTATTTCTGTTTTTTTTTTTCAATTTTCTAAAGAACTAACAGATTTTGGCATCCGTTTTTTTGGGGTTTGACTTAAAATTAATAAAAGCATTGAATATTTAAAACAAAAATACTACTTAATAACGTACAATTCTGAACAAAATTAGTTTGAACGAAATTTTTTCAATTTTTTTTTCTCGAAATTTTGAGTTTGAAAATTAATTTTTCAAAAACTATTCTCTAAAACAACTTTATTTAAAAACACAAAAAAAAATGTTTGGCTTTACAAAAAGGTGTATCATAGCATTGTATGTGTAATTATTGTGTTTTAATATTTGTTTTCTGTTTTAAGTCAATTTTTTTAGAAAATAAAACACATCTTTAATAAACTTAGCGCAGCTTTGATAAATTATTCCATGTTTCATATGTAGGCAAATTTAACACATAAGTAGGTACCTACATATAAATATATATATTTTTCCGAAACGCCACAACAATTGATTTTTATTTTAAGGGTAAAGACTTATTGTTAAATGTTTTTTTTTTTTCATCTGTTGCTGGCAAATATTGAATACGAAGCACGTACGTGATGGTATAGAATTCTCCGAAGTCTTTTGTCTTCCTGGTTGTGTTTGCAAATGCATTTGCGGCGTAACTCGTGTCGTCTCGTCTGTTCCTTGTCTACATTTGCGATTAAGTAATACTTTAAGTCGTCTCTTAAGAAATGCAACGGTTTTACATTAACATTCTTAGCAATACGCAATGAATTAATTGTTGACAATGTATGTATTTTTTCGGTGAAGATGGGATTTTTTGTTTAAGACTAAGCCACACACCCACTCGAAATAAAACCTACATTGATATAGAAACTTTATTCCCAGGTACCTACATACCTATCAAATCTTGCTGTCGAGCAATATGTTTCCAGGTTATTTTTCATTTCCCTTGATTCCTTAATTGTGGCAAAATTTGTATTTTCTAGCAATAAGATAAGGATCCTGATTTCTATCTTGATCTTTTTCAATGATTCAAAAATTAGTTTTTGTTCTGGCAGGTAGATGGGTTATTTGGTTTACATATGGTGAGGTAGTTTGAAATGTAGTGTAGACAAAAAGGCAACTAAAACAATGAAAAAAGAAATGGATAATAGAGGTCTTCCAAGATTTGTCTTTGTCTTTTCTCTTTCTAATTTGACATCTAAAAACAACAACAAAAAAAGTCCCTGGTTGGAAAATATTTACATGCTGTTGGCAGTGTTAAAAATCCGGTCATTTGATTATTTTTTGTATTTGGAACTGAAAACTTAAATTTGCGATCGAATTACGTATTAATTAGTGTTTAAACATTTTAGTGAACATTTTTTCAAGTGTTTGATACAAAAAAAACTAATTTTATTACATATTAATCACTATTACTAGACACACGACTTGTTTGGCTCGCCTTCGTGCTTTCGGCATTTGGTTTTGTTTTCCAACCAGGGAGTGCTGTCAGATTGTTTTTTTTATTTTTTTTTTTTAATTTCACACTGACACTTCTGACATTTGGTGGGAGAGATCCATCCACTGTATGTATCTACACTGCTCTCACTATTTCCGTTTCGTTTTATTTTATTCCCATGCGAAAAAAAAGATGCTATACGAAAATTCTTGCATACCAAAATTATTACGGTAAGGCAAATATATTTTTGGCATGAAGGGTTTAGTTTTGAAATAAAAACAAAATTATTTTCATTAACTCATCGAAAATCGACCGAAACTTGATTTGTTTGCCGAGAACCAATTTTCATCAGCATGTAAAAGTACTGACCGGCAGTTGTTTTGCATGCGAAAAAATATAATGTGGATAGTAATCAAAAATATCATTCAAAGATTTATGCTCGGTTTCACAAATATTCATTTCAATTCAATTCAATTCAATTAGTTTTTTATTCATCTTTCTCTTAAATACTAATACAATTTTATATTAATAATAGCTATAATGTAAAATAAAGATAAGCGGAAGAGAATAAATCATGGCCATTTAGTAACAATAATAGCTGTGTTTTATTGGTAATTTATAGCTAGCGCAATAATCAAGTACCAATAAAACGCTTTGGCTGTGGTAATAAAACGCTTTAGTAACTTTAGGCTGTGTTCGCTACAATAATCATAGTTCACATCCATTTTGTCCCCACCAAACTACAAATATCATAGATGACATCCATTTGGTGCGTAAAAAACAACATTAAGGTTCAAGTCATGAATACTTTTCAAGAGCGCCATCTTCATCTGCAAAGTTCTAACTATGTATAACCACTTTTATATCCAATCTTTTACTGGCTAATTTATCGACACTTTTTGTTTTTGTTTGCCAAGGGAAATTTTACTGCGCTGGCTATAAAATTACCAATAAAACACGGCTAATGTTAGTGTAGTTAAATGACTGACTGAAATTTTTTTAAGCTATAAGAATAACTGACGTGGGGTACTTTCAGTTGCCCTTGTGATTAAATTTACCTTTTCAATTCAATAGATTTTTTTTTCTGTTTAAACATATGAAAACTTTGTAGCAAACATCCACCACAAAAAAAAAAAAACAAAAAGTAACGTTTTAATATAATACTTCAAAAACTAATTTTATTTCAAGCAAGTTCATAGTAAAAAGCCAATGCTTACATTTTTTTAGGAAAGAATGAAAGTTGTAGGTTGTTCTAATTGAAATGGGAAGATTATTGAAAGTAATTGGTGAAGTCATTAAAAAAAAAATTCATAAAATGTGTTTTGTGTGCGGTTGGAGTGTTGACAAGTGCTAAATTATTAACCCGTAAATTGTGAATTAAGGAGTTTCTGCTTGGAATATTACCACTTTGTTTGAAGAACTCTTTTAAAACTTTAAAAATATAAAGATGAGACAATGGTAGTTCTTCTAACTCACAAGAGGCCAGCTTTCCGTACGTTTATTTTTCCCACAAATAATACGATTTATATGCTTTTGAGATATCAAAAGAGGATCAAAAGTATTCATATAAGTACCTCTCCAGCTCACTATACCGTATTGTAATTTAGACTGAGCAAGTCCGTAGTAAATCATGGTTAGAACTTTTTTTGAGCAGTATGGTTTTAATAGATACATTTTACGAGTAATGAGATTCATATATGTTTGTAATGATTGTGCATGAATTTTCCAGTTAAGGTTACAGTCGAAGAGGACTCCTAAGTACTTAAATGAATCAACACGTTCAATTTTAAAGCAGTTTGGAGAACACTGAGTATGACTTAACAAATTTTGTCTACCGCAAGTATGGAAAGGTAGAACAAACTTACGGCACTCATACGAGTGGTAAAAGAACTCAAAATCCTTGGAAAAAACATTTGATAGCTTAAAGCACATAATCTTAGTTTTATCGCTAATTATAAGTCTATGGTGCGCAAACCAAGCTCTTAGCAAATGTAAATCCTTATTAATGTTAACAATACATTTGAAAAATGAAGGTCCATTATAGGTCAAGGCTATGTCATCTGCGAAAGCTCTTCGAATTCCAGAAAAGTTCTTGTGGAATACTGAATTAATGTAAATTAAAAATAGTATTGGACCCAGAACAGAACCCTGAGGAACACCATTTTTTAACTTGAGTGCACTACTTAAGATCCCATTTACTAATACTTCTTGTTCCCATCCAATCAAATACGATTTTAAACAATTATATATGAAACCCCTAAAACCAGCATCATAAAGCTTGCTTAAGAGAATTTCGTGGTCGACCATATCAAACGCCTTAGTCATGTCAATAAACATTGCCATCGTAGATTGACTTTCATTAATACACTTATATAGATCACAACACACTTTTAAGATTGCGTCTTCGGTAGATCTACCTGATCTGAAACCAAATTGGTCATCGGAAAAAAAGTTCGTCTTTTCAAGAAATAAAAGCATTCGTGTTTTGACAAGTTTCTCAAAAATTTTAGAGAACGTAGGAACCAACGAGATAGGCCGGTAATCAGCTATATTTTTACGGTAACCTTTTTTAAAAAATGGGATGACCTCAGCAGTTTTCAATGAACTAGGGAACTTACCAAGATTAACACTTAAGTTGAGAATATAACATAAGACATCCACAATTTCCCAAGATATTTTTTTTAGCATTACAGCAGGTAAGCCATCACTGGTACAAGAGTTCTTATTTTGCATACTTTGCATTAAACAATTGATTTCTCCCGAAGAAAACTCTTTGAAACAAAAACTATTTCCTTCAGACTAATCTTTTATTAAACTATCTGCAACAATGCAGATACAGCCATCGTGATGTGGTACAGAGGGTTTCAAAGAATATTTAACAGGTTTTTAAATTTTTAAATGACGTATTTTGTATGGAACAAACGTCATTTAAATATTTAAAAGCCTGTTAAACAGTTAAAAGGGCTTTATTAAATCGGCCATTAGTCCTCTAATTCTGAGTATTTTGTTTTCTTTTCAAAGAACACTGAATCTCTCGACAAACCCACCTCCGCGTCACAAAGTTTACGCCTTATCTAACATTTTCTGCAACAATTGAATTTCTTGCTACATACATTGGTTAATTTATTTACAATTGGTCTATACTAAATTAATTTAATATGGGAGTGTAAAATGACATATTTCTTAGAATTGCTTTTATCAAAATAAAGCTGTGCATATTATTTGTTAATATTTATAATTCTATCAAAGCCAAGCAGGCACTAGGATTTTCCATGTCCATTCACTTGTTAAGCCATTATTTGTGTTGCAATATCAATTGCATAATCAGGAGGCAGAACTCGGTCGTCGATTTTGCGAACAAATGCGTTATTTGTCGTCTTTTTTTCTTGAGAATGCAAGATAATTTACAGGGTGACAAGGATTGAAATCGAAAAAATATAAGCTCAAAATTGCGAATTAATTATGTATCTACAAATTGAAATTTTTGGATAATTGTATATTCGCTTATAATCTTTCGATTATAAGCTAATTAGCTTCTATTACTCCGGTTAAACGGGCTCTTTATATTTGCATTCACCTATATTATATTAGTTATTGGTGAAGAAATAAATTTGATTTTTAAATTCGTATAGGTATATAGAAGTTCTGGAATAAAAAGTAATCAACTTTACCCTGACGGACGTGACAAAAGCCGTGTTATACTACGTTTTCACCAAGAGATAATCCGGGATTTAAGGTAGGAGATTTAAAATTAATCTTGAAGAGTTTTCACCACAAAAAAGGAGATTAAATTGACGTTTTCAGTCTGAATTGCCATTCAATTGTCAACTCAATTTGACAAGAGTAAAACAAATATAATCGGCAAACGTATAGCGAACGGAAAAATCAATTTTTGAGCAATAAAACAATTAATTTTGAATAAACTACTTATTAAAAATGAGTCTAGTAACCTAAATCTATTGTTATCACACCATTTTATTCTTCAAAATAACATTAGAGTATAGGAGAATCCATAATTACATAAACACAATTTTTCGGCCCACTCTTCAATGAGAAGCTCCCCATCCTCCAGTGTCTAGTTTGTCCGTTGTTTTTTGTTTGTTTTGGTTGTTGCATTATCTGGAATTTGTATTGTTTACCAAAATATTATTATAAATATATGAGATACATTGTAAATACTTGCATTTTTATTCCTACAGCCAACGCGCAAAAATATTTTATAATTTTTGTTTGATTTCAATGGAAAAACTGACGTTTAAAAGGGTGCGTTCTACAAAATTAGGATTGTTTGATTTGAAAATCTCCTTCTTGCAAGAAGATTTCAATGAGATTTATTTTAAATCTTCTTTTGAGGAGCTTTCAATTTGTATGGTAAATCTTGGAGATTTGAAGAGGATTTATGCTAAATCCACTTAAATCGCGATTTAGTGCTCAGTGAAAACGTAGTATTAGCCCCAAGGCGTTAGGTTGCAAAAAACGACATCGGGGATTAGTGACGCCATTACAGAATCAAAATGGAGTTTCCATATAAACGGTAACACAGTTTTTCTCCGTGCTTAAGTTAAGTCCCGAGAATTCTCCGCACTTAGATAAGCCCGAAGGGGATTATTTTGTTGTTGCATAACATGTAAATTTCTTACCCACGACGTCGGGGCTTGCAAAAAAAACACGACTAATATATCATTTAATTTCGAAGTTAAATCAAGTTTTGTCTTTGTACAACGAAATATTTATAGGTGGAAGACTTTATTTAAGTTAGTATCGCCCAATGGCCAAAGTTCGACCATGCAACCTAACACAATAGACTGCATGTCGATATAGGGACATCAACAAACACCTGACACAAACAAAACTGACGCATACACACACTGGCCGCATTCAGATTTATATCCAAAGCGACCTGAATAGCTTTGTGTTGTTGTAATCCCTTGTGAAAAAACGGCTAATGCAACAACAGCTCAAGGTATCTCATTCCACAGATTAGCCATATGAAGATGAGAATGTTTCCTAAGTTTCTCCCTCCAAAACCCATTTTTTTACATTAGGTGTGTTTTATTGGTAATTTATAGCTAGCGCTATATCCACTTCTATGTACACTCTTTATTTCGGTGGCTGTATTCGCAACGCATTCTTGTTTCTTTGTCTCTACAGTACATTACTTTATGTCATGATTATCAACAAGCCGTGAAATTTGTGATGGCTATGAGGTTTCAGCAACCCTACGCTGTAGTTAATTGCTGGACAGATATGGAGCAAACTATATTTTGACGTATATAACGGGTGATTTTTTAGCTGGTTTGGTTTTGGCAACACTGGTTTTGACAGCTGACGTGTGTTTAGTACCTTGTGTCACTGTCAAACAGCTTCAGTTTGGTTTGCAATTTAACCATGGATCGTCTTACAAATGAACAACGCTTGCAAATTATTGAATTTTACTATCAAAATTCGTGCTCGGTTCGAAATGTTCATCGCGCGCTGCTTGTGTTCAGCGATGAGGCTCATTTTTGGTTGAATGGGTACGTAAATAAGCAAAATTGCCGCATTTGGAGTGAAGATCAGCCAGAAGCATTGCAGCAGCTACCAATGCATCCCGAAAAAGCCACTGTTTGGTGCGGTTTATGGGCCGGCGGCATTATTGGGCCTATTTCTTCAAAGATGATGCGAATCGCAGCGTTACTGTCAATGGTGAACGCTACCGAGCGATGATAACAAACTTTTTTTTGCCCGAAATGGAAGTTCTTGACTTGCATGATATGTGGTTTCAACAAGACGGTGCCACATGCCACACAGCACGCGAAACAATGGCGCAATTGCGAGGCGAGTTTGGTGAACAGTTAATTTCACGTTTCGGGCCGGTCAATTGGCCGCCTAGATCGTGCGATTTGACACCATTAGATTATTTTTTGTGGGGGTATGTCAAGGCTAATGTCTATAGGGACAAACCCGCTTCGATTGACGCACTGGAAGCCAACATCCATGCATTCATTCGTGAGATACCGGCCGATATGTGTGAAAGAGTATGCCAAAACTGGACTCAGCGGATGGGCTACCTGAGACGCAGCCGCGGTCAACATTTGCATGAAATTATCTTTAAACATTAAATTGCAAGGTTCAAACTATCGATTCAAATAAATATTTCATTCATTTTTTCGAATTTTTTGTGTTTTTTTTTAAAAAAAGTTCTAAACCTCTTAAAAAATCACCCATTAGAATAGTTAATCCAAAATGTCAACGAGATAACAGTCTTTTCTCGAATTAAATAATTTTCGAATTTTCATTCGGACATGTCAATAACGTATAAGGACGCGCTTCGGTAATTTTAAATAACAAATATCTTAGAACACATCCCTTTTTAAGTGAAAAACAATCTATATTACCGACATTTAAGGTTCAACAACTGCACAACACTCTTTGTCCACTTTTATATTCACTAATTTGCTGGCTAATTCATCGGCACTATTGTTTTTTTTTTATTGTTTACCGAGGGAAATTTTACTGCGCTAGCTATAAAATTACCAATAAAACGCGCCTATTGTTGTTTTTTGTAATTTCACTCCGTGTCGATGAATAGATGTGAATTGCAACAACAATTTAACCAGGTGTCTGAAGATCCCTACTGTCTATGTGTGAGGCTTTTATACACACATTCTTATTTGGATGCTCAATCTGACAGTTCAAGCTTGTAAGCAAATTAAAATGGCTGCCGATGATTCTCATCTTCATGTAGCTAATCTCTGTCTCACTCTCTTTCCATACCCAGCAAACGGTCACAGAAAACGAAAAAATTCATTTTACTTTAAGAAGTGTTATTGTTGTTATTTGAACGCGATTTATACCTAAATTTATCTTGCGTTATATGCAGCGGAACACGTCTTCTCGAAATATATTTTAGTTGATTTAGGTTTTACTTTGATTCCTTGCGTTTAAATGAGGAGACAACGTAATAACAAAGTTTCAAACATAAACTGCAGACTGAATTCGTTTTTTTTTTGTTTATAATAATTTAAAACAATCAAAGTTGAAAAAGCTTAAGAATTCAGAAAGTTGACTTTACATTCATTTTGAATTCTTTGATTTGAATTAAATGAATTCTTAATTCAAGATGAGGAATTTCTGTTTCATTTAAAACAAAAAATGGAATAGCAACTATTATACGAATTAAATTTAATAAAATGTTTGTACAAGGACAATACACAAAAAATATTATCAACTAAAGCTGGCCATACACGAGAGATGCATCGTGTGATTGGTTTCGGCCAAGTCATTTGGATTTTCAGCAAGTCGGAAATCCACGAGACAAACGACTCGATCGCATATGGCCAGATTAAAAACAAGATACAAATTGACAATAAATGTAAACTGTGATTGTGATGCCAAAAAAATTTAAGAATATGTCTGTTAAATTATATTGTTTGATTATACTCTGTCCAACAAAAATTGACAGTGCAGGCAAGATAGGACGTTTGCCTTTCATTCTGGCTACAGTGGATTGCATAAATCTGTACTTCATTAAAGCTTTCACAGGGTTGTCGTAGTGTACACGAAAACACTCATTGTTAAAAGCTTTTTCTTAAAGCTCGAAAATCCAAAACACCTTAACAGAAACTCAAGGAAAAAAAGCTGAACGAATTACCAAATGGACACTGGTAACTCTGAATGCATATCAAGCAGCAGCCAATCGGCATTGGCCACAGCAATTCAGTACACACCACACTCAGATGTGCCTTGAATAGGACGTTGGATCTGTGTCAGATGCTTTTGGAAATTCACGGGCGGGCAAACACTTTTTGTGGAGGAGTTATTTCAATTTAATATGGTGCAAAAATATGGCACGCTACTGATTTTGAAAAAGCTTTCCGATAAGACGTGTACTGCCTATTTTTGTTGGACGGAGTATAGAGAAATGTTAATTTATAACAGTTATAACTAAAACTGTTTTTCGTCATTAAAAGTAGTACATAAACGCGCTTTCCGTGACTTAGAAATAAAACTCTGGGTGTCCGGAGCATGACCTCCGACAGCCGGCCGGATGAACAGTACGTTTATACACAAAACTGTTATAATTTGGATGGTCACTGTTAATTTTCTAATAAAGAAGGAAATGACTCTAGACATGCCAATTACAGCAGTTTTGGTTTATAAAAGTACTGTCCTCCGCCGCCGGTGGGCAAACTTCATGCACCTACAGTTTTTCTTCAAGTCGCGGGAAGCGTGTTAACGCACGCCCACTTTTAATGGCGAAAAACTGTTATAACTGCTATAAATTGGCATGTCTCTAGTTTCGTCTAATAAAGAAACTACACAAAAGCTGATAAACTTTAATGACCTTCCACTGAGTTCCACTGCCTCAATGAGTTTTAACACATGTCAAATTGAAAACGTGAGTTCCATGCGACTGCAAATGAGTTTAATTTTTGGTTTCCACAAAAGCATCGAACAAATCAGTTTCACCATAATCTCAATTCTCAAACTCTTAAAGGTGATAGAATGTGTGCAGGTTTCGGATAGGATCCTTAAAATGTTCATGTCTAGACAGTGTGAGATGAACTGTCAAATTGCGCGAGATAAACTGTCAGATTTTTTTTTGCAGCGTTGAGCGTAACAACAGACGATAAAAACGTTATTAACTGGGAATTTTCAAAGATTCGTTACAATAAAATCGAAGTTAATCGACAGACCATAATTCGACTTTCAACAAACCCTTTGCCAATGGTGGGGTGAAGAACCCATAAAAGGGAAAAATTCTTACTGATTAACTGGTGATGAACAACTACACCAAGTACTTTGGGTTCATCGAAAGTTTATTCAATATTAATAATAACCTGAAGGCAGCGGTGGCGGCGGTTATTTTTTAATATCTAATACTTTTCCAGAAAACCAGTGCTGTCTACTAAGAAAGCAAACAAAAATTGGACAAGCTCCGTAGTAGTAGGTCACTATGCCCTGATTTTCGACGAGCTGTCACGCCACCGATTTATTATTTTATTTTAATAGATATTGTTTATCGTGTTTATCTTTGCAAGATAACTTTGTTTATACTGTAATGATAATGATAATTTTATCTAGAAAATTCTTATATTATGTAGTTATTAGCCGTAGGCGTACATTACATACATACCTTTTCGCAGAAATGTACCTAAATAATTGATAAAATCGAATAGTCACCCTGTAACGCACTCACAATAGATGTTGGCTTAAGAGCGAATTACATAGATAATACTGTCATCAAGTATAAAATTATTAGAAAAATAAAGTAATAAAGTGCCTGTATGTGGACTGCATTTAACCTGCAGTGACGTTTGCGTACGCCTTGGCCAGGGTAAGAAGAAAATAATAAATGATTAGCGACTAGCGCAGCGGTTCAACGAACTGACACCAGCGGCCGCCACCGACGACGACCACTGACAAGCAATTGATTACATAATGCACCGGTCTGCTCACTACTCTATACTTTATTACGAGCAAAAAGTTGCTGTTGATATTGCGGCTACTGCAAGTCTCAATCAGTCTTCATGGGCTGATATCAGGCATTAGAAGTGTTGTTATACACAAATACCATCAATGACTCCTGGATAGCTGCGCAGATAGATAGATACAATTATATGTATAGGAGAGTGCAATGTAATTTACGGCAATAGGCCTGGGCAACATTCCATGTATGGTCCCATGCGCCCCGACCCAGCCCGGCTAGGCCAACCTCCTTGTGTACCGCCTTATCTCTTCTCCAATTCCAGCCTTAGCTGGGAATTGGGTTATTCTTGAATCAAGCGTTGTGCGTTGGTCAACTGGTGCACGCTGCATAATTGAGAGTGATTTCAGTTTCAGTTGACATTTTCAATCTTAATTATTTTTGTTTTCTTTTTTTTTTTTGTATTTCTAGTTTAATAGATAATAATTTACACAACCGACGCAGTGTTGATAGCTTCAACGGGAGAACAAGTCTTAAAAGCGTTTTCTTCGTCTGGGGTATGACAGGGGCCGTGTTGGCGGAGCGGCCGGCGGTAACGTCGAAGGTCTAATAAATTTCTGCTTGCGTAAAACTTCAGGCTCACATGGGGCGGGCAAAACCGTATGAACTGCTGGACAACAGACGTTAGATTGTGTAATAAATTCAATTCTAAACGCATGACAATTTGTCATTTGTTTAAATAATTTCGATTGGACGCACGCATGGGATATATTTGGGCAAGCAAAAGACTGGGCTTCGGGGAAACAACAAGAGAAGGCATCCACATTTACATGAGCCTATATGGGCATAAGGCAGGCAGCATCAGCCAGCAGGTCACACCGGACAACTGCTTCTACTTTATCTCTTATTCCTTCCATTCAGTGGAAATATTTGAATTTATTTGAAACTAGAATTGATTTGAATTGGGAGCAGACAGATTTATATAATGTTTTGCAATCGCATGCAATTTTTTTTTTTTTCTCTTTTATTCCATTATGTAGATTTATATTTGGTTTTAGAGTGAGCGAATGAACGTAAGTAAATCCAAAGGGAAACTGATTGAGCAATCTGATTTATTAGGATCTATTATAGAATTTATTAGTATTTAATATGGAATTGAGTTGCACCAGGAAGACATCTAAATCGGATTTTATTGACTTGTTTTTGAAAGTTAATCAATTAATATCTAATAAATTAGTGAATAAATGCGTTGGTATTTTACTTTGGTATTAATAAACGCATAGAGGTATAAAACACAATACCTACCTAACAACGATATCTTTTATTTTAGTTAGCGGTGATACACATCCCTGCTTATGAATTAAACTGGTATAAATACAGTGCTTCCAGAATCTTTTTTCGATACATTATTTGACATAAATGTACAAAAAAGGTCTGTTCGTTTACTTTCAAAAACTGCCAATTTCTTCGAATTTTAGTCCAATTTAATTTTTTTGATACGAACTTTGACAGAAATTTGGTAAAAATTGCTAGTAAGTATAGAAACTGCGGAAGTAAACAAACAGATGTTCGATAAGAGTAGATGAAATTTATAAAAGAATTTAATTTAATAAAAAAAAATCTTATTACTTTAGCAAAAGAAAAGTTTTAAGCATTTATTCATTGTGTTATTTGCTTTGTTGTTATTCACAATTTAGAGCCTGATTACACGATTCCTTTTTTTTCCGTTTGTTTTGCCTTTCGTCTTTTTGACAGATAGGGTGAGGGGTGTAAAAACGTTTCTATTCCCCCTACATTTCTACACCTCTCGCCAAATTTGTCGAAATGACGAAAGACGAAACAACCGAAAAAACGAAATGTGTAATCAGCCTCTTATTCTATTTTTTTTCGACAGATGACAGCTAAAATGTCATGTTAATGTATCGGTGCTGCCAAATAACTTTAATGGTTAACTTTGGATTTGACGCAGCTGATTTTTTGGCAAGTCCGGTGCTCAAACTGAGTGTCTCGGATACCTAAGTGGTATAGGGGTTGCGGAACTCAGCAAACTACCCATCATGGCAATTTCGGTCTTCAATGTCGTGAACAACGAATTTGAAAGTCTTTCTAATGCGGTGTCATTTTAAGGGTTTGCAAGTGCATGAGCTGCGACCTGCGCGAATAAATCTTTTGACTGCATTGCACATGAACGGCAACCTGCGAATAAGAAAAAATCTTTTAAATCAATTTCTAGAGCAAATATACAAATTTTTTTGTTTTAACTTTTCGACAACTAAATAATTAATCCAATGAGCAAATTTAAATACTAAACACTGCGTAAAATAAGTTTAAACTGAAAATTTTTGTATTTTACTGTTTTCTACGAGGGCAAAAACTTATCTTTTGCGAAATGCCAATAGAAAATTCACAATCCACAACATCTGGACGAATTCCACAAACTGGCGAATAGAAAATTCGCACGAGTTTAACCTCAAACGCTCATTTTACTTCTTTTTGTTTTATGACAATACGCAGTTATCAACGATCAATTGCTATTCGCAGTTCATGCCTCATGCGTAAAGCACTTTATAGAAATCAACAAATTATATTAAATTGGAAACAAAATTATATTTTAATATTTTCTACGCGATTAAGAACTTATCTGTCAAACGCTAATTTGCAACCGCACAACATCAGATCACATTTTACTAACCGGCGAATAGAAAAATCGTTCGTATTTAACCTTAAGCAGTATTTTTAATTGTTTATGTTTCATGACAATTCGCAGTTGTTAGCGAACACTCATGTGAATGAACTGTCAAATTCAGTTTTTCATTCGTAATTCACAGTTCGCTCGTCGCGTCCTGTCTGCATGGCACTTTACGGTCACACCAGATTCAGCCGCGCACCGCAGCCATAACCACACCACACTCAGTCGGGATCAAAAATAACTGCTCAATCGTTTTTTTATATTACTGATACTCTTCATTAGTCTTAATTTATACTGACTGAGTAAAACGACCTTTTTGTAATTTCTTTTAAAATGACACTTTTCTGTGCCTCCTGACAATAACAGTCCTACCAACATTAAATTGAAATGTCAGTTTTCAGAGCTTAAAAATTTCACGAAACTACGAACAAAACAAACGAAGCCGTGATATAAGAGAACGTTATTATCGATACCTGATCAGCCAAAGCGATTTTTTAGCCATGGAGTTACGATATTATAACATTTTATTGACTTCAATTATCCAGATAAGAGAATTAAAAAATCTAGAATATCCCTTTGTGAGGCATAATTCATTGGCTTGGCGTTGCCGTCAATATGCAGTGAGTCCGATGCGTTGATGAAGCAGAACCCAGGCTTTGGGGTATTCGTATTATGTATGTTTATGACTGCCATTACCGAAATGAAATAAAAATAATGCGGACAAGAATAAATTATTGAAAAAAAAAGTTATACACACAAATATCATGTCCATTGAATCAGGAAGCGACAACCTCTGCTTTTATTTTGGAATTTTTTTGGGAAGTTAGAACTTTGCACCAAAAGAAATTCACACACACAACAATATCAGTAACACCCAAAACGACAGCATAATTATTAAGGCACAACATCAACTTGGTATTTCTTTAAAATTCTTTTTCCAATATTTAGTGATGATTATCGTCACATTTTGCAGCCAGCAGGACAAAAATGATTTTTTTTTTATTTTGTATAGCTTTAATGTTTAAGCTCTCGGGGGTGTGGTTTTGGTGCATGATTTTGGGACTGGGGTTCAATAGCACTTGAGGTATGGAATAAACGAATTCCTGCAGTTATCATGTATTATCATCTTTATGTACCTGGCGGGAATGAAGAAGAGTTAGGTATACCTATAAATACCAACGTTTGATTTTGACCATATATATGACCGAAGAAGTAAGTGGAATGGTGTGTTTTATTTAAATTTATTGAAAATTTTGACATAATCCATTGAATGTACGATTTTATTGCGCCTGAAAGTATTTTTCACTCTAAAAACTGGCATATTTTTTTCGGAGCAGCTGCGGTCTAATTTACATTTGAAAAACAGTTAATCAGCCTTATTTTGAGATTCGAATGAATAGCTATTTCGATAGAATAGATCTATTCATTCGAATGAACTTTGCATATTTTGAGAATCGAACGAATAATATTCATTATCGAATGAATGCCTAAAATGAACATCAGCGCTTTGACATTTACTGACATTTCTATTTAATTTAGTGTGACCAAACTGTTTTTTTCGAAGAATTTTTGTTTTTATAAAAATGATGGTCAAAATAATTTAAGAAAAATAAAGTAAAGATAAGTAATGTTGAAGGCCCGGTAAAGTTTACTATTTAAAAAACATCAATAAAAACTGGAATTTTAAAATTTGGGAGCATTTAGAAAATAGTATGGTAAGTTTATTGATATGAAAAAGTAACAAAATAAATTTAAAACTTTTGAATAGTTAAATACTAGATTTTTTTTTAGCTTTCATGTCAATATAATTGTGTTTAAAATTGACTAACAAAAAAAACATGTAACTTCAAAGTCTCTCTTTACTTTATACACACCTGGTCACACTTTTCAATTTTCAACAAAACAAAAAAAGTAAAATCCCTCGCCGGTATTTTTTTGTTATTTGTAAATGCTTGTACCTCATTGTTATTTGCTAGTTCATGAGCAAGAGTTTTTTGTTTAATTTTCAAGAAAAACAGATGGCAATTATTTTATTTATAAGAAGTGAAGACGGTGGCGAAGAGCAGATATGGAGGAGAAGGATAATGGATCCATCAAATCCATTCAAGATTGAAAATCCCTTGGCTATCTCCGGATTTTCTTCCATCAAATTGATGAGAACTTCTTTCTGCTCCCGTTTAGTCCAATTGGAATGCGACCTTTAATTAAAATGTCAACAAATAATTCATAAAAGTATTTTATTTTCTTTATTTTTCAACAAAAATAGTTGAGCTCACATGTTTTTTTAATCTATTCGCCAGAAATTTTTTAACGTCAAATAAATGACATTTGTTTCGAATGATTCGAAAGTCAAAATTTGCTTAGTTTTCAACAAAAAATGAACTTTCGTTTGATAAAGTGAACTTTCGATTCGTTCGAAACTCAAAATACAAACTATTCGAATTCGACTTACTTTCGCATGAAAGTGAATTTCAAAATAAGGCTGAATACATTTTCAATTAGCACGGCGTGAATCCGTTAATCCTCTCCTTAAACATAGTGGCAAAGAATAAAATTTATGTATTTCAATTTGCAACATATAGACATATAATTTAATGTTTCCAAATCAAAAATCGTTACTGATGACCACAACACAGCGAAGAAAACCTGGTACAACAGACAAACCGAGACCAATACCGAGACGAGATAAAGCACTGGTCTAGTGGCCAACCCAAATAAAATAAATTGCCACAGCAAAATGATTCAATGAGATCATTTCTACAGGGCTTAATGACCGATCCGCTTTCATCGACTTAAATAAAGCCATGCTGTAATGAATAAAACAAAAATGTCACTTTTCCGCACACAATTAATGGTCCGGGGGCAAAAAATGGCCGCGTTCAACGCATATCTGAATTTTCAGAAATCTGAATTTGTGGAGCTCCTGATTGGCCAGCTTTCATAAAATGTTCTGAAAATTCAGATGATATCTTACTTTTTATGACAGCTGGCCAATCAGAAGCTTCGAAAAATCAGATATGCGTCGAACGCGCACAATAGGTTTGTTCGATTTTAGCACTCGGGCGTACTACATTGTGTTCGATGTGTGTTTGTCCGAATGAACACTTTGTCGATAATTTTATTATTTATTGAATTCCTATAATTATAGACACGAAATGCTTGAAAGTTAAAATCTTCGATGAAAAAGTGAAATCTGTTGAAATCGAGTGCTCATCATCAGCTGATGAAACTTCTAATATGCTGAGGTGTTCGATTTAAAATAAAAACCCGAAAAGTCCGGAGTATTTTGACAGTTGATTGACATGTCTCGGACTTCGGGCCACTGAGTTTTTTTTTTCATAAGTCACGCGAAACGCATTAAAGCACGCTCATTTTAACTGGCGTAAAGTTGTTTCCCGAAGTAAATTTCTCTTACGATAGCGCTGATACTGAATACGAATTATGATTACTTGACAGTTTACAAGCTATATTTCTTCAAACGATTGACTTTTCGCCTAAGCATAGTACTTACTCTAATGTATAAGTTCTTTAGATTTCATTTATTAACCGTTTACCGCTATACTGATATACCTATGACTAGATATAGTACATAATCCATCAAAACTTAATTTGCAATCCGGATATCGAGTTTCCTAGAGAAAACCGCATGTGGTACGAATCGTTAATTTTGTTGTCACCCCAAAATAGAATACAAATAAAAACCAACCTCGCCGCACTATATTATGTAGGTACTATCCTTAATATCTATACTTCTCGATGCGGTCGCCTTTGCCAAAATCTACTTATTCCCCAACCCAATAGGTAACAAATATAAATCCATAAGATACATAATATTCTATTTCATTAGAAGTCAACCGCAAACTACTGCGCGTGTGACTGCACCATTCGCTGACTGCCTGACTGCACCTGTTGCATAACTTTCTCGTGCCGTTTGCGGTCAGAATTGTTTATATTTTTTTCGTATTTTCTTTTCTTTTTTTTTTTGCAAACGCACATCATGCACACAAATCCTGGTTTTGCGTATTGAAAACATAATTAGATGGACATTCCTTTCCCGCAATGGATAAGCTTCCTGTTTACATTATGACAGAAATATGAAGCTATTCTATTCAAATAAGTATTCTAAATTAAATGCAGACACTGACTTTATAATAATGGTTGCGGTGTTGGTGCCGTTCGTTTGTGATGAAGATGGTGTTGACACCTCCAGTCATATAGCAACTAGCTGCACCTTTCTTAGGGCAGATTTAATATTCATCACTCCATAGAGACAATGCGCTGATATTCACAAGTAGGTAGGTATGCCTATACCTAACTATCTTGGGTTTATTCATATTTGAATGACAACAGTTAATTATTTGTACTTTGTGCCTCCTGGTAGTTGGAAGAGGGTAAGGTATAAAGTTGAAAACCGCATAAGCCCTGTTCCACCACAATGTAATTACATTTTTCAAAAATTTTAAACCATTGTATAAAATTAGTTTGAACATACAAATATGCATTAATTGTTACTCATGTATATGTAATTTGAATAATAATAATTAACAAATATTTTTACCATTAAAATTATCAAAATATTATGAAAATGTCTGAAGAAAACCTGAAACTATTAAATATATTTTTTTTTCTGAACTAAATTTGGTTTTCGCTGGTCGGTTTAGATTTTGCTCTGGAATATGAACTGGTAACACTGTTACCAATATAACTTCTAATCAAGCAGGACTATTCAGTGCCGAACTTTCACCGTTGGACACTTCACCACCAGATTTTCACCACAAGCCTTTTAGTGCTTGGAATTTTCGTTACAGCGGTTCCGCCACTGGGTCAGGGGCGATTTCTGGTCTTGAGTTCTGGGTTGGCTGCAAAATACATGAGATATTAGCTGATGCACAGCACTTAAAGCCGCTCCATTTTATTAGTACATATACTCCAAAACGACCTACGAAAAAAGCGTCCGAGTCCAGGAGTTGGTATATATTCCCAAATGATAGATAACATCTGTATCGAGTAAAGTTATTTTTCAGTTAAAATGCTATTTATTGGATATTTGGAAGCATAAATAAGGATTCATGACTCTGTATTATGGATACCTTTTATTTCTGAATAGTTTTGTATTGACATTCTAGGCTCGAAAGTAGCGATTTTTTCACTCTAAACTAATTTTTATACACTCAACTTCAAATTGTTTTTAGATTGTTTTCAAAGTTTCAATGTAAAAACTGATAGTATTTGAAGACCTTAATTATAAAAATTAATGCAGAACTTTTTGAGTAATCAATTTATTAATGAAGCTTTGTCGATCTGTTTTTTAATTAAAATGCATTTTATTTGCAAATGAAACATTTAAAATAATTCTAGCACCTCTCGTTTAAGCTTGATTATAAAACATTTAAAAAAATAATTTTAGAAGAGAGGTTAAGCAATAAATAAGTATTTTTTGATTTTTTAAATTGTTATTTTTTTTTTTTAATTTAGAATACTGCAAATCGAAATTAGGGGTGACTTTTTCACCCTTTTTGTACATAATTTTTTACATAATGTAGCGTGTTATGTTGGCTTTACTCAGATGCCTTAACATTGAAGATCTAATTGGTGGAACGAGAGTTATGATTTTTTAAAGCCAAACATATCAAATTCGAATTATAACATTCGATTCAGATAACGGGGTTCTGCACTGGTGGGTTCTAGTCGGTAATGGTCCAACCAGGTAATTGCAATGTCATTTTTTTGCTTTTTCGATCAATTTAAAATCAAGATTGTGATGATTACATTCCACGTAGAATAATAAGTGAGGTATCGAAATAACCGTAATTTTATTTTCATGCAAAGTTAATAAAAACCAAAGATATCCATTTTTGCACTCAAGAGATATAAGTTCATATGTGAAAGCGCTCAAAAATTGCCGTTATCACCGTTCAAGGATATTCTAGGGTTATAATTTTTTGTATTCATATTTAGATCAGTAATTCCTATCATCTGCCAAAATTTCAGCCTTATAGCACCACCCCTTAAAAAGATAAAAATCAAATACTACATTTTGTCTCGCATTTCTCTACCCAGTTTGGCTCTTTTATTAGAGCCAACTTTTGTGAATATTTTTTCGGTCTGCTCTCAAAGAAAGAATGAGACAGCACATCGGGAAAAATAGTGTAGTTTGTATGAGATTTGATGGCGCAAATTTTGTAGCCAACTCAACACCGAAGTTGAAAGCAAAATATGAAGCGAGATACTTTGTATGACGTGACGGTGTCCATATAGGACTATGGGATTTGTTGGAAAGTATTAAAAACTTAATTAAATAATTTCCAGCAAGCTCATATATTTTATGTTATCAAAACTATTTATGTCAATTGATAAAATAAATTATATTTTCATTCTGTTCTAACGTTCAAGCAAATAAGTTGTTTTTATTTCTCGAAGGAAATAGAAATTATATTTCTTAAATCAAACCCATATTTCATCAGGTTATGGGCCCAGGAATTGCATCCATACAAATAAAAGATTAAGAAATATAAAATGGATAAATTTACAGATACCGTTGAAAAATTAAAAGGACGAGAAAATTTTCATAAATGGAAATTTACAGTCGAGCATGCTCTGAAGCTCCAAGGATTTTGGAAGTCTATTCTTGGAACCGAGACAAAGGAAGATACCAATGAAAAGGCTATGTCAAGATTGATTTTGTACATTTCTCCAAATTTGTATGCGCATATTCAGGGAATATCGACTGCAAAAGAAATTTGGGAGAAACTGAAATCGACCTATGATGATTCCGGACTCACCAGGCGATGTGGCTTATTGCGAAAATTATTTACAACTCAACTAGTTAATTGTTCCAATATTGGTGAGTATGTCGATACAATTATAGATACTGCCCAGAAGCTAAACCAGATAGGCATGAACGTAAGTGAAGAATGGGTCGGTAGCTTGTTACTAAGTGGTTTGCCAGATCATTTCAAGCCCATGATAATGGCTATTGAAAGCAGTAACATAGCTATCACTGGAGACAAAATTAAAACAAAATTACTTCAAGATTATGACAGTTATAACAATCAAGATGCAGGTGCAAGCGGCGGAAGTGCTGCAGCTCTGTATAGCAGTAAGGGGAAGAAACCAGATAAAAGAGATCGTCGAATTGTTGAAGCCAAACGAATCCTATGCTACAAATGCAATAAAGAGGGACATATTGCGAAATTTTGCAAAAATAAAGCTAAATCTGTAGCTGCTGGCATGGGAACTGGCTGGCTCCTGACTTCATTTGTTGCGCATTTTGATGTCAATGAAATCAGTAGTTGGTTCATAGATTCGGGTGCTTCTTCGCATATGGCAAGAAACAGAGAAATATTTTCTACGTTTACCGAGTTCACATTAGACGAGTTTGTGACGGTTGCAAATAACACCAAATTGCGAGTTTGTGGAAAGGGAGATATTATTGTGCGAGTGTTCACTCGAAATAAATATCAAGAGGTAACGCTGAAGAATGTTTTGTTGGTCCCAGAGATCTGTGCCAATCTATTATCTGTCAGCCAGATGACTAAAAATGGTTTGAAAGTCAATTTTACGAATTCGAAATGCGAAGTTTTTAGTCAAGATATGCTAGTTGCAACAGCGAGTGTCGTTGATAGTATGTACAAGCTAGATGTTGGGAATGAGCATAAAATATTTCAAGCTACAAGCAAAGATTTATGGCACAAACGGTTGGGACACGCAAATAACGCTGATGTAAGAAAATTAAGTCAAGAAAGTTTTCATGGAGTGGAATCTACGAAAGACTCAAAACAAAAAGAATGTATTTCATGTATTTACGGAAAGCAATCAAAGATTCCATTTCCGTTATCAGGAAGTTCTTCAAAAGAAGTTTTAGAACTGGTACATTCCGATGTATGCGGTCCTATGGAGAGGGCGTCAATTGGAGGCGCAAAATATTATGTACTATTTCTCGATGATTTTTCCTGTAAAGTTTTTGTCTACATTATGAAAACAAAATCTGAAGTTATAAAGTATTTCAAACTTTTCAAGAATCTTGTTGAAAACCAGACCGGAAAAAAGATAAAAGTACTGAGGACAGACAACGGCTTAGAATTCTGCAACTCAGAGATGCGACAGGTTTGCGGAGAAAGTGGTATAGTTCACCAAACATCGGCACCATATAGCCCGCAACAAAATGGTAAAGCAGAACGTATGAACAGGAGTTTAGTTGAAATGGCTCGCACTATGATGTCAGATGGTAATTTAAAGAAATTTTATTGGGGAGAAGCAATAAGCACGGCTGCCTATTTGCTAAACAGAATCCCTCGAAAGAAAATTGAAGATAAATTACCTGAAGAAATTTGGAGCGGTGTTAAACAGAACCTCTCTTACTTACGAATATTCGGATGTATTGCAATGGTTTTAACGCCTAAAGAAAAGCGCAAGAAATGGGACGTGAAATCCACGAAATGTGTAATGGTAGGTTACTGCGAGAACAGCAAAGCATACAGGCTTTATGATCCAATAAAAAGACAGCTGTATATAAGTCGTGATGTGAAATTTATAGAAAATCAAATGTATTTTTCAATAAAAACAAATGACGAACTGAATGGATTTGCAAAGGAAAGTTCTTCAGATGATCCAGATTTAGTGGGAAAATGTCTTCATGAAAATCTTGGCCATCAAAAATCAGAAGAAAGAAGAGCAATTACGGAAGAAATTTGTATTCCCAACAGTTCAATTCATGCACCAGAAGAAGAAATGGAGACTAACTCAGACGATGACTTTCAAGAAGCAGAAACCGAGGTCCAGGAAGTGGTAACCAATGTTTCTTTTTTAGAAGAAGAAGAAAATGTTCCTCGTCGAACAAACAGAATTCGTAAGACACCTGACATGAGTGACTATGTGACCTATTTTGTTGATGGCAATGATACCAATGATGATCCAGAGAATTACTTCCAGGCCATTAATAGTGTCAACAACATCAATTGGACAAATGCAGTAAAAGAAGAATTCAAGTCACTAGATGAAAATAATACATGGAATATATCTGAATTGCCCGAAGGAAGAAAGGCGCTTACTACTAAGCGAAATGAAAAAGGTGAAATTTCAAGATACAAGGCAAGACTTGTTGCACGAGGATGTGCACAACGTAGTGGTGTAGATTATCAAGAGACGTATTCACCAGTAATCCGCTACAGTTCAATGCGATATCTATTATCACTGGCGTTGAGTTTGAATTTGCGGATTGATCATCTAGATGCAGTGACAGCATTTCTGCAGGGTGATCTTGATGAGGAAATTTACTTAAAAGCTCCAGAGGGTCTCGAAATTCCAGATGGTAAAGTGTTAAAATTGCACAAACCAATTTACGGGCTGAAGCAATCCTCAAGAATGTGGAACAAGAAACTAAGCCAGGTACTTCAGATTTTCGGACTCAAGCAGTTGAAGACAGACCAGTGCGTTTACGTTATGAATGATAATCCTGAAGAGATTTTAATTTTAATGGTGTATGTCGATGATATATTCATTCTTTGGAGAAATGAATCCCAGAGAAATAGATTGGTGGATTATCTAAAAGAAAATTTTAAGCTAAAAGAACTCGGAGCAGCGAAATCTTTTTTAGGGCTTCATTTAGAGTATGACTACAAGAAGAGATTATCAATTAATCAGAAGCAGTATATTCTAAAGATGCTTGATCTTTATGGAATGAAATCCTGCAATCCAGTAAGTACACCTATGGATTCAAATATAAAACTAAGTAAAGAGCAAAGTCCAACTAATGAAAAAGAGAAAGCTAAAATGGAGAAGATCCCGTATCAAGAGCTTATAGGAAGTTTGTTGTTCGCAGCGCAGCTCACACGTCCTGATATTTGCTATGCAGTCAATTTACTAAGTCGTTTTAACAGCAATCCAGGCATGGAACATTGGAAGGCTGCTAAACGTATTTTGAGATATTTGAAGGGAACTATTGAACACAAACTAAACTATATCAAGGAAGAAAATGCATCAGTGAGAGGTTATTGTGATGCAGATTTTGCAAATGATCCGGATGAACGAAAGTCAGTCACCGGATATTTATTTATCAGACAAGGTGGAGCCATATCTTGGGGATCCAAGAAACAAACAACGACAGCATTATCAACTTGTGAAGCTGAGTATATGGCAATGGGAGCATCAGTTCAAGAAGCCTTATGGCTAAGAGGACTTGAAGAAGAGTTGTTCAAAACGAAAATAAAGCCAATAGACATTTTTTGTGACAACCGTGGAGCAGCTGATCTTGCTTTCAACGAAGCATATCGGCAACGTACTAAACATATTCAAGTGCGTCATCACTTCGTTCGAGAGACGATAGTCAACCGCCAGATAAGTTTAAAAGCTATTGACACAAATGAGATGGTCGCTGATATTTTTACGAAGGCTCTTCCTAGTATCAAAAATGCAAAGTTTTCAAAGTTAATGGGTATATTTTAAATTATGTTAAATTCAGTTTTAGTGGGAATGTTGGAAAGTATTAAAAACTTAATTAAATAATTTCCAGCAAGCTCATATATTTATGTTATCAAAACTATTTATGTCAATTGATAAAATAAATTATATTTTCATTCTGTTCTAACGTTCAAGCAAATAAGTTGTTTTTATTTCTCGAAGGAAATAGAAATTATATTTCTTAAATCAAACCCATATTTCATCAGGATTAATATAGCACGTAGGGGTTGTAGTGATTTGAAAAGGTTTTGCTGATGGTTTATAATGAATTAAACGCATAGGGATGTTATGTTTTTTGTATTTAAAAGAATGTTCTGTATCTAAGTTTTAATACAAATAATTTGTTTGTAGTATGTACATTTAAGTTGAAATTTTAGGTTTGGCGCCGCCATACTAGCCAACTGAAAGGAATCGCCACTGCACTGGGTATAGTTCGCTGTCGTTCTTTCAACAGTAGACTTTTAAACACTGTAATGTAGTGTTAATAAATTCAATATGGCCATTGTTTCTTTTGGATTACTGGATCCCGACAGTAAAAATAGTGTTAATAAATGATTTTCTATTAATTTGGATCATTTATTTTAAATTTTCGTGATTTATTTTCCAAAAGTCGCTGTTCTGCTAAATTTCCTAAATAAAATGCAAACGATATAAGCTGAAAAAGAATACTATTTGTTATTGAAAACAATGTAAATGAATTCTTATTGTGATTTAATCATTTCTAGTAAAATCTACACTGCTGTCAACACAAAAACAAAATATCCAGAAACGAAAAATCTGACACTTAAACGGGCGGCATTCAAATATTGAGCACTAAATGGCAGCACTTACAGATCCAACACTCAATCGGCGGTGGTGAAATATCCGTCTATCAATTTTCGGTGGCCAATGGTACCGTACCGCTTCTAATTCATTCATTCACAAATTGTTTTTTAGGCCGATTACACGTTTCCTTTTTTACGGTTGTTTCGTGTTTCGTCATTTTGACACATTGGGTGAGAGGTGTAGGAATATAGTGGGAATGGATCTACGTTTCTACCTTAGAGGATATATAATATGGAGTGCTCGTTTCTATTCCTGATGCATAATAGTGCCATGATAGGGGGCGCTATTTGACTTTCGGTAAGATAAACTCTTAGAGGATATCGTACCGCTGCTATCAATTGTAAGTCGTTATTTGCTTATTTTCTCTCTTAATTGATCTAATTTGAAGTTATAATAAGTGTTTGTTTATTATTTTAAAGATTTCAATATCTTCTTTTTTAGTTTTTTTTCTCCATTATGCAGACAACTCAGAGCCTTTAACTTTCCAAAACTTGAGCAGCGACCCCAATGAAAGCTCCGCATTCGAATAAAAACAAGCACTCCATATTAGGCGTGTTTTTTTTGCAAGTCCATATGGATTTGTCCAAAAAAACAACATCGGAACTAATAGTTTTACACGTAAATTCAACAACAACTTAAATCCATATGGACTTAGCTAAGTCCAGATAATTATCGGGCTTACGTATTGTAAGTAAGAAGGTCCTTAGTCCCGATGTCGTTTTTTTCGACAAATCCATATGGACTTGCAAAAAAACACGCCCATTATATTTCCTCTAAGGTTTCTACACACCTCGCCCTATCTGTCAAAAGGACGAAAGACGAAACAATCGAAAAAAGGAATCTCGTCTTCCAAAAATTGCGCGCCTTTCAATTTGACGTAATAGAAATGTCAAGCCACACTAGTGTGCAAATCGGTGTTACATCTTGCTAAAAACGCAAGAATTTTTTTTTTGAAGAGTCGATTTTGTTTAGAAAAAAATCGGAACAGAATGATTCTTTTGTTGAAAGGAATTCGACATTAATAGCATTTCAAGCCTTCGCTTCAATTGCTTATACATACATACATTTATTGTAAAAGATACTTTAAAGAGATTGTTTTATATTGTTTGCTCGTGTTTTTTTCATGAGAAACAAAAAGAAATCAACTTCATAAATATATGTATTTTAAGGCGCACTTACATGTGCGTCTTGTGCAAAATAAAATAAAATTTCATTCAATACACATACTGATTGTACAAACAAAATCTATTTAAATACGTGAAATTCGAAAATGAAAGTGCCATTATAATAGACTTCTCGTTTATGTGGAACAAACTTTATTAATCGACAAAAAGAAAATGGAACAAATCGTATTTTGCTCACGTTTCAATTTGCAAAACAAACATTTTAAGTACATAAATCTCATTCTTCAAATTAACCATCAGAGACGATTGACAGAAAGATTTATTTAAAAAAAATATATACATATATCTATATGTATGTTATTATTATTGAGGTCTTGTTGTATATTTATATGAGAAAGTGGAATCAAAGTGCTTTCGAGAAAAAGTTTTGGTTTTCACAAAAAAAAGTACCTACAACTTGGCAATATAGATTGCTTCTTCTTTTACAGAAGGAGGACATTGCTCTACAACCGGGGTGTGGTCCTCACCTCTTTCAACAAGTGTTGCCATCGTTTACTTCTAGAGCCGATGTCACCAGACAAAGTATAGATGTATGTAGTAAGGGAAAGATAGATTTTTTTTGTGGAACGAAATACAGGCTGATTTTTTCATTTATCTATCAAAAAAGTGTTAACCGTATTGATATAAGTATTTAATAAAGAAGACAATCTTAAAGTTAACGTTTTGTTTCACTATACATTTTTTTTTTGAATTGTGCATTATGTATGTATGTACGTAATGTATGTACCTGATGCACACATTTTTCTTGATTCATTCATTATGTCATCAATGTAAGCTGATTTTGCTTAAAGTCGCATTGCAGAAATATATAATTGAGGCTATAAAGTGAATTAAAAGATGTCTGATAAGACTAACGTAAACGACTGATAAGGTTAGAATAAGTTAATAGTTCATAGCTTCTCGTGCTGAATAATTTTTACTTGCTCTTAGGGTAAGTTTATTGGTTTCATGAATCGAAAAAAAAAATATTTTCGTCATACCATTCGTTTTTGTAGGTTTGGGTGTCCAGGTGACGGATTTGCTTCAAATTTGATGGTGAGTATTTCGATGTCATTCCCAAGAAGAAGCATTTGAATTATTGTTTTAGCTCAACTAGAAAAGGTAGCTGCCATAGGTACATAAAACAATACAAAACAATACAACAAGAACTAGAACTTAAACTACACTTCATGTTTTTTTTTAAAAAAATCCCTTGTTTTTGGCTTACTTTGAATTCGTGCGATCCATTCGTGCATTTAAGTTTTAACTAAATTGTATGATCATTTTAGTGCAAATTTATTTATTTATTTATTATTCAAATCTACGATTTTACATCAACAGACTTTGCTTAAAATACTAATTTTAAATTTATATACAAAATTAACCAAAATGTTATAATGAATTTTGAATAAGATATATTACATTTGTTTTAAATTCATATCTAGTTAAAAAAAGATCAAGATCATCATAGTACATATTAAACAGCCTACAACAATGAGATATTGGCTCACGCTGTCCATAATTTGTAGTATGAGGTATTTCAAAAATAAATTGCCTCATTCGCAGTGTTCTACTTGGTGCATAAATATTTAATGAAGAAAGTAAATACCCACAATCAATATCGTTACACAAAATGTCACGAACAATCAAAACACTAAAAACAATACGCCTTGACTCAAGAGTTTGCATTCCCAGCAACAAACATCTGCTATTGTAGTTAAGAGTGATATTTCCAGTCAAAGAAAATTTCCTCAAAGCATACCTTAAAAAGTTTTTTTGAATCTTTTCAATCCTCTCGGTTAATTTTTTAGAAATAGGATTCCATATAATACAATTATATTCCAGCAACGGACGCACTAAAGAACAAAACAATGCTTTAAGTGTATAAGGGTCCTTAAAATCGGAGGAATTTCTCTTAAGAAATCCTAGCATAGAGTTCGCTTTTGAAACCATGTAAGTTATGTGAGGTTCAAAAGTTAATTTATCATCAAAAATAACACCTAAATCTTTTGTTTCATGAACTCTGCACAAGTTGTTTCCATTTATACTATAATCGAAGATTATAGGACTCGTTATACGGCTGTAAGTTAAAACGGAGCATTTAGACAAATTTAAAAACAAGTCATTTTGCTTGCACCAACTTTCAAAGTTTCTTAAGTCATTTTGAAATGCAAGACAATCATTGTAATTGCTTATGACTTTAAACATTTTAATGTCGTCAGCAAAAATTAAACCTTCAGAAACGGAAAGAACTGCTGGAAAATCATTTACAAAAATATCGAACATGGGTGGACCCAAATGACTTCCTTCTGGAACACCTGAGTGCACTGTTATAGGAGCAGACTCTACATCACCTATTTTCACTATCTGTTTTCTACCAATCAAGTAAGAACAAAACCATTTTAGTAAGACTCCATCAAAACCGTAAGCTTTTAATTTTTTAATTAAAATTCGATGATTTACCCTACTGAAAGCTTTTACAAAGTCCGTGTACACCACATCCATTTGACACCGCTTTTCTAATGCTTTGAAACATTGGTTGGAAAAGCAAGCCAAGTTTGTGGTAGTTGACCTCCCACTAAAGAACCCGTGTTGGGAATTCGAAATGTGGCATTTGATTATATTATACAATTTATTCTTTACAATTTTGTCCAATAACTTGGGAATAACTGCTATTTTACTTATTGGCCGATAGTTAACTATGTTCCTTTTATTACCAGATTTAAAAATCGGGTTTATATAAGAAATTTTCCATTCATCTAGGAAAATACCACTAGATAAGGACTGATTAAAAATTATTTGAAGAGGAAAGCTTAAAGCTTCAGAACAATGTTTAAAAACAATTGGAAATATACCATGAAAATCTGGATAAGTAGATGCATCTATTTGGTGCAAAGCAGTAGAGATATCTTCTATTTCGCAATGCAAGTGACAGCAGTCAGTCATTGATATTAAAGAACTCGCATCATAATTATTACCAACAATTAAATCTGAAGAATTATAAATATTTTGAAAATTTTCCGCAAACCAGTCTACAATTGTCTTAGGATCGCTTGATTTATTATCATTATAAACCATCGATGATGGAAAACCAATTGATTTCCGTTTTAGATTGATGAAATTCCAAAAACTTTTCGGATTTAGCTTGAGATCCCTTTCTGTTTTTTGTACATAACTACTAAAACAAAACTTAGACAAGAATACATACTCTTTCCGAAGTCGTGAATATAACAAGAAGTCAATTTGACTTTTTTTCTTCTGATAATTTTTAAAAGCTTTACTTTTTGCATTTTTTAATTTACGCAATCTTTTATTCGACCACGGAGAATGAGAGTTAACTTTAAATAAGGAGCGTGGAACAGAGGAAGCCAATTCTCTTCCAAAAATATTTAAAAACATATCAAAATTATATTTTAAAGTATGATTTAAATTGATTTGCCAATGAACATTGCAAAATTTTTCTTTTAAATTATTTAAATTAGTTTCATTGAATTTATATTTAAATTTATCAACATTTTGAAAAGAATCATAGTTTTTAAAACAAACATTTTTAATCATGATTGATAAGGCATTATGGTGAATAGAATTTGAAAATAAAGGCACACATTCACTAACTATGCTTTCATTTTCTTCGTTAATAAATACTAAATCAAGCATTCTATGTAGGGAATTATGAACAAAACAAGTTTGAGTTAAATTTAAAGCAAAAAGGGAATCAATAAGTTCGAATTCTTTTTCGGTTGAAAGAACCATTGGTATGACCTTATTATCATTTTTCACCCACCTAATGCCACCTAAGTTGAAATCACCAATCACGCAAACGGAAGTATTACTCCCTGAAAAGTTAGATAAAACAGTTTCAATATTTTTTAAATGAGAAGAATATATAGATATAGAAGAATCAGGAGGAATATAACTACAGAAAATTATTATTCTACTTTCATAATCACTTTCAATACATATACACAGTTGTTCAATGTTGTCTTCTGCTAGCGATGAATTGTTGAATTCAACAGTATAAGCAATAAGCGAGCGACGAACAGCAAGGAGAATACCTCCGCCTCTACTACTTCCAACACCATGACGATCACGACGGAATATATAAAATTCTGACAAATTTAAAACCTCTTCATCTCTTATATCACCATACAGCCATGTTTCCACAAATGCAAAGATGTCATATTCGGATGAATCAACAAGAACAGAAAAGGTTCCAAGTTTACCTCTTATTCCACCCATATTTTGAAAATAAATTGAAACACCAGTTTGTATCATGTTTATGCTTCCTCTCTTTGATCCGGAAGCATTTCCGAACCATGAATTGACGCAAGTTGATCGTTTTTTGGACTTTCCCTTGGAATAAACTGCCTCACTATCGTGTTTTTAGGCCAATTTAATGCATTTAAGGCAGATTTAAAACTGTTAGCTGGAATACCAACTTTAAAGTTTATGAATTTTAATCCAGTGGCATCTTTTTTTGCAAGCCTGAAGCATTTCACTGTGGATTCATCAACACCAATTTTCCCCGCAACATATTTCGATACAGATTCCTCAGATGTAGAAGTATCAAATTTGGATACATGAAGCCATTTGTGAGTCACAACAACATCCAAGCCATTAGCAACATCTTGCCCACATAAACGCACACTTTTTGTTTTTTGTTTTTGTTTTCGCACACCAGCTGTAGCCCATTCGTTGTCATCACTCACATGCACATCGCTCTCAGTAGGTAGAGTTAAAACACCTTCTGCTGCTACCTCTTTTACCCCCACTCCCGCTACTATCACCGGTCGCGGTGTATGCAAGATCTCATGCACTTGATCATTTTGCGAGCGGGGCATATTCAAACTGGAACCAGAAGCATTGCTGTTTTGGCTAGACATGATTCTACCATGAATAGCCGCACCCTTCTCACCTTCAGCATTATTTTTAACTGTCCCTTTATTACTTTGTTTTGGAGCAACAACAACATCAAGCAATTTCTTAACATCAGCATGAAGAGCATCGATAGCACTGATTTTATTTGCAAAAGCACTGACAATAGAAAATAGTTCATTGACCTTAACGAACAACTGATTCATAGGCAATTTAAACTTAGCGCACTCAGTGCAGCGGAAAACAAAATTAGAGTTTTCTTTTAGTATTTCTTTATGCATGTCTTCTGCTATTTTGGCACAGAGGTTATGAAATACATTTCCACAAAAAAAGCCACAATATATACCAACATCCTGAATAGGATTTTTGCAACCAAAACAAACTTTTACTTTATTGTCATTAGCCATTATAGGGAAGATCAAAGAACACAACCGCACACTATGGTAATCACTGTTGAACAGTGTATGTATGTAAGAGTTTATGTATGTATGTATGTATTATGTATGTAAGAGTTTAATATGATAAGTAAAATGTAAATTGTGGCAGATAACGGAATATATTTCTGTTGGCAAATCTTTAAATAACAATAAAGAAGGTAGGTACACGCAATATAAATTAACAAATATAGCTGTTTTAATTTGTTGCAATTTTCAATTGCTATAACAATTACCTAAGACGCCTTAAACTTTATCTAATTTAGAAGCAACCAAGATCGCTTAAATTATAATAATAAGATTAACAAATTGTTATTTAATAACAATAATATTTTAATAAAAGTATTCAAACATTATAAATCGAAAAGGTTTGGTCTGATGACTTAAAAAAGTCGTTCTAAAAACCCCTCCACACTATCTCACACAGCAGGTGTTTTTTCCAAGCCCGACAGAAATCGGATGAAAAAAACGATGTCTGATAATTTTCGGGGCTTAACTTAAGAGCGGAGAAAAACTGTGTTATCAGCGTGAATTGCATAATTGTTATCGTTAGTTTGTATGGAGACGTCAATTTTTTTCGATAATACTTTCGCTTTTTCGAAAGTAAATATTTGTACCATTCAGATGCGTAAACGGCTATACATGCCACCACCTCCAAATTTGTTAAAAAAAATAAAGCGTTTTTCAGTAGGGGCAGGTAGATGTTGAAATAGAATATAACAAGCTGTGTGTGGCCCATGTATGGCATTATGTAGGTATGTATATGAAATCGTTCAAATGCCCGCCTCGGCTTCTTACGGTGACACGGATCCGAGTGGTCCAATTTTCAAAGACTCTTCCGCATGTATCCGGCCGAATTTGAGCGATGGCCTGGGCTATATTAAATTTGAGGGCATCGGTCGTTCGGAATTATTGATACATAAGACCTGCGACTTCAGAAAACAGAAGAAAAAATCCAACGGGGTAAAATCGCACGATCTTGGTGTTGGTGGCCAATTCATGTAACCTCCGCGAGAGAAACTCTTCTCTATCTTTCATGAAGAATCTGAATTTTTCTTTGCGATTACAACAACACAAACCTATCCGGATAGCTTTGGATAGTTGCCCGAACGGAGCCAATAATAAACAACAGATTTGACAGATGTCACCAAAATAACATGGCCGCTACAGGCCGCCAAAATCTACCCACGCCAGTTGAAAAACTCTTTATAATTACAAAAATATTTTAAGGAAAAATAAAAAAGCATTTGCATCGGCCGGGAATCGAACCCGGGCCGCCCGCGTGGCAGGCGAGCATTCTACCACTGAACCACCGATGCTTCTGTTGATAGTAGTCTCAAATTACCGACTAATCATTTTTCTCCTTCAGGCTTATGATGCGCCATGGTAATTAGAATAAGCACGGAACTACTTGGATATGTATTGTGAGAGCATCCAAATCCAAAAAAGCTAGGTTGTATCTCGATACATACCAACAGTGTGATAACAGCCGTGTCCTACTCTCCCAGTAACAAAAATCTACAGAGAAATGAATCCAAAAATATTTCCTCTCACTCATTGTCAGTCACTGTCTCTCATACCAAAAAAAAGGAAGAGCACAGATACTAACTTGTCCGAATCCAAAGTTCTTCTCATTCTCATGTCTCTATCCCCAATCCTCATTCATAGTGTCAAATCATCAACGCATTCGTGCGTGTAACAATCACCCTTATTACGGTTGTCGTTTTTCCAAAACGACAGTTAAACGAAACACGTCATCAGTTATCGAAAAAGTTATACAGCAACAAGGAAGTACCTATTCAGCACTTTAAAAATGAAGTTAAACTAAAATGCAGGAATATATCGCAACAATTTGGTCTAATTCAAGACTATGAAGTGGCTATTAACATCGAAGATTTAAGTTTTCGAAAGGTTTTCATATGCTTAACTCGAATCCGAGCTCAGAATCAGACAAGGTTTTCAAGAGATCGCCGCAAGTATTTCGCACAAACGAAAACGTTTGATCGCTTTTTAGATACGGAATGTCACCCCTGGCCTCATAAATAAATTCTGAGCTCGGATTTGAGTTGAGGATTCCAACAGTTCCCAAAAAATATAGAAACAAAACAAATGTAATATCAAAGTAAGAACTAAAAACGCATTCACAAGAAAAATTCACAAAAATGTGATTGTCACTTGGGATAATCACCTCACAAAGACGAAATTTGTTTTATCGTGACATTTTTATTGCAGATCGGAACAGAAGAGTTCTCATTGAACAAAACTAGACAATGCTAATCAAAATTGTTAATTTATTTCTCCCTTTATTAAACGAACAGATTTTGAAGTTTAAAAAAATGATTTCATGTTTCAAATAAAAAAAGTTGATTGCATCGGCCGGGAATCGAACCCGGGCCGCCCGCGTGGCAGGCGAGCATTCTACCACTGAACCACCGATGCTTCTGAAATTCAATACTCCCGCGCTAATCCCGAGTTTTTTAGTTCATAATAATGAACTCCATACTTGTCTTGCATCGCAATAACAAATTATTCAGCGCTCACCCACCAGACAATGACGAAATCTCAATTGCTTTTAAGCGGCCGACCTTGAAGACAGGTTCACAATCCTCAGTTCAATTTTCAATTGACACCAACTGGGTTTCAATTTTCAGAACAAAATGGAAACAATTCTCAAGAAGCAGTTTTGCCAGATTAGACTGCAAAAAAAATCGATAGACCTAAGATGTAAAATAAAAACAATACATTTATAATTTAGGTTTTTCATCTTCCAGCAATGATTTTATATTTATTTTTAAACATAACAACAATAAATAATACACCAATAGCAATAGTTAGCAATTGAACATTTATAACTTTCGAGTCGATAAGTGATCTTAACATTTCTTTAATTGATTGGTCTCGTTGTTCTCCGCCACAACAATTGTCCATAATATGTTGAATTGGAACTTAATTATGGAACAACTCCTTTTTTATCGCTTTGTTTTTAATTTGTTTAGAGAAGTAATGAGGTTTCTTTGTGTAATTGCTTACTTACTTTTTCACTTTTAAAATAAATAAAAAATCTGTATCAGCTGGTCAGCGATGACACATAACATTTGACATTTCTTTGAAAGCGTTCAATGATATTTTGTTGGTGAAATAAAACGTGTAGTATATTCTTAGGTGTTCCTAAAATTAATAAGGTCTGTTTTGTGACTTGAAAATTCTTAAGGTTTAATTACATTGAAGCAAAAAGTGAAAAAGTTGAAAAGTGAACGACAAAAATTTGCGCTAGAGATGCCTGTGTGCAAAAAATCTTACGAAAATTGTGTTTGATCTGTCAATTCCGAATTCTTTATACCATGAGCATAACCCATAGGTAAAAATCCTAGTTTGTTAATATTTTTAAGAATTTTTCAAGTCATTTCAGTAATTTTATGTGGACGATTGGGCCAAAACGAATATTTTGTTTGGCAAGAATTAACAATTAAGGCACCACCATCATATTGGCGTCAAAATATGCACTGATTTTGATTTTGAAGTCCCTCAAAACCAAAATTTTTAATGATGAGTTTTAATGAAAACTATAACTGGCACCATCACAAACTATGTGACTGTAGGTCTGTTTGGCAACTTGAAAATTCTTAAAGTGCTCCCACACTATCCATAATGAGATGGAAATGTATCCAAAACTGGATTTTACACCTTTTGTTTTCTTGTAAGCCCGTATATGTAGTTGGATATAAGAAATACCACACCGGGGCTGTGGGATTTACGGATAAATTTAATATCTAATCTTATATGGGCTTAGCTGATTCCAGATAATTTTTTAGCCGTTGCGCGATAAAACTGCATTACCGGCATGAGTTATAATTTTGCTATAGTTAGTATGGAAACGATGCTATCAAATCAAAAAATTTGTTGATAAAAAAAATCTGGTAAATCAGCGAATGTACATGTTACCCAAAATATTTATCAATGCATATTTATATCTGCATATAAACAATTATGCAATAAACAAATATGCACAACACCAGTTTTGCGTTCAACTTATTGTGACACAAAGGCTCAGTGGGCAAAATCAAAGCTGTGTTATGAATTTTGTAAGTTAACAAACAAGAAATTCTAGGTAGGTCACCACTAGAACTTCAGTGAATTACCGCATCAGTTATTGAGTAATACGTCATCATCCCTATAGGTTTTACTCGTTCATTCGATCACTGATGGCACTCAGTCACTAGTGCGGTAATTTGGCCACAGTTTTAATTATCAACCGCGACGGTCTTATGTTTTACAAACATAACAGATATATTGACGTGCATGCGCTAGGACCTCACCATACACGCAATCCTCACATGAACGAGATGGGGACAGAATTTTTTTCCCATAAATTGATCTTACCAATCATTTATTTAAACTAACCAACCCAAGTTGGTACGCACATCTTTATTTTATTAATAAACTAGGTAAAATTAGTTTTATTAGGAATGTGAAATCCAAAAAAAGTTCTGTACCCATCTCGTTCATATTCGGAACGCGTGACGCCTCCTAATGCGATACACCATACAGTTCCTAGCTATTTTGTCACTTTACATTCTATATAACTGATGTGAAAATATTAAGGAAATACAAAATAAACAGTAATCATTGAACCGATTGATTCCAACCAACAAATAAATGTTCCAAACTCAAAGTAATAATTAAAGTATTGCAAAAATAAGGTTTACGATTTATTGTAGTGTAGACTCGGGAAGTTGCGTTCAAAACCTTGTCGAGTTATGCAATATTAAATAAAATTAAATACAAAAATAAATAAGAAAATTATAACATATATTGAAATATTAGCTATATTAATATAGTCAAATATTTTACCATAACAGTTAATGAAAATACTTAACACGGTAACTTAACAATAATACAGCACAATAATAATAATAATTTGTTTGTTAATTAGGTATAACCGTATTTAATGATGTACAAATTTTTGCTATTTTTGTTAACTGTTAATAAAACAAACATTTTTTGTAACCTCTAATGGGGTTTTCCATTGGTTAAATAAATCAATTTATTTTTGATTTGGATCTGTTAAAAAGCCGATTTTGATCATTTTTGCCCTTCCATTGGGACAAACAATTGATTTATTTTTAATTTAAAACCAAATTCGCAGATCTAAATTTGTGGCAGATTTACCGTTCCCTGTACTAATACCAACATAATTTACAACTGTCAGTTTGCAAATGTTTTTTTTTTTGTATTTGTTTAATTTATTTCGTTTGTGAAAATTATGTTCAAATAATCGTCCATAACAAATGGAAGCAGTTAAAAATGAATCGGTAAATTCATCAAGCTCATCTTTCTATTATAAAAGTGCATCATCAAGTAATGAAGATTTTTTTGAAATTTTGATACAGAAAAGAAACTACACAAATGCTAAGACCAAAAATAAAATCAATTTGAAATCGTGTTCCATTTGCCACGAGAAAAATCAATTTCTAAATTGAAATCTGAAATTACGAATGGAAAGAACCATTGATCCGGTTCTTTGGCCGAACCGGTTCTTTCCCCGAACCGGCGATCACACTTGGACTCATTAGTTGACTACTGAGGGCCTTGTCAATACGCAATTTGTATTAAGTTCAGTTCTGATTAAATTACGATAATCAGGTTAAATCGGCTGATGAGCAATTTCAATCATTAACAACTAAAATTATTATTGATAATTTTATTAAAATTTTGGTGAACACGCACATCTAACACGCAAAATTAAATTGAACTAGTTATACATGGCCAGTTAAAAACTGATTGTTTTTAATTGCTTTTTGGGGTTCCCCTATTTCATTTGTTTGGATTTCACTTTGCACAGAACTCACACCATTTAAGGAGAGAATTGTAGGTAGCTATTTATACTTTATAATGATTAATTTTAATATTGTTTATCTTGAACTTGTAATTCGAAACTACATTTAATTTTGTCTTATAAAACAGCTATATAGGTACATTATTTTTGTTTTTTTTTTTACTTTAGTTAGGTTTTTTTTTTTAATTTAAAAATTACAATCATAATTTAACTAAAAACATTCACATACATATTTTGTTTCATAAAAGATAAAGTATCTAAAATCATTTGAAATTTCTAAATCCATTCGGGAGCAGATTGTAGACAGAAGTGCACAAAACATCGTTTGGAGGATCTTCTGCTCTGGCAACATAAACCGGAAAGTCTTCTGTGGCAAATTCAATTAAAAATTGCCGGCAAACACCACACGGCGGCGTCAGAGAGTCTTTTTGATATGCAACAACTGCACAAGATTCAAATTCTTTGTAACCTTCACTTACAGCCTTGCAAATGGCTGTTCTCTCAGCGCAAGCCCCCGGCGTAAAAGCCGCATTCTCCACATTGCAACCACTAAAGATTTTTCCACATTTTGTGCGCAACGCTGCTCCTACCGCGAAATTACTATACGGCACGTAGGCAAACTTTCTAGCTGAAATCGCACTCAAAATTAATTCACAATCAGCTGAATCTGGAATGATTTAAATTTACTAGCCAATAATTCACTTTTTTCCTTTTTTTTTAATTCTGTTTATGTTCTTACCTAATTCTCTAAAATTCTTTACACAGTCTTTGTATTTTCCGCCTCCGTTATTCATTGCGTTTTTTTATTTTGTATTTAGTATTTATCAAACAAGAGGGGTGCTGCACTACTTGAACACACTTCGCGGCGATCTCAATCTAAATGAGCGTATTAAGGTGCCTTGATAACATTTAACATGCTGTAGTAAGTACTACTTTGTGACTTTTGTCTCATTAAATAGGGAGTAGGCCCACTTATCTAGATGAGAAATAAACGAATGTGGGGTGCGAATCTCAAAGAGCAACAAGAGCTATAATCAAATCAGACACTAAAACATATTTATAAATATGTGAACAAACATAAGGGTCTATTAAAACACAGTCAATCAGAATAAGAAGAAGCTATAGCTATTGTCGCATGCGCATTGGACTTCTATAAGAGAGTATTTTTGATTGAAAATATAGAAAAAAGCAACGTAAAGCCCATTGAATGGATATTTATAGAGAATACAACATTTACCTGGTGAAAGTGGTTCCGATTGATTGTTGTTTTTTTTATTTTTCTCAAGGTTGTCGATGATCAATGTTATACTGGCCAAAAGTTTGGCCTTGAATAGAATTCATAAAAAAAGCAATAATATCTGATATTTTAGACATATTATGTACATACATACATAAATGTATATGTATTTTTATGCAAATGTAGATATTTAATAACATCTGAGATATTTTTTTTTTTTTATTGATAAACACATTCAAAGAAAGGAAAATGAATTATAAGAGGAGATAAAAACGAAAACAAGTATTTTTGTTTTTGTTTTTGTGGACTTTTTGAATAAAATTCAATTATGTAGGTTTTTTTTTTGTGACCTTTAGTCCAATTGCGTTTCGCCTAGGTACAGCAGTTAGGCTCACCGGCTTAGATGCTGCTGTAAATAAAGATGCAAAATTTTGGTCGATGGTTATCCAATCTTAATAAATAAACAGCGCATAAGCACTGTAAATTACAGTAGACGCTCGATATAGTGAATCTCGGTAGAGTAAAATACCCAATATAGTGAACACACAAAATTTTATACAGACTACTCTAAATAGTGAACAAAAAAATCTCGTTATAGTGAACACACTATTTTTTCAGAACTTAACCAGAATTTTCCAGCTACAATGTGTACAGTTTTGTCGATTGACTTTTAAGAAGTTTTACCGTTCACTTATGTTTGTGGATTCTACATTCAGTCACCAAAGTAGGAATACACTAAACGCAGTATAACACAAGTTAATCGTGTTGCTACCTTGTATGACATATATTGTGGTTGACATAGGTGAATGGAACGAAGATAGGATCTTGTCAGAAATTGAAGAAGCCGAAAATGAAAATGGTGAAGAAGATGTTCAATTGGTTGCTGATTGGAACTCATCAGGCAGGACATAACAATGCAGATTTTTCGTCTGATATCTTATTTATGAAACGTTTGCAAGCGGTACAAATTAATTTAAATGTGAGAAAGACACAAACAAAATTGAAAAATTATTTGTCTAAAATTTTATATTAAAAAACAAAAAAATTCTGCGTGGAGAATGGATGGATGTTTTTTATGAAGTGTTTTGTTTTTTGTTTGAATAATAAACATTATTTAGTTGATGTTAATGTTATGAAATGTTTTTTTCCTAATTAAAACTTTACACCGGACAAAATATTCGTTTTGAATCAAATTCTACTTTGAAAAACCTTTTTGGCTTCTCTCTCGAAATTGTGAACAATCTCGATATAGTGAACATGACTGGTTTTAATTACTTCACTATATCGAGCGTCTACTGTATATTATTCTAGGGGAACTTGGTTAAGCTCAAGCATCCAGAAAAAAATATGTTTGTATAGTTCGTGGTCTAGCTACGAAGAATAAGAGGAGATAAAAACGAAAATAAGTATTTTTGTATTCATTTTTGGAAAATGAATTAGGCATACCTACTATTTATAAGTTGTACTATACGGATACAGTGGAGCAAAGGCGAATACAAACCAATCATATCGATTCTTAGAAATTCAAATACTTACGTTGTTGACATATCGGAATTTTGGAAAGTTTAAATTAACTTTTGATGTGTTAATATCTATACCAGCGGGGCTTTAATTGAAATACATTCCGTGTAATACTTTACGTTATGTATATTGGCGATATTATCAATAACATTTGTTCGTTGAAGTGTGGACCGTATGTGGAACGCGAATAGAGTTTGACAATTCCTAACAATCAGATTGCAATTCGCGACGACTAATTTGTTTTCTCAAATTTATCTTATTTTAGCAATTAAAAAGCTGATTTTAGTATCTCAACATTATAATTAATTATATTTCTACGATTTTGATTAGAATTTGTGAAGAATTAAGTTTTAGAAATTGTTTTAAATCACATTTATTCATTCATTCTTCGATCGTTGGTCGCTTTCATGTGAATAGTCCTTTAATGTCATTTAATTTTGAAAGTTGAAAAATATACATATATATAACGCAGAAAATAACGGGTGATTTTTTAAGAGGTTTAGAACTTTTTTAAAAAAAAAAACACAAAAAATTCGAAAAAATTAATAAAATATTTATTTGAATCGATAGTTTGAACCTTGCAATTTAATGTCTAAAGATAATTTCATGCAAATGTTGACCGCGGCTGCGTCTCAGGTAGCCCATCCGCTGAGTCCAATTTTGGCATACTCTTTCACACATACCGGCCGGTATCTCACGAATGAATGCATGGATGTTGGCTTCCAGTGCGTCAATCGAAGCGGGCTTGTCCCTATAGACATTAGCCTTGACATACCCCCACAAAAAATAATCTAATGGTGTCAAATCGCACGATCTAGGCGGCCAATTGACCGGCCCGAAACGTGAAATTAACTGTTCACCAAACTCGCCTCGCAATTGCGCCATTGTTTCGCATGCTGTGTGGCATGTGGCACCGTCTTGTTGAAACCACATATCATGCAAGTCAAGAACTTCCATTTCGGGCAAAAAAAAGTTTGTTATCATCGCTCGGTAGCGTTCACCATTGACAGTAACGCTGCGATTCGCATCATCTTTGAAGAAATAGGCCCAATAATGCCGCCGGCCCATAAACCGCACCAAACAGTGGCTTCTTCGGGATGCATTGGTAGCTGTTGCAATGCTTCTGGCTGATCTTCACTCCAAATGCGGCAATTTTGCTTATTTACGTACCCATTCAACCAAAAATGAGCCTCATCGCTGAACACAAGCAGCGCGCGATGAACATTTCGAACCGAGCACGAATTTTGATAGTAAAATTCAATAATTTGCAAGCGTTGTTCATTTGTAAGACGATCCATGGTTAAATTGCAAACCAAACTGAAGCTGTTTGACAGTGACACAAGGTACTAAACACACGTCAGCTGTCAAAACCAGTGTTGCCAAAACCAAACCAGCTTAAAAATCACTCTTTAGAACGTACAAAAAATATTCTTTTGAAATTTTGTGGTTGATTTTACACTTAAAAATCTGTACAATGTGCCCATAAATCTAAGGAAAGTACCCAAACTTTTGATGGTTACTATATAAATACATACAACATACCAGCAATATACTTTAACCATATTAAAAAATTGAGCTTATCTAAGCTATTCTTTGACTTGTTGAATTCATTTGTTTTCAATTTTTGAAACGATAATATTGATAGATTGATTTATGATACCCCACATACATTTACAGTGTTGTTTTTGGTTATGAGTACGATTATAAATCTTCTTATCGATCTCGAACTTTTTGAAAAAATATGCACAACTTGATCGCACGAACTTGCTCTTGTTAAGAACAACTGTGTGTAATTCCAAATTGAAGATGCATGATGTACATATATATTTAATGAGAAATTATTAAAAGTGTCAAAAAACTAAAAAAAAATATCTTTTGTTTGTTTTTTTTTTAATTATAAAACAATGTTTTTCAAAATTTTCAAATGCAATATTGTTTATACTATTTATAAGCACCATATTGCAAAATTGTAACAAAATCGGCGTAGCCGTCAAAAAGATATATGCGAATAACCCAAAAATAAGACCATTTTCTCAAAAAACGTGGAATACCTAATTCCGTTATGTGATGAGAAAAACCTGAAACGCAGTTTTCTTGCAATTGACCTGATTATTACAGGTACGAAGTTTAATCAAAATCGTTAGAGCCGTTTTCGAGAAAATTTTAAGAAAACAAAATATTTGTATGGCAGCTACCCGTTCTAGATGAGCTAAAACGAAAATTCGAATGTCCCCTCTAGGGAACCACATAAAAATGCTCTTTACCAAATTTTATGCAAATCAATCCACCCGTTTAGGCTCTAGCTCAAATTACAGTGGACGCACAGACGCACAGACCGACGGACGGCATGACGAAACCCACTTTTTCGGACTTCTCGATTATCGTAGTGTTAGTTTTGATTACAACCTCGATTTTTTTTTTTACACGAAACTAATACTTGCCCTATAGGCAGAGCAAGTAAAAAAAGTCGATCATAAATTCCTGACGAGAAAAATGATAAGTTAAATTTTGGTAGTGTTAAATAATTTGTATTCATTTCGGTGATGTGTAAACATATTCATTTGGATATTCGATGATTAAAAAAAATCCCAAAATAAATGTTAGAAAATTGTTGACATAAACCATTTCTAAAATAATTGTACCGACTTTGCCGGGATTAATTCAGGAAAATCAAGTTCAATGTTATGTTTGCACATGTTGGATTTATTTAATAATTTAAAAATGTCAAAAACTAAAATGGGCAGGAAAGCAGAGTTTTTACAATGTTAAAGTAAAATTCTGATTATTTAAACAACTAACATCCCACCCTTACAGAAGCTTCTTGACACAACCACACATCCAGATAAATCTTTACTTTTTCTTTTAATAAATAAATATATACTTCATCAAATTTAAACTTTATAAACCTTAAGAACTTTAAAAATATTTTTTCCTCAACAACCTATACATAATGTATTTAAATATTCTTGAACTTAATTAACATGTGAATATATGAACATAAGACTTGTTATATCAATTTAATCATGTGATTTATTATAACAGCCATATGGGCTCAGTACCCCGGCGCTATGTATTTCGGATGATACAAATTTATTTGTATTGTTACCTGTGATGTAAATAAATAAATATTGACACAGGGACATAAGTTCACAGGAGAAAAATTAACAACTATCTGCTGACCCTCCTAAATGGATTACAATTCCTAAAACCTGGATTGTGGACTTATGACCCTGTGTCAGTATGTGTCGGATAACTAATCTGAACTTTACTCTGAATCAAAAAATTATGAAATTTATATCGTCTTTTCGGACTAGGAAACGAGTTTTATACATTTTCGGAAAGGCCAAGATCTGTTCTTAACAAAACACTTATTTTTTTAAATTTAATTTTATGAAAAATGTATACAAAAATAATAGGTACTTTTTACTAGGCAGTTATGTTTTTCAATTTTCTTTTTTTAATTTGAATTTTCGGTTTTGTTGACGGCTGTCGATGTCGAGTTTTTCATTTTCCAGTAGGAAATTGAATAAATAAATTTCTCTCAGAGGAAAGAAAACTGTCAGAATGTCGGAAATGGTTTGAGTACTTATTTGCACTATTCAATAAAATTCTTCGAGAAAAGTTGAAAAATGGAGCGAATCACATATGTTTCGCTTCAATTTTCGATGCCCAGGGGCCCAATTCCGCAAGCGTGAGTTTTGTCTGTGTGCAAAAAAATCAGTGTACACATTAAATTATGCGATTCCGCAAGAGTGAGGTGCAATCTTTTTGACAGATAAAGCGTACACAGATAGGCAAATTTATTCACGCATATTTTGAGCGTGAATAGAAAGTGTACACGGAAAACTATTCACACTTGCGGAATTGAGCCCCAGGATTCCGATAAATAAGAAACCGCAGAAATCTGATGACGATTTCTCAGCTAAATTTAGTTTTGCCTTTTTTATTAGAAGTGAATTTTTTTTCTTGTTTGTGTTAATCAGAATTATATAAGTATATAAATTGTTTATCATCAAATTTTAAAAAGATAGTGTTGCTTTCAAAAAGTGGCAGTAATTTTTGATTTAAAGCGTTCATGTACTTTTGTACAGTTTCATTTTTCTATGACTGAATAGCTAATACACCTACTCATCAAAAGTTGACAAATTGCAATTTTTATTGCAGAAATTACTTTCTTTCTGTTTCCTACACAACTTTCAGTTTGTACGACAGAAGCCCGGCTAAGAATTGAGGAGATTTTGTTGGCATTCATTTTAACACCTAATGCTGCATTTACACGACTGACAAATTGGCAGTATTCTGGCATTTAACTGTCAAAAAAATGACAGTACAATGGAAAAATTCATTTTTTTGGCAGTATAGTGACAGAAAAATGCCAATTTGTCAGTCGTGTAAATGCAGCATAAGCTAGTGTGCGTTCAACCAATAAACAAGTACAAGAGATTTTAGAATAATTTGAAAGAAAACGTCAAAAAATCTCCAGCAACTTGTTTCTTATTGTTCAAATTGGCCGCGTTCGGGTAACTATCCAAAGCTATCTGGATTGGTATTTTTTTAATCCCTTGTTAAAAAACAGCTGATGCAACAAATCAAAGATATTTGAAATTGTTTGGATAGATATAATCTCACTACCACCCGAACCCGGGTATTAACGGAGCAAAATCTTGCTGAGGATCCTATTCATGTAACGACACCACATTTTCTTGAACATGCCTACAGCCCGAACCACACTACTCTCGTGTGGTCATTGTATATATATTTCTATAGTACTATCATGATGAGGAACTACCAGGGCGCCACCGCAACTTCCCAAAGTGCAATTTCTCTTTGGAGACATTCTAGGTTCAGGAATATGCTAATAGAGAAGGATTGACCGATAATAGTAAAACGAGAATACTGTATACTAAGTTTATGAGTGTTCGAGGGAGAGAAAAAAAACAACGATTTTGTATAGAACACAATAAAATGACAATGACAACACAAAGATAATAGAAGAACGAGAACTTTGCTACGAATGTATTGAGATTTCAAGGGGGACAAGATATTTTGTGCTTTGATATGTATAGGAGCTGTGGATTTGTTTTTTTTTTTTGTTTACGTTGAAATTTGTGGGTAGGCAAGGCATGAATGAATATATTTGGTATGGTATTTTTTGGAGGTTTATTTTAAAAAAAATATTTTTATATAATTTTTTTGAGGAAAACAAATTTGGTAGGTAGGTACGCAAATTACAACTATTTTGTATAGAATATAATAAAATGACAATACAAAGATGATACAAGAACGGGAACATTGTATAAGAATTTATTGAGAGTTCAACGGGAATTAAAAATTTTGAACTTTTGTTATGTATAGGGAGTTATGAATTGATTTTTTTTTTGTTGAAATTGACGATTTACAAATAGCGAAAATAAAAATATAGGTATATGAATATATAGGGTGTCCAGCGGGAATTTTTTAACTTCTAATTGCGACTAACAATTCCGCAAATCCTGCGCTTTGAATGATACCCCTCCTGCTTACCTCAACCCGCTAGTATTTCGATAATCGCAATTTAAAGTTGAAAAATTCTCGCTGAACACCCTATATATATGTAACTTGTTGTAGGTATTTAGTTAGAGTAAATTCGAAAAAAGCATACAAATCGTTCTTTAAATTGCCCAAACAACTCTAAGAAAGTAAAATACATAACTTGGTCGCCCGAACTGGTTGGAAATAATATTATTTTTTTTTAACAAAATTAGAAATAAATTGATTAAAATATACTTCTGAAACCTTTTTTGAACCCAAGGCTATGTATACCATTTAATATCTTTAGTTAATCGTAATTAATGAAAGAAAAAATATTAAAATTATAGAAGTGGTTTTAAAAATAATTAATTTTGTATGTATACATTTTCTTACCTTAACATTTTTAAGAAAATAATTTGGTACGTCGATTTTAAGTATTTATAAATTTGGAGGTAAAAATTGAATATTGGTTTTGAAAAACGGTTTTAGGAATATTTTTTGTTCAAAATCGTTTAAATTTTATTAAAAAATCGCTTTTTGCCAAGTTTAATAAATATCGACTAAGTCCTTTTTGAAATATATACCTATTGGGTTTTCAAAAAAGAATTTCAAACTTTTTTTTTTATTTTCGTTTGAAAACTATTTAAAATGTAGTAATTATTCTTTATAAAAAATTGATTAAAACCAGTTGAATCGTTTCGAGAAATGCGAAACTAAAAAATATACTTTGCGAGGTACCATTAATAATCATTTTTTGGAATGGTTTATTGCTTACTAAAAGGCATCCTACTTATTCAATTTAAATCATTTTTTTAATCGATTTTAAATCGAACGAGTTTTCTTTTAACCCCAAACATTTTGTTTGACAGGTACCGTTATTTGCTGTCTTAAAGTTTGAACAAAATTTCTAGCATTTTTTCAAAATTTTTAGTTTAAAGTGAATGTTTTTCGAAAACTGTTCCTTTAAATAGCTTTACTTAAAAATGAAAAAAAAAATAAGAGATTTCTGGCTTCACAAACCGTACTTTTTTAATATTTTTTTTCCTGTTTAGTCATTTTTTTCAGAAAATTGCCCCTCTTGGCTAAAGGGGAGAATAGACACCCCCTCCCATGCGATTTTTTTCTTGTCTCGACCCTACACACTAGCTTTTTGTCACACTTTATGTGAATCACCCTGCATATAAGTAGAATAAGTTTTGTAAATTTGAAATGAAAAAAAATTTGATTGAAATCGGTTTAGCCGTTAAAGGGAAATTCGATACATTTTGTTTGAAATCTAGTTTTTTAAAAAGGACATTATTCATTTTAACTGTATTAAAAAAAAGAAAAATGGATATTGAGCTGTTTACCTATAAGTATTTTAAACTATAAATTCTTTAATAAATACGAATTTGAGAAAAATTTTAAAAAAATGAAGGTTTTTTTCGAAATAATAAATTTGTACAAGATGTAATTGAAAAAAAAATAAAAAAAATGGTAGTTTAACATACCTATGTATATCTACGGTGACCATATTTTAAAATTCCAAATAATGGACAAAAAGAAAAAAAATAAACCTGGGACCTATTTCACCAAACACTTTTCACTTTGCAACTTTTCACTTTTACTTTGCAAATTTCGTTTCACCAAACGCAAATTTGCAAAGTGATAAGTTATCTAGTTTGCTAAGTATAGGTTCTTTTCGTTTCACCAAACAAACAAACTTTGCAAATTTGATTCAGAATTTTGAAAAGCTTTTCAGTAATATGCAAAGAGAAATTTTTATTTGCAAATAAGCGTTTGTTTTGAAAAGTTGAAATAATAATACACAAATGAACCGTTTTGAAGAATTTTCGGAAAATAAAGAAGTAAATAGAAGTGACCAAAGGGTAGTGAAAATAATTTTCCATCGAATTTATTTTGTCTAAAATTGGACATATATTTCAATTCAACAGTCAAAGGAATATGTGTTAACGTCATTTGCAACAAATTTTGAGTACACTACATTGGGCTGAGATTGGAACCCAATATCACGGTGTTGCATCTATGCGCGAAATAAGCAAAGCTACCGTCTGTATAGAGTAGTTCATCGAGTATCGAATGTAATCATATAGTAGATGAATTTCTCCCAAACACCACTTGTTGGACACAAAATTCTTTAGAAATAGCCCCTGGTTTTTAATTATTATTTTCTTTATTTCAAATAATAACTCAATAGAAAAAATACAACACAATTAATATATCAGAAGGAAGTCTTCATATTAATGTTAGGCAAAATAAATAAACAAATTAAATTCAGTATTTACTTTAACTAAATGTTAGAGTAAAATAAAACCTTATAAACACTTAATAAGTATCCTCATTATTTAAATAGGCCTAATGCAGGGAACTTTTATTTGTTTACATATTTGAATACTTTCCTGGAGAAGGTATAGATTCCATATAATATCTATGCACATATCGCAAGTAAGGCAGGAGTACGATAACTTTGACGCCGAAAATTGATAACGGTTTTTTTTAGAGGGGTCGAAAACAAGTCCTTTTTATTATGGGAGGGGGGGGGGGTCCATCTCGAACCGTTTAGGAGGTAGGGGCAATTTTAGTAAAAAATGACTTAAAATGAAAAAATAATTATTAAAAAACAACGGCAACAGTTACAGTAAATTAATATACCGTTTTTGAAAGCTAGGAATCTAAACTCTAATCCTGCATTTAAATTAAATTATTTTAGCTGATAGTTTTCAAAAAATTCGTATGCAAACCCAAAATTTTGATAAAAAAATGGAAAAAAAAGCTTAGACTAAATTTTCTCAAAATTGTGAAACGATGCGCTGAATTTGTTTTTTGTGGTCAGTGCAAATATCAATTTTGAATCGTTCACAAAAAACCGAATTGATTTATGTCTTCTAGTTGTTGAGAAAATTGATAATTACTAAAACTACTTTTGTATGAGATTTTAGTTTTTTTTGTTGCTTACATATATACAATGCTAGCACCCAGCACTACGGCGTGTAAATAGTGAGATATGTAACGAGGGGCATGCTGCCCCCTGCAACCCCCCTGCTTGGCACACTATAGGATTTGGGGTATGTGCGAGGTTGGGTGTATGCAAAGTTTCTTTTGCATTAAAAGAATCTGGATTTAAACTTTCAATTTGTCTTATATTTATATATCCAAGTCAACAGCTGATTTCTAAATATACATATACGTAGCCCAAAGTTGCACATTTAAAATTTTCAGACATGAAAATGTATTGCATTATAAAAAATTCACATTAGGTAACACTGTACGACTGCAGCAAAAATATAAATTTCTTAATAATGTATGTTTGTGTCTTACATACCTATATAATGCAATTGTAATGTTCAAAAAAGCACCATCACGACAGTAAAAGTGAGCAGGTGCATGAAGTTAGCAGGACACTTTTCAATTTTCAGAATAAAGAGTATGTAGTAATTAGCTGCTATTTAGTTGCTGATTAGTTACGCAAAAAAAAAATTAATCGCTCTGTTGGATTTCGAGAAATTGGGTGTCCTGCTAACTTGACGACAACTTAGCAGGACACCCAATTTTTCGGAATCCGAAAGTGCGATAAATTTTTTTTTGCGTAACATGCCGCCTCCACTGGGCATCAACGATGTCCAACATCACAACCACAATCCAATCCACAATCTGACTTGTATGGATTATGTTACTACATGACATGGATTTTTCTGCCTCCATTGGATTTTTTAAAGACATGTTCATAATCCGAGCATCGTTGATGCCCAGTGGAGGCGGCATGTAACTAATTAGCGATTAATTCATTTTCAACAAATATCCACTTCCGGACAGTTTATATGTATTTTTGGGAAAGGTGTCCTGCTAGCTTGATGCACCTAAAGTGAGCTTAGTAAATCTACTATAGTAGATAACTTTAACTGTTGTCGTGAAATAGCCGAAATAATAGCGTCTCACGTTGATGTTAACATTGGCAGCGAAGAAAACAAGCTTCTAAAAAAAACTATTTTATGCCGGAAAACAACGCACCAACTTCACCAATATATGGCACTTTTATTTTATAGAAAATACTGCCTTGAACAAAAATATAAAGACGACCTGGGCTCCCAAATCATGGAATTTTTACTAGACGTTAAAAAAGTGTACCCAGGTTTTATCGATGGTGAAGAAAGTATGGGCTTGCAACTAAAGGACTTCGACCCTCCCACTGTTCACAGTGAGCACTTAGAGGGTGTTTTACCGCCAAAACAACCTCGGCTTTTCACCATCAACGACGAACTCAATGAACTCGACAGTAACATCAGTACGGACGATAACTTCATTGACGAGACTTACATACCTCTTTAACATTGACTTTACTATTTTTAACTAACTCCTGACTCACTCAATAACTGACCGACTGGGACGCGGAATGCAATGCAATTCTACATCCTCATGGTGCATTCTCGGTAACGCTAAATGAATTGCTGTACTTAACTTACAAAGATGAACCTAATCAACGTAAATATCAAAAAACAAAAATCTCATACGAAATTAGTTTTAGTAATTTTCAATTTTCTCAAAAACTGGAAGACATAAATCGTTTCGGTTTTTTGTGTTCGATTCAGAATTAATATTTTCATTAAATTGCATCATTTCAAAATTTTGAGAAAAATTGGTCCAAACTTTTTTTTTCTATTTTTTTATCAAAATTTTGAGTTTGCCTGCGAATTTTTTAAAAAACTATCGGCTAAAATAATTTAATTTAAATGCAGGATTAAAGTTTGGATTCCTAGCTTTCAAAAACGGTATATTTAATTACTGTAAGTGTTGCCGTTGTTTTTTAATAATTATTTTTTAATTTTAAGTAATTTTTTTTCTAAAATTGCCCCTACCTCCTAAACGGGGTGAGGTGGACCCCCCCCCACCCATAGTAAAAAATGCTTATTTTTGACCCTTCTACAAGAAACCATTATCAATTTTTGGCGCCAAAGTTATCGTATTCTCCCCGCAAGTAAAAATGTATTTAAAAAAAAATCATTCAAAACGTTTTTTATATAAAAAGCTTCCTTAAAATTTGTTTAAAAATTATTTGGATTGCCTATTTCAAGTACCTATTTAAAAATATACACCAAACAATAAATGTAATTTAAAACAAATTCAACAACCTGCCTTCAAAATACTTTCCTCTTGATTTAAGAAAAAAATTGAATTATTTTCAATTAAATTTTTTTGGAACATTGGTATATCCAATACCTGTTAATTAAAATTTAAAAGGACCTTCTGTATAATTTTTTTTTATTAAAATCGGCTTAGCCCTTAATGAGATATTGATACCTTCCTTCCTATAAACTTTTCTTTTTCGAAAACGGTTTTTTGGCTTACCTATATTAATTACCTAATATTTTAAATTGGCATACCTACCTATGTACTAAATCTCTTGATACCTACAATTATTCAAAACGGAAACATAATTGGAAATAATATTTTTGTTCTGTTTATTATTAGGTAGTACCTACCTAGGGACCTAACTATACCAAAATTATGAAAATTATTATTATACATATATATAATGTAGGTACCTAACCCGAAATATGGCAACCGTCCCATACAATTACTATTACCGCATATAATAGAAAGAGAATACCTGCAACGTTGCTTTCTTTGAATTCAAAATCAAAAATAAAAACCTCCCAAGTTTTGCATGAAACTATAGGAGATTATATACCTATATATGTATAAACATATGCCCTTAAGCAAAAAATCGTTTCCTAAATTCATTGAAAAAAAATTAAACCAAACCTTTGCATAAGCGAACATATACACACAAACATTTTTTTCTATTTTCTCGCCCAAGTTCAATGACGCAAAAGGCTATTTCGGATATCTCCCTTTCCCGCATTATTGTTGTCAGAACCAATATAATACACTCCTCTCGCTCCTACTACCTGTTCCCGATTCCTTTTTGATTCTCTCCATTGTCAAATTTGTGGCGTTTATAACGCCACATAGTAGCTCCCAAGAACGTAAAAAAAAACGACTCGATGATATTACTATAAGTTTTATATACAATGGTGTGGTGTGTTGGGGAGTAGTGTGTCGCTATTGCTCTAATGTATTTCATATGCGTAGAGCCATATTTGTATCGTGTGATGTGTTGTGTCGAAATCTATGTAATACATTGGAATGACAGCGACACACTACCACAGATTAACCACATGAAGATGAGAATCCCCGGCAGCCATTTTAATTTGCCTACAAGCTTTAACTGGCAGTTATCACATAAAAAATGAGAATGTGTATAAAAATCTCACACATGCAGTAGGGATCTTCACACACCTGGTTAAATTGTTGTTGCAATTCACATCTATTCATCGACGCGGGAAAAAATTACAAATACAACAATGTAAACAAATGGGTTTTGGAGGGTGAAACGTACGAAACATTCTCATCTTCATATGGCTAATTGTGCACACTACTTCACAACAGACCACACGAGAGTAGTGTGGTTCGGGCTTAATTTTCAACAACAATCAATATACCACATCATGCTTTGAATGCATTCATTTTTTTCACCAATTGGCTTTTGACATTTAATACTTTTTACGTTTTTTTTACATAAACGTCAAACTAAAATTTTGTATAAAACTAAACTAAACAAAATTAATAAAATGGAATTATTCCAGCATCTACATAACTTAAATATTCACTCCTCATGCAGGGCATGTCTAGAAAATCTTAACGACATGCATCATGATATATTCGAAATACCAGATCTCCAAAAGAAATTGACTATATGCACATCTCTGCCTGTGGAACCAGGGGATGGCCTTCCGACAAGTCTATGTGAACCATGTCATACAAAGCTGGAGGATTTTTATAACTTTCAACAAATGTGCATCTCCGCCATCAAAAAATTCCAAGACTATATAAATTCTGAAAAAAAACCATGCGCATTGGAACTGGCTATTGATACAAACAATCTACCAACTGATTTGATAATGTTTAAAAAGGAAACCAAAAAGGAGCAAGAAGACAGCTCCACATCGAATGATGAAAGTTTAGAATTCCCTGCGGCTGAGCTATTTAATGTGAAAAGCCAAGATGATTCTTCATCACAAGACGAAGAAGAATCGGAGGATGATCAGCTAGTCATGAAATATCATTTAAGTGATGACGACAATGCCATCAACGACAACAGCCAATTAAATGAAAGTGAAGATATAAAACCGGAGGAAGACTCTCCTGATAAGGTAATTGTCTCGCATTGTAAAATCTGCAAGAAAATCTTTAAGAAAGAGGAAACTTATACGGCTCATATGCGCGTACATGCAGGTCTCAAGCCATTTCCATGCCACCTGTGTGACAAATCATATGCCCGCCGAAGTCGACTTAAATTGCACATTAGAACCAAGCATGAGGGAATCCCTGCCGAAAAATTCCCTTGCACAGAACCGGGCTGCGACAGAATCATGTGCTCTAAGCAAACCCTTCGAAAACACATCAAAGATATTCACTACGGCAATGGCACTAAGGCAAAGCAACCCTACATATGTGAAGAGTGTGGAAAAGTCCTAACAAGTTTGGCCACCCTAAAAAACCATCGCTATCTGCACACCGGGCAGGAACTTCCGCACGAGTGTCCACAATGCCATAAGAGGTACATCACAAAAAACAAACTCAAGGAGCACATGAACAGACACGCTGGCATCAGGAACTACATATGTCCGCATTGTGGTGCTAGGAAATCAACACGAACCGAACTGAAAACCCACATTAACTATCATACCAAAGAGAAGACATATCCATGTCAGTTCTGTGGTAGTGTCTTTAACAGTGTTGGTAATTTTAGTCGCCACAAGCGGATCGTTCATGAAGGCATCAAGGACTATCCATGTTCGTATTGTGACAGGTCATTTGGCAAAGCTGAGACAAGAAAGCACCACGAAATGACCCACACCGGAGAGAAGCCGCACGAATGCAACATTTGTCACAAAAAGTTCATCCAGCCTGTTGCCCTTAAGAAGCATACAAAGATTCATCTTAAAACCATGGCAGGGCAACCAAATATTTGTATGTTATAAGCTGCTGGTTCGTCTTTTAAATAAGTTATTTGTACCTTAAATGTTTTTTCTTTTGTATTATTTAAATAAACGAGTTAAAATTTCATGATTCTAAATTTAATTTTCAATTACTCCAAACTAAGTCCTACTTTGTATACATTATGCCGAAGCTCCTTGATAGTAAATGTTTCATTGCATAGAAACCCTTACGAAAATTTTTTTCTTTTGACTCGATATGCCAATTTATAACAGTACGGTAAAATGAATCAAAAGTCCATCACATACTGCATGCCCTGGTTGAACTTCAGTTAATCCACCGAAATCATTAGGTTTTTTTTTTAAGTATGTTTACTTCTCATAAACATAAGTAACATTTTATATTTTAAAATAAAATAGTGTTTAATAAGTGGACTTAAGTCTCCGATGTTGGTGGCTATGAAACTTAACCTTAGGTGCTAATATGGGAAACTTAAGTGCCACTTATTCCGGTAAGTGTCTATTAAACTATGAAACTGGCCCTTAGGCGGTTTTCTGTACTTTTTTGATATACTTTTTTTCTGAATTCGAAACTAAATATCCAGGTATTAAATTGTTTCAAAAAATGTATTAGCTGAGCTAAGAATTCTCATAGAAAGAGGAAGTTTATTAAATAATCGACACAGAGTAAAAATTTCTATAAGCGGTAGAAGTAGTGCGAAATATGGACACCGTTACTTAATTTACGGAATTACAGCAAAGATAATGACTGTCCAAAACCTTAAAGTTTAGATTACCGGATCTAGTAAAAAAAGGCTTTAAAAACTTTCAAAAAGTGAAGATGACGAATTGGAAGAATGATCAAATCTCGACACAGAGGCAAACTGTGATTCAGATGATGTTTATTACATATTTTTCTAACAATGTATGTCTGGAGGATCAGAAGCGGTTGAATATTGTTATAGCATGTACCACCCTAGCAGCAGACTCGCCCCAGCAAACTCGCTTCAAGGTAAATCCAAGAAATCACCTTAGACTGAATTTTTAGATTAGTTTTGCGTTCAACGACATAAATTCAGAACAGATTTTTTGTGTTGAACTGTCCATTTAGAATTCGGTATTATTCTTAGAGTATATATAATATGGAGTGCTCGTTTCTATCCCCAATGCATTGTAGTGCCTGAAGCCTTGATAAGGGGCACTGTTTCACTTTCGGTAAGATAAAGTCTTAGAGGATATATCCTACAGCTGCTATCAATTGTAAGTCATAACTTGCTTATTTTCTCTCTAAATTGTTCTACTTTGAAGTAATTTTTGAAATTAATCAGTGTTTGTTTATTATTTTAAACATATTAAAATTTTCTTTTTTAGTTTTTTTCTCCAACAGAGTACCTTTGAACTTACTGAAACTTGAATAGCGACCCCTATGAAAACTTCGTAATCGAATAAAAACGAGCACTCATATAAGCGAGTTCAGCGAGGCTGTTCGGAACAGTTTAGAACAGTTTCGAACAGAAAAATACAACTTTTTGCTGTTCAATGAGGAAATTTCTGTTCTAAACTGTTCTGGTTTGCTGTTCAATGAGACATAAAAAGATTCATCATGAACTATTGGCAGGTCAACCTAATTTGTAATGGCGTGGAAAAAGATTATATAAATTCATATACATACTTGTACATATGCTGATAGGCTGGTTAATACTTTAATCAAGTTGTATGTACATACCTTAAATTTTGTTTGCTCATTTATTATTTAAATAAACGTTTTACAAATGTCATTCTCATAAATTGGATGTTTTTATTTTCTGTCCTATAGTCTATTTAGTTTCGCATTACATATTTTCATACAAAAATCTCCAGTTATTTAAGATCTAAAAAAAAAGCTCAAAATCTAGAAACCCGGTAATATTGAATGGAATTTAATGATTTCTTTAATTCTAATAAGAATTAACACATTTTGTTTCTAAATAACCGCTTATATGTTGCTTTTATGATAACGATGCATTTTTCGGTGTTGAAAAGAAATTGCAAGTTCCCATTTCCGCAAAAATGTTTTTTTTTTTTGAATTTCTTAAAAGAATCAATTCTATTATGAAAATTTAATATTTTGTTAAAGGACGACGATTTTTTTTTAAATTTAGTTTTAAAGTATATACATACCATATTTAAGGTAATCCATAAAAAAAGTTTTTGAATTTCTTGGTATGTAATATTATTTATTCTATTTATAGGAACATATTTAAGCAAAATTTTGTATTCGGAAGCTAAATAAAATAAATAATACTGCAAACCAAGGTTTCCAAATACATATTTTATGGTTTAAACAAAAAATCGTTTTTTAGTTTAAACTATTATTTTTTTACGGAAAATCAGTTCTCACCACATTGTGAATTTATAATTAGAAGGCGAAAGTGAATCTCGTCTGTGATTTTTTCATCGAATTGTGAACAACATGCCTCCTCCATTGGACATCAACGATGTCCAACATCACAACCACAATCTGACTTGCATGGTTAAGATTACAACATGACATGGATTTTTGTGCCTCCATTGTTTTTTTTCTAGATATATGTTCATAATCCGAGCATCGTTCATGCCCAGTGGAGGCGGTGGAGGCAAAATGAAATTTCCATTTACAAAAATGGTAATTTACTGCTAGTTTCTACCAATTTTATGTTTTTTTTTTATGAACTTCGACAGAGCTTTGGACTTAAATTTGTAGAAATTGGCAGTGTTGAGTGTTGAGAAAAACGAGTAGAGGTATTTGTTCAAACTTGCTATGACGTTTTTGATGAATAGCCCTGTCCCAGGAAAAAAAATCCAGAGCGCTCAGAAATTTTTTGAGTGGGATAAAAAATCTCACCTGAGCTCTAAGGATTTATGTTATTTAATTTTCAGATAGGGGATTGTTGTTGCATTAGCTATTTTTCACAAGGGATTACAACAGCGCAAATAGTTCCTCAAAAGTGTGCAATGTTCTTTCTCAACCAAAACAGCTCTTCGTTCGGCAACCTTATTTTTCGATAGTATGAAAATAAAATATGAAAACGGTGAATAAATATAAATTCAAAAGGCGGGATGATGCTAAAAATTAAAACAAAATTGAACTTTGATTTCATTTTGTATTCATTTCATGTGCTATAACAATAGGTGTGTTCCACTCGGACTTTGAAAGTACTTTTTAGTACTTCCTAGTAGATGATGAAGAGAACGCTTTCAATTTACAAAAAAATAAAATCTAAACTCAATATATATGTAATTTTGGTTGTTTGTCTTTTGGCCGAATTCATAAAGCCCTTTTAAATATTTAACAGGCTTTTAAATCTTAAAATGACGTTTGTTCTATACAAAATACGTTATTTTATACATTTAAAAGCCTATGGTTAATATTTGTGAAACCGAACATTCGTATTTTATTTTAGATTAGAGAAACCTCAACAACAATAATTTAAAACGTAAATTCTTTCTACTGATGGTGTCGCTTTCTTACGTGAGTACAGTTCGTTGCTTAAGCTACTTTAATAAACTACCTATACCTCAAAAATACTTGCCAGTAAATACTGGAGCCCAAAGGAACAGACCTAATAAAATACTTTAAATAAAGTTGAAATTTTGTTTCCAGAAATTCATGTACCACTAAAGAATTCCGCCTCCGTCAAATTTACATTGAGAGATTTTTTCGTAGAACAAACCTAATCTGTGCTGTTCTGTCCTTTCCTGTTGCCTGTTCGGATTTGCCTTTTTATCATTGAACAACGCTTACGTTTTTTATCTACGTCAAAATTTGTCCATAAACAAACTTCATGTCAATAAAATAATAAACTTCCACAAAACTAATAAAATGGAAAGATTCCAGCATATACAAAACTTAAATATCCACTCATCCTGCAGGACATGTCTTGAAAATATTAGTGAAATGCATCATAATATATACGCAATACCAGATCTCGGAAAGAAATTCACTATTTGTACCTCGTTGTCCATTGAACCAGATGATGGATATCCAACAAGTTTATGTGAACCATGTCATACAAAGATTGTTGATTTTTACAATTTTCAACAGATGTGCATCTTCGCTAAGAAACGATTTCAGGATTATATTAATTCAGAAGAAAAACCATGCAAACCGGAACTGGGGGTTGATTCTAAAAATGTATCTACACATTTGATTCTGTTTACGGAACCCAAAGAGGAAAAAGAAGATTCCTTATCGAATGATGAATGTTCAGAGTTCCTTGAAGCGGAACTATCAAACGTGAAAAGCCAAGATGAGTCCTCATCGAGCGACGACCAAGAAGAGTCAGACGATGATCAGCCTATCGTAAAATATCGTATAGGCAATAAAGATAATTCCACAAAAACCAGCGGTCATGTTAAAACTAATGATAACATTACGACAAATTCATCTTTGTCAAAAATCAAATTGGAATGCGAAATCTGTAAGAAAAGCTTCAAGGAACCTGAAACCTTTAAAGATCACATGCGCATACATCAAGGACTTAAGCCATTCCCCTGCCAGCAATGTGATAAATCCTATGCCCGGCCAGGTCGACTCGAAGTGCACATAAGAGTCAAACACGAGGGAAAGCCATTCCCTTGCACTGAGCCGGGTTGCGACAAGACTCTGTGCTCAAAACAAACACTTCGGAATCATAAGGCGGAAGTACACTGCGATGCTAATTCAAACAATGGCATTAAAACCAAACAACTCTATATATGTGAAGAGTGTGGAAAAGTTCTGAAAGGTTTAAGCACACTCAAGAACCATCGCTTCTTGCATAGTGGACAACCACGTCCGCACGCGTGCCCTCAATGCCATAAGAGATATATGACTAGATGCAAACTCAAGGATCATATGAATAGGCACGCCGGCATCAAGAACTTCGTTTGCCCTCATTGTGGGGCTAAGAAATCATCACGGAGCGAACTGAAAAACCACGTCAACTATCACACCAAAGAAAAAACCTATCCATGTCATATTTGTGATATGGTCTTCAATAATATTGTCAATTACAGTCGTCACAGACGAGTCGTTCATGAAGGCATTAAGAATTTTCCTTGCTCGTACTGTGACAAGTCATTTGGAAAATCAGAGACGAGAAAGCATCACGAAATGACTCACACTGGGGAAAAGCCACACGAATGCAATATATGTCATAAGAAGTTCATACAAATTGTTTCTCTTAAGAAACATCAAAAAGTTCATTTGAAGGCACTGGGTAATGGCTTGTGAATGCATGAAAGAGGTTTAAGTTATTGTCTAATACCGAATGTTTTAACTCATATTTTTATGAAATTAATTTTGTTTTTTGTACCTTGAATATTTTTCCTTTAATGATTTATTCAATAAAAAAAAATCAAAGCTTCAGCGTTTCTTCGATGTTTTTTATTTGAATTTTTGAAACTTCTTTGAGTGGTAGAGTAAAATACATTCATGAAAATCAATAATGAAAACGTTTTATTGCAGGGTAAATTTTCACTTCAGGACTTTCCTAATCATTGCGTTAAGCTTATATGATAGTTATGGCGAATTCCTTTCAAAAAAGAAATCGAATTTTTTCTAAACAGAATCGAATTTTTTCTGTCAATTGAAAGGAATTCGTATTTCGTAAAAGAATCGATTTTTTTTTGGTGTGATTGTGTTTGTGACTTTATAGCTGCAATTGACGCAAAACGTCAAGAAATTATTCACAAAACTATTAAGGTTGTTTGTTTTTGTTGTGAGAAAAATGTTTTACCAATAGAATTAAATTAATAAATAAAAGATATTTGCCACCTTATACGGTGCATTTTATTTGTTTGAACTTCTATTTGCACATATATTTTTGAAGAAAATTATTATTGAAAAGTTTTCATCACTTGCACTGAAAGTTTCTAACACGTCTTTCACTCGCGAAAGCTATTTTTTTTTATCAAATTTGTGTTTGATAATGAACAACGCACAATAAATTATTTTTATAGCTGTATTGACTGAAGATATTGTTGAATATTTTATTAAATTATGTAGAATTCGTTCCAACCAAAAAATAAACAACTCGTCTTCCAAAAATTCCGCGACTTTCAATTTATGACGTATTAGAAATGTCAAGTCTTCATAGTGTGTGTGCAAATCAGTGTGAAATCTTGCTAAAAACGCAAGATTTGTTTTGACATAAAAGAATCGATTTTGTTTAGAAAAAATTCGATTCTGTTTAGAAAAAATTCGAATTTTTTGTTGAAAGGAATTCGCCATTAGTTATGGCGAATTCCTTACAACAGAGATATCGATTTTTTTCTAAACAGAATCGAATTTTTTCTAAGCAAAATCGATTCTTTTCTGTCAAAACAAATCTTGCGTTTTTAGCAAGATTTCACACTAATTTGCACACACACTATGAAGACTTGACATTTCTAATACGTCAAATTGAAAGTCGCGGAATTTTTGGAAGATGAGTTGTTTATTTTTTGATTGCAACGAATTCTACATAAGTTAACAAAATATTCAACAATATATTCAGTCAATACAGCTATAAAAATAGAAGTTCAAACAAATAAAATGCACCAACAAATTGGCACTGTATAAGCTGGTTAATTTCTTTTATTTATTAATTTAATTCTATTGGTAAAACATTTTTCTCACAAAAAAAAACAAAAGCAAACAACCTTAATAGTTTTGTGAATAATTGCTTGACGTTTTGCGTCAATTGCAGCTATAAAGTACCACAAACACAATCACACCAAAAAAATCGATTCTTTTACGAAATACGAATTCCTTTCAATTGACAGAAAAAAATTCGATTCTGTTTAGAAAAAATTCGATTTCTTTTTTGAAAGGAATTCGCCATTAGATAGGTAGTGGTAGTGGTAAGACAGCATACTAAAATGCTGATGCATCAGTGGTCTCAAGCGTCGGAATGCGTAGTGCATACGGCTTCTAAGACTGAGCAAATCTGATATGGTAGGTTCGATCCCTATGGTGTGCATGTAGAAAGTTTTTCATAATAAAATTGGATTAAAGCACAGCACCACTAATAAAGAGGAGACTGATGACAGGCGGCTTGGCACCCCTTGAAACAGCTGTATCTCTAGCCAAATAAACGAATTATAAATGAATTTGTAAGCAAATTGGTGGTAGCACCTTTAAGTTGTTGTTGTTGTTCAAAAATACAATAAAATATTTATTTTTAGTTAGAATAATAATTATTCAAGTGCAAAAGCTTTATTTTGGCATAAAAATAATGACTGATTTTGCTTTTTTCTAAAAATTATAAATGGCGTAACCAAAGCTTGTTTAAATATAATAACCCTTACTACTACTACTATTAGTACATTCAATGAACAAAAATATGTAGATTTGTAAATACTCATCAACAGCTTCAATGTCTTAAAAATAATTATAAGCAATTTCTTTCTAATATTAGGAAATGATAACCCACTTCATTGGGTAATTTAGGCACACTAGGCCGGATTGTAAGTTCACAATTCATTTATAGACTTTATTCACGCAAGTGGGTAAGTCCATTATGGATTTTTAGATATCACGGTCGATCAATTGAAAATTCAGATTTAAATATTTAATGATCGCAAAATTTCTACTTACGAATTATATTATTATTATTAAATTATCATTATAGCTATAGGGGATTCGTTAAGAAAAATCGACCTCGGGTATAAGGAACCTACTTAAGGAGAAGGTACTCTTTAACTCTATAAGCTGAAGTGAAAGAATTTCTTCCAATTCAATGAGCATGTAGAAGTATTCCTTGTATTCCTACATATGTATGTTTTCGTGCCACCATTTAAGTGCCCCTATACGAATTAAAATTCTATCTTTAACGTCAACTGGCCCCTCATCTCGTTAAACGAAAACTATCGGACGATATCGTTTCCACCGTTGTTATTTCTATCATATCGATGTAAAAAAATTAATATATATGTCTTCAAAACTATGGTTCGATCGTTTTCTTTTTCGTGACCATTTCGGCGTCCGAGACATCTCAATAATATGAACAGGCCTTTTATAAGGTTTGTTCAGCGAGACTGTTCGGAACAGTTTAGAACAGTTTCGAACAGAAAAGTACAACTTTTTGCTGTTCAATGAGGAATATTCTGTTCTAAACTGTTCTGCTTTGCTGTTCAATGAGTCTGTGTCGAACACTTTGGAACAGTTTCGAACAGGATTTTCTGCACTAGCTTTTTAGGAAGAACAACTTAGAACAGGAAATCTGTTCTAAGTTCTGACTGTGCTGTTCTGTGCTGTTCTTTTCTGTTCTGTTCTAATCTAACTATTTTGTCACTGAGCAAAACTATAAGCTCGTGTTGACAGCAAAAACACTCTATATATATATATATATATATATATATATATATATATATATATATATGTAGAGTGTTTTTGGTTGACAGTTGTGACCAACTGAAAGTCAAACAATTTATAAAACCATAACAAAAAATACAAGAACAAATTTAATAAAATGGAACAATTCCAGCATCTTCAAGATTTAAATATTTACTCATCCTGCAGGACATGTCTTGAAAATCTAAATGAAATGGAAATGCATTATGAAATATTCGCAATACCAGAACTGCCAGCGAAATTGACAGCATGCTCATTGTTGTCTGTGGAACCAGGAGATGGACTGCCAACAAGTTTATGCGAATCGTGCCATACCACGATTAATAATTTTTATAACTTTCAACAAATGTGCATCTCCGCTAGGGCACGATTTCAGGACTACATAAATTCAGAGAGAAAACCATGCTTAATGGAATTTCCTTCTTATCCAAACAATCCAATGGATTTCATGACTTTTACGGTATGTAAGATAGAAACCGAAGAGGAAGACCATATGTCCCCTGATCTAGATTCAAAACTCAATGAGGCAGAGCCTTCATTTAAAATGCAGAACCAAATTGAAAGTTCATCAAACAACGAAGCGGAAGAGTTAGAAGCATGTCAATCACCATACGATGAATATGAAATAAACATCAAAGACACTTCCACTATCGATAGCAGCAGAATAAATGAGTATGAAGGAAACCTAAATGATGTGGTATGTTACAAGTCAAATGCTTCTCTAAATAAAATGAACCTCGAATGCAATATATGCAAGAAGTGTTTCAAGAAAAAAGAAACTCTTGAGGTGCACATAGAAGACAAACACGAGAGAAAGTCTTATGAAAATGTACCATGCACTGAGCTGGGTTGCGACAAAATATTGTTCAGTAAACAAACTCTCCGCCAACACATCAGTGATATACACTGTAAAAATGAAAGGAAAGCCAAGCAACATTATATCTGTGAAGAATGTGGACAAATTCAGACAAGCTTAGACGCTCTCAAAAACCATCGCTACCTACACACTAGTCAGCAACTGCCGCACGAGTGTCCACAATGCAACAAACGGTTCATAACCAAAAATATACTGAAGGAACACGTTAAATCCTGGTGCCATACCAGGAATTACATTTGTCCGCATTGTGGGGCGAAGAAAACCACATGGACGGACTTGAAAACACACATCAACTCTCACACTAAAGAAAAAAAGTATCCTTGTGAGTTCTGTGGTCTGGTTTATTATAGTTTACAAAACGTTTATCGACACAAGCGCATTGTTCACGAGGGTATCAAGGACTTTCCCTGTTCGTATTGTGACAAATCATTTGGCAGAGTACAGACGAGGAAATATCACGAAATGACCCACACTGGGGAAAAGCCACATGAGTGCAACATATGCCACAAGAAGTTCATCCAATTATTTTCTCTTAAGACACATCAAAAAAATCACTTGGATGGACGGAGAAAATTGAAATAACTACAAATCTTTTCTATACTATAATGAAATATTTTATAAACTAGCAACAAGTTTTCTGTTTTCTTTTCGTTCCTTAGATATTTTTGTATTATTAATTTAAATGAATTTAATGAACAATTTAAATCTGTTCAATCTTTATTTTTTTTATTTAAAAAGTTCAAAAAGAACTTCAAACTGACACTTAGTATGGCTTACTTTACATAAAAGGGTCGTTTAAGAAAAAATAGCATCAAAAGACGATACCATTGTATTTAATTATTAATTAATAAATTTCTTCTCAATGTAATAAGAATAAAATATATGATACTGCCTTTAAAACAAAATTCACGGCGGAAAACTATGTGGAATTTCATTTAAGTTTCTAATATTATAAAATAAAATATTTTGAATATTTATCATTAAGATTTTGTACTTTCCAATGCTGGAAGCATATGTACATATATAATTAACATACATATAAATTCGATAAGGTGATTTATTAATTTCAAAACAAAATAAATTTGAACGAGTCAGATTTGAGATTAAAAAGTGAAATCCCCTCTGGAAAACCTTATAAAAATGAAGTTATTTTGTAGTTGTATTATGAATGCAAGAATTGTATTATCATCACAACAAGGAACTAGTAATGTCGAACTCCTTTCAACAAAAGCTGTTTTTTATTGTATCAGAGATGATCCATATAGGTCATCAAAATACATGCATTACAACAACAGCACGGGATCCTGCTGGATCACGTTTCATGAACCAAAAGTTTCCTTTTTGCTGTTGCTTCCCAGCTTTGCAAATAATAAGGAATTGTTAACTGTAGTGTAAAGAAAAAAGACTAAAGAATAAATAAAAAATAAACAAACGTAAGGAAAAAAGAGATAGGTATACAACAAAGTTGTCACTAAGATCCGTAACGTTTTATTTTTATGAGATGATCTATTGGCGAATGGAGTCACGGCACCTGGCAGTCAGCGTGTGAACCTTCAATTGGAGAGTTTTTCTTTGATTTGACGTTCAATGTATTTCCAGTTCAATCGTACCAAACTAGTTTCTATGTTTTTGTTAAGATGCCGCCTCTACTGGGCATCAACGATGTCCAACATCACAACTGCAATCCAATCCACAATCTGACTTGTATGGATAATGTCACCACATGACATCGATTTTTGTGCCTCCATTGGTTTTTTTCTAGACATGTTCATAATCCGAACATCGTTCATGCCCAGTGGAGGCGGCATGTAAGCATTTGTTGTTGATTTCTTGCTTCAAATGCGATTTGTTTACACTTTTTGAGGACAAATTACACAGGATTTATTATGTTTTTTGATATATTTTCCATCTGATTTAGAAATTAATACATGTCCTTATTCTTTTGCAATCATAATATTGATACTCTTCATATAAAATAAATGTTTATGGAGCCCTTTCTTGGGTTTTCCTTATGAAAAATACATTGAACGTCAAATCGAAAGAAAATCTATCTCCATTTGTTAGTACACGCTCCGACTTCCAGGTGGTGTGGAAAGCAACTTACCAGGTGTCAATGTGGATCAAAAGCTATAACAAAATACGGCTAAAGAAATCGAATTTTTTCTAAATCGAATCAATTTTTTCTAAACCAAATCGATTTGTGTCTGTCAATTGAAAGGAATTCGCAAAAGAAGAATTCACCGACTTTCAATTTGACGTATTAGAAATGTGAAATCTTCATACTGTGTGTGCAAATCGGTCTGAACGATTTGTTTTGAATGAAAAGAATCGATTTCGTTTAAAAAAAATTCTGAACAAAATAGATTCTTTTGTTAAAGGGAATCCGACATAAATGCCAGCTATCATGATTCTATGGTAGATAAACGCAGTTTCCGTTTGGAGTTTACTTGTTCTTGCACTGCACTTAAATAAAATAGATAAATAATAGATGAGGACTGATAACAAGTCTTTTGAGAATTGAGTATTGAGCCTTTGTTTACAATATATTTTGTTTTAAACTGAAATGCAAAGGTTTTAATGCCTTGATCTATAAGTGAATGATGATTAAAAATAATCCTCCATAAATAATATCCTCTTTGCTTAATGGAATAAAATGAAAATAAACGCGAACGTTCCATTGGTATCATTAATCGGAGTTATTGACGAATCAAAAAACCCAATAACGAGACGGGGGAAATATTTTTGAAATATCAGAAATCTGAACTGACTAAATATAACTTTTGACACTTCTTTTTTATTTTAACAAACAAAAAAACACAGAATTTGTTAAAATCCAGCAAACAAAAATTTAAGGACATGGAACAATTCCAGCATTTTAAAAATTTAAATATTCAAACATCCTGCAGGACATGTCTTGAAAATCAAAGTGAAATGGATATTCACCATGATATATTCGCAGTACCAGATCTCCAAAAGAAATTGACTGCATGCTCATTATTGGCTGTGGAACCAGAAGATGGACTTCCAACAACTTTATGTACATTATGTCATACAAAGATTGATGATTTTTATAACTTTCAACAAATGTGTATATCCGCTACGAAACGATTTAAAGACTATTTAAGTTTAGAGAAAAAGCCATGTTTAATGGAATTCGCCATAGATCCATGCAATTCTCCTTCGGATCTGCTTATGTTTGTGGAAGCCAAAAAAGAAACCGAAGAGGATGATCCTATATCTCTAGATCAATATTCAGAACATGTAAAAAAAGAGCCTTCAGTTTGTGTGGAGGACCAAAATGAGTCCTCATCAAATGACGAAGCAGAAGATATGAATGTTAAAGAAAATTCCAGTTGCGGTAGCAGTAGTATTAAAGAAACTGAAGGGACCACCGATGATATGACTTGTCAAAAGAAGACATATACTTCTTTGACTAAAACGAATTTAGAATGTGAAATTTGTAAGAAATGCTTTAAGAAAACCGAAAGATTTGATGCGCATATGCGGGTACATCAAGGGCTTAAGGCATTTCCCTGCCAGCTGTGTGACAAATCATATGCACGTCGAAGTCGACTCAAACTGCACATAAAAGCCAATCATGAGGATAAACCTAAGGAAAAATTCCCCTGCACTGAGTCAGGTTGTGATAGAATAATGTCCACTAAACAAACTCTCCGGCAACACATCAGCGATATACACTGGAACAATGGGTATAAATCGAGGCAACCCTACATTTGTGAAGAATGTGGAAAAGTTTTGACAAGTTTATCCACGCTTAAGAACCATCGCTACCTACACACTGGTCAGCAACTCCCTCACGAGTGTCCACAATGCCAGAAACGATACATGACGAAAAACAAACTTCAAGTACACATGAACCGACACGCTGGCATCAGGAACTACATCTGTCCACAGTGCGGTGCTAAGAAAGTAACACAAAACGAATTGCAAAAACACATTAACTCTCACACAAAAGAAAAGAAGTATCCATGTCAGTTCTGTGATATGGTATTTTACAGTGTGTGGAACATTAGTCGACACAAGCGGATCGTTCACGAGGGTATTAAGGCTTTTTCATGTTCGTATTGTGACAAGTCGTTTGGTAAAGCCGAGACGAGAAAACATCACGAAATGACCCACACCGGAGAGAAGCCACACGAGTGCAACATATGCCACAAAAAGTTTATTCAACCTACGGCACTTAAAAAGCATAAAAAGGTGCACTTAAAACAACTGAAAGGTCATGCGAATGAGAAATCAAATACAGAAGGCATTCTTGAAGGATGAGCTGAGAGTTTGTACACAAAATAAGAATTTCAATAGAACAATATCCTGATTTTATAAAATTTATAATGTAATGTCCTTTTCTAATGTAAAAGAATTTTCATTTGAAGTTCATCCTTATAAATAAAGTAAGAACAGTCTTTTTAAATAAATTATAGTTATGTAAGTGGTACACATTCAGCCCTATCACGAATTCCATCGTAATTGGAATCTTTCCGAATCCTGAAAAAAAGCCCACAGAAACCGTTCGTAATGGCATTGTATGGGATTTTCCGATAAGATGGATTTTGTGAAACTTTTTTTTGGGATTCGTAACAAGTTTTCGATTACGATTGAATTCGTGATAGGGCTGATTATTTGTCCCGGTCATAAAATGTTCGACCGGCAAGTCAATTTTTTTTTTAATTTGTTGCATTGTATTTGGGATTTCTTCCAATTGTTTTAAAGTAAAAAAATCACAACTGGAGACGTGTGTTTTCCACTCCATCTGAACACACTCGTTAACTCTGTGAGAGCTGTTTTGCCAGGATTATACTAAATAGTAATATTACGTGCTATAAGTACATAGTGTTGTTTGGAAACTCCTATATATTCAGATTTTGTCTGCTACTTTTCCCCGAGAATTTTTGTATTCTGCTATTTTTGTATTCTGAAACAGCGGTTTCAAAATAAAATTAAACGCGTATAGATTATAGGTTTGTTCAGTGACAAAATAGTTAGATTAGAACAGAAAAGAACAGCACGTCAGAACAAGTTAGAACAGGAAATCTGTTCTAAGTTATTCTACCTAAAAAGCTAGGACAGAAAATCCTGTTCGAAACTGTTCCAAAGGGTTTAGACAGACTCATTGAACAGCAAACCAGAACAGTTTAGTACAGAAAATTCCTCATTGAACAGCAAAACGTTTTATTTACAAAACAAAATAATACAAATTATTTTCAAATGGCTGATCGAATCAAATAGCAGTGTAATGCTGAATTTTGTTGGTCCTTTGAATTAGAAATTTAGACTTAATTTAAATTTCGGTTTGCCTAGCGATTTACCGTTCCGTTCCTTATCTTTTGTTCCCACTTTTGAATTCAACTCATATTTGTACGAAGAAAAAAGGTAAAATAATTGGCAGCAATCTACATAAGTCCATAGAATCAGTCTTATAATTATCTGGACCGATATCATAAAATCAAACAATGTCATAACAAAAGTGCATTGTTTATAATTATCCCACATAGCGATTGAATATTATATCTTCAAATATAATTTAAACTTACCGGTAATTTTTTTTTAAATAATATGGATTTTCTTCTAACTCCAGGTAGGTATTCCTTTCGAAAACATACAAATCTTAAGTTTTCTTGAAAATAGCATTGAATTAAAAACGTCTTTTTTACCTTATGTTATATCAAATTCCGGGCAATCTATCACAAAAAGGTTTCTACCGCTTGACAAAAATTGAATTGAATAATTGAAATACTTTTTCTTTTTTTTTTCAGATTTTACTTTTCTTGTTATTTTATGATGATGATGATGATTGTTGATGATGATGATGTTGGTTAAGAGCTTACATGAGAGTTCCTTTATGCCACTTCAGTTTTTAAATTGTATTTGGCTTTGATATTGTTAAGCTCCTCTTGCTTTTTGTCTACATCCAGACGTTTAAATGCTTTAGTTGATTGATAATACAATACAACAAGATAGCGATTACAAACATTGAAACCAGACAAATGGTCGCATGCATTTTTTGCATCGAAAATGTCTTCGTAGACAACAAAGGCCGTACCACGCGTCTCAGGTGTATTTCCACTGCAATGAACATTTTGTATTAAAATTATATCAAACTTTTTCAATAAACATTAGCTTACACTCTTATTTGACGAATTGCACCGAATTTGCCAAAAATATCGTACATTTCGTCAGATGTGATTTTATAGGGAAGATTTCTGATGTAGAGCACTCGATTTACCTCTGGAGGTAATCGAATCTGGTTTAAGAAAAACGATTTGTTGAAGCGGATTTAATTGATATCTTTTTAACTTACGTTATTTCTTTTGTTCATCATCATTTTCAAAGATTTTTAAGAATCTTTGTTGGTTTGAGTCTGCCAAACCCGAGATGTTAAATAAATATGATTCTTCGTGGGAGATCTCTTCTTTCTTTGTGATTTTGATTTGCAAAAATTTTAATTTTAGCAGTCAGTCAAGCAAAAACTTCCAGACACAGCCATCAGAAAAATGTTTGACACTTGAAGCCTCATTCACAATGCGGCGAGGAAACGAGACGTGAGCGTGACGAGAACTCGTTGTAGTCACAGATTAGCCACATGAAGGGTGAAACGTACGAAACATTCTCATCTTCATATAATCTGTGGTTGTAGTTGGCAAACTAATTTCAAACAATAAAAGACTGCTTTTACATTACAGCGATTTTTAATCTTCGTTTCTCCTTTGGTTTCCTTCTAATTGCAAATACCTTTTACACGACAGCGATTTTTAATGAAAAGTTTAGTTTGGGCAAGTAAAGAAGTATCATCTCACTGCACTCTTTACTCCACTTGATTAAGCGAAGTTATCTGAGTGGACGACGAATGAAAATAAAACACATTCGAACAATAAGGAAAAGCACAAAGAAGAATGAGCGATAACTCTGCAATTTGTTCAACCTCAGCAATTTCGTCTGTCCCGGCCACCACATACGTCCCTCGTCCACGTGCTTAAAAATCGCAAGAAGAAATTGCATGGTTTAAAACAAAAACACTCTATATGAAGATACCAATCTTTCGTACGTATCACCCTCCAAAACCCATTTGTTTACATTGTTGTTTTTGTAATTTCGTTTTGTGTCCATGAATAGATGTGAATTGCAACAACAATTTAAAGGGGTGGGATTGTTCTGTTTTCCCAGAACAACCATTTTGTATGTGCAAATAACGCAGCCATCTTTAAATAAATTTCAACTCACCAGCTTTTCAACATGAAAATGGCGGATGTTAGGTGGGATATCGGGATGTGTTGAAAAAAACACCAATTTAATGGTGCTAAGTCTGCTATTACACTACGAATTTCACGTAATGAAACTTCTTTTAATTTTTCTTTGAAAATTCATCCTGTAAGTAGTTCGCTGTTACACAATGATTTTTAAATCTTTGGCATTTAACAGAAAAGTCTGTAATAAAATAAATAACGTGATAAGTTAGAATTTATACATTGAAATTTCGGTCATCGATAGTTTTCTATTGGTTTCGCATATACATAGCATAAAGGCTGTTCCAAACCAACGCGAAATATTCGAGCGAATATGCGACGACTGAATAATGTTCGAAGATTCGCATCGCGCCAGTGTGGGTGCTCCCATTAATCTCCATTTAAATAAATTAAGACAGGCGAAAGTTTCGTCGTCGTTCTGCAGTATTCGCTTTGGTTTTGGAGAGCCTTATAATGCTCTTAAAAGCCATGTTTTTTTTTGCAAGCCCGGAGGGATTTGGTTAAAAAGAAATGATATTGGGGATTATCTATCGACGCCATCACAGAAAAAAAATGGAGTTTCCATAAAAACTATTGATTAGAAGTACATATGCAATTCACGCCGTTAAAACAGTTTAGCCCCGAAAATTATGTGCTCTTAGCTATGCCTGGAGGGGATTAGTTGTTGTTGCATTTAACATGTAAATTCCTTAGCCCCGACGCGACATAGTTTTATTCGATCAATTTCCTCCAGGCTTGCAACGAGACAAGAGACATGCCAATTTATAACAGTTATAACAATTTTTGGCCATTAAAAGCGGGTGTACGTTTACGCGCTTCGCACTACTTAAAAAAAAAACTTTAGGTGATTGAATTATGCCCACCGGCGGAGGACCCTGGCCCTGCGGGGCCGCATAAACAGTAATTTTATAAACAAAAACTGTTATAATTGGCATGTCTGGTCACTTCCTGCAAAAAAACACGTCTAAAGTTGTCTTACCCTGAGGCCACACGAGCAAGTACTGGCAAGTAAGTTGGGTTCATACATTGCCTGCCAAATTCGTATCTGTGTACTGGCTGTGACGTAGGTGGCACTCCACTTGCCAAGCAAGTTGCTTGCAAGTAGGTCGTTCTTTTTCTCTACTATAGTAAACAATTTTGGTTGATCTTTCAAACAAAATGGATTGAAAAAATCAAAATACATTTTTAAAGAATATTAAAACAAGCTAACAAGCTTTAATAATTGAAATTATGGACAACGAAACATAAGAGGGAATAACATATACTCTAACTAAAATTCATGTACCAAAAAAAACTACAGACGTCAAAATACATTTTGTTAGCTACCCGTCTGTTAAGCGCAAAACTTTCAAATTCCATTGAAGGTTGTATACGATGTCAATGGATAAAAAAACCTCTAGAAATCCGAATTGTTTTCCATTTTATTTTCCGCTCCGGAAAAATGGATTTTTAGGGCAATCGGTTGACATTTGGAACGAAATATTCTCGATAGGATCAAATATAATTTGTCCCCTATCTGTCAAGCAACAAACTTTCAAATTCCATTGAAGGATGTCTACGATGTCAATGGATTAAAAAACCTCTGAATATCCGAATTTTTTTCCATTTTTTTTCTGCTCCGGAAAAATGCATTTTGAGGGCAATCGGTTGACATTTGGAACGAAATATTCACGACGGGATCAAATATAATTTGTCCCCTATCTGTCGAGCCATAGACTTTCAAATTCCATTAAAGGATGTCTACGATGTCAATGGATTAAAAAACCTCTATATATCCGAATAATTTGAAATTTTATTTTTTGAAAAGGGCAATTTTAGAGCTTTTTGGTTTTTTGTAACGAAATATTCGCAAATGTCAAATATTCTGTCAAGCATTTTCAAGTTTCGTATGAAAGTGAATTTTAACATTTTTAAAATGCAATCAAATTCCACACTAAATTTATTTTAACTTATTTTTTGCACAAAATCTAATTAATTCAGAAATTTAAATAAAAGGAACGATGATTGTTGACTATAGTTAAAAAAATGAACGCCCTACTTGCTTCTCTACTGGCTGCTCAACTGGCTTCGAAAAAGGCAAGCCAGTTGACGAGCAAGTTGCTTGGGTTTATATGTGTTAGTGAAAAAATGTGTATGTATTGCAACTTGCTTGCCAGTACTGGCTCGTGTGGCCTCCGGGTTACAACAGTTGCGTTGATTCTCTGGTTTCTCATTCGTTTTTTTTTTGTCATGTTCAGAGTCTGTTTCAATAATTCGAGAGCGAAATACAATACCAAACAATCGTAGAAACAAAACAAATAATGACAAAAGACAATCGAATATACTTAAATTGATTATAAATTTTCACTTTCAATTTGTTTCCACAAACTTATGCTTATAAGGTTGGGTTAGCACTTGATAACACGTTGCTCCTTTTATTATACTTTTTGAACATACCCATTGAAACTCGTAAATAACCGACATTTTGGTGGTGAATGTACTTTTACTGCATGTGTGTGCAAATAAAGCGTGGTGGATGTACGCTTACTGCATATGTGTGCATGTTTCTCCTGAATTTCCCCTATATGAGCTTGTAGGCAAACTCGGATGACAGCCGAGATTGGTATCTTCATATAGAGTGTTTTTGGTTTAAAAGCAGTCAAAGCATACCTGGATATTTACTTGGCGTTTCTCGTCGTCACGTCACGCCAAGTATTCGAAAAATTGAAAAAAAGACGCGACGTGACGACGATTTTCATTTTTGCTAAGTAATTTACAGATTTTTCACAAAAGATGTAATCAATTTAATAAAGTTATTGATAAATCTATTGTTTTGTAAGTTATTTTGTTTATATTTTATTGATTTTTTTTTACAAAAATGAATTTTTGTCGTAAAACGCTCGCTGCATTATCAATTGGGCGACGATTTTGTAACTAGAAAAAAATACCAGCGGTTCTCGTCACATTGTGAATCAGGCATGAAGGTGCGTTTTTGTTTTGGTTGTGTTCAGTAAAATAAATAATTTTGGTTCTGAAATGAAAGCATTCAATGTTTAAAAAAAATGAACAGGTGGTTCACAATAGATCCGTTCCATCCATGGTCCTCCGCCGGTTGGCATACTTCGGACATCCAGTTTTGTTTTTTATTAGCGCAAAGTGCGTTGATGCGCACCTCCTTTTAATGCCAAAAAAACTCTTATAACTGTTATAAATTGGAATATCTCTAATCTCGTCCTTGGAAGAAACCTTTTATTTTGTTTGCAATTCTTTTTCAAGGGTAACTTAAGGCCAGGCGCGCACATGCAACTAAACAGTTTGGTTTCGATTTTGAGCACTATGGGATTATATGAGAGTCCGCGCACATAAACCGGGGCGGACTCTCATATAATACGATTGTACTCAAAATCGAAACCAAACTGTTTAGTTGCATGTGCGCGCCTGGCCTAACACGCAGTATAAGTTACCTGGAAATAAATTCACCTATTGGTGTGATAAATATCAAAAGTTGAATAGATTTTATCTACAATCAAAAAGTATTTTAACACCGCTTATTTTTAAATACACGACAAATACACAAGAAATGTCATTAATACCCTTTATGATCTATACATTCCCTTAAATGAATATTAATTATTTTTGTATTGTGTAAAAGTGATTCTTTATTCGTCTAGTATCTTTTATATCCATGAACATGACAATTTTTATTTGAATCTTAACATTTAATGTATGTAGAAAGTATATAATATAAGCTAAGATTGGCATACACAATTTTACCAATATTAGTTAATTTCAAGAACAAAGCTGCACTTTTAATGACATCAAAGCCCAATATGATACAATGAGAAATATTGAATGATAGATATGAATCTCAGAAGGTTTTTTTTTTTTTAATTAATTTAACAAAATATTCTAAAATGGAAGATTAAAAACTTGGAATATATTTATTGATTTTTTTTTTGCTAGTATAAATTAACTTTCCCTCAACGTCTGTCGAACTGATTCAGGCTAAAGAACAAAGAGAAACAAAAATTATTTGTGTGTTATGTAGAAGGATAAAAACTTAAAATTATAGCTTACTGTCCTAAACCAAAACGAATCAGCTTTAAACATCAGGCGGTAAGTAAGCGACATTTTCGAAGCTGGAGCGATCGCATGCATGTGCAAATGCTTAACACTCACCATTGGAGGCCAATGGAATCCGTAAAGAGAATCTTTTGTGTCGACTCCCATATTAGTTAAGTGGTCTGTTAAAGATCTTTCCATTACGTCAACTAAAATGAATATACATTTTTTTTTATTTATGGTCAGTATCAAAACTTAAAAATGATAATGTGTTAATCCATCGTTATGCTGAAGTGAGAAAATAACATTAGTTTTACCATACTTTAGGTTCTATTATCGTGTTCACTGACCAAAATTAGGTACAAAATAGTAGAAATAATATCACTTTGGTATTCGCGTAAATGTAACATTACACGACTTATAACTTATTATTTCTTCCATTGTTTACTTCTAAATGGCGTAGAATCAAAGTCTTTTTATGTTCGGCCAGTTAGTTGCGCCACAATACAATGCCAATGAGTACAAAATGGCAGCAAGTATGGCGATTTGTCAGTCATGTAAATGTAGCATTAACATTTTAAAATAATTGAAGTGAAAAACTGTTATGACGCTTTTGAATGTGCCTTAAAACGGGGAAAATAATGGATCAGGAAATTATTAACACACTGCCGGTGTATTTGTAAAATTAAACGTCACTTGTCACGTTTTTTATGAAAAAGGTTCTTGCAGATTTTTGGGCAGTTGTACGATTAGATCATTAATAGCAAGACAATAGAAAAATGACGGCAATGACAAAGGCACGTGTGTGAAAAAATTGGGTTTGATCTACGAAGTCAATCTGAAATGACAGATCAAACAAAATTTTCGTTAGATTTTTTGAACACAGGTATTTCTAGCGCATGTGTTTGTTGTTTATTTTTTTCACTTCAATGTAGTTAATAGGCCTTAATGCTGGATTTACACGACTGAAAAATTTGCAGTTTTTTGTCAGTAACCTGTCAGTTTACTGACATTGAACTACGAAGAACAACTTTTCCATTTCTTCTGCCAGTTTTTAGACAGTTTACTGACAGAATACTCCCAATTTGTCAGTCGCGTAAATCCAGCATTTACATAACGATATTTTTGTTCTTCATTTTTCTACTTTTTCACTATTTGTTTGAATGTAGTTAAGTGTAAAAGAACTATATTTATGACAAAAATAACAGCAAATGTTATGCTGGATTTACACGACTGACAAATTGGCAGTATTCCGTCAGTAAACTGGCAGAAGAATGCAAAATTTATTCTTTTGGCAGTTAAACTACCAATTGTCAATCGTATAAATCCAGAATTAGTCAATTTACACGATTAGATCATTAATGGCAAAACAATGGATAAATTATGGTATTTTTTCAATCGTGTAGCTGCAGCATTAAGGATGTCCCAAACCAACGCGAAACATTCGCGCGAATATGCGACGACTGAATAATGTTCGAAGATTCGCATCGCGCCAGTGTGGGTGCTCCCATTAATCTCCATGTAAATAAATTAAGACAGGCGGAAGTTTCGTTGTCGCGCCGAATGTTTCGCGTTGGTTTGGGAGAGCCTTTAATTTATAAAAAAGTCTGAATATCAAATGAAAAAAACAGCCATAACAAATATTCTGTGAACTCTTCCATTTTCTACACTCACAAACATCGCATAGACTACATACACTTGTTCTACGTTTTTTTTTTTTTTCTTTCAATTTGCAACAATTTTTCGCCTATGAATTCTTTGCTTTCATTGTTTCAAGATTAAATTTTAACAGTTTATTGTTTTACTAAAAGTAACTTACTCAAATCAATATGTTCTTTTCGCAATGTCTTAGCGCTTTCATAATGAACTTTTGAAACTGCCAGAAAATGATTCTCCGCTGCGGGTTTTATATCCCTAAAAATCACTATCTTGTCGTTTTCATACTCGATATTAGTATCTGGGGATCTTCCACCAACAATATCGCAAAACACACACCTGCTCATGATTTTTTTTTAGTATATGTAGTTATAGGTTTAACAACTACTTTATTTTTAAAATTACAAATTCACTGTTCTTTTCGTGAGGAGAAAAATGTTGTGATATGATAACAAAACGTCCACCCAAACTCAGCTGAGCTCTCTGCTGTAGTTGTACACTGATAGCAGCAAAGTAGTGTATACTTTGCAGATTTTTCTATGAAAAATAAAAACTTCAGACGATGATGGCAGAATTCAATGCTCAAACCATTCAGCCCATTTCGTATAATAGGTGTTTTTTAGTGCTTTTGTATCCCCTTAAAAAATAATTTAACAAAATAACAACAACCAATCCACTTAGTTAGTTACTATGAACATCTCCGCTAACGAACGAAGCGGGCATTAAAAAAGAATTATCACTGATAGAAATTAAGTAAGCGGTAAGTTGGTGGATATAACATATTATTAAAAAAAAAAAAAAACAAATAAATTGGCATGTCTAGTCTCGTCCCTCCCTTATATTACGTTTTCATTAGATCCAAAATGAGGTTATTTCTAAAATTACAGAAAATGGTGCAAAATTTTAGACGATTTAGTAAAGTGTTAAATCATTTTTAGTATGATACTAGGTTTAAAAGAAGATTTTGATAATTTTAAACGACTTTAACATGATACTATCTCTTAACATTTTACTAAAGTTAAAATCGCCAGATTGCTGTTTTATCTTTTTAACATATTACTAAATCCATATGTCACTTTGACGCAGATAATTTTTATAAAGGTATGTTTGCTTCATTTTTTGCACGAAATGTCACTGTTTTAGGCGCGTTCAGCTTGAATTTGAAAATGGTAGTATGAATGAATGGTAGAGTTAAAAAGTGCTTAAAACTAACAACATTTTAGTAAAGAGCTTTAAAGTTAGTAAAGTGTTAACTAGTATCATGCTAACACCTTAACATCAGGCTGTTTAAAATTTTGCGCCAATGTGTTTTCATCTCAATTTTGCTAATTTTGTGTGACAGCTCATTTCATTTTGAATTTGATTTCACCTGTTTTTTTTGTTTCTCTTTCTGTTTCTGTTTTTTTATACATTGAGGTGAAAATTTGGTTGAAATTACCTCATTTCGAAATGTGAGTTTGTGTCTCACACATAATAAGATAGAGAATTATAAAAATGTATGTAAAAAGCTGTTATAATTGTCATGTCTAGAGTCAGTTCCCCTAAATAATTTCTGTGGATACTATTCGTACTATTTTCACGGAATCCCAACGACACCACTGTTTGTGCAGCTACAGACACTGCAAAAGTGCAAGGGCAGACGCATTTCCAACGGCTGCTGTTGACACTTGACATTAGTAGTGGGTGTAGTGGAAAAATATTGATAAGCTCACGATTCACGAAATTAGTTTTACCTATAATCTTCTTTTAACTAATAGCCGAATTAAAAGTTTAATTTAATGCATCTCAAAGTCAAATAAATAAGTCGTATCAACAATGAATGAACTGAAAGCACCCTCCTTGCAATCATTGTTAGAATCCGATCGTGGCTCTACTGATAGCTTATTGGCTGAATCTTTGCAATTAGATATCGAAGACGTAAGTGAAAATGAAAACAAATAAATTGCAAACCGAACTTAGTAGTACCTTTTAGTTGGACGATGTGGAATATTCTATTCCACCGATGGGAGCTCTTCCAACTCTGGAAAGTGTTCTGAGTGAATTCGAAGGTGATTCGGACATAGCGTCAACGAATACAATTCCAGCACCCACTCCAACTCCTTCGATGGGTGGCGATGAGAGCACTCGAGGTGGAGGCTCCATCATGAGACATGTTCTCCTACAAGGAGTATCATCGCAAACTGCATCTGCTGCGGTAAGTACCTGCGGTTTACATGATAGCAGTATTTTGCAAAACATTAAAATTATAATTGAAGCCGCAAGAAGTTATTGCAAATAAGTTATAATTTTGACGGCATGCCGTGTCAGTAAACAAAAATCGCTGTACATAAAAAAACTTTTTAGCTGTAGCGATGAAAAGTTAAAATAGTGTTCTCTGTAAAACATCACTAGATAAGCTTTTAAAGAAAACATTTATCATCTTTGGTTCCATTTATAATTTTTTTTATATTTCTCCTTGTAGGATCGAGTCCATGCTGGAATGGCAACAGCTTGCACTGTGTCCCAGCTTATTGCCGTTGGCACCTCACATGGACATATTCTTAACTTTGACAACACACAAACTCTTCGTTGGGCTCACCAAGACAAGAGTTCTCAGGGTGCTGTGAATGCTCTGGACTACAACCAAGACTGTTCACGTTTGTTAGCAGGTTTTGCCCGTGGCCTAGTTGTGATGATTGATACTCATTCTGGAGATGTGCTCAGAAATTTATTTGATTCAATTACTCCCAACACTGGTGTTTTGCACATAAAATGGACTAGTAGACCAGCCCTCGCCCTCTGTTCGGATTCTGGTGGCTCAGTGTGGTCACTTAGTTTCACTCGGAAGCTGGGAATCAGGGGATGCGCATCGAGATGTCTATTCAGTGGAGCTCGTGGGGAGGTTTGCGCGTTTGAACCACTTATTACTGACACTGACGTGCAGCATGATTTGGATCAGTATTCGATTGTTGCATTGGCAACTCTTTCGAAATATTTCATCGTCACTATTCGCCCGCGATTGAGAGTCATTAAGTTTCATACCCTGACTGGTCCACCGGACTGTTTACCTTTGCTGGCTTGGCAAATGGTTCTGATTCAAGCAGCCGATTCCACACGAACTATAGATCCTGTTATTGTGGTTGCCAGAGGCAATCAGCTGTTCTTCCATCAATTGTTCATCAGCAGTGGTCGAATAAATTTATTGTTCCTACGTCACGTACAGCTAGCTTGCAATCTTCTGGCTGTCCATTGGCTTGGTCCCAAATCAGTGGCTTGTCTGGATACAACAGAAATTCTTCATCTTATTGACGTACGTTCCAGCAAGGAGAGTGAATGTCTTGATATTGGAAATGCAGGTTTAGTATATGGATCGGCTCAGTTTAAAGGACTTGCCACGGGAGGAAACGTCTCGCCAGCTCTAGCCTTAGCCGGGAGCTATGCTTGTTACAATACTGTTATTTCGAGAGGTACCCAACTATATGTCCTCGGAGCTAGATCAATGCACATGATCACAGTAAGAACATGGAGTGAAAGAATTTCCTATTTGGTAAAGAATCAACGCTGGAGTGAGGCATGTGATCTTGCCATTGAATGCTATAAGGCCGCGGGAGATCGTCCACGTAAGAAAATCCAAGCCAAAGAGAGGGCAATCGTCCTGTTCAGAGAGTACATTGCAGGTTCGAGTCGTGCTCCAGAATATTGCTTGGGTTCGATCATTAACTGTCTGATTGAAGTTAATGAACTGGACTTGTTGTGGGATGAACTATGGGACCGATTACATTCCACTGGCTTATTTCTAACCCTCATCACGGAACATATAGAAAAGGAGTCTATAAATCGCGTGAATCCCATTATATCCCAGGCTCTGGTTGACTTTTGGATAAATATTTCCCCACAGAAACTAGAAGAAATCCTACTAAAACTAGATTGGATGTGTTTGGATCTCGATCAGGTTCTTAAAGCAGTAAAAAAAAAAAAACTATTCAGAGCTCAGATTTACTTGAATACGAAAGCCTTGGGTGATTACACCATATCACTAACCGAATTAATACCACAAATTCAAATGGAAGAACCACACTTAGGTAATAGTTTGTTGGTGTATATTTCAAGTTGTTTAGCTGGGCGAGGCTATCCGCATGGTGATATTCCGCCCGAACAAGTCCAAAATGTCAAACATGAAGTCTTGCGATGTCTTGCTTCTTTGCATTCGTCCACTAGTGAACCGAATGAATTGCCTTATCCATATTTGAGAGCTTTGCTTAAGTTTGATACACGAGAAACCCTTAATGTTATTTCTTTAGCATTCCAAGAGAAGGAATTCAGTGGCGAATTGGGATTTTCACATCGCAAGAGAATAATCAATATTTTGCTGGAGGTTATGACGCCAGAAAATGCAACGGTAAGTGGAGAGTTTTTATCCCTATTGTGATCATTTAATATTTAGAGGCAGGAATATTTCATCGATAAGTTTTGGTAAGCAGTTGAGTCTTTTCAGTACAGATTGTAACTGCTAATCGCAACAACTTGTCTTCAATAACGCTTAGTCCCACCAAATTATGTTTACGTTAAAGACATGTCAGCACTTATTTTTTTAAATTTTATTTCAGTGGTCCGAAATTGGATGTCTCCTGAATTTTATCAGTCAACAAATTTCTTCGAATTGCTTACCAGCTGACTCTACACTCCTAGACAAAGTCATTAACTATCTTGCAATGGAAGAAATAACCGGCGAAACAGCTCGACAACATTCTGAACGCGAGAGTGCATGGCACGAGCTCCTGTCTTCCAACTTTTTACTACACTTACCCGACGAGGAGCAATTGAGCATGGCTCGAAAAGCCAATTGTTTATATGTCGTCGAGTATTTGTTGGAAAGACTTAAAAAATACGATCAAATTCTTGAGTGTTATTTGAATAACCCACTGCGTTACGATGCAATGTTTGCATACATCGAAATGCATGCCAAGAATCCTGAAAGGAAAATCTACGACCAGTTGTTGCTGCATTTCCCTCGCATTGTTTCTATCGATTCAGATAGAACAACTCGACTTGTTGCCGATTATTTTAGTAATAATGTAGGAGATTTAATTGGTACGGCTAAGAGTGATACGAAGCTCCTATTTTTATTTCTTAAAGCCCTCCATCGTCTGTCGGTGCCATTAAACAGTGTGAACAGCGAAACGCTGCTTGAATTGTTGTGCATTAACGAGCCAGACAGTGTTGATAATTTCCTAGAAAACTGTGATGCTTATCGAATAGAAACCGCTTTAGAGATTGTTCAGAAATATCATCTCACATCTGCGTGTATAATGCTGTTTGAAAAACAAGGAGACTACCAAATGGCTTTTAATATGTCGCATGATCTATTGAAAAAAGCCACCGAAGATAATGCCGAGGCATATGCCTTGCAAGTTAGTTCTCTTTGCGCCCGCGCATCCCAAGTTCTATCAGTGCAGGAACGCGAGGAATATTGGTTCAAACTGCTCAAACTCATACTCTCGCGGGAGTATCTCAAGTCGATAACGAAAAACATGCTCCACGAAGCTAGTCAACACGTCGATCTGCCACGACTCGTCCAGTTGGTTATGAACACGAGCACAGTATCGGGTAATATTGGGGATATTAAGGACCTTCTGATGGGAATGCTATCTAACTCTCGATATGAAACCCATGCTATGGCCACCACAGCCAAAATACTCGGGTCGGATTTACATACAAAATTTGTGAAGCGACAAAAGGAATCGCATCGTGGCTTGTGGGTGACGTTTGTTAAATGTGTCATATGTCGTCAAAGGCTTTACAACCAAACAGATGTCCTTGTACTAGGTGCATGCGGACATTCTATGCATGTGCGTTGCATTGACCATAAAGAAAGAGAATACGATGACGCTGTTAGTTTTGATAGTCATAGCGATTCCATTGAAGAAGAAATAAAATTCAAATGTCCACGATGTGGATCTGAAATTCCAGAATCTGAACCAGTAGAATTATCACAGCCTTCAGTTAAGCTAATCGAGTGCAATCGGAGTAAGGACAATGTGGAATTGGGTGTTCTGCAATTGAAAGCGCCGCCTAGAAAATTTTGAAAATCATTTCGATTATTTAAGTTTTAATAGAAATTTAATACATAATTAAAATATTTGACTATTTATTTTGGTTTGCTTTAGATTTACATTTCCATTGAAATAAATTGTGTAAGGTTTTTTTTTTTTGTTAAGCATGATTGATAATTATTATAATGAGATTGTTTAAATTTTACTTTTGTATAAGCTCTATTAAAAGAAATATGTGTTTCCATTAGTTCCAATTGATGATTTGGAATTAAGTTGCTAATATAAATATACAAATGATACAAACCACAAAAAATGTTTTCAACATTAAAGCATACATTTATTTCTCCAAGGTTTTTTTGTTTAAGTACATCTATAAAGCTTATTTATCAAAATATTGATACCCTTATAGCCAAACGAATCATAATAATTTAAGTTCGACTCATGGTTTCACCTATCATCCTCTACAGATTCCTTGATGGAAAGCAATTCATGTCCAGAACCTCCGTATTATTACTAATTATAAACCACTGTCCTAATTATGAATTTAGTCCATAAATGTGATAGATGTGTAGATAAAACAGGCGTATTTAAGGTTATGCCTTTTTTTTTAGTTCAAACAAATAATAGATTCCAATATATTAAGAGATCATAAAATAAAGTCAATTTATTAGAAGATTAACATAAATATACAGAGTAATAATAATATACAAATACTTGTTCAGAACTAAAAAACTATCATAGTCACTTTATCTTGGTTAAGAAGAATGTTGTTCTGTCTTATATAAGTTTTTATAATACGTCATAAATTCGTAGCATTGTTCACCTAAATATTAAGGTTGGCATTAATTAAAACAAAACGAATTCTATATGTACTTACTTTTCAAGAATTCAGCCGATCCACGCTGACGAATGTTTCGCGATTTGAAATACGTAAAAACGGTATGAAATACTAAATTATCATTCGATTTCTGGGCTGCTTCGAGATATTTTCGAGCGGAAATAGTATCACCATCAGGTAAATTCATTGCCAATCTAAGTGCATCGACTACTTTTCCTTGGCCTAGTAGTACTTCAATTATAATCTATGGATAACAATAATTATTTAAATTATTAATTTTTAAAAGAATGAAGGGTATACAACCTCATTTGCTTTAATTTTGCTGAGCATATCAAGAGCAATCTGTGATATTGCAGGATTAATATTTGAGTATGAGAGCAAAAAACATGCAATCGGCTTCGATTCCATTATGAGAGAGAATTCAAATAATCTACGGAGAGTATCAAAATTACGGTTGCGTATCAATTCAGTGATAATCATTTTGCTAATGTCTTCTTGGGCGGCAATATTGTGTTTGCTCAATGACTGCAAATATAATATTAGAAGAGTTTCAGTATAGGGTCGTTCGGAGATGACACTGAAAACTGAATTGTGCATGTCAACTTGATCAATCAGAACTCTGGGAGGAGCTGGTAACTTTGGAAGTGTCTTCACAGTCGATGGTTGGGCTGTTTGTGTCTGGAGTTGTAGCTGCACCCACGACCTGTGGGAAAATCAAAAGGTTACTTTATGATGTTTAGAAAAGAAATAATGGGTTTTATTGGGCGTATTTATAGTCGCTTTTTAATTTTCTCTACTAACCCATAGTCTCAATTAAATGGATCTTTTTTATAACCAAATATTTTACTGTTTATTAAAATATAAGTTTATAAATAGCTTCAAAGATTGAAGAGAAATTTATTTCAGAAAAATTAATTTTAACTTACTGTGTCTTAGCAGTTAAAAAAAATAATTTATAAATACTCCCATTATCTATATTTAAACTTACTCGTACACTTCGTTAATCTTGTCAAAAATGTTCTCCAAAATTGGTAAAAGTGTTCCATTGAACTGCTCATCTACCAACTGTTTAAGAACTTTGAGTAAAATATGCTTTCCACAAGTTCGTTGTAGTAAAAACTCTACAAGTCGCACTCGATCCGTTATAAGCGAGCAAAGTGGTTCGATTTTCAAATGTAAATACCACATACATCCGAGCTTAGCATCAATCACAATGTTAGGTTGGAAGAGGACCCAGTTAGTAGAATCTAATGAACAAAACAAAAACTAAATATAATATGTATTTGAAAAAAATTTCAAATGTAACGCTGATGCAAGTGCAATAGTAACAACTTTCGAAAATTTAGATTTTGATCAAACTTGCCACTACGATGATAGGGAAGACGAAAAAAGTGGGTCTCACAAAATAATAGGCTCCCATAACTGAAGTACTATTATTATTATTATGTATGTCTTTGAAAATTAGATAAATAGGTTTATGCTCAGGTTCATTTGTACGGTTGGCTTACTTGCTGCGTTGAACAAAGAGGTAAAAATACCGATTTCCACTAAGGAATAAATAAATTAAAGCTGACGTCCTCATACAATACAAGAGGATAAGAATGTGATGATGTACCAATAATAATTCTTTTTTATGACCACCTTTAATTCTACTCCTGAGTACAGAACTGAATCCCACTAAGGATGCAATTTTTTTCTTAATTAGATAAAATTTTCTATCCTGAAATCTGTTGCAACTGTTGCCCTTCATACTCACAACCCAAATGATACATACACAGTGAACATTGCATGGTGCGTTCGTCGAGTGAAATGCCGGGTATTCTCAATGCAAAAGGTCGTATTGAGCGACCAGCTGTGACTGGAGCATGATAAGTGATTCCATCGTATGTCTCCCCACTCAAAGCTATATCAAACAATAAGGAAGTGGAAGAAGCCTGATGATGAACAACAATCAAGTTATCCACAGTATTTATTGCGAAACGCCCACTGTGTCCCAGACGTAGAATGTGACACTTTCTTGGAGCCAATCCAGGACCATTCAACAGATATACTTCGACCTCCATCATGCCATTTGGGTTAGTTTGAAGAATAAGTACAGCAAGGGTCCCATAAACCTGGCTCAGTGTTACTTTACTTTCGGCAACTTCTCGATTTGGATTGCCCACTGAAAAAAGAGAATTTCGTTATTTTGAAGAGAAATCGAATGTAAAATCTTACACTCCAGTTTTGAAAGTTTTGTTATAGTTTTTTGTTTTATTATAATTGGAGTTAGGTTATTACTGTCGGTTGAGCAAAACAAAGCAATGTTACCCTCCGAACACCAAGCAAACCATTTTACTGCCATTGCAAGCGCCTTAACAAGGTTCGCCTTTTGTTTTTCAACTATCACTGTATAGATTTCTACTCCATTGCTCGAAATGAGTGCACACTCACGAGTGTACACCCAGACAAATCCATAGATTGGATTCTTAGCTTGAATGGTTATGATCTTGTCGAGAAGAGGCTGATCGCCTTGAAAACATATAAACTCGACAGAGTTGTTACGACGTTGAATTGCCAGCACTTGATTATCTGGTGAGAATTTTATCGAACTAATTGTTCCACGATCATTCATACAAAATGAAATCACCGATGTCAATGATTCACTAGGGCCTTTGACGACGACTCCTGTGGTACCGTTCGAGCGTATTGCGAAAATCTTTTGGAAAAATTTTTTACTTTATCTTATGATGTGATATTAGTTGAATCATTTGGAATAGCTACCTGCTTGTTAGATTCGTCGAAGAAAACATTTGTCAGTTGACTCACTGAATCGAACCGTATTGGATTCTTTGAAAGTTCTATATAATGAAGGGAGTTTTCCATGTTTTGATAAAACTTTACTTTATTTGATACAAAAATTTTCTTTTAATAAAAACAATAACAAACTACAAGTAAAGCAACGATACTAGATTTATGGGATGCCTAGATGGAATCAGAAATGTCAAATGAACTTGTCAGGTTCGCGAAAAACAAAACACCTGATTTTGACTTTTGGACGCATTCAGTTCTTTTTTGCAACTCTGGCAAGTCCCCTTTCACACGAGGAAACATGTTGCTGGAGATTTTATTGACGTTTTCTTTTAATTTCCTTAAAAATCTCCTGTGCCTTTCACACGAAGAAACAAAGTCGTGGAAACTTTCTGTAGTTGCCTTTGAACACACTCTACACTCAGTTTTCTCGTGTGAAAGGGAACTAAAGGCAGTATATTATGAACTTTAAATGGCGGGGGCAATATAAGGTCAAGCCCACCTATGAAGTAAGTTAAGTAGGGTATTCGTGCAACGTCGAAAAACCATCGTAAACGTCGGCTTGTTTTTTTCGAAGCCAGTCCAGTGGCCAGTAGAGAAGCCGCATTAATAAAAAAAAACTGCTATTGTTCCCGCTATTTAAAGTTCATGTACTGCCTTGACTGCTTTTACACGTTCCTCCTTTGGTTTCCTTCTAATTGCAAATACCTTTTACACGACAGCGATTTTCAATGAAAAGTTAACTTTGTGCAAAGGAATAAGTATAATCTATCTGCACTCTTTACTCCACTTGGTTAAGCGAAGTTATCTGAGTGAATGACGAATGAAAATAAAACACATTCGAACAATAAAGAATGGCACAAAGAAGAATGAGCGATAACTCTGCAATTTGTTCAACCTCAGCAATTTCGTCTACCCCGGCCACCACATACGTCCTCCACCGACGTGCTTTAAAATCGCAAAAATAAATTGCATCATTTAAAAGCAGACCTTGGAATACTTGACTTGCTGAATTGCTAACAACATGGCCATTTTCAAGTCAAGAAAACTTTAAAGTTGACATTTCCGATTTCGCTCCTTTTTTATTTTCGCATAAAGAAAATTCCAAAAACAAAATACACTAGTTTTGATAAAAAAAAAAAACATTCAAGTTTTGTTATGATTATTTCTTAGACAAAAAAAAAAAAGAAATAAATCCTCAACTCGTTTTTATTTAATTATTTCTTACTTAAAACTATTATGAATGCAGCAATTGCATTATGTCACTTTTGCGAAGCACACGGTCCTTGTGCAATATTCTGCACCCAAACTTTACGTGACACCAAACTCGAAGATCTAAATATCGACAATCAACAGATTCCTAATAAAATGTGTTTAGCTTGCAATTCCTTAGGCAGAACAAATGGAATCTATAGTCGAGATAATGAGAGTGGTGCAACATTTCTTAGTACACAAATTCCCATGCTTCCCGAAGTGGCAAATCTCATCAAACAAGCATCTGTTCGGAGTCTGAGCTGTGAAATAAACTTTCACAAAGACGGTGGCTTTGTTTTCTTCGGCGACTCATCACGAGGTCATGTATTAAGTCATACATTCCATGTTGGCGATTTGCAGGTAAACACAGAATAAATATGAATGTCCATTATGACAATTTATCAATTTCTTTTGTCCAGGCTCGAGGTTTCTATCAGCTCTTTTCGATCATTATTCTCATGAAGGACAAGTATTTTCTTCTAAATATCAAACCATTTCTTGCCGAACACCTTCAGGTTTTTTCTTATTATTTATTAATAAATTGACCAAGCTATAAAATATTCCTTCCATAAAAATGATACTTTTCGTTAGCTTATCCATATCCATACAAAGACTATCTACCCATATACTTTTAGAAAATCTCAACAGAAATTCAAACATCCGCACAAAAAATCAAATCCGAAGAAGCTGCAAAAGGATCTCCCCGACAGCGACGACTCTCTAGTAGTCAACTAATGGTACAAACACCACGATCCTTGGTGGAACTTACTGGCGAAAAGAATATCTACGCTATTCTGCATTCTCATTTCTCGTGGATTCTGTTAGCCGGTTCAAGATTTTTAACAGAACACGTAACATTTGGCAATTTACCTTGGCTGCCACCAGCACCATCGGTCACCCGTCCATCTAAACAGTTTATAACACTGCCATATAAGAACGAGGATGATCAATCGGAAGAGGACCAAGAAGAGTTAATGTCACTAAGATACGTCAAGCAATTGTTGCGCAATGAATTCTCAGCAGCATGCTTCTGTGCCTTAACCGGAATAAAGGTAGTACCGGAAGTTTTATTCGAAAAAAAAATTTCATGAATTTTTTCTAAGATCATAATTCGCGGATCACCAGCCAAAGCTTTCAACTTTATGATGTGCCTTAGAAAACTTCTGCCCGAGCAAATGCACACTTTAATAAAAATCGATGCCCAACAGTTTCTTACAAATTCCGAATGCAAGATTGTTTCCGTGAAGCCTGATGTAGCAGTTCCTATCGCAAGTAGTGCAACATTTCGCATAGATTTTCTAGATAACGAAAATGATAGAGTATCCGTTAAATGGCCGGGAGAGATGCCAAACAAATGTCAGTTTTATTAGACCGAATTTTTCTAATATGCTTCAAATATCTACAAATGTTTAAATTTCAGGGCCAGATTTATTGATTAAATTAATCAAAGCTGTGGAAGAGGAGCGGTTCACAGATTTGGTTTTAAATAAACAAACAAGGGTCCTAGTAGAAGAATGGAAAAAGTAAGTACAAGTCGAGTTCGTTGCTTGAATTAATGAAATATAGGGCACCCTTGTAAGATTTTAATCAGTATATTTTGTTGTTGGTGTGTAGGAAAATATTACACTTTTGACTTTTGCACTTTTACAACGATACTAAACCAGTTGCACCGCATCGTAAATACCCCTATTATTAAAAATATATATTCATAGTAATTTATGTACACCTTTCCGTGAGAAAATGTGCTACGCCTCTTCTCAAAATTCTACAAGAAACAACAACACTGAAGACTCAACCTAATTACCATTTGTATGCTCATTGCTTTAGCTTACGGGATAAATGTCGCTCGTTATAAGCTTATCAGATATAAAAATTAAATCATGACCAAGAAAGCTTTAAATGTTGCACAACTTAAAATGGTAAGCTGTGTAAATATACATACAAAATTACAGCACGGGTTTTTAGTCTTTTTTAGCAGGGTTAACAAAATGTGCTGTGAGGTTGAAATTAAATGTTCTCAATTGATGCATAAAAAGAGCTATTTTTTGTACTGTGGATGTGATTTTTTAATTGTACATAAAAGGAAGTCATGTAGGTACATATGTATTGTGTTATTGTGACTCAGAAAAATCCTAGGAGTTACCGTTAAATGTTAAATGCTACCACTAACGATCAAAATCAATTTATACTGATAGAAAGGAGATGACAAAGAAATTGAGTTCGTGAAAACATTTTTGATTTTACGAATCATTTGGGTTTTTCTTTATTTCAACCCCTTCAGATTGAGGGTAAGATATCAGATATAAGAATTTTTCAAGGTACCAATTGCATCGAATTCAATGAAAAAGCAATAAGTGAACTCAACCAAATGTGTTTCACCCATGCACTCCAGTAAGATAGTTTCAAATTCGTTTAAGACGCATATTTTGGTTGATATTTGCCGATTCTTAACGTGTCCACACAAATAAAGACCGAATATTTCCCCATTTGGGAAGAAGTTGAGATTGTAAAATGTGTTTTAAAAATTTCAAGCGAGAGATTAACTTAATTTTCAGAGGTTGATTGATAAAATATCAGAGCATCAGAAAAACTGTTTTTCTCTTTATTCAGCCCTATCACGAATTCCATCGTAATTGGAAACTTAAAAAACGATCACCAGAATCCATCGTAGTGGAAAATCTCAATTAAGTTGCCATTACGAACGGATTCGGGGATATTTTTTTTCGGGATTCGGACAGATTCCGATTACGAGGGAGTTCGTGATGGGCTGACTGTGAAAGAATTCATAATGCAGTCCTCATACAATTGAAGGCATCAATGCAAAAACGATTTTAGTCCAATTTTTATGTAACACGCTCTATTTTCAAAAGAGGTGTACAGATAATTTCCTCTTAAAACAAAACATGTAGGACACATCATTCGATTACTGTAATACGATACTTTTCTTTTTCAGCAAAGTTATTTGTCTTAATCGAGCAAAATCTTCAAGTGGTTTAGCAAAGCTGAAGAAGGTCCTCGGAGTGCAGTCACAAGATCAGCAACTTATCAACTATTGGAGTCCTCACTTGCAAGGGAACTAAACAACGCAATGAACCTCTCATTCATTTGCAATACTGTAGAAAAGAAAATAAAGATTTTTTTTCAAATTTTCAACCAAAAATGTTGGTTTCACTATTCTTATTTATTTCTTTTTTGTTAAGTGTCTTCTAGTGTTAAACAAAATTGGCTTACAAACTATTATAAGCTTTTTACTTCTTGTAACCACAGCTACTTCTGCGACCACGAGCGCGTTCAAACTTACGTCCCTTTGATCGCACGTATGGGCGAGTGTGTGAGTGGGGTACACCAGGAGCCTTACCAAAGTGTTTGTTGGCAGTACGAGCGGTACGCTTGCCCTGCAACAACAACGTCTTTTTGCCTGTTGGTGACTTGAGTGCCAACTGATCGAAAGTCAAAACTTGACCACCAGCCTTCAAGATGCGCTCACGGGCCTTCTCGGTGATGTGCAAAGCACACACTGTCATCTTTGGGACAGATAGAAGACGCAAGTCGTTGGTGACGGTACCAACAATAACAACAGTAGATTCGGGTTGGTTGGCCTTCTTGAACAAACGGCTTACACGCTGCAGAGACATCGGTGGCCGATTGATTTTGCTCATAAACAAACGTTTTAGAACAATTCTGTTGAATTTCTTGTTAGTACGACGCTGCAAAAAGCGGTACAACTAAAAAGAGAACAGGAATCATTAAAAAGTCCCTTTAAGATAATTTAATGCGCAATTTACCTTAACAAGAAGCCTCAAATAAACATCCTGGGATTTAGGCTCAGTTCGGCGAACTTTGCGATCGTATTTATGGCAAATGTCAATACCCTAAGCAAATAAATTAAATGAAAAACACAATGATTAGATCAATTATAACAATTGTTGCATATAATATTTCATTAAACATTTCTATTTATTTCGATGCCACTGAATTTATTTTTGTTAAAAAATTCCGAACGAGTCTTACCATTTTGGCGACCGGAAAAAGAAAGAGATGAAAACTTGGTTTTGAAGTGTCACTTTTGACAGTTGGCAAATAAAGCCAATTAAGTTGGATACAGTTTGTTTTTTCTTAACAATTTTACTACAATTTCAGTTGTAATCTACTACAGTTTACAGAAAGTGTGATGCCAATTTATATTTTTCTTTGACTGCTTTCAAGGCATGCGCCCACTGTCAACTTAGTTTCCGGAAACTTTAAGTTGCTGGGGGTTACCGGTAACTCCGAGCAACCAACTAAAGTTGCTTGCCCTGGCCCGATAAGCAACTCCCGAGCTACGTTTGCAAATTAATGTTTGTGTTTTTTGTATTTAGTTTTCTACAAAAACATGCTACACCTACACCCGCCATCTCACTCTGGAACTTTCTTAAATACAAAATCAATGCAACATTTCAATGGAGTAAAAACAGAAACGTCAAATTTTCAAAAGTTGCTTTGAAGTTGCTAGGAAATTGCTAAGTGAGATAAGGCCAGCAAATGTAATTGAATCGGGAGCAACTAGTTGCCTAGTGGGCTGCAGCCCAAAGAAAAATCGGACAATGTTAATTCTGACTAATCTGAGTTGACGACAAATAAAATTAAAAGACCCTCGAAAAATAAGAAAAAAAAACACAAAGAAGATTGAGCGATATTTCTGCAATTTTGCCTAACCCGGCTAGGAGATGTACGTCCCTCGATAATGTGCTTAAAAATTGCATTGTTTAAAAGCATTCATACAACGGTTGGCCCGATTTGGATCTTACGATTATATCGTGTATTTCCCTCTTAAAATAATGTCGCCTTTTAAATATGTCGATGGTTCTACGACAGGACCTCGTAAGAAGAAAAAAATCATTTTTTTGAAATTAGGCTCAAGAAATGCACAAAAATCAGAGCCACCTTTTGGCATTTTTGGTTAAATAGGTTTGTTCTAAAAAAACAAAGAAAACTCGAAAAAACAAAATCTCGAATAAAAAAATCTTTGCGAAAATATTGACATCTGTGTTGTGCGCGAGTTGCTTAGTATTATATAAGTTAAGATTTAATCGAATAATAGTTCACTAGTACTTCTGTGAAGAAATTGGGCGTAAAATATTCAATGTTTTTTGGTGAGTATTTATTCTCAGGACAACAAATAAGTTTTATAAGAATCTTTTATAATAAACAAGTTACAAGTAATTTAAATTAAGGCAAATACTTACGAGGTCCTACCCGTGTTAATTTTAAATATTTTTAAGACATATGAAGTCCTTTTTAAAAACAGTTTTTCATCGATTCTGAAAAACACAACAAAAAACAACTCATACATTTAGATACCTATAATTTTGATTTTATCAATACCTTTTGGAGGCAATTTGAATTGAAACAAATTTGATTACCTCATAAATGCATTTATTACTTTTTCGCCTCATACATATTCTTCAAATATGGGAATTAGTTTGAGTATAATTTGAATAATTGGAACATGTGCCTGTTCGGGTTAAAGAATTCCCATTCCCATAAGGTAACAATTTTTAATTAGATTGGATTGTCGTTTGCATTTTTAACTCAGTGGGATTTCGTGGGATTATAAAAACACATTATTTCTAAATCCACTGTGTTAAAATATTTACTTCCTCTCTTTGTAACTAGTGCCGTGGAATTAAGGTTGCATTTAAATGTTACTAGATCTACAGCAACTACAAATAGAAAAAAACCCAAGCAGTCTTAATTCTATTTTTAAATAGAACATAATATATAAGTAGACCAAGAGCCGACAGAACATTTTGGAAGCTCCAAAAATTTGCTGTACTCATACCTAAAGGCATTACTCAAACTAATTTATTTGTTCTCAAATGCTAAAGAATTAACATTTAAATTAAGCGACTATACATAAAAAGCAGGCAAAATAATAAATATATTGGTGCAACGAGAAACACTTCTTAGGGAATGATAGTAATTTTGACATTTCATCAAAGCAATGCCAGAGCCAATTCCTTAAAATATCTGTGGTCCTTATGTTTTCTTTACAATTTTCATGAACAACACCATGCCTGGAAAATTAAAAAAAAAAAACCTTTAGATAATCAAAAAAACATTTGGCACAAAAATTATTACCGATAAAAATAAATATAACCGAACCAAACATAAGGAAAGTCCAACATTTCCAAGCATTTCTCGAATGCTCCTGCAGCTTTTCGTTTTCTTTTGTTAAAGAATTTATATTCTTATCGGTCATGTTTGTGGATTTTGAAACAACTTCTGTATCCCGCTTGATAATTCGGTTGGCTGTTTCGGTTTGCTCTTTAAGGCTCCTTGTGAGGGAAAGCATGTGCTCTGTGATTTTTTCCTGGACATCGTTGTGGTATTTCAAAGCTTCATTCGATTGTCCTTGTTTTTTGGGCTTTCGAACACGCAGGTTATCATCTTTAAATAAACCACCCGCCGTGTAGTTTTAAAACAATTGACTGAATCTGAGGCTTACCATTTATTAGTTCTTTTCGAATATCTGAGTAGTGTTTGGAGTTTTGCAGCTGGCGCACTTCTCTGATAACATCATCAACATTTTCGGCTGCCATTCGATTGTGGGTGCTTTCAGTTAGAAGCGGTGGGCTGTCTATGTAGTTTGTTTGTGTTTTGAGGTTTTGCAGTCTTTTACAGTAATCAGAAATAGATGATAATGTTCTTGCACTATAGCAAGTAAAATAAATTATGTCAATAGCAATTACAAAAAGAAATTTCAGTCATAGTACTCTTCATATTCTTGGAGCTCTTCGATCATAACATCCATAGATTTAATAAATTTTTTGAGTCTCCAAAAATTTGATTCATCTTTAACTAGTTCCTCACAATTAGCTAATAAGCTACGCAAATTAATTTCTAATTTTGTCACCATATTGCTAGTTTGTTCTTAAAACTTAGTTTAATTAGTAAAAATATTGTAATTTTTTTTTGAAGAAGACTTCTAAACTGAAATGTATTTTTTTTCTTATTTTTTTTTGGTTATTTGGCACGTCACAAACAGCTGGAAATTTCCCTCTGAAGGGATCAAATTATCAGAGGTGTCAGAGAAACTCACCTCAAAATGAATGAGTGCAGTTATATTTGAAATGGTAATATTCAGTCTACATTAAAAAAGAACCTGTTATCGCTTGGAACTTCGGAGTTCCCCTTCTACACCAAAACCGTCGATTGGTTGGTACGAGTAATGTTTTGCTGTTCCCGATTTCATTATGGAAAAGACACCGATTACTCATTAAAAGCGATAAATTCTTGAATAAACCATTTGGTTAAATGCAGCGACTTTCGGTAGGGGAGAAGAGGGAGACTTGATCCCCTGAGGGAGACTTGATTCGCCTTATATCTCCAGTTCCAAAATAGTTAAAAAAGCCTGTTTGGCAATATTGAAATGTATTTTACAAATCATATCAATGTGTCTATTCCAGTCTTTATTCAACTCGCGGTGATTGAGCACGTGGCAGTTTTTAGTTTTTTTGTGATTCGTATTTATTTTGTACGGTTCTGTCGCTTCTTAGGCCAGGCGCGCACATGCAACTAAACAGTTTGGTTTCGATTTTGAGCACTCGAGATTATATGAGAGTCCGCCGGTTTATGTGCGCGGACTCTCATGTAATCCCATAGTGCTCAAAATCGCAACCAAACAGTTTAGTTGCATGTGCGCGACTGGCCTTACTGTTCTGTTGTTTTTTGTTGTAAGTACCACAAGTTATTTTTATATATTCTAAATTCTTTTATGAAGATTTGTATCCTATTTAAGTTTAGTTAAGGCTTAACTACATAAGCCAAAAAGTACTTTTGTACAAAAGTAAAAATATTTTTTTTCCCGCTAGCGCAGTTGTTTTGTGAAAAAGAATATACAAATTTTTTTTTAAACAAAAATTTAAGCTTTCTGCATTATTTTTATTAGTTTTCCAGTCAGAAAAACTATTCCAAAATGAGTTTGAAAATTTTCACTTGCACTTTTTCACTTTTTGGGCTTATGTAGTTAAGCCTTTATGTGCCCTAAATTAATGTTGATAATTTTATTTTAGAATTTGCCCAAACTGGGAGACTTGATCCCCTCTTATATGGAAGACTTGAGCCGGGGATCAAGTCTCCCCAGGGGATGAACTCTTGCAAACCTGAAAACGAGGATATCAGCGAAGTGGTTCAAACTGATGCCATTCAAAAATTACCAAATCCAACTTTAAGATCTAACCTACAGCGAGCGCGTGTGGTTTTTTGTTTTCCCAAAATCTCTGCGTCTATTCTAAATCAAATAGATTTAAGAAAATGATAAAAATGATATCCTTCTTTTGTGTTCCTTTATTTTCAAGTTCTTGTTTAAGTTGATTTTGCTTTTGTTTTGAAATAAATTCGTTATTTATTTATTTTTTTTTTTGTTCTTTCACTGAATAAATAATTTATTTAATCGTTCCAAAAATTAAAAGATGTTTTTACTTAAGAAAATTGAAATATATAGTAAATTAGGCCTAGGGATCAAGTCTCCCATAGGTGGGGATCAAGTCTCCCAAAGTTTGGGGAGACTTAATCCTTTTGATTCTTTTTAATTTTTTGAAAACAGCACATATTAGCTGCTTACAACTGATTGTTGCTTTCTATAGAAAAAAGGAAGCTAATGAATGTATTTTTATTTTAAGATAAGAACGCCTCTTCTAGGAAATTTGAATAAAAAGTTATTATAGAAAAACTGAAAAGGGGATCAAGTCTCCCTCTTCTCCCTTAACATGCCTCTTTAAAAAATCCAATGGGGGCAGAAAAATCAATGTCATGTAGTGACATAATCCATACAAGTCAGATTGTGGATTGGATTGTGGTTGTGATGTTGGACATCGTTGATGCCCAGTGGAGGCGGCATGTAATGTGTTTGTAAATTAGGGAAGTCGTTGTTATCATATTCGATTTAATTAAAAAAGGCGTAGAAAAATGCTAGGACGAAACTTTCACCTGCCAAAATGAATTTCTATAGCCGGAAACACCGGGGAAATTTAAGTTGCTGACCCCCGACCACTAAGCAATTTCCGAGCAAATTTCAGCAACTTTTGAAAATATAACGTTTCTATTTGTAGTCCATTGAAATGTTACAATAGCCGTATTTTATTATCGCCGATGATCCATATAGATCATCTCATGAAAATAAAACAATACGGATCTTACAAATTTTGCAAAACACAAGTAATTAAATTTAGATAAAACACATATATAAAAAGCATTTTAATACATTACGAATTTCGAAAATTTTGTGTAAATTTTAGTTGATGAGTTTTTCATATTCGATTGCAGTCAAAAAGGACAAAGGAGTGGAATATTAGCCGTGTTTTTTTTGCAAGTCCATATGGATTTGTCGAAAAAAAACGACATCGGGACTAATAGTTTTACACGTAAATACAACAACAACTTAAATCCATATAGACTTAGCTAAGTCCAGATAATTATCGGGACTTACGTACTGTAAGCAAGAAGTTCCTAAGTCCCGATGTCGTTTTTTTCGACAAATCCATATGGACTTGCAAAAAAACACGCCTATTAGAAAAATCTCGTGAAGGGAAATAGCCAATGAAAACGTTCAGTATCTGCTATTTGTGTCTTGAACGCACTTTTCTTCCACCATTTTAGAAAAATGTCATTTTTTTCAACTCACCACATTACACAAATATCCCTTTAAATTTCTCACACAAGACAAAAGCGAACTAGGTTCTCCCTAAGAGTCTTCAATTTTGCAATTTTTCCATTGAAAATCAATTCAATTTGAGTGAAATAAACTAAAAACTTAATAAACTTAAAAGGTGCAATTTATTTTTTATAAAAAGATTTGGAGGTGGGTGCTATAAATTAGATTAAAAACACTTTCTTACATCCTGAAACACATCTGTCTGAAAAAACCATCAGATTTCATGTGAACCAAAGCCACTTTCGATGGTGAAATTTCATGTAAAAGAAAAAGAAAGAATATAATATAAAAATGTGGTCAAGAGTGAGACAAAACTTTTTTATTACAAAAAAATCTTAGGGAAAATTTCCCGAAAAATACGAATTTTACAATACTTTTTTTTTAACAAATAGATTTAAGTAGCTGTAAAAAGAAACTTTTTTCAAAATACACATGAATTTCAGCAGAAATCAAAAGATAACTTAAAAAAAACAAAAAATTTTCCAGACAAATACAAAAATGACGTGGGAACCACAGACCGAGGGTTTGCAGCAGATCATTACGATTCTGAAGGAGTCTCAGTCTCCAGACACAGCTACACAATTGGCTGTCCAAATGGTAAGGAAGATTATGTATTCATTGAATTATCGGAAATATGTATTTTTTTATTCATGGAAAAATTATAGTAGATCGAAGTTCAGTACATCTACCTATGTATAACAATTCTGGTAGTCTTATGTTACAAAAAAAAGTTGAAAGATCCTTGACAAAAATATAAAAAAATGTTAACTCTGGCTGGCTTGCGGTTGCTTTCGAGGATTTGTTTGTTAATTTAAAATAGAATTACAAACATCTATACACCTAATACAAAATATGAATTACTATGTTTTTCGCGTACTGTCCAAACCTACGAATTTTCGTCCAAAATCCTTCAAAGCTAATATAGAGAAAAAAAATTCGTAGTAATTAGTAGGTTTGGACAGTACGTGAACAAATAATATATTATCTGCTTTAAGTAGAAAATACAAATCAAAAATATGTAGATTGTATGCTGTTGTACATGTTACTTTCTTTTTGGGAGTGTGTTTATCTGCAAAGTTAAAATGAGGTTGAGAGCTACCAGCTACGTGACTTCCCATCTACCGTTTAGCCTTCCAACAAAAAATCATCAAATCGGCTTATGCTTAATGCATAGCTTGGAATTCATTTGATTCAAGTGGTACAACTGATTGGTAATTAGGGTCAGATTCTAGGATTACATTTTAAAAAACTACATACTATACATAGTTCATTTGGTGAGTTGGGCTATCCGACAATAGAATTATAGGCACAACCCAATTCTTTTCGAAACTGGCAAATTTAGAATTTCTATTTGCTTGATGTGTTACTTGGATTCAGATACACATTGTAAGTGATTTGTAAATAAAACATTCGTCTTCGGTTCGAAGGTCTCGTTTTCAGTAAAACATTAATTTTCCTTTAATTTTGGTCTGGAAAGATCTTGCAAAACAAAAATGAATCACTTATCGATACCAAAACATTAGAATCGTGTATTCAGAAAAAATAAGTACTCTATAGCAAGTGCACCAAATAAACTTACTAGTAAAACAAGTTCGGTCCATTGACAACCATCATCTGTAAGTGCGAAGAGAACTTGCTCTTCATCAAAGCTAGAGAAAAAAATGAATATAACCACTACATTCATTCATATCTTTCCGGATTACTCATTGTATTCGGTGTGTTTACAACTGTTAGGCTTTGTGTGTATTCGATTCGTTTTAAAGGGGTCAAATGGTGTGCAGTGTTTGTTTCTTAGAAGTCAATATTCACGGAAAGAAACACTGAAGTAGTGTACTCGTATACAGAATGCAAATGAATACGTTCATGCAGACCTTTAATTTCTATGCATGGCAAAAAAACATGCCAAAAATAATTAAATACACAATAAATTTTTATTGAAAATGATCAATAATTCAATTGAAAAGTACTTGAAGTCAATGAACAAAAAATCGAGCGTTATGTGTTTTATGGCCTGTCTCCCAATATCTGAGAAAAGTTCTGATTAGGTAATCGAGACATTAATATTTCCACAGGGCCATATGTGAAAAGGACATAATCAAGTTAATTTTGTATTCATTTTAATGGTATGGTAAAATCAAATTCCTACATTGTGTGACTTTTCAGCCATATAACAAGTATTTTAAGTTTTCTTCCAAACCATTTAACAGTACACAAACAGTGATACAGTTGTGGTTGCCTGTTTTATTGTTGAAATGTTTTCCGCATTACCAATGGAAAAGGCCATTCAATTTAAAATTAAAATAGTCAGAGTAACGTTAGATTTTACTTCTGCTGGCATCATTTAAACAAATTCAAGTTACTCGGATGTATGCAATAAAACATGCCTAATAATTATTGTCTTATAATTGTCGTTATATTAAATTTGACAGAAACTCGAGGAACTCAATCAATATCCTGACTTCAATAACTATCTTATCTATGTACTCACTAAACTAAAATCCGAAGATGAGCCAACTCGTTCACTAAGCGGTTTGATTCTTAAAAATAACATTCGCCTTCATGGAAGTAGTTTGCAACCGGAAATATTAGAATATATCAAACAGGAGTGCCTGCAGGCAGTTGGTGATCCATCACCACTTATTCGAGCTACAGTTGGTATTCTAATTACAACAATTGCAAGCAATGGCGGTCTCCAAAACTGGCCCCAGCTTTTGCCAGCTCTATGTGAGATGCTGGATTCTCAGGACTATAACATCTGTGAGGGTGCATTCAGTGCACTACAAAAGATTTGTGAAGACTCAGCTGATATACTGGACAGTGCAGTTCTTAACCGGCCCTTAAATGTTATGATTCCGAAATTTTTGCAATATTTCAGTCACAGCAGTCCCAAGATTCGTTCCCATGCTATTGCCTGCATTAATCAATTTATTATCAACCGCTCTCAGGTAAATGATTTGTTTGTATTCCTTGTAATGTTGCTTCTTAAAAAGAAAATTTTTCTTATTAATTAGGCTCTAATGCTGCATATAGACACATTTATTGAAAATCTTTTCAATCTTTCTTCGGATGACGACCACGAAGTGCGAAAAAATGTATGCCACGGCCTAGTTATGTTACTTGAAGTCCGAATGGATCGTCTCCTGCCACATATGGGACAGATAATTGAGGTTAGTTTTTGGAAAAAAAAAAACAAATACTCGTGAGTTCTGACCGTGATTTACATACAAGTATTTTTTTTTTACAGTACATGCTCATGCGAACACAAGATTCTGATGAAGGGGTTGCTTTGGAAGCGTCTGAGTTTTGGCTATCCCTGGCCGAACAAAGCATATGTAAAGAGGTCCTTACTCCATATCTGCCTCAGTTGGCACCGGTGCTGGTGCGTGGTATGCGTTATTCAGAAATCGACATTATTCTGCTGAAAGGCAATGTTGAAGAAGATGACATGGTGCCCGATCGCGAAGAAGACATTCGCCCTAGGTTCCACAAATCGCGCACTCATACAATCGCAGCTATGAGTGGTGGCGTAGGCGGTGGGGAGGGAGCAGACGAAGATGATGATGACTTTGATGATGGCTTAGACGATGACAGCTCGTTGTCTGAATGGAATTTGCGAAAGTGTAGTGCTGCTGCTCTAGATGTTCTCGCAAATGTGTTCCGCGAGGAATGCCTTCCCATAGTTTTGCCAATATTGAAGGAAACCCTTTTCCATCAAGAGTGGGTCATCAAAGAAAGTGGAGTCCTGGCCCTGGGTGCCATTGCTGAAGGTTGTATGCAGGGCATGATACCGCATCTACCCGAACTGATACCGTTCCTGATAAGTTGTTTGTCAGACAAAAAAGCACTTGTTCGTTCTATTACCTGCTGGACATTATCGAGGTATGCTAATTGGGTTGTCAATCAGCCACATGATCAATATCTCAAGCCATTGATGGAAGAACTGCTTAAGAGAATTTTGGACTCGAACAAACGGGTGCAAGAAGCGGCATGTTCAGCTTTCGCTACACTTGAGGAAGAAGCCTGCACTGAACTGGTACCATACTTGGAGTACATTCTGAAAACTTTGGTGTACGCGTTTTCAAAATATCAACATAAGAATTTGTTGATTCTTTATGATGCTGTGGGTACTTTGGCTGATTCGGTGGGACATCATCTGAATACTCCTGAGTACATTAATATTTTGATGCCACCGCTGATAGAGAAGTGGAATTTGCTAAAAGATGACGATAAGGATCTGTTTCCTTTGTTGGAGTGTTTGTCTAGCATAGCTACAGCGTTACAATCTGGTTTCCTGCCATACTGCGAGCCTGTATACAGGAGATGCATTTCCCTCATTGAGCAGACCATAAATCAGGATATGGTATTTTATTGTTTTTTTTTTTTTTAAACCGAAAGCATATTTCTGAAATTTTTTTATTTTATGTATTTTAAAAAGGCTTGTAAATCAAATCCAGGATTTGATCAACCAGACAAAGAGCGTATGATTGTGGCGCTCGATTTACTATCCGGATTGGCTGAAGGCCTTGATGGTCACATTGAGGCATTAGTTGCAAACAGTAATATTATGCAATTGCTTTACCAATGTATGCAAGACGCGCTACCAGAGGTTTGTATTCTAAATAATTTTTTTTTTTCAATTAATGTCATTTAATTATTTTTTTTTTCAAAGGTACGCCAATCGTCGTTTGCATTGCTAGGGGATTTGACAAAAGCCTGTTTTCAACACGTCCATCCATTTATGTCAGACTTTTTCCCAATTCTAGGTCAGAATTTGAATCCAGACTTTATATCGGTGTGCAATAATGCAACATGGGCAATTGGTGAAATATGCATGAAATTGGGTGAGTACAATATTTTGTGAAATGCCTAATCAAACTTCTCAAGAACCTTTTCTTATTAAAATTTAAATTTATTGTTTGTAGTTCTTACAGTCACCAAATTTGTTTAGCTTAAACTTCTTAATATAATAAAATAGATAATATTTTTATGATTTTCGGCGCGAACAAAATATTTGTTGAGTTTTTTTAACTAAAGAACAGTTTTGCGTCAAATATAGGCAGCAGATGCATAAAATCAATAAAATAGCTAAATTGTATGCTTTGAATAAATATCGATCTGACCAAATGTTTCGTTTGTGACATTAAATCAAAAAATATTGTTCGCGTTCCATAAACAATATTATTTGTTGAATTTTTGAACAACTACAACAACAACTTAAAGGTGCTACCACCAATTGTTTATGAATCAGTCTCCTCCTTATTAGTGGTGCTGAGCTTTAATCCAATTTTATCATGAAAAAACTTTATACATGCCCACCATAGGAATGCGAACCCACGCATATCAGATTTTCTCAGTCTTAGAACAATAGGTGGTAGCACCTTTAAGTTGTTGTTGTTGTTCAAAAATTCAATGAAATTGACGGAATAAAGAATGGTCAAGTCTAATAAACTGACATTAGTATGAATAGTGCAATAAATAATAATAATATTATTTGTTGCTTTTAGTTAACTTTCAAATTGTATGCAACTCCAACTAATGTTATTGATGAGGCTGTATTCTTGGAAATTTTTGTGAGATATATCCTAGAAGCGTTTATCTATTTATTAGGAGTTTATTTTTTTATTTTACAATTTTTCACGTTATCACCAGTGTACTGTAATGTTGTTTTTCATTGGTTTCACTCGGGGAACCACTCATTCTGAAATGAAATATGTATGTAGTATGTAATAAGTTGCTTCTGCTAAATTCTGACTTTTTATTTTTATATTGGAAATATAAATTACTTGCTATAGCAGAAAAAGCGACATGTTAAACAATATAGCAAATGATAATTTTTCTTTAATTCGTTTTTGTTTTCCTTATTAAACTTGAAACAATATATTTTGTATTGTTTTCGTTCTTCTTCATTTGTTAAACTCATCATAACAATTATTTAAACACGCTACATGTAAAATGAATTAAAATGTAGAGTTAAAAACACTGGAGATTTTGAAAGTTTTTCTGACTGGAAGGAAATATCTCGTCTCAAAATCGTCAGACGCGTAATTTGTGTGCCGATAAAATGGCTTCGGAAGAGGTCGCATTAAGAAATCCAATGGAAAACGACTCGAGCAATTGCTAAACTTTGAGATTTTTTTCTATTATTTAAAATGATATTGCTCCGTTTAAATTGTCATTTAACTTTATAATAGAATCGTGGCTTTGATTAAGCTATGTAAGTAAACCCTCCTCATATCTCATCTTCCATCTAAAGTATGAAGACAGTGGCTGAAATCCTTAAAGTCAAAACATGCGCATCGTAGGCAAACGATCGTTGTTTTTCTAAATTGCAATCCAGTCGTGCATATTTTTTTTAATTTGATTTTGAAGTTTATGACCGAAAACTGATTTTTGCACTTAAAGATTGGAATATCTCGAAACCCCTACGTGATGTGAGCAAAATTGAGGTCAGATTCGAATTCTGCTAGTATAAATCATCGGAAATCTTAAGGCTGTCTTATCCATCCTTCGTATTTGGCCTGATCCTAAAAATTAATTTTGTTACCTTACCCACATATATGATTTAATGTAGAAGGTCGATCTAGAAATAAAATAAAAAAAAAAACAATTTAAGTCAAATGCTTTATATTTTTTTTATTTTCTATTCAAAAATTGTTTAATTTGTATTCAATTAGGTGAAGAAACGAGGCAATACATCCACCTTGTACTCAAAGAACTGTTTGTTATAATCAACCGTCCTAACACACCTAAAACGCTATTGGAAAATACAGGTGAGCTGCGCAAAATTTTAATTTTCCATACAAAAAATTATATGTAACTTACAACATATACTGTGTTATAATTTCTTTTATAAAACGTGTTTCACAATTATTTATATTTGTTAACTGTTTGGTTTTGTTTAAAACAGGTCAGCTGGTTACTTATTGTTATTATATTATCCAATGAAAAATAAAAAAAAGTTAATTTGTAATAAAAGAACAGACACTTACAAATCAAACTTCTTACTCTTTTCTAATCGACAAATTCGCTTAGAGTAATAATAATTTAGAACAATTGATTTTTTTTACAATACAAAAATGTGTTATATTATGTAACCAAATAAGACATAATTTTTATCATAAATACGATGTTTGTTTAATTTTATGTGATATTTTTATGTATATACATATTATTATTTTCTTTCTTTTTTGTTGTTTTTAGCTATAACAATCGGTCGTCTAGGTTATGTGTGCCCCGTTGAAGTGGCTCCTTATTTGCCAGAATTTGTACGACAGTGGTGTGTAACAATTTCTAATTATTTTTATTTTTGTTTCATATATTTTATTGTGTATTAATATTGTTTGATATTAATTTAAAATTTTATATATTTAACTTTTTTGTATTAATTCAATACTAACACAAAACGGACACTTGGATGTTTTCCCTAGTTTTCCTTCCTTTGTTTTTTTTTTTTTTTGTATACTCTTGGCAGAATTTATTTTATTTACTATATTCGTATCCCTGAAAACGTTCGTAGCTTACGCAAAAGCTTAAAGTTTGAATTTATGTAGTTAAAAAAAGATTAATAGAAATTAATTTTTCATTACAAAGGTTCGTAGCATACTTAAAGTTTAATTTATTTATGGAGAACAAAAATTAATCCAAATTAATTATTCATTAAGTGAGAAGGTACTCAGAGGTTTTTTCGTATAAGGGTATCGTCGAATAAGTTTATTCGCCAAAAACTAAGATAAAAATTTCCTTATTATCATTTTTTTTGGGAAAAATGTCAAAGAGAAGCAAACTAATTTTGCAGTTTTTCTTTATTTTTGATTCATTCGCGAACGACAATAAAGTTCTTAACGTTAGTTTTCATTTTTTTTGATCATTACAAGTTAAATTATCTGAATACTGAATAATACAATTCAAAGTCAATGAACAAAAGACTCCGACAAAAAACCCTAATGGAACACAAACAATCGTTTCTGATTTGCTTGTCATGAGAACTTTTTTTGGGCTTTCAAACTCTATGATTAGTTGTTGTTAACCGTAAACATTGAGAATCGTTCCCCCAAAAACATTGACATATCGGATTTTGCCTTAGTACCACAAAAATATTCAATAGGTTTTTGGATTAAAATTGTTTGAAGAAAAAAATGCAAATAATTCTTGCAGCCTGGTCCATTATAACTGTTGTAAGTGTACCATAAAAATTAAGTTTTCGAGTTCATTTTCAATGCCTAATTGCATACATACATGCAGATAATTGTCAGTTGTGATTGATGGGAAATTTAAACTAAAATCTCTTAGCTCAAAGACGACTAGTAGTTGATTTATTTTTGTTAAATACCTCAGTTTCGGTAAATGTCCCTTTTTTGTTTTTTTTTTTTTGTTTTGTTCCATAACAATTCAAATTAATGTTTTAATACAAAAAAAAAGTAAATATTCGATTTCAGAATGAAAAATTGACATTTTTTTTAAATAACTAACTTTAATGAATTATTTAGGTGCACGTCTTTGCGTCATATAAGAGACAATGATGAAAAGGATTCGGCTTTCCGTGGAATGTGTCACATGATTACAGTGCATCCGGCTGGAGTGGTTCCTGATTTTATATTCTTCTGTGACGCTATTGCATCATGGGTAAATCCTCCGGCAGATCTTCATCAAATGATACAGAAGGTAAATAAAATAAAATAAAAATAAAAATTAAAAATATATTTCTGTTTTTATTGAAGATTCTACATGGATTTAAAACACAAGTCGGGGAAGAAAATTGGCGTAGATTTGTCGATCAATTTCCCCCAAATCTGTCTGAACGCCTTGTTGCAATGTATAGTATCTAAACAAAAGCGTTGCATCTTTCTCAACACTAATAACTACAAAAAGGTAATAGAACAACAGCATCTGTTAAAAAATTGTTAAACAAAAATTATTCATAAAAATACACTGAAGTTAAATTTTAAGAAAAGTAAAAAAAAGTTAAAAGAGTCTTAAACACATCCATTCTTAACACAAGACCGTATTCATATAAATACTTAACATGTGTAGAATATAATAAGTAAATTTATATTAAACAGAAACAAAAAAATTGAAACAAAAATACTATACTAAACTGAAAATGGATGGTCTCTCTTGATATAAATATCAAATTTAATTTAAGCAATCCATAAACCACATATTATGTAGTTATGGGAGGCATAAAGTGTCTGCATACAAAAGTTTAATAACTTTCATTTTAAAAAGAGAAAGAAAGAATTAAATAAGAAAAAGGTTTCTTCCCTTAGGTCTCTTTTATCTATTCTTCATCAAAATAAGGATAAAGAAATAACAAATCAAATAACAAGGAAAAAAACAACATTATTACTAACAATAAAACTTAATCGTATTTTCATTCCCCTCTCTTTCATGACTTATTAAAATGTGTATGGTAAAACAAATAACATATTATAGCAACTCGTGGTCAGTTAAAATGTATTTTTTTTTTAATTTAAATGATTCAGGCTAAATCTGTTTCAATGTGTATGCAATCATTTAAACTTTTTTCGATTAAAGTTATTTTATTATAGGTTTTTGAATTCCAAGCTAAATGAAACTTGATTTTTATTTTTGGGAGGGATTAACTGTTATAAATTATTGTGCTGACACGATTATAAAATGGTAAATATACATGTCTATTTAAGTCTGTATCAATTAAAATACAGGTTCTTTGGGTTTTTCACATTTAATAACTAATTAAATGGATTCGTTCAAAAGTCGACATTTCAGCTTCAGTTCAACCGGCTGGTTATTGGAAATTATGTTATTCAAGAAACAAAAAACTATTTTCAGTTGGATAGCTTGTAGTAAAAGGGCCGACAGAACATTTTCGGAGTTGATGCATACGCATACACGTGTGTGTAAGCAGTGAAACCGACCTCAAAAGTTTGGCAGGGAATTTCCTAAGCCTTTGGTGGAGGGGGAGAGGTTAAAAATCGTGAGGAGTATTGTTATCTAAAACAAATATTAAATACACGAAATTATTCTGTTTCATTTTCCCCAAGTCTTCACACTTTGATCTGATTAATAGAACTCAAAATAAATGCTCCTAAATCAAACCATGTCGATTTGTTTTGATATTTGCCCAAAGGAAATTGAATTCTGAAAAGCAGAGTTTAAAAAAAAAAAAACAAAGGTTTATTGTCCATTTAGAATTTCTACAGATCTCAAATTTTCTCTAACTTTGAAAACCTGGAACCTTGAAGGAAAATGAAACCGTGTTTGTTCCCTTAATATTTGTTTTTAAAGCAGCTAGGCAAAGGCTCGATCTCGGAACCTCTTTATTTAGAATATTATGCTAGGGTTGTTATTGCTATTAAAAAAAAAAAAACAGAATTCAAACCGCAAAAAGCATGAAACTTTAAATAAACAAAATTGAATTCCCAGAATAATTTTCGACCCAGCCAAAACTTACGTCAGTTTCAAATTGAAATAAAAGAACAACTTCCAATAACCAACCAGCTTCTTAAAATCATTAATTAAATTAAAAGAATCAAATTAAAAATCAATTTATCAAAAATTTGGGTATGAAAATAAAAAAAAATATCATTTTTTGGGACTTTCATCAAATAAAATAAAATATGTATCATAAATTTATTCCTTTTTATAATAGGGTTAAACAATTTTAAGAAGAAACATTTTTTTTATTTCAAGTTTATTGTTTAGGGTAGAGTTAAGTTTCGTGTGTTGATATTTCGTCGGGTTCGCGTCGCGTTTTAATCTAAAGTAAAATTAAATAATAAATAAAAACACAGAACAAATATTGAATATTTCATTTTTATTATCAAGGGAATTAAAATAATAAAAAAAAAAATTAATGAATTGACTAATTTACTTTATTGAGTAGTGCCATTAGAATTTTAAAGAATAACAAAATTTAGCACCAGACCAGATATTTCTGATATTAATTATATCATCAACTATTAGCAATGAGATTTAAATAAAAAATATAAGAATTTAAAATAAACAAAATATGTAATAACAAAAAATGATCACAAAACTTGATGAAATATAAAAAGACTGAAAATTTCCTTTTTGTACAAATTAAAATTAAAAAAAAAAAAAAAAAAAAACAAAAATAAATAGAATAAACAAAATAAGAAACAAATATACTTAAACCTATGGAAAAAAAAATATTGACATTTTTTTAATCAATTTAGATATTAGTTGTTTTTATACATACAATAAATTTTCTTTTATCATTTTTATCTTTTTTCTATCCTGTGACGAACTTTGAGTAGAAAAGAAATAAAAACATCCAAAGAAAATATGTAATACAAAAAGGTAATAAAATTGAAATATTTGATTTTTGTTTAAATAATAATCGCGTTTCGCCGTTGTCATTTCTCTCTCGTATTTCATATATCTCGCGTATCGCGTCGTAATAATTGAATTAAAGTTATATATAATTGAAATAAAAAAAAAAAAAAACTATATCTATAAAACAAATGAAAACTGTTGTGTGATCATATCGTGGTACCAAATTAGTATTATTATTACATTTAAATGTATTTTTATTTGTTTATTTTTTCTTTAACTAAAAACAACAAAAGAATAAAGAAAATCAAATAAAAAAATAGATGCATAATGATAAACATCCAAATTCATTTATTTTAAACAATAGTAAATCTCACAAATCAATATTCTTTGACCAGCTTTTTTTTTACACTAATTTTTTTTCAATGTTAATTTTGTTTAATTTATTTATTCTAATTTATAGAATGTCTGAATATTATATACGTTTTTATATTGAAAACAAGTTAAATTTTTATTTATCAACTATACAATTTAAATTAAATTATTTGTTTTAGGAAATAATAAAAAAAAAAACAAAACAGATTAAAAATATAAAACAAATAACGTTGTACATTATCAAAAAACAAAAAAACAAAGTTATAATAAGAAAAAAGTAATAAAATTAAAGTAACTTATTTGGGGAAATATCGTCGTGTTCGGTTTCGTGTCGTCGTCATCGGGTTCAATGGACTTCCGCCCCAGAGTCCCAATGCAAATAATAATAATAATAATAATAATAATAATAATAAAATAAATAAATATAATAACATCGCGCGTTTCGTAATAAAATCAATTTATCGCTGGTTACTTCTATCTTTATGTGAATTATTTTTTTCAAAAGGGAATTATATTAATCTTTGTTTAAACAACTAGATTTATAACTTAAATGTAAGTAACTTAACCAAAACATACTAAAACAAAATCAATAAGAAACTGCAATAAAAAAAAATATCTATATTTGTATAATGTGTTTTACAGATAACTATATATTTTTGTATACATAAGTATATCCTATTACAGGAGTTTAAATTTAAGAAAAATACTTATAAATAAAATTCATTGATATATACCACCAAGAACAATTATTAAAGAAAGAGCAGTCCAGTTAAAATGTATAATGTATATTTTTGTTCCTAATTCATCATAAAAAAAAACAACAAATCTCATCTTAAAAATTAAATTGCAAAGATATATGATTTCCCTTTGAAAAAAAAATGATGAACGTGATTAGAAAAAGCAGCCTAAACTTTAAAAGATATTTTTGGAGATTTTATATAGAAAGAAATTGGACTTTGAGGTATCGTTCAATTAAAATAAAATGATGTAAAACATTAAGTTATTTAAATTGAAGTGGCAGGTGAAATAAGATTGTCAAACTTTACTATAAAAAAAGACACTTGTCCTTCTTGATCCACAAAACAATCACAAAAGATCTAGGGATAAGAAATTATAGATTTCATCGTTTATCTCACTTCAATTTATTTTCACTTTAAAATCCTTAAAGTAACTTTAGACAAAAAAAAAAACAGTTTCTTTCATAGAAAGCTCTCCAAAAAATAATAAAAACTGATCAAACTTAAAAATCAAAACAAATAAAACACAACAAAAAATAAATCGTGATTTCGTATGTACCTAAACCAAATTCGCCGGGAATTTGGTCGCGTCGCGTTTTTTCGCGTTTTACTCGGGTGATCTTTAACGTTTAAGTAAATTTATTCAAATCAAATTTAGGGTCTAGCGTTTATAATAATATTCAAGAAAAAAATTAAATATAATAAGCAAAAAAGATTCATTAACACAATACAAAAAAAAAAAACAAAAACAAAAAAAAATAATACACTAACATTTAGGGGGAAATTATTTTAGTTTCAAATCATTGTTGGTTTTTAAGGTTTTCATATTTTTCTTTTTTTTAGACAGGTTATGTTCTTATAAGTTAAATAAAAAAAATAAATGTTTTATGTTTAACAATAATAATTATAATTTCAAATACCCTGCATACACAGCTTTCCTCATAAGTAAAACACATACAATTACACAAAAAAATATTTGCAATTGAATTATTTTTGACAAAATTATAATCATAACAAATGCTCATCACACAAAATACAAACAAAAAAAAAATATAAAAAAGTGAAAAAATAAAAATGAAAATGAGTATTCGTTTAAGTCTATATAGGAATGTATTTTTTTTAAGGTTTTAATAGGGCGCTAAAAATAAATTATATTTATGCAAACTAATAATAAAATTATAAAAATGTAATAAATTTTAAAAACAGCTTTTGCCCAAAATATTTATAATTGTTCCTAAATTTTGTTTTGTAGAAAATGATACATTTTCTAATTTGCTTTCCTCTAACTATCCGTTTATAATAGGTTGTTTTCTTAAATGCCAAATAAAATAAAAATAAGGGAAATATTTTGAGCATTTTCCTTTTTAAATTTTTCTGTCATCCTCTGCTACTACACTCCTGGTTATTAATTTTCTATTGTATGAGTAGTGTGATCCCTAATAAATAATAATCAAACAAAAAACTATTTTTGAAACATTTTAAACAAATGTTATATATTAAAAAAAAAATAAATAATAATTTTAAACACTAAAACTATATTTAAAAAAGAATAAAAGCTTGATGCGTACTTTATTATACCTACATAATTGAATTATCAAACTGTGTAATGATATTTGAGTATAACTGTAGTGAGTTCTAGCTATAATATTCGCATCTACATTATGTATGTATGTTAAATTGTAGAAGACAAAACAAAAAATACATTAAAATTAGTAATTGGCAAACACATGCAAGAATATTAACTTAAGAAAATACATATAAAAAGAACTTAAGAAATAAAATAAAAGACTTTTATTTCATAAAATTTAAATGAATTCCAGAACTTATGTACTAAATTAAGGGGTAACTTCAGTCTGGGCTCAACGAACAAGGGTCTCGAACCAGCATGATCATTAGCTACAAGTAGTGGCCTCCAGTTTTCCGCACTTATTTTACTGAGCCACAGTATGGCCCCAAATGGTAAAAATCGAAATTTCGGTGTTTATTTTGTTTTTGATTTTTATAAGATGTTTTTCTTTAAAGCTTACATGCATCTTTTTGAGTAAATGCCACTTCTCTTAAACCAAAGAAGCTAAGAGATTATGAACTTTGTTTATACGATTAAATTGAACTTAATTTTATGTGCTGTTATTTGGTTTATTTTATAAGAAAGGTTAGTTTCTCAAATCACCTTTAGAAAGCATTTTTGTAAATTAAAAAAATGAACTATTCCTTTTAAATTGGTAGGATATCTCTTTACGTAGAAGATTGGCAAATGTATGGTAAACCGAATGCAAGTTCCATGTTAACAAGGTATATAATCTTGTTGGTAGCTTGAAATGGCGCTTGGAGTAAACATTTAAAATATGTCTTCTTAAATTTCAAATGAAAATGCAACCTAACATAAGTGCACTTTTTAAAAACTATATTTCATTCCCTTAATCCAATTAATTACAAAACACAACCTTTGGCCTTTTTTACTGTACAATTTGTGTATTTTTGCTACAAGCTTCATTGTTTATTTCACACTTTAAAACCTTCGTCAGTACCTGCAATACAAAGAAACAATTAATCTATGGATCCTTATTGTGTGCTCATCTCATACCATTCTTTAAACCTGTCTACGGATCTCTCCCAAATTTTCATTCTCTCTTTATTTTCCAATTCGAATGCATCTCGTGGTCTAAAAAGTTTATCAACAATTCGGAACTGCCTTATTTCTTTTCGACTTTTCCAAATTCCTTAAGAAATAAAGAATCATAGTATTTATTAAGATGTTTATAGCGCATTAAATAAATGAAATCTTACCAATATTGATGCCAGCTACGTAGGCCGATCCAAGTACACTGGATTCAGAATTTACAGCGCGTTCCACACTCACACCAACGAGGTCAGCTAAAAATTGACATATAAAATCGTTCTTCGAAACTCCGCCATCGACTCTAGAAACATAATTTAATTAAAATGAGTTAAACCATTGAAATTTCCGAAAATAACATTACTTTAAACATTGCAATGTATAATTTGTTTCACTTTGTGTTGCTTCACATATTTGTGCGACGCGAAAAGCAATACTTTCTAAAATCGCTCTTACTAAATGGGCTTTAGTGGTTGATGGAGTTATACCTAAAAAACCGGATGCTGCTTTGTAATCGTTCACAGGAGGCTGACAACGAAATTTAATACTATTTATTTAAAGTTCCAACGATTCAACAACTTTAACTTACTCCGATTCCACTGAACGCAGGTATAAAATAAACTCCACCAGTATTTTCCACTGAATTAGCAATATCCGAAGTTTCAGAGGGATCATTGAAAAGGCCACACGATTGAGCCCAACAGATAAGAGTACCCGTATCCTGCGCTGCACCCTCAACACAAAATATCAGTTCGTCATTTATTTTTGTATGTTTGAACTGCCAAGCTACTAACGGATATAGACCATGTATGGAAGCCTGACAGTGTTTTCCAGTAATTAGATCTAGAAATGAACCAGTTCCCATGGTTATCTTCAGATCGCCTTCATCGAAACAATTCGAACCCCATAAAGATGCGGTTTGATCGCTTACCGATGATGTTATAGGAATCCGTGCACCAAAAAGGGATTCATGCACACATCCAAAATCAGCCGAGTTTGAAACAACTTTGGGTAATAGGCTAAGCTATGAATCAAGTTTGATTTAGTCCGAAGATTCACTGATGCTTTTTTATCTAATTCTTACATTTATTCCAAACATCATTTTCATCAAATCCGACCAAGTAAGGGTAAATGGATCAAATAAACCCGTAGCAGTGGCGGAAGTTATATCGGTTATGTGTTCAATTTTTAGGTCTTTGGCTGATCCAGTCCTGAGGAAAAAACCGAGAGGTAAATTATGTTAATATAAAATTATTGATACAAAGACATAAATTAGAAAAAAAAAACACGCCAATTAGTAAAAAAAATTTCCATTTTTGTATAGTTAGGTACTTTTGAATTTGTTTAAATTTTCTCGTTACCAGTATCATTTTCATTACATTACTGAACCGTTATCAAACGTCTTCAATGTGTAAGCCAGTCGTGCATTTAGTTCTTTTAAAAAAAATAATCGAAGGGTCTATTAGCTAACTCCTAGAAGAAAATTAACCCACAGTTAACTGAGGAAGCAGTTTTTAGGTGGAGAATTCATATGGAATGACTAAACAAACTCGGTGGATAATCCTTAATAACTCACCAAATTATATGAGCTGACTCGGGTTTAACTTTAATCTCGCACTGAAAAACTGGTACATTAAATGGTGTGGTAAAAACTAGTTCCATGTTGGTTTCAATTTAAAACATGTCTTTTTTTCTTACTATTAACAATCAGAAATGTCTATACCTCAATATAAACCTAAATAAAAACTCAAACTAGAATACTTAAGATTTAATTATTATTTAATCCATAAGAAGTCGGGTTCTTATTTCCAGTCCTCATGAAATTGACAGTGACTCAGCACAGTTCTTAAAACAATAATAATTAATATAAACTGTTTTAATGTATAATTATGTCAATTGAGTCGAGAATTTATAAATCATTTGTAGGTAATTGCACAATATATTTCATATAAATATTAGTACAAACAAATGTATTTAATTGAATAATTAAACTGTTTGCTTGAAGGCTTGAAAAAATCATCTCTTTCGTCATCGTTTATGCATGAGTAGATACCTAGATTTGAGATAATATAACTGCTTTTAACATTATTTATGTATATCTACGTATATATAACAAAAAAGTTTTATACAAACAATATTATTTGATTTAAGGTGTATCTCTGTAGGCTATATTAATTAGTCTTTCACACCACATCTTGTGGTTGCCTCCAGGAGCCAATTACATTAAACACATATTTTAACCTACATGCATCATAAAACTGCATTTACGAGTATTCTATGGTGCCATTAAGATGTTTATGCACTTTACTCAGTTACTAATTTTTTTTAGGAACGAATTTATAAACTAGTCATTGCAAAAAAGGTACAACGTTGGGTTGCAGGTACTTGCCCATATAGCTCAAATGTTTTAAAAATGTCAACATAAATGCACAACATAATATATACATAGGTACATAGATATGTATGTATGTATATGAGACTTATATGTATATATTATAAATCGGAATACTGCAATTCTAACAGACAGTCAGGCGGCTGTTAAGGCTATTGCTGGCGCTACATCATCCTCAAAATTGGTCCAGCAATGCCGGGATGAGCTAGCTAGGCAAGGAACAGTCCTTCATAGCTCACTTGCGGAAAGAGTTTACATTCGTCTCGGATTTATGAAGGGCAATATACTTTCAATATTTCTCACCTAATCCAGTCGCAAGTGGATTAGTCTAAAGATGTGGCCCGCCTATAATAAATCCCGAACAAAAGATCTAATGTCTAGACCAAGCAGAACATTGCCAGGATCGTTGCAACATGCACCGGGCACTCTGGCCAATAGGAGAGCATGCGGCAAAACTATGGGTATTTCGTACAACACCCATTGTCGTAGCTGTGCGAACCAGCAGGAAAAGGAAACATTATTTCACTTCATCTGTAAATGCCCTGTCCTAGCCCGTTTCATGATACCCTCACTTGGAAAGGGCTGAACGTTCTGATCTTAAAAAAAGTGACGCTTATTGTGTTATTGCTTGTTTATAATCAGTGCATACCGCAACCTTTACTAAAAAAGTCCATAGGCCAACCTCAAAAAGTCGATAAATTTAGTCGCTTGGCTTCACCAAACAAATGTTAATTTAATTTTTGTGCAAAATTAAACAAAAAATACAATTCTCTTTAAAACTTTTTCATGAATCTATTCTCAATAAACAAAACTTATTACATATACATATGTTCATTGCAGTACATTTTGTTAATGCGTTCGTCATGAAAAACTTAACTTTCAACTTTATCGATATATGTTAAAGATTTGAATGCTTTTAATGGAGCATACCTTAGCCGTTTGGATGAAGGCAGAAGATTGTAAATCGCTCCACTATTTATTTAATTATAAAAGCAAAGGCAAGGCATTTACAAAAAAGTTTGTAGCTGACCGAAAATTCCGCTAGATACACCGTATATATTAAATATCAAAACGGTAACGGTTGAAGTTGTATGAATAAAATGTAAGTACATAATTTTGTAAGGTTATAAAGTTTTTTTAAGAAAAAAACTAAAAAATATGCCTAAGGTATACGTATCTTTTCAACAAAAAAATAGTTGTGCAGCGTTCCTCTTTTCAGGAATTCAGACACGCCGCTCAGGGCGCATATCTGAATTTTCAGAAATCCAAATTTTTAGAGCTTCTGATTGGCCAGCTATTATAAAAAGTTAGATGACAATTAACTTTTTATGACAGCTGGCCATCAATCAAAAGCTTCAAAGATTCAGATATGCGTTCATATCGCCCATTAAAACTTTTTTGCTTTACCAATTTAAAGAACGAGTTTCGTGCTTCATTACCATTTCCTCTAATTTATTATCTGTAAAATCAAATCTTTAAAATTTTAAGCAGCTTGAACCTTGAACTTGAAATGTTATCTTTTTTCGCATGCCTAATTTTATTTTGCATATTATATTATCGATTGCCAGGCTTACCTTTTCATATCTTCAATATGAGTCACTAAAAATGTTTGTAAATTTGAATGAAATGGAAACATTCTTCTTTGATAGGTATATTTATTTAAACAGTTTAAAAAAAAGACTACCAGTACTGTTCTGCTATTCAATTCGATCGTAAATTTCGATTCATGTAAATGTTTCATTCATCTTGGTTCAAATTACTTTCCTAATCTTCTATATTTCGAGTGCAAAAACTTAACCGCTCTTTATGTATATTTCAAATTGTCAAGAGCATTTATTTTATTTAAATTGAATTTATTCGAGTTTTATTAGATTTTTAAACAATTATTTCCCTCCGACGACGCCGACAGGTAGAAGAATAACCAAACATTTAAAAAAAATAATGCATTCAAAAAATGAATATCCTTTATTCTGAGCGACTCTGTATCGCAAGTAAAAACGTTACATTAGCTGTGTTTTTTTTTGCAAGCCCGGAGGGATTTGGTTGTGAAAAAACGACATCGGGTATTAGGGAGGCCATTACAGAAACAAAATGGAGTTTCCATACAAACGTTAACAAGCATGCAATTCACTCCGGTAACACAGTTTTTCTCCGTGTTTAGGTTCTGAGAATTCTCTGCCATTATAAAAGCCCAAAGAGGAATAGTTATGGTTGCATTTAACATGTAAATTGCTTAGCCCCAACGTCGTTTTTTTTCGACCGATTTCCTCGGGGCTTGCAAAAAAACACAGCTATTATAAACAATTTAAAAACTTTAAATAATCTTGAATTACCTCAATTTGTATATTATCCATGAGTCTAGAGTATCTACCAAAGCAGTCTTATTTTGAATTGCTTCTTTTAGTTTTGGATTCGCTTCTATCTCATGAATAAGTCTCAGAGTAACCTTGATTATAATAATGATGCAAACAAAAAACAAAGAAATATAATTAAAACAAATAACACATATATGTACATGTCGTCAAGATTATACTTACTTGTCCATTCATCATTTTCAATACGCTTCCCGCCAAAAATCGTTTACTGCGTGTCACTAAATATAATCCATAAGACAGAGTGTTTAATGTTTTTAGCATAAATCCTGAATTCCATTTATTTACTAGTCCATCGGCCCGACAGTCTTTCCAAGTTATAAAGTTATGAAAATACTCTTGGGTATTGTTATCCCAAGTTAGAAACGTGCAACGTTGCGTTGATATCCCCAGGCAAGTGATATCAGAAGACTTCAGATTTGCATCTAAAATAAGCAGGTATGTACAATCAATCACACACACAATATTATTTTATAATTATTTTGAACAAATTCTATTTAAACCTTCGATAGCGTTCGAGATAACATTGACTATACTAAGCCACAGTTTTTCTGGTTCGATTTCAAAATAACCTGCTCTGGGATTGAGTAATTCCACCTTAAATAATATATTTATAAATAAATTATTACCAACTCCAGCTGTGTATAAAATGATTGTTAGGTAATTAATTTTATTTACCAATTCGGTTGCGGAACCCTTAATTTGACATTTTTCATTGAAAATAAAACATCTCAACGATGTGGTTCCTACATCCAACGATGCAATGAATGACATTTCTTCGCTTCGCTTCTCTGTTCTGAGTGTCACGTCCGTTTGGAATAATCAATCGAAATCAACTGAATTGAAAACAAGCTCCACACGCTGCCATAGTCGCAACGCCCGGCACTACAGCAGTGATAGTAAAATGAAACACCACAAACACACAGTTTGAATTATCTTAAATTGAATGCACTATCGCCGGCGCCGATAGTCGAACGATAACTTGAAACGAAAGGCTTCCATCGAGCACATAACATCACAGTTTGACCAAATTTTCCTGATGTGGATATACTGGTTGTGCTTGTGAGTAACTAACTGATAACTCGAATATTATTTCCGTGGAAAAAACAAAACAAGTTGAAAATCAGTTTGTGCCATGCTCAACGTTGAAACACCAATTAAGAATATTAATATTGTTCCATAATGGGGATGATATAGGATCACTTTAATTTTTATTAAAAATTTACTCTGCATATATGTATGTACATAAATTGGTCAAAGGTCTATTGAAACCGTAAATTAGTTAGGTTTGTTGTACATATTTATATTGATTTATTTTTATAGCACCGGTAAGGGTTACCTTACCATGGCAATTTGTGTGAAAAGTGTGCTTATACTTAAAAAAAAAAAAAAACATTTAAAAGACTACAACAAAAAATACTTTTCCTTATTGGTAGTTTTATTTATGTAGAACTAAGGCAAAACCCGATTTTTCGTTTTTGCTCCCCGACTCAGGTGAAAAATTTGTGTGTAGCTACCCATATTTTTGAGCATCTTACTAAATTTTAAAAAGTTAGCATTAAATTCTAAAATGGTGGTTGAAACTCCAAAAAGTTCTTGACCGCGTCGAACAAAATTTTTAACAATTTTTATATAAAAAAAACATACGGGCCAGCAGTATTTTGGTAGTACATACATATATGAACAACCGAATTATTGCAACATGAAATTAGTTAATTATTGGAAACAATTGAAGGAAACAAAAAAACTTGTTAAATAAGATATTATTTTTTAACTAACGTTTTTAATATAATACAAAGAAAGTACAAAATTTTCAAATACAATTTTGATTTGTGTCGGAATATAACTTTAACATTTAAAGTGACCAAAGTCGAAATAAAACATGCAAATGGCTCCATTACTCTAGGATTAACACAAACGGCCTCGCTCCAACCTATCCTGCATCTACGTCAAAAGCGCTCACCACAACAAAAAGAGAAAATCCGCATACTTGCTCAACATGTAAACACAGATTGAACATATCGCACTTGCTTGGCTAAATTACTTGCAATATCTCCGGAGAATTCAACACCATACTTCCTTCTATTCTAATGTAACAGTCTTCCTACCACTCAACACAATCAACCAAAATAACATCTCCAAAGTCTACAACTTTTTCAACGAAGCTGGCCTCATAATATAAAGAATCAACATAGGGCTGGAACTCCTAGCTGCTAGGCCCTATCTCAATGTATTTTACTATGTAATTTTTATTGCATGTAAATAAATAATAACAAAAATATTTTTACAGAATTTCTATTTCATACTTATTTGAAATACCTTACAAAATTTCAACAAACTCATGATTCAGCTATCCTCGCATACGGCAGCTCTGTAATTGGTTGTACGTTCTGCAGCCATCTGTTTATTAGTCACAAGATTAAAAGTATAGTTCTAAATCATTTCATGAAATTTAGTAAAATAACAAACTTTCTCAGTTATGTCACATAGCTTCAAGGGTGGAGTGAAAGGAAGCAGCGCAAAACTCCATTCGTGATTTGTTTTACAAAAAACAAAAAATAAAAAAGGATTTGATTAAATTCCAAAATATAGAAATGTATTTTGTACTTCTTTATTACTAAGTTCAAGAGGAACAGCGTTTTTGTATTTAAAAGAATTTTGAGAAATAATTCAAAATGATTTGATATGTACCTATGTACATGTACATTGATTGTATGTGGAGTAGCTCATACATTTTATTGATAGGGTTTATTTGATAGCGCAAGTTCTCTCGAAGAAGGGACGGCTTACAAATATGAAACGCCACTGGTTTTTGCCAGTATTTGTTTTAAAACAAAGGCAATTTTAATTTGATAAAAATGCAAAATAAATATTTTCCCAACATTGCTTTCTTAAATTGATATCGAATAATATCCACTAAACAAAATAAGTTTGTTAATTTTAACATTTTCTATTGGAGAAATAATATAAATAAGCTTTTAAAGTATAAACAGCAAAAACGTTTTGAATTTCAACAGAAATTTTTTATTTACATATATGTATTGTACTTGATTCAAAACCATACTGCAGAACCATTGACTTATTAACTCAATGTGCAGAACATTACCCCTTGAATGTGTAATCAATTTTTGTTACACTATCGTCAGCTTAGCGTGAAAACCGGCGATATTCATTTTTATGCATGTACATGTATTCCATATATATGTGTACATATATGTTTAGTTAAACCGGTAGTATTTTTTACAATTTTGAAATTATTTATATGTACATTGTGTACAAAATGTGAACCGATATTTTTTTGACTGTGACTATTAATCACATTAATTATTTGCATACCGTTGTTTGAGAAACCGTCATTTGATCCTGTGGACAAAACTGCAGAACAGAAAACAAGTGGTATAGTACTTGTTTTTTTTTTAAGTTACCTGTATGAACAGAATCGGTAACCAATATCGAGCAATGCATCAATTTTTTTTTACCAAAAAAACCGTTGCATGAATTTTGATCCATCAAACTGGTAATTAATTCTTAATTCCATGAAAAGAATGGACGATAGGTAAAAAGGGTAAATTTTCCATTTTGAGTTTCTGCTAGGAAAAATACTGTTTCTAACCACTTGACAAGAGCCCAATAGAATAGGATAAATGAAAAAAAGATTTACTACGCCATGGTTATGCCAGCGTGGAAGAACGCCTCTTCTGAAAAAAAAACGCGATAAGAACTCATTCCGGCCAGCGCATTCGTATATATCGAGGGTAGAGGCCGGTATATTTTGAGCAATAAAATTGTCTGGCGTAAGACACACACTTCTGCACCTTTTCATGTTTATTAAAATGAGTTCTGGAAATACCAAGAAGTCTTATGAACTAACTTTATTATAAACTAACATAAATTCAATAAATCAATTTTGGTTATGTTTAGAAACGCTGGAAATTATTCTGCTGTTGATTGAACATCATCTGCTGTGAAGTCTGATGATGGAACTCTTGTCCCTGGTTCACTTGACCTTGTTGCTGCCCAGGTCCAGATAATCTTACTCTTTTACTATTCGGTTCATGATGCTGATTTGCTTGTTGTTGCTGCTGTTGTTGCTGCTGCTGTTGTTGTTGTTGTTGCTGTTGTTGTTGTTGCTGCTGCTGTTGTTGTTGCTGTTGTTGCTGCTGCTGTTGTTGTTGCTGCTGTTGTTGCTGCTGTTGTCGTTTGTTATCAGATTTGTCTTCTTGGTCGTCATCGGTGAGGAATTCACGTTTTGGATAAGGAATTGGACAGCCAGCAAAGACGTCCTGAGTGGGAACGGGATCTTCTTGGAAGTACGGATCTTGCATGGCTTGCTCCGACGTAATACGCCTATTTGGATCCATCAACAAAAGCTTTTGCAATAAATGGAACGCTTTACTTTCCGGTTTGATTTTATGGCGCTCCATGTATTTGGCCAAGGAACAGTTGGAATAACTGGAACGCTTGAAGTCTTTGATTAGTGTGTGATGTTCCGGCATCTTTTTGATGTCCTCCCAGTCTTTGTCTTGTGGGAAACCCATCACATTGAAAATCCTATCTAACTGATCATGATGGTAGGGATTAGAAGTCTTTATGTCCTCTTGGCGACAATGGAATATTGGCTCAGAGGTGAGAAGTTCAGCGAATATGCATCCAATAGCCCAGATGTCAATGGCTTTGGTGTAATGACGTGCGCCCAGAAGCAACTCTGGTGCGCGATACCAAAATGTGACCACCACCGGATCCAAATCAGCCAATGGTTTCAACGGTGCATTGAACAGTCGTGCAAAACCCATATCAGCTATTTTGACACGTCCACGTTCATTTCCGTCGCCCATAACCAAAATATTCGCAGGCTTCAAATCGCGATGTAGAACCCAATTGCTGTGCAAATAGTGAATTCCGTCGAGAATCTGATACAGCAAACTCTTAACCATTCCTCTAGGAACTACAACTTGCTTTTTGGCTGCCTTGGCAGCTCTATGGAACTTAATTATATGCCAAAGATCATGTTCGGCGTAGTCAATCAAAAGAAATACTTTTCGATCGTTGTGCGACAGAAATACCCGAATCAAAGTGATAACATTGGAATGCTTCAATTCCCGCAATAATGCGATTTCACGACATGCGGACATGGACAAACCAGTACCATCGATTTGCTTTAGTGCGTATTCCTTGCCATCGCTGGCATCTTTTCTCTTTGCCTTATAAACATGGCCATAAGTCCCACGGCCAACTTTGCAACCTTCATAGTTGAATAAATCCTCCACTTTGGTTCGCTCCATTTGGGTTTTCATTTTAAAATCATAGTCCATGATGATTTAGTTAGAATAACTAAATGTTTTCACAAATATAAATTTCACTTTTTGCATTAAATTTACAAAAATTTATAGGATTTTAATTTTTGTTTATGTTCGTCATGTGACAGTTAAAATTCACCACAGCCACTATTAGTTGTGTTCAGTGACGAAATAGTTATGGGCTTTTCGATTGGTAATCCAGGGATGGATTTGATACGTGTGAATCCTTCTGGAACGATTCTGAAAACAAAACCAGAAGCAAATTTCTCTTCTTTTCAGAAGAAGAACTGTCATTCTGACTCCAATCGAAAAGGCCATTAGATTAGAACAGAGCAGAACAGCACAGATTCGTAATAAACGTCAGAACAAGTTAGAACAGGAAATCTGTGCCTACGTTCTGTAACTTTCGCATGAATAAAATTGGTCGAGAAACGATGAAAAATGGAACAAAACTCATTCGTTTTGTTTCAATTTTCATTGTTTCTCGAATGATTTTATCGATTCGAGAGTTACAGAACGTAGGCACTGTTCTAAGTTGTTCTACATAAAAAGCTTGTGCAGAAATCCTGTTCCAAAGTGTTCTAGATAGATTCATTGAACAGCAAACGAGAACAGTTTAGAACAGAAAATTCCTCATTGAACAGCAAAAAGTTGTACTTTTCTGTTCCAAACTGTTTTATACTGTTCGAACAGCCTCGGCGGCGAGACGCGCGCCTATTGAAAACACTGAACACAAGCCCTGTATTTTTTTCACCACAGCCGTCACATTTTTCAAGTTGTCATTTGCCAAACATTTTTTGACAGTTCGAGTTCACTAAAAACTGCACCAAGAAAAGCGACTAAACTACATATTTCGTAATTTTTACTTCACATAACTAAAAAATATGATTTTAATAGTATAATTTTATTTTAACAGAATAAAATTTGTATGGTATGGATCCTAATACAGACATTACCCGAAGAAAACCAAGGCAAACCAAAGGAACACCATCTTTTCATTATAGAAATCGTTTTGCTGCAGGTATTATTTTAACCGGAATTGCGATTTTTGCTGCTTTTGCGTAAGAAATGGTCAATTACTTTTAAAAACATCAATTGAAATGTAATTTATTTAATTTTTCTTTTAGTTACACCCCTATCTTTCGTGTAGCTAACGCAAACATTTTAAGAGATTTTTGTACGGAAACCGAGGAGGAACGTGATCGGAAATATCTGTTTTCTATGAATGCTGCTCCTAGAAGAGGTGAAGCTATTCTGAAAACAATGGAAGAAAAGAAGGACATGGAAGTTAAACAATAAGTTAAAACCGCCACAATGAATACAAAAAAAGCTAATTTAATAAAACTACGTTTACCCAGCACTGAAACCAACAATGGCCTACGGTACATAACATATTTTTGTCTATTTATTTAAAGACTTGTTAATAAATTTTAATGAAGGAACCCAATTGTTTTATTATTTTACCACTTACACACTGTTAAACATAGAAATGGACATCGTAAAGCCACAACAACTTTATCGCATTTTTTTTCAATTGGAGCCGATAATTCTATGGAGGAAGAAGATAAGGAAAAAATTATGGATTTCTCAGAACAAATGCCATCGCCAATTGAATACTCTCAACCAATGCCATCACCCATTGAAAAATCAGAAAACGAGCTGAAAGAAAAAACAACTCGATCCACTCGAACTAAACTGAAGACATTTCTTCCAAAAGACAAGCGAATGAAGCCAGCTACGGATACTGCGCTATCAGGCAGAAAAACGAATGACTTTGAAACTCCAGCGAAAATAACCAAAACCGCCCCAAAAATCAAAGAAAAGACCAAAACTAATGTAAAAGCAAAACCAAGACCGAAGAAGCAGCAAAAAATAAAAAGCGCATTTTTCCAGAATGAAGAACTTTTTTCGGATGTGACGGCACAGCATTGCCTTGTTGATAATATTAATCCGGATGAAATGCAAATGGCACTCGCTCTTTCCCGTTCAGAGGTCGAATTTTCAGGATCAAGTGTTGAAAATAACTGCGCAGACAAAAATGAAGATATCAGAGATAAGTTGAAAAAGTTTGGCTTCCAAGTTGCTGAATCTGAAGGTAAGAAAATGTTTGAATTTAAGGGGGATATTTTGTCACATTTCCCAAAACAAAAAAGGGGAGAAAAATTTTAAAGGATCTATTTTATGTTTCATTTATAAACCTTTCTGTATGTGTCGATTAAAGTTCTATACATTTAACTATTTGAGCATTTCCTCAGATCTTAACTATGCAGCAACGTATAAGCTGACCAGAGGAAAAAACAAATGGGCCAATAAATTCACATCCCTAACACTTCGAAACTCCATGCGCCAGTTAGAAAAAGTCAATCAGAAGATTGAAGAAATCCTAAAAATTCAATTGTCCTGTGAATTAACAACGCATGCTGAAGAAATTCCGCGAACAGGTTCTGTGCAAAGTTCAATTCTGTTGCCATTTGTTGCTGCAAATCGTATTATTCAACTAGATTCGAGTGAAAGTTTAGAAACAACTGATTTTTATGTTCTAAGTCTCTTTGAACCATCTAGAACAAAACCTGGATATTTATTGAAAGATATGCGTCGAATACCAGGACGCGATAAATCACCCGTGAATAAACAAAATTCTTTGAGAGAAGATTGTATTCTACATAATAAAGATTCTCAACTTAAAAGTCCAATATTGAAAAGAATTCGTGTCGATGAAAGTACTTTACCGTTTATATTATCTCCAAATGTCGCCACAGGTGGTTCAAATGAGAATTTAGAGTGTTCACAACAATCACTTCCGTCAACAATAACTGAGACCGATTCTAATCAACGTCGTAGAAAAATACCCAGTGTTCTTGATCTTCAGAATTCTATAGCCGATTCTGTAGTCGAAAGTATTTGTTCCATTGGCTGCCAAAAAGAATCAAGTTCGGCTGAGGAAACTTTAAAACAATTTGATACAACATCAATGCATGAAACAAACTCAGCGACAGCGACTTCTACTAACGGAAGTGAAATTAACTCTTCGATTCTTTTACGACCAATAAGAGCTACTTCACCCGATATATTTGCTGACTCAGATGTTGAAATGGAAACAGGTAATTTTCTTAAATTTTCAAAGTTTACAATATTTTCATATTACATATCAAAAACATATTTCTTTAGATGATGGCAGTGAAATGGAAAAACTGAAATGCACTTCCAGTGGAGATAATATAGAAACCTACGAAATATTTTCAAGTGATGAAGGTAAGTATTTTTTTAAATTGTACATAATAAAACTTTACAAAATGAATCATCGCATTAAATAAATGGTGTTATGTATGTTGTCCAGTATTATATTAGTCCGATTAGTGTTTGTACTAATTAGGAAAATAAATCTTTGCTTTCCAAGGTTGTGAAGTTTGAATACTAGTTTTTGAAGCGGATGCCATGCAGGATTTCCACCATCTTGAATTAAAGAATGAACTAGTTTTTCACGAGTAAAATTCGTATCATATTTTTGACAAGGATAATAACTGTGATGAACGTGTATCTGTATATTGACGAGCCACAGTGAAGGAGAAACTAACATTAATCAAAGCGTTAATTGTACGTGGATTGATATATTTGAAGGAATTAATTTTTTCCTACTTCGGGTGACCATTTCAATGAATTCCTTACTTGCATACTTTCTATATATATTTTGTATAACATATTTGTGTTCAAAACCTAACCCTTGCTCTACTTTGGTACCAACAAAGTCGGAAACTTTTTTCTAAAACCTAAAATTTCAAGCCTTTTGTTGAGTCTTACTTGGAGTTGATGATTCATTTTAAATAATTTTGAATATTGCTTCTTAATTTTAAACTCCAAAGTATTTTCATCAACCCTGCGTTTAGTAAAGACTTTTTCGGACCCCAAAGTGGATTCTTGTGACAAGAACCACAGTAAGTTTGAAAATATATTAAAGACATTTATATTTTGACTAATTTTTAACAATAAGACTCGTTAATAGCGATGATTGATTTAACACAACAAGAAAGTGAAACAAGTTCACAAAACTCTGCGAAGCTTAATCCGGGATCAGAACCTATTCAAGCATATCAAGAACTCAATGATTTACCTTCTACATCATTTGGTTTGGAATTAAACGTAGAAACCTTGACCAGATCTAGGTCTCTAAAGGAGACCGACTTGTCATTCGAAAGTATACGAAATGTCCTGGAAAAATCAACCTTTACCAAAAGAAAGAATGAGTTTTCATTCGGCAGCAGTGCATCTGATGATTTTTGTAAATCTTCTTCATTCAATAATAAATCTAAAGATGAAGAACATTCGATTGATTTTACACAAAACGATGACGAAGTAATAGATTGCATTGTATTGTCCGATGACGAAGTTAATTATTCCATTCGAAAGGCTGAGAAATCGTTGCATTTGAAAGATGAGAAGAGTTCATCCGACAACAGTTTTGAGTCCGATTCAAAAGAAAAACAAGAATTCTCATTTGTTGACTTCGTAGCTGCTACTCAACCTCTGGCAACTCAAAGCGAGGAATTTGAGACAAGTTTTACAAGAATACCCAATAATTTAGTTAGTTCTTTGGAGATGGATCTTAGTAAACAATCTGATTTTGGCATCCTTGATGAACAATCTCCTTTCAAAACTCCAACAAAAACTCCAAAAAAAACACCGCGAAAAACACAAACGAAGTCTCCAAAAAGTCCTTATACCACCACAAACAAGTGTCGTAGAGCGTTATCTGAATCGTTTTTAGACTCGCCAACGGAAAGTTTAACTCCACTTAAACGCTTCTCTAGCTCAAATAAGTTTAAAGAATTTACAAAAAGCGAAGAGGAAAGTTTCTCCGATTTGGATGACATTGATAAGCTGATTTATGGAAGTCCGACGAAAAAGGTTTATAAAAAGCCTACTGGCTTAACCCAACTCCTCACTGGAGCTATAAATGAGAAAATTGTTACTCCCGAAAAGTCAAATCCAGAAGTGCCACAAGAATTCGAATTTAATGGCCGAACATATTTGGTTAGAACGGTTGATGTTTCACGAAGGCCAAACTTCGCTACGATGGATGAATCAGCATTGTTAGATAAACTTTATAGATATGGAATTAAACCGTTAAAACGAAAACAAGCAGAGAAAATTTTGGAGTATATTTACAATCAAACACATCTGTGTTTGATTGATGAAGCAGCTGACTTGCCCTCAACAGCGATGTCTGATCACGATAGTGACTTGCCTTCGCAAGTGCCTTCGCAAGATGTAAGGTATACCGTTAACATTTTGAATGAAGAGGAAAGGGAAAGCGAAGTAAATGAAGATGTAGCTTCTGAAGCTGGTTCTTCCAAATTTAATTTAAAAGACTGTTGGGGTCATGTCCTTTTATCGGATACTATCCCAGCTATGGAAATCAAAGATGAACAATACTTTTTTCAAACTAATCACAGCAAAAAGGTAAGATTAGAATATATTTATACACAATTTTAAATAACTTGAATTTTTGACTTTTTTTTAAGATTTCCACGGCTCCACTTCCTTTACACATTGCATGGTATAATTTATTAAAATCCAACACTCAACTACATGAGGCAATATTATATTTCGAGCCAATTGATTTGCAGGAAGTGTATTTATTTTTAAAAGGTATTGGATATCGCTACGATCCCAAGGTAAGGGAATTTCTATCAAAAAGACCTATCACCGCATTTGATCGGAAACAAAATATGTGTCGGGAAAAATTTTAAATGTGCGTTGAAATGACAAAATCACAGTAATGCGACGCGAATTTTATTCTATGCATGGTCTACAAAAAATATCATGCAAAGCGTCGTTTCTCAACCTTTTTAATATTGCTCGTCGTTGACGGACGCATTTCTTACTTCAGAGGCATGCGCTTGCCACAAAAAAATACCAGATAATTTTAAATAAATGTGCTTCCTGAAGCTATACGAATTGTAAATTTTATTAAACAGCTACCACTAGCTGCAGACCGTTGCAGGTTGAGAAACGTTTTTCTAAATGTTACCGATACCATGAACAAAATAATAAAGGTTGTTAAATCTCTTTGATCCTAGGTTTCTCCGAACAGATACGATGGTAGGGCTGCATACTTTATCTTTCTAATTTTTTTTTTACTTTTAAAGGAAATGAAATACTTCTTTGACTCAAGATCGATAATATTTCGATATGATGTACAAAAATCAGAAAGTTCTGCTGGAAATCGAAATGTGCGCAAAAAAAGACAGAAATTAAAAAAAAAAAACTAGGAAAAAATACAAAATTTAAGTTAGCTGAATGTGTATTTTAGAATAAGTTTGCATTTATGTATATAAAATAAAAACTGATTATACTTGTACTCTTAATTATTTATTTTATGTTTGTTCAATTAATGTTTATTTTTATAAAATTACTATTATATGTAACAATTTATGTTATCACGTGATCTTTAATTTTGTAGCGTACGATTGAATGGTGTCCAGGGTGACCAGGGCTCGAATATCGAAATTTGCAAACAAATTCACGAGAGCTTTGGTTTAAATCTTCTGACAAAAAAGTGCAGGTTCCAAAAGCTCAAGAGCCAACCGCGTATAATACGAGAAGCTTCTATTTAAATTTGCAAAGTATTTTATGAGAGAGTTTTCCTTTAAGTAACTTAAAGTACCGCAGAGGATCTCAAGAATTTTGGGGATAAATGTCTCGCCTTGATTATTTTCCCGTTTGGTCGTGGCCGACTTTGCATTGTTATGCGCTCTACTCAATGGATCACACTTCTTGTCGTGTTCTGTTACCTTAAGAAGAAATTCCTTATCATGAATTTTATCGTAATCGGAAACTTGCTACGAATCCCGAAAAAAAGTACCACAGAATCCATCGTATCGGAAAATCTTCTACAAATTGCCATTACGAACGGATTCTGTGATAGGGCTGATTAAAAGATATCTCGCTCATTTTATTTTAACCTGAAATTGAATCAAAGCTTTGGTGTTTCATTTCTTATAAGGTGGGCATCCCATCATCGATATACATATAGGCCCTTATTGCGAGGTCGTTTGTTTATCGATAAACCACTTTTCTCGAAAACCAGACAACGAAAATTTAAGATATCTGAAGTTTTTGTTCCATCAGTTGCCATCAGCTGTGTTTTCACGTTGATCGACAATCGCAATAAGGGTCATATAAAGTTTATATGAAAAGAAAACAAGTTATTCTTTAATTTGAAAATACATTTATTGATAATGTATTTCTTTAAATAATAGTTAATACAAATAAAATATAAATTTATAATTAGTTTAAATAAACAAATACAATAAGGACGAATATGTTTTTTTTTGTTGAGAAAGCCATTAAAAATCAACCTACAAAATTAATTCAGTTCACGCGTAAATATTAACCTAAGTTTTTGTAATTTTTTAAAACAAAAAGGCTAATTTGTGATGAAAAATAAATTTGTCGCTGTATGGCAATGAAAAATTATAAAGTTTACTCATTTTTACCTTTGTTATCTAGGTTTGAATAATTTTATAGTTGCCAGACTGTTATTCTTGCTAGGACTTACGGGCTAAACGATTATACATTTTTATAAAAATGTATTTTTTTTTGTCTAGAAACTACAACAACTACGATTTCTACTACTTTTGTTTTACTATTTTTGATTATTTTATGATTTGGTTAACAAATGTAACTTGGTCTCGAACATATATTATCTCATGAATAAATTAGACAAATAAGATTCTAATTAATTGACATCATTTGCATTTTTTTTTTTTTCAATGATACGTTAGATATCTTGTCGAACTTAATTGCTATTTCTATTTCTCATTTTGCGACTGTTGTTGTTTTGTACTTAAAAATGTTGTTTTTCCATATTTATTTCCGATTAGGATTTTTAATATATACATTAATGTAGATGTACATATGTATGTATATATAAATATGTGTGTATAAAAGACACATCTTTGGTTACACCAGAGAAGTGCGTAACTGCAATTTTTCTGAACTATAAGGTTTGTGAACTCTTCTAATTTACAAATTGGGAAGTCGTTTATAACTTATGATTATTGTTTTAACGATTTTTTAATTTGTGATATTTAATACGATACAAAGTGAATGATTTTGTTTTAATGCTTCCCTGTAAAATCAGGAAATACGGAGTTACAAACTTTTCTGGTTTCACCGACGGGATATAATTTAACTAAAAATAATAATAAAAAAAAAAAAATAGAAAATAAAACAAATAGAAAATAAAACAAATCACCAGAGACACATCATCATCATCATCATGCACAGAAGTAAAAATAACATGACTAATTAAATTTGTTTCTATGTTAGATTACAGGAACTGCTGCAACTTTTCAAGGGTTTACTTTGGCCTAGATGGATGCCACTTTCTTCTTGATTTTCTACATCTAATGCACTGTGTTTTCTCTGAAATTATTTCATCCTTTTAATAAAATGCTTTAAAAAATAGCTTTAACCTGATACCTTTAATTCAGCTGCGAGGCAGGTAAAAGCATCTTCAACATTTGTATTCTCTTTAGCTGAAGTCTCCATTACGAAAAGAATTTCTGGAATATATTGGCACATCTCTTCTGCTTCTTCAAAGCAAACTTCTCGTTCTTCTTCCAGATCACACTTGTTACCGATTAATATTAGCAGTACATTCGATGCTGTGTAACGACGAACTTCTTCAATCCATTTTTGGAGATTTGTGAATGATGAACGTTTTGTGATGTCGTAAACTAAAAAAATAATAAATGAGCTGTTGAAATTTGGTGGGTAGTGTTGCTATTAATTTAGTTTAAATTTCTCCAAAATATGAAGTTCTATACCCGACAAAAAAAAGTTTCAGCGGTAGCATGACTTATTGACTTTTTTTTTAGATTCCACAAATGACATGGTATGATCTTAAAGCCTTAGTCCGTTATTTATCCTCGACTTTAAGATCGTCATTTTTTCATTCTACGACTTAGCATATTTATTACCTGTACATTATGGCAAATGATGAAAAATAAACTAACCCGATTCAGCGTTTTCTTGCATGGGTACTGATTTTCATGACTCGATTTTGCATTATCGTACGTAAAGATGTTTCACTTTAGACTTTTTTTTTTAAATTTCTCGGCATGGCCACACCACTGAACATACCGTCAGAGGCCGGTGTCAAAATAAAACCCTATTGGTTCCCAGATTATAATCTAAATGTCCATATTACGGATTGGAAAACACAAACTGTAGTACCTATTTTGTTTGAGTAAAAAACTTTATATCACGCACGATTGGTTAAAATGTTTGGGCTTAGAATACGAATGCCTTCACACACATTAGGAGCCAGAACACAAAATGTTGTTTTTTTGTTGGCTTCGGTTCAATTCATCTTCTTTACACTTATTGCACGTACCTACATGTTATTGGAATTTACAGGTGTTTTGGTTGGTTAGTCTAAAGCAGTTTAGTGATAAACAAGTTGAAATTAATTTTGAATTTAAAATAAACTTGAAAAAGTTAAATTTGTATAGGTACGAAGAATGACTCAATACAAAAGTATGCCAAGAGCCCAAGAGCTCTTCACAGATTTTGAAATAATTTAGGTTAGGTATCTGATATTCCCTCAGCTACCTTCCTATACTAATTAAAAATAGAGCTGACGTAGATAAAACTTTGTTTACTACACCCACATTTTGTTGTTCTTATTATTAAAAATGGGTGTAAATATCAACGAGAAAACGGATATTGACTGATAAAAGCAAAAGCAATTGAACTCACCAATGATAACTCCATTTGCTGAACGATAGTAACTTTGTGTTATCGTTCGGAAGCGCTCCTGGCCAGCTGTATCCCATATTTGTAACTAAACACAAAACAATAATGATAAGCAAATCTTTGGTAGGGACGATGATTGATTGGATTTCTTCTTCCATTGTTCACTTCCATACTCACCTTCACTTGTTTTCCTTCAATGGCAATGGTTTTCATTGAAAAATCAACACCAATGGTATTCCCATGACGTTCGACATAGTTGCCTGTTTTAAAGCGCTCTACAATACAAGTTTTACCAGTTCCACAATCACCGATTAATACGATTTTGAAAAGAAAATCGAAACTTTCTTCATTTGGCACAGCCATAAGGGTTTGAGGGTTTCTTGCCGTCATCTTATTGTTGGTTTATTTCTCTTTTGAGACCTGATAATGATGGTAGTGATGTGTTGTTTGTAAAAATGATAAAACACCTGCTGTTTGGGTAATTTTTTTTTGTCAATAAAACAGGTGAAACAAGGCAGAAATACGAAAAAAATTGTTTATGCAACTACTGACCACCACTTTGATTGTTATGATTTTTTCTAATAAATTTTTGCTGACAGCTTTGTGACGTTCCCATATTTGGCTTGTCTGATTTTGACGTTATTGCTTTGTGGTGGAAAAGAGACGGATATATTTTTAATTTTTACTGTAGTGATGGGTTACACTGAATGGACAAATAGACGCGCTGCATCACGTGTGATTATTAAAACTTTCAGTTATTTGATTTCAAAGGAATATGAAAATTCAAACTTACACATTCCAAAGGAATATTAAACTTAAACACACACTACTTTACGTTGGCATATTAAAAAAATATGTTTAACGTATTTACTACCGTATTTGTAAGTATTTTTTGACTAGTTAGACTGTCTTAATGATTGAGGTATTATATTTAGACAGCTAGTTAATTGTCACTTCAAGAAATTGCAGCGCTCTTGTGACTAGGCGGCCACATTCGTCACTTAATAGATGTCAAATGCTATGGATGGTATCTAAAAAAGTTCGTTTTTTTATTTAAATAGAATAAAAGACATTTTTTCACTGCGAGAATAACATCCATCGATTATGCACTTCATTATAAATACAACATTTTTTTTTTACAATCAGAAATATAAATTTTATTAACTTAAATATTGTCTAACAAACAATAACAAACCGAATCGAATCGAAAACAATTCAACTATTTTTTTAATATTTCTGCCAAAGATACTCCAAATACATACGGGAAACCTCGGCTGTCATTACGTTTATTGCCTTTACAATCCAAACAAAACAATTCCAAACACAAAAACATTTATGCAAATTGGTTTCGGAGGGTGAAACGTAAGAAATTTTTGCATTTTTGTTATTTTTACGATTTATATATAATATGTAACTATAACTTCATGCCTGTAAGCCTGTAAGGTTTTCTTTAAATGCAACCTAAAATGCACGGCACTAGTATAAAGGAATAGAAGGATAGGAAAGAATTTTTGCTGGCACAGTGGACTGAGAAATAAGGTATTACTAGAGTATCTTAAAGGCGAGTTTCATGCAACGACCACCGGGTCCCAAGAGCGCTGCTGTAAACACGAGTGAAGTTGGGTACTATAAGCAGTCCATATATAATACCTCAATGGTCTTAGAAGTTCGAAATAGTTGGAAATGGTAAAACTTTCACAATTACATATACCTATAGTGAACACGTCTTAATTCAAATATTTTATCTGATCATTTTAAAAGCCAGTTGTTTGAAAATTCTTTCTTTATATATGGTGCACCCGATGAACGTAATCCTAGATCAGCTAATAACTAAGGATGAGGTAATACTGGCTTTGGATGGTCTCAAAGATGGAAAAACACCTGGATCAGATAGAATACCAGCCGATGAGTTCTATAAATATGCCAGTAACGGTGTTTGTGCAATTCGTGCTATACATTGTTCAATAAAGTATGCCTGCCTGGCAACTAAAACTTTCACTAAGATATCCGAAACTGTTTTTTTGTTCCAATGGGTTTTGACAGCAAATTGTGAAAATTTATAAAAAATTGCGAAAATGTTTGGAAAATTTCACGTTACTAAAAAGACTTTTTTATTTCAATCGAAAATGAAACCATTGACTTCCATAAACCATATGATTCCAATACCAGCTGCACATACACGAAATAAAAATTACCAATATCATAGCAGTCCTAAGGTGTTAATAAAATGCAGTTGATATTGTTAGCAATTTTACTCATATATAGACATTTTATTTATGTTTTCTTATCCTACAATAAATATTATTCACATTTTCAAAAAAACTAACACATCCTGTACATAACTTAATCATATAAATAATTGTATTTACAACTTTTTCTTAAGTTTAAAAAATGACTTTCATATTCCACTCGTGTTTCAATGTACAAAAACAAGAAATTTATAATAAATAAATAAATAAATAACACAAAAAATAATAAATAAATAACAACTAAATTCGTTCGATAGTATGTAAATGAATAAATAGAAAAAAAAAAACAAATAGTTTATTTAAAAAAAAAAATCAATCAAATATGTTTGTTTTGTATGGCCGCAAAAATAACTTTAAAAAGTTATGTATTCAATAATTTTGTTTGAAATTTATTTTATCCTACATCGAAACAATGTGTTTTTTTCGCAAAGTACTTGGGGAACTTTTTTTGATTTCATTTATTTCTTCCGCTTCTTGTTCATGGTATTCACTGTGTTCTTCGTCACTAGAAATATTAATTTTTCATATAAAAAAAATTTAAGGTATAGTTAATAGTTATTATTACCTATATTTCTTGTTGATCATAGCCTTAAAAATGCTCTTTGGGCACGCCTTGTAGTAGGGAAAACATTCTCCAGGAACTTCTTTACCTTCACCAATCTCTTGAGCTTTGACATATTCGGGAATTAGATCGGCAAAAGGTGATTTTTTTACTCTAAAATAACAATGACAGTTCTTAAGCAAATATATTCCAAAATTTACAACAGTTATATAATAAAACAAACGTCAAAAATAATTTAGTCATCTCTCCAAAAACTCCAAAATGATCCAAACTTCTCGAGTGAACTTCACAAATCGTTCTCAAAAGACAAGCTTTCCCATTCATGCCAAAAGTCGATAGAAACGTTTCAACAGCTCCGTAAAGCATTACTCTAATTTGAACAACGATTCTAGTTTGAAAAGTCTTCACTTAACAGTTCTAACAAACCTTTCTCCTCCGTGAAATATATGTTGAAACCTTTCTGGTATTTTTGGTATTTCTTCTACTTGTTCGTCATCTGGCATGATGTTCGAATATTGATTATTTCCCGATTGGTCTTCTTGCGAAGATAAATCACGCTTCTTTTTGTAATTCAAATATCTTGCCATGTAGCCACCTTTTAAATGAATCATTAAAAAAAAAAAATAATCAACATAAATCATTTTGCTAAAAATACCCAACACTTCTCCTGCCGAATGCCCGAATGATCTCGCGAAGATCGGTGGCAGATCACCAAGCGGATTTTGATTGTCTGTCAATCCAAGCTTGTCAAAATCAACTAAACGGTTAAACAAAATTTGATTTATAAAAAAAAACACAAAATGATTATTGTTTTACTTGTGACTGGAAAGCTGATGGTCAAATTTGAAAAGAATCCCTCTGGCGGATGACGCACCAGTGGCAGAGCTATAGTAGGCGTAAACGTCAGTGAGGTGCCAGGTGGCAAGGCTAAACGCCCATCGTCTGTTATCCAGACGAGACGTTTTTTTCTTGAATGTGGTTGATTATGTTCGTCTAGGAATTCTTCATGGTTGGTAACTAATGTAGAACTCGTTTCTGAAACATCACTAACATCGTTGTTGGAAGAGGATGCCTTAAGCGAATGGGTCTGTGTGATTTGGCCAGAAGTTTTTTCTATGAGAACAAGGAGTAGGATTCCTGCCACTGAGGTCATATTGCACAGCCCTGGTTTCAACATTTTTATTGTATTCTGCAAAAAAAAAATGATATTAAATTAGAACTTAAAAACTACTAGAACATAATAATATCCCTCCAGGGGATTTAATTGAAACTAATTTAATTCAATACCAACGGATCATGATATCACGATATCGTATTTAACTTTTGCAATCAAACAAGTTAAGCTATTTCAACTGGATGTTGGGGACATACAAAATGTGTGAAGGTATGGTTGAATAAAGAATTAATAGGCTAAGAGATAGAACATTAAGATTTGATGAATCCGGTTATGTAAGAGAAAGTAATGAAAAGTCCGCACTAGCTACATATACTCTTGAATTGTCTTAGCTCTTAGCTGTCTTTTCTTAATGCATTCTTTGGTTTTCGCAAAAATTAAATCTTTACAGATAAACTGATGTAGTGTGCTGAAGAATATGGAAGCAAAAAGTAAAACATTACATAAACACTAAGGCAGTTATTCATTCGAGAACGAAAGAAGCGCTGTAGACTAGCAAAACGATCTAGCTGAGCCAAAAGGAAAATAACATAACTCTATTATGACGTTTGTAAAAATGCATGGGAAAGTTGCACTAAAATATTTTGCTGTGAAAGTGATTAAAAATGGATTTTCCCAAAAGCTTGCTCTTTCAATGAAATGATTTTTGGGTAGAAATTGTGAAAATTTTATTGAGTATTTTAAGAATCGATTTATTTACCTCAAAGTTAGCGAGTTATGGGCATAAGTAAACCAGCAGATAGATACATTTATTTAAATACAAAACTAATTTTCGGGACAGAATGACTGATTCATCGAATAAATATTTTCAAGACTTAATTCACATCAGTTTTGTGCTGTTTACAAGCTATCACTTTAGTACGTTTGACTGATGCATCCCCTTATCTTCATCTTTATTTGCATGCAATTCCAATTAAAGTTTCACGTCAAATTCATCAAAATATCTTTTGATAGTTTAGCAGATCTAATCTTACAACAAAAACAACAACAAACCCACATCAGTTTTCCCTATTTATCTGATCAGGATCACTATGATCACTATATGCGTCTACACACAGTGAATTAAAATGTTTGTACCAAAAATGTCCATCATGCGTACACACACATCATGCAAGAAGATTGTTAAATTGTAAATGTAAATCTGCCAAAGGCATATACAGATACCAAACATGTTTTAGTTTTTTTTTGCAATAACCATCACCTTCCATCAAGTGACATATATTTTCTTCAAAACTAATTGTTGGTTAAGTTTGAACACTTTCATAGTTCGTCGTAGAGTTGTTATAGTTAAGGTGGAAATTTCTTAGTGAGAAAGCACTGGGGGATGTTGTGGGCAATTATATAATTTTTCCAATTATATCAAGTTTTGTGCGTACGTAAAACTATCAATTTCAATTCCAAGCTAATTTGCATAAAGAAATGAAAGGCCTCTACTACTTTCTTCTTGCGTTATTGACATTTGATTTTATTTGTCCTAGAATACCTAAGCTATTACTGAGTGGGTAAATCTTTCATTCAGATAAACTGATTTTCAGGAAAGATAAAGAATCCACCTTTTAAATCACGAGCTTTAATAAAATTTTAATGAATTCCTTTATATGTTTGTATAAGAAATGAGAAAATTACTATAGTAAGGAGGTCAAAAACATATTTAACTTTTTTTATTCTCTAGTGAAGCTCTTATTTTGAGTATGTGTTTAATCACGTATATCTAATATTGTGATTCCACAACAATATAGGAACTTTTACTCCTTATTCGTTGAACAACTTGGAGCTCATTACGAAGCAGCGTGCGAGATTACTTATGTCATATTTGACAGATCCCTAGTATCGCGGTGTAGTAGTAATCTCCGAGATGGAGTTTACGTCATTGGGATATAGCAGGACAAGTACAGAGGAGATGACGTATCGATCGATTCTTCCTCCTCTTCATCCATAGAACTCCTGCAGAAATCATTTGAAAATACTACGAGCCTCGTTGCGTGCTTGGCTATCAAGCAGCACAGTACACATATTAAAAGTAATATCATTAAGCGTTTTCATTTTTGTTCAGTTATGCGCATCTGTGAAAATGGTGGATCCAGTCTCTACTTGTCAAAATGCTAATGTTTGTTGTTGTTTCTTAGTAATGCCATTTGCAGTTTTCGTGGGTACTCGAGCCGTCATATTTAATTTCTGACACTTTCAATTTTGACAACCTGCGCAATATATAACCTTAGAATTGTGTACTGGTGAGCAAGCAGTGCCCGGTAATGACACCTATTACGGAGGCGATGTGTAGTCTGCTTATAGAGATATTAAAGCGCTTCAGATCTAGCTTTGGCCATATCTGTGGTGATGTCGTTGTTCCACGTTAGGTTTGTTTTCTCTATTCCATCTTGCTTCAGCATAAGATTTCACGTGTGGCAATGCGTATTCCTATATTTGCCATCTTTGGCAAAATAGCTAGTGTTGTTCCACTTCTGGCGAGTTCGTCAGCCCTCCAATTTTCTGGAATTCCCCTATAGCCCGGCATCCAGTAGAGGTGAATATTAAACAGCTGTGCCATCTTAATGAGAGATGATTGACAGTTAAGGGCTGTTATAGAATTGATAGAGACAGATTCTAGGGATTTTATGGCGGCTTGGCTACCTGAGAAGATGTGGATATCTGTGTTATATATCATGTTTTCTTTAAGCCAAGACATTACTTCTTTTATCGCCAAAAGTTCCGCCTGGAGCAAGCTACAGTGATTGGGAAGGCGAAAGGAGAGATTTAAATTCATCCTGTCTGAGTACACACCTCCACCAACCCTTCCTGTGTAGAAATGGATTGATTCATCTTCCAGGAATGCCAATCCTCCTAGATAGATCTGGAGGGCATATGGTGACCTGAAAGTTTTATTCGAACAGTAACTGTGGGATGGTGATGGTGAATGTTACTTCGAATTGTTTCGAATGAGTTCAGAATGATGGAGTGACCAATGCCATTATTAATCACCTGTGAGGAAGTTTTCAGACGAATGGCTGTGCTGGCAGCCGTTCGTTCATAGCAAATATATCAAGAGGTGCTAAATGGAACATAATATCCAATGCAGCAGAAGGGTTATAGGAAGTACTCCGTCAATACAACGGGAGGATGAACGTTGCACCTTTTTTAGTTTTTCATAATTTTTGGTTTTAACTAAAGCGCGGTCCACCATACTGTCACGCCGTATGTAAGAATCAGTCTGAAAACCGAGGTGTATAGCCAATGAGTACTTTGGTAGGTGGAGGGTCTATATTGGAGATTTTGTATTTCCTGCAGACGAGGACCAGATCTGTCTTATGAGGGTTAACGCCCGGTTCACAGCGATCTGCCCAGTTTATTAACTTGTTTTAAGGTGTTAAGATGCTTTCCTGATACGGCAATAGGAACATCGTCCAATAGTTCCAAGGAAAGGTAGATAGGACACTGCCTTGCGGCGTACATCCTACTGAGTTTTGAATTAATAATCCTGCTGGTCAGAATTTGAGTAATCAATTCACCAAGCGTTCCATCCACTTTTAGACCTAATAGTGCAGATGCGACTGCAGATGTTTCGACGTTATTAAAGGCGCCTTCTATATCTGAAAAGCAAAAATTTAGTACTTCTTATGCTGGAGGAAGTATTAGATGGTTCTAACTAACCAGTGTGTGTAGAGCTGTGTCCACGGACCAATTTCCCTTTTTAGTAAGCATGTTGAGCCATAGACAGAATCTTCGAATCAATGCTTGTTCTAAGATGGATATCAATCAATCGTTCAAAAGTCTTAAGAAGGAATGACGATACAATGATAGGTCTGAGATATTTTGGGTTTACATATGGGAACATTTGCCAGCTTTGGGTATAAATACAACTTTAACCTCCCTCCAAGACAACGGAATGTGGAGTAAGTTTAAACAGCTATTGGAAAGCTTCTACAAAATTGGTAGAATGATATCTAAGTTCATTTGTAGTTCGGTTGGTATTATATGCCGTCTGGTCCTGCCGACTTGTACGGTTCAAAGCTGTTAATTAGCCATTGCAGATTGTCCCTTGTAATTAGATCTTGTGGAAACGTTAAATCATTTGTGGACCTTAAATGGCCAGTGCTATTAACAGTTTGCGAGCTACCTGGGAAGTATGAGTATCTATAGTAGCAGATCAGCTATTCCTCGCACGAAATGGTCTATGAGCCGTCTGCTTTTTTCAGGAAGCTGGGCATGACTGGACTAGTTGAAAGAATTTTTCTTAATCTAGATGCTTCTGAGGTTCCTTCTACTTTGTCACAGAAGGTCCTCCAAGAGCAAGTTTTTGGATTTCCTTAGTACTTTCTTAAACTAGAAATGATGATTGGTAAAATAAAAAGCATAAAAGAAGAGACGAAAAAGACTTTAAAAGAAAACGTCAAAGTGTTTCCTACGATTTTTTTCTTTCTGTAAAGAGGTTTTTGGGCGTTATGCCCAATTATATACACACATTTTGTCTGTTTACATGCATATATGTATGTCTTTCAGACTCAATTTTTCTGAAAAAAAAAACGTTTTGGAGAACCATATATTACGGATATTGCATACTCGAATGTCGGGCCATAACTGTAAATCAAACTCAAGGTCATATGCCACCTACTGCGCATGGTAATAAAGACATAGCTGATATACATATTAACCAAAAAGGAAATAAATCTTCTCTGTCAATTGATAATTAAGAATGAAAAACGAAAATAATAAATAAATTAACAACAACCTACAAGAAACATAACGAATTGTTCTGTAATAAGGTTTGTGATTTAATGTATGTAGGTATATTTTTATTTATAAAAGCAAATAATCGACAATGAAAAATTAAAAAAAAGGTGTGCCATCTCATTAAATAAATAAATATACGATAAGTATCCACCAACCTAATTTCCCTTTTAATAAATACTACAAATGTTCACTTTTTAATCATTAATTACTGATTTTTATTCAATTTAATGCATTTTAAAAGGAGCTCAAGTTGTTGTATCGCTTTCAATAGTAATTCCAATATCCAAGAATAAGAAGCACGCGCAGCTCATACGTATTTTTTTCTTTCTTTCTCACTTCAATGCATGCTATCGTTTTACCTACACTTGTTTTTATATTCCTGTAGCTTCACCAAGCCAAATGCGAGATGCGACTGAACTTGTCACAATTCAATGTCTTTATTCAAAAAAATATTCCACAACCGCAAAAACAACAACAAACAAAAAGAGTCGATTCGCGATTGTGACCCACTTCTAATCCAAACAGGTAGCGGCGCGACGCAGCGCGGCCGGCGTGGTGCACTTTGCGAATGTGCGGAAGGCGCGCTTGCGCGTAGACCAATATTAAAACAGATTTGTATTCCATTTGGCGGTGTGTATCCCTGTAGGTTTACACTTTACGCAGAAATATCTATATTCGCTCCACTTTATGCAGAGCAACCCAATTTTGGCTAGTTATATGTAGTTTCGTAGTAATAAGATCTCGTTTTCAATTTCGATTTCTAGTGTCAAGATTAAATGGGGGATGCCGGGTGGAATTTATATGCAGTATGCACGCACAAATGCCTGATGTCTGAGCGAGCTGTGAGATGCGAAAAACTGGTTGCAGCTTGTAGACTAACTGGTTATCAATGACGCAGTCTTCAAATACTCGTATATGATGATAAAGAAAAAAAGAATGAACAGAAATGTATAAAATAAAACTAGGAAGCGAATTTTCTTCGTCGTCTTTTGGGAGGATTTTTCTTATTGACTATTTTGCTATTGAATCCGTGTCAATTGGTGGCTTTGAGATGACATTGAACACATATTCTTTGATTATAATTAAAGCTAGAGATAGCTGATATTGATTAATGCGGTGGTTGATAATAATCAATCTTATTTGGTAGTGAAATTATAAAAATAATCAGGTTATAGATATTTCCTTATTAACTTATCCTTTACCTTCACTTTTATATGTTTTTGTATTTTCAAGTTGTCGTCAAACGTGTGTGTGTTGGACTTTCAAAATCAGGATAGTCAACAAAATACGTAAAAGTTATTGTGATTCTGAAGAAAGGTTTTTTCCATTTGAACAAAAAGTTATGTGCAGGAGAATAATAGTTTTTCTATTGAATTTGCAAACAAAAGTATATTTAAAATCTTCATTAAATGCGTGCTATAGACGCACGTAAAACATGAAAAATCAAAATATACAAAAGAGCTGAATAGAAAACTTTTTTTTTGTCAATAGGTATACAATTTAATTAAGAGGTAGTGCTCATACATTTTTATGATGGTGGCGTTTGTGAAATAAATAAAAATTGACGGAAACTTTTTTTATTAAATTAACTGATGATAGAGACAAGCCTGTAACATATAGTATGTCCATGTTCACCTTCTTTCATAATGGTTTATAATTTATTTTTGAACGTTTTGTAATTTTATTTAAATTTCACGTCTTGCTGGTCGGACTCGCTCTATTAAACAATAAAAGTCTGTCCGACTACTTGATTCGTAGAGGGCAAAGTTAAGGCTTTCATTTGATATACCCTTTATCCGAGATAGGTACACTTAGCCATGTGAATTTTCTAACCAAATTGACCTTGTATAGGATCTTCAAGATTGAAGATTTTTAGCAGAGGGAAAATTGCAGATTATTGAAATGGTTATTAAATTCTTGTTCTCATTTTTTGGTTATATCGAAAGATAATAGATCTTAGACCAAATACATCTGGGCGTGGCGGAATGAGCAATAGATTAATTAAAGCCTTACCTTCAATTTCTTACAATGGTTTTCAATTGTTGTATGATTCTTTCATATTTCCCTAAAGATTGGAAAATAGAAAAGGTTGTAGCTATATGCAAACCTGGTATAAAGCAAAGGCTGATTCTAATAGTTATAGGACTATAAGTACTATAAGTAAACTGTTTGAGAAGTTTATTAAACAACGACTGTTATACCATATTGAGGATGCAAACATATACCCTAATGAGCAGATGGACACTCCAAAAGCCACCAAATTTTACGAATTAAAAATCACTTCAAAAGTAACCTAAGTTCAAAGTTATTGACTGGTCCAGTTCTTCTACACATCGAAAAAAAGCCTTTGACACTGTGTGGCACCCGGAGTTGATTTACAAACTTATTATGTTTAATTTTCCCGACATATCTTGTTAAGTAACTACGGAGCTTTTTACTTAACAGAAAGTTTGTTGTATACGCGGGAAGTGTAAAATCATCTCTATATGATATGGTAAGTGGCGTTCCGCAGGGTTCTGTGCTAGGGCCCATACTTTTTAACCTCTATATGTCAGACTTGCCATCTTTGGACGTAAGCACTAAATTAGCTATTTTTGCTGATGACATAGCCCTTTTTTCGTCCAGTATTTTTCCTCAAGACGCCCTCCAAAGTTTGCGATGCTCACTAAGTATCCTACAAACTTTTTTTCATAAATGGAAAATCAAGGCTAATGCTCAAAAATCACAGACAATTTGGTTTACTCGGCGGCGGCGGATTTATTGCCACAAAAAATGATACAGCTAAACTTAACTGATATCGCTTGGTCTGAAAGCTGCAAGTCTTACATTTGATAAGAAACTCTGACTTTTCATTGCCAACACTATCAACAAAACAAATCTTGTAATACGAATTTTATACCCATTTATAATTTGCAAATCGGGTCTTAGCATGTAAAATAAAATGTTAATATTCAAAACTATTTTCCAGCCTATAATCACTTATGGTCTTCCAGTTGGGTTTGACTGTGCTGAAACCCATTTAAAAAAGATTCAAAGAGTTCAAAACAAAATATTAAAAATAATGCTAGATTTACCATGGCATTTTTCAACAGTAAGACTTCATGATAAAGCTAATATTAAGCAAATTAAGCTTGTACTATACATAACCTACAATACAACTTTTTTAGAAGATGTTCTTATTCCAATAATGAGCTTATTCTTAATCTCTTAAATTAGATATTTTCTGTATATCGCTTTTGGGTTTATGTGCAGTTTTGGTTTTTCTGGTAGCTTTTCCTTTAAAAAATGGATTAAATTCATTTAAATTATATTCATTTTAGTATTAAAAATTTTGAAGTTGAAATTTAATTTTCTATATCTCTTGAATACATAAATGGTAAAAAAATTATCGAACTCCAATAAAATAAATAAATAAATAATAAATAAAAGACACAAATCCTAAACGTACCTTAGTCAGGAAAACAAAAAAAAATGTTAAATTGGGGAGGTATCTATAGCCTTCAACAAACTTTATTTCAAAAGATTCAATTTTAAATTTTAGTGGTTGCACACAAAATTTCCAACAAACCCATCTAAGAAAAAGATTGATCTACAGATGGACGCACAGACGAATACTGACCAAAGTGGATGACATAATGCCAATAAAAAATTTAAAAAAAGTTATTAAAATATTTTCTGGGCTACCTTAGAAAGTCCTGGGAAACTTGAACCAAATCGAATTGAAATTGATCTACTTAATATTCTTTTTTTTATTACAATAACTCCATTGGCATTTAATTATATTTTACAGTTCCACCAGAAATAGAATAATTAAATGTGTTCATCACTAAAATTGTGTTAGTTCTTTTTTATTTAATGATCAACGTTGTTGGACTTTATGTAAAGCTTCGTGAAATTCGCTCCCTTAAAGATTGATTGGGCTTTAATACCATAGATAGATGAAATTATTATATATACTCATCCAAACTTGGGCAAGTGAAGATTTTGTAATGCTTATTGAACCATCATAGCGACTGTCTTATCGTAATAACTTCGATTTCTTAAAACAAACTGATTTTATTTTCGCACAATTTCTTAAAAGATTCAAATTGTTGGCGATATTCAGTTTAAATTTTTCAACAATAAACAGTATTTAAATTTAAAAAAACAGACTCACTATATTTCACTGAGCGGTCACGCCAAAGACCTCCACCGATAATGATGGATTAACGCAAACTGCTGCATTAAATTTAATTCTTCATTTAAATTGCGGCAATCGGAAGATTTTCCACATTCTGGCATCGATCCAATCTTTAACGCAATTTAAAAAAAAATCAATGGCAATATATTCACGTTAATCATTTTCTTATCCTTTCTAAATTATTTAAATTTCTCATCGCACGTACTTTCAATATTGTTATAGCTTTACAAGTATTCAATTATACTTAGACCTCCCACACATAGAGCCTAATTTCACTGGCACTATCTTTTTCTATAGCCTTTCAATTACATAAGTGATTTTTGGAATTGAGTATTGTACGTACCTTAAAAGTTTGAAAAATATCAAAAATGTATTTCAAGTTATTCTGCAATTACATTGTCACTTACTCTGTTCTAATATATGTATGTACATTTATGTAAAGCGTGATTTATTAAAAAAAAAACTTACTAAGCAAATAAAGGGTCCGCCAAATAACTTTTTTTTTTTTTGAAAATGGCGCAGAACATCGAGTGTAGCTTCGGCTGTGTGGCACGTAGCGCCGTCTTGTTGAAACCAAATGTTGCCAATATCCTCCTCTTCAATTTTTGTGAACAAAAATTCGTTCAACATGGCCCGATAACGATCGCCATTGACTGTAACGGCCACTCCTTGCTCATTTTGGAAAAATGGCCCAATTATGCCTCTGGACCAAAATCCGCACCAAACAGTGACTCGTTTTGGGTGTATTGCTTTTCAATGTATGCGTGCGGGTTTTCTGTGCCCCAAATGCGAAAATTTTGCTTGTCTACTACCCGACAAGATCAAAATGAGCTTCATCTGAAAAGATGATTTTTTTGGCAAAATCGGCATCTTCTCTAAGTCGATCGCAGGCCCACTTAGCGAAGCGTATACACAACCATATTCGTTCAGCGGAAGGATAAAACTAATTATCTGTGAAATCAGACATGAGCTAAGTGTTACCATTCACGAAATAAGCACTAGTTGAAAAAAAAACGTTAGATGGCGGACCCTTTATTAAAAGACTAACAAACTTTCATAAAATAAACACATTTCTTAACCTAAAATTTGAGAACAAGAAGAAGTAGCAATAGAATGTTTTTTTTCGAAACTTTTGTTTTGTATCTATACATAATATGTAAGCTTAAATGGATAGACGGTCCATAGACTCGCTGATGAAGTGAATTATGCTGAATTCCTTTCAACAAAAGAATCGATTCTGTTCAGAATTTTTTCTAAACAAAATCGATTCTTTTCTGTCAAAACAAATCTTGCATTTTGAATGCCGGGGAGTTTTGGGAAGGCAAATCGTTTTTTTTTTTTTTGTTGCACCGGATTCTATATACATATAATTAAACAAAATATTCAACAATGTTTTCAGTCATTATAACTATACAAACATAATTTATTGCAGCTGTCTAGTAACACACACACAAACATGAAAAAAATTCGGTTCATTTAAGAATTCCTTTCAATTGATAGAAACAAATCGATTTGGTTAAGAAAAAAATCGATTTTTTTGTTGAAAGGAATTCGATATTAGTAGCATTTCTAACCACAAAAGATTCGGAAAACATAACTCAGAACAAGCAATCGAAGGCTTTGGATTATTATGAGTACAAAAGTGAAAACGACATAACGTATATACAGTAATGTCCTAACTATAAAGGATCCAAACATACCTTTGGAGGCCTCTACCATGACATTTCGTGGTTTTGTAGTTCCAAATTTCTAAACATGCTAACTGTTCGTTAATTTCTTCTTTTCAACAACGATTATGATAACGACTGACCCGAAATTGAAAACAAATTTAAATTCGACAGTTCTCCATTGATCGATCACATACTCTCGCTCACATGTCACATTTATAAGCCGGCGTTAATGCCAATGAACCATGACAAGAATTACTAATAAGCCATACACATTAAGTTAAAAAAAAAGTGTCTACCTATATACATTTACGTACATATGCACTTTCGATTGGTCATTTGAGTTGAATCCATTTTGAACAAAAGAAAGTCCGCCAACCCAATGTATATACATACATACGTATGTAGGTACTATATCTGAAATTAAATTGACAGTTTTGCATTCCGGGGACGAATTTCAGATAAATATCGTATATATGTAACCTATTGACAGCAGACGTCTTTTGTGAAGCTATTCGATTGCCAGAAATGGCCGTTAGGTAATTGTTTCTTTTTGGCTAAAGAAATGTAAAAAAAAACGAAAGGAAAGTGCAATTGGATTGTTTCATCGATCATTTGAATTTTAATTAAATTTGTTTGCTGAGGGTGTGCATGTTAAATGATGTGTGTCGTCTAATAGTCGTAGGTATACATTATAAATGGCGTTAAACATATTTATTAATGAAAGCTTTATTTGTTTAAGTATTCTTAACTGCACGATTCAGAAAAAACGTGCTTTAAATCTGTTGATTAATGAGAATACAATTGATCTTAAGATAAACGAATTAAATATTCCAAAGCTAATTTACTATTTACATCAAGTTTTACTTCAACAACAAAAACAATAACAAAACTAAATTTGGGGTTGTAGCAGCAATAAAAAATCTAATTTGAAACCATTAGTGACATGAACTTTATTTCTATGAAAGTGTGTTACAATGTTTGAAAAAAAAAATAAATAAATAATGTGCCACAACATCGCGCTTAAGGCTGTTAAGCATTGAAATTGTGTATGAACAGATAAAACGACATTAACATCACATCAATTAACTTCAGAAAATATAACAGAAAGACAGAGGTGTATTTGAGGCTTGGTTTCCGGATACTATACATAAGGAATCAAAAGATACAATTGAACGAAGAAATGCACTTATGCAAAATATTGGCTCAGATTTTGGTATAACTTATGTACATACTTCGAAAACAATATTTTATAGAAAACAAATCATTATTTTGTCAAAAAAAAACATATGTACCTATATGTAATTGAACTTAACCAAAACATTGATTTTAGCGGGAAAATTTTTAAGACCAATGTTGTACATATACAACAAAATAAGCTTTTTTTATGTTTGTACATTTTGTTTTTTCTGAAGATGTATCTTAAATTTTTCTCATAATAAAAATTGTATTGCATAGAAATTCAAACATTTTGAAGTTTTTTTGAAAATAATGCAAATACGTATCGCCGAATTAAAAAAATTAAAAAATGTCGGGAAACTTTGTAACGGGTATTTTTTGCTAACTTTGCTGGCTATATGCTGAGAAATACAATTTATCCGAATAGTTTGTAAAAAAAAGGCGGACAGTGATGTTTTTGACTTAGTGCGGAGACGTCTTTTAAGGCTCCGTGAAATATCTTCCCAATGAAATAACCCCCCAAACCATAAATGAAATAACTCCACAAAATGTTTTTTTTTTTTGAGTTTTAAAAGAAGTCGAAAATGAAATATATCCCCAAAAATAGTTCACAAACAAAACTTCAACAGCAACGATGAAAGCAACGAAAACTTTGACATCAAAAGTCATGTGAAATAGATTACCAATGTGAACAGCGCTTTTAACAGCATAAAAACAAAAAGTTGTCACATTTTCATTTTTTAGTGTTGATAAACCTGAAAAAACTTCGCTTTAAAGTTGGCAGCATTTGCACAGTGACATCGAATTTAGGGTTTAGGCCTGACGTGGATGTCGATGTCGATGTTGCTGTGTTAATGTATTCAAAGCCATTTAAACCCACGAGTGATATACGGTTGTCAAAATTGCTGTTGAAGTTGCTGTGCCAATCTGTTTCTAGCATAAATAAGTCCCCAAAGCTTATTTCTTATGAATTTGTTTATTAAACGTAAACAATTTAGTTCATCTGTCAAAAACAATATACATTCATATATTATACCTACATTTTGAATGTACAAACATTAAAGTACATACATATATATCTGTATATTTGAATAGTGTCTTCTAAATTAAATAAATAAATATTTTACCAAAAATGAAAGAGAATGGCGTAGCTTCTCTTCGATTTATGTGTCACCGCACCGCGCTGCCGGGCTCCCCGCGGGCGCTGCGCCACGCGGGCAATGGTACGCTTCACTCCCCCCAGTGCAGGTCAGCGAACAAATTCCTTACCTTGCCAAAATATTCCACCTAAATTATTAAGAGTTATCTAAAGCAACCTTGTGGCATAACCTTAAAGATTCCATCCAGCCTGTTACTCCAAATTCGGACTTATTTAATAGTTGAATTTGGGGAATTATTACACTATGAAATAACCCCTAATTTAAAAATGAAATAAGTTCACATATTTAATATGTACATCAACATTTTTAGGATTGTATTTGACTGTTTGAAATTATAATGAAATCGATTTGTCTCGATGCAAGGGTGGTATATGGAAGCAAAATGAAAATCATTCTCCATAACAAGGAAACTGACATGTGGTATAAAATACTTTATGAGATAGTGTGGGAGGCCTATTTATTTTAACGGAACCAGCAAAGTGACACTTTAAATTTAAGACTCTTCAAACTGTCTTCAATATGTTTACCTTTATTCAATGTTGGTTCTAAAGGGACGAAAAAAAGAAGCGAGTAGATTTAGTTTTAGTTTTATGAATGCACGTGCGACTAAAAGCGCGTTTTTTTCAACTTCTTTTCTGCTTCATAAAATATTTTAAAAGATAAACTATGAAAATAAAAGATAAAAAGAGGCTCTAGCACCTTTCAGGCCATATTGCTACTAGCTGCATGTTTCACTTAAAGATATTATGCACTGCAAAGGATAACCACCTATTTAAACTCGTGGTATGCGAGATTTATACAATTTAATTTTCTGATTAAATTCGTCAAAACATTTAGCTTTTTGAGGGGTTTGCTTGAAGACATTGGAACTGAAATAGCAATTAATAACAGTCATATATGTATTTATTTCTATGTACCTTACATCGCAAGAATAAAGTTTAAAGAGTATAAAATACGTAATACATAAGTCAAAAATGTTTGAAGAAAATCATGTAAAAAGAAATCAAATTTTTAACAACTTTTAATTATTATAAAGTTTTATACATAAAATAAAATGGTTGAATGCAACGGTTGAAATTTGCATATCTGAAGCTTGAAACTTTTAATTTATTGTACTATTTTACAATATTCTAGTTCCACATATATTTATTTTATAAGTTATTAAAACTTTGATTGTTATAAATTTTCTTACATAAATTTAACTATGTATATTTCCTGCTATGAAATTTTATACTTATGATGCGCCCACGTATTCATACAAGTTTGCATTATTTGCATAGTTGTTTTAATATCGAATGCCTAAAAGACACAACAAAATGTCTGATTTTGAGTGATACGTATTAGCATGTTGCATCATATAATGCACATCCAACTTATTGTAAAATTATAATATCGATAAATCTTGATATACATAATGTACGAGTATGTAATATGGAAATGTTTGTGTCTATATACATAAAATTTCTACTAAATTCAATTTTAAAAATCAATTTCACATTTCCTCATTTGTAATTTAATGAGTTCTTTTTAGTTGTCGAACGAGAAACGGAAAAGATAAACAAAACAAAATCCTAAAATTTCCATTCCCACTTTTGTTATTTTATTTCCCTATTCCCAACCCATATCCGATTCGTTATAAAGACGAAAATACGTGTAAGGAAAAAAACGGACAAATTTTCAGGATTTGCTATCAAACCCCATATGAAAAAACCTAGTTTTGGTGAACATTTTAGTTACCAAACTGCCGTATAGTAATATTTACCTACCTACTATGACATTTCAATAAATTCACAATGAACAAAGAAAATCCTCTTTACAGTTTTGATGACCCTCGTGCAAATGTACGACAACAATTGAACAGCAAAGTCATAACGGTTAAATAATCCATGTCCTTATCTCATCGCGCTTCAGAATAAAACCTGAAACACTAACTTGGCTTGTAAACTGGTCCTATTATATCACAATGCTCATTTAATATACAAAAAAAAACGGGACCACATGCAAAAATGCAACCAACTTACATTATTAACCTAATCAAGCAACCGACCAAGAAAGGCTTCAACAAACAGTCCGTGTGTTATGTACTTAAATCCGACAAGGTATGCGCACAATGTATTTTAGAACTCTCGGTGGGCACAAAATACCATAACAAGGATATATAAGAGCTCTACTCTTCGCACAAAACAAAAAAAAAAATTATAAGAATGCACGCTGTTTGTTAACTGGCTTTAGCCATTGCTCTAACTGAAATCAGGGATCACTCATATGTATATGTACTTTAGCGGGATAATAATTTAAATTTGAAAATTATTTGCGCGGATTAAGAACTCGCACAACCGACCTTGCACGCGGCCAACAATAAACTAAACCAATATAGAAGCCAACTATTCAATGTGGCTATGATCGGGTTTTGGCTAAACCTAGACTCATGGCTTCAACCAAACGACGAGAAACTTGAATCTTGCAGAGTGCATTGTTTTCTATTGAGTTTTCTAGTCTTGACTTCTTGTACTTGACCAACATGCGGCTGCTCTAAGTGATGATGAACTTCATCATACAAAGGCGGAATCGGTCATAATGATGAGATAATCTTCTTAGTATTCAGAAGTGTTTAAAAAGTAGGAGTGGAAGTCTTATATTGCCCAACAGAGTCCTTATTCATCTTAGCTTATACTATAAACTAAGTGCGTCGAGCTAAGGTATGATGGGTTATCATACATTGCACTCACGTATTTTTTTTGTCGCGGAGTAACGAGGAGATACGACACTATCATAACACTGAGTGACAGTAGTAAGTACACCTCGTCAGATATTTAATTCTTCATCAGCCATTTGGTGGAGGGCTACTGTGGTGTTTATGGAAGTTTGGTACGAAAATGGAGAAGCATTAAATGAATACAATAACTTTAGCAAGTAGAATAATTTTTATTAAGACGTGCATTTATGCCAATTACTACTACTCCTGTAAGGGGTGCGGGAGAGACTAAATAGCTAAGTACGAGTATGTCAAAAAAGTGAAATTGAATCCGATTAAAAATATATCGCATATAATGTTTTGGAACACACGGCGTATGCGTACTTTATTTTATATGAAAGTGAAATTTTTAAATATTTACATACATATTAATAGAACTTGATCAAAAAAAAAAAATACAAAAATAATTTGAAACAACTCTTAGAGAAGTGTCGAAATATGTATAATCTAACTTAAGAGAATTTTAGTTGAACATTCGTTAGTATAAGACGAGTTAGAAGAGATCATTCACTTGCAAATATTTTATAGTTTAGGTAAACCGATTTTTGATTGTTAATTCTGAAATTCGGTCGCTTACTCTTTTTTTTTAATATTTGTCTTTATGAATTCGCCTTGCTCTCTTATGTCGTTTTCCATTGGACGTCCGGAAGCATCCGGAAGCATCCGGAAGCATCCGAAACTCTTCTGAAACCATTCCATTGGCAAAAATAACAGTCCACCGACGCTTCTAAAAAGATAATTTTGCTTCTCGATTTGAAATCAGAATACGAATACATTTCAGCTCTAACGTCAGAACAAACTCACTCAAAATAACGATCCACCAATCAATTACTCAACTTCATAAATCTGTTCTCAAAAGCTTCAAATCCTAAAAGTTCCATAATAAAATCCAAAGAAAAAGCTCTTGAATTTGCTTACAATTGGGAAAGGTAACTCTGTTTGGATGAGCAAAATTTCAATACACACATCGTAGATGACGACGACGACCGCACGGCGGCGCACGATCGTTCATCGTCAGTATCACAGATTACCCACATGAAGATGAGAATCCCCGGCAGCCATTTTAATTTGCCTCATAAGCTTGAGCTGTCAGATTTCAGATAAAAAATGAATATGTGTGTATAAAAACCTCACACATAGGCAGAAGGGATCTTCACACACCTGGACCCATGTTCTGTAACTCTCGCATGGTTAAAAGCAGTTGAGAAACGATGAAAATTGAAACAAATCATATGAGTTTTGTTCCATTTTCCATCGTTTCTCGACTGTTTTCATCGACGACAAATACAACAATGTAAACAAATGGGTTTTGGAGGGTGAAACGTACGAAACATTCTCATCTTCAAATGGCTAATCTGTGGTCAGTATCCCTTCAGCAGTGGGATACAGCGGTCATGGTAGGGTGTACGGCTTTTTTTTTAAGAATTACAACAATTCGTATAACTTATACGTAAGTCAGTGGTAATAGAGTGCAGGTAAATATTTATCTTGCAGGCAAATACAAAATAATGAACTAGCAGGGCATTTCACCGACACGACGATTCACGAATACAATGACAAAATTTCAAAGTTGAGTAGAATTAGTTAGGACTGTTAGGAGTGAATCCCCGACTGAAACCAATGGAAAACGACATTAATCATTCATACATAATACAGGCGCAATATTTGTATGTTTTTACCCAATCAGTAATGTGCTCTGTCAGATCGCTGAAATCATGGGAAAAGTCCTTATTTCCGCATTTACACGTTGACTTTACAGTCAAGAATTTTTGTCAAGTTAAGCAATTATTTTACCAACGACTCACCGGCGACTGGGTCGGAGACCACAGACAAACATCATACCGTTTGAGCTGCGTTTTTTTTTTTTAAATTGAACTGTATATTGTCCTGTCGACCCTGAAAGCTTTAAAACTGAAAAAAAGTAACCAAAGAAAATTCGACTCTTGTTTTAACACTGATGTACGTTTAAATTTTTGCGCAAAGATTTATAATCAAATACAAATTTCATAACGTTAATTTCAAACCAAAAAAATGTTTTCTTCCGTCATTCACAATAACATATCTGATATTAGCAACTACACGAACCTCCTTACAAGAATGTTCACAATAAACACTTATTCCATTCTTTGGTTGCCCATTCTGTTTATCTGACACTTTGTACATTTTCCGTGTGCAAAAAACCATAACAAAACAACAAAAAAATAAAGTGAAGTGACAGCTCTCGTTGGCGTTTGTCGTTTTGAAGGTTGCAAAATGAAAAAGGAATAATCTTTTTGTTTTCTCCACAATTTAATGAACTTGCTCGTGTATATTCGTTAAAATTTATTGTTCGAAGTGTTTTTTTTTCTTTAATCTGCAACCCTTGTTGTTGTAATATCTGCGAGACAATCAGACGAAAATAAATAAAAAATAAATTCCTCCTTTTTATTTACATATACGCACAAATCCCCAGCGCTAATTAGATATCAATAAAAATAAAATAAAAATTAAGACTGCGCCCGCTCCAGTTTAATCAAATGACAAAAGATTCGTTTCCAGTGAGGTCATATTCGTAGCCAAACTTAATATACAAAAAAAACCACACTCGTTAGAGACTGCTGCACTCAGAAAAGTTCAAAGTGCTTCTTCAATACTCATACAAGCGTTTGGATTTTAGGGATACCATTATAGATTCACAGTCATGGACGAGAATAGTTCAACGGCGACAAATAGCAACACCACTGCACCAACTTCCACCATCGAAGGCAACAATTCGGCCAGCGAAGAGTCTGATCAAGAATTCCTCGACAATATAGTCGAGCTGCGGGGATACTTGAGCAAATGGACGAACTACATCTATGGTTGGCAACCAAGATATATCGTGCTGAAGGATGGCACTCTGTCGTACTACAAGAGCGAAACGGAAAGTGATTTCGGATGCCGTGGAGCAATCAGTCTTAGCAAAGCCACAATAAAGGTAGATTGCTTAGGTATTGATTCAATTAATTCTTGGTCATTTCAATAAATTTAACAATGTGCGCAGTTTTCTTATTAAAGAAAATTCATTGATAGACAAAGTTGCTGACAATTAACCGGAAGCAATTCAATTGAACTTATAATCATTGGAGTGACCTACGCGACAGCAACCAGCAGCGGCGGTATACTTCATTTAATTGAGCTCATTGTAGTGCAGAATATAATATAGGTACATATATGTACAACATAAAAGGAAAGCTAGTTTTAATTAATTGCGTTTTGTTTCGCGAGCATAGAAGATTGAACATGAAAGGTTAGGCGTTAGGGTGAAATACCAATGTCTTTGAAGTTGGTATTACAAGCTATACCAACACAACATTTCTATTAGTTTTTCTTGTGAAGCGGCCCTTACATAGGTACTTAAAACTCAACCATTCCTGTGTGCAGACAGAAGACTTGAGATGGGCCTACAATTTTCTGCCCTATCCCAGCGGCTTAGGTGTGAAGCTGTTTTTAATGACATGAAATAATCTTGGAGGACGTGCCACTTTCTCACAAGAGGCAGGGATTCGATCTCCAGAACTTCAACCATTACGCCACGTCAAGCGCTGAGAGTGATCAAATTCCTTATTGAACTCTTAAAAATTATTTTGTCTCATTTCCATTTTCAATTCCAACAAAACTTTCCTCATTTGACTCAATATGGTCTTTAGGTTATTCACAAAAATTTGTCTGTGAATATTTTTCAAAATAATTTTGTTCTTCATTTCAGACCTATGAATCGGATGAGTTACGTTTCGATGTAATGGTAAACAACTACAACAATTGGTGCCTTCGTGCTGAAAACCCAGACGATCGTATGCATTGGGTTGAAGTTTTGCAATTGTATAAAGAAGAGTCAGCTAGTACAGATACACAATCATTGCGACGTCATGGGAGTACAATGTCCCTACAATCAAACACATTATCAGCTGCCAGCGGTGGCAGTCTAAAGAAAACACAAAGAAATCTAAAGGAAAAAGTTGGTGAAATCGAAACGTTCAAAGACATTCTCTTCGGACAGATTGAAACGCTGCAAAGGTATTTAATAATTTAAAAAAATAATGTGTATAAAATTGTTTTAATATTACATTTTTTGTTAAAGATATTTTGATGCCTGTGCTGACATAAACAAATCAAAAGGAAAGCCGCTTGATCTTGGTGATGGATTGAAACCTATAGATTTTAAAGTAGCTAAAACAAATTTCGATTCGTACGAAAATTAATTCATTTTGTTTTTTTTTTTTGTTATCAGGGTGAATCAATTACATTTCGTGCTACAACAGCTGGTGTCATAACCACACTTCAACACTGCCTTGAAATAATTGCCGAACGTGATGAATCATGGAGGAAAAAACTGGATAAGGAGACTGAAAAACGCCGTAAAACTGATGAATTAAATAGGTAGGTTTTTGTCGATTAAGTAGTAGCTATGGGGTAATTTTTGTATGTATATTTTGTTTACAGAAAGTACAAAGATGAAATCGAAAAACTAAAAAACATCTCATATCCAGGTCCAGATTTTGAGGTAAGTTCAGAATTTTAAATTGAAAAACCCTGACGGTCAAAGATATGATATTAGAAAAATTATGTTTTAATAATGGTTTTTAAAATTTTACATTTTTAAAATGTTATTTTAACTTTTTGTCTGTAAGGCTTATTAGTCAAGTACTACATGAACTATCGTAGATTGAGTCCTTATGCCAAAGGATTAGTATGAAAGCCGTCTAAAAGATTTGTTCGCTGCTGATTTCTTCCAAATCCATGTTTTGCAATGACATACCACATAATTCATTCGAAGTGGAAAAGTGCTTCGAAAACTGGTATTGTAATTGTTTCTCAAAATCAAGTGCTAACAAATAATAAGTTGACATGCTTTTATACCAACTCTGTGCACAATCTTAATCCTCATGCATGTTTGCCCAAAACGTCTTCATTTGACACACTATTTTTGGCACACAGATTATTATTTTTGAAGTTGAATTTCTTGTTCCCGCGATTCATTCAAAAAAATAAAGATTTTATTTTCATTCATGCATCGTCTTTTAACCCAAGCATAAGCATAGGGCGCCAAGAAATCTCCTCCATCCTTCACGGTCTGCAGGCAAGTTCTTCAACTGTGTTTTCTTTTTCCTCTGGGAGGCTGCTTCTTTTAAGACGTTGCTGACTGGCTTCTTCAGTGTGTGATCAATCCATCGCAATTTTCGACGCCTTATATCGATATCCAGCAGCTATCCGTACGTTCGACGCCAGTGTTCCTGCTTGTAATTTGTGTATAATTTGTGGCAAACGAATCTTTAGGCGACAATACAGACACCGATTCACAAAAGCTATCAATTTTCTCGAAATTTAAAATTCTACTTGAATTAAGTATTTGTACGGCTCACGCATTGTCTAAAAATTTAAAAAAAAAATAAATATGATATTTAATCTAATGGAATATCGACATCATGGTTTCATTTTGAATAAAATTTCTCCAAAGCTTGAATTAAACAGCTGCGTGCATTCAAACAATTTGAAATCTTTAAAAATGTGTACTCCCCCATCTAAAGGATATTTAATAAATTGAGGGTAATTTTAAATAAACGATCATCAATTAACCAAACAATCACAACAAATGATATTTATGAATATTTCATGACTTGCGAACCTTGACACAAGATGACTTCTGTTCACTGTTCACTTCATGAATATTTCTTAAATACAAAAAAAAAACAAAAATGTTTATACATTTTCATGTTGAAAATAGAATGAAAATTATTGAGATTTGCTTATCGTTTCCACAAGAATGTTATTGAAAACAGAAAAAAAAAAATATTGTATGTCATTTTTGTTGATAGTGAATCATTACTGATTAAAGCTATGAATAGCATTAATAGGCATAATTTCAGTACGACAAAAAAATCAAAACCACATTGGGTGTCTTTTTTTTTAATCTTTTGTCTTAAGATTTTTTATTATTTTTTGTAAAGATAAGAAATATTATTGCCCTTTGAAATAAAAATATAAAAAAATAATTATTGATTATTCAAGTAAATATTTTTTCATAACTATAAAAAGCAGAGAAATAGAAAAAAATTGTATTAAAATGAACAACTGTAAGAGAATTTTAATCTAATTTAGTTTTTTTTTTTTCATTTTATATTTTAAGGGCTCTGTAATTACTCGAACACGGTGCTGATAAACTTGCTTCTATACTCTGTCCAACAAAGATTGTCAGTACAGGGAAGAAAGGACGTTAACATCTAAGTTCGGTTGCTGTGTATTGCATCAGTCTACCGCATTTAAAAGAAAGCGCTTATCGCGATGGCGTAGTATGCATAATAAATCGTTTCATGTGAGGCATTTGTTTTTCGTGGAGTGCCTTACGAAATCGGTAGGTCCCACTGATTTGAAAAAAGCTTTTCCATAAGGCCTTTACTGACAATCTTTGATGGACAGAGTTTAGTACTATGCTCAATTTGATTTTACTTGCCCACGGGCACAATTTTTTTGTGCCATCAAACTAAACATTTGGTCTCACCAAGCAAGGTGAACATTTATGTCAGCACACTTTTTCACTTTGTCAAATGTAGGAATTTTCTTATAAAAAAGGTGTTTTAGTTTTTTCAGAAACTACAAGACATGTACGTTACGTACAATTTTAGTGTACTTTTAAGTCAATGTTTTTAAAAAATTGCTCCTTCCGTTTCAAAAAGGAAACATACACCTTCTCACTCACCATACGGTTTTTTTCTAAGAACGAAAAAAGTGGAAGAATCATTTCCCAAGGTATGTACCTACATATAATTCGGAAACACCGTGTATATCCTACTATAATATTCTAAGGCCTATTTGCTGAAACGAAACTTAAGAGTTTATGTTCTACATATAAAATTATGTGACAGTTTACGCTGAGGAAAAAGTAGAACATAAGCGTTTAAGTAGAACATAAATATTTATGTTTCGTATGAGCAAAATGCTCTAAATTTGACGATATTTTTATAACAATAAAAGTATTGCAAGGGGAACGAAGGGTTCATTATTTAGGTGTATTAGCGCGTCTGGTATCGATTCTGATATCAATGCCAGAAGCATATTCTCCACTCCTCAGAAGAAGAACTTTCGTAGCATAACCAAACTATACACATGCTCGAAACCATTCACACCGCTTTTGTCGCCAACTGCTCTCTCAACCGCGCAAGGTTTTTTTTTTTTTCAAACCTATGCAGGACTTTCTATGTGATTCCCTAGAGGGGAGATCAAATTATTTTAGCTACAAAAATAACGGTACCTGCCATGGAAAAAAAAAACTTAGCAACTCGAAAACGGCTATAACGATTTAAATAAAAAGATATATGTGTACTGGTATGGCCTACATTTCTATTAAACAAAAAAACACCAAAAACAGTTGATAGATAGCGGTACCTGCATGTCATAGAAGTTTTTTTTTGGATTTTCTACCATTTTTTTTTGGATTTTCCCGTTAACGGCTTCAACGCTTTCGGTCAAAGTATGTTTTACAGATCCTTTAAATTTAAATAATATAACATATCAACATTTTCGTTTTAATTTTACAAAAAAAAAAAAATTGAAAATTTCTTCTTTAAAATTCAATGGCGTAAAATTTTAAACAGCCTGATGTTAAGTTGTTAGCATTTTACTAGGTAACACTTAACTAACTTTAAAGCTCTTTACTAAAATGTTCTTAATTTTAAACACTTTTTAACTAGTATCATACTAAGGGCCAGTTTCTCAGTCAGAAAAGTGACACTTAAGTGAGGAATGTGAAAGATTAATTCCCAATATCACAGTGCACTGTTACCTGAATATGTGGCACTTAAGTCTCCGATGTTGGTGACTTAAGTTCCACTTACGTTGGCTATATAATTCCTACTATGGGAATCTTAAGTGCCATTTATTCCGGTAAGTGTCGACTGTGAAACTGGCCCTAAGCCTATTTTCTTACGAAACTCAAGCTGAACGCGCCTAAAACAGTGACATTTCGTGCAAAAAAGTAGGCAAACATACCTTTTTTAAAATTCGTCTATGTCAAAGTGACATTTGGAGTTAGTATTTATTCACACAAAGTGAAACTTAAACTGGAAAAACAAGTAAAATAGCTATTACTTTTACTCGCACAAATCCCAGCTTAAGCTTTAGCTTATTTTATTCACAAGACCCTAGGACCCAGTCGCACATTTAATGAATCTGTGTGCCGGGAAAACACGCCAATTTTTATAGACTAAAATCGATTGGAAGCTATCTTGAATCAATAGGTTTGTTCGTTGAGCTCTTAAATCACCCTGGGGTCGCCCCAAAGCGTTTTTTGAAAAACCTGAAGTCACTCTGGTAAAAAAATTCTGTGTTTTTTGAGACCTGGGATCGCCCTGAACTCGCCCTGAAGTAGAACTAGGTATTTGGCTGTGGCGAGTTGAGGCATGAGTTGTTATGCATATGTTTTGTTGTGGATTTACGTGCTGCAGGTTATTGTTTATTTTTGAAAAACAAATTGAAAGAATTAACAAATTTAATTTAATGCTAATAAATAGCAATATAAAATGGAAGTTGTTTTTATTAATTTTTAAGACATTTGAAACAAATTTTAAGTTTAATTTATCTAAGCACAGAACTTTTTTTTCTTGCTTTAAATGTCAACAGCAATTGAGCGTTTTTTGACAACCGAAAAACCCAGGTTTTTTTGACAATTCTTGTGGTTGTCAAGAAAACTTGGGTCAACCCTGGGTAAAGTTCAACAAACGAAGCTAATAACAAAAAAGCTTCAATTAATGCCATCTTTAGATTTTCTAATTTCCTACACGGTGAAGAAAAATCCTTTCATTTTAATCTACCCTTCCCTATCTCACACCCTTAAAATCCATATATTCACACGTTTTATGCTGAATCCAAAAATATTTAATGAAACTGGCGCATCAGTGAAATTTGGGTGGAATCTACCTTCTCTTTTTTACGCATATAAAATCACCGATGCGCTCTTCAGTAAAACGACCCATGTAATCAGGCACTTACAACCGTGCAGTCTTAAGGCTTAACTACATAAGCAGCGTTGCCACAAAGAAAAAAATATTAAGGGCCATTTTGGGGGCCATTTGATAAAAGTGCGGGCCACAACTCGCCAGAGAAAATTTTTCAAAAAATGAAATTAATTAATGTTTGATATAAAAAGTTTTGTTTTTTTTTTTATTTTTTTAATAAATACAATACCTATCACACTTCTTTTAATTCAGTTTATTTATGGCAGTCAAATACTTCCAAAAAAAACAAAAACGTTAATGTTGAAAACAACATACGGGTGTGACAGTTATGCTCATATGATTTCATAAATTATTAACATAATATTCTAAGTTTATAAACTAAAACATGAGTCATCTGTAAGACATACAAATATAATTTTTAAATTGTTACGATTGTGACAGGTTACCTACGTTATTTTTACGCATACAAAAAAAGATAATTAACGATAGTTTAATTTTTCACATGAAGTGGAACAGACTTCTTCTTTTAAAGTGATCAAATTTTTGTTTCTTTTATTTAAGTGAGGAGGATTCCCACATAAATTGGATTACATTCCCATGTAGAGTAGATTTCTCTAGGATTATATCCCTGCTTCTTAAATTCTGTGTCAAGAAACAACATAACTCAAAATGAGTTAAAAAAAAGATTAATTTTATAAAATGGCAACTTGTTACGGGTGTGACACAACAGAGACCTTAGACTATAAATTCGGGAAGAGCATACATTTTAAATGCAATGAAATTTCGACAAGCGATTGATCACTTCCTACTTTAAAACAACAACAGTTTCATAAACATTTTGGTTATGTACAAAGAAAAAATATACATACTTACATATTTTTGTTAAAAGCGTCACAATCGACGAACAATAAAATTGAAAAAGCAAGGTTTTCAACGCATGCTAAGAAAAAATTGACCTCTGTAGCAATATAGCTACGCTTTTGAAATAAAACATTGAAGCTTTATCGCTTTTTCAAATTTTAATTCATATTTTGTGATTTTAGTTTAGACCCCGTTTATATAGCATCAGTTCAGTCCGAGTGCATCACCTTCTATATGAAGGTAATAGTAGGTATTACATTTGTTTTAATTCAGTTTTGTTTTTTGTTTAAAGCCGTCAAATAGTATGTGAACTTGTTAAACGGGAAACATTTTGCTGATTTTTGTGCTGGAATCCCGATCGGGCACATTATGGCAACGCTGTACATAAGCCAAAAAGTACTTTTGTACAAAAGTAAAAATATTTTTTTTTCCCGCTAGCGCAGTTGTTTTGTAAAAAAGAATATACAAATTTTTTTTTTAGACCAAAATTTAATCTTTCTGCATTATTTTTATAAGTTTTCCAGTCAGAAAAACTATTCCAAAATGAGTTTTAAAATTTTCACTTTTGTACTTTTTCACTTTTTGGGCTTATGTAGTTAAGCCTTTACAACTAATTGGGTGCGTTCAACGCATTACGTTTTACATCAGAATTTTCAAAATTCTGAATTTTTTGAGCTTCTGCTTGGCCAGCTGCCATAAAAAGTTAGATGACAAAAGTTCTCATCTGAAAATTCAGAATAAATTGATTGTGGTGGGGGAAATGTGAAAGTCATGGGATTTGAACTTTATGATTTTCGCTCTGGTTAGTGGTTGATACGTTTTTACATAAAAGAAATTATTGTTTATTGATAAGTGAGTTTTTAAATCAAAAGATTGAATATTCTCAGAAAAATGTTCCCAGAATTCTCCATCGCAATGTTGTGGAATTATTATTTTTCCATTGAACTTTACATAGTCTTTACATATTATATCATCACCAGGACTACTGACGCTTAATTTAAAATTTCAGAATAAAATTAATGTTCTATTTTATTTCGTTTAAATGTAAATCCTTTAGGTTAATGCTTGCATTTGACACTACAACTTTCGACTAAAAATTCAATTTTTTTGTGCGTTCAACAACATAAATTCAGATCTAAATTTTCAGATTTTGTGATTGAACGTGTCCATTGTCTGAAAATTTGTGTGACAATTAATTGTAAGAAATCTAACAACCATGTGTAAGCTAGCGGACAATCGTGTAATCTTGCAATTAACTATAACTGTAATAAAATGTATTTGACAATTATTAATTGTAAAACGATAAAATGTAAGGTATTTGATAATTGTGTACCCACATCATTTATTGCCAGGCCTGCCAATTTGTGTCGTTGTCTGACGTTTCTGACAATCAAGAAATTGTCAGATGTACTTTTTTCAACAACATATACAATTTTTTCGTTGTCAGACAATTTGCAGTGAATTTGGACATTGATTTAAGTGGTTCAGTGAGGTTAATTGCTTACAATTTATTTTATTTAACAATTCCTAGTATACATTTATGCAGCCAATTCCATTTTAAATATTGTTTTTTACGAAAATACTTTCTGACAAAATTATTGTGTTTACTTTTTGTTAGCTGGAAATAGTTTGACAAAACTGACAATTAGTTGTATGTTTACACGGTTGGTAGAAAATCTACAAATCTCTTACAATTAACTGGTAGGGTACTCAGCCAACTATCTGACATTAAATTGTCTCAATACTGAATAAGCGAAATAATAATAAATTCACTTAAAATCATTTTTACATACATACATTAACAAAATAAAAAAAAAACATCGATTAACTCATTCTGGTGACGCCATGCTTTATCCGAAAGTGCTTGTGCCAATCGCTGTCAAGGCCACTTGGAATAAAAACGCAAGAATACGTTGACCTCTCTACACTGCCTAGAAAATTGATTAAGGCATAACTAAAAAAAAAAAACAATGTCACAACTCAGGGCCTACTAGAAGTGGGTTGGGTAAACTGTAAATCAGAGAGAAGGTTCATATTAAACACCTACCGACTGCGGACTGGGCACAAATCATTATCTAAGGAGATGCAATATCTCCAATGCGAAATAAAAACAAACAGAGAAAAATACAAAACAAAAACAAAAATAATAACTACAATCTTTCAGATGACAAACTACGTAGGTATACTTATTCTTATTATGGTAATTTAAAGACCCCCATTAGCCCAGATGAACACATACTGTAAAACAAAAAAGTCTGTTAAGTTACGGCTGCAAAGCCGGTTGGAGCCACAACGTCGTATATGTAGGTATGTTACGTACTTTTAATGAGTTCACGAGTGCGTGTCTGAAATTGTTACTGACCTATATTAATATAAATCGCATACCTACCGTCGTCGTCGAGTCGCGTCGTCGTTGAATTATTAAAGTGTAGTAACTAGTAACCGTTACTGAAATACCTGCTTAATTTTTTGTTGAGTTTTTTGAAACTTTTCAGCTGGTTGATAATTTTGGCAAGAGGGGTTAACTTTACGATGGAAAAGTAAAAGTCGACTACACCTCAAGGATAAGTTGTCGATGATAAGGAAAATATTAGCTGCTACGTGCACCTGTGGGGAATGGGCACCGAATTCCAATTGGTGTTTTTTTGTGCATTTACTAAGGCCCAAATTATTCACTCTTGATTAAAAACTGAATTTTGTCGTTTTAACTTAAACCACTTTTATGCTAATGGTGTCATTAAGAGAAGTCCATTAGGTTGTCTGTACGCATTCAATACCGGTTTGCAAAATTGTTTGCCTTTAATGGCACCTTCAAAATTTAAATGCAGTTTTAAAAAAATCCCAGAGATTAACCCTTAGGGAGGTTAATGGAACGTTTCTACAGCGTGGCGCAAATATAGTCACCCGGGGCTAAAGTCATCACTTTATCGGCAGATGCTATAATTTTTGTAAATGCTGGCAAATGTCAATTCTACACTTTGACATTTGTGAAGTAAACAGATACAAAAAAAATTAAGACAAAAGCAGAGCCAAAGTTTTTCGTTTATAAACAAAATTACAGCCATAAAGAACATCGGGTGACAACTTTTGCGCCGGGTGACTATTTTTGCCCCACCCTGTATTTTTAACTCCTCATTAATTTTTGTTGTAATCTAAAAGTACGATATGGATAATAAAAGTTAATTATATTTAAACCACGTTTTGGTGGACAAACTAGACTACACTTTCTTCGAAGGGTTTTGATGCGCTGAATTCGAATACAACCTCAAAATTACTCCATTACTTAAGAGTTTTGAGATATTCCAATTGAAAAATTCAAAAATGTGTTTATGCACTTTTAAATTGCAATACCTATCTCAAAAAATCATAAGATATTGAGCAATTTTTAAGTCGGATTTGGATTCAGTACATCAAAAACATTGATGTTTTATCATCAGAAGGTAGTTTAAATTATGTATGTCAGCTTTTGATGTCGATATAATAACACTTTCAGATTATAAAAAAAATTAATGGCACGACTGGGTCGATCATACTTGCCCCTACATATGTATCAACAGACTTTAGTTTTAAGTCCTGAGTATAAAAATACTGATCTTGCATATTTTAAAGGAAAATAAAAGCAAACAAAAAAATATTTTCTTAAAAGTTTTTAGGAAAACATTTTTGTACGCTCATTTTAAGAAATAATTAATATGCATTTAAAAAAAAAACAACTTCCCGATTTTGATATGTCGAATTTTCTAAAAATAAATTTAATTTTTTTTGTTTAAATCCAAAACATGATTTTTTTTGAAAATTTTGACATGTAATATTTTTAAGATTTTAAAGAAGCATCTGCATTTAAAATTTAATTTAAATCAGTTCAGTCGATAATGAGAAAGTCGAAAATCAAAAAAAAAATCACTTGAACCGTTTTTGGGAAATGCGAAAATGAAAAAAAATGGTTTAGTGAGATGTACTATTAATAAATTTTTTGTTTACCTAAATATAGCCTACACACCTATATTTTAATTCACTGAAGTTAAAAAAAAATCTGTGGAGAATTTTTTGAGAAAATAAATATTTTCCTTAATGGGTACAAAACTTCGTATGGTAGGTACCGTTATTTTCGAAAAAAACCTGGAGCTGAACAGACAGACACCTAGTGGTCCGAATAGAATAGAACATCCAAAATTCTAGGGTCAATTCACATTGACTAATATTGTTTATCATACTTCGAAAATACCAATGTTCCCACTGATGTATGTCCGTTAGCTGAACGATTTGACAAATCATTGTGAATTTCATCATTTTTTAATGGGTGTGAAAATTCAAGTGAGAATTATTTTAATAATCTCTGGCACCGTAATGTCAAAATTTGATCAAAATCTCAAGTTTGTTTTTTTGTTACGAATCCACAACCAAAAAAAAAAACTGACTGTAAAAGCTAATTAAGAGAAAATAGAAACACTTCATTAAACCTTCATTAGAGCTGAAAATCCCTCTTAAAAAGCGTATTTTGTCGATTTACATGAAACTGGCCTTAAATTAAACAGACAATTAGTTAATGGAGTCAACGTAAAATCGATACATTTCCCATTTTTAATGTCGACTTTAAATCTAATGGAGAAAGTATAAATTAAGGCTTAATTTCGTATAGAACCTAAGTTCTAAGTAGTCATAAATTAAAGTAATTCTCATTTTTTTTGCTTGCGAATTTTTGTAGGACCTTTAAAAAAAATTGTTTTTCTCAAAAACTTTTCCTATGATTTTCCCATGGGTAACCCATTTGTAAAATTTACAGCGAATATGTTTTTCGGTTGTAGTTTTTTTCATTCAGTATAATTTTGGCAGACCAAAATATCGAATATTCGAGAAGAATACAACAAAATATGCACGACTTGATCGCACGAACTTGCTCTTGTGGTTGAATACTGTGAGTAACCCCACATTGAACATGCATGATGTACATATACATGAGACAATATTTAAAGAGTCATAAGCATTAAAAATTGATTTTTTTTTGTTTATAAAAAAATGTTTTTAAAAAATTTTAAATGTATTATTGTTTAAACTATTGAGAAGCATCAGATTGCAAAATTATAACAAAATCGGTCTAACCATGGCAAAGATATACGCGAATAACCCAAAAATAAGACCATTTTCTCAAAAAACGTGGAATAGCTACCTAATTCCGTTATGTGAATTTTTTGAGAAAAATCTGAAACGTACTTTTCTTAAAATTGACTTGGTTATTGCAGGTACGAAATTAAAGCAAAATCCTTAGTTTCGATTACAACTTCATTTTTTTACACGAAACCAATACTTGCCCTATAGAGCAGGTAAAAAATAAAAATTAAAATGTTCGTCGCTCTCACACAACAAGGTATCTTAGAACTTCGCCGCGCCGCTATCCCCGAAATTAAAATAAATCAGGTTACATAGTTCTTGCACTCAGGTTGTGAATGTGATATGCCGTATCTTTAGACAATACAAGGGAAGTTCTCAAAAAACTCTAAGACCTCTTAATTCGTTTGCTTTAATTTCTGATCATTTGATTTTACTGCCGACAGCGACATATACATATATGTAAAGTTCACTGTCCAATAAAATATTTCCCATGATGTCATGTTTTCTAATTCTATTTCATTACGCCTCCCAATTTCATTGTTTTTTTTTTGTTTCCCTCCACTAATCTTCTTTTCAAAATAAAACAACAGCATTATCAATCGATGACAAATAAGAATGACTTTCGTAAAATTACACCTTAGTGAAAAACATTGTAACAGGTTCTTCCCCATTTTACTTAGCAAATTTTTCATTTACAAATAATAACTTTTAAAAATTACTTCTTTTAGAAATCTTTCATATATTCCTAAAGACATAAAAGACCACATTGTCTTTCGCCTTGGAGACTTCCCAAACACACCCATTATAAACCATCAACCCTTTCTTTCAATTGTTGAATACTCTTTAAAAAAGCTCCCCTTTGCATGCACCAGTGTTTTTTTTTTTATTTTGCTCGGTTGAAATTTAAATTTCACAAACCGTTCATTGCCCCCAATTTGTTTTTTGCTCTAATTGTAGGATAGTTCAGTTGCAACATTCAACTTTCAAGGGCGCAGTCAAATAATTATTTCGTAGGGGTTTACGAGTATAAAGAAAGGAATATTCGTTTTCTCATTGTTTGATAGCAAAACTGGAAAATCATAATAATATATAAATCAAAGTCGGTTTAATTACACTATTATAACTCAAGAACAGCTACACCGATTTTAATGATCTCTAAGTTGTTGGATTCGTCTCCGCCCCGATTAGCAGAATAACTATTAAAATATCAGAAAAATTCACTTTGTAGGGTGAAATGGGGTAAAAATAAAAAAAAATCCGATTTAAGAAATTTTTAGTTTGAAAGTCTTTTTTGAGTGGATGGCTTTACGAATATTTGTTTTCAAAAATTTGGTATTTATAGGGTGAAAGGGGGTATGTTTAGCTACCCGGGCGAAGATGGGCGGTTCAACTAGTTTAAATATAAATTAAACCTTAAACTTTAAATTAATAGATATTTTCAATCAACTTAAACAAAGCCAGTTATCAATGTCTAAATTTTAATAAATACTAAGATTTTTAAGTTAAAACTACGTCGCTTAAGTTAAAACTACTTTTAACTTTCCATAAAATTTCTATTTGAGATCTTGGCAACTCTTTTCCACGAATTATCAAATTGTATAATATTTTTAATCGAACCTCTTTAGAACTACCAGGCTCTTTTAAGTTCTAAAAAATGCATCTACGAAAAGTATTTAGAACTTTAAGGTCCAGTTTTTTAGTGCGAGATTAAAGTTAAACCCGAGTTAGCTCATCAAATTTGATGAGTTAACTCTGAATTAAGTAAACAGAAGCTTTGTATGTTTTATCCAACGAGTTTGTTTAGTCGTTCCGCATGCATTCTCCACCAACTGCCTCGTCAGTTAACTGTGGGTTGATTTACTTCTAGAATTAACTAAATCTGGTTTAACTAAGTCTAAAACCCGCCTAAGCTTATTAATATTAATTTCAGACGATCTTAAAAAAGCAGTTGTCGAAGACGATGGATGATTGCTATAGGGTATATTAAGCATTGATACAAGTCTTATACACATTCACACAATTGAAGCTTATAAATGCAAAACGTATAGCTACCTTTTAAGCCTAAAGAAATTGAAAGCTTATTTAAAATCCTGAGCCCCTTCTTGGATACGGCCAAGACTTAAGTGCTCCCATTGCTTGCCAATCTCTCCCATATCATCCCCATTTATCGTTAAGGTTTTGTGCCGAAATGTAGACCATGGAAAGCTTAATGTGCTTTTAAATGGCCTCGTTATATCAATGACAACATCACAACACAGGCACAGCGCACCTTCTCGCCTGTAACTGTGAGGGACTCAAAAGATAAAACATCAACTCTGAGCTTCCTCCCCACTCGCACAAAGCCAAGCAAATCACCCGCAGAATAATGATGGTGGCATGACGCATGAGTGTGATGACGATGGTGAATCTGCTCGGCTGTTGGATTTGGATTATGCTTTATAGTTTTGGTCGGGTAGTTGGCGCGTTCCATAGGGAAATTGCAAAGCGGCGCCGAATATTCTTCTTCTGTCTGCCCAGTAGCTAGTCAGTGGCAGTGCTGAATTCACATTGCTTAGGTGAAGACAAAGTCAGTATTCGTTGGTTTTTGTCGTCGTCGACGTCGTCGTTGGTTATATGATTTTTTTTTGTTCATTGCAATAACGCGGCAAATATTAATAACAACTTGTGCAACGCAAATTTAGTGCAAAGTTTCGGTTTATTTTCTGTTTTCTGTTTTTTGTTTTTGTTTTTATTTTTATTTTTGTGTTTTGTTTTTTTTTTTGTTTAATTAATTTACGCAGCTGGAATATAAACAATGCCATCAGTTAGATTCATAACTAAAGCATTTAAATTTCGAAATAAAAGTGGAAGTGTTGTAAGTATTTTTGTGCTCGCCGCCAGACAGAAGGTTATTAAATTTTTAAGGAGTGGTTGTTTGTCTAAAGGATGAAGGATACACGTCATCCATATATATTTACAGCAGTTGAAATCAACAGTTTGGGGATGGTCATTTTGTTTACGTTTAATCGTTATTTTTTTTTTTCTCTCTCTACTTCCGTTTCGAAATAAGATTTTTGTTTCGAAAATAATTGCGATGTGTAATCTTTTGAATTTGTTTTTTTTTTTTTTTTTTTTTTTGGAAATGGAGCTAATAAAGTCCAAAGTTAAATACGAGAACTGATTGCATTTCGTTTCACTTAATTCTACTGTCAATTAGTAATTCAAATAATCAACAAAAACAAAAAATTAAGTGTATCAGTTTTGTATTGTTCATTTGGACATTTGTTTATTTGTTCATTTTTTGGTTTTACTATTGTCACTAAACAAAAATCTTATTCGTATATAGTTTTCTATTGTGACGCATTCAGTGATAGTGCCCACTCACAATGTAGATCACAATTTGTTTTATATATTTGTTTGGATTTGGATAGTGTTGTGTTCATGATGTATATTCAGAATAATGTACGAGTAGATATATTTCTCATTTTTTTGTTTATATGAACAATTTGGGATTCAAAGGTTAATGGGAAGCAATTAGTAATTAAAGTTTTTATATCAATAAATTTTGCGACAGCTCGAGGCGGATAAAATTTGATGTGATAGTTCTGAGTTGTCAATATCGTCATAATTCATTTCATCGGTTAAACGTAAAAAGTGTATTCGCTCTGTGTTATAGTAAGTTTTACGGGAGAACATTAAAATGAAGTTTGTCCAGTTTTTCAGTGCGAGATCATCCAAGTTTGTAGGTATGTTAAACTCGTGTTAACTCCCAAAACATGTTTTTCAATCAATTGAAATTTCGTGTTAACTTGGAGTTAACCACTTAGATCGAAATTTGTGATGCTTTTTCTTCGTCGCTGAGGTAAGCTCACCGGTGTCCAGGATTCTTCCCAAAGAAGCAAACAAACTTGGGCTTGGAGGGTCTTAAACAACGAATAAGATAGTTTTATTTCTTTTAATTGATTTAGTTTTCCTTAATTTTATTTTGTCGGAATTTAGAACATGGTATTTCATTTAAACTCGGTTAACATTAGACTGTCTCTTAAGATAAAATAACACGGTATTTCATATAATACAATATTTTTATATAACTAAACTAACACCATATTTCATATAATGTGTCCCCAGCACGCAACCTGGGGAACAAAACGGTCGGAAACTCTCGGAGGAAAACCTTGTCAAGCGGGATCTTTGAGGAGGAGCTTACAGGAACCAAACGATCGGAGATCTATATAGAAGCCCTTGACCCTAGCACACAAACTAAGGAACAAAGCGGGTGGAACTCACGGAGGAGCACCGCACCTGTACAATAAGCTACCTGAAGAGGAGCTCAGAGGAAAGAAACGGGGTCGGGGATATCGATTTGACTTGTAAACGGCTGTTTGCTGGCGGGCGGTTCATCTGTAGTGGGTTCAGCATTATTTCTTTCTTCTAAAGGGTCCGCCATCTAACGTTTTTTTTTCAACTAGTGCTTATTTCGTGAATGGTAACACTTAGCTCATGTCTGATTTGACAGATAATTAGTTTTATCCTTCCGCTGAACGAATATGGTTGTGTATACGCTTCGCTAAGTGGGCCTGCGATCGACTTAGAGAAGATGCCGATTTTGCCAAAAAAAATCATATTTTCAGATAAAGCTCATTTTGATCTTGGCGGGTAGTAAACAAGCAAATTGTCGCATTTGGGGCACAGAAAACACGCACGCATACATTGAAAAGCCGATACACCCAAAACGAGTCACTGTTTGGTGCGGATTTTGGTCCAGAGGCATAATTGGGCCATTTTTCTTCGAAAATGAGCAAGGAGTGGCCGTTACAGTCAATGGTGATCGTTATCGGGCCATGTTGAACGAATTTTTGTTTACAAAAATTGAAGAGGAGGATATTGGCAACATTTGGTTTCAACAGGACGGCGGGCGCTACGTGCCACACAGCCGAAGCTACACTCGACGTTTTGCGCCATTTTCAAAAAAAAAAAGAAGTTATTTGGCGGACCCTATATAATGCCTACCGATTCCATGCGTCCGGAGCTCTTTAAAGTATTGACTTAGCCTTTTCCGGAGCACTTGCATATTGTCGCTTGTGTCTAGAGTTCTAGTAGTTAAGACCTCAATGAGCTCGGGTTTCTTCAGGAAATATATGAATCCAAGATTTGAATATGGATTATATTCGCTCATTGGAGGTTCCTCGGAGTCGGACATGTTTCTGATTCTGGTTAATACGGTAGTAGTTCGGTGGAACTTTTCTAAGGGTCTCAGGTAATTCCGCAGTCGGGATATGGATATATCTTTCAAGGGCTTATCAGAATAAACGGCGTTCGGTGTTGCCTTGAAAGATTTCAGGCAGGTCGGCGGTCGGAGTTCGGTTGATCCTGCAAAAGTCCCTGCTTGGGCGCCAATTTAAGTGGTTAATTTAAGTGGCATTATTGACATAATGCTGAAATACTTAATTCACTCAATCCTAACTCTTCAATTCATTTTGAGATTTTCCCTCTAAAAATTAAAAAAAAAAACGTTTTGTTGTTATTTTTGAGGTTATGTCATAAGGGCGAAGTAATTTTTTACAATAAAATCAGTTACTTACGGTTTCTGCAATTAATAATCTTCTTCTTCAAAAGCTAGTTTAAATCTTTTATTTTTTATTTATAAAATCTTTAGGTTATGTTTTATTTATAAACCTATATTGCAAAAGATGTCTAACCTTCGATCGTGTCAATCGTGATGTTATCTGGAGATCGCTTGCGGCTAGAGGCATTTCTGATAAAATTGTTGCTATTACAAAAGAGTTCAAGTTAAAAGTTCAAGTGAGCTCAACTCAAGGTGTTTCGTTTTGCACAATAGACGGCTTTCCGATGCATTTGAAGTGAGACAGGGAGTGAGACAGGGTGATGTATTGTCACCGATTTTGTTCTTACTTGCTATTGATGATGTAATGAACTGACATGGTGGGTTAATATGAGAGACTCGGTCTCCAATGGGATCTATTTCACAAATTAAGCCATTTGGATAATGCTGATGACATCTGCTTAATGGCAAACGGCACTGAAGCCCTTAACCAAATGTGCCACTCTCTTCAACAAAATGGGGAGGTAATGGCTGGCTTAAGGATTAACGCCAAAAAGACAAACATAATGAACACCAGCCGAAACCATAAACAGCAGGCTATTTTGAGACAGGAGATAATAGAGGAGGTCACTCAGTTTAACTATTTGGGTAGTTCTATGGCACTCGATGGTGGATCAGACCTGGACGTCAGCAACAGAATTAATAAAGCTCGTAGTGCATTCGGAATGCAATTTTCTAAAAAAAAAATCTCAACATAAAAAAAAAATATAAAAACCACGGCAACACTTACAATATCATTCTATAGTTTTTGTTGAATGCATTCTTTAATTTTCTTTTTAAATCAAATTGTTTAAAATAATAATTTTTGAAAAATTGACATTGACTACATTCAAGGTCTAAACAGAAGTTATTTAAAAAAAAAAATCAAATTAAGTATTCTTATCGTGTTCTGCTCTAATTGAAGTTGAATATCATTGTAAACCGATTTAAAGGCAATTTTTAGGTGCGTTCATAAATAAACAAGCATCATAATATTTAACTAAACTTGATTTCAAGTTCACTCTTTGGATCAAAAAATATAGTAATGGAATGCTAATATGCCATTGATGATAATTATATTCACTAAGACAGCACGAGGTAATATAAGACACCTGTTATTATCAAACATGACTGACATTTAAAACCGTGAAAAAAAATTCATAATTCAGTGCACCTATATCTACTGTATGGGCAACTGAGTACATAGTATTATCATATAAGTGTAACGATGTCATCAACTTGTTGCGCGATCGGCCGGCGCACAGTGCTCCAAAAGTGGAGCAAATCTAAAAGATTAAGATAATTTTTTTTTTAATACCTACAGTCTCTCTTATTGAGATTAATAACGATATATCTAAGTACATAATTTAAGAAAAAAAAAAACGAAATCAATTAAATGAAATTTAATTTTTCAGTGTAAGATTAAAGTTAAACGGTGAGTTAACTCGAGATTAACTGAACAGATGCTTTTGATGTTGTATTAACCGAGTATGCTTAGTCATTCAATATGTATTCTCCACCGAAAAACTGCATCCTCAGTTAACTGTGGGTTAATTTAGTTCAAGAGTTATCTAACTCTGGCTTAACTCACAACTGATAAACTGGGCCGTAGAAAACTACATACTCGGATTTTTACTTATTTTAACGACTATATAACATTTTTTGAAAAAAAACAGGCGTGTAAATGGGTGGAAATAAAATAAATTGTGATGCTGTCTCATCTCATCCATTTCCATGCGTGAATTTTTCAACGAAATCGGTTAAAGCAGTTTAGTTTTTATGGAATTTTATCCACTCTCCCATACATAGTGCACCACTGTGCGACGCACGCGACGCGGCGTACTATGGTCTGATTGGATCGAAGTGTGTCACGGTATTCGAAGCGAGTAATACTGCTGCGTACGTAACGAATGCATAGCTGCTGCTGCTGGACAATATTTTGACTGAATACACGTTGATTATGCGGTAAATATTGTAGTTAAAAAAAAAAATATTCAGTCAATGAATGCGACGTTGCGTTGGTTTTGTAATTTCACAGCCATAAGCAAATTTCTGGGCCAAACAATACGATTTTTAGAGGTCAAGATGTTGTTTAATTACTTTTGTTTTATTCAATACACAATGCGTGGGCTAAGGGCAATTAAAACGGATTCACTATATCAAAAAATTGAAATTGAATAATATAGTATCGGACATACATACATATGTACCTACTTATATGCGAAGTTTGTTTATTTTGGGTGCGATTTAAATATCAACAAATTGGAAAAAAACCCGGTATTTTTTTTCGAGCTATATGGGACAGGAGTCGTAACCAATTGCACTCTCATTTTGTAAATATTGATTTAAAAAATCGTTTATTTGTTTGTTCTAACTGTAATAGGTATACCTATTCCATTGAAATTGTAAGTCTTCAAACGCTTTCAATGGGCGAATTCAAAAATAAATAAACAAACAGAAAAAAAAAAAAATATTAAACGTGCTGATGTGATTAAAGGTCAGACCACATTTGACAGAATTCTATTGCACCTGCACACGTTTTGGAAAAATTTTGAATTTAAGCGTTTTATTGGCAAATGTTTTACGGTGAACAACAACAAACGAAAAGTGTGGATAAAATATATAAGTAGGTAGTATATAATAAAATATTGAGTATACAAATAAAGATACGTTTTTGAAATTATTGGAATAGAACGGCAATCAATCGGGTTGTAGAAAAATGATTGTTAAATGAAGATTGGTAGGCCTTTCTTGATTACTTATTTAAGGATGTGTTCGTTGATATTTTGTAATTAATTTTAACTAGGGCCAAAATGTGATAGTTAGTTAGTTGTTAGATTTGAACTTGAATTGTTTACATTTGTTGTTTTATATCATAGCTAGTTTCTTTTTCTCATAAATACAATTTTGACATTTCGCTTTACAATTGTTCAATGAAGAGTGAAATGGGTTAGGTTGCAGTTTTGAGTGGATCCGCCATACCAAAAATGTTGGCACATTTTGACACCACCTGTCAAACTGAAAGTGTTCTAGTAGACCCAGAACGTCGGGCGTGACACTAGAAAATATCCACCTCCTTAATCGATTGGCGTACTCCGTTTTTCGATCCGCAGTACCAAAAATAATGGCACATTTTGACACCTGTCAAACTAAAAGTGTTCTAGTTTACCCAGAATGTCTGGCGTGACATTCGGTAACATCCCAACCACCTCCTAAATCGATTGGCGTTCGCCGTTCCAAAAATTCCTACCTATTCCTACCTACAGTAGGTCACAGTAGGTAAAAACAAACGTTGATGTTTACACATATTAACCATGAGTCAAACAAACAATACAATGCAACAGCTGTTTTTAGTCGTTTTTTTTTCAATGAAAGGAAATTGTAGTAGAATTGTAATAGAATATACCTTAGACCTGTTTCTAATTAAACAGAGCTGCCAAATTCTCTAAGACTAGCAGCTGTGTCTAACCTGGGTGTTAACTTTAGACTCCAATACAGTTAGACTAGAGTTTATAATATGACTGTGAATATGCCCCATTGTAGTTACAAATTACACTATACAAATATCGCCCTTCATTTTCGTTTTGCAATTTAGCAATCTGTCAGTTTGCAAAATTATATGGTTGTCACTTTGACGTTAACAAATTCGGAAATCCCCCTAATATGGAAAGCACATAGGATTTAAGGCATATTGAGTGGTTTTTGTTAAATAACTTGATGATTGTATTGAGTTTTGAAGCTTTTGAGAAATGCCCAATGTTTTTCGATTTATGAAGTACGCGAAACCCTGTGAGAGCCTTTAAAATAGGCAACTATTTAAAGTCTTGCTCTACGTTTTCATTCGAGTCGAAATGAGGCAAATTTCAGGTGATTTCATATAAATCTTGCTTGTTGTTTATTCTCTCTGTTGCTGTTTTTTATGTATCGAGTTTTGACATTTCCCCACAAAAGCTTTTCAAAGCTTTGCAAATGGATTCCAATTGGGTGTGTTCGTAAGGTTTTCACGTAAATTTTAACTTTATTTCGTGCTAATTTGGTTGAAATTAACTAATTTCGAAATATAGATTTCGGCAAAATTAAAACGTAGTATTACTGGTTCCTTTATTTATTAAAAATAATGTATCGTTTTGTTTCTTCAAAGTAAAGCAGCGAGATATAATATGTAGGCCATTTTTTAAAACGTCATTTGCGTCAAAAATACATTTGCAGAATGTTCTTAAACGCAAATACAGATTGTACTGCATTAGCATTCCTTGCGTTCAAGAATCTATCCGAGACGGTGTCAAACTATACAAAAATGTTCAGATACCTTGAGTTCTTGTTGCATTAGGTGTTTTTTTCACTAAGGATTACAACAACACAAAGCTATCCAGATCGCTTTGGATACAAATCTGAACACTTCCATTGTGTTCGGTAATGCAGTTTGCTAAAGTCACATTTACGAAAACATCATCTGCGGTGTAGTAAACAAATGTAGGTGACGAAAGAGACAGGCATGGTGGTCCGAGGGATTGTCAGTATACTTTTTCACAAAATCTGAGTTGCCATTTGGTTTTATTTTAGCTTTTGTTCGAAAACGTCAAATGCTCTTCCAAAAAAATAATTTGACGTTCATCAAAAGACATGTGTGGAAGCAGGACGATTGCTTATTTGAAGCCTGATTCACAATGCGGCGAGGAAAAGAAACGTGAGAGTGACGAGAACTCTTTGTAGTTGTCAAACCAATTTCAAACAATGAAAGCATACCTGGATATACATACACAGTGCGGCGTTTCTCGTCGTCACGTCACGCCAAGAATGCGAAAAATTGAAAAAAAGGCGCGACGTGAGGACGATTTTCATTTTTCCTAAATAATTTACAGATTTTTCACAAGAGATGTAATCAAATTGTGTCTAACAAATAAAGTTATTGAAAAATCTATTGTTTTGTAAGTTATTTTGTTTATATTTATTGATTTTTTTTACAAAAATGAATTTTTGTCGTGAAAAAGCTCACTGCATTGTGAATTGGGCGACGATTTTGTAAGTAGAAAAAGATGACAGCGGTTCTCGTCACGCTCACGTCCCGTTTCCTCGTCGCATTGTGAATCAGGCATGACGAGTAAAGTAAAATACAAAAACAAACAACCGAAATTAGATTGATATTGAGGTTAGATTTTAATTTTGGCAAAATGAAAGAATTCCATTCATCACTGGGAAGTACTAAAAAGTACTTTGCAAGGCCCAATGGAACACGGCTAATAATGACGATCATTTCCTGGTCGAATTGACTTTGATTTGACCCATATTATGTATTTATTTTTAGTACTCAAGAACAATCTCTTTATTTCAACTATTTCAAAGAACCAGCTTACACTTGAGGATAATAACTCTCCTTTCTACAGTACTTCAGAGAAACAATAAATCTCTAAAAAAAACAACAACCAATCCGGGTGTTTTCGTCATTTATCCAAAATATAAATTTAATATCCTCAAATAAATAGGAAATACATTTATCATTCATATGTTAAATAATTAAAATTTATGAGTAATTTCGAGTTCTTTGTAAGTCATTCTTTGATTGTGTGGCTTTTTGTATGATGTTGGTCAGATAAAGTCAATTTAAACTTTTTTGAATTAGCTTAGCATTATATAACGTTAGACAAGTGTCAATCACACTTAATTATATCCTTCCATTTAAATTCTATTTCGTTGATCAAATCACGTAAACGAAAATAGAATTACGATGATATTCTTATAATTCTAACTGCTGATAAATTCCTCATCATTTTTTTTAATAAAAAAAAAAAAAAACAAACTAAATAAGTTCTACATGCAACGCAAATCTTAAATATTTCTTTTGGATTTGCTATACTATCGAAAATACAATCACGTCCGCTAAATACTGACGACAAATAATATTCAATGGCTAAATTTTTATTCATCACAAGCACAACTTCTACTAATTGCATGCGTATAAAAATAACAGGTGGGTTACACACCGGATAGGAAGCCATATGAACGTATACAAAATATACATTTTCTTTTGAAGTTACACGCAAACCTTTTACTTGCGATATTATGGCATGTACTACATTTATGGCAAGTTATGGATTCGTAAAAAAAATCGTACTCGAGATTTTGATAAATATTGATATTTTGATGATTAGGAAGAGGAATAAATGGATTCTCGCAAAAAGTTCGGTCTGTCGCGTCGGTCTGCACCTCCCAAAGTACTACTTTTTGATTTTCGGTTTTTTCGTAATTGGTTCAACTGATTGTGATACATTTTATAATGAAGAATGATTAATCCATTTTAAAGGTTATTGCGTACCAAAATTTTCAAAAAAAAAATATTTTTCGGATTTTTAAAAAAAGTTTAAAATTTTTTGTTTGAAAACTTAATATTGCAAGAACGACTCAGTCGATTTTTATTAAACTTGATACAAAGTAATTTTTTTTAAGATTATCTAGAAGATTTTAAACAAAAAATTATTCTTTTAAGCAGAAATAACGGTATCTCCCATACAAATGTTTAAAAACCGCCATGGAAAATCTTATTTTACTCAAAAACGACTCCTACGATTTTGATAAAATTACTAAATGTTACATTATTAACAGTATACCAGTTGGTATACCTCTCATAGAACGGCTATTTTTTTATTTTCGACCATCTGATTAGCCGATTAAAGTTAAATTTTGTATACAGTAGCTTGTAATAAGTTTAAAAAATATTGCATATCAAAATTTAAAAAAAAAAATAATAAAGGGTGTTTTTTTAGAGGTAGAGAACTTTGAAATGGAATAAAACAAAGATGTTGTTTTTAAATTGGCATGAAATTTACTTTATTCGAAAGATAATCTTCTGGCATTATAATTTAAATATGATTTCTGGTATATGACCGCCACGGCTGGCTCGGACGTAGTCTAATCTGGAGGTTCAATTTTCGATGACTTTTTCCAACATTTGTGGCCGTATATCGGCAATAAACGAGGCGAATGTTGTCCTCCAAGTGGTCAACCGTTTCAAGCTTATCGGCGTAGACTAGCGACTTCACATAAACAAGCGGCGTTAAATCGCACGAACTTGGAGGCCAATTCAAAGGTCCATAACCTGAAACTATGTGGTTACTAAACGTTTCCTTCAATAAATCAATTGTGGCACGAGCTGTGTGACATGTTGCCCCCTCTTGTTGAAACAGCTCCTGCATATCAAGGTTGTTCAACTGATGAACGAAAAAGTCAGTAATCATGACTCTATAGCGGTCACCATTGACTGTAACGTTCGTAAGTACGGACCAATTATTCCACCAAACCATAAAGCACACCAAACAGTCAGTTTTTGTGGATGTAACGGTGTCTCAACATACACTTGAGGATTATCATCACTCAAAATACGGCAGTTTTGGTAATTGACGTATCCATTCAACCAAAAGTGAGCTTCATCGCTAAACGAAATTCGCTTATGAAAATTGGGCTCAACGGCAATCTTGTTTTGGGCCCATCAGGCGTCAGTCTATTCATGTTGAAATGCCAAACCAAACTTAAAATAAATCACTTGACAGCTGACAAAATGGCCGCCAGTTAAAATAGTGTTGCCAACTAAGAGTTCTATACCTCTAAAAAAACACTCTTTACATATTTCAAGGTAAATGATTTTTTTTGAAATTCAATTTTTAACTTCATATTAATGAATACTTAAAAATATTAATAAAATTTTATACACAAACCTTCTGTAAAACCGCTCCTACAATTTTTAAAAATTGTGTGATGACATAGAAGCAAGTTCGTGGAACCCAATCCTGCATTTTATTTTTTTATTGATTTGAATTCTTGTTTTGGTGATGTGCTTATGAAAAAGTTCTATGATATTTTAAATTCTTCAGAAAATGATCATGAGTTGTTTGTTGTCTAGACACAAAAATGATGTGTAGTTATCAAAAGTTTATGCATAAATTATGGATAAAATTTATTCACAAAGTTTATGATGTTATATCAATTGCCTACCTTAAGCAATGAAATATACCCAGAATATCTGCATATGGGCATGAGCATTTCAATTCTAAATGAAGAAGCCTTAAAAAGACAACAAATTAGAAAGAATAGAAATTCATTTCAAAAATGTAAGTTCTTTTAAGGAAGCACTTACGTCAAAGATACATTGTAAATGGGGCGAATATTCATTATCATATTAACTCTATTTAATGTCTTACGATTTTGTAATGAAATGAGCTGATTGCTTTATTATCTTATAAAAGTAAATTATTCTATACCAAAAATGGTATGATGATCCTACAAAAAATCCTGAATGGACGTGTTCAATGGCAATAATTGAAGTAACTTATCATCGAACGCGTATTGTTTTGTTTAAAATTTTAAACGAGAATTACTGCGGTTTGCGATTTTGTTCCCGTAGAGGGTGCGGTTCCCTATAAATAGTGCGTTTGGCATTACTGAAACATTTCCATACTGTCTTCTAACTCTGTGTTGCCATATTAGCGCTTGTTTGAGTAAAATACGACTCAAAGTTGATGTTGCTTTTAATAAGTAAAGTATAAAGTCTCCCCGCTACCATACTATTTTTATTCTACCTTTGACCTCTTAACTTTCGCTTTTTTCGCAACTTATGGGGATCACCCTGTAGGTACATATAATTATTGCTCTCACAATCAGATCAATTTTTACTGAAATTAAAAAGTTTGCTTTTACTTTGTTCCAGTGTGCCTGATGTGCATTCTTGGACAGCCATGAAATTAAGATCATATAAACTGTTTTTGTATTAGTGACCGTTTTTTTTTATTGCCGCAAAGCGCTTATCTTTACACAAAAACCGAAATAATCTATTCACTTAATTGTAGATATATAAGCGCATATTCGTGGCTTACCACAACACTACACAATATCAATTAAAAATAAGTTTAAGCAAAAAACAACGTTTTATCAAACAAGCGGAACATTAATCTCAATTCAGTCACTCGCTGATTGCATAAATTCGCTGTAATTCCAACCATGTTTCAAACGTCTAATCAAAACTTGAATCTAGTTCGAAACAAATTATTAAACTGTAACTCCCCAGAGCCCACAATAATTGCAAGTTAAAAAATGAATTCAATGAAATTCTCTAATCGACAGGAAGGACCAAATTCTACTCTACCGGAAGATGAATTCTTTGATGCTGTCGAAACTGGTCTGGATCGAATCGAAGAGGACATGCAATTGAGAGTTAAATTGAAACTGCAATCGCAGTTATCACAAACGCTGGTAAATGTACCCCATCAAGCACAGAACGAAAGCGAAGATGGACACGATGAATTCGGAACAGGGACCATCGCCAGACAGCATGAACTATGGCCGGAGGTGAGTTATTTTTGTTTTGTACTACTACCAGTTCCAATTATAGGAATGCAAATTACACATTCATTATTTTTTTTTTTTATTTTAAATTGACAGATTGATCGAGTATGCAAAGAACAACTACACTATGCCCGCGAGGGTGTTGGCCAAGGTGGTAATGGTTGGCAAATATTTGCCGATGAAGGTGAAATGAAAATGTACAAACGCGAAGAAGAAGTTAATGGTATGGTAATGGATCCATTGAAAGCTTGTCATGTTGTTAAAGGTGTAACTGCCCGAGAGATGTGTCATTATTTTTTCATGCCAGAGTTCCGAAATGATTGGGAAAGTGAGTTGACATCGTTAAAAACACTTTCAAAACAAAAATCCAACAAAATTTATAAATCAATTAATTTTTCTATTTTGTATAGCTACATTGGAAGACTGCACAATTTTAGAAAAAATTTCTCCAGAAACTTTAGTATTCTTGCAAACACACAAACGAGTTTGGCCCGCAAATCAAAGGGATGCACTATTTTGGTCGCACATGAGAAAAATCACAGATAATTTGGAAAAAGATGCAACAGATGTGTGGATTGTTTGTAATAATTCAACTGAACGAGTTGGTTATCCGGTATTTTCAGTTAGATTATGTGTATTTATTTTGTTTTAATCAATTTTCATTTTTAATTATAGCCCAACACTGGTAAATGCATTCGGATATTTCTAACAGTCATTCTTGTATGTCAAACAAATTTAACACCGGGAAAGACAAAGAACGATACACTAACAAGAGATGATCTGACTTGTAAAATAACATATTGCTCTGTTGGTAAGTGGAAGGGACTTAGCTTTCACCTAAGTCTTGTGTAGGTGCGTCTAATAATTTGAGATTTCATTAGACGAAAAGTATAATAAGAAACAGTTTTTTTTGATGTATCATACGTTACTGTACTTGATATACGAGCTTCGCAAACCCAATTGCAATTTATGGTCCAGTATATGTATTAGCTTACATTCCTAGAGGCATTAGTTAAGTACAAACCTCCAAAAGTTTGATAATAGAAAATTCGGATTCCTACATGGTAGTTGGTATCCTAACGAATACAAAACAAAACTTCTTGCCCAATGAAATATAAAAAAAAAATCCTAAATTGTACCTACTGGACTATACTGTGTTCAATTTGAATATGTAGTACAGGCCTTATGGCAGAGCTTTTTCAAACGCACTGGTGCCTGCTGCTGCTTGCACGACAACTTAACTTTAGAAATTGTCACTGAAATAAGAAACAGAATTACTGAGTTACATTTAAATTGGTTGGTAATCTTTTTTGAAGTCACGTATATCCCACCATGACCTATCGCTATCTGCTCCCCGGGTGAAACGTGGAAGGAGACTGATCGCCAATTTGCAACCAAAACCTTATTGACATTGTATATGGCATTTTCTTTGGTTCTTGCTATGTAAGTTTCAGGATTTAAGCTTTTTTAGAGTTTTTTATAGCAATATTTTTGTGAGATTTGCGGCAATTTTAACCTGTGAGAGCTTATTGAAATCCATAATAGAATGGGTGAAAGGCAAATATCCTATCTTCCCTGTACTGCATATTCAAATTGAACAGAGTATTGGTCACTTATTTTTACAGTTTTCTCCTGGGTAGGCTATACTACTTGTTTTTCTTACACTATTGTATATGCAAATCTCACAAGCATAAAATAATGATATCCCCGAAAGAAAAAATTGTAAATATATGCTTTTAAGAAGGAAAATTGTACTTAAAGCTGCCGGTATAGGTTTAGATTAGATTACATCGAAAATCTAACCTGATGAGAAATGCTAAGGTCAGATTAGAATTAATTCCATCAAAAATCGACGCAGGCTGAGTTAAGTTAAAATGCAAACAAAAATACAGTGCAATGAATACAAACAAATGGATTCGCAGCCCAGAGTCACCACGCAAGACATTGATTAACTTTTAGTAACAACCACCAGCGTTTTTCATATCCGAAGAAAAAAATAAAAAGAAAAATACTCCAAGCAGACGAAATTCAACTCTTCAAAGCATATTTACAATCAGCCTTATTGTGAGTTTCACCCGAACAACATTCCACCCGGAAAATTTGACATTTCACTTTTCGCCTATTTTGAGTTCCCCCGAAATTTCATGATCGAAAAATTCCCCTTATTGTGAACATTCATTCCGGGCGGAATGTAATGTCATTTTCACTTCGAACAAAATTTCGTTCGGGCGTAACTCACAATAGCTTTTAAAATTCCAGGCGAACAAAAAAATTTTAAAGTGGATTATTTTTCCGGGTGAAACACACAATAAGGCGTAATTTGTTATTTCAGAGAGATATCATTTACTATCTGCTTTTAAGAATACAATTTACATTTATTTCTATCTTTGTTCTTCCATAAATTGGCAATGGTGTGTTTGCTGTCGCCGTATAGCGTCAAAACACCCTGTACAGTTTCTTAAATTGTGTCCTCCCCAAAATCTATCTTTAAATTACAATGAAATAAATCTATTTAACTCAAATTTATTTTTAAAACTTATTAATTTAATTTTGCAGTGAATCCCGGTGGTTGGGCCCCAGCATCAGCACTACGAGCGATATACAAACGCGAATATCCCAAGTTCCTGAAACGATTCACTCATTATGTGATAGACCAGTGTAAAGATAAGCCAATTATGTTCTGATATTTGTCGCGCCTAATTGTATTGATTTTGTATTTATAAAAAAAAAAACAAAGAAGAAATAAAAAAAAAATTAAATACCGTTATTGTAAGCCTATTTTAATGTATATGTTTTAATTTAAAACAATTAAATTTCTAAAAGCTTTTACTTTTGTTTATATATATTTACTATTTTTATACAATTAATATTAAAATAAAACAACAAAAAAAAACATAAATCGTTTGTTATAACATTATGAGTAGAATATGTGTATTGTTTTTAATTTGTGCATAAACACACAAACGAAACAAAAAATATTCACTTGAAACTGTTGCACTAAACTAAAGTTAATTTTTTTCGTTTAATTTTTACTCATAAAATCAGTTTGTATTTGTTTTTTATTGAGATTCATTTTGTTTAATATTTTTCAATGAAATTATGTATTTTTAATTATTATGTTGTGAGTAAATGTTTATGATTATTTCATAACAATTCTAAGTGTCTTTTTGTAACTAAAAAAAAAAGAAATGTGTTATTTATCATTAAAATAAAAATTATATATGTTTAAAAATATTAAAAAAAAAAATGCCTTCCTGTAACATTGTATTTTGACTTTATTTTTTTTTTATAAACATTTTTTTCTATAGTTCATAAACTTATCACTGAAAAAGCACATAACCACACAAAATCCCCAATCGTCTTTATAGATCTTAGCTTTTTTCTATGCTATATATTGATAGCTTTAAATGTGATCAAAATTATAATGATAATGTATTATATAAACCAATTTTTGGAATTTAAGATAATTAAAATGTAAAATAATGTCTTTTTTCTTACTATGTATGTATAAACATACAAAATGTGACATCTTCATTGATGATCTTTGAGTATTGTTACGTATGGCAACACTGGCCATCCGAGTCAACGATGAAACATGAACATATACAACAATTATTGTAAAATGAATTGTATGAGATAGTCTCGATCGGTCCTTGGCCGAGAGAGAAAGTGTTTTTACTTCCGCGGAAACGGAGAATAAATGTGGTTTTTTTTGTATAATTTTTCCCACAATAAAAGTTGTTTTCGTTTTTATTTAAAGTGAAGTTTAAACAAGTATAAAATGTATAACCAAATGATTTATTTATAAATATAAATCAATTTAATGAATAAATAAACAAAGAAAGACAGATAAATTGACTCTATGTACTGTACATACATACATAATATACATTTAGAAAATAAAGAAAATGTTTCTCGTGAATTGGATCTGGTTATGTATAGAAAAAGAATATATTAGTATGAACAATAAATAAACGAAACTACAAAACTAATTTAATATTTTGTTTTCTTGTGATACGAGCTTCATGAAGAAAGAGTGGACCATGAATCGTATGTGCATATGTGTACTTTTTCAATTGTGAAGACTTAAAGTTGGAAATTGGAAAAAGTTATCTCTCCATTAAACAAGATAATCTGATCTGGTTTAGATCATGATAGTAAAACAAACAGAATCTGGGTTAGCAGTATTGTATGCTATGAACACATTATTTCTTTCCTTTAGTTTAGCGGTTCATAAATCTCGCAAAAAAAAAATCGAACCATTTAATCAGGAGACAGCAGCTGAAGAAATTATGGTTAATTCGAAATTGATTGCAGAATAAATTGATGTAAAATTTTATAGGCGAAGAACAGTGAACCGTCAAAAAAATCGCTCAGATCACCCTTCATCAACTGCAGTCTAATTTTGGAAGACATCGCTCTTGATTCCCTATTTCGATTTCTTGAACGTAGATTCCCAGAAGAAAACCTACCAGCATAATAATTATATTCGCTATTTGTTTTGCATCCAGCAAATTTGTTTTAAATGAACATGGATGAATTTAAAAAAAAATCAAAAAAATGTTTGCTAGTTCTACGCTCTACAAAGTTTTATTGGAGAAGCTGAATTGTGGTACAATCTTTGGAAAAACAAAAGAATGTCCTCTGAAGATCTTCAAAAACTTGAACTATGCGATGTTCTACAAGAAGCATAATTATTTTCCCAACAACAAAACTTCAAAACTGTGCCACCAGTTCGATTGAAAGGACCTTTAGTACCTTAAGAAGAGTCAACAAATCTAAAAATCATAGGTGGAAGATTTGTAAGTATGTAATTGAATGCTTAAGCTTATAGAAATATGTATGCTAAGTGGTCACAGGAAAACGGTCATGGAAGATGAGAAGGAAATAATAAAAGAAGTATTGGAAAGATTCGCTGAAGATCCAGACTGGCCGTTTGGCGTGAGTTTAGATGGAACATTTATGTAAAATAGACGTTTATTATTATAAAAGCAAATTCGTAAGTGAAACTTTTAAACTTAAAAATTTCGTATTAACAAAACTGAAAATTACTTTTAAGCGGGATATACATTGTTCAAATGCTTGTCATGCATGTGAGAGTGTATTAATAGTGTATTTTAAACGTTACATATACACACTTCATGCATGAATTTTCAATCATTCATTTTTAATTAAATTTCTATGCGAAAATGTGCCTATGCTTGATCAAGCAATCATTCTCAAATATACATTATTTCAATTCTGGCTATCTGATTGAACAAAAATCAAAACTTTTTGATTTTGCTTCAAGCATACACACAATGTATACGTGTTTCATATTTACTAATACACTCTCTATGCATGACAAGCATTTGAACAATGTATATCCCGCATTACAGTTTTCGATAAAACTGTCAATTATTGCGCACTTTATGAACAATTATTTTGAAAAAACAGACTGAAATCTTTATTTTGTAATCGGCAACTTCAAGCTCGAATATCTCGACTTTCCCCTGAACGATTGTCAAAATATTTCATTCACATAACAAGCTTAACGTCAGCTTTCATTTGATACCAAACTCGTGCGTGTACACTCTTGGCCAGAAATGGGAAATTTTCTTTGTGCTTATATTAGGTACAGTTTTAAAATACATATAAAGTAAAAGAGAATTACCTATTTTAAAAATCTAAATGTCGCATACGGAACTTCCTCAACTTATTTATTTATTTTTATATATTTGTTCATCTGAAAATTGATGTTTTGAAATTTATTTAAAAAAAAAATTATATAAAAAGTCACCTAAATTGTTTCTTGAATGAGCTTTTCCATAAATTTACTTTAAATAATATTAATTACATATATACATATGTATACATATGTAAGAGTACGTATAAATGTATAATAAACAATTTTCAGTCCAATGACGTTAACGTTATTGCAACAACAAGGTACTTTAAAATCCAACAACAGTGCGGCATCAAACGTCTTCGGCAAGTTGCACAAATGGAGGATGTTCGGCTTTTTTTAAAAGCTACAGCAACACTACAAGGTACGGGAATATACTATTTACAAGTGACAATTCTACAAATTTGTCACACTTGTCTGACAAATTTTTATTTCATAAAGTATTGACAGGTGACAAATTTATCAGCAAAATACATTGAATAAAGGCTCTCCCAAACCAACGCGAAAAATTCGGTGCGACAACGAAACTTCCGCCTGTCTTAATTTATTTACATGGAGATTAATGGGAGCACCCACACTGGCGCGATGCGAATCTTCGAACATTATTCAGTCGTCGCATATTCGCGCGAATGTTTCGCGTTGGTTTGGGACAGCCTTAATGCTGCTAAGTCAGGTACACAAACATCTATAAATGCTCCTAGTTTAGTTCGAATGTCCGCGGTTTAAGATGCCATTACAATTTTAGTGGACAAAATTATCTCTTATAAATTATTATTATTATTTATTGTAATATTCATACTAGAATGTCAGTTTATTAGACTTGACCATTCTTTATTCCGTCAATTTCATTGAATTTTTGAACAACAACAACAACAACTTAAAGGTGCTACCACCAATTGTTCACGAATTAATTTGTAATTCGTCTATCTCGTCTTTATCTATTATAATCTTATCTCTTATAATGTTCTCCAAAAAATTCGAAATCTTTTTCAAATTTGAAAATATAACCGAACAAACCAATAAACATCAACTTCCTGGATTCCGAACATCCGGAGCGAATTGTATTCAGCACTTTTGTGGGGTTGGTAATGCCTTTTGAGCATATTTGAAATGTGACAGCTGTAGTAGATGTTATGATAAACAGAACTTCATTAGATAAAGCCAAGTCACCATATTGGCATTTCTGTGACGACACAATCATCTTTTAATATAATTTTCTTAATTATTATTAAGCTTTTAAGCTTTAAGCATTTAAATTTATTAATAAATTTCGAATTTCAAAATAGCTTCATGAAATGTATGCTGATATTATTATAGAAATTATGTATGTATGTATGTACTTTTAGTGAAAAATAACTACCTATGTACTTCCGGAACAGTGAAACTATTTAACACTGAAGCCGAAGTTATTTCTAATTTGAATTTATTAATGTCCTATGAAGTTATTTCTCTGATTATCGTTTATTAAAATTTTCGTTAAGATAGTATATTGTTTGTTCAATCATTTTGGCATGTTCTATGTAGGCAGATACTTCTGTGCATTTTTGTTCAGTTTTTAAAGTAAAATGAAAACAAGATTGCGAGTTTATGAAAAACAAAAAAACTTGCTTAGTCATAAGCTGACTTGTGTCTTAAACGCAATTTAAAAATTGAATGCATAAGCTCAATATCAAGTTAGGAATTGGATAAGAAGCTTTTGATTTGTGAATTAAAAATATTTAATTCTAAAGCTCATATGGGCTTATGAATTAGATAAAATTTAATTCTAAAGCAAAATTCATAATTCTAAACAAAAATAATTCGTAGCTCTTTTGCTATGTAAAAAAGATTTATGTTGTTTTTCATTGGCTTGCATTTCATTGGATGTGCATTCACTAATTCGATAATCGAATGGAATGGCAAACATTTCATAAATTATTTTATTTTGTAATACACAATTCCAAAAGAGCTTTTGAGTTGTGAATTAAATTTTCTTTAATTCGTTAGTTCATAAGAGCTGGAAAATTAAATAAATTAATTCACAAGCCAAAAAAAAGCTCCTACATCATCCAGTTCTTATAAATATGGGCTTACGTGAATTTAATTTCCCGCTTACGCGCTGGTCGAAAAAAAAAAACTATTTTATGTTGGTTTGGACAGAAAATGGCTACTTTCGGTTCCTATTTCAACTGGGAATACCTTTTCCATACATAGGGCTTTTTATTATTGACTAAATAAATATATAGCATATAGAGTTACGGTGGTTGAACTTTCTGTTCGACCACTGATTTCGTAAAGCGGGAAATCTTATAGCTTCGTTTGATAACCAATTTTAGAATATAATATAAAAAGCTTTCCGGAAAAAGCCTCTCCGACCAACGCTTTTGTAAGAGCTATCACTTTTTTAAAAGTTGCGATTAGAGAGGTAGGGGTCTCCTCTTTTAACTATTAAGCTAAGCTAAAGCTTATGATAACAGCGCTTTTAGAAAACAAAACTTTAAAGAAGCTAGATTTTAGGGTGAATTAAAATTATTTAACACCTACTAACTTCAGGTTTTGAGTGTTGATTTAACCTTTTCAAATCCCAAAATAGAACATTTTCCTAGGGGATACATTCGAATTCTCGATTTATTGCATTAAGAACGGGTAGGTATATGTATATACCTCCCATACATATACATAGGTATTTCTTTTTTTTTTTTAATTTTCTAAAATAATTTATATAAAACGTCAACGTTGCCGTTTGGGCAGCAGCCAGCGCTTTAAACATGCTGGCGTGAATCCGACAGCGAGATATTAATTAATTTTTGTTTTTTTTTTTATGTTCGTGGGATTGAATACAAAATAGAGTTGATTTTTTTAATACATTTTTTAATAGATTCAGTGGAAAATTAAAACCCACTGAATTGGCAACGTCATTGAATGATAGTTCACCAGGTTTGAAAGAAAAATAAATTGCACCTTCATTAAAGATATCTTTTTGTGAATTGTTTTACTTTTGAAAATTTTGACATTTTAAGTTTAAAATAGAAAAATTTTAATCGAAATCGGTTCGGTAAGTTAACGAGGAAGCAAAAAATCTATTAAACGGTTCAATGAGAGGTAGGTATACCGAGCTAATCACAGTTTTTTGGTATTTTTTTTTTTAAATAAAATGTATGTAGGTCGTTATTATTTTATCAAAAACGTTAAAGCCGTTTTCGAGATAAGTTTTTTTTTAACGGTTGATTTGATAGCAGGTACAAGGTGATGTTATAATTTTTGCAAATTGCGTCGTACATCAATCATATTTGACATTTGTGAACTAGACAGCTCCAGTACGTTACGTCAATAAGCAAAATCTTCATTTCTAGGGTAGGTACTGAAAATCCACGTGTGATGCACGAAGAGCCATTACATCCACTGAAAGTGGTGCGGCGTTCACGCGGGAGGAGTGATTGGGCCGTATTTTTCACATACCATTGGTTATACGGTCACTGTTACTGACGAACGCTACAGGGCTATGATAAACGACTTCTTGCTACCGGAATTCGATGAGCTGGGCTTGGTGAACAAAATATTATCCAAAAATATTATCCAAAAATTAATCCAAAAACAAAATTGGATGAATAATTTTGTGCCACCTTGTACATACCTGCATATATTTTTTAAGCTAAAACAAATTAATGTTTCTCCTCTAGCAGAGAATTAACTTAAAACCTAGCTCAGAGGTACAACGTTCAGTTACAAACAGAATTGCTGGACACCATTTTTCTTCGTAATGTCGGGTTTAATTATCATCGAGAGTTCGTTTTTTTACGAATCCAAAACTTGCCCAAGTACCTACTACCTACATTTTTATTGCAAATAACTGGGCAATAAAAACCTATAAACCTATTTTTATCCTAAAAATAGCATGACTATCAACATATTTGTAGTTTGAACTGAAACCTAATCGTAGTCATATTCAATCGCAATTTAAATCACATAACCAACGGCTTTCAATCCAAATTTCAAAGCTGTCCAATTTGAAACGAAATGAAAACGCACAAAAAAAATATCCTCAAGCCGTCACTCATTTTAATTTTAGCTGTCAGCATTTCTGAGTATTTTGTATGTAATTAGGTTTAAATCTCACAAAGGATGTCCGCGCAAGGAGATAAAAGCCTTTATTCCGCCGACGTATTCCATATAAATGCAATAGCAGGAAAATTTAACTATTCTGAAAAAAAAAGAAGAATCCTTGCTTTCGAGGTTCTTAAATTATAATTTTAGAAACAACCAACAGACAAATTGGTGTCGTAATGGAGACGGAGCAACGTAGGTGTGTTATGTCGCTGTCCCGTTTTCGATTGATTTAAAGGACGTGGGCGAATGTGTAAGATTGTAAGAATGATTTTCGGGGGTTGTTTGAAATAGCAACTTTCTGTTCTGTCAAGTATGACATACATAGTACATATTATGTAGCTTTTGGCAGCAGACCTTAAGTATCTAAGCCATTATCCTCTATAGAAAGAGTTAAGTGTCCTTTGAGTAAAAAGCTTGAAGGAGAAATTTGTTTACATACATACATATTTTGCAATTCTGTAATCGTTTTTTCTCGGAAAATAGATTCTGGCAGTTAACGAATTTTGGGCAACACAAAGACGAATTGTACTTTGTTTTCAAATAAAAGCCCAAGCACCATTATTAGTTTTGTTTTGTCAGATTGTCTTGTCTGTTACTATTTTATTCAGTAGTTTTGGCCGTCCTTTCTCTTCGAATGAACAGAAAATAAGTCGATAACACAATTTAAACATGTCCATGTATGATTTAATCACAATACATATAATTTATCTCTGAGTATTAAATTCGATAAATAGTAGAGTAAAGTCGGGTAATGTGGACCACTTGGCTTATATGGACCACCAGCTTTTCTTATCACCTCACATAAAAGCAATAGAGTCAAAGATTGTTTCCACTAGTGAGCGATCTGCGAAAACTTTCAGCTGCTGAGAGAAACGCGTTTACTAAAAACCAAAAAAAACTAATATTAGCAGAAAATATAAATAAATAGAAATAGGATAATTAATAAATATTTAATTCAACCCGATATAAAGGGTGTTTTTTTAGATGTGTGGTTTTCAAGAAGAAATAAAACGCATATAATTTAATGTTATGGCCAAGAATTTAGCTTTATTATAAAGATAAGGGTTTGCCATTATAATTTCGGGCAAGTGGCCGCTGCGGCTGGCTCGAATAAATTCCAGCCGAGAGGCTCAATTTTCGACAGCTCCAATTATTGCGCACGATGGCGGGTGGACTCATTCGGGTCTTCTTCGATACTCTGCTCCATAGCAGCAATAGCGTCTTCGATGCGCACTGTACGGCGTCTCTGAGGATGCGTAATATCCACGTGGTGCGAAACCGATCCATGGTTGCTCGAATTGTCGACCGAATATTGGACGCAGCACGCGTTGCGTCGCGCGAACCGAACCATTATTTTTGTAATACATTTGCACAATTTGCAAACGTTGTTCAGGAAATAAGTCTATTAATTATGAAATGTCAAACCAAACTGAGCGTGGGCATAAATCAAGTGACAACTGTCAAAAAGACCAATTTCAAAAAAAGTATTTTTAGATTGAAAACCACACGTCTAAAAAAAACACCCTTTAGATGCATACTTTGATAGGAAGGAGACACCAAGGAAATTTAACTTTTTCAATTATAAATATTTTGCACAAGAGCTATAAGTATTTAGACCGCAGATTTCTGACATTCTTTTAAGACTTGATCTTTTATCAAAACTACTCTATACAAATAAAAAACAAAAACCACAAAGAGCAAAACATTTTCATGGAAAATTTTATCCTGATTGTGATGTGAAAACTATTTGTAGAATTATCCTGCGGTTTTCATTGCAAATTTATATCTACATATACATAAATATGTACATATGTATATGTGTGGATAATTCTAAAATCCTTGAATAGATATCTGTCTCTTTCTCCCTTTCAAATATAACGAAATATGTGTGATGATTGAAGTATTTTGTATTTTTTGTGTGTTGCTATTGGATTTGTGTTCTTATTCCAGTTGAAAGACTCCTGTTGATAAATGATTTTCCACAAAGACAAAGCCGTCTAAGAAAATGCGGTTTTCCAATAAATTGCAGATTTAATGGTAGCCATAAATGTTGGTGCAAATGGTAATGGAGCAATTCACCTCTTCTCTTTACCACCCGATTTGATTTTTGGGGTTTTATGCTATTTGAAATGAAAGATATGCCTGAAATCTGAATTGTTGTAAGTATTGATTTTGAAGTAGTAGGTACAAAACTATATGGAAAAGGCAAAATGTGTAGTTGACATTAATTGGTTTTGTAAAATAGTGCAATTAAATTAAATATTTGTGATAATCAAAGTTGTGTGTAAAATTTAATTATTTCTGATGTAGTACCTACAAGTGTACAAGGTCGAGGCTGTAATGAAAAGACCAAGAGATCACTCAAGACCACAAGTAAGTGAAGTTCATTTAAAAATATTAAATTTGCCATACTTTTTATATATACATAGCTCAGAAATGCATTTATATCTAGTATTGTAAAAATTTAAAAACTGAAGGCTCTTTTTTGCCTACCTAAACACAAATCTAAGGTAATATATTGCGCAGGTTGTCAAAGTTGAAAGTGTCAGAAATCAAATATGGCTGCTTGAGTGCCCTCACAAACTGCACATCGAATTATGTGGCTTTCGTTTCAACCAATTGAGATTTGGGTGTCAGATCTTAAATTTTATTGGCAAAACGAACACAAAACGTGATTTTATTTTGTTTTATGATTGCATGAGTGCCTTTTTTAAAACGACACTGGATAAAAGTCACTTTTCTTTGATGTGTGTGCAAGTGCGTGTGAAAATCTGTGTAAATCTTGCTAAAAATCGAGATATGCAAAATCGACTTCAGATCGACAAAAATTCGATTTTTTTGGTCGAAAGGAAAGGAAAAACTTGTCACAAATCAAAAAAATCAAAGAAAAATCGATTTTTTTGGTCGAAACGAAAACCACATTAGTAGAAAAAACAACAAATGTTGACATTTTGACAAGTCATGCCACTGGATCCGCCATTTTCACAGATACTTTGTAGAACTGAACAAAAATGAAAAGGCTAAATGATATTAAGGCCTATTTGGCGACAGCTTTTATTCATTTATTCTGCTCTTCTGTTATGAACTTCTATTCAAAAGTCTGAGCTGTCAAAAAATCTTTCTTTCAGCTATAAAGTCTGTTATGAACTGTCAAGAGTTCTAACTCTCAAAAAATCTTTTACGAATTGCAGTTTTGGTATTCAGTACGTCAAAATCTGTTATGAATCATAACAGAATAAAAGACAAGTTTTTGTGATTTTTTACAAGGGATTACAGCGACACAAAGCTATCCAGATCGCTTTGGATACAAATCTAAACGCAGCCTTTAGGATTGCTTGAGATTTTTTTTTGACATCAGCTGTTTGGTTCATCAGCTGAATTTTCCTATGCGGGATTACAACAACACAAACCAATCCGGATAGCTTTGGATAGGAACACGAACGCGCCCATTGACTGACTGACGTATTTAGCTGTCACATTAAAAAACGGAATCTCACCTCCACTGTGGTGCGTTCTTTTTTTAACTAAAGTTAACTATGGTTGATGTGTCAGAAATTATAGTTGGAATGTCATAGTTAAAAAAGTTACTTTGGGTAACTTTTCATTTAGGAACGATCAAAGTTATAAATATGGTTGAACTGTCAAACGAACTGTGTTGAAAAAAAAATCGAAATACATTTGGAATGAATAAAAGAGATAAAATCGTGTTTGCATTAAATTTATTGCCAAAAATAATTACTTGCACTTCAAAAATGGAAACAATTTGTTAATTAAATTTATGTATACTTAATTTTTGGACAAAATCGAATCAATAATGTGTACATTGTTGGTTCATTCATTATGGGCACAATGCACAAATTTCGTAATAAAAAATTGACCAAATCGAAAGAATAAAATGTCGACAAAAAATTAAAATTAGTCAGATAATAACAGAAAACAATTCCCAAAATCGAAATCGACAAAAACAAAATGAGTTAAATTGAAAACACATTTACAAAAATGAATGCAATTTCAGATCAAAAGAACGAAAAGTAAACAAAAGATAACCACAAAATGAAAACATTGCAGTTTCAGCTGTGTTTGACAGATTAACCATTTCAACTCATATCAATGAGATGAGTTGGAAAAAGTTACTAAAAGTTACTTTCTGACACTTTAACCTTGAGTTTAGGAACGACTTTATGACGTCATAAAGTTACTCAAAGTTACTTTTCTGAATTAAAGGAACGATGAAAGTTAACTATAGTTAACTTTAGTTAGAAAAAGAACGCACCACTGGGCATGAACGATGTCCAACATCACAACCACAATGGGTACGTTCAGATGACGAAGGGACTTGAAGGCAAGGCAAGTTTCTCGTCTCTAATTGGCCTGCTGTCGCACAATTTCCTTCCAATTAAGGCAACTTTTATTGGAAAGTGACTGGAAAGCTAGTCAAGAAATATCTCCCTTCATTTCAAGTCAAGTGCATTTATGTCAAAATATCAGCTGATTATATTTGGTCATTAAACAGCAAGCTGAACTTCATTGTTCAGTGACTTCTTTTTTCAACGTTTGTTTTATTGTTTTGGGTGGAGGAGTTCTTTATCAAAATAATAGAAAAGATTTAATTAAAAAATGCATCATTAGTAAGAAGTATTGAAAAAATATAATTTACAATTTGGAATTGACTTGTGTAAGGTGTTTTTCAAAAAAAAATATTATTATAAATACTATCTGCACTATCAACGGAAGGTAAAGGTTGGAAGTAAAGTTCCAATTTTGGCATTAATGACATCTCAAAAAAATAACTAGTTTCCTTTGTAAAATTTGCGTACAATGAATGCACTTGACTACATATGTAGTCCCTTGTGTCTGCTGAACGTACCCAATCCCTCCATTTGTTTTTTTCTAGACATGTTCATATTTATAATCCGAGCGTCATTCATGCCTAGTGGAGGCGGCATGTAAGGTGAATACAATGGAGCTCCAGCCGCTGACACGGACGAGCGTCATGACGCGCGGCTATTGTGTTTTAGCATCAGAAACTAAAATTGTCAATAACTTTCAATGAAAGCTGTTATAACTACTCTAAAACGTAGTCCCATATTGTTTCACTTTAAATATGAAAGAATTTAAATAATAAAAAAAAAATTAAACGAAAGTTATGAATTGCCAAAATTATATCCAATTTAAAGTTTTTTTTTTTTAAGTATTAAAAGTAGTGCAAATCACGTCTGCCTGAAAACAAAAATGCCCACAATGAAAATCTAGGTGGGTGATTGCCATTATTTAAAATTTTTATTCTTGTAAACATGTAAATCACAAACACAAATCTATGAATATGGAAATACAAAATCAATAAACATAAATACTTTCAACAAAAGAGTAGGTATTACAAGGAACATGTAAACAAACATATAAAAATTGTTTCCATTACCTTAACGTTGAGTATTTTAAGATATTCCAAGAGAATAACAGAAATACAAGAAGATACACATCAGCTTTAAATAAAAATATAAAAATACCTTGAGCTAAACTCTTTCAATGGAAGCAATTTAATGCAAGGAGGTACAACAAATATGGAAAATATTAACTTTTATCTCAGTTGTAATTTCTTAGACTGAGATATGTAAATTGACTTTTCTTCATTATAAAAACATTGGCGCAAAATTTTAGAACGATGTTAAAGCATTTTTAGTATGATGCTATAGGGTAAAAATAGGATTTACATTTACATAAAGGGTTTTTTTTTTTAGACGTGTGGTTTTCAATCTGGCAATACTTTTTTCGGTGTTGGTCTTTTTGACAGCTGTCACTTGATTTATGCTCAGTTTGGTTTGCCATTTCAAAATTAATAGACTTACTCCTGAATAAGGTTTGCAAATCGTGCAAATTTATTACCAAAATAATTGTTCGGTTCGCGCGATTTTCACAAGAAAATTTTGTTCAGCGATTAAGCTCATTTTTGATTGAATGGGTACGTTAATAAGCAAAATTGTCGCATTTGGAGTGATTCAGTGATCATAATCCACAATCTTCAAAAAGTCACTGTTTGGTGCGTTTGGTGCGCTCTATAGAGGTCTTCCAAGATTTGTCTTTGTCTTTTCTCTTTCTAATTTGACATCTAAAAACAACAACAAAAAAAGTCCCTGGTTGGAAAATATTTACATGCTCTTGGCAGTGTTAAAAATCCAGTCATTTGATTATTTATTGTATTTGGAACTGAAAACTTAAATTTGCGATCGAATTACCAATTAATTAGTGTTTAAACATTTAAGTGAACATTTTTTCAAGTGTTTGATACAAAAAAACTAATTTTATTACATATTAATCACTATTATTAAACACCCGACTTTTTTGGCTCGTCTTTGTGCCTTCGGCATTTGGTTTTGTTTTCCAACCAGGGAGTGCTGTCAGATTGTTTTTTTTTTTTTTTAATTTCACACTGACACTTCTGACATTTGGTGGCAGAGATCCATGGGCAGATGGAATCATTGGTCCATATTTCTTCAAAAATGAAGCCGGCCATAATATTACAGTCAATGGGGAACGCTATAGAGTCATAGTTAATGACTTTTTCGTGCCTGAATTGGAGGATGTGGGTGTGGACGACATTTGGTTCCAACAAGACGGCGGCGCGCGCTACATGCCATACAGCTAACGAAACAATCAATTAATTGAAGGAAACTTTTGGTGAGCGCATAATCTCGCGTCGTGGGACTGTGGTGTGGCGTGGACTCCAAGATCGTGCGATTTAACACAGCTGGACTATGTGAAGTCGCTTGTCTACGCAGAATCAATCAGAGACGATTGACGCCTTGGAAGAGAATATTCGGCGCTTTATTGCTGACATACGGCCCCCAATTGCTCCAAAAAATGGTTGAAAATTGGGCCTCTCTTCTGGAATTTATTCGAGCCAGCCGCGGCAGCCACTTGCCCGAAATCATATTTAAAACATAATGGCAAACCCTTATCTTTATAACAAAGCTAAATTCTTGGCCATAACATTAAATTATATGTGTTTCATTTCTTCTTGAAAAGCACACGTTTAAAAAAACACCCTTTATATGAATGAGGTATTCGGGAATTAAATATGGCAAGACAAATATCTAACTTATGATTTTTCGTACTAGTACTTTAAGGAATTTCAAAACACGACCAATTGATAAGATGTATAGATAGCAACAAATGATTTTAAGGAGTCCTTGGATGGGAAAGAATGTTTTCAAGACCTTCGATTATTTCAGATCATTGGACTAAGGCATTGCACATCGTTCTATGTGAGACCAAATTAAAACATCAAAAAGTCAAATTCCCAAAAAAAATAAAAATCTTGAAAAATGTTTTGAGATATTTTACTAGTTCAACAATACTAAGTTATCAAGTCGCCATATAGGGATATAGGACTGTATTGTTCTATTGTTTGCCTCCATCAAACGAACTATATTTATCAAACACCTCCAACCCAGTTTCTGCTTTTGAAAAATAACCTGAAATAATATATCCCGTCAGCACCAAATAATATAACAAAAAGCTAAAAGCAAAAAGCAGAGAAAAATTAATCAATCGAAAAACAAAAACAGACATTTATGTGGTATAATCTGTTAGCAACCTCCACTCTCCACTGGGCTAAGTAAATAAACTAAAAACAACAATCCAATTGTGATCATTTGACGAACCCTATTTATTTATGTATGTTCGGTTCCTCGTATTGGAAACCTTCAATATTTCATTTGGATAAATCCCCGATACCAAAAAAATAAAAATAAAAATCCAACTTCAACACACGAAAGACGAAACCAATACAAATCGGCAGACGAAGATGAAGACGAGGACAACGAACCGAAGTCATGTCCTCATAAATGATGTGTGGGAGTCGCATCTATGTATATTAGATAGATGTACATACATATATCTTTTATCTTGCTCAGTGGTTCGAAAATGACATGTTTCATAAACAGGATGAAACCCAAAAGTTTTTGTTTCGTGCCGACAGGACTTTTGTTGCTGCCGGCCGGGCGGAGGTAAAGGAATAACATTGACAACCTCGCAACGAATTAGTCAAGTGTAGATGAGATGATGACAACCAGGACGATGCGATGCCGATGCCGATGTCTTGATTTCACAGGCGAGGCGTTTCCCTGGAGCTGTTTTTGTACATAATAATATATACAAAAAAAGGAGTAATGGCAAAAAGTTCTCGCAATAAGCTCCAATTAAAGGGATTTATGCAATGTCTGTGGGCAGACTATAATGATGATGTTGATTATAATGTTGATTTATTTTTATTTTTATTTTTATTTTATTGAAAAATTGACTTTGATATTTTTCGTTTGTTGTTCCTTCTGATGTTCGGGGTTGTTAAAAGTCCTTTATAATTTTGTATTGAAGTTGTCTACATCACTATCCTCAGGTTATAGGTTTTGTTTTATTTGCTTTATTTGTCTAGTTTCTTTTTGAAAAAAACTTTTTCTATTATTGCATTCATTGGAAAAGTAAACTCGACATATATGTATTTATGTACATGGTTAAGGCATTATTTCTTATAATTTTTGAACAAAAAAAAAAAAAAACAGATCCTGCAACTGCAGAAAGTTTGCTTCATAAAAGTTTGACGTACCTAAGTATATTTCATGCAATTCTTTCTGTTGCGGACATCAAATCAACTCTGAAACTTTATAAATTACGAATACTTTGTTATGTCAATTAAGAACGTTTGTTTTTCATGAAATCAGATATGAAAGATGCAGGGGTAAAACGGCTAAAAGTCCATAGGTACTCACGGTTGATTCCGAGAAAAACAAACTTACTAATGAAACGTTAAATTCATGAGAAATAAATTGAACAAAACAAATATTTTCTTTAACTGAAAGTGATTAGTTATACAACAACAACATACCTTAAAATAAGTCAAGAGAGTCGCCCACGTTTGAGCAAAAATATCGAGCATATTTTTTGAAAATTTCTTCCGTCATTGACCGATTGATGATTTCCCATTTATTCACCCATGTTCTGCATTTCCAACTGAAATCGAATTGAAATCGATTATCAATTTCACGTGAAATGAAATTCCATGTTCTACAATTCGTTCGTTTTCGAAAATTTCGAAATTACTTCGAACTGTCAAAATTGAAGGTTCATCCATTTATAAATAAATCTAAAATTTTCTAAACCTTTTTAAGACACAAATTTGGCAGGGCAATTTTAAAAATTTATTAGTATGGAGTTAAAAATTGAATTAAAAAAAAAAAAAAAAACATCTACTCGTTTTTGAAAAAAAAATTTTAAAATTTTTGCATGCAATATTATTTAAACTTACATATTAAAATTAAATTTGAATCGACTAATCAGATAATGAGTTAGTCGAAAATCAAACAAAAAAGACGTTCCTATGATAGGCACTGTTAATAAATGTAAAATTAAATCTTTTAAAATGATAATTCATAGGTACTAATTTTGATACGCAGAGAAAATTTTATCAAAATCCTAGGAATCGATTCTGAGTAAAATCAGATTTTCTATTACGGTTTTTAAACATTTCTATGGGAGATACCGTTCTAAAAAAAAGTTATGGAATGTTCAAAAAACGCTAGGTACCAAGTTCCAAGGAAATCGAGCCATACGTTTAAGCTCAAGTTGAACAAACGTACATATATTATTTTATATCTTCTTTTTTTTCTTCTTTTGTGTCTTCTTTTATTTGTTATCAGTATCACCATAATTTTTTTGAAATTTGCTTTTATTGTTGTCATTTTCTTCATGTCCGTTTGTCGCTTTCAAATAATTTGTTCACTGAACGAATATAAATGAACGCATTCACATTTGACTATTTGTGTTCATATTTGGATGCATTCAGTAAATACTTGTCCTGGTGATTTTTATTTAAATTGAATGTAGGTAAGTAAACAAATGAACGAAAAAGCCTGACAAAGCACGAGGCCTGGAGCCTGGTCTGACCATGACGGAGACGTAAAAAGCCTAACGCGGCAGGCTAAATCCTGACGTTTGGAAGCTTTAGGTCCAAATCTCTTTAAGCTCCAGCCCGGTTTACACCTGGACGCATGGAGAAATATAAACACAGACGCACAGACAAACACACCGAACGCATGCAGAAAACCAGTTTATGGACTTCACAATCATAGCAAAGATAATGTTAGTTTTAATTAAATCCTCTATATGTATATCTGACACAAAATCAGCACCTACTCTTGCCTTTTAGAGCAATTCAAAAATGGTAACACATTACATTAATCAATAACAGTTAATAACTTTTAGCGAAATTATAATTGAAACTTCGAATTTGAAAACCATGATTAACCCTGAGGCCACACGAGCAAGTACTGGCAAGCAAGTTGGGTTCATACATTGCCTGCCAAATTCGTATCTGTGTACTGGCTGTGACGTAGGTGGCACTCCACTTGCCAAGCAAGTTGCTTGCAAGTAGGTCGTTCTTTTTCTCTACTATGGTAAACAATTTTGGTTGATCTTTCAAACAAAATGGATTGAAAAAATCAAAATACATTTTTAAAGAATATTAAAGAAAAATGCAAAAATGGTTAACAAACTTTAATAATTGAAATTATGGACAACGAAGCAATCGGTTGACATTTGGAACAAAATATTCTCGATAGGATCAAATATAATTTGTCCCCTATCTGTCAAGCCACAAACTTTCAAATTCCATTGAAGGATGTCTACGATGTCAATGGATTAAAAAACCTCTGAAAATCCGAATTTTTTTCCATTTTTTTTTTCTGCTCCGGAAAAATGCATTTTGAGGGCAATCGGTTGACATTTGGAACGAAATATTCACGACAGGATCAAATATAATTTGTCCCCTATCTGTCGATCAATAGACTTTCAAATTCCATTAAAGGATGTCTACGATGTCAATGGATTAAAAAGCCTCTATATATCCGAATAATTTGAAATTTTATTTTTTGAAAAGGGCAATTTTAGAGCTTTTTGGTTTTTTGTAACGAAATATTCGCAAATGTCAAATATTCTGTCAAGCAATGTCAAGTTTCGTATGAAAGTGAATTTTAACATTTTTAAAATGCAATCAAATTCCACACTAAATTTATTTTAACTTATTTTTTGCACAAAATCTAATTAATTCAGAAATTTAAATAAAAGGAACGATGATTGTTGACTATAGTTAAAAAAATGAACGCCCTACTTGCTTCTCTACTGGCTGCTCAACTGGCTTCGAAAAAGGCAAGCCAGTTGACGAGCAAGTTGCTTGGGTTTATATGTGTTAGTGAAAAAATGTGTATGTATTGCAACTTGCTTGCCAGTACTGGCTCGTGTGGCCTCCGGGTAAAAATAATGATGAAAACATACTCGTATTATGTTACTATCACATAAGCTATAGTTTAGCATTTTTGGTTTTATAAATAGATTCTGATTATTTTTATATCGAAATAAGAAAGGTCGTAATCAATTATTACCTGGGGGGTCATTCCGTAAAACGATTATCGTCAGACGATAGAGTTTCGGCGACAGTCCCACTTCACGTAAGACGATAATCGTCAAAGTGATATCATCAAAACGATATCGTTTACACGATAGCTAAAAAGGTATCGTTTGGCGTTGAAATCTGTCAATTTAGTAGATAAATAGAAGTAAAAATGTTTCAGTGCAATTTATTTGTCTTGCAAAGTGAAAAAGAAAGAGATAAATCAGATCCTTAATCTCTTCCAACCCATATGTACCTAAGCACAATGTTTTTATGTTTATGTAGGCACAATTGTAGAATATTTTTAATGGCACTGGTTGCTAAATAAAATTAAACAAACAAATAATCTTTTTATTATTGTTATAACAATTCAAACCATTTTAGTTTTGTTCAACGTTTTCGGCTATCAAAAGAAGCCTTTGTGATGCTGATGGTACTCGAAATAATAAACTTGCCAGATGGCTTTTCAATCCAATCGGCGGCGGCCGCACCAAAACAAAACTCAAAGCAGTAAACGACACAAAAAGTTGTAGGTGTGCTTTTTTACTACGAATTTTCTGTCAAACCCCATAGAAAAAAAAACATTTTCACTACAGTTTGAGAATTTGTGAAATATACTAAACAATCTCAAACTGAAAACGATAGACGCGACCAAAAACACTCTATATGAAGATGCCAATCTTTCGTACGTATCACCCTCCAAAACCCATTTGTTTACATTGTTGTTTTTGTAATTTCGTTTTGTGTCCATGAATAGATGTGAATTGCAACAACAATTTAACGGGGTGGGATTGTTCCGTTTTGCCAGAACAACCATTTTGTATGTGCAAATAACGCAGCCATCTTTAAAAAAATTTCAACTCACCAGCTTTTCACCATGAAAATGGCGGATGTTAGGTGGGATATCGGGATTTGTTGAAAAAAAACACCAATTTAATGGTGCTAAGTCTGCTATTACACTACGAATTTCGCGTGATGAAACTTCTTTAAAATTTTCTTTGAAAATTCATCCTGTGAGTAGTTCGCTGTTACACAATGATTTTTAAATCTTTGGCATTTCACAGAAAAGTCTGTAATAAAATAAATAACGTGATAAGTTAGAATTTATACATTGAAATTTCGGTCATCGATAGTTTTCTATTGGTTTCGCATATACATAGCATTAAGGCTGTCCCAAACCAACGCGAAACATTCGCGCGAATATGCGACAGCTGAATAATGTTCGAAGATTCGCATCGCGCCAGTGTGGGTGCTCCCATTAATCTCCATGTAAATAAATTAAGACAGGCGAAAGTTTCGTCGTCGTTCTGAAGTATTCGCTTTGGTTTTGGAGAGCCTTAATGCTCTTAAAAGCCGTGTTTTTTTTTGCAAGCCCGGAGGGATTTGGTTAAAAAGAAATGATATTGGGGATTATTTATCGACGCCATCACAGAAAAAATATGGAGTTTCCATAAAAACTATTGATTAGAAGTACATATGCAATTCATGCGGAGGACCCTGGCCCTGCGGGGCCGCATAAACAGTAATTTTATAAACAAAAACTGTTATAATTGGCATGTCTAGTTACTTCCTTCAAAAAAACACGCCTAAAGTTGTCTTACGACAGTTGCGTTGATTCTCTGATTTCTCATTCGTTTTTTTTGTCATGTTCACAGTCTGTTTCAATGATTCGAGAGCGAAAAACAATACCAAACAATCGTAGAAACAAAACAAATAATGACAAAAGACAATCGAATATACTTAAATTGATTATAAATTTTCACGTTAAATTTGATTCCACAAACTTATCCATATAAGGTTGGGTTAGCACTTGATAACTCGTTGCTCCTTTTATTATACTTTTTGAACATACCCATTGAAACTCGTAAATAACCGACATTTTGGTGGTGAATGTACTCTTACTGCATGTGTGTGCAAATAAAGCGTGGTGGATGTACGCTTACAGCATATGTGTGCGTGTTTCTCCTGAATTTCCCCTATATGAGCTTGAGGCAAACTCGGATGACAGCCGAGATTGGTATCTTCATATAGAGTGTTTTTGGACGCGACCTTAGTGGTCGAGTTACGTGAAGGAAATCATTAGGTGTGTTCCTTTGGGCTCCAGTATCTACTGCCAAGTACTTCTGGCTGCAGTCAACTACTTCTACTCTGTGGTGGAAGTAGTTCAAAGTAGTTCATTAATCTAGTAACAGAATGTTTCCAAATAAGAAAAAGACATCACCAATAAAAAGAAATTACGTAATAGATTATTGTTGTTGATATTTTTTTAATTAAAATTAAAATACAAAAACGAACAACCGAAATTAGATTGATATTGAGGTTAGATTTTACTTTTGGCAAAATGAAAGAATTCCATTCATCATCTCCTGGGAAGTACTAAAAAGTACTTTGCAAAGCCCAATGGAACACGGCTATTGACGTTAGCGTCAACGATAATCGTTTTGACGATTACCATTTTGAAAATTACGGAATGACCCCCCTGATTATAATGGTATCCGCAATTGTCATTTCTTTTATACTATACTAAGAATGAACCTGTCAATATGCCATGGTGTCAAGTTAGTTATTTATCTACACCCACATACACACTCATATTATATGAAATAATATTGAAAATAAAAATAATATTCAATGCTGAATCACTTAATTCTCATAAGAACTTTGTATATGAATGAGAGAGGCTGTTCATGATTTTCATTGCTATAGCAACCTATCACCCCACACCAGACTCAGGCACTGATGTTAGAGGAGGAATACAATTTTATAATTTCATATCTCGCACGTGATCCACAATAAATAGATATCTTATACCATTTGTTCTGTCCAATTAAAAAAAAAAAAAAACGAGATTATATCCTTGAATGCAATTATTCACTTAACGATATAATCCTATACTATATGAGAATGAATGAATGAGCGCGTTTTATCCTCTTTCAAAAATGAAATTTGTTTTTAAACTGAACGTATGTAGGTATAGTTGGCTATCATTTGCAAAATGCACTAATCTGTCTTTCTTATAGTGAATAGAGTTGCTTTAAATACTCTTCTGCCTTTAAAAATCAGCTCTTAGTGGATTATTTAATTATGTATGTTCGTATATATGAGATGAAGAGGGCTGATGAATTGAAAAATATTTTTTTTAAAACGCTGAAATAACGTGAATTCAATTTGTTATGTTATATTTGTTTTATTTAAAAATCATATTCTATTATTTTGATAATGCTTTTCAAATAAAAGCTCAGTTTAAAAATGTAATCAAAAACCGCATAACAATTAAATCCTCGTCTAAAAATAGCCACGCAAGGAAGATAGCCCGTTATATTTGATGACATAATATTCATTTTGAGCAATATACATTTTTTAGAAACAATTTGAAATGTTAAAAATTTCTTTCACCGTTAACTTTGTTACTTTAAATGAAATTGTTTTCCAAAAAGTATAAGAACTTAACAAAAATTGGAGCTATTTTTTTTAACACTTCAGATTCCTTGTTAAAGTGAGCTTAGAGCAAACTGCAACCTATACAATCAGAGGCTCATCATAAGGGCATGTGTTAGTGGTTAGTATACATGCATAATAATAAATGAATAATATATATAATTTAACAATAATACAAAATTATACAGAAAATTGTCAAGAATTAATAAAAAAAAATCACGATCGTGGAGCACTGGTTTGAAACATTTTTTTTAATCCCATTTTACTCCTGTTTAAATCAACTCAGGAAGCATTTAAATTAAAAAGCATGCACAGCACATATGGTTAAGAGGCTCATGTATGCCGTAGTTAGTTCTATGTTAGTCCACATGTAAAAGTTCAAATCTTTGCAGGTGGTGAGATCCTCCACGGTAGTTTATGCCAATACAGGCTTACAAATCGGGAGTGTCAATTTGGACATTAATATAAGTTGGTGAAGAAATAATAAATCAATACTAACACGCCTTTGGTATAAAGTTTAAACCTGCAGAAGTTAGATCCGATGTTCGTATTAGAGCAAGGAAGACCTTTCAGAGCAAAGCGAATGAATTTATGTTGTATTGATTCTATACGACTTTTATGAGTTCAATAGAAAGGAGTCCGAGCTTGTGAGGCATACTCAAGATGGGGTCGTACATAACAATTGTGTAAGGAAAGAATAAAATACGGATCGTTAAATTATTTTGCCCATTGTTTAATAAATCCAAGCATGGAGCTCGCTTTGTTAACAATGTAATTAATGTGAGTTCAGTGAATTCCAAATTAGAGCTTAAGTAAACACCTAAATCCTTGAAGCTAAAGACACGACCAAGTTTGTGCTGCGAAATGAAGTATGTATTTGCAACACGCTTTCTTGACAACGTAATTATTTGGCATTTGGAAGGGTTAAGAGAAAGTTCGTTCTTATCAAACCAAACAGAAAAGCTTTCAATATCGGCTTGTAGAAGAACGTGGTCATGACTAGCTTTTATTTTCTTAAAAATCTTCATATTATCATCAGTAAATATGAGAATCTCACTAGAACGTACACATAATATTACATCATTTATATCGAGGATGAAAAGAAACGGGTCTAGATGACTTCCTTGAGGAACACCGGAGTGAGCTGTGAATGGATTCGAAAGAGTATTTTGGAATTTTACCTGTTATGATCTTTTTTTTTTAAATACGATTTTATCCAAGCTATACAAAAAATATGCACGACTGGGTCGCCCGAACTTGCTCTTATGCGCGACCACATTGTGGTTCTATAGTCTGAAATAAATTAGCTATAGGAGCATATATTTTATCCATTTGCCAAATCTTAGTTTAGTTTCAGGTGGTATTATGTGAGTATACAAAAATTAACAATATAGCCTAGTGTTGCACATATGCAATATGCATAAAAGGAAATTATACTATTTTTTAAATCAACAAAATTAGAAAGAAATTGATTAAAATACTTTGAATCCGTTTTAACCCAACGCGATGTACACCATCTGAATTCTTATATAAATCTTTATTTATGAGAAAAAAATTTTGAAAATCGTAGGAGCGGTTTTAAAAATAATTAATTTTTTATACACAAAATTTTGTTAACATTTTTGAGAAAAATAATTGGTACGCCAATTTAAAGCATTTATTAATGTTGCGTTAAAAATTGAACTTCACGAAAAAATTTGCTACCAGTTTTCGAAATATAGAATTTTCAAAAAATAATTTTGATTTTTTTTTAAAAAATCCAAAAATCATTTTTTAGAAAAATTTGATACGCACTTTTATTTATATTTGTTACAAGCTTCTGTATAAAAAAATCTAATTTTATTCGGTTGATCAGATGTTGAGATAGTCGAAAATCAAAGAAACCGTTCTATGAGAGGTACTGTTAATAAACCTAAAATATAAACTTTAAAAATTTTAAATGATAGATCGTACTAATTTTAACACACAAAAAAACTTTTATGAAAATCGTAGGAGTCGTTTTTGAGAAACAAAATATTTTTCTTAACGGTTTTTTAACATTTGTATGGGAGGCACCGTTATTTTTGGGTATTAGAATAATTTTTGTCAAAAATCTTCTAGATAAAGTTAAAAAACTGCTATTTACCAAGTTTAATAAAAATCGACCAGGTCGTTTTTGAAATATTGAGTTTTCAAAAAAAAATATTAAAACTTTTTTTAAAAATCTAAAAACTATTTTTTTGAAAATTTTGGTACACAATATTATTTAGAATGTGTCAATACTTCTTCATAAAAAAATTGATCGGAATCAGTTTAACCGTTTTCGAGAAAAGCGAAAATCAAAAAAATGGTTCTTTGGGAGGTACCATTAATAACCATTTTTCGGAACCATTTTTTTTATTAAACGGCAACTTATAACTATTTAAATTTATTGAGTTCTTAAAAACAAATTCGGTAGCGCTGGATTTGAGAAAAATAAGTTTTTCCTTTTTGGCCAAGAAATTTTGTATGACTGCTACTGTTAATTTTGGTTCTAAAAAAAAGAGAAAAAAACGGGTGGGGGGAATGTCCAAAAAACGCTAGGTACCAAGTTTAAAGAAAATCGACCCATCCGTTTAGGCTGTAGTCGAACCGACAGACAGACAGACAGACAGACAGACAGACAGACAGACAGACAGACAGACAGACGGACGTTTTTGCGAGACCCACTTTTTTTGACTTCTCCATCATCGTTATGTAAAGTTTGATCAAAATCTCGAGTTCGATTTTTTGTACGAATCCATAACTTCCCATATAGTACCTATATCGCAAGTAAAAAGGTGGAAAACGAAAGCTTTGATATTATGACTAAGTTGATCTAATGCCTTAGAAAAATAAGTATATACGCAGTCCACTTCACTTCCATTTTCAAATGCAAGAAGGTTATTATGCAAGAAGGTTAAGAGGTTTGTCGCTGTTGATTTTTTCCTCATAAGCCCGTGCTGTTGTTCACAAATTATATTCTTATTGCGAAATTCTAAAGTCTCATAAGCTACTTGTTCAAAGAGCTTTGGAATACAGGACAGTTAGTTTGGATATATGGGCCTATAGCGCTAAAGTTCTTAGTATCAGTTTTGTCACCATTATTAAAAATAGGAGTCAGAACCTCAAGCTGAATATATACTTCTCGTAGACACTTTTTTCTCTCCTGATATACGCAGTTTTTAAATATTTTCTTAGTTAACTTAAGTTCTAAAGAAATATATGTAATTAAAATCTGACAAGCAACAATCTATAGCCCAATGCTCTAATTGTAAGTTTTGAATAAAAATAAATGCCAACCCAATATTTGGCAAGGAGATAGTATAGTACCTACCTATAAAAATTAAAAATATATTCACATTTCGCAGACAACCTCAATCATGATTCCATTACAATGTAATTGTCATCGTTTATATTTTATAAACTTAATTAAGAGATTTTCGTGTCTTTGTCGACATAGAATTTAATAGTCTGCTCGTGTCGCGTCGGTCGTAGACCTAAGGGTTTCACTTGTTGCGTTGCATTGTTAATTTTCCATCTTAATTGCTACCTTAAATTAATCGGCTTTGAAGGGAAATTTACTAAAGATTAATTCTGCGATAGGGGAAAGAACATCATGAAAGGCGAAATATATATAGGTAAGCAGTTTCAAAAAGAACAGCAACAAAAAAAAAAAAAAAACAAAGTTAAAAGCACCTCTTCAAGTAAGGTGACCGTATTTTTAAAGAATAAAATATATGTATAATAAAAGTTGAAAGTTAAATTCATATTAATAATAAATTTTCAAACACAATTTAAAATCAAAATTTAAATTAGAAATGAAGAAAATTTTAAAACGCATAAATTTAAGTAATTTATAGCTCGGCAAGAAGTGGCTATAAAGTTATTTAAATTTATATAATTTTAATATTTAAGTGAAACATTAGCACTTACATGAGAGTTAAGTTCTACTTTAACGCTTATGTGCTACTTTTTCCTCTACGTAAACTGCTTATTTTAAACTTACATGATATTTAATTCAGCAAATGGGCTTTGATTATTAACTTCATTTCTACTTTGGGTAGTTTCACAGTCTTAGTTAGAGGCAATCAAGTGTCCACTATGGCAGACTTAAGTTTCACTTAGCCAAAGTGGATATTTGGAAGTTTTTCTTTTTTTAACAAATTCTAGTTATATAGGTAATTGAAGATGATGACTTGATTTCATCAATTTTATTCAATTCAGAACAGATGGTCACCATATAGCGATAACTAGCCATTTTTAATCCACTTTATATTTAAATTAGATGAAAGGAGTAGTTAGGTAGGTACTTCCGGTCAGATAAAAAAAGTTGAACTATTTTAAAAAGTAAATTAGAGGCAAGTGAATTGAATTAATTGAAAGGGCCAGACGCCAACTGGGCGATTTGCCTGTTATACTCTATAGTTTGCGTGATTTGTCCTCATAAAAAGGGCAAACATTTAAGTGAAATGCTGTTAACATTTATATATTATGGAAGGTACGGAAGCACTATAATTTTCTAAGAATAGTTTCGCTCAGAGTACTCAAGGCTTTTGAGTGCAGATAAAATGAAATAATATAATCTGAAGCCTCCAGTCTTTTAAAACACTTTTAAATTGCGAATTTCATAAACAAAACAACTGCCAACTGAAAACTGTAAACACGCGAATGAGTGACATGTATGTGACAGATAATGAATGCGTCCGAAGGTTTATTCAGTGGGTGCGTTCGAGACTTCGATATTTGTATAGAATTTGAGCTCTGTTTACATTTACCTCTGTTTAAATTTACCCACATTGACCCTATACCTAGTGTAGCTATTGAAGAATTATCTGCTTATATAGGCCTAGTTTTTCAGTTGTGAGTTAGTTCGGAGTTACCTTACTCTGAACATTATTATTCTATACAGTTAACTCAGCAGTTTTTTCAATCTGAACGACATAACAAATTTGGAGGATTAAAGCACGAAAAGAATGTTTCAATAAATCATAATTTCATCAAATTTGAGCTCTAATCTCGAACTGGGCTCTAAGTATTTTAAGTCCTCCTAAACATTTTTTTTTATAAAAGTTGCATACCTACCTAAACCATTTATCTGAATTATAATATTTTTGTTCGCTTACTAATGAGTGACTTTGATTCATCCTACGATTTTCTATATGAAGAAAAAAGTCTGTATGCAAATTGAGGGAAAAACAAATTACACACTGTTAAAGATTTTTTATCTGCGTTAGCTTTTGCATATATTGGGACTTAGACAAACAGCCTTGAATTTTCCACACAGTAAATAATTTCTTGCTCACTGTATGGTCTTAAATTTTAATTAGGAAAGGAAATCTTTGCGTGTATCTAGCAGACAACCATAACGGATGTGGTGTTTCAAACCAAAGCAGCTTTACTTAGGCATAAAACAAAATTTTCCACACTTCTCACATCTCCACAACCTTCCAAATTATCATCGCATATAACCCAAGGAAAAAAGTTTAGCCTTAAAAATGAACAAAAATCATATTTTTGCAACCAAATAAGGATGAGGATGATGAAAAAAGTCAAACAGAAACAACTCACTGAATATTGTGTAAAATATGGTTTTATTATTTTATCATTTAGCTGTACATAAATACAAATATATAAATGTATGTATGTAATTTTCCCCAGAGATCAAATTATTTTATTTATATTTTTTTTAAATTTATGTAAAGCAAGGCAAGAAGCATAAAATGCTTATGGAATTTGTATTCCTATACCTATACCTATACCTATACCTATATACCTTAAGATTCATGTTATGGTTACTGTCCACACCTAAAGCAACGAGTCGCTATGTTAACATTCAATTCTTTTGATATACCTATTGAAAAAGAAGCGCACCCTATACCTACTTAAGTTGACACAGAATAGGATTAATTTCTAGAACGCCGCAAGGATCTGTCAAAATCATTATCATAAATTCAAAATAGCTTTTAGCGGCCTTTAGTCCATAAAAATTGGTGTTTAGTCCCAGCGATCTCATTTGGACTCATCATAAGACTAGTGAGGACCTTGTCAATACGCAATTTTGTTAAGTTTAGTTCAACTTACTCGAACTTTTTGACAAAAATCCAATGTGAACTATGTATATCCAAAAAGATTAAAATTCTTAATCATTTACATCACGTAAACTTTTGCGTAAACTTATCTTTTTTTTACACAATTGGTAAACTTATCTCATTGGATGAATACCCTTAATATTTATTTCTTAACGCATACTGATTGGACCTTTTTTCCCAAACGAAAAAACTAATTTATTTATTGACGTACATAACTATAATAAGCATTTATATATATAGTTTTCAACATACATAGGTATCTATATCCACTATCAGATCGTTTTACTTAATTTTTAAGGGAGTGGTTCTTCTTAGTTGAGGCCAACTTATATGAGAAATCTCTTGGATGAGTTCAATTAAAAAATTCAAAAAGAATTCAGATACCCCTCTTAGAAAGTTTTAGTTTTTTTGGGGGTTGAAAGCCCCCATTTGGCCACTATCTTGGGCAAAAGGGTGTGCAAAGGTTTCCGCGATATCTTGATCAAAGCTGTAAAATGCCAAATAAATCATGCAAGCATTTTTGTACACAATTTCTTTCTTTTTATTGCAACCTGTGCTTTTGTTCTTATGTCTGAAGTATTTTAGTTAAAAAATGTTCAGTAAAATTACTGCTGTTAAAAGACTTACCACCCAAAACAAAACCATTAAGCAGTTAACTGAATAATATACAGTCGGAATTTTAGCACTCACTGCTCGTAGTTGTACTATACAAGTGCACTACTGAGAAGACTACAGTCTTTATAACTCCGATCTTGATAGCGATAAGTCTCACTAGCAAGTTTTTGCTAGAGAATTTAATCCTCTACAAATTTTGGTTAAAATCCTTTTTTACCGAGAAATTGAAAATCAAAAAGTAATTATTAAAACTAGACAGACATTTTCTTAAAAAAATATCATATAAGGGTATTTGAATTTTATTGATTGATTTAGTGATATTTACCCTAGTGACTTTAACCCAGAAAATAGTTGTGTATAATCACATTAACCTACCCCCCTTTACTTTAAAAAAATTCTATCCAAAATGCAAGGTCAATGTAATATTTCAATGGAATATTTGTATAGCTGACTCTAAAAAGTTTATTATATTCTCTTTTGCCTGATGTTAAAGCATTATTATGATACTACTTAACAATTTGTTAACTTTAAGGATATTTAAAAAAAATTTCTCAGTTTTAAACAATTTTTAATTGGTTTTATACTAAGCCTGTTTTCTTAATAAACTCCAGCTGAACACAACTAAAACATTGAAAGTGCGTGCAAAAAAGTAATCAAACATATCTTTTTCAGATTTGTTTTTGTCAAAGTGACATATGGAGTTACATTTCTAACATTTGATTTTAACTTTAGTAAAATGTTAAAAAGAGATCTAGTATGATGCTAACTCGTTTAAAATTTGGAAATTCCTCTTTTTGACATAGCATCATACTAAAAATGCTTTAACACCGTGCTAAATCGTCTAAAATTTTGCCACAATAAATTAAGTGGCGCGACTGCTCGTGTAGAACCAGGCTCTGCTCTAGAGACTTAAAACTCAAACTCTCTACTGTGTGCGTGACTGCTGGCATGGAGGAGACCTACGGCTAAGGTGAGAGGCACTTTTTCATGACAAGAGATACCCTTACAGGATTTTTCTCTTTCTTGCAAGAGACAGTAGCCTTGAAAAAATCATTTTTATTTTTAGATGGAATAGGCTGGGAATCGATGAACTTTCAAATCACAAAGCACAAAAGCTCTTTACTTATTTTTTCTCAGTTTTAAACAATTTGTAACTAGTATTATACTAAGGCGCATTTGCTGAAACAAAACTTAACAGTTTATGTTCTACATAAGATCTTATGTGACAGTTTACTTTTTTACTTTTTTTTTTTTGTATTTGTATTTATTGTAGCAGAATATTCTTACATTTTTTCTTAAACTATATTGCACAATTTACAGAGTTACGGTATAAATCTACCTTACTACTGACAAATAATAAAATTTTTAATACAAGTAATGAAAAGCAAATAACAGTATATTGAAGGAAAAGCTACATAAAAACCTTCATTAAATTGTTTTGAGGATTTAGAGAGGAGAAGGGTGGGCGGTGAGGTATTTAAATCAAACCCAACTTAAAGTTTTACATATATTCATTATATGATAAATAGTTAACAAATGAATTAATAAATAAATAAACAAATAAATAAATAAATATATAAACAAACAATTAAATAAATAAATAACAAAATATATATAAGACAATTAAAAAACAAAAAAAAAAAATGAATAGTAAATAAATTAATGAACAAACAATAATAAACAAAAAATAATAAATAAACAAAAAATCAAATAAATTAAATAAATTAAACAAATAATTGATAAATAAATAAATAAATTAATTAATTAGCTATCAAATAAATAAATAATTAGATATATAAATAAATAAATAAATAAATAAATAAATAAATAATAAATAAGTAAATAAATAAATTAATAGATAAAGAATAAATAAATAGAAAAATAATAATAAATAAATAAATTAAAAAGTAAATTATAAAATTAATATCACAAAGTCAGTCTTAGAAAAAGGAAAACAAGAAAAAAGAACGAAAATGTACTTTCAATAATAATTATATATAACTAAGAAGCTAGGTTTGAAATCAATATGTTATCTGAAGATAAACAAGATAAATTATAGCGTACATTGATTTTGTCAATTCTTTGCAATACTGGTTCTATGTTTGACATAGCGTGAAGTTCAGCTGTTGAAAACGACCATGGAAGCTTCAGAATCATTTTTAAAACTTTATTTTGAGCTATTTGAAGTCTTCGAATATGGCTTTTTGCACATATCCCCCAACACGGTGAACCATAAAACATAATTGCTTGAAAAACTGCTTTAAATATCAGGAGCTTATTATCATTACTCAGTTTAGATTTGCGGTTTATAAATGGATAAAGAGTTTTGATAGTTATATTAAACTTCTTGATTACTTCTTGTACATGCAAGCCAAAAGTTAAAGTTTTATCTAAATGAACTCCAAGATACTTAGCACTTGAACGCCATTCTGTACTTATTCCACCAACTTGAAGATTATTGCTTGGCAAGAAACAGGCTTTTCTTTTTCTTGAGAAAAAGATAGCCTGAGTCTTTGAGGCATTTATTTTTATCTTCCAATCAAATAAATAATCTTGAACTACATTAAGTGCAGATTGCAGATTTGTTTCAATAATGAAACCAACTGAATCTGATGAAAAGATACAAGTATCGTCAGCGAATATAGCTTTATCACAGTTTGTTAAACATGGAAAGTCGTAGGTAAAGATAGTGTATAAGATTGGACCTAGCACCGAGCCTTGAGGTACACCTGCCATAATATTGTAAGATTCAGAAAACCAATTATTTATTGAAACCTTAAACTTCCTTTCAGACAGAAAGGATTGAATGGTCTTTATAAGGTACATTGGGAAATTGAGTCTTAAAAGTTTGTGTAATAATGCATTATGCCAAACAGTATCGAATGCTTTTTCAATGTCAAGGAGTACCATGCCCGTACTTTTACCCATTCTAAAATTATTTTTAATGTGTTTGGTAATTCGATGAACTTGATGTACTGTGCTGTGGTGAGCCCTAAAGCCAAATTGCTCAAGCGGTAAAATATTATTTCTAGTCACTTGAGACACAAGTTTACTTTTTAGAATCTGTTCAAAACATTTGCTTAGTGAGCTTAATAAACTTATTGGTCTATAATTGCTAGGTAAATTTGCACTTTTACCAGGCTTCAAAATGGGTATTATTTTGGCTGTTTTCCAAACATTAGGAAAGTAGCTCACCTTCAAACAACAGTTAAATAGGAGTTGTAAGAATTTAATTCCCGATTTTGGCAAATTCCTTAAATACAAATTTTTAATACCATCAAAACCCGCAGATTTTCTTGTTTTAAGTGCCATAAGTACATCTTTGACGTCTTGAAATGAAACATGCCCATAAATATCATTTGTGGTACTTGAGTTTATAATATTGATTGAGTCACTGACCACTGACTCAACTGTAGTATTACAAGGGATACCTGTAGTAGTCAAATGGTTTACATAAAAGGTTTCAGCCAAGGCATTCGCTTTTTCAACACTTGAAATCATTACATTATTCCCAACTTTGAAAGCTGGAATATATGTATTTTTCTTTTTGATTATTTTGACTAAATTCCAAAAAGGTTTACTCCCTTTGTCTAATCTCTGTAATTTTTGATTCCATGCTTGGTTCCTATAAGCTAAAATTGAATCCTTTATTAAGATATTAAGTACCTTAACTTCTGAATTATAATGAGGGTCTCTTGTTCTTATCCATTTTCTTCGGTTGCTGTTCCGAGTTTTTATTAGATGTAAAATGTTAGGTGGTAATAAGTTGGCCCTGTCATGACATAATATTTGTTTTTTAGGAACTGAAATGTCAATACTTTCTTCAACAGCAGTCGTGAAACAAGAAACTCCAAAGTCTATTTGTTGCTGATCGACAACATCGATTGTAGGTGCATGTATACATGTCAACTTGGATCTAATTTCTTTTTTATATCTAGACCAATTAGCATTTTTAATGTCTGATATTTCATTTTTGTTTTCCAATGGTGAATCAAAAGATTTTATTAGAACAGGTAAATGATCTGAACTTAACTCGTTTATGACCATAGGTTGGTTAAAAAGATTAGGCATATTACTCAAATATAAATCCAAAGTTGATGGGTTTGATCTATTATTAGTAGGATAGTAAGTTGGGTGAGGAGGGTACAAAATTTCAAATTGATGCCTGGAGTTAAGGCTAGCAAGAATATTACCCCATGTATTTGCTCTTAGACAACCCCAACTTCTATGCCTACAATTAAAATCACCCCCAATAAGATATTTATCATTTATACCTATCATCTTTCTCAAGTCGTTATTCAAATGAAAACGTTTTTCCGCACTAGCTGAACCTCCCGGAAAATAAACAGAAAATATTTTTAATGCACTTCCATTGGCAAAAGGTATTTTAATTCCCAAGTTTTGAATTATTTTTGTATTTACAATTGGAATTAATTCATGTCGTATTGTTTTTTTAACTAACACGGCAACACCGCCCCCCCTTCTCTCATCTCTATCAAGACGATAACAAGCATAATCTTGATTATTTAATTTGTCATCAAAACTTAACCAAGTTTCAGACACTAAACCTACATCTACATTATGCTTATTAAGAAAAGCAAAAAATTCAATGGATTTGCATCGAATGCTTCTAGCATTCCAACATATTATATTCATGGATGTCCTATTCATTACTTATTACTACTATTATAAAGAAACTTAATTGCTAATTGTGCAATAGTATTAAATTGGTCTTGTTTGGTCTTGCATTTACCCAACAAAGTTATCATCTCCGCAGTAAGCTGGTTGATTTCATCCATAGAGAAGAGACCACTGGTGCTATCATCAGTAAAAGTATTGTTGTTCGACCAAGCACCACTGCCAGTGGGAGCAGAAACAGGCATAGAAACCGGTTTTACTTGCAAGGGTCCTCTCCGGTGAGTTGAGAGAGGTGGGAAATCAGAGGTGTTTGGTTCAAATGATGACTGATGCGTGTGGTGCATTGTTTTAAGAACTTGAGTTTGACGTTTGTTCTTGTTAGAAAGCTTTTCCCTCATATCAAAGAAGGTTTTACGGCTCAAGCATGAGAGGTCATTGGACTTGTGTGTTGCACTGCAGTTTGCACACTTGATATTGGTTGATTTGCACTTACTTGTTTCGTGATTTTCAGAACAGATCGCGCAGTGGGTCTTGATGTGACAGTTTTTTTCTCCGTGTCCGAACATCTGACAGTTAAAGCATTGTGTATACTTTTGCTTTTGACGTCGGGCAAAGTCCCACTTCACTTGTGTTTTAAATACAGATGGAATTTTTTTTTTTGAGATCCGCAAGCTTAACTGAACCGCGTTCGAGAAAGACTATATAGAAAACATCAAGGAAATTTTCATATTGTTTTTTTATTAGTTTTATGTTTTCACATTTTAAACCAAGTACGTTCAATTCAGTTTTTAATTCTTCAATTGGCATTTCATCGAGCCCAAAAAGAACAACTTTAAATGACCTCACTGTGTGAAGGTCATGAGTAAAAAATTGCCAGTTTTTATATTTTAGTTGGGAACACACACTTGCATGGTCTTCACTTTTGTTGCAGTTTATTTTAATGCCAATGGACATTTTTTTTATACAATAGTCATGGACTTTAATTTCTTTAAGCATAGAGTGTATACTTTGGGTTGTTTGTTGCAATACACAAATAGAAGGTATTTTAATTTTTTTAACTGTTGGAGTAGCTAACACTTCTTCACATTCAATATCAGTGTCTGAGTCGGGAAGACATTGTAGGGGGGTAAACCGCCCATATTTAAGATTATGGTCATCCGCACTCATTTTACGATTTTTAACGTTGAAAGACAAATGAATGTCTTCAACTAAAGTTGGTGATCTATTTCTTTTTTGAATGTTTGCTTATTAGAATGTACCGCACAGAGAAACGTCTGATTAGATCAGACAGCCGATGAGTACTGTGACAGTTTACGCTGAGGAAAAAGTAGAACATAAGCGTTTGAGTAGAACATAAATATTTATATTTCGTATCAGCAAACGGCTCTAAGTCTGTTTTCTTAATAAACTCCACCTGAAAACACCTAAAACAGTGACATTTCATGCCAAAAAGAAATCAAACATACCTTTTTCACATTTCGTATTGTCAAAATGACATTATGGAGTTAGTATGATACTAAAGAATGCCCATTTTACTATGGAGCTGTGGCCCAGAGTGTACAGGCACGAGTTTGGTATCAAATGCAAGGTGACGTGAAGCCCGATGCATGAGAAAAATATTTTCAAAATCGTTTATGGGAAAGTCGAGATATTTGGGCTTGAAGTTGACGATTGCAAAATAAGGATTTCTGATGTTGTTCCAAATAATTGTCCATAACAGGCGGAATAATTGACGTAGAAAAATGATATCGATATCAAATGAAGGTAATAAAATAAGCTTTTCACTAGAGCTAAAAAAAAGATATGTCATCACTAGGGCTAGGATTTTCATGCACTTAAAAATACAAAATATGCGCTTAAAATATGCTCTTAAAAATGTAAAATATGCACCTAAAATATGCATTTAAAACAATATCCCTTGTGAACCATTTGTATGAAAAAAAAAACTTAGTATTAAGGTTTATGTAACAAATTCGGTCTTTATCATCGAGGAACACAAAATTATGTCAATAAAAATAGAAAAATTAATTGGGATTATTGTGCTTGCTAAGCGGAATATCAGCTGCAACAAATGCCTCACATAAATCCATATTAAAATTGTTTTGTGTTCTCAACGAAAGGAGTTGTGATGTGACTGCGATTTTGCAGAACTAATAGATTGTTTTCCCAGTGCCGTATGTTTAATAGATTTCAGGTGTTGGTCAATTTGAAATTTTTTCTCGGAGGAGAAACCTTTGTTACACAATTTTACAAAAATTAAGTGTTGCATCGGTTGTTAAAGTGTGCGAGTTGTTCGAAACATATTTTTTCAGATTTTCATTTACAGACGGCTTCGCTTTCGGCATTGTTTCTGAATTAACTACAGATCTCAAATTAATCGCTTGATTAAATAATTGAATTGCTTACAATTTCACTTTAAAGCAAATCCTAAATCTAATACAATCTTTTATCTAAAAAAAAATAATACAAAAACTAACAAAAGATCATCGACATGAAAGTAAATCCAAAAGCTTTAGAATAGAACAAAGAAAACTCAAATCATAAATAGACCAAAAAATTACATAATATGTGAATACAAATGTGAACAAAAACAACTGCTGTCATATATACACAACTAAAACTAAGTCCGCATTTACATTGCCCGATTTTTCCAATGCCGATTTTTCTTTGTTGTTGTAATCGTGTGAGATTTCGAGGGACAGCCAACATGTTCCACAAGATTTTTCCATTCTCTCTCACACGATTACAACAACAACAACAAAAAATCGGCATTGGAAAAATCTTTCAATGTAAATGCCGACTAACTCGTATGCTTGTGTAGAATGGAGTACTGGAATATGAACGAAAGCTGTCGTGGAAGTTGTCCACAGAAATTGATTAAAGTATAAATTTAAAGACACGTGTGCATTTTTTACTTCAGGATTATTTTCTTTTTCGAAAATATGCACAAATATGCATTTATTATTGAAAATATGCAATTAAAACTAAAATATGCATTTATGATAAAATATGCAAAAATATGCACTAACGATTAAATGCCATTTTAAAGCAAATTGATTGATTCGTGTTTGTATTTTATTCCTGTGTTTCTAAAGTTTCTCAAAAAAATATGCATTTGCATGAAAATCCTAGCCCTAGTCATCACTGAATTTTTTGAAATATCGGTGTGACAAAAACCACACAAAAAGTGGCTTTTTTAGAACTTATAACTGTGGGAGTATAGAGTTTCGGTGTAGTATTATGATAAAATCGGAAACCCAGGTTTTAATACTCACTCTTAATAGCAGTTAAATGTATTGCAATCTAAAAGTTTTGATGAAAAACAAAGGTGTTTATATACATATTTCTAACAGCCATATTATTGACTTGTTTCAAAACTAGTTTCATGACAGAACTAGTTTTATAGATCTTTGGAGGTTCCCAAATTGGTATTATTCAAAATTATTTTGACACCTAAAACACGAAAACTTAAATCTGGCTTTAGATAAATCTCTTATTTCATAAAACCTTGTCAATATTGGGACTCCAAACTTCTGTAAAACTAATTTTGCTATTTAACTAGTTTTGAACAATGTCAATAATATGGCTGTTAGTGTTTTTATGGTTTGTCTTATTATCGATTAAAAGACTGTGTACATTCGCTCCAAGAACAAACAAAGAAGGAAGGGCATAAATAAAGCCTAATTTAATTTGGACCTAAACGACAGTTTCTCTAATAATGTTTGTCGAATCACGTGGAATCAGGTATCGTATTCTATGTGACATAAACTTTATTATTATATCCCCTTTATAATTTCCCCCTCGATACACACATATACACAACACACATTATAATGTCTCAACTCCGAAAATAACAGAAATGAACGTTAATCGTTCTTGATGATGGTGTTGCTGTGCTTTGATCCCCACCTGTATTTAATGTTTGCATTCACATTAAGAAACAGCACAACACTAAACTAACACTACACTTATAAAGAAAACATCGATTGGCTTTGAGTGAAAACCAGAAATGTCTAAAATAATTAATTTTGTTTTTGTGTCATAATTTTCTACAACATGCTCTCACATATTTATTTATATTTTTTATACATACACGCTACACCTACACCTTAACTAACAAATAACGAGTAAGGATTTGCGTTCATTAAAAAAAACTTCGCATATAGAAGCCATTAGTGCAATGCTGGAAAAAGTTGGTGGTACTGACTTTTATTTCCTTTTTTCTGCTCGTGGTTCTTGTGGTTGGTTTCACAGGAAATTGTTTCAGCTAAAATATGTATGTATGTACATCTATAAAAACAAACATACAAGGTGTCCTAAAAACAGAACTTATGGGGCTGAAAATCGAAACAGATATTTTTTTAAGTCTACGAATTTTAATTATGTATATTTAAGTTCAAATCATGACTATGGCTGGCAGTGGTACAATGCACCCACTAAGGTAAGAAATGTGGGTTTTAGGCTCAAATAAAGGCAGTATTCGTTTCCATATAACCCCCGTCTCCCCCTATCACTCTCTCTCCCTCTCTCTCTCTCTCTCTCTTTCTCCCACTCTCACTTTCTTTGCCTGACCTGACAGTGATGGCCATCTACAATACTAAAATCCTTCAACTGACGAACTGCCACGTTTAAAATTTAGGATGCGCGTGCCGTCGCGTCTACTGTGTTTAATTTAATTTCTCGTGACAGCATCCCGTCGGCTTTCATTTTGACGTTTGATTGAGCGCTGAATTTATCGAAAGCTGTGTTTTTTTTTAGTTAAACTCCGAATTCCAACTGGTTTTCGACAGGTTTTATATAAAACCTGTAGTTTACGATAACTTGTCGTTTACAAAAATGTGTGGGAAAACTTGTGTTTTCGATGTACGTTTTACGCCAAAACCGATTTTTTCGCAAAAACTTGGGTTTGGATTTGGTGTGAAAAGCCAATAATCCCCTAATTACAAGTGTCGTTCAACTTTCGATCCGATAAAATTCCATGAAATCAAAAACTTGGGGGCGTACAAAATTTGCATGAAAAACTATCTGCATAGCTTTATTTCTGTTGTAATCCCTTGTGCAAATATAGCTGATGACATAATTAGGAAGCAAAATCTTATAATACATTATGTTCAATGATCGAATTTTGACAAAAGTCGTTTATCGACAAACCAACTACACTTGGTATACCTAAGTGCAGTATAAGTATCATTATGGAGTATAATCATGTCTTCTTGCAGTTAGTTATTAACTTTTCTAACGATTTGACCATCTAAAAAGTCATCATACAATTTTGAGACACCCTCTATATCCCACTTATAAAGATGGAAGAACTTTAGCATTGTTTTTTTTTTTTGTTTTCCTTTCTATATTTGTGTGCATCGGTGTGTTTTATTTTCAGTGTTTATAGGATTTTAACTGAAAAATTGAAAATAATTAAAATTTAATTTAAAAATTCAAGGGATTCTGTTTGTACAATGTCGGCTGCAGGCGGAAGTTGATATCATCTAGGTATGTATATCAACAGATACGGACGTCGGACACGGACATGTTGCATCAAATAATTCATTGCACAAAGAATGTAATGCAGTCGGTATGTGTGCAGTGTGTGTATTAAACGTCCTTGTACTTTGAAATACTTTTACGTTATGTTTTTCAACATAAATACAAAAAGGTGATTTAAGGAAAAAATACCTACTATGTATAGGTACTAGGTGTAAGCAAATTTGGTCAAACTAAAGGGTGTTTTTTTTAGACGTGTGGTTTTCAAGAAGAAATATAACGTATATAATTTAATGATATGGCCAAGAATTTAGCTTTATTATAAAGATAAGAGTTGGCCATTATGTTTTAAAAATGATTTCGGGCAAGTGGCCGCGCGTCTGGTTCGAGTAAATTCCAGCCGGGAGGCACAATTTTCGACAGCTCCAATTGTAGCTCGCGATGGCGGATGGACTCATTCGGGTCTTCTTCGATACTCTGCTGGACAGCAGCAATAGCGTCACTTAGGATGCGCATTATCAACTAGAGTAAACGTGTTGCGAAACCGATCCAGGGTTTCTCAAAATTATGTGATTTTGCGATTATGTCGACCGAATATTGGACGCAGCGTGCGATACGTCGCGCGAACCGAACCATTATTTTGGTAATAAATTTGCACGATTTGCAAACGTTGTTCAGGATAAAGTCTATTAATTATGAAATGGCAAACCAAACTGAGCATAAATCAAGTGACAGCTGTCAAAAATACCAACTCCGAAAGAAGTAGTGCCAGATTGAAAACTACACGTCTAAAAAAAACACCCTTTATAATCGGCAAAGATATTCTATTTATAAAGGGTTTTTTTTAGACGTGTGGTTTTCATGAAGAAATGAAACGCATATAATTTAATGTTATGGCCAAGAATTTAGCTTAATTATAAAGATAAGGGTTTGCCATTATGTTTTAAAAATGATTTTGGGCAAGTGGCTGCCGCGGCTGGCTCGAATAAATTCCAGCCGAGAGGCCCAATTTTCGACCACTTTTTGCAGCAATTGGGGCCGTATGTCAGCACCGAATATTCTCTTTCAAGACGTCAATCGTCTCGGGCTTATCTGCGTAGACAAGCGACTTCACATAACCCCACAAAAAATAGTCCAGCGCTGTTAAATCGCACGATCTTGGAGGCCACGCCACAGGCCCACGACGCGAGATAATGCGCTCACCAAAAGTTTCCTTCAATAAATTGATTGTTTCGTTGGCTGTATGGCATGTGGCGCCGCCGCGCGCCGTCTTGTTGGAACCAAAGGTCGCCCACATCAACATCCTCCAATTCAGGCACGAAAAAGTCATTAATCATGGCTCTATAGCGTTCCCTATTGACGGTAACATTGAGGATGTAACGGCGTCTCAACAATAGCTTGTGGATTATGATCACTCCAAATACGACAATTGTGGTTATTAACGTACCCATTTAACCAAAAATGAGCTTCATCGCTGAATAAAATTTTCTTGTGAAAATCGGGATCGGTGGCCATCTCGTTTTGGGCTCATTCACCGAACGTGCGACGTGCTTGATGGTCGTTCGGCTATTTATTATGAAATGGCAAACCAAACAGAGCATTAATCAAGTGGAAGCTGTCAAAAAGACCAACTCCGAAAAAAAGTATTGCCAGATTGAAAACCACACGTCTAAAAAAAACTAAACCATTCGAGATTTTGGTATTCAAGATTTTGGTATTCGGAATTTTTGGAATATTCGGAATTTTGGAATTCGGAACTTCGTACCCAACCCGCCCTAGCTTTTTATTTAATAAATTATTTAATATGCAGGGTTACCCCACTTTGGTTTATCTCAATCCTAAAGGACTAGATCTAAGTCGAATATATATTTAATTGCCTTTCTTCAAAACCCAATTTAAAAAAAAAAACATTGCAAATTCACCCAAGAGTAATATAAAACTATACCGGCATTTATATATTCCCTCAACAGTCTCTAACTTCGGTATCACTTTCATTGATTACTTTGAATTTTTAATCAGTTTCTCGGGAGAAATGTTTTGCAGAAATGTTGGTGCTGATGGTTGCTGGTGCTGGAGATGACATTTGTGATAGATTTTAAAGTGCATGAGTATTTTTTTGTATTTTTATTAAGTGTATTGCCACTTTATGTGTCAATAGATGGGTGTGTTTACATCTTGTTGCCAAAGGAAATGTTTCAATATATACTCCTCTGCCTCTCACTTCACAAGTGAATGAAGAAAAGTTGTGTAAATAATAAATGATATTGATATTGGTTAATGGTTACGTTTGAAACTTTAATTGGAATGCAATTGACAAATGCATTAGTGAGTGTATACACATATGTGTAGATGGATTAAGTTTCATTACCACACGTCAGATTAATGATATGGATATCCTCTCTTCGACTTTCAACTTGTCAATATTAAGAACGCTTAAAACGAGAGATTATCCACATGAAGATGAGGATCCCCGGCAGCCATTTTAATTTTCAGACAAGCTTGAAATGTCAGTTTGCAGATAAAAAATGGGAATCATTTTGCAAAAACCTCACATATAGACAGTAGGGATCTTCACACACCGTTTAAATTGTTATTGCAATTCACATCTATTTATCGACACGGCATGAAATTAAAAAAACAGCAATGTAAACAAATGGATTTTGGAGGGTGAAACATACGAAACAGTTGAGTATCTTTACTTAAAACTATGAATCTGTACAGCTATAATAATATTTAAATACTTAGCTAAAAATAACATTCACGTCTCACGAATAGGTTGCACGTATTTGTTTTTATTTTCTAGTGGCTTAGAATATTGAAGATTTTATACAAACAATATGGATTTTATCGCTGAATATTGCTTAAAACCATGAAATTTGTTATTTAAATTGCTGAGACAACTCCCAAAAAAAGGGGTGGTCCAACTATAATGCACGATGTTAATTGTGAGTCACACCTTAACGTCAAGTTTATTGCCCAACTTAAATTGACATTTCTTTGTTTCAGTGTTTGTATTTGACAATTCAACCATAGAGAGGTACACAATTGAGCAGCGCGTTAAGATTATTGAAGCTTTTCGTGCACTTCGTGATTTTTTCGGTCAGTGACGAAGCACACTTTCACCTCAGTGGATTCCTTAACAAACAGAATTGCCGCATTTGGGCAAATGAGAATCCACGAGTGATTGTTGAAAAGCCGATGCATCCACAAAATCGAAAATGAGGTCGGACAAGCAGTTACCGTGAATATGGTGTTCGCTATCATGAGATGATAAGGGACTTCTTGTGGCCAGAAATTGAGCATATGGACCTGGACATGAAGATGAGAATCCCCGGCAGCCATTTTAATTTGCCTACAAGCTTGAACTGGCAGTTATCAGATAAAAAATGAGAATGTGTGTATAAAAATCTCACACATAAACAGTAGGGATCTTCACACACCTGGTTAAATTGTTGTTGCAATTCACATCTATTCATCGACGCGGGAAAAAATTACAAATACAACAATGTAAACAAATGGGTTTTGGAGGGTGAAACGTACGAAACATTCTCATCTTCATATGGCTAATCTGTGCTTCCAACAGGATAGTGGCACTTGCCACACAACTAACGAAACAATGGCTCTTTCGCGCGAGAAATTCAATGGCCGTGTTATCTCACGTCGTGGCGATGTTAATGGCCGCCAGCGCCACGATCATGTGATTTGACACCGTTGGACTTCTTTTTTTGGGGATATTTAAAAAAGAATGTGTACGTCAATAAGCCAAGAACAATTCAAGAGCTAAAGGATGAGATAATTCGGCAAATAAACGACATTGAACCTCTATTATGTCTCAGAGTCCTTGAAAATATGGACCATCAGATAGAGGTATGACACCGAAGCCGTAGCTAGATAATTCTCTGAAAACTTTTAGTTTTATTTACATTTAACATCCTGCGTTTTAGTTGAACCGCCCTTTATATATTATAAAAGAAAGTCGGCTTATTTACAACACTTATAACCGATTTTAATGATCTTTGATTTGTTGGATTCGAATTCGCCCGAATATACAAATATCGGAAAAATTCACTTTTTAGGGTGAAATGGGGTAAAATGAAAAGGACGTGTCCGATTAAAAAAAACTCAACTTGCGTTTTAAAGATCATTATCAGGAAATGACTTCAAGGATATTTTTTTTTAATTTACAATTTGTTGGGTGGAATGGGATAAAAATAAAAATTGACCGATTTTAGAAATCCTTTTTTTAAAGTTTTTTTTTTTTTTTGGAAATAGGTTTAGGGATATTCTTTTTCAAATTTTATTATTTGTAGGGTGAAATGGGGTAAAAATAAAAATAGAACTGTCTGATTAAAGAAGTTATTTTTTTGTTAAGAGGTTATTTTGAGTGGATGGCCTCAGGAATTTTTTTTTTCAAAAATTTGGTATTTATATGGTGAAAGGGGGTAAAAACGAAAAGTGATATCCGAATTTAAAAATTCTTTTTGTGTTTGCCATCTATAGAGTGAAATGGAATAAAAATAAAACAGTGGTTTTCGAATACAAAAATTCTGTCTGTGTTGGGAAGGCAATAAAGGTTGGACTTAGATGATAATATTTTTACAAATTAAGGCTTCCATAACGTGAAGTGGGTCAAAACTCAGAAAGTAGTATATATTCAATTATAATAAAAGTAGCTTAAATATTTATCTATATTTTCTTTTGTAATTTTTATGCGAAGCTAAGGTTTGTCTACCCTTGCGAAGCCGGGCAATATTAATTATAAATATGTGGATAATTGTATAGTTTGAAAATTAAGCTATACCTAGTTTATAATACAAAAAATGTTTATAAATTTTTTTTAACTTTGTTCCCTTTCTCTATCTCTTAAGCTTGGCCATCACTAAAGGCCTCTTTTCAAAATACCCAGTATGTACAATGCAAATGTAGTTTCGCATTTCACTTTAACTTTATTATGATAAGTGCATATCGTTGCCACTAAACTTATCCTTTCATACTGAACGTCTAAATTCATCAAATTCAAATTTGAACAACCGCTTACCCTTTCAAACAAACCAGACGATTGTTAGGTAAGGTTTGAATTTCCAAAAACAAGTTCAAGTTTTCCAAAGTATATTTCTTTTAATGAGCTTATCTCTGCTGTACCTGTACAATTTCTCCTCGCTGAATATTGAATATCATCGATAAACCTTTTTAAAAAATAAAACTTATTAAATAGAAGTAATCTTAAAAAAAAAGAATATGTTTAATCTCACCCCGAATCAATATAACTTTATTTTAAGAGGAAAGAATTAACTTAACTTAACTAAACTAAACAAGAAGTTCTCATAGCACAAACTGGCAAACTTTTCACCAAGCAAATGAACGTAAACTCTATTTTGCAAAATTTCCCACGAAGGTTTTTAAAACTTAATTAATTAAGTTCGGAAGGATACCGTAAATAAACTAAAATAACACACACACATGTACGAGTGTATATATATTTACAATTAAGGCAGCATAATATCATGGAAGGTATTGAATTTGTCAAATTTTAGCACTTGAAGAGGCATGTTAGACGTTATCCTGTCGCTGTCAGTACTCAGTAGGTTATTTTGGTCTACTAAAGTGCAGTTGGAAACTTTGAAGCACTTATCAAGTTGAAGAGACTCCTTGAGAAAGAAACTTTTTTTTTAATTTAAAGTCAAAACAGTCGATATTTCTTTTCCCACTCGTACTAAATTTCGTTTATCAAATTCCAAGAGTTTTTTTTATATTCTGACACCCAGTCAGGCCCAAGAGGCCAATGGCAAAACTCCAGAGTGAGGCACAAAAAGTTCTAAACTTCACAAAGTTCACAAAATTACCTGCAAGTGCGATATTTTGAGGCTTGCTAATGCATATAACTCAAGAGGTTGGGGTAAAACATGGACGCCTTTGCTCTTTGCATAATACCCAAAGTATACGCCAGCAATTTCACACGTTTTCTTGTAAAAAAAAAAAAAAACGAATTTACATCAAAATAAACGCTTCCCAGGTTCATTTCAGTGCCCATTGAGATGGAGATTATATTTTATTATTTTTTTTTTTTTTATTTTTTAAACATTTCGCATACAAATAAAAAAGTCATTTAAAGTTGAATAACAATAATAATTTGATTTTTTTTTGCCAAATCGAATCTGATTTAACAATCTCGAAATAAACCTTGTTCTTAAGTGGGTGTAGGTATTTTTGGGTTTCTTGAGACTGCTGGCCCAACCAATAGAACTTTTGACGCACAAAACTTTTTAGGCTAAAGTTTTGTTTTTTGTTTTTTATATTTCAACGTGAGTTAGAAAGTGTGTCATGTTTTTTTTTTAAGAAAGTTGAGGAAGGGAGGTGAGGCAGGTAATACACCTGGTTGACTTTTTTTTTAAGAAGTATTTATTTAATTTTTCTTAAGGGAAATAAGTAGATATTTGAAAACGGTAGAAATTACTTTATTTTTTGTTCATCTTGTTGAAGTCAAGTGATATTGTATGTCCCTGAGGCTTAGCTTTTCAATTACCTATACTTTTTAAGAAGCTTTTTTGATATACAACTGTAAATAAAATAAATAGAAAATGTTCGGGTAACTCTTGTATGAAGGAGGTCATTTATTATCAGGGCCGAATTAAGCCCTTCAAATGCCTTTGGCAACAGAATATGACCGACTGAACTTGTTTCTTATTTTTATTTATGTCTGTCGATCTCTTCAAAAATCTTACCATATTTCCTTTAAGGTTAATCCGGTAATGGATATTATGCACATCATCGGTTTATATGTTCTCTTTTATGAAAAGTATTTAAGGAATGCCACAAGAGATAAGTTTGAATATTAGACATGGCTAATAGACTATACCAAGCAAAGGAAGAAACTAAGTTAATTTGTCGGAGTATTTAGAATATTATAATTTCCAACCCAGCAAACATTTTATATGAATGTTCAGATTTTGTTCACCAAAAATGAAAAATAATATTCGTGAAACTTTCAGTTATGTGATTGAATTATGAATGAACACAAAGATCTTACAAGTTCTTGCGGGGGAAGTGCAAAGAGATTTGTATTCTCTATTTGTCAAACAAAAGACAAAAAAAACAACACTCAGTTTTCATTCATATTTCTTCATAAATGTGAGTGTGCACAAGGAAATCTAAAATAAAAACACTTAAATAAATATAATAGAAGATTTTAATGCGTTCATTTAAATGAAGTATTGAGATCATAAATGAGTCACTAAAAAAAAAAGATTCAAATTGAATCATAAGTGAATTATTTTTGAGTAGTTTTCTTCACTTTTGTGATCCATTTATGATCCATTTATGATTCATTTCTGAATGAAAATGTTTGCTGGGTTCCTTTTAAAGAACATTAGCATTAAACTCATAAATAAAACGACTGACATTATTTGTAGAAGAAAAAATATTTTGATTGAAGGTTTGAATCACAGATTAGCCATATAAAGATGAGAATCTTTCGTACGTTTCACCCTCCAAAACCCATTTGTTTACATTGTTGTATTTGTAATTTTTTCCCGCGTCGATGAATAGATGTGAATTGCAACAACAATTTAACCAGGTGTGTGAAGATCCCTACTGTCTATGTGTGAGATTTTTATACACACATTCTCATTTTTTATCTGATAACTGCCAGTTCAAGCTTGTAGGCAAATTAAAATGGCTGCCGGGGATTCTCATCTTCATGTGGCTAATCTGTGGTTTGAATGAAACAACCACCACCTGAATGAGTCATTATAGGCTCAAATAAATATTATACAGGGTGTCCCGGACCTGGTTAGACGTAAGGGTTGTTTTTTTTTTTAGAGGTATATAACTTTAAGTTGGCAACACTATTTTAACTGGTGGCCATTTTGTCAGCTGTCAAGTGATTTATTTTTAGTTTGGTTTGGCATTTCATCACGATTCGATGACGACCACTTGAAACTTGGACTTGAAACGAGATTTCTGTTAATTCTGATTTTCACAAGAAAATTTTGTTCAGCGATGAAGCTCATTTTTGGTTGAATGGCTACGTCAATTACCAAAACTACCGTATTTAGAGTGGTGATAATCCTCAAGTGTATGTTGAGATACCGTTACATCCACAGAAACTGACTGTTTGCTGAGCTTTATGGTTTGGTGGAATAATTGGTCCGTACTATTTTTTTAAACGATACTGGCCAGAACCTTACAGTCAATGGTGACCGCTATAGAGCCTTGATTACTGACTTTTCGTTCATCAATTGAACAAACATGATGTGCAGGAGCGGTAGTTCCAACAAGACAGCATGTCACACAGCTCTTGAAAAAATTACGGACCCGTGAATTGGCTTCCAAGATCGTGCGATTCAACGCCGCTTGACTATTTTCTTTGGGGATATGTGAAATCGCTAGTCTACGCCGATAAGCCCAAAATGATTGACCACTTGTAGGACAACATTCGCCGCACTATTGCCGATATACGGCCACAAATGTTGGAAACAGTCATAGAAAATTGGACCTCCAGATTAGACTACGTCCGAGCCAGCCGTAGCGGTCATATGCCAGAAATCATATTTAAATTATAATGCCAGAAGATTATCTTTAGAATAAAGTAAATTTCATGTCAATTTAAAAAAAATAATCCTTGTTTTATTCCATTTCAAAGTTCTATACCTCTAAAAAAAACACCCTTTATTTAAGGGTGTGGTTTTTCAGTATATTCTAAGAAAAAAAAATCGTTTTACAGTAAAGGTCCATCTCCAATTTTGACATCATTTATCGTATGGATTTTAGAAAACGCTTACTTTGGTGTACCCTGACCCCCGATAATTGCGCTGTTAGTACTAATTATATAAACGTTAATTTTAGAAGAAATACCAGCGTTTTTAATTGCGTTTAAATAACGTTGATATCTTGTCTCAGTCTTAAGATATGCAGTTTCTATCCTGTTACATTTTTCCTGCCCACGCTAATTTTTTGACTTTGAGGTCGATTTTCTCGACCACAAAAAGTTACCATAATTTTTAGATTTAAATTGAAAATTTGATATTTTGGGAACGGTTTTCTGAGAAGCTAGAGTTGGACAAATATTATAAATGATGGTTATATGCAAAATTGTCTACTCGGTTGGTACTCTTAATGACATCAGTAACCTTATTTGGTTTTCTCTAGAGGATTTGTTTGATTTTTTCAAAACCAAAAATAGCAATACCATTTTTAAATTCTTCTTTGAAGAGACATATTTTCCTTTATATTAATACATACTTACATACATACGTATACATGTATACTCAGAAATAAAATATCTTGATATATGTATCCACAAGTAAGTACCTCTATTCCTTTTTTTTGTTGAATTTACGTCTAGGATTCTAGATTGATTGTTTGTAAAGTATCCTTAGAGCCTTTCATTGACTTTCTTTATGTATAATTTACCTGATATTTCAATATTTACATAAATGTCAATATTTTATTTTTTTTTTTTCAAAATTTAATGGATTGGATATTCAATACTCATGGCAAACAAAGTAAAAAGGACCTTTTATCGCATAAAAAAAAAAATAAAGAAAAAGAAGTAATTTCTTCGGAGTATGAATAGAATAATCCAAGCAAATAAATCCTGTCAAAGTTTTTTTCTCCTTCGACCTTTTTCCTTGCAGGCTGAATACATCTTCATCTCTGGCAAATTCATATCCCGAAAGAGACATCAAACTTTTTTACAATACAACAGAGAAGAAAATGTGTCCATTTTTATTTCTAGTGCATTGATTCTGATCGTATACATATATTCAAATACATATACATACACATGATTGTATATTAAAAAGAATGGATATAAATTCTTTGACACAATAATTTAAATATGCTTATTCAGTATACTCTTTACTCAGCGCATTTTCAAAAAGTGTTTACTTTGAGCACAGGAATATCAAGTAGGTATAGTGCAAATAGATAGAAAAAAAAAACTCTTAAAAAGGCAAGAACAACAACAACAATAAAATTTCTTTTCGTTATTCTATTATTATTCAGGAGAGTATATATTAATGAAGGGGATCTTCCTAAATTGAGAATTTTCCATTGCCTTTTATAGTTAAATACAATCTTATAGCCAACGCATTACATTTACGATTTACCGAATGAAAAAAGGAGGAATGATAGCGGACTTTCCCTTTTTATTCTTTTCAACTTGTTGATCTTATTCTTATCCGAAGACATAGAAGTTTATTTATTTATTTTTTTTTTTTTGTTGGCATTTATATTGTAGTTGTATGCTTTTGAAGTTAAGTGCCTTTGAGCTTTATTTGACCTACATCATAAGCTTAAAGGCAATTTTTTCATAAACAGGGCTGTTTTGGGGCCGTATATTTTCAAATAAATTGTTTTTATATAAACACAATTTCGAATTTCACCTAAAGGCCCATAATTATCAAACGAAAAACGTGGGGCGCATGAATATAAATACTCCTCTCTTCCTAATTAATATTAGATAATTTATTGTTTTTCGTTTTGAATGTAGGGGGCTAGGGAAATTATTGAATATTTAAAGGGTTTTCCATAGAGGTGTTATTTTTATATTCAAAGAAAAATGGCATTTTTTGAGATAAATGATCGGATGTTTATTTCATTATAAAGAGGAAGGTATGCCGTTAATAATGGAACACAACATCAGCCAAATGGCCGCCACGACCACGCTTACAGGACCATATCCTTTTCATGAAATTTTCCATAACCAAATCGCAAAGTGGCTGCCCTATGTCCTCGATAGCCTCACGAATTCCATCTTTGAGGTCTTGAATCGACGCTGGGCTGTTGGCGTAGACCTTATCTTTCACGTGGTCCCAAAGGAAGAAGTCGCAAGGTGTTAAATCACAAGATCTCGGTGGCCAATTGTGATCACCTTTTCGAGAGATAACACGGTCCGGAAACTTTTCCCGTAAAAGATCGATGGTTTCATTGCTTGTGTGGCACGTAGCGCCGTCTTGTTGAAAGTAAACGTTGTCCAGATCAATACCATCCAATTCCGGCCATAAAAAATCATTAATCATCTCTCGATAGCACAATCCATTGACCGTAACTGTTGCTCCAGCCTCATTTTCGAAAGAGTAAGGTCCAATGACCCCGCCGGATCATAAACCGCACCAAACAGTTACGCGTTGAGGATGGAGAGGCTTTTCAATAATAACTCTTGGGTTTTCCGAGCCCCAGATGCGACAGTTTTGCTTGTTGACGTAGCCTCCGAGGTGGAAATGGGCCTCATCAGTCAAGATGATTTTTCGATGAAATTCCGGATCATTTTCATGCATTTCAAGGACCCAATCAGCAAAGACACGACGTTGTTGATGATCAGCCGGCTTGAGTTCTTGTGTTAAGTGAACTTTATAAGCCTTAAGACCCAAGTCTTTATGCAAAATACGGTGTAATGACGTTTGTGGAATGCCTAATTCCAAAGAACGACGAGGAATGGACAAACCTGGGTTTTCTTCAACACTTTGGGCTACAACAGCAATATTCTCAGTTGAGCGACGTGCACGGGTTTTATTCTTCACATCACTAACTTGTCCCAACAGCTCGAATTTGTCCACCAATTTCTGTATTGCGGTCCGACAAGGTGCTTCACGACGACCCACAAATGTCTTAGTTTTACGAACCGTCTCTGCCAAATTTTCACCATTTTTATAGTGAATTTTAATAATTTCAATGCGTTGTTGAAGCGTGTATCGTTCCATTTTTATTAATGGCGTAGTTTCTACTTGTCAAATGTCAAAAAATGACAGCTTCAAAAGTGACAGCACCTCTTATTGGAAAACCCTTTACATTTTAGTTTGTCTTTAATATTAGGACGAAACTTAAAAACTCATAATTTGGTCATTATTATTAACTTATTTAATTATTTTTACACGATTTCCGATATTTTAATAGTTATTCTGCTATTTGGGGTGGAGAAGAATCCAGCAAATCAGAGATCATTAAAATTGGTCCAGATTAGGTATATAAATACAAGGTGGTGCAAAATTACTTTCTTACTAAATAATAAAATATGATATTAGCCTCGTTTTATTGGTGAAAATTATAGGCAGCGCAGTAAAGAATTATGAATAAAACGCTAATAGGTACTTTAGATATATTTACTTTTCTTTTGTAATTTTAAAGTTGGTAATCGTGCCCAATTTAATGACATTCGATGTCAAAATAAATTTCTTATCTTTCACAAACAATAATAATCAGTGACTATCATAAAATTAACAAACCTTAATAATTGATATATGATGGATAACGAAACAAAAGAAGTAACAAGATAATTCGTTATGTATACCTGCCTAACAACAAACTTTTTAATTATATTTGACTGTTAACAGTCGAATTGTTTTTCCCTGAACACCGTTTATTTTAATAAATATGATTTAAAATCACGAAAACAAATATAAACCAGCATAAAAGCGCTCATATATGCGTTTCGCTTATATTCACATTAAAACAACATTTGTTTTATGTTTTGAAATGTGTTCGGGCGCGTTCGAAGGTAACTTTTCGTATTGAAAAATCCATTCCATATGTCGTGTCAACGCTTTTGGATCAATTTGAATTCTGACGAATTGATTCTAATTTTCAAAACAAGGCCAGTAATTCCGAAACAAATCGTGTTTTATCTAGACTATCAAGTTATAAACTATCAAATTCCATTGAAGGATGGCTACGATGACGATGGATTAAGAAATCTCTGAAAAATTCGGAAATATTTAAATTTTATTTTCTGCTCCGGAAAAAATGCATTTTCAGGGCAATCGGTTGACATTTTGGAACGAAATATTCTCGATACCATCAATTTGTTATTTGTCCCCTATCTGTTCAGCTATCAAGTGTCAAATTCCATTAAAGGATGGCTACGATGTCAATGGATTAAAAAACCTCTAAATGCAATTTGACTTTCGTAACGAAATATTCTTAAAAATAAAGTTTGTCCCCTATCTGTCAAGCAATGTCAAGTTTCGTATAAAATTGAATTTTTATTTCGAAATGAAATACCTTGACATAATATGCATGTGTGAAAAAAAGTATGTACAGCCGACTATTTTCACCCGGGATGCATTTAAGAACTCATATCATTGTAAGTCAAAAATTCTATGGCTACCAACCAAAACGAATATTTGTCTGCAACCGAATTAAGCGCCATCTAAACATCTCAACATTTCGACAATTTATATCCATTCTATGTTCACTTTGATTACTGACCAAAATTATATTCGCTCTTTATTTTGTTGTTGTTTGTTTGTAAAAATCTGCTGACTACCTACTAGTTGTGTTCAGTGACAAAATAGTTAGATTCAAACAGAACAGAATAGAACAGAACAGCACAGATTCGTGGTAGACGTCAGAACAAGTTAGAACAAGAAATCTGTTCTAAGTTGTTCTACCTAAAAAGCTGGTACAGAAAATCCTGTTCGAAACGGTTCCAAAGTGTTCTAGACAGCCTCACTGAACAGCAAACCAGAACAGTTAAGAACAGAAAATTCCTCATTGAACAGCAAAAAGTTGTACTTTTCTGTTCGAAACTGTTCTAAACTGTTCCGAACAGCCTCGCTAAACAAACCTATTGACTCTTTCAAAAAACACCACTATTGAGTGGAAAAGATGACATCCGTCAAGTGGCTGCCGCAAGTGTTGATACACATTCGTGCCCGTTTTATCGCATTTTCCATGACTTTCAGCTAGATTTCGAACATTCTCCTTTAGGACTGCCTTTGTCTGAGGCTTGTTGGCATGAGCCCGCGACTTCAAGTATCGGGTTTTCCAATAAGAGCGCTACAAAAGTTTTTTTAAATAAAACAAAAACGGTTTTGGATATCAATGAAATTCTTAATTTTTGTGAAAGTACGTTCGATGCCATTATGTATGGAACTCGATTTCTTTTGTATGGCCACCACGGGCACGCTTGCAGAAGTCCAGACTCTGAACCCAATTTTCGACGGTTTTCAAGCATAAATCAGCCGATACTGCTGCAATTCCACGTTCGATATTCGTACGAAGTTCATCAATCGTCGCTGGCTTGTTGGCATAGACCATATACTTGACGTAGCCCCACAGGAAATAGTCTAACGGCGTCAAATCGCACGACCGAGGAGGCCAAGCGACTGGACCATTTCTTGAGATAACACGTTCTCCAAACTGGGTTTCCAATAAATTGATTGTGACATTCGCTGTGTGGCTTGTGGCGCCGCCGTCCTGTTGGAACCACATGTCCTCCAAGTCCATATCATCCAATTGGGGCCAAAAATATTCGGTTATCATTGAACGGTAGCGATCCCCATTCACAGTAACGTGCCGGTCTTGATCATCACGGAAGAAGTACGGCCCAATGACGCCGCCGGCCCATAAACCACACCAAACCGTAACTTTTTTCGGGATGCAATGATGCCTCATGGAGTACGTGTGGATTGCTGCCTGACAAATACCGCATATTCTGTTTATTGACGAAGCCATTCAGCCAGAAATGAGCCTCATCGCTGAAGATGATTTTTCAATGAAAATCCGAATCATTTTCAAGTTGTTGCTCAGCCCAATTCACGAACGTACGACGCTTCTGGTGGTCAAGCGGTTTCAGTTCTTGCGTCAATTTAATCTTGTAAGGATGTAGGCCAATATCTTTTCGCAAAATTCGCCACAACGACGTCACAGAGATGCCCAACGCTTGAGAACAACGTCTAAGAGACACATTTGGGCTTTCTGCAACTGAAGCCTCAGCGTCAGCAATATTCTCGACACTACGGGCACTTCTTTGTCTCACTGGCACGGGAACATTTTGTACTGTGCCTTTGGATTCAAATTTTTCCACGACGCGACGCTCAATTGTTGATCTGCTAGGACGATCATGACGACCATAAATTGGACGTAGCGCTCTTAACGTTGAGGCCACTGACTCCGAATTTCGGTAGTAAATTTTAATTATGCCCGTTCTTAAAAAAAAAAACATTCACTTATCATTGGATATAATAAATAGAACACCTAGTCCGTCCCTGTCCAAATAAATATTAAAATCCTTTTAAGCTTTCGTAGTGTTTGTGAACTGGTGCGGCTTGATGGCAAGAAATGGAAAATATGTGTGTCAAGATATTTTTTATCCTTATTCTTTGTATACAGCTTGCGACAAAGGATAAGTGGAATAAATCATTTTGTGATTATATATAGTCGTCATTTCGATGTGAAACAATATGAATTGCGTCTAAAAATCACTGCAAAAAAATTGAAAAAATTATAGAATATCCTTCAATTTGAAAGTCCTTTGATATTGGCAAAGGAAAAAAATAACTGACTTTTCGACTATGTAGATATATGTAGATAGATCTGTGGAAAAGTGTGCTCTTAATAATGTACACTTCAGAAAGTGTTGGGTTGTGTTATATGCGTTAATAGCCGTTTATTATTATGAGAAGTGATCCATAAACAACATGAGATCCTGCTCTCTATCGGGATCACGTTTCATGAACAAAAAAATGTAGTTTTTACTCTAGAGGCTTCTCTTGGTAAGGCAGTGTATAATGTAGTGCATAAAGAAAAAGGACGAAAAATACGTAAAAATAAACAAACGTAAGGAAAAAAGAGATAGGTATACAACACAGTTTTCACCAGTATTGTTTTATTTTCATGAGTATATGGATCATTGCCGATAATAAAATGCGGCTATTGACACAATATCATAAGCACAGTCTGTGGCGGATCCAGAGGGGGGGGGTCATAGGGGTCATGATCCCCCCCCCCACAGAAGCCAAGAGCAAAAGATAAACAGTCGTATTTATTAGATTTCCTTGGAAAAATGTTCAACAACTAGTTAATAGTTGGACATCTCCTTATTTATAAACGCACTGTAACAGTTGTCTAAATATATCCCGTTATTGATACACTAATATCCCTCTAATCTTTCAATTTCGTGGACTTTCGTGGAAACGTTCAATCAACATTTCATTAATTTCAAGAATAATTTTTCAATTCGTTCCTAGACTTACATTTGGCGTTGCACGTATCTATACTCCAACTTGGTTTTGGAGTTCGGCAGCTGCCTAAAGTTAGACATACTTAAAAAATAGGTTTATTAGCTGCAGTCCGAAATATTCGGAAAAAGTGCAGATAGATGCAAACGCAAAGTATCTTAATTTGTACATCTATGGGAACTTGATGTAATTTTTATCAAAGTCTGAAACTTTACTCGCTGGTCTACCTGGGTTTGATCTAACGAAGTTTATTTTAATCAAAATCTTGTTTAATTTAAAACTTTATTATCTGAAGTAGATTTTGATATTATCTGGTAGCTCTGGATCAGTAACGGGTCTTGTGCGTTCTCCCAATTCTCGTTATTACAGTATGAATCCGTACATCGGATATACTCTCGGTAGGTAAACGGCGGCGCTTTGAGTAAGCTGTGATAAACTAATGAAACTGATAGAATCACGGACGAATTTAGTAAATAAAAGTCGTGTGACAGTTTAATAAGAGACCCCTTTTCTCTAGTGGGGTAGTTTTTTTGAGTCGCAACGGCTTTTCGGGTGTAATAAGAACTTTTTTTTTGTATGAGTTCCACTGGTCTGATATCTTCTTTCTTCTGTAAGCTATGTCCTCTTAAACTATCTTGATTAAAAAATATTTAATCTAATCTAAGAAATTTTTATGAAACTAAAAATGAACTGAATTTTACCAAAAAGTAATTATTTCATTCAGGCGACTTTAAGATTTCATAGTCGTCTCGTTAACTTATTCTCGTCTCGGTTTCGTCTTTTTATTTATTTTTGTAGATGAAATATCAAACCATAGAGTGAATCTAGAAATTGCATAGTATATATATTCATTGAAAAAAATCAATTTTATTATTAAAAATTGCGATGTTTTAATTTTGTATCTTTTCTGCCAACATCACCTTGATCAACGATATTATCGATAGGTATCTAAATGTAAGTTCGATTCTTTTCTCATCTCCAGGAAAAGCATGCATTTTATATCATTTTGTCGGTGTTTTGTCCTCGGGCAATGTGACCCCCTCCAAACTGAAATCCTGGATCCGCGCCTGATGCACAGATTAGCCACATGAAGATGAGAATCTCCGGCAGCCATTTTAATTTGCCTACAAGCTTGAGCTGTCAGATATAAGATAAAAAATGAGAATGTGTGTATAGAAACCTCACACATAGACAGTAGGGATCTTCAGACACCGGTTAAATTATTGCTGCAATTCACATCTATTCATCGACGCGGGAAGAAATTACAAATACAACAATGTAAACAAATGGGTTTCGCAGGGTGAAACGTACGAAAAATTCTCATCTTCATATGGCTAATCTGTGATCATAAGTTTTGAAAGTCAAACAAGAAAATATTAAAAAAATTATTCCCTTAAAGTTTTTGAAACATCGATGATGTATATATCTACAACATGGGAGCAAACTGGGCCTATCAATAATTTTGTCAATTCATAGTCTTGGATCCCTTTGGTTTGATTGTCTTTCAGATGCTTTCACATAAATTCAAAGAATTCATGATGTTTTTGGTCCAGTCTTATCATTAATGTTAAATCTTAATTAACTTTTTAATCAAAACCAATTTTTAAATCTATTATGTCACAAAGTAATTGTAGGAGTAAGTAGGTAGATGCCTATACAAGACAATAATAGAAAACAAAAAAAATAAATGCGGAGTTTTTCCACTGCCATTTATTTTCTCCAATCATCAGACATTATTCCCTTGACATCTTTAATATATGTACATATCTTCATTTGGTCGCATCTCTCTCCAGTTAGTATATAATGATCCAAAAAGGAGGATAATAATCCTTTGAGTACTAGCATGATGGTATAGAATTTACATAAAAATATCGTCCTATCGTCTCGTCGACGGCGACGACAATGTATCCAATAATAATTTAAAGGATCAAAGATACTCATTGGGAATGTATAAGCAGCGGCAGTCAATTGTATATACAATCGACCTTGAGGTCTGATGACTGCGGTCTTTGTTATTTCGTCTGCCTTTGAGTCAATTAAAAATAAAAACAAATTTAAAATTTGGTATTTTTCTTTAGCAATGTTGCGGATGGACAAATAAATTGGGTTATTTTTTTTTAAGGTGGTACCTATTTTAAATTAAAATTTAATTAATTATTATTGAAGTTGAGGAATTCTTGAGTTTTTTTTAAATTTACCTTTTGGGTTAATTTCATTTGCGGCCCAAGATAAAAGAAATTTCTAGAATTTATTTTGATAAAGAACTCACAATTCTGTTTCTTTTTTTTTATCTTTTTTGGATATTTGAAATTAACTAAAGATATTTTGCAGCCTTGTTTATTTTTATTAAAATATTTAAATATTTATAATTTAAAATATAATTAAAAGCACTTTTGAAAGGAAAAACCTTTTTAGACTCAGCTTTGTAAATTGAAATGGAATAATGTTTTGAATACTTATTAGCCGTGTTTTTTTTTTGTTGCAAGCCCGGAGGGATTTGGCGAAAAAAAAAACGAAATTGGAGATTATCTAGGCCATAATAGAAACAAAATGTAGTTTCTATACAAACTATCGATAACAAGAATGTTATTCATGCCGGTAACACAGTTTTTCTCCGTGCTTAAGTTAAGCCCGGAGAATTCTGTGTGCTTAAAAAGCCCGGAGGGGACGTATTTTTAGACATAGTTTATGCTTGAGATCATAATCATGTACGTATATATGTGCTAAAATCCGGTTTTTAAAATTCTACAATCCGAAATTCTGTTAATCAAGCGTAGTTCTGTATTCAAAAATTCTGAAAATGATAAAACAGTAACTGTTTTTATACCGAAAAAAAATCCAAATTTTCAAAATAATTATGTACCTGCCGAAAACAAAGCTTTTACTAAGTCATAGAGATATTTTTCAAGTTTTCAAACAAAATGTTACAGACAATATTTTAAAAATATCTGTATAGTGGCGAGAATAAATTTGAAAAAAAAATTAGCTTTTTTCTGCTGTATAGTCATTTATTTATTTTATTTAATTTGTTCGTGATTGCTTAACAAACTATAAGATATAACATCTTATAAGATAGTAGAAGGCTAATTTAACAAAATTGAGCAAAATAGGTTACTTAAATTAATAAAATTGAAGCTATCTAAAATTAAAGAGAAAAAAAAAGAATCAAATTTTCAGTAATATTTACAATTAAATTTACAAATTTTAACTAAAAAATGAGATTTTAAAACTTTTTTATGCTTGTTGCGTTTTGATTTCCTTTTATATAAAAGTAGTAAAGAGTTCAAAAGACGGACGGAATTTACAAAAAATTGACTCTCAGGTTAAGAATGAGAAGCAGGGGACAATTAACTGATGAGATATATGCGAGGATGCAATTCCAAATTTTTTCAAAACAGTAGGTACTGTGGTTCGTGTAAGGAGCAAAGCAAACTTAAAATTCGAAATTCGATATATTTTCGAAAAGGCATATCCAGTAGACGAGTAGTAAAACCAGATGTCCTGTCATACCTACGTAGCCCAAGCCCATGTACATAACGAACGATAGAATTAAATGCAACATTGAGCCTTCGCTTGCTTATATAATTACAATTACAATTACAGTAAATTTTGCAGCCAGATATCAAGATAGGAATAACCAAAGTCTTAGCTAGAAGAAAACGCATTTTACGGGTGTAAAAGCCTGGATTATCCATTACGTATGAAGTACGCGATATACCTTGCCAACGAGTCCAATAATATGAATATCCCAGGTTAAAAAGCGGTTGAAACTCACACCAAGATTTTTTGCTCTTACAACGTATTCGATTGGAGCATTGCTCAATGCAATCGGTGGATCAAGAGCAAGATCTAAGGAGTTTCTAGATATGACAAGGCATTTAGATTCTTTAGGGTTTAAAATAAGACCATTTGACTCAGACTAATTTACCACTTTCTCCAAGTCTTTATTTACGCAAAATACTCCATGCTCAATTAGACCAAGTGGGCAGCTGAAATACAGCTGAACATCGTCAGCGTATACATGTGAGAAGAACAATTTGCAAGCGAAGATGGAAGTTCATTGACATAAGCTGAAAACAAAAGAGGCCCAAGAATGGATCCCTGAGGAACACCAATAACATTCGGCAAAAAATAAGACAAGCTGTCTCCAACTTGCACTGCTTGCCTTCTATTGGTCAAGTAAGAAAAAATTAATTTTGTTGCAAAAGGTGAAAATTTGAAATTTAGCATGAGCTTTGAGCTTTCTACATATATTGACGTGATTTGATTCACAGTATCAAAAGCCTTTGAGAAGTCAAGCAAGGCCAAAAAAGTAACCTCATCTTAATCCAATGCTTGCCTGATGTCGTCAGTAACACTCAAAATAAGTGCAGTGATACAACTGTGTTTCTTACGAAACCCAAATTGGTTTGGGCTAAGCAATGAGTTGGTAGCGGATGAAAATTGATTTGTTAACGGCAACTTGTTAGATATTCGTATAAATCCACAGAAACAATTGTGATTTGTTTATGATGAAGAAAAATTGGAAGAAATAATCATAGTCGTGTAAATGCGGCATCATTCTTTGGCTTTATTTTTTTCTTAAAGCAATTTGCATTTCTCTATGCACCTACACCAGTTTATTCAATGCATTTATTACATCCACAGAACCATTAATTGTTCATTATGAAAATGTGTACTTGAATATTTTGTATATTTATTCATCAAATAAAACTCGATGCCTAGTGATTTCTAGGCAAAATTTTTGGTAGATTTTTTTTTTGGTTGTCAAATAAACTTCAGTTCCAATTTTTTTTTCAAAAACACACAAAACTATAAACAATCGAACAAATGAACATCTTAAATGGGGACTGTTAGTTTTTTTTGCTGTCGGTTTTTAAACCTTCAAAAGCTCTTTAATGTCTAAATTCACATTTTTGCATTTTACACAACGGCGACGTGAAGTGGGGTTACATTTACAATATATATGAGTCTAATATTTTTGCCTTTGTTAAAAGTTATTTACATAAATTCCATGGAGTTTCTATCGCATTTCAAGTTCACGCTCTCAGAATACACGCCTACCTACATGGCTACATTTCATAAATTTTCTAAAAATATATTTTTCGAACTTACACGGAGAAGAATTGCTTATAAAGGGTCCACCATCTAACGTTTTTTTTTCAACTAGTGCTTATTTCGTGTATGGTAACACTTAGCTCATGTCTGATTTGACAGATAATTAGTTTTATCCTTCCGCTGAACCAATATGGTTGTGTATATGCTTCGCTAAGTGGGCCTGCGATCGACTTAGAAAAGATGCCGATTTTGCCAAAAAAATCATCTTTTCAGATGAAGCTCATTTTGATCTTGGCGGGTAGTAAACAAGCAAAACTGTCGCATTTGGGGCACAGAAAACCCGCACGCATACATTGAAAAGCCGATACACCCAAAACGAGTCACTGTTTGGTGCGGATTTTGGTCCAGAGGCATAATTGGGCCATTTTTCGAAAATGCGCAAGGAGTGGCCGTTACAGTCAATGGCGATCGTTATCGGGCCATGTTGAACGAATTTTTGTTCACAAAAATTGAAGAGGAGGATATTGGCAACATTTGGTTTCAACAGGACGGCGCTACGTGCCACACAGCCGAAGCTACACTCGATGTTTTGCGCCATTTTCAAAAAAAAAAGTTATTAGGCGGACCCTTTATGTCTTATATGTACTAAAAAGATTAAATAAACAATTACAATTATAATTTAATTACAATTAGAATTACAATTAAAATTAGAATTAGAATTAAAATTAGAATTAAAAGTGGAATGATATTCTTTTAAGACATGTTTTATAATGTCTCGAGTGAAGTTGTGATTTGTTATAAATATTAGAATTGGGTCGTATCTCCATCCAACAATAATCTATTTTTGGATTTATAAACTTATTTGGTTGGGCTGAAAGACATGTGTGATTTTTCTCCTGTGGACCTACATACATATATATGATAATCTGCCAATATGTATGGGTCGAGTATAACTTAGACATTGTGGAACTGACCCTTAATATATTAAATCAAAGATGTTTTAAATTTGAACATGAACATCCTTATTTTTTTTAAGTGTATAATACTCGTACGATACCCAAACCCAAGTGCTACAAAATAGAAAAACAAAGTTCGTAGCATAGAAATATGTTATAGGTTGAGGTTCATTTATTTAAAAACCACGCAGACGAATAGAATACATTTTTCACACAATTTTTTCTTTTTTTGTTTGTAAAAGAACAGAGAAAAATAGTATTTTTCTTCTTTTTTTTTATTTTTGTTCGGAGTCATAAAATATAGGTTTTGGTACTTATGTGTCTGGTTAAAATTTTTATCATGATTTATGACATCAAATTGCAGGAAATTACTTTTTCGTGGTGTACGAATATCCTTTCGCCTTGGTGATGCGAGTATACTTTTGTGTTAGGAATACGTAACGGCTTGATGCTTTTAAAATTTTGAAATGTATTACGTGACACCTGACACCACATTGTTTAAAATAGAAACTGTTCACTTGGCAGTTTTATATTTTGATATTCTAATACATACAACTTTCATCAACTTTTTTAATTTTGTAATAGGCAAAGTTGTTTTTTTTTTTTTATTCATTTTAAAGAAATAAAGAGAGTTTTTTTTAACGTACACACTTCACTAACTTCACAAATCACAATTATTTATTTAATAAACTCAATTTGTTGACAGATCGTAATAGCCGCAACTCAGTGCTAGGGGATGATAGATAAGAAATTCCTTTTTGTGGGATTTTTTTTTCCAAAAATGAAATTTGATTCTATGTATAAGATAGAACTCGAGTAGGAGAAAAAATCGTGTATTACTCAGGGATCTCTTAGATTTTTTAAGTGGAACAAAATAACCATATCTAACGGAGCATTTTTTTCTGGAGATTTCTATAAAGACATATTTTTGGATTATTATAATTTCAAAATAATGTTACTTAACTAAAATAGCTGTTCGTTTGATATTTAAGTTGTAATTTTTCGGACGTGTGTACAATGTAAAGGTTAAGTTCTCACAAAATAAAGACGGACTCTCAATAAATATTAAAATATATTCAACTTGCTTCAACCTAATTGTTGAATATTGTGTTCAAATTTTGGGTTTACAATGCTACACAAACTTCAGAATGAATCAATTTGCATTCCGTTTGCCCCTGGAGCAATTAAATAAATTGAATTACGTACACGCATATGTAATGGCGACTTTAAGTGGGAAATTGAAAGGCAGACAATAATTTTTTTTGTGAAAAGGAATTTTCGGATTGGTTGAGGTGATTTGTGTAACAAAATATCCCTTAGCACTGGTTTAGAGTTATATGTGCTTAAAAAAATATATTTTTCTGTTTGGTCTGGCAATATTTTTTTGATTGGATTCTCGTTCTACATAATCGCTTTTTGTCGTGACTATCGTTTAATTCCCGCTCGTTTCGTAATACGTAATAGGGCCCCTGAAGCCATGTTCTGTAACTCTCGTATGATTAAAAGCAGTCGAGAAACGATGAAAATTGAAACAAATTATATGAGTTTTGTTCCATTTTCCATCGTCCTGGGTCCTGGACTCTTCTCTCTTTAGGTCTTCTCAGCTTCTCGCGTGCTTCTGACGTTGAGATTTAATTATGTTTAATTTACGCAGCGTCTACATGTCAATATTTAATTTGAGGATTTAAGTTGTCTGCACAAGTCCATTACAACCTTATTAAAACTATTCAATAGGTTCACTTATCTGGGCTAACATTTATATTCCTAGCTTTTGAGAAAGAAAGGACTGAGACAATCGATATTTTAGTATTTAGTTTTTATTTATTTCAATATCATTTAAACATAGTTTTCTTACAATTATTTTTACAGGTACGAAGTTTAATGAAAATCGTTAGAGCCATTTTCGAGAAAATTTGAAAAAAAAAACAAAGTGTTTGTATGGCAGCTATCCGTTCTAGATGAGCTAAAACAGAAATTCGAATTTTTTCTCAAGGGAATCAAATAAAAATGCTCTGTAGTAAATTTGAACCAAATCGGTCCATCCGTTTAGGCTCTAGCTCAGACCGACGGACATCATGACGAAACCCATTTTTTCGGACTTCTCGATCATTAGTTAGTTTTGATTACAACCTCGAATTTTTTTTTACACGAAACCAATATTTACCTCATAGAGCAAGTAAAAAGTAGTGAAAATACACACAATGGGGCATATTCATAGTCACTTTTAAACTCCAGTTTATCTTAGACCTATGGGTTTATCCTATCTAAATAACATTGAACAAACACCAGTCTAAGATGAACTGAAGTTTAAAAGTGACTACGTTTGGTTCAGACGATTCGAGAGCAATTAACAAAAAGTTGCCTTCCTCAAAAAAAAAAAAAAAATCATAGGCACTTGAATCTTCAAAATTCGAAAATCAAATGATTGATTTTGAATTAAACTTATGCAAATGAAAAATAAAATTGAAAAATCATTGCCTTTTAGCTGATGCAAATCACCCTCTTTTCTCTTTCATGAGCCTAACTTTACCATCATGGAAATCTTACCCACCCGCCCACCGACCCGCTTTGTTGAATACAAAAAAAAAAAATTCCCAATCGATAACAGAGGCAGATAATATAGTCTTCAAAGAAAACTCAACTAATAAATTTCATCAGCTTCGCGACTCCTCCGGATTGTTTGAAAATTTGTAAACTAACTGTGGTAACCAACTTTAATTTCAGTTTAACTTTTATCCACACAAATGGTTTCTTCGTCCTTAACAATTCCATTGGTGGCTCTTTGAGTTCTCCTGTGCTTGTGAGTTGCAAAACGCAAAAAGCTATAAAAGCTGAAAACAACTCATCACAGGATGCGGCATTTGTCGCCACATTTTTAATTAACCAAACAAACTACATCATACATCATAATGCGGTAAGTGGTGGAATTCTGGATTCGTAGCCACAAGGATTCTATTTGTTTTTATATTTTTTTTTTCTTATTATTCCTTTCCTTAATTTCAACTGTAGTAACTAAGTCTCTTTTTACAAGAGTGAAGGATCAGCTGGACTCCTATATATATGTATATATGCATTTGCTTGTTGACACTTAAGGGTCCTTTTTTAGCAATGGCATGTGGGGTTTGGGTTGTGGAGTAGATGTGATGGTACAAAAGGGCAAAGAGAAAAAAAAAACAACTTGATGTTCCTAGTTAAAGAATTACCTCCATTGGAAGATGGAATATAAGAGCAAAGTATTCTTGACAGGCACGGATATCTCCAAGTTCAGAGGTAGAAACAAACTTTTTCCATTCAAGATAACGCCAGCAAAAAAATAAATAACATACTTTGGTATGTCGTAAGTATGTACTCTTACTTGGTTGAGTTGATTTTCGAACTTAGAACCAAATTTTTATCAACACCAGATCGATACTTAAAAATACAGTAACTTTGCGTTAGATGAAAATTTCGTATGTATTGAAAATTAGAAATTTATTTATTAACTAACGACAAATATCCTTCTGGAAAAGTTTGCAAGTTTTTGCCAAGTTAAGTCAGTGGGTCTTGTGAATAAAAAAAAAAACTAAAGCTAAAACTTATATTTTTAAGTAAAAGCTAGACTTTTGGTCAGTAAAAATAAGCTTAAACTAGCTAGTTAAAGATGTCTTTAAGTAATAGCTATTTTAAAATAGCCAACGCTAAATTCATTCAGTTTTAACTTGTTTTTCCAGCTTTAGCTTCAATTTGTGTAGATAAAAATAGCTTAAACTAGAATATTATAGTTAAAACTACAAAAAAATCAAGATATTTTTTACCTGTCTACAAAGCTTTGACTAGTTCTTATTTTTAGTATTGTGTTTATTTATAGTGCGAATATGGTCGAGCTTATGAGCGTAAGAAAACCAAAATTGTATAAGAAACGGTTAGAAATTAGTGATGAGGATTTTCATAGTTTATTTCGGTTTTCAAAAGAAAATGTTCAGTGGCTTTTTGATTACTTTTTGGGATATTCAACAGAGCGTAGAGGAGGTGCAGTGACCTCTGAGCAGAGAATCTAGACATTTTTGAGAGAGAGAGAGTCTGAGTGAACCTGGATTTTAGTGAGGTGTAGGACAAGATCTTGGAGTTGAACGCTCTTCTGTATGCAAGACTGTTAAGCACGTGGCCAACAAGATTATGGAAAAGGCTCACAATCACAGATTAGCCACATGAAGATGAGAATCTCCGGCAGCCATTTTAATTTGCCTACAAGCTTCAACTGGCAGTTATCAGATAAAAAATGAGAATGTGTGTATAAAAATCTCACACATAGACAGTAGGGATCTTCACACACCTGGTTAAATTGTTGTTGCAATTCACATCTATTCATCGACGCGGGAAAAAATTACAAATACAACAATGTAAACAAATGGGTTTTGGAGGGTGAAACGTACGAAACATTCTCATCTTCATATGGCTAATCTGTGCTCACAATCATATTAGATTTCCGTAAAGTTGCCTCTTTCGCCTAGAAACACAAATATTTTTTCATGGCTACTGCTTCTTGCGAGGAATTGAAAAAATCCTCAAAGAGTATATCTCTTATCATCATGAACAGGGATGGTTGTGAGTTGTAGTTGCTAGCAAGCGGAATATCCCAAGGTTGAATAAAATGAACCAACTTTTCTTCTGTCTCTCGAGAAAACAGGGTACTAGGCGAGGGCCTAAGCAATTTTTGATAGTCAATCTTGATAGACATTTGTCAGTATTTTTGTAAAACTTTATAAGGGCCCATCAATGATAAGATTGTTTGTTCAAGTGGATAGAAAGATAAATACAAAACAAGTAATTTTTTATACAAACCCAGCAACACCCTCTTTTTAAATTATATAAACTTTTAGCCAAAAACTGAGCACATATACCAACGAAATTTTATGGAAATTTTTCTTACCATAATTGAAAATTTTAATTGTTATACCTGGAAAAAAAATCTAGTTTTTGATGAAGCCCTAAAGAAGGTTTTACTTAGAAACTGACAAGGGGTAAGCAAGGGTGACTATCAAAATTGGCTAGCCCCTCTCCAGTTATGTACCCTTTTCCAGACGGGTAATTATGAGACGTTAAGAAAGTAAAATTAGAAGTCATTTCGATGCCAAACTATAGCTGATGTCTTGAATTATTATTATTTAAGTGAAATGAAAGAAAAAAAAGAATGTACATTTTTTTTCTTTTAAATATTTTCATTATCACAATAAAATGCCCTTATAAGGACTAAGCCAACAATAAGAAAAGCTGACACAAAGAAAAGAAAGTAGCTTCATTAAAATTTCATATCTTTATTTCGAATTTCTATTTTGTCGTCTATATATATTCATTGTTTGACTCTGATGTGAGCTGTGACTATGGTGAGATAGAAGGACATTCCGGAACAATAGAAACGTAGACCGATGACGTTGTAAGCCCCAGCAGTATGCTTGAATAGTGGGGGCTTTTATCTTTAACTCTTTCACTTAGGATGGTGTGAATAAAAAAATAAAGAAAAATCAACAACCTGTAACAAGAGTTATAAGACCAAAACCCAAAACAGATACAATTTCTTAACTTTTGTTATCTTCTGTTATTTTCTTTTCTTTTATTTTTAATATACATTTTATAATAAATCTAATTTCAAGAAAAGAAAAATAAGATTAAAAATAAAATAATAACTATAAATATAAAATTATATTAATGAGAATTAAGATGAATACACAAAGATATGGTTTCACTTATATTTCATAGTAAATGGATGAAAATGTTGTTTTATTACATAATTTCCATTAATCAATCTTTTTTTTTAATACTGTCAACGCATGGTTTTTTTTTTTAATTTTCTTTATAATGTTGGTTTTTGTTTTTGAGCTTAAAGTCAGGAAATGAAATAATAAAGGGTGATTTCAAGTTGTTAGTACTGGCATTTGACACCTGTCAAACTCAGCTGTCATTTGAAGTATCATAATATTAGTTGAATGTTTGCCTAAACAATAGGACAACGCGTTAAAATTATTAAAACTTACTAAAAAAGTGGTGATTCAAACGTAGCCAATTTTCGCGCATTACCCGATAACTATTATGATCGTGAAAATCGACCGACTACGCATGCAATCGGTAAAATTGTGAAAAAATTTGAAGCGCGTGGAAGCGTTACTGATGTCGTAAAGGCCTTAGCATCATCGTAAAGCACGCTCAGTCGAAAATATTGCTGCTGCAAGTGCAAGTGTTGTTGATGATCCGAATTTATCGATTTCCGAGGCGTTCGCAGCAATTGGTTGAATGATATAACCGATTTTTTTTAGCCGGCGATTGAAGATCTGACTTGGACGATATTTGGTTCCAACAAGACGGGGCAAGAAGTCACACAACACAACCAGTTATGGCTTTATTGCGTGCCTGGTAGCGTAATTTCACGTTTTGGAGACCAAGATCATGAGATTTGACACCGTTAGATTTCTTTATGTGGGGCTACGCAAAAGACTGTCTTGATGCGAATAATCCCCGAATTCTAGACTCATTAAAAAATAACATTACTCAATTTATGGCCGAGCTACCGCCCGAAATAAGCAAAAAGTAGTTAAAGATTACCTCAAAAGAATCGCATGCTGCGTATCTTCCCGAGGCGGCCATTTGAATGATATTGTTTTTCACACTTAATGACAAAGTCCAAACTTTATAATGCAATAAAACTTTCATCAAGAATGTATCGCTGTTTGTGTTAAATGAAACCTTACTTTCGAAATCAATAAATTAATGATCCTGTACAGTGCGTACATTAAAAAAAAAAAAGAAAAAAACTGACTTTTTCACTTTTTTAACTGTGATTTTCGACTAACAGAAATTACCGAAAATCGCAAAACATTTTTTTTTAACTTCTATTTGCTATCTTTATATCAATTTATCAAACGATACAAACCAAAATAAATTCTTCGATGTATGTGGAACAATCCAAAAAACTACTTCCTCTTTAAAAGCTATTAACGGCTGAACAATCATCTTCGCATCTTAGCGACCTAGGAATGACCAGTCTGATCTAGAAAATGCCACCTTTCCATCTAAGTATCGCAAGATATCAAAAAAAAAAAACAACATCAACAAAACGATTTTTGTGGTCCGTAAAAAAGTTGCACGTTTGAAGCAAACGTGAAATCTCTTCACAATAAATTTGCCGCTAAACTAAAAGCCCTAACAACTTAAAAATTTAATGTTCGTGATCTCTAGGAGTTAGATCTCAATGATCTCATTAGTAGAATCAATTTTGACTTCATCTCCGACGAATCTATTAACATTGATTTAGTGATTGACACATTCTATAACCACATCCTTAACTGTTTTTCGAGGTCAGTCCCTATTTCACATCTTCTCCTCCTTGGTATAGTAAAGAACTTCGTTCACTACGTAATCTACGTAATAAACTTTGGCAAAAGTTTCTCAAGTTGAGGTCTAGTTTGGACCTTTCTAATTATCTCTCATCTTACCACAACTTCTCGACCTTATGTGACTCCCTTTATTCCAATTATATCCATCAAATACAGGCTGATCTTACTACCAACCCAAAAAAGTTCGACCAATTTATTAATTGCAAGAAAAAATCGGATGGTTATCCTTCCACATTAAGACTTCATGAATCTATGTCTGCTGATCCTCATACCATATCCAATCTTTTTGCAGATTTTTTCAGCGAAGCATTTTCTTTTAACGATACCGAGGTAGACTTGAACTATTTAAGTTATTTGTACAATTATCCTCATACCTCCTTTACTGACATCAACATTTCCCTATCTTCAGTGGTGAGTAAAATTACTCAACTGAAAGATGATTTTTACCCTGGTCCAGATGGTCTCCGAGCAATCGTTCTTAAAAAATGTATTGGAAAATTAGCACAGCCTCTTACAAAACTCTTCCACCTCTCCATTGTAAGTGGTATTTTTCCTAAGATGTGGAAAAATTCTTTCATTAACCCTATCCACAAAAAAGATTGCAAAAATGATATTTCCAACTACAGACCCATTACCAAACTCTCTTGTATACCTAAACTTTTTGAAAGTATAGTGTACGAGTCGCTGTTTGTTTACTGTAAAGCAATTTGTACCTCTAAGCAGCACGGGTTCTTAAAAGGACGATCCACAACAACTAACCTCACTGAATTCGATTCAAAAACGCTGTCTGCCTTAGAAGAAGGTAAAGAAGTTGATGCCATTGCAACAGATTTTAGTAAGGCATTTGACAAAATTGCCCACAATATCATTCTTTTTAAACATAAAAAGCTTGGTTTTCCTCTTTTGTTCACCTCTTGGATTCAGTCATACCTAGTTGACCATCAGTATCGAGTGCTCTTCAGAGGGAGTATCTCCAAACATATTCATGCATTTTCTGGAGTACCCCAGGGAAGCCATTTGGGACCACTTATTTTTGTTTTGACTATAAATGACGTTGAGCTGATTTTACCTCAATCTGATTTAGAAATTTACGCTGACGATATGAGAATATCGAAACAAATTTTTACCCCTGACGACGCACTTCTGCTGCAAACAGACTTAAATAGCTTTTTTACTTGGTGCCAAAAGAACTTTCTTGAGCTAAACATTAAGAAAAGTCAAACCATAACCTTCACTCGAAAGCGCCCTCCCTTGTCCCAAAGACAATACTCGATTAATGGAGTACCTGTTCTTATAGTAACCTCCATTCGCGACTTGGGAGTCATTTGTGACACTCAACTCAATTTTCGCTCCCACTACGACAGCATTATAAGCAAAGCCAACTCAACACTCGCGTTCGTAAAACGCTGGTCACAAGAATTTTCTTGTCCATATGTAACCAAATCCCTTTATATGACTTTTGTTATCCCTCTCCTAGAATATGCCTCACCAGTCTGGTCACCATATCATCAAGTTCACATAGATCGTATCGAAGCCGTCCAGCGCAGATTTTTACGCTTCGCTTTGCGGGGTCTTGGCTGGGATGATCCCTATAACCTGCCTTCTTATGCAGACCGTCTTAAACTTCTGAACCTTCAACCGCTCAAATTACGCCGTGATACTGCTGACATCGTTTTTGTTCACCAACTAATAAATGAGGTCATTGATTACCCTACTCTCTCCAAAAGATCTGTCTGAATCCAAACACCCGTCAGTTAAGATCTGTTCCTTTCTTCTTTACTCCTTATGGCCTCAACGAACCTTTGACTCGAATGCTACGCAAAGCCAACAACATAAATACCTTCAACCCCAACATGAGTAAGCCTGTTTTAAAACAAGCTATTCTTAACTCAGCCTTCTCTTAGTCCTTTTTTACTTATTCTAACTCTCCCATACTGAAAATTTCTACCTTTATATGTTTAAGTTTAGATTTAAGAAATATTATGTTTAGTTTTAAGTTCTGCTTGTATTAAGCTTATAAATAAATTAAAAATAAAATAAAGTACCTATCGTTCACACTTAAATATAAAAACAATATATCTAAAACACAAAAACTAACCTTTTGATTGGGCCTATAGGTATACATAATTATATTTTGTATGAAGTATGAGAACCGCGGGTCGGGGTCAAAATTCTTTTTACAAAATTCTGCTTTTCAAAATTTTGCAGAATTTTGAAATGCAGAACTTTTGAGTGGGCAGGCAGAATTTTAAAAGCAGAATTTATACCCACTTGCGAAAACTGTTTTAAAAGTTTTTAATTTGCTTGATAGATGGCGCTTAACATCAAAATGTGTATGCGGCTAGCTTACGCGTACAAATTAAAACATAATGGGGCATATTCATAGTCATTTTTAAACTCCAGTTTATCTTAGACTGGGGTTTATTCAATGTTATTTAGATGGGATAAACCCAGGTCTAAGATAAACTGGAGTTTAAAAGTGACTATGAATATGCCCCAATGAATTTTAAAATTGTTTGTATAGGCTGAAATATCTTGGTTATAGGTAATAAGAGTTTAACCTACGATTAGAGAATCGGCATGGGGCTAACAACTGATTATAAGTTTTTAGTAAGAAGCCTAGCGCTTACGATTTTTTGTCTAGCTTCATAGGATAGTTATAAGTTAAATTTAAAGAATATAAACACCTATACTTACAATGAATTCTATTTGCATGTATTTGTCGTGTATTTCCAATGTGTGTGTGTGTGTATTCTCGAGTAGGCTTCTTAATCTTGCTTACATATTTTTGTTTCTCTACGCAATAAAAGTAAAATTCAACCAAATTCCTTACCTATGTACAATTTATTTCACATGAAACGAAAGCGACACTGTTTTCCTCTTTAATTGAAATAAGTGTGGTTTACCTGTTTAAAAGGGTTGCCTAGCTTAGCTATACAAATACATATTTCAGGTAGATTAGACCACACTGAGTGATAAAATTTACAACTACCTCACAAAAAACCCTCTTATACACAAAATGTTAAGGACTATAAAGCCATAAAACACCGAAAGCACTATAGAGAGTCATATTAATATTCTGATAGAACCGGCTAGTAATACTAATTGAGTCACTTCCTTACCCTTTTGAGTACCTATATACCTATAGTTAGGTATATATTCAACATGGCAAAATAAATCTTTAAAACCCCGCCTGTACCTACGGGTACTAAAGAAAATCGATACATTTTCTTAAGTGCACATATACATACCTACACACCACACACACATACCAATGTAAACAAATTTCGTCTCCGAAAAAGTAGATTAATTTGAAAGCCTTAAAAAAAAAATAAACATCCCATCTACGAGTAAACGCATAACCTCCGCAGATATCAAAAGTTCGGAAACCAAAGGTTGTAAGAATATACTGTAGGTATGTACCTACAGCTTCCCCAAAGAGGAAGGATGCAAACTGTAAGTATTAGTAATAAATTTCTTTAGAAGTAAACTAGAATGGGAATAATTTTTGTTGGTTGTCGAAGGAGCAATGGCATTGGATGTTGTTTTTGTAATGAGTTGTCAACAAGAGAGGAATCTATACAAGTTGTCACCCAGTTATTGCTTTGTGCGTCCTTGGACTTTTACCTTTTTTTAAAATAATAATAAAAAGCTTTTATTTAAGGTAACAGTAACAGGGTAGTACCTCTCTGTGAAAATTCAACCTTAATTTAGTTGTCTCTACGAGAACTGACCTAATTTAAGTTGCGGTGAAAGGATAGGTAAATGTTATGCTCACCTGATAGGCATTTATAGTCGTGTTTTTTTGTAAGCCCGGAGGGATTCGGTTGAAAAAAACGACATCGGGGATTAGCGACGCCTTTCCAGATACAAAATGGACTTTCCATATAAACTTTTCACTGACGACTCGAAGGTGATTGATGGAGTTGGGGCGGGTGATTTCTCGGAGGCACTAAACATAAATAACTCTTATCGCCCGCCCAATACCACCAGCGTATTTCAAGCTAGAGGTACTAGCCATCAAAGAAGCCTTTAGGATACTTAAACAAAAATAACAATATCTAATCAAAATATTCACAATTTGGCCATCTCTATAGATAGCCAGGCTGCAATCAAAGCAATTGATAGCTGCCTGGTAACCTCAAAGTCAGTAAATCAATGCAGAGTTGAGCTCGTGCAGGCTTTAGTGATAGTACCAAAATCTCACTCATATAGGTCCATGGCCAGTGACCATAGTGACATCCAAGGTAATGAGCAAGCGGATTAGCTTACCACGTAGGGATCAGCCCTTCTTGTCTCTCAGGCAGAAGAAGCCGACCTTCCACTGGGATTCGTGAATATATGACCATTTCTTTTCAGAATCAATAAAAAGGTGGCGATAGGTCTGTCAAACAGCAAGATATCTAGGAAGATATGGCCTAACTATGACAAAAACAGATCAAATGATTTAATAAAGTGAAACAGAACACATACGTACAGGGTCGTTGCAATCATCACTAGTCATTGGCCAATAGGAGAACATGCGGCTTAACTACGCATACCTTTTGATAGTTTCTGCCGTAGCTGCAAGAAACCTCTAGAAAAAGAAACCATCGAACACTTTCTCTGTAACTGTCCAGCCCTGGCCAGGTCTCTTTTCCTGGCATTTGGAAGCCCTTTTCTCGAAAACCTAAACGTCCTCTCGAACAAAAGGATAAACGATTTTATCTCTTTCCTAAACAGCACCAGATGGATCTAAAAGAAAAGACCAAACAATACCTTCACCTCAACTAATGCATTGGAAGTGTAATGACTAGAATTGGTCTACCGATGTTCGGTGGATGGGAAGTCATGGGCTTTATCGCTATTGACTCCTGCATCGAACCGATTCTCGATGGACTATTGTTGGCCTCATATAGGCTTAACTGGTGAAGGACTTAAAGCTTTGCCAAACCCTAGATAGGTTTGCCTTGACTTTGAAAAAGCCCAACCACAAGTAGATCTAGTGATTGGATATATGGCCGGTTCTCAACCCTACCGGAACCACAGTATTTCTCCGTGCTTTAATTGAGCCCCGAGAATTCTCCGCGCTTAGCTGAACTTAAGGCCCTTAGCCTTAGCTAAGGTGATTAGTTGTTGTTGCATTTAACATGTACATTTCAGGATAGGGCGTCGTTTTTTTCGACCAATTTTCTCGAGTTTTGGCAAGTGTTTGCAATTTCTAATGTACCTCAACTACGATAGAATGTCAAATTATTATTGATAAATATTTAAATCTTTTAAGCATGGCCAGAAATGGCGCCATCAGAGTCAAGATAGAATTAAATTTGTGACAGGCTGATGGATTTGGGGTTTTTATAGTTCTTCAATCTATTCAAACATTGTTTATAAAAATCGGTGTACTTACATACATACTTATGTATTTCGATTCTTGCTGGTCAAAGAGAAAAAAAAGACCAAATCACAAAAAATTCAGCTTTAAATTCTGAATTAATTTCTTGAATAAAGTTAAAAACTCTCTACAGTTAGTCCCCAAAAAGAAAGAGGGCGTAGCAAAGTTTACAAAAATATTTTTGTTTCTTATGTTAGTTTTGATCTAAAATTGGAAATTTTGAGAGATTGAACTTAGAAAAGAAATTTCAAGCCGAACATTTTTTTCTTACAAACGTTTTTTTTTGTCCGACCAAAGCCCCGTTTTTCAGTAGTGAGTTAAAGCAGAGTTAGCTAACTCTAGAAGTAAATTAAATAAAACTTAAGAAATCTGATGAATTAACTCGGATTTAAATTTAATCTCGCACTGAAAAACTGGACCTAAGAAGTCGAAAAATGGTAAAAAGCCCTCTTCTCTTACTGAATTAACATTTAATTTAAAATTATGACGAATAATATCAGTAATTTTATGTTGAACCATCCTGTAGGCGAAACATTACATTAATATCCTTTTCCACTTTGATGTCACAAAAATAATAATAAAAAAAAAAAAACAATTATTGAAAACAAAACACAAGTCAGACTTTAATCTCAAAAACTTATTCTTTTATTTGGTCTTCCCAGAAATCGGCTTGGCCATCAAAATCAACAGTAAGACATCTTTGTATCCCAGTCCCAGATTGTAGCCAATGTTTTTATTGTTGTTTTCCTAGGTACTCAGTTATATTGGGTCTGTGGTGTGTCCTTTATTTTGTTTTTAATATCTGATTCTTAAGCTCATTATAAAAGGGCGGAAGCTCAGTGAAGTGAAGCATTGTAGACTAAGACTTAGAGTTCTTCTTTTTTTTTTTTAAAAACCCTCAAGGAAAAGGAAACACTATAGCTTGTGCTAATACAAGACAAAGTCCTTTTTCTGGTAAATGCGATTTTCTGATCAGTTGCACAATCTTGGTTTTCATGATGTTCTTACAAGCATCTTTAGCTACTATAGTATATACGACGACGACAAAAACAGCGAGACATTACAAAGAGTTAACCAATGATTTTTCTTTGTCCTTCTTCTTCCTACAGCTATAGTTTCTTTCGATTCTCCTTGTAATCAAAAGTTAAAAAGAGGATATACTAACCGACTACTCTTTGAAATTTGAAGGGGGGAGGGGTGGGGGAGAGAAAAAGAAAGTAAGTAGCTGCTCTTGGAAATGGAAATTGTAAATATGTTCACAAGAGATGAGCGGCAAATTGTCGGACTTAATATTTCAATTTCTGATGGAAAAAAAAATTCCAACGTTATCCTATACCTACCTGAAGTATTTCTTTTTATGAAATCGCTTAGAACTAAACAAATACATAGGTAGATTGAGGATGGAGATGGATGGTTAGTTATGGTTATGACTTGGAAGCAACGTGTTTGAACTCTTGTAAGGAGGTTCTTTTACATTTTAAATAAGAAAATAAGAACTTAAATATGTATGTTTATGTATATGTAAGTTGAAACCAGTAGGAAGTGGTATCTATATTGTAGTTACTTTATACCTTGAAAAGCTTTCCGGAGTTTGAATTTATTTTAAGGTAAAAAGGTAGGCACCTTAAGTCTACTGTGTATTTGGGGAGCTATACTTGACAAAAGGAGATATACAACTGTAAAAAATCAAAGAGACTGGATTTCAGATTCCACAAAAAAGGTCGAGAACAGAATAACAGAAAATCAAAATATTTGAATTTATTTTTCATATAACAATCTGCGAATAACAGAGACAAAGTCATTTATAAAGCATTAGAGTATTTTTTAAACTGAGTGATGATGGTTAAGTAGATATAAATAAATACAATTTATTCTTAAAAAAAAAAACTCAGCTATATTGCTTCATATTTATCTCAGAAAAGTTTAATTTGAAATCAATTTTCAGCCATAAAAAAGCAAAATTCATTTATAAACAAAGCTCCCACGCATTTCTTTTTTTATAACTGCTTCAACATACAATCATACATACAAGTGCTAGGTATACATTCAAGTAATTTAAATGCGATAAATTCACCCTATATGTATGTGAGTGGGATTTGCAAGAACGGATATCGAAGCAAATAAATTATGGCGAACCAGAAGTTGGAAATTAATTTCCGGTCCAATTTTTACTGCACTAATCCAAAACGAATGATTGCAAATCTTCATACACCCAAACTCGAAAAGACAGCATAAGAAATTTAAAATTGCATGCACATATCTACATAAATACATATATGTACATGATAATTTAATAAAAGATTCAAATTGCTTTTCGATGGAAATTGTGTGAAAAATTTTTAAAACGTGACTGGATCGCAAGAACAAGCTCTAAAAGTTCAAGACTTTAAAGTTGCAACCCACGCATTTAAGTTTTAAAGTATTTATTAATACAAAAATAATGTTAAGAAGAAAGTGTGAAAGACATCAAAATTCTTAATTTTGTTATTTATAAAAATAAAATGCACGACTGGGTCGCATGAACTTGCTCATATGTGCCATCACACTATGGTTTTAAAGTTTGAAATACAATTAGCTATGGGAGCCTATATTTGTTATCGATTTGCCAAAACCATAGTTTAGTTGCAAGTAGTATTATGTGAGCAAAGAAAAATGAATAATATAGCCCGTGTTGCACATAATGCATGCATGGAAATTATATTATTTAAACTGAAAAATTGTTTAAAACCAACAAAATTAGAAATAAATTGATCAAAATACTTCCGAAACTGTTTTGAACGCAACGATAAACTATCTGATTTTTCATATAAATCCTAATTTATGAGAACAAAGTTAAAAATTTGGTAAGCCAATTTTTCGTATTTATTAATATGGCGTTAAAAATTCAATTTAAAAAAAAAAAATATCTACCAGATTTTGAAATATTGAATTTTCAAAAAATATTTTGAAATTCGTGTCAACAGCCGCTCCCATACTTACCTACCTAATACCGTTATTTTTCGTTTTTATTAAAGAATTTCCAAAAAATGTCAAAAACTGATTTTTAACAAGTGAAATATTGAGGTTTCAAAAAAAAAAATTCAAACTTTTTCAAAACCCCAAAAAAAAACAATCATTTTTCATACAAAAAATTAATCAAAATCGGTTGAACCGTTTTTGATAAAAGCGAACATAAACAAAATGGTACTTTGGGAGGTGCCATCAATAACCGTTTTTTTAATTAGAGGCACCTAAGGTATATCTATTTAATTTTATTATTTACTTTTTAATCTGTGGAGTCCATTTTGAGAAAAAATAAGAACTCAATTTTTGACCTTAAAATTTTGTATGACAGATTCCGTTATTTTTGGTCCTAAGAAAAGTTTCGCAGCAATATTCTAAAAAGGGCTATAGGTAAAAAGTTTTAAGAAAATCGAACCATCCGTTTAGGCTGCAGCCAAAAAGACAGACGGACGTTTTTGCCAGACCCACTTTTTTCGTCTTCCCTATCATCATAATGTCAAGTTTGATCAAAATCTGGAGTGCGATTTTTTTATTACTCTATAACTTGCTGGAATAGAAAATTACTTAGGCCCAGTTTTTCAGTGCGAGATTAAAGTTAAACCCGAGTTAACTCATAAAATTTGGTGAGTTAACTCAGGATTAGCTGAACAGATGCTTTTGATTTTTTATCCAACGTGTTCGTTTATTCGTTCTGCGTGCATTCTCTACTGAAAAACTGTGTCCTCAGTTAACTGTGGGTTAATTTACTTCTAGAGTTATCTTACCCTGGGTTAATTCACCACTGAAAAACTGGACCCTAGACTGCTAACAAAGTCATCAACATAAGCGGCTTTACAACCGAGATTCATTGCTTGCCCTTTTTAATAAGTCTGTCTATCCCAATCTACACCTGATGTCATCCAGCATAGAACGACTTTAAGTCCTAGCCATTTCTGACATTCATACAAGCTTTGTTGCACAATGTACACAATTTTCAAAAAATTGTTAAAGCATAAACGATAAATAACCCACACATATTTTAATTACAAACAATCGTCTAATGTGGGTTTTAAGAGAAATGTATGAACCCCGGATTTAAAAAAAAAAGGAGTGGAGATAGGGATATTAATCTAGTGCTAAAATTCTCTTTATCCAGCTCTAGTTCTAGTTCTAGTTCTAGTTCTAGTTCTAGTTCTAGTTCTAGTTCTAGTTCTAGTTCTAGTTCTAGTTCTAGTTCTAGTTCTAGTTCTAGTTCTAGTTCTAGTTCTAGTTCTAGTTCTAGTTCTAGTTCTAGTTCTAGTTCTAGTTCTAGTTCTAGTTCTAGTTCTAGTTCTAGTTCTAGTTCTAGTTCTAGTTCTAGTTCTAGTTCTAGTTCTAGTTCTAGTTCTAGTTCTAGTTCTAGTTCTAGTTCTAGTTCTAGTTCTAGTTCTAGTTCTAGTTCTAGTTCTAGTTTTAGTTCTAGTTCTAGTTCTAGTTCTAGTTCTAGTTCTAGTTCTAGTTCTAGTTCTAGTTCTAGTTCTAGTTCTAAATCTAGTTCTAGTTCTAGTTCTAGTTCTAGTTCTAGTTCTAGTTCTAGCTCTAGTTCTAGTTCTAGTTCTAGTTCTAGTTCTGTTTCTAGTTCTCCTGTAGACTGGAGAACTTGACCCAGAGAACATAGCAATTCCACAAAGCAAACGCGTAACCTTAAGAAACCAACATTTCAAAATAATTTCTATTGTATGTTTTCAACGCATGAGTATGATTAGGAAAAGGATTACTTTTTTCTCGTGTTAAACATTCTCTTTGTTCTTATCAAAAGTCTTTCGATTTTGACAGCAACGTAAGTTGATTTAAGGGCTTCTTTAATTAAAAATTGTGTGCAATACTCTTACCTCGTGCAATCATGACCTTCAACAAACATGTTGTTATAGCAAATAACAATTAAAACTTTACTAATAGCATTAGGTTTTAAATTTATCAACATCCTTCAATACCACTTGAAATGAATGTTGGAAGAATTCAAGGAATTCTAACCGATCAGCTTTCCAAACCCTCAAATCCTCAAACCCTTGCGCCTATTCCTTATTTACGAAAACACTTTTGCTGGCCATGGTATACATGTACACATACATACATACTATGTACAGTATAACTACATTTGAAATCCTCTGCATCTCAGGAGGGCTTTCAATTTAATTAATCCAGACTATTGGAAAAGCTGTTTTAGAAATCTCCTCGTAGTTTTCAGAGTTCGGGCAGTTTAATTAAGTAGAAGCCACTTACACAATGCCACTTTTCTATAACGTCATTGGCTCCAAACTATTCCAAATGCAATTCGATTCTGATGCTGCGACTGGGACCGTAGTGTAGCTTGGTAGGTGTAGGTATATGAAGACTCGAAGGATATGATGTTGCGGAGACTTAAAGCTAAAGCGATGCTCCTGCGGGCTCGGGCATGCCAACCAAGCTGAATAATTCTATTGAACCGACAAAGACTCATTTGCAAAACTATCAATTACTGTTTGCACATGCCTTCAACCTGTGCGGTGCGTGTAACAAACAATTTATAACGACAACCATGAACGTGTATTCGTGAACTTGAACAATAAAACTTAAATTGCAAGGGAATATAGGTATTATATGCTCTTATCATTGTTGTCCTCTTAAGGACATCGAACACGAGCAGAGCAAAGATGGATTAAGTGCAAATTTCACACAATAAGTGCATCATGAGTTAGTGGATGATGATGATGCAAATGCAGGTGTGATGACGATAATAGCAATGACGGTGTTTGATGAAGACAATGTAGTTTATCTATCGCACGATGGCACTTTGTTAAGGCGAGAATTTACGAGCATTTATTGCATGAAGAAGATTTTATTGGTGTTAAATTTTAATAAAAAATGTGTGCAAGAAAAAAATTGCAAAGTAATGAAATCTAGAATTCCAGGAAAACAGTCGTGTGATTTCCAATTTTTTGAAATAGAGAAATTTGTAGGGTGTATATTAAACCCCTGAATCCATTCAACAGAGTCAAAATCGAAAATGACAGGTGCTTTTTCCAATTTAACTTTATTTATTAAAATATCCAAAAATAAAGAATAAAACTGAAATTTTGATTTGATTGATTGGCTGTAGATGCCAAATTATTTAAATTGCTTACCCATTACGCGGTAGTTTTTCCAGAGCTATAACTTTGAACTGCGATTTCGCACCATCTTCAAGAATATATCAAAATGTTGGAACGTCCCTGTTTTGACTAAAATGATGGAAATAATTTATAAATGGTTTTTCAACAGGGACGCTACAAAAGTAGAGCAACAGGGACAGCAAACGACGCCATATTTCTTGCCGTTCTTTTGACATTTCTCTTCAGTAAGATTTGCTATTTCATGATGGAAAGATATACGAGCCAACAATGAGTCGAAATTATTAAAATTTACTACCGAAATTCGGAGTCAGTGGCCTCAACGTTAAGAGCGCTAAAAATCGAAAAATCATCTTCAGCGATGAGGCTCATTTCTGGCTGAGTGACTTCGTCAATAAACAAAATATGCGGTATTGGTCAGACAGCAATCCACACGTACTCCATGAGTCATCATTTTATCCCGAAAAAATTACGGTTTGGTGTGGTTTATGGGCCGGCGGTGTCATTGGGCCGTACTTCTGATGTGGTGATCAAGACCGGCACGTTACTGTGAACGGGAATCGCTACCGTTCAATGATAACCGAATATTTTTGGCGCCAATTGGATGATATGGACTTGGAGGACATGTGGTTTCAACAGGACGGCGCCACAAGCCACACAGCGAATGCCACATTCAATTTATTGGAAACCAAGTTTTTAGAACGTGTTATCTCACGAAATGGTCCAGTCGCTTGGCCACCTCGGTCGTGCGATTTGACGCCGTTAGACTATTTCCTGTGGGGCTACGTCAAGTCTATATGGTCTATACCAACAAGCCAGCGACGATTGATGAACTTCGTACGAATATCTTACGTGAAATTGCAGCAGTATCGGCCGATTTATGCTTGAAAACTGTCGAAAATTGGGTTCAGCGTCTGGACTTCTGCAAGCGTGCCCGTGGTGGCCATGCAAAAGAAATTGAGTTCCATACATAATGGCATCGAACGTACTTTCACAGGAATAAAGAATTTCCTTGATATCCAAAACCGTTTTTGTTTTATTTAAAAAAGCTTTTAAGAGTTTAGTTTAGGCAAGTTTAGTGTTCTTGAAAAAATCAAACTCTGTGTTTTAATCAAACTTGACATTGAGAGGATAAAAAAAAGGGGTCCAGTTATTCTGTCTGTTTGTCTGTCGACCTACCACACTGAAGCGATTTTCTTGAAACTTTGAAGAACTTATATGGTTTTTATTTAAACATAATTAATTAAAAAATAAAAGAGGCCACAGCTGCCCACCTGGAGGCAGTTTGGGCTTACAATTAATGCCGTGTAGCCAGAACTGTACGGGCGCCAGAACTGTACGGGCCCCAAGCGAAAGAGCAACGCCCACGAAACGATCGAGGAAGCGAAGAATTCAAATTATTATCCTTAGATTCCTCCCTTTTGCTATATTTGACTGTTAACAAATTTGGCGGTATGGTTTAATGGGACGCCAAGCTCAGGGCGCCAGTTTGTCTAAGGCAGGGCCTGTATGGATCCATACAATTTGAAGACAAAAAAAAAAAATTGTGTGAGTGCCGGGACTCACGGTTAATATGTGTAAACATCAACGTGCGCGGATCCAAAACGGACTTGCTTTTGCTTGAAGGGGATCTTAAGATTTTTTTCACTGAACGGCCATCCTAGTATGCAGATCGTAACGTTGCACACCGTAACGTTGCACGACGTAACGTTGCACAGGAACGTTCACGTTTTTTTCACTCTACCGCCAGCATAGATTTTTACACATCAAAAATAAATATGCAATTATATGCATGCAATTGTGCATGCATTTATTTGTTCGTTTTTTATTCTGGTACAAAAACAATATAAATATAAATTAAACGACCTTTTAATCTACATAAATTACACCTCACTTTTTTATGTTATTAATTAAACCTTGTGTTTTGTGAAAAAAAAAACTTTCAACAATCATATCCCACAGAACCATATACCGTTTGCATGGTAATATCTATATCATAAACTATACGGTGCGTTTACGTATATCTAATACATGCCTCTTCTCCAACCTAAAAAAACAAAAAAAAAAAATATGCGGTCGCCAACGAAATCCTTATTGTCCTTGATAATGCCATACATTTGAAAACTCATTTAATTATAATATTTCATTTTGGACGTTGAAACGTCACACCCCTCCCTTCTTTTTTCCCCATAATATTACAATAATTGTGCGTGATGCGAGTGGCTTGGCTGGCATACAAAGTGGTTAACAAATGAAACGTTATGTGTGTCGTCATTTCATCAAACCTCAAAGTATACCAAACCCTCTGCTAGAATTGCTGTTGTTGTCTTTGCTGTTGATATCCTCTGGTTGACCATGTAGGCTAAATATTTATAAACACATATTATCACAAGCAAAAGCCGTCCCCGTTGGTGATGTTGTTGTCGTGGTCATTGTCAGGACCAAAAATGGGTTTCCCATATTGCTTGACAAAGGTGATTTTCCGTGTTTACTTTTGGGATGGGATTCTTTATGATTATATAAATCTAGGGTTAAAGTGAATATACAAGCCTTTAAATGAACTTTATGTTTTAATAAAACATCTTTTGTTATGTTAGGTCCGAAGGTATAGACAAATTTGTAAATTCTGGATATTGACAGTACTGACGTGAAGCCCTTAAATATTCAATCAGTTCTGCTGACCTTAACCTATAGTATGGGTTATGATTGTTGTGTTATTAACCTGGGAAGGGCTTTTTTTGTGGGTTAAGGAAAAGAGAGAGTAAGATCTGGAAAAGCGGAGAATAATCTCTGTTTAAGATAAAGTTACAATAGTAAACGATTTTTGTACGGCTACTGCGAGAATTCTTGGAAGGAAGTTATATAAATCCTCCAAAAATATCTCTTGTTAATAATACATACGTGCGCCTCTCAGTTTAGCCATTCGGATTCTGCAAAAATTAAAACGCACACAAGATAGGGCTGTGTCAATCAGGAACGATTCGATTTTTTTGATCCGATCATCGAAAAGTATTGATGATTGAAATCACAAATTTTCGTTTCAATCGATCCCAATCTCAATCATTTCGATGATTCTCGATTTTCAATCCCAATATCAATCATTTCAATGAATCTCGATTTTCGATATCAATATCTTTTGAATTATTAATATAATTTATCGGAGAAAAGAAATATGGGTCAGAATGGGATCGATCAAATCGGTACAGTATTCGTTAACTTCGGAGATTGAATTTCATCGAAACCGAAATAAAAAAATTGTATTAGTTTGACAGGTGTCAAAATATGCCATCATTTTTGGTACGGCGGATCGAAAAACGGAGTACGCCACTCAATTTAGGAGGTGGGTATAACCCTAGTCTCACGGCCGACGTTCTGGGACCACTAGAACACTTAGTTTGGCAAGTGTCAAAATATACCAACATGTTTGCTAGGTTGGATCGAGAAACGGAGTACGCTAATCGATTTAGGAGGTGGAAATTTCCTCATGCATGTCACCCAGCTCTCTAAGTCCATTAGAACTTTTAATTTGACAGGTGTCAAAATATCAAATCATTTCCGAGAATACGCCCTACGTAATGTGGTACATCGCACCGTCGCGTCGCACAGAGCAAAGTCCACGTTTTTATTTCACTCACACACTGCCATAGATGTTTGCACATCAAAAATCGAATCGGAACAGTATGAAATAATGAATTTTGGAATGAAAATGATCGAATGATCGATTGATTAAAATGATCGAATCATTTTGGTAATCGATTCTTGAACGATTCGATCATTTGATATGAACGATTTACAGAGCTTTAACACAAGAATGGTGCGTTATTTAATGGGCTACACGAAAAAAAAACATGCAAAATTTTTCCTCTAGGAAATCATATATTTAGAAATGATCTGTACTAAATTTGAACCAAATCGGCCCACCCGTTAAACTCTAGCTCAAGTGTATTACAGTTTTGAAACACCAGAACAAATTCGTGTGATCCAGTCGTGAAGAATTCTTAAGGGTCTTCCAATAGTGACTTCCGAGCTTTGACAGTTGATCATATTGTTGAAGCGGCATCTGTCAAATTGGCTGTCATTTATTAAGTTTGTTTTGCCAAATCATCATGGACGGATATAGGCGCACTTTTCATCGAAAAATCATCTTCAGCGATGAGGCCAATTTCTGGATGAATGGGTACGTCAACAAATAGAATTTTCGAAATTGGGACGATACCAATTCACATGAGATTTAAGAGCGTCCAATGCATCCCAAAGAAGTCACTGTTTGGTGTGGATTTTGGGCGATGACGCCATCGGATCGGTACATATTTCGTTGAGAACGACGTTGGCCAGGCCATCACCGTCAGTGGTGATGACCAACTTCTCTTGGCCTGAATTGGATGATATGGACACCAACGACATGATTGTGGATTCAGCAGGACCGCGCGCAGCGGCGCTACGTGCCACACAGCTCACGCCAGTGGAGGTGATATGAACTGGACACCGAGAACGTGCAATTTGAAGAAAATTGGACATTTCGGATGACACCAACCAGAGAAGCCGCGTTTCAAACGAATACAGAATTTCGATAATATCTCACGCACACTTTTTTTCATTTATATTTAACGATAGGAAGCGAAAACTGTATTTGGAAGACTCCGTTCTATATGAATTTTAAAACAAAGTCCGAATTGTCTGTCTAGTGAATTGCATATCGCTTAAACCACTGTACATTTATTTAAGGGCCAGATTCCCACATCTGATGACAACCTTGAGATTGAGATACCCATAGCTTTTTTTTTGTAGACAGCTCGAATCGGCCACTGGTGTCTGGCAAGTATTTGAATTCTTTAATCTATATCTATATCTCTATATCTATATTTATATTCTATTGGATCGTGGTGAAAAGTCTCAACAGGTGGCGCTGTAGGCGCACATTTCGTTTTTCAGTTCAATTCAATTACCGTTCAACAGGTGGCTCTGTAGGCGGTTAGGAAATGGTTTTTGGGATATTCCTTTTCAACATTTGTTTATTGTAGGGTAAAATGGGGTAAAAATAAAATAATGATCAGATTTAAGAAGTTCTTTTTTGTTTGAAAGGTTATTCTAAGGAAATTGTTTGAGCAAAGGATATTCTTTTTCAAAATTATAACATTTGAAGAGTGAAATAGGGAAAAAATTAAAGAAAAAAACATCCGATTTAAGAAACTCTTTTGGTGTTTGAATGGTTGTTTTTTTAGTGGATGGCCTTAGGGAATTTTTGTCATACAATTGGCATTTATAGGTTGAAATCGGGTAAAAACGAAAAGTTGCATCCAATTTCGAAAATTATTTTTGTGTTTGAAACGTTATTGTAAAAAATTGCTATTTATAGAGTGAAATATGGGATAAAAACGTTGTTCTTGGGCTGGAAGTACAAAGGTACGTTAAAACCCAAAAAGTAGTATTCGATTACAAAGATTAGCTTAAATACTTATTTATATTATCTTTTGTAATTTGTATGCGAAGCTTAGGTTTGCCTACCCGTGCGAAGCCTTTAACTTTATTTAAAAACGTAATAAAAGAAGGGGCTGTACAAAAAGGCGTATATCGTAAGTATAACCGTTTTTTTTCTAAATATTTTTGTTTCTGTTTGAAGTCAATTTTTTTAGAAAATAGCCCCTCCCTCCTGGTTAAACGGGGGGAATATACCTCCCCAATCTTGACCCAATCAACACTATTTAGCTTTTTGTCACACCTTATACGAATCACCCTGTATGTATAATTCCCAAAAAGAAATTAGATAGCATCAGCTATGCATTTTATTGTTTTTAAAATAGGTTATAAGTAAACTTAAGAAATTATGTAAATAAAATAAATAAAATACAATCAAATTTCAAACCCAAAATTTCTTTAAATAAACAAAATCTATACAAAATTCAACAAAAAGATTAGAAAAGCAAATTGGGATCGTCCTGAAGCTATTAGGATAACTTACCCGAAGTTTTCGAAGTTTTCTCTATGCCATTATTCATGAATCATAAAATAAAATTCGATTAAATTTTGTGGAAATAACTTTGACGTATCAAAACATATGTGACATATCCTTCAACAAAGACGAAACAACTTGAATGGAAATGTGGAAAGGTAGGTACAACTTTCTATACCTATACAACAGACATCGTGTAGGTGTAAGTAGTGCATTTCGAAGACAGGTTTTTGCAGCTGATTTCGAAATATTAAATATACTCTTCCTTTTTTTACAATTTCCATGGAGTAAGGATCTTCCTGTTATACATAAAGTATTCTTTATGTTTTCCGTTTTTCTTTTTGTTTTTTTTTGCATGAATGCTAAGTGTTTGTATTTCAAGATATTAAATTGCAAAACCTTTCAGAAGTTTCTCCATTTCTATGTGTATTTATATATTGCGTTACTATAGTTGCAGTATCACAAATTCTCGTCCCTTCTTTTAGCTAAAGACGTATCCTATCTCTAGAGATTTTAAGTAGTTTAAGTTTGAGAAGAGGTATTTTGCCATAGAATGGTGGCTTTAAATTTCGTTATGTCCTTGTGGGAATGTTGTCCTGGTATATCAAAAAAACATCCTTCTAAAGCTTTGGATTGGGAGGTGGTTGAATATAAAACAAGCTGTGCGGTTTAGTTTAAGATTATTGTTCGAAGAGTAAGTACATAGGTATATAGCTGCTGAAGCTGAACCGTGCTCTCCCCATAATTCCAAAACTAATGGAGTTTTGATGGTTTTTAAATTTTAATTATTTAAGGAAAATTTGCCAAGGTACTTGTAACTAATGCAAAAAGGGAAAGTTAACTAATGTAATCCTTATTAATTTGAAATTTTATACTTTATTTAAGATGCACTTCACAACCTTTATCCAATGCATTCCTTAGATAAAGAGTATAATCAATTGGAACAAGAAGAAACTGGGATATTAAAAGAAAAAACTAGTTGGCTTTCGAAATAATGAGGTAAAACATTTTGATGAATATGATAGGGGCTAGCGGGAGAATTTAACCACAAAAATTTCGTGTATAAAACATCAAGTGCACAATTAGAATAAACATCACATAGCACAAACGCATTTAAGAGCGTGGTACACTGGTTTTTAATGTATTTTTAAGACTACTCTTACTTACATTAAAATCAAAAAGGTTTGAGTTCAAATTCAAAAGTTTGTCCATGCGGGTAAATGGTTCATGCATGCCATAATTAGTACGATGGTGAGGTAAATGCATTTAGTCAAAACTACGAATATCGCGTGGTTTCCTCCAGGATTAATAAAATTAATAAATCGGGTGCATCAATGACGCCATTTATAAGTTGATGAGAAAAAAAAGACTGATGATGACAAAAAATTGATCCTCCCTTATGACAGGGGCTGAATTTGAGGAAGTTTAATTCTATGTTCATAAGGAGGAAGATTGTAGGGATCGGTTCACGGTAGTACTTTTACAGTTAAATGAATGAAATTACGCTGTACCGCTTCTAATCTATTTTTATGGATCTCTTAAAAAGGCGAAAAAGGAGTCCATACCTGGGATGCGTATATTCAAGATGAGAGCGATCTAAGCAGTTGTAAAGAGCGAGCGTATCATGCGGGTTCTGAAAATCCTTGCACCATCTCGTAATAAAGCCTAGCATTGAGTTGGCCTTGTTGACGATCAAGTTTATAAGCTCCGAAAAATCAAGATTAGAGGTAAAATGAACTCCAAGGTCTTTGAAACCATGATGGACATGACGTATAGTGTGCTGCGATATAATGTATTCAATTGACCCAGGAACACGTTGTTTTTAGAAAAAGTCATTGCCTGACATTTAATAGGGCTAAGATTAAAAATATTTTTAGTTCACCAAGTAACAAATCGGGTTCTATCATTTCGTAGAAGAACATGATCACTGTCAGATGCAATGCTTTTGAAAATTTTCATATCATCCACAAAAATTAGAATTTCACTATAACGTCTGCAGAGGTGTACATCATTGATAGTTAATATAAAGAGAAGCGGTCCTAAGTGACTTCCCTGAGGTACTCCCGATTTGGCTAAGAAGGGGTTGGAGAAAATGTTTCTGAATTTAACGTATTAGGTTCTATTTTGAAGATATCATGAAATCCAAGTGATGAGTCCAGGGGGAAACCCATAAACTTTTAATTTATACAAAATGATTTCATGAGAAAGTTGATCAAAAGCCTTCGAATAGTCCGTATAGATGCAGTCAAGTTCTTGTCCAAGTTCTAATGCATTAGAGCACTTATTTAAGAATGTAAGTAAATTGGTTACCGGATAGATCGCTTTTTCATGAAACCATGTTGTTGTTTGCAAATAACAAAAGTCAAACCATCACACTCATAAACTGCTCAAAAAGCTTAGGAATACAAGATTGTTTAGCAGTTGGCCTGTAATTGCATATGTATGTCAGATTTATAACCCTTTTTAAAAACTGGTGCAGGAAGGGATTTTGTCCATATACAAGGAAATTCACCTGAGCTTAGGGGATAGATGCAAAACTATATCAAATCCTGAGATTCGCCGTCAAATTTAAGGCTTTATCTTGGACGTTTGGTTAAAGTTTTATTTTTTATTAGCAAGTATATAACATACAAATGATCTATATCTTCAATGTCTATAATTTCCAAGTTTCCATATGAAAAACCTGTGTTGGGATACTATTTTTATTCTATTCGAATGAATGTTATATATGTAACTCATTTTATAGAAACATATTTCAAAAAAGATCTGACATAGACCCTATAAAGCGATATAACAGGTATAGAGATCGGTGAAAATGCGTCTGGCACGGTTTTTACAATGTCGGACATCTGCCAGACTTCATTCATATTGCTATCAGTTTATAAAATCCAATGAAAAACAAATTTAGACTGTCAGGCGACGTTGCTATAGCGCTCATACACTTCTGTGTCCTAACTACTAAGTCAAAGTAGTAAGCGTACTCTAACGTAAAACGCAAAACGATGTTTTATAACTACTTTCATACTAAAACTTTTGACTATCCCAGAAATTGCCGAATAATTGCAAACCAATTTATTTACAATGCTTTTGGTTCTCCTAAAACTTTTATATATTTGGTTAATGAATTGCCGTAAATTTTCTGTTAAAACAAAAAAAATTGCCTCGAACTCGACTGTCCCAAAAATGCCCCAAAATAGTTGTCATGTTAATTTTCTATATTAAAGCATTCACGCCTGTTCTGAATTCTCATAGAAAGTAAAGGGTGTTTTTTTTTAGAGGTATAGAACTTTGAAAAACAAAGATGATTTTTTTAAATTGACATGAAATGTACTTTATACGAAAGATAATCTTCTGGCATTATAATTAAAATATCTGGAATATGACCGTCACGGCTGGCTCGGACGTAGTCTAATCTGTGGCCGTATATCGGCAATAACGCAGCGAATGTTGTCCTCCAAGTGGCCAATCGTTTCGGGCTTATCGGCGTAGACTAGCGACTTCACATATCCCATATAAATATTCAAGCGGCGTTAAATTGCACGATCTTGGAGGCGGGTCCGTAACGTGAAACTATGCGGTTACCAAACTTTTCCTTCAATAAATCAATTGTGGCACGAGTTGTGACATGTTGCGCCGTCTTGTTGAAACCACAGCTCCTGCACATCATAGTTGTTCAATTGATGAACGAAAAAGTCAGTAATCATGGCTCTTAAGCTGTCACCATTGACTGTAACGTTCTGGCCAGCATCGTTTTTAAAGAAGTACGGACCAATTATTCCACCAAACCATAAAGTACACCAAACTGTCAGTTTTTGTGGATGTTACGATGTCTCAACATACACTTGAAGATTTTCATCACTCCAAATACGGCAATTTTGTGTATTGACGTATCTATTCAACCAAAAGTTTGCTTCATCGCTAAACAAAATTCGTTTATGAAAATTGGGATACGTATTTCGAATATGATGGATTCAAAATAAATTTGCACAATTTGGAAGCGTTGTTCAGGCGTCAGTCTATTTATGTTGAAATGCCAAACAAAACTAAAAATAAAACACTTGACAGCTGACAAAATGGCAGCCAGTTAAAATAGTGCTGCCAACTTAAAGTTCTATACCTCTAAAAAAAACACCCGTTAAAATACTTTCGTTTTCAAACTCTAGGTAATTTTTAATGATTTTCGAGTTCAATTCTTGCTGAACGAGTGCTCTTGAATTTATTTCAGTTTTCATCCCCGAATTCGAATTCACAATACTTTCAAAAATGTTGGTATTTTTTGTTTTAAAACTAATTTACCCGATGTATGTACGCAAATAGCGGCAGACACATTGCAAGTTCGGAGTTTTAAGCACTCGCCTTTGTTTTTTTTTTTTTTTTTTAATTCTTATATAATATTTTCAACAAATTTGACGTTTCGAATTAATTTTTTACTAATTTCGTAAAAAAGAGGTTTGAATACTGGCTAACGTGAGAGTGAAATTTAAAACACTTTTTTTTTGAATCCATGAAGAAATGAGTTTCACGGATTTGTGTCGGAACGAAAATCAGAAAATGGGTGATTAATTTTTTTTTCTTTAAAGTTGGATAGACGAATTTCTCGACGCATTTTCTGGGACAAGTCAGTTGGTATTGGCCCACAAACTGCTTGTGAATTAAAATAAATATGGCTATTTTTTTAAAAGTTCATTTTCATATTTATGGTTCCGTCAATATGTATGTACATATATGGAAAAACTTTGGATTAATATGTATCATTTTAAGCCACGACTTGATATCGCGGTATCTTCGAAAATATGTATGTCAAAATGTTGACGAATTTGTATTCTACAGTCTGTTTTTATTGAGAAACGAATTAAGGTAAGCTGGTTAGGGAACAAGGAAATGCCAGATACAAATATACGACATAACCTCAAAATTTGTATTGCCTGGTGCCTGGTGCAGAAAAAATAAAATGCACGACTGGATCTCACGAGTTTGCTTTTCTGGTTCTAGTTTCTTGGAATTTCAAAGATTGTATAATATAAACATATAGGGTTGACGGCAGGAACACCTTAAACTCTGTGTGCACCTTAATTCAGCAACGATCAGCAATCATTTTAGAGATACTTAATTTTCATTAACATTTATTTTCTTTTAAAATCATTAGTAAAACTGTAAGCTTTTACTCAAATCACATTGTACAAATATAAATCTACTTTTTATAACTAATCAAATGAATTACTTTATAAATCTTCAATAAATGTTTAACAATTTATAAGATTACTCTTTTATTTTTCTGTATACTTTTATGCATAATTATATTTAATTAATAAAAATAATTCATATGAGAAACTGAAAAAGAAGAATGAAACTCGTTCTTTAAATTGGTTAAGCAACTCTTAAAAAGTTCTAATATCAAAATGAAGAATAAGTTGAACAAAAAAAATTTAAAAAAAAAATAAAAATTTAAAAAATCTTTGGAGTGGTTTTCTTTTAAAAATTAACCTTATTTAAAAAAAAAATCACTAACCCGTTTTCAAATTATAAATTTTTCATTAAAAAAATTAAATCTTTTTCTAAAAATGTTTGTATGCAATATTAATTTAATTCAAAATAAGTGTCCATACAAAAGTTTTGATCGAAATCAGTAAGGCCGTTCAAGAGAAAGCCGAAGATGAAAAAAACGGTTCCATAACAGGTACATTTAATAATGTTAATAACTTAGAGCCGTTTGCTGATACGAAACATAAATAATTTATGTTCTACTTAAACGTTTATGTTCTACTTTTTCCTCAGAGTAAACTGTCACAAAAGATCTTATGTAGAACATAAACTCTTAACTTTCGTTTTAGCAAATGGGCCTTAATAACTTAAAATTTTAAATTAGTTTTTAATGAAAATTTAAATTTTATTTAAAATAGTGCACACAATTGTTTTTTATAATAAAGATCATTATAACTATTTCTGAGATAATTTATATTTTTCATGATGGTTGTATCTGCCGTTAGTTTTAGAGATTAAAAAAAATTGAATCTCAAGGAAATCACTAAAAAACCTTAACTTCAAAATTTCAGGAAAATCGCTTCAATGGTGTTTAAGCTTTTATGTTGCAGGACCCATTATTTTTTTTCGCGTTCTCTATCATCTTAATGTCATCAACCTTATATCCCAAGTAGAATAATGTGCATTATGTTTCTCAGATTAAAGATTGTTTCATTTCCTACAACTCTGGTTTTGACAACTTCTTTGACCAATTGTTTCAGAGTTATACATATGAATTCGAGTTCAAGTCATAGAGTACCTATATTATATGGACGAGACTAGAGACAATCCAATTTAAAACAGTTATAACAGTTTTTTGCCATTAAAAGTGGACGTGCGTTAAAGTGCGTCGCGAGACTTAAAAAAAAATCTGGGTGCCTGAAGTATGCCCACCGGCGGAGGGCCCTGGCCCTGCGGGGCCGCATAAACAGTACTTTTACAAACCAAACCTGCTATAATAGGCACGCCTAGAGTCACTTCCGTTCCAAAAACCTGCACGTCATGCCAGAGGCTGGGATCGAATACCAGCTTATGCCAGCTGAGAGAACTTTCGTTTTCTCTTTCAGGGGCACAAGCCTCTTGCGCAAGGAAGTGACAAGTTTGGTTCTATGGCTACTACCGTAATTACACCACCTTTCCACTCACAGCCTATTTACTGGGTGATTTTTTAAGAGGTTTAGAACTTTAAAAAAAAAAAAAAACACAAAAAATTCAAAAAAATGAATGAAATATTTATTTGAATCGATAGTTTGAACCTTGCAATTTAATGTTTAAAGATAATTTCATGCAAATGTTGACCGCGGCTGCGTCTCAGGTAGCCCATCCGCTGAGTCCAATTTTGGCATACTCTTTCACACATATCGGCCGGTATCTCACGAATGAATGCATGGATGTTGGCTTCCAGTGCGTCAATCGAAGCGGGCTTGTCCCTATAGACATTAGCCTTGACATACCCCCACAAAAAATAATCTAATGGTGTCAAATCGCACGATCTAGGCGGCCAATTGACCGGCCCGAAACGTGAAATTAACTGTTCACCAAACTCGCCTCGCAATTGCGCCATTGTTTCGCGTGCTGTGTGGCATGTGGCACCGTCTTGTTGAAACCACATATCATGCAAGCCAAGAACTTCCATTTCGGGCAAAAAAAAGTTTGTTATCATCGCTCGGTAGCGTTCACCATTGACAGTAACGCTGCGATTCGCATCATCTTTGAAGAAATATGGCCCAATAATGCCGCCGGCCCATAAACCGCACCAAACAGTGGTTTTTTCGGGATGCATTGGTAGCTGTTGCAATGCTTCTGGCTGATCTTCACTCCAAATGCGGCAATTTTGCTTATTTACGTACCCATTCAACCAAAAATGAGCCTCATCGCTGAACACAATTTTTCGATAAAAAAGCGGATCCTCGGCCAGCTTTCCAAGAGCCCATTCACCAAAAATTCGGCGTTGTGGTAGGTCGGCTGGCTTTAGTTCTTGCACCAGCTGTATCTTAAAAGGCTTTACGCCCAAATCCTTCCGCAAAATTTTCCACGTAGTGCTGTAACAAAGGCCTAACTGCTGGGAACGGCGCCGAATCGACATTTCGCGGTCTTCTCTCACACTAGCTGATACGGCCGCAATATTTTCTTCACTACGCACAGTACGTAAACGTGTTGGTGGTTTAATGTCCAACAAAGTAAATTTAGTGCGAAATTTGGTCACAATCTTCCGAATAGACTGCTCAGAAGGTCGAGAATGCCGATCATAAAATGGAAGCAGCGCGCGATGAACATTTCGAACCAAGCACGAATTTTGATAGTAAAATTCAATAATTTGCAAGCGTTGTTCATTTGTAAGACGATCCATGGTTAAATTGCAAACCAAACTGAAGCTGTTTGACAGTGACACAAGGTACTAAACACACGTCAGCTGTCAAAACCAGTGTTGCCAAAACCAAACCAGCTAAAAAATCACCCTTTATAAGCCACAAGTTAAATATGTCGTAATCCTAAGAGGGCTTGAGGATAGGATTACTCTATTTTAATAAAGGTCACGAAAAATGAATAATCACAAGTTCAATATATTTCCTCTTTTAGAAGAAGATACCCACCAAACCCCGATGTCCACTTAGCAATAATAAGTATGTTGTCAACAAGAATTTCAACAGGAGTATTTCGAACATAATCTCTGTGATAAGAAATTCGATTTACACTAAGCCTAATTACAATAATCCCAATACTTTTGGTATTGTATAATTGGATTTATTATACCTGATTTGATTAGTCTGAGTATACACCACAGAATTATTACCTCAAATCATGCTAAATATCTCCTTGCTGGAATGAAAATAAAACAAATTGATAATCTTTTGGCAAATAAATCATTTTATTTCTCAACACTGTTTACAATTAATTTTTTTTTGTTCATAGGTACACTTATTGTGGTAAATATATATTTTATATTATTAATCTCATGAGTATTGTTCACAATATATAATTAAAAATGTTAAACCCAACAAGTCGATGCCTCAGTAATAAAGATACTGCGGTCTCATAAAATTTAGAGTTTTTATTTTTTTTTTTTACTTTTGCATGATTTTTGTTACATTTAAAGTTATAATTCTTGTTGTAAATAAAATAAAGTTACCGACACGGTATATATATAGAGATATACAGAAATAGATTTTGTTTAGAAAATAAAATAGAGTATAGTTAGAATTTATCTATGTAGATAAAGTTTTCTACCATGGGATTTGTACAGTCACATCATATTCATCACAATTTTTCCATTAACAATTATTTTTTTTTTTTTTATTATTCTCTTAAGTTCATAAATTTAACCTTTCCCATTAAACAAACAAAAAACATATAAAACTCATGAGATGATAACCATTTTTTTTTTGTAAATTATTATTTTGACATTTATTAGTTTTTTTTTTAATATATATATTTTTAAAATTATTAAATTCTTATACATTGATGATTGATTATAATTTTCTCTTAATTTAAAACATTTATATTGTTTTTTTTTTTGTTATTTTTTTTTTTTAATTTTAAAATTTACATTTAAATTTTATGTTTTTTTTTTTTTTTCTTATTATTCAGTCGTATTGAGCTTTTTCATCCCCTATTTAGTATTTTCTGTTATTTTTTCATATTAATTTTTTAATACTAATGAAAATGTTAAATCATAAATTAGAAGTTTATAAAAAAAACTCACACATATTCATTTTTATTTTTTTTTTTATTGAACTCAAAAATAGGTTTTATTGATAAATATTAAGAAAGGAGAAGCTTATATAAAGTATTCACGTAGATTGAGAAAATATAGGAATTAAAGTTAAAGGAAAAAAAAAAAAATAGTTTTAAAAAGGAAAATAGTTACGAATTGTAACAAACAATTTTGAAAAAAAGACATTATTCTTTCTATCTCCCATTTAGTTTTTGAAAGTCTTCACTGTAAAGTTTACATTCGGCAAAAATATTTTCGAAGACGGAATAGATTTATTTATATATATATAAATATAATTTGTGTTGAACGATTTAAGTTAGAATTTAAATTTGAATGTGCAAATCTACATAATATTTCGGATTGTCATTTGGCATTCCTATCTACAATGTTAACATTTATCTACTTAACTACAATAAGTTAAAACTGTTTTAAAAAATATTTTATTTTAAATTTAGAATCTAAAAATCCATAATGAACCATTTTATTTTGGTTTTTGTTTTTTGTTTTGTTGTTGTTGTTTTTTTTTTATATATTTATGTTTGGTTTTTTTTTTTTTTAATTTTATTGAAATAGAGTCACATTGATAAGAACAATAAATAGATTTAAGTTCGATTGTCATATTTGTTTTTTTTTTATTTTTTTATTTTTTAGTTCATTTTAAAGAAACGGAAAATAAAGAATCTAGGAGAAGGCATATGAATCTTAAAGATTACACCAACATTTTTTTTTTTTTTTAATATATACTTTTTATCGAAAACGAGTTTACACAACATTATGTTTTTAAGTTAATTTTAATTTGGAAAATACTGGTACTTACCTATTGTTTTTATTTATTTATTATTATAAAAATTGACAAGTTTATTTGTTATTAGGTTTATTGTGAAATAATATTCTTTTTTTAATTTTTTTTAATTTAAGTTTAAAAGTACCTTGGTCGATTGGGAATTTTTTCATATTATAAATTAATTTTGATTTTCTTCTTTTATTTAATTTCTTAAATTTTTTCTAAGGAAACCTATCGAATTTTATTGAAAAGACCCAAATAAGAACTTTATGTGCTAAGCAAATTAAACAAAAAAAAAAAAAAACACTATGTATCAGACATTTAATTTTTTTTTCTAGTTGTTATTATTAACTCGAATATATATGTAGATGTTTTAGATAATATTTTAATTTTGACAAAATGTGAATTGCGGCCAGCGCAATTCCTCGCCTAGGTACCTGCCTAGGTTCTTTTCTTTGCTTAGTAGTAGTGTTAGTAAATTTATTTGGTTTTTGACATGTAATAATTCTTAATTGCTCTATACATATGTATTTATATTTTTTTAGTTTAAGAGGCTTGAAATGGCTATGGTTAATTAAAGTTAAGGTACATTACGTATATGAGCTGACTGCTAAGAATGTACTTTATTGGTTGTTGTTGTTTTGCTTATTGCAGTTATTATATATAAAACTTTTGATATATGTATTCTGTATTATTTATATAATGATATTTATACAAGAATGATTCAATGATATGATTTCTTAAAGTTATGATAAAACGAATGAGCTCACTTTCAACGAAGAGATTGGAATTTGCTTCCAAATAATATTAAATAATTAATTTAATCTAAAATTCAAAGGTAATGGCTAGTGGTTATTCATTGTTATTTTACATTGTGTAAATTAAAAATAATAATAAATTAAAATCAATAATTAAAAATTTAATTCATAGATAAACTGCTTTTGTTTGGGAGTATCATAATATCTATTTGTTTATCAATTACAGTTAAATTTTATTTAAGAAAAAAATTTCCCTAATAGTGGTGATATAAAATTGTTTCTAAATCTTGATAAAATAATTTTTGGTAAATACTTAGCTCTCTAAAAAAAAAAATAAAAAATAAAAATTGTGAATTATTATCCCCGCTTATTTGTTAATCGGATATAAAGAACAGTATCTATTTCTGAACAAGCAGAAAAAAGGGGATATTTCGAAATGAATAAAAAATATTTTTTATAACTTTAGCAAGAGAAAAGTTATAAGAGTTATTCGTGAAATGATTTACATGGTTTCGTGTAAGATGTTTCAAGGTTTTAATCAAACGTTTTGAGAAGACCGTTTTCGCCATACCGTCCGTCGTTCTCCTGTATGTACGTTTCACAGAGGTGAAAATCTGGAAAAAAAAACCTTCAAGGTTTAAAATTGAGCTTGAGGGTCCTTAAGTCGCCTTTTCTTCCGAATTTCAGAAATTTATTAATGATTGTATAAATACTGTGTACACAATAAACTTAAAATAAAAATAAAAATATAAACCTACATTATAATAAAAAGCTGCAGGTTTTACTTAAATAATATTTTGTTTTCCCACCACGACGACCGACGCCAGCGGACAAAGTGTCAAATTTGCCCTTATTTCGTTTTTGAAATGGAAATAATGACAATTTAATAATAATTAAATGCTTTAACCTTTGATTTATACACTAACCAGAGGTGTGCAGACTTGATTTATTTTATTTAAAAAAGTTGTTTCCTTGGGAGTTGAACTTACGAAACCTTGTCTCACAGCCTATTTCTATTTCTAACTATAGGTTAACTATAATTTGGTACAATATTGGCTTTCATTATGCGGCTTTTCTCTTTACCAAAATTTTAAATATTGATTTATTAATTAACAAGCTGACCTGCCTGGCTTCGCATGGTTAGACAAACCTAAGCTTCTAGTTATACTGAGTTCTGACCCACTTCAAGTTATGAATGGCGAAATTCGTCCAACCTTTATTAGTTTCCCAACGCAGAAAGAATTTTTGTAATCAAAACCCATTTTTTTGTGTTCACTATATAAATACAAAATTCTTAAAAATAACCTTTCCAACACAAACAAAATTTTTGAAATGAGATGTCATTTTTAATTTGTACCCCATTTCACTCTATAAATTGTGAAAATATCCCTGAGGCCATCCACTAATAAACAACCTTTCAATTACAAAAAGAATTTCTTAAACCCGATTTTATTTTATTTTTACTCCCTAAACAAAATTAAAAAAAAGAATATCCCTAAAGCTATTTCCTTAGAAAAACCTTTTACAAAAAAGAATTTCCTAAATTGCACAATTTTTTTATTTTTACCCCATTTCACCCTGCAAATAAGAAAAGTTAAAGAAGAATATCCCAAAAAGCCATTTCCCAACCGCCTACAGAGCCATTAATTGAACGGTAATTGAATTGAATTGAAAAACGAAATTTTCGCTTACAGCGCCACCTGTTGAGACATTTTCTACTTTTCTTTTTTCTTAAACCTTCGCAGTACAATTACGAACAAACCCGTTGAAGGAACTACCCAATTTGGTGCAGTCGTTCTCAAGTTTTAAGCACCCGAACCCACCACGATTCATTTTTATATAAATATAGATAAAACACACCTCTTAATTAAATTAAAAATGTTGGTGTGCAAATTAAAATTTTTGGTGTGCAAATTAAAACTTCAAAAGTGCAATTTTGTAAGCCCCTGTGCATGAAGAAAAAACATGGTTACCGAGATATGCAATTTTTTTTAATTCCATATGTAAATGAAATGTCCAATTAGAAATACATCGGATAGGTATCATTTTTGTTTTAGTCAAAATCTACACTTCGCCCGCTGGCATCGTCGTGGTTGTTTTCCCAGTAGTTTTCGAAAAAGATACGCTTAGCTTAGCAATATTCGAGAAAATTATATTGACAAAAATCAGGTCCGACTAGATTTTCCCCGAAAGAAAGGCCTTAGCAATGATAAAAAGGACAGATAAGAATTTATCCGGTAAAAAAAAGCTTTGTTTAATTTTAATTTACATAATGGAAATTTATTTTTGACTTTTTTTTTGAGAAATGTTCTTATTTTTGGGTAATTCCAATACACACATCTCATTAAGGACTTCACTAATAATTTTCCAATTTTGCACTCAAAGACTTCTAAGAAACTCCAACAACTTTGCACTCCAAATTGTTTCAAATATTTTTTTTTTCATATTATCAATAAATTAAACAAAATAAATGTAGCAAAAATTATAACGAAAACAAACTATTTTACATTTTAAACCAGCTTTTAAAGATATGAGTTTATATACTTAAAAATTATAAACTATAATTAATTCATGCCACGCAAAAAGCCGATTTTTCTAGAACTGAAGTTTCATTCCAACCCCACATTTAAGCCTAGGATTTACCTCTTTGTGAAATGAAAAATAAAACCGCTTCAAAATATGTACATGTAAATGATGATTATGAAAACATAATAAATTCTCCACGTGTATTTTCGATACTCAGTTTGTAATTTTTATTACTCACTTTGAATGAAAAAAAAAAAAAAAAAAATGATTGATTAAAGGCTCTCCCAAACCAACGCGAATACTTCAGAACGACGACGAAACTATCGCCTGTCATAATTTATTTACATGGAGATTAATGGGAGCACCCACACTGGTGCGATGCGAATCTTCGAACATTATTCAGTCGTCGCATATTCGCGCGAATGTTTCGCGTTGGTTTGGGAGAGCCTTAATGAATAAATATTTTGACAGAACCTTGAAAAAATCTCAATGACGATTGTTTTGATCCCGTATGGTTCCCTGTTGATGGTAGCAGAATTGGGAAAATTACTTACTATTACTTTTTCAATTATTTTTAAATTTAATTGAAGAATTTCAACTACTAATTTTCATGTAATTGAAATTCGTTAAAATAGCAGTAATTATTTAATTTTTTTGTTGTCAATTAAGTTGTATGTGCATTACTAGATTTCTCAATAACTAGGGTTAAAGTCATTTCAAGATGGTGGCCAAACTGAAAACACTTTAATACCAACAGGTGCTTTCATAAATGCATGGTTGCGAAAGTCTGACAAATGCATAACTTTCATAAATGCAAATGATAAATGTCAGATTTTCATAAAAGCAAACCGCAAATATTTGCAGCGCAAATGTGCAACTATTAAAACTCACATGCAATCTGAATTTCTTTATTAAAGAAAGAGATAGGTATATAGTATAAACGATTTCCTTTTATTTATTGTTGCATCTGTCAAATTCTTTTCCTATGAAATCAGAAAATGTGTTCATAAATGCAGCGTAAAACACATGCGCAAATAATTATTTTGTATGAAGTTAATATGATTGCAATTGATCGCATATAAACAAAGCAACCATGCATTTATGAAAGCACCCTAGATGTGAATTGCAACAAAAATATAAACGGTGATGTGAAGATCCCTGCTGTCTATGTGTAAAGTTATACAGTCCCATTTTGTATCAGCAAACTAACATTTCAAGCTTGTAGGCAAATTAAAATGGCTGCCGAGGATTCTCATCTTCATGTAGATAATCTCTGGTCAGAATGAAGTTCTTTGAATTTTAACAGTGAACATGGACTAAAGTATGTACGTACATACTAAAAATATGTTTTTCTTCACTCTAATTGAATTAAATTATAATAGGCAAGAATCGTGCTAAAAACAAAAACAAAACGTAATTACTTTTTAGCTGTGTGAATAATCGGCTTGTTTTATTTTTGATGTGTAAACATCTATGCTGGCGGTAGAGTGAAAAAAAAAAACCTGAACGTTCGTGTGCAACATTACGCCGTGCAACGTTACGCTGTGCAACGTTACGATCTGCATAATAGGATGAGTGCGTTCAGTGAAAAAAATCTTAAGATCCCCTTCAAGCAAAAACAAGTCCGTTTTGGATCCGCGCACGTTGATGTTTACACATATTGACCGTGAGTCCCGGCACTCACACAATTTTTTTATTTTGTAGGTTACTATTTCTATTTATTAAAATGAATGCTTGAGCTAACGAAACGAGGATTTCGATAATGCATCGGTACCATGCTTTGCAGTCCGTCATTTCCGGCAAAAGGGAGTTTGGTTTGGCGGCAGCGGCACTCCCCCGCGTAGATGGACCATTATGAGGCTGGCAAACATGTTAGCCAAATCTTAAATCATAGCACGATCATAAGACGCAACTGCGCTTAGAGCGAGGAACTGTGTGGTGTGCAGTTTGATCAATGTAGTGCATTGTCGGTCCATATTTCTTTGAAGAAAACGGTGTAACAGTAACTGTCACTGGGGACCGTGAAGGTGTTTTTTTTTAACCAGGAATGCGCTTTAGCAAGATTTGGTTTCAGCAAGATGGAGCAACTCTACACATAGCCAGAACAGTTATTAAGGAGGTGTAATAAAAATTCCGAAACAAATTAATATCCAGAAACTCCACTTTCCGCTGGCTCCCAAGGTCACCTGACCTGACTGCGCCAGACTTTTTTTCATGGGGTTATGTTAAACAGGAGGTGTACAAAACGAAACATAAGAATTTGATTGAATTAAAACAGTCCGTTAAGACAATAATTGAGTCGATCCCAACTTCAATCCTTCAGGCCGTAATGAACAATTTTCTGATCAGGTGCCGCATATGCGTGGGTGAGCGTGGAGGTCATTTGCGGTCTATCATCTTTAAAAACAATTAGTTATTTAAAATTAAATATAATTTTCTATCCAATAAAAAAAAAATGAAATACATCGATTAAAAAATTGGTGCGCCACCCTGTATAAAATAAAATGCACAAACTTGCTCTTGGAGGTCAAGGCGGGTCTAGGCATTAAAAATATAAAGCACAGACTCACAGCCCGATAAACGGTGTAGCAAAAATCACAATTTGGACTTCTGCATCATTAAAATATCGACAATTTTTAAAATAATTACTAAAAGACCAAATTAGGAAACAAATTCCATCTCACCAAGATTCTACTTCGCTTAAATTAAAGCTCACTGATTTTAAATAAGTAATATTAAAGAAAAAATTATAGCAAATTATAAATTGTTCATAATATACACAAATTGTTAAAATACAAATCTGAACTAACAGTTAGAAAGGATAAAAGTGTTTTGTGATATGATTAATTTTCGAAGCTAGTCTATAGAGATTTTTGTTTATAATATTAAATATACATATCTAGATATGTGATTTTTACTTGAAATTTTGTATAGGTATATTAAATGTAAATTTATGTATTCTTTAATTTTTAAACACTGAGAATATTCAAAGAAAAAAAAAAAAATAAAGTGTCGGCAAATTGTTTCATGTTTTTTTGTTTTTGTTTTTGTTTTAGTTTGATATTTGTTTTAGATTTTTTTATTTGCTTAACTGTATATAGTTATGTTGAACCAGCATGTAAGTTTGAGTTTTTTTTTTTTTTTTTAATTTTGTTTAAGTTCGACCGGAAAACAGCTGGTACTGTAAAAATTTAATAACAAAATCATTAAGTTAATTCATTAAATTAAAAATGTTTTTTTGGTAATGTTATGTTTTTTTTTAATAATTTTTTAGAGAGGATTCTGGGGAAGGTAATTTAACACTCACACAATGAAATACAAAGAGATTTAAGAAAAAGAAAAGTTATTTTGTTTGACATTAAACAAGGTATATTTGTCACAAGGTAGAGGAAATACCTGATGCAGATTGGGAAACACACATAAGAATAAATTGCTATCACAAAGTTGTACGAGAAATGTATATTCAGGTAGTTTGTTGGATTTTTTTTTAAACTGTTTTGTTTTGTTGAACAAATAGGAGTTTTGGTTATTTTGAAAGAAAAAAGTTTTAACTATGAATATTTTTAAACGGTTAAGGGCAACACTCAATTTTAAAATATTTTATAGTTAATTTTTGAGTTGCTAGGAGAAGGCAATCATTTGATGAGTTCTTTTGGTACTGGGTGTAGTTTACATGAAAGAAGTAAATCATTTATGAATGCGTTCACTTAAATTCAGTAGCTGAACTTGAAAACACTGATATAGCACAGGTTTTAATAATTCAGATTACTTTAATTAAATAAGCACGATCATCTAAATAAATATTTCCTTCATTTTCAAATCTGGTACACGCATATGGTAACAACACATCTAACCCCAAGAGTAGTTCAAAGCTATATGATTTACCAATCTGATACTTATCAGTTTATATTATTTGATCTGTAACGAAATTGATTTTGGCATCTTCGTGGCATTGTTTCCTGATAAAATATAAAAATAATTTTTTTTTTTAATAAACACACGAAAATATTTAGATAGAAAAAAAAAAAACAACACAAATGGACGGGGTAGTTTTATAAAATGGAAAAATCCATCAATTACCTGATAATATAAATGGTTATGGCTTTTGTGTTGTAAATACGAATGTCTCTAAGAATGGAACAAAAATAAAAAAATTAGTTTTTTTTTTTTCTAATTTTCTCCAAACAATTTATTTGGTAAGAGTGTCAAAATAGAGATCAAGTTTGATATGAAGAAATTTCAGAACAATAATTTTAGCCTAGTGGTAATATGTTAAAAAAATGCAATCTACAAATATTTAAATTTTAAAATATATATGACAGTAATTAATCCTTGTTAATCGTTGCATGGGGTTTTAGAATTAATTAATTTTGAGGGGAGTTATTATTTGTTGAAGAACTGGATAATTAACTTTTAACTGAAAATTATTGTAGCAAATTGAATAAATTCTCTGAAACTTTAGTCTGGATATTCTGACTTAAATCGCAAACTAACCTGAAATTAAAGAAAAAAAACTTCACGCTTATAACGGGTGATTTTTAAGCTGGTTTGGTTTTGGCAACACTGGTTTTGACAGCTGACGTGTGTTTAGTACCTTGTGTCACTGTCAAACAGCTTCAGTTTGGTTTGCAATTTATATGGATCGTCTTACAAATGAACAACGCTTGCAAATTATTGAATTTTACTATCAAAATTCGTGCTCGGTTCGAAATGTTCATCGCGCGCTGCTTGTGTTCAGCGATGAGGCTCATTTTTGGTTGAAGGGGTACGTAAATAAGCAAAATTGCCGCATTTGGAGTGAAGATCAGCCAGAAGCATTGCAACAGCTACCAATGCATCCCGAAAAAGCCACTGTTTGGTGCGGTTTATGGGCCGGCGGCATTATTGGGCCTATTTCTTCAAAGATGATGCGAATCGCAGCGTTACTGTCAATGGTGAACGCTACCGAGCGATGATAACAAACTTTTTTTTGCCCGAAATGGAAGTTCTTGACTTGCATGATATGTGGTTTCAACAAGACGGTGCCACATGCCACACAGCACGCGAAACAATGGCGCAATTGCGAGGCGAGTTTGGTGAACAGTTAATTTCACGTTTCGGGCGGTCAATTGGCCGCCTAGATCGTGCGATTTGACACCATTAGATTATTTTTTGTGGGGGTATGTCAAGGCTAATGTCTATAGGGACAAGCCCGCTTCGATTGACGCACTGGAAGCCAACATCCATGCATTCATTCGTGAGATACCGGCCGATATGTGTGAAAGAGTATGCCAAAATTGGACTCAGCGGATGGGCTACCTGAGACGCAGCCGCGGTCAACATTTGCATGAAATTATCTTTAAACATTAAATTGCAAGGTTCAAACTATCGATTCAAATAAATATTTCATTCATTTTTTTGAATTTTTTGTGTTTTTTTTTTTTTAAAGTTCTAAACCTCTTAAAAAATCACCCTTTATAAAGCTGAATAAAATTTTGAAGCTTTAATTTTCTTTACGAAAGTTAGTGAAATATTTTCAAAAAACTTGTTTTGTAGTAGGTTCATTTGTTCCCAAAAAATATTTTGATAAAAATAAGTGAATATTTTGCCATGCTAAGAGTACTTTATTGGAAGCTTAGATCTGAGTTTTCTACCAACCAACTCTGGCAGGGTTATCACCATTTTGATTTAAACATTGAACTCGGTTTACTATATAAAGAGTTTTCCAATAAGAGGTGTTATTTTGAATAGCCCATTTTTGCGGTAGTTGTCACTTTTGAAGATGTCATTTTTTGACATTTGACAAGTAGAAACTACGCCATTAATAAAAATGGAACGATACACGCTTCAACAACGCATTGAAATTATTAAAATTCACTATAAAAATGGTGAAAATTTGGCAGAGACGGTTCGTAAAACTAAAACATTTTTGGGTCGTCGTGAAGCACCTTGTCGGACCGCAATACAAAAATTGGTGGACAAATTCGAGCTGTTGGGACAAGTTAGTGATGTGAAGAATAAAACTCGAGCACGTCGCTCAAGAACAACTGAGAATATTGCTGTTGTAGCCCAAAGTGTTGAAGAAAACCCAGGTTTGTCCATTCCTCGTCGTTCTTTGGAATTAGTCATTTCACAAACGTCATTACACCGTATTTTGCATAAAGACTTGGGACTTAAGGCTTATAAAGTTCAGTTAACACAAGAACTCAAGCCGGCTGATCATCAACAACGTCGTGTCTTTGCTGATTGGGTCCTTGAAATGCATGAAAATGATCCGGAATTTCATCGAAAAATCATCTTGACTGATGAGGCCCATTTCCACCTCGGAGGCTACGTCAACAAGCAAAACTGTCGCATCTGGGGCTCGGAAAACCCAAGAGTTATTGTTGAAAAGCCTCTCCATCCTCAACGCGTGACTGTTTGGTGCGGTTTATGGTCCGGCGGGGTCATTGGACCTTACTTTTTCGAAAATGAGGCTGGAGCAACAGTTACGGTCAATGGATTGCGCTATCGAGAGATGATTAATGATTTTTTATGGCCGGAATTGGATGGTATTGATCTGGACAACGTTTACTTTCAACAAGAGGGCGCTACGTGCCACACAAGCAATGAAACCATCGGTCTTTTACGGGAAAAGTTTCCGGACCCTGTTATCTTTCGAAGAGGTGATCACAATTGGCCACCGAGATCTTGTGATTTAACACCTTGCGACTTCTTCCTTTGGGGCCACGTGAAAGATAAGGTCTACGCCAACAGCCCAGCGTCGATTCAAGACCTCAAAGATGGAATTCGTGAGGCTATCGAGGACATAGGGCAGCCACTTTGCGATTTGGTTATGGAAAATTTCATGAAAAGGATATGGTCCTGTTAGCGTTGTCGTGGCGGCCATTTGGCTGATGTTGTGTTCCATTATTAACGGAATACCTTTCTCTTTATAATGAAATAAACATCCCATCATTTATCTCAAAAAATGCCATTTTTCTTTGAATATCAAAATAACACCTCTTATTAGAAAATCCTTTAGTACCCTAATAATTTCCCAAAAAAGGTCAGATTGTCGATTTTAGTTTTAGATTGAAAATCTAATTTTCTAAAAAAAATTGCTATTATAATTTTTAGTCAAAAGCAAAACCTTTTCAGTTAAATGTATCTATCTAAAATTTGGGTTAAGACAAGCGAGTAGCTTGTACATTCCAACAGCGGAAGAGGGTGATATGATAAGGTTTAAAGCAAGCGCCCTCATTCTTAAATTGAATTCATTCCAAAATCATAACGTGGTGTTTTTAATTTGAGCAGCCCGAAGGGGGTGACATATTTAATAAGGAAAATAACATTTTCCGAATTAAACAAAAAAAATACATATCTTCCTCATTACACTTTGTGATGCGTTAAATTAAACAAAAAAAAAAAAATATTTAAATAACATTAAGGTTCTGACACAGGGAGAAGGCGAACATTTAAAATAATTTTCATAAAAGTAGGGTTCAATCGTGTATAATAAAACGTGTATTTTTGAATTTAATAAATTTGCTGTTTTGGAGTGTTTGGTGTACATTTATATTATATATATAAAGTGAAAGCTACCGCATCTAAAGGTATGTATGTATGTTAAAAAAAAAATTATAATTTATGAACATATTTTCATCTCTAAACAAATAACTACAACTACTACTAAGTAAAAGACACAGGCTTCTTGGCGTACATTTCTTAAAAATTACTTATAATGTCTTTATTTTTTTTTTTTCTGAAATTTCATAATTTCTATTTCCAGCTTTTTACAGAATTATCTATTTTATTTTGCGAAATATTTTTTTATTTTAAATTTTTGCTGAGAAAATTATCAAAAATGAAGTTTATAAGACAAAAATAATATTATTAAGTTTAATTTTAATTAATTTATTATTATAAGGCACTTTTTTGTAAGTAATTTTTGTTTCAAGCATTTATGAAGTGTAGTTTTTTGTTGTTGTTGTAAAAATCAACTATTCGATTTGTGAGTATGTAATTAATTAGTTTTTTTTTTTTTTTTTTAATTATGCAGACAAATTTAAATGTTGCATTATGAATTAAAAAAGAAGCCAACATCTTATGCAAAATTAAAATAAATAAATAATAAATTTTCAGTCAATGTTGAAAAATTAAAATGTTTTGTTTTCATTTAGGTATTCATAGTTTTTTTTTCACACCTACGATGCTTGATTGAGGTATACATTAGAAACATATTTTTTTTTTTTTTTTGGAAAATGGTAGATTAAAATAAAAAATAGATAAACAAAAATTGATATTTAATAGAGCAGACCAAAATGCATATAGAAATATTAAGAAGAGCATGAACAAGCATTGCTATTTTATATATATATTTTTTTTGTTCAATCTTTTTTATATGTATTTTATTTTTATTTTAACTTTAGCTAAATTACAAAAATATTTAATACTTAAGCCTTAAAGTGTCAGTCATTCAATTCCATATAGCATATAACATGTCGGTTGATTTTTTTTGGTTAAAATTTTAATATAAACAATTAATGATATACTTATAGGAAATAAAATGATTTACTCGTTAACTTTTTGAGTTTGAGTTTGTATGGATTTTGTCACATGAAATTTTTGTTTTTGAAAAAAAAAAAAAAAAAAAAAAATAGAATATTGGCTGATGAAGTAGCATTTTTTGATGAGGTACAAAAAAAACAAGAACTGTCGACAAATTCATAGCAAAAAAATTAAGTAAGCTTAAAAAATGTTAGTAAGAAGACAAAATAGAAAAATTGTGTTTAATTTAATTTAATTTAATATATTTTTTTAATGAAATATATGTATAGGTACCTCTGAAATGAATTTGTAAAAATAGTTCTCGAGAAATTATAACACAAATTAACAGATTGAATTTGTAACGATAAAATTACAAAAAGTAGTTTTCCACAATTACATTAAAAATTTTGTAGAATTTTTTTATAAACTGCTTCTAATAAAAGGATCGCAGATAGTTTTAATTTTTAAAATTTAATTCTCCAAATTTATTATATTTGTAAAAAAAAATCCCCGTTGTATATCTATCGCACTCAATATTTTTTTAACATAATACCTGTCTGAAAAGTTGACGGATTGCACTTTCAGTTAATTAAAACAGCGATTATGGCACTTATTATGACCCGAGAGTCGTCAAACAAACTTTGTAGAATGTGATTATCTACTGTTTGCAAGGAGTTAGGCAATAACGCCCAAATCGATTTAGAAATATCGCCCGAAAAAATTCTGAATATTTGTTGTTGTTTTTTTTCTCAATTTGGGCGTTATTTCCATTTTTTTTAAAGGAAAAAACGCCCAAAATAAAAATTTTCAAAGTTCAATGGGAAATAACGCCCAAAATTGGAAATATCGCCCAAATCAAAATCTTGCCAATAATTGTACTGAAACAACTCTGTTTTAAATCAAATAAACTCTATTTAAATTTAATATCATAAACAGTGAGGTATGTATGGGGGGCATGCTGTCCCCTTTCAACCCCCCTGCTTGGACACACTACATGATTTGAGGTAGGGGCGAGGCTGGGTATACGCAAATAAATCCAGATTCTGTAAATGGAAAAGAGACTTTGCATACACCCAGCCTCGCACCTACCCCAAATCTTATAGCATGCCTAAGCTGGGGGGTTACAGGGGCAGCATGGCTCCCCATACATACCTAACTGTCAAACATTTGGGGAAATGAGTTTTCGCTCTATTCGAACGTCATCGAAGTTCGCTATATCTTAGCTTTAGTCACAGAACGTTCAACTCCCGAGTAGGGGCATCATTTTTTTAAAAACAAATACTTCATTGATTACAATCTACCGTCAAATGTTAAACATTTAGTAATAGAGTATTTTTTTAGGGGGGGGGGGGGGGTTGAGATTATTACAAAAATACATTTATGTGAAAAATGGTATCCTCATGAAACCTTGTAAAAACCTCCTAACAATCAAGAATTTATACCAAGATAAATTAGATCGGTATTAGAAAATGTGATTCAAAGTATCAGGATTGTGGACGTAAACACGAATTACAACGAAATCTCACACAAAACTTATCATATCTGTAGCATTATTTAAGTCTCTTAGGTCCAGTTTTTCAGTGCGCGATTAAAGTTAAGCCCAAGTTCACTCATCAAATTTGGTGAGTTAGCTCAGGATTAACTGAACAGATGATTTTGAGGTTTATCCACCGAGTGTTTTCAGTCGTTCCGCATGCATTCTCTCTCTCCACTTCTCCAGCGAAAACTGCTTCCTCAATGATAATTAACTTCTAACTTAGAGAACCGTTACTAAAGCCCTTTCCAATCGTTTCCTTTCTACCTCCGGCGTTCCCCAAGGCAACTATTTGGATCCCCTTCTTTTTATTCTTACTATTAACGATATCGAAATGGTGATTAAACATTCCTTTATCTCACTTTACGCCAACGATAAGAAGTTTTTCAAGACCATTTCGTCGTCACGCGATACTGCGCTTATACAACAAGACCTCGATAATTTTTCAGTTTGGTTTCTCAAAAATAGCTTGGAGCTTAAAATTAACAAGTGCCAATCAATCACCTTTTTGCGTAAACGCATCAAATCTCCTCATCGTATATACTTCCTTCATAACCAACCCATCTCAATCGTAGAGCTCATTCGCGATCTTGGCCTCCTATGTGACTGGGAACTTAATTTCCTTGCACGTACAGATGACATAATTCTGAAATCCAGCTCATCTCTCGGCTTCGTCAAAAGGTGGTCCAAAGAATTCTCCAACTTCTATGTGACAAGTTCGCTGTACATAACATCTGTTCGACCCCTTCTCGAATACCCTTGTCAAGCTTGGTCGCCTTATCAATATATTCATATGTCTAGAATTGAGAGCATTCAACGCCTATTCCTTCGATTTGCTCTTCGAGGCCTTCCTTGGAACGATCCTCTGATCCAACCACCTTATGTTAGGTTAGGTTAGAAGGGGTGATTATACGGCAAGCCGTAACATCGCACTCGGATCTCATTGGATCCAGTGTGGTCCCCAGGGTTTGGTGAAGGTGAAAATAAGGATGGGTGAGGAAAGGAGTTAAAGGAGTTTAGGTGTGGGTATGAGAAGCCTCCCTGAACCAACCCGACTTTTTAGTAAATTTCAGGATGGTTCTTAACAGGTTGAGGTCTGCTTAGTTCAAGAAGGAAGTCTGTTTTTTTCCTTGAGATGTTCGGCCATAGATTCCTCGAGACCCGACAACTATCAAGTGCTGACCATCTATCGTTTGCGGCATCGAGGAAGCATTTGCGAATTCTGTTCTTTTCCTGTGCAAGTGGCATAGAAACGGAGGATACGGTTTGGCTTGGATCAAGAGAAGATCCACTTTTGGCCAGTTTATCCGCCATTTCATTTCCATATATGTCACGATGTCCTGGGACCCATCGAAGGGTAACTGTATTTGATGCACTGAGTAGTTTCAACTCGTTACGGCAACAGTTTACCAGTTTAGACTTTGTGACAACCGAAGCAATGGATTTAATTGACGCCTGGCTATCAATGAAGATGTCAATGTTTCTATTTACGAATTCAAAAGTGGCAAGACTTTTTGCTGCCTCGTAAATTGCAAGCACTTCGGCTTGGAAAACACTGCAGAAATCTGGAAGTTTTATTGATCTATTCAGGGGTGGGTTATCTGAGAAGATGCCTGACCCTACCCCATCACCCGTCTTGGAATCATCTGTAAAAACCGAAACGTTATCAATTTTAATGACCCGGTTGGCCGCCCAGAGGTCCCTTGAGGGGACATCTGTTAGGGCTACTGGGTTGAAATCAATGTGCGGTGCAGTATAGTCCGTTTGAGGGTCTTTGTCCATGAAAGTCATTATGGTTTTGTGTCCAAAATGGCCTCCTACCCAGTTTTTGCATTGGTTGAGTCTTAGAGCACTCTTGCCCGCCACTTCCTTCGTAAATAAATCGAGTGGGGCTAGTGAAAGAAACGTTTCCAGGGCTGCGGTAGGAGTAGTTTTCATGGCACTAGTAGTGCCAATACATGCAAGTCTCTGAACTTTTGTTATAGTCTTAAGATTGGTTGCCTTTTCTAGGGCTGGCCACCAAACCAGACATGCGTATGTCAGTATTGGCTTTATTATGGCTGTGAACATCCAATGAATGGTTCTTGGGCTGGGACCCCATCTTTTCCCAAAAATTCGACTACATGTATAGAATGCTATTAAAGCCTTCCTTTCTCGTTCTTTAATATTTTCTTTCCAGTTTAGCTTACGGTCTAATATCAAACCAAGATATTTTGCCGTACCAGTGATCTGGACCGGAGTCCCATTAATGGTGGGAGGATTTATGTTTGGAATATTATGTTTCCTTGTAAACAAAACTAGCTCTGTCTTTTGTGGGTTGACATTTAGTCCGCAATTGCTGGCCCAGTTACTGAGCTTGTCAAGAGATGTTTGTAAAAGCTCACACAGTGTAGGTATAAATTTTCCTGATGCCATGATCACGATGTCATCGGCATAAGCGACGACCTTGACACCGCTTGAACTGAGTTTAATTAGTATCTCATTAACGACTAAAAGCCAGAGCAAGGGGGATAAAATCCCTCCTTGCGGAGTGCCTCTGCATGTCCTAACTTTTAGCAAACAACTCTGTTTTAAATCAAATAAACTCTATTTAAATTTAATATCATAAACAGTGAGGTATGTATGGGGGGCATGCTGTCCCCTTTCAACCCCCCTGCTTGGACACACTACATGATTTGAGGTAGGGGCGAGGCTGGGTATACGCAAATAAATCCAGATTCTGTAAATGGAAAAGAGACTTTGCATACACCCAGCCTCGCACCTACCCCAAATCTTATAGCATGCCTAAGCTGGGGGGTTACAGGGGCAGCATGGCTCCCCATACATACCTAACTGTCAAACATTTGGGGAAATGAGTTTTCGCTCTATTCGAACGTCATCGAAGTTCGCTATATCTTAGCTTTAGTCACAGAACGTTCAACTCCCGAGTAGGGGCATCATTTTTTTAAAAACAAATACTTCATTGATTACAATCTACCGTCAAATGTTAAACATTTAGTAATAGAGTATTTTTTGAGGGGGGGGGGGGGGGGTTGAGATTATTACAAAAATACATTTATGTGAAAAATGGTATCCTCATGAAACCTTGTAAAAACCTCCTAACAATCAAGAATTTATACCAAGATAAATTAGATCGGTATTAGAAAATGTGATTCAAAGTATCAGGATTGTGGACGTAAACACGAATTACAACGAAATCTCACACAAAACTTATCATATCTGTAGCATTATTTAAGTCTCTTAGGTCCAGTTTTTCAGTGCGCGATTAAAGTTAAGCCCAAGTTCACTCATCAAATTTGGTGAGTTAGCTCAGGATTAACTGAACAGATGATTTTGAGGTTTATCCACCGAGTGTTTTCAGTCGTTCCGCATGCATTCTCTCTCTCCACTTCTCCAGCGAAAACTGCTTCCTCAATGATAATTAACTTCTAACTTAGAGAACCGTTACTAAAGCCCTTTCCAATCGTTTCCTTTCTACCTCCGGCGTTCCCCAAGGCAACTATTTGGATCCCCTTCTTTTTATTCTTACTATTAACGATATCGAAATGGTGATTAAACATTCCTTTATCTCACTTTACGCCAACGATAAGAAGTTTTTCAAGACCATTTCGTCGTCACGCGATACTGCGCTTATACAACAAGACCTCGATAATTTTTCAGTTTGGTTTCTCAAAAATAGCTTGGAGCTTAAAATTAACAAGTGCCAATCAATCACCTTTTTGCGTAAACGCATCAAATCTCCTCATCGTATATACTTCCTTCATAACCAACCCATCTCAATCGTAGAGCTCATTCGCGATCTTGGCCTCCTATGTGACTGGGAACTTAATTTCCTTGCACGTACAGATGACATAATTCTGAAATCCAGCTCATCTCTCGGCTTCGTCAAAAGGTGGTCCAAAGAATTCTCCAACTTCTATGTGACAAGTTCGCTGTACATAACATCTGTTCGACCCCTTCTCGAATACCCTTGTCAAGCTTGGTCGCCTTATCAATATATTCATATGTCTAGAATTGAGAGCATTCAACGCCTATTCCTTCGATTTGCTCTTCGAGGCCTTCCTTGGAACGATCCTCTGATCCAACCACCTTATGTTAGGTTAGGTTAGAAGGGGTGATTATACGGCAAGCCGTAACATCGCACTCGGATCTCATTGGATCCAGTGTGGTCCCCAGGGTTTGGTGAAGGTGAAAATAAGGATGGGTGAGGAAAGGAGTTAAAGGAGTTTAGGTGTGGGTATGAGAAGCCTCCCTGAACCAACCCGACTTTTTAGTAAATTTCAGGATGGTTCTTAACAGGTTGAGGTCTGCTTAGTTCAAGAAGGAAGTCTGTTTTTTTCCTTGAGATGTTCGGCCATAGATTCCTCGAGACCCGACAACTATCAAGTGCTGACCATCTATCGTTTGCGGCATCGAGGAAGCATTTGCGAATTCTGTTCTTTTCCTGTGCAAGTGGCATAGAAACGGAGGATACGGTTTGGCTTGGATCAAGAGAAGATCCACTTTTGGCCAGTTTATCCGCCATTTCATTTCCATATATGTCACGATGTCCTGGGACCCATCGAAGGGTAACTGTATTTGATGCACTGAGTAGTTTCAACTCGTTACGGCAACAGTTTACCAGTTTAGACTTTGTGACAACCGAAGCAATGGATTTAATTGACGCCTGGCTATCAATGAAGATGTCAATGTTTCTATTTACGAATTCAAAAGTGGCAAGACTTTTTGCTGCCTCGTAAATTGCAAGCACTTCGGCTTGGAAAACACTGCAGAAATCTGGAAGTTTTATTGATCTATTCAGGGGTGGGTTATCTGAGAAGATGCCTGACCCTACCCCATCACCCGTCTTGGAATCATCTGTAAAAACCGAAACGTTATCAATTTTAATGACCCGGTTGGCCGCCCAGAGGTCCCTTGAGGGGACATCTGTTAGGGCTACTGGGTTGAAATCAATGTGCGGTGCAGTATAGTCCGTTTGAGGGTCTTTGTCCATGAAAGTCATTATGGTTTTGTGTCCAAAATGGCCTCCTACCCAGTTTTTGCATTGGTTGAGTCTTAGAGCACTCTTGCCCGCCACTTCCTTCGTAAATAAATCGAGTGGGGCTAGTGAAAGAAACGTTTCCAGGGCTGCGGTAGGAGTAGTTTTCATGGCACTAGTAGTGCCAATACATGCAAGTCTCTGAACTTTTGTTATAGTCTTAAGATTGGTTGCCTTTTCTAGGGCTGGCCACCAAACCAGACATGCGTATGTCAGTATTGGCTTTATTATGGCTGTGAACATCCAATGAATGGTTCTTGGGCTGGGACCCCATCTTTTCCCAAAAATTCGACTACATGTATAGAATGCTATTAAAGCCTTCCTTTCTCGTTCTTTAATATTTTCTTTCCAGTTTAGCTTACGGTCTAATATCAAACCAAGATATTTTGCCGTACCAGTGATCTGGACCGGAGTCCCATTAATGGTGGGAGGATTTATGTTTGGAATATTATGTTTCCTTGTAAACAAAACTAGCTCTGTCTTTTGTGGGTTGACATTTAGTCCGCAATTGCTGGCCCAGTTACTGAGCTTGTCAAGAGATGTTTGTAAAAGCTCACACAGTGTAGGTATAAATTTTCCTGATGCCATGATCACGATGTCATCGGCATAAGCGACGACCTTGACACCGCTTGAACTGAGTTTAATTAGTATCTCATTAACGACTAAAAGCCAGAGCAAGGGGGATAAAATCCCTCCTTGCGGAGTGCCTCTGCATGTCCTAACTTTTAGCTTGCTATGACCCATTTCTGCACTTACAAGTCTCGTTGGAAGCATCGAGTCAATCCAGTTTGAAAGCATCGTATCAATATTAAAGGAGTTAAGGGCTCGCCGAATTGGACTGTTTTTGACGTTATTAAAGGCCCCTTCTATATCCAGGAATGCTCCCAAGGTAAACTCCTTGAATTGGATTGATTTTTCAATTGTGCCGACCACTTCATGAAGTGCCTTCTCAACGGATTTGCCCTTCATATACGCATGTTGGGCCTGCGAGAGGAAACTAACATTAAGTTTAAGGCGAAAGGAGGATAGGCTTATTGGCCTGAAGTCTTTCGCTTCGCTTGCCTGCTTTCGGAATGAAGATAACATTGACTTCTCTCCAACTAAATGGAATGTAGGTAATTTTCAGACATTGTCTAAAAATATCCACTAGAATTGGAACAATAACATCCTTAGAACTTTGGAGCATAATCGGAATTATGCCATCAGGTCCTGCGGACTTGTATGCCGAGAAGGAGTCAATGGCCCAAGCCACCTTCCTACTATCTACGATTTGGTTTCCAATATTAGAGATTGCACTTATAGTCGGTTCACTTTCCACAGGAGATGAATCAATGATACATCCTGGGAAGTAAGTGTTCATAAGTGACTCTAAAGTATCTGAGCAGGTGTCAGTCCAGGTTTTATCGGGTTTTTTCAAGAAGCCCGGAGGAGTGCTGACCTAACCACCTTATAGTGATTGCTTACAATTAATTAACCGGATATCGCTCGAGAAACGAAGAGAAATAGCTGAAATTCTATTCATTCACCGTCGCCTTTCTGGCTCTGTCGACTGCCAAACTAAACCCCGAAATTAAAGAAACCCTCACCTCTTCTACTCGCCTTCCCGCCGCACCTCATATGGATCCAACGAGCCTTTAACTCGACTGTTGCGAAGTGTTAATTTGAACGCAAACTGTTTCGACTTTAACCTAAGCAATTCCAGTCTTAAACTCTGTTTACTCAATCCAACCCCCAATACATCCATAGCTTAGCTTCAAGCTTCTTAGTTTTAGGTTAGATTAAGGTATGTTTGTTGCTTGCATTAAGCCGAATAAATGGGGGTTTTGCCCTCACCTAAATTAGAGTTAGCTAACACTGGTTTAACTCACCACTGAAATACTGGGCTTAAGTGAAAAATCTTCGATCAAACGAAAATTCAACATCATGAGAGATACTGGAAAGTACCTAACTCGCATAAATTAACAAGTCTTTCATGATTCGTGCAAAACGAATGGAACTCTGTAGGATCTTCAAAGCCAACGTGCGCGGAGAGGAAATCTAAACATCAGGTGGAGTGCCTAAGTGCAGAGAAACCTATAAATTGACTTGGTTGGTTGAGACCCTTAGCCAACTTACAAAGAAGCAGAATTCAATCCTTGCTTTAACAATACGTACATTTTGTTTAAAGCCAAGGACTTTGGACTCCATTGTACCGCTTGGCGTAGTGGATATTGCCTTGGTCTCAAATCCAGCCTATTTTCCCTAAAATATTTGATTCAATTTACAACACCAATAAAGAGAACTTTTCATTGAGTTAAGTATAACTTGTTTAAAGAGTTGAAAAAGGTTAAAGATTTTAGATTTGTAGAAAGTATAGATGTTTGAATGTTGAAGTCTGAAATATTTGATTCAATAACTTATCATGCACATAAAAAACAAACTCTTCATGCATTCTATATCAGTCTTTAAAACTATTCTATCATATTTCAGAAATGTCGAATCTGTTTAAAAAATAATAAATAAGAAAAAAATGCTTGAGTCCTGTAAAAAGCTGAAAATATAACAACAATTGGGTTTTGTTTCAATCAATGACAATTCTTCAATTCAGCTTTATCTTTCAAATCCACAATTCCTATAATCTTTACCAAACCAAAAAAAAAAAAACAAAATATTTGTATATATTTTATTTTTGTTAATTTTAAACAATTTTTTATGAATTCATCGACAGTTCTTGTTTCGGCTAACGACAACTTATCCTCGATAAGTCAATCATAAAAGTTTTAATTTCTTTTGTTATGATTTCAAATCGAGTTAATTTCATATTAAAATAAAAAAAAAAAAAAAAACTAAATTACAATAATCATTTTGTGCAAAAACTAACAATTAACGATACCTGTTTTTTGTTTGGTTTTAGAATTTTCGTTAGTTGCTAAATGTTATATTGAGTGACGGACACTTTCTGACGTAGTTGCGTGTTCCATTGATTGCTAATTGATGGACAGGAGTTGCGTTACCCGACACAGAAGTTAGTTGTCTTACCATTCCGGAGCCAAGTTGTTGCAATAATCCAGAACCAGATCCCAGCGGCCCAGATGACAAAGTTGTAGATGGACGTCGCGATCGTATCGATTGCATGCTTGAAGACAATAAAAACGGAACACTGCTGGATGTGTTGGGCATAGAGCCACCCTGCGGTTGGGAAGATAATAAAGAAGATTTCTTTGAAAAATTAAGACCTGTTCTTGGTCCATAGGTGAGATAAGCTCATTTAAAAAAAAATTTTGAAATTTAAATTTTTGTTGTATATTTTGTATACATAAAAAGATGTTAGTATTGCAAAGATGTATATAGATGTTGTGATTTTTTTTCTGATGATTGCGTGATTTTATGAGAATTTTAATGCATATTTTTGATTATGGCAATTTTTAAATGGATTTGATTAAATGGGTTGTGTTATGGAATATAGTTTTTAACTTCAAATTTCGAATAAATCCCCACAGGGACAGGGTATGCCAAATCTACGATCCAAAACGAAATTCTGAGAAAATTCTTCCTCCATCAATATTGGTTTCGTTGTTTTAAGCCCATAGGGAAGTTTTACTGCGGTAGCTATACATTTCTCAATAAAACACACCTAATACGAGTATAAACAAGGCGGCAGTCCGACCTAACATGCCGCCTCCACTGGGCGCATGAGTGATGCTCGGATTATTAACATGTCTAGAAAAAAGCCAATAGAGGCACAAAAATTCATGTCATGTGGTGACATGATTGTATTATGAAAATTATATTCAGAAAACAGAAAATGAACACAAAACTAACAATTTTGTAATATGTAAAAAAAATAAAGACGGCTACCCTATCTCATGTCATGAGTTCGTGGTTTTAGCTAACATGTTTGCAAATTATTTCGAAAGATGCTTTCGACGATTCAAATTTCAATGAACCTGTCTCGTGTTCCACCGTAATTAATTTCCCCCACCTTAATTCAATAAATTTTGCCATCAGTGAAGATTCTATATAACGGTAAACATTCAGAAACTTGATGATTGTTATAGCCCAGGGCCTGATGGCGTGACATTAATTTATTTTGAAGAAATGTGTTTCTTATCTGTCATATCCGTTTTAAGTTCTTTTTAATGAATCTTTAAAAAGCTCAGTTTTCCCCAAACTTTGGAAGAGTGCATTTTATAACGCCCATCCATAAGAAAGAATCAAGAAGCGAAATAACTAATTACCGACCTATTGCTAAACTGTCTGTGATTCCAAAATTAGTTGAGTAAATCATATGTAATGTTCTCTCTTTCAACTGCAGCTCAATTATTTGCGATAATCAGCATGGTTTTGTTAAACAAAAATCAACTACTACAAATTTGTTCCATTTCACGTGAGCCAAATAACTTTTGAAAATGGTGCAAAACATCGAGTGTAGCTTCGGCTGTGTGGCACGTAGCGCCGTCCTGTTGAAACCAATATACTCCTCTTCAATTTTTGTGAACAAAAATTCGTTCCACATGGCCCGATAACGATCGCCATTGACTGTAACGGCCACTCCAGAAAAATGGCCCAATTATGCCTCTGGACCAAAATCCGCACCAAACAGTGACTCTTTTTGGGTGTATCGGCTTTTCAATGTATGCGTGCCGGTTTTCTCTGCCCCAAATGCGACAATTTTGCTTGTTTACTACCCGCCAAGATCAAAATGAGCTTCATCTGAAAAGATGATTTTTTTGGCAAAATCGTCATCTCCTCTAAGTCGATCGCAGGCCCACTTAGCGAAGCGTATACACAACCATATTCGTTCAGCGGAAGGATAAAACTAATTATCTGTCAAATCAGACATGAGCTAAGTGTTACCATTCACGAAATAAGCACTAGTTGAAAAAAAAACGTTAGATGGCGGAGCCTTTAGATGCTATAGTGTTTCTTTTAGAAATGAGCGGTCGGCTCAGTTTTTCGTTAACTCAGAAGTTCCTCAGGGTAGCCAACTGGGCCCAGTTTTATTTATTTTATTTATAAATGACATAGTCTGGATCATTAGAAATTCTTCTGGTCTTATTTATGCTAATGACATTAAACTTTACAAAAGAAAAAAATCATCCACTGACTGTATACTTTTACAAGATGACCTTGACTGATTTAGGGAATGGAGCAATTTAAATCGTCTTTTTTTTTAAATATTAACAAATGCAAAACTATTTCAGTTTTTCACGTAGAAAAAAGACACAATTCCACATAGTTGATTTGTCTTCCTTGAATAAATTGTATGTATTTTCTGATCTTGGAATAATTCTGGATTAAAAACTGACATTTAATGATCACTTTAATTTTATAATAAAAAAAAAAACTAATAGAGTGTAAAGATCTTGAAAACGTTTTTCGCGTGAATTTCGGAATCCCTACGTTTTGAAGCTTCTTTTGTATCTCATGTGAGACCAATTCTCCAGTACGGTCCGTATAACTAGAATAAAAGCGGTGCAGAGAAGAATTTTTCGTTTCTGCCTTCCACTTCTCCCATGTTCGCAAAGAATTATTTTACCTCCTTATTCTCATAGATTACTCTCGAAACATAGGGAATATCTTAAATTTTGTTTCATGGCTGGAATTTTAAATGGTTCAATAACATCTCCATCAGTTCTTTGGAAGATAAATTTTAGTTTTAGTCAGTCAAGTTTAAGAAGACAACAGCCTTTGATCCCATTATTTAGTAGATCTTACTATGGTGTATATAACCCTCTCAATCAATTAATTGCAATTTTTAATAAATTTTACTTCCTAATCTTTTCTGTAAATGACAATTTTAATTGTATAAAAATTAAAGCTTTGTTTTATAACACGCATAATAATTTACATTAAGAATTTAATTATTATATAAGAATTTTGTGTGCATATTATTTCATTAAAAAAAAAAAAATATGCAACGTTAGTATTTAACGGTTTGTTAATAAAAACGATTATCCATACAAGTCAGATTGTGGATTGGATTGTGGTTGTGAACTTTGATATTGATGCCCTGTAGAGGCGCATGTAATTACTGATCGACGCCAAGAAACCCAAGAAAACAAAAATTTAAGTTTATTTGTGTCCCCTTCTTGCAATTAATTTTATATCGAAGTTTTAAATTATTGTGAATTTGACTTCGAAAAATTTATAGATACAGTAAATATATAAAAGTCTTCGTACAGTAAAAGATTTCTGATTTTAAGCTACCATATTCTTAAATAAAAGGTTTAAAATTTTGAAAATGAAATAATTTACTTAAACAATGTTTCAATTCATTGAAAAACATAATAATTTTTGTATACACACTTAGAAAAAAATTAACAAAACAAAAACAACTCATTAAATGCACTCCACAAAAATTTGCACACAGCCCTGTAGATCTCAATATTTGATAGAATTAAATGTAACGGTTAACGGCTCACTGTATATCACACGAACATTTCGTGGTTCTTTGGTTACAGGGCTTGTAGGGGTGTATATTTCCTTTTGCGTTGAGTCAAGGTGGACGTCCAAAATGGAAAACATAGAATTAAGTGTAGCAGAAAGGTCAGTTGATTCATGATTTATTCATAAAACAAAAAAAGTGGTATTCTCAAATAACGGAAATGACTCCAAGAAGCCGTTCAACGATTCAAAGAACCATAAATCGCTTTAGGGATGACCACGGTGCGATTGAATCAAAGCCCAAATCTAGAAGTCCATCGAAGCTCAGTGCGAGGGACAGGCGCACTATATCAAACGAATTGTTGACCACAAGCCGTTCATTAGCGCTAAAAAGATAAGTACACATCTCAAATGTAGTAAATATAACAACATCACAGCGCATCCAGAAACAATAAGGAGAGCCATCGTCGACATGGGATTCAAGTCGCACACACCCCGGAAAAAACCTTTCGTCAATGAAATAAATAGAAAAAAGTGTCTCACAATTGTAAAGGAGTATCTTAACAAGCCGCCTGTATTTTGGCGGCAGGTCATATTCTCGGATGAATCGAAATATAATATTTTTGGCTCGGCCGGGCGGCTTAGGGTTTGGCGGCGTCAAAATGATGCATATAATCCAAAGAATACTATCAAAACAGTGAAGCACGGAGGTGGTGGTTTGATGGTATGGGGGTGTATGCCTGCATCGGGAGTTGGAAAGCTGGAAATAATCGAAGGAATCATGCGTCAGTTTGCGTACATTGATATTCTGAAATAAAATTGAAATGTTGGGAATAGCTAGTGATTTTATTATTCAGCAAGATAACGACCCCAAACATACCGCTCATAATGCGCGTATGTGGCTTTTGTATAACGTTCCCCACGTGTTGCAAACGCCTCCGCACAGTCCTGATCTTAACCCGATTGAACACCTGTGGGATGAATTATATCGAAGTATTCGAAGTCGCGAAATACGGAACAAAGCTCAATTTAAAGAAGCCGTATACTTGCAGAGTGGAATGAAAAAGGCAGCTCCTGCACAGAAAAGCTAGTGCATTCAATGCCAAAGCGTCTCAGGGAGGTTATTAAGATGAAATGACATCCTACAAAGTAATTATTAACCAGAAAAGTAAAATGAATAGATATTAATTTTTAGCCTTCAGTGAAACTTATTCTTACATTATTTTTGCAAATGTACGCAAGCTTTTGTGGAATCGATTCAATGAATTAATTTCACTTATATTCCTTTTTTCTACATGTGTTTTAAGAAAATTAAAATTTTGTTTGAAATGAATGTGTTTAATATTATCTTACCGATATAAATCAATTTTATAGATTTAATATGTTGTATCAGTGAATATCGATATTATACACAAGAATTATTCTTCCTCTATACGCAGACTTTTGTGGATCACTGTAGGTACCTAATGACTTTTAGATATTGTGTCTAATGCACTTTTTGTTTTGAAAGAAAATAAAAAACTTAGATTTCTGAAAATTTTCACTATCTAAGCTGATACATAAGTCGTATATAGGCCACCAGTCTAGAATTTTCATTGTATAGATATACTCACACACATATGATTCTAAAATTTCGGTTCATAAATGCTTAATTCCATATTAAGATTAGCAAAAAAAATAATGATGCTATACGGACTATAGATTGTATGTACCTTCAAAGTAATGTCTTGTCTTAAAAAAATTAACTTCTAATTTAAACAAATTTTGTATACAGCGCTTACTTTAACTTTTATAACATTTATCTGTCTTTGAAAAACCCTAATTGGGTTCTTCGGGAACAGGTGTTCTCAGAACCGCCATTTTACCTTGAAAAACAATATGTAAAGCTTAAAATCATGCTTATTCGTCTTAAAATTTAAATCTTGCAAAATAAGTTTAAGATATTTTTGTTTCCAAATTCCTTTAGTTCATTTGAAAATGTGTAAATTCTAACCAATTAGGATTTTGAAAAAAAAGAACAATAAACGCCCAAATTCTGCATTGTCTTTTGTTACATTTGACTTAAAAACATTCCTCAAGTCGTAAAACTCCATTCTGCTATCTTCCATTTCTTTTCATTTATTGGCTTGGTGAGAAGGAAAAATTAATTAAAAGCCTCGTTACTCTTTTGTGTCAGAGTGAGTTCAGAGTTCATTAATACAAATTTTAAATCCATGTTTTTAATGAATGGGAATGCCTTTCGAAAGATAAATTTTATGATTTGTTTTTTTTTTACCTCTTGCTGCAATTAAATATCTTTTGAAAATTAATTCTGTCATTCTCTTCACTCGGCCTCCTTCGTCCACGAATTAAAATGAAAACATAAATATTTATGCACCAACACAATTTTGATTTGCGAATGAATTTTAATTCATTTATGAATAAAACAAAAGGATATCAACTTCAATACCATGGCACTTAATAATTTCCAATAAAATTGTGCACTGATGTGACTATAGAGGATCCACAATGCTAATTGACAATGTGTACCTACCTACGCAGAATTTTCTGTAAATTAATCCATGAAGTTGTGGATTGTTTTTTTTTTGTGTGTGATATTTGATTTTATCAAATCCATTTAAATTGCTATAATCATTTTTGTACAAACATTTCATGCCGGATTTAATTATTATTTATTATAATTTTGCATCAGAAATTAGACAAAAAAACATTAAAAATTAGTTTATTCATTCCATCATACAAAAATTCAAAATTACATTAAATTTATATTGTAATTTGCTTTTATTTTTTTACTCAAAGTTTATTTTTTTATTGTGAGAAAGATAAACATAAATATATATATTTATTTACAAAAAAAAAAAAACAACATTTTAATTTAGAGACACGTCACGAAATCATCAACATTGCATTAAGTTTCACATGTTTTTATTTTTTACATTATATGAATTTATTTTTTGTAGGTATTTTAAATATTTGAAATTAACAAAAAAACATTTAAGTGATACAATAAAATCAAGTAAAAACAAAAACACTCAAAACAATAAAAAAAAATTCAAAGAAATAAACAAAAAAGCAAACGTTCTTTTTTTTTGTCTGCCGCGGAAAGGGCAAATTATGTACGTGTACTCACGATCATGCTCCGTGCAAGCTGCCAAATGATCAAAAGGAATAGAAAAAGGAAAAACAAAGCAAATCTGTTTCACGGTTCTCATTTCCATAAACGAACATAAATTACGTATTTTCTTTAACTAAAAAAACAAAAAAAAAAATCCAAAAAAAAAAAAAACCAAAAACGAAAATACAACCAAACCAACAAATATTTTTGTGTGTTTTCTTGCTTATTGTTTGTGTTTTTGGAAAACAAATAATAATTTATATTATTAGAACATTTGAATTAAGAAAAAGGAAACAAAAAAAAATTACAAACAATTTTGTATAGTAACTTACAATAAAATAAAAAAGAACGAGACAGATACGTTGAGACAGAGACAAAGAACACGAAGTAGGTACCCGGGTGAGTTAGTGCGTAGGTAGCCAACTTCACAGCACCAACACCCATTTCTTTAAAAAAAAAAACAAAACACAGACATAACAAAAATCAAAGTCAATTGGAAAAAGTTTCCTAAATTCCAGTGCCATTTCATTTTTCATTTTTTTTTGCGAGCTTTGTGTTTTGTTTCTATTGACTTTTCTTCTTTTTATTTTTTTTTTCTCTCGAAAACCTTTTCGAGTGGAATCGAATCCGGATGCCAAACATAAAATCAACAAACAGGTAGGTATATCACAATTCAGAAAAGGCAATAAAAGTCCTTACACTTCACACATTCACAAAACCGGAAATGAACACAAATCTGTAGAAACAATAAAAAATAAAACAAAAAAACAATATAAAAGGTAGAAAAGAAATGATATAAATAGAACATGATGTATGGTGAGCATTTACAACGAATAAACCCTTTATTTTTGGAGCTTTATTTTTTGTTTTGTATAATTTAAAGGATTTAAAAAAAGAATTGCTATCAATAGACATATTGCTTGTCTTCATATAAAAAAAGAGGTACCGTAAATTTATATATATGCAAACATGAACTTGATGTTGACTTCGATGGATTTTAGAAAAGCCAACTATTTTTTTCTGATTCTTGCTCTGAAAAGTTGGTTGTTTGGATTTTTTTTTAAATATTGGGCCATTTAAAGTTACTTCTGTTTCACCCCAAAACAGTTTGTATGGGGCGAAAATGGTAACAAATTTGAAAGCTAATAAGTAACTCAATGTTATATCCACGTAAGCAATTTTGATTTAATATTTTAATATGAAACTAGCGGCTTCGCACGGATAAGCTTCGCAAACAAATTAAAAAAGAAAATATTTTTTTTTTACTTTTTTTGTAATCCAATACTACTTTCTGGGTTTCAGGGCCGGACCAACCATATGTGCAAGATGTGCAAATGCACAGGGCGCGAAATTCTGGGGGCGCATTACCAGGAGAAAGAACACGTAATCTGATCTTGCGCAGAAAAATATGTTCTGCCATTTGCATTTTAACCACAAAACTTGTTCAAATAATCCCTGTGCTAAGTTCTTTCTCGCACATTAACTGACATCACTTTCATTGTTGCGTTCAAGGAGAATTTAGCTCAAAATATCGTAAAATGAATGATCACACTAGGACTACGCATTGAAAGTCTACTTCCTGGGTAATGTGGAAAAGTCTTATGCATGTGTATCAGTATGTATGTATGAATGCAGACATAAAAAGGGGCACTTTCTACAAATCTTGCATAGGGCGCAAGTTTAGCTAAGGCCGGCCCTGCTGGGTTTCAACCCACTTCACGTTATAAAATTAAAATAAGATCCTCTAAGTCCAACCTTTATTGCTTTCCCAAAAAAGAAATAATTTTTGTATTCCAACTAAAACCACTAAATATTTTATTTTTATCCCATTTCACTACATAAATAGCATTTTTTTTTTAAAATAACCTTTCAAACTTCAGTGTCCTGAGGATGTCCTAACAAGACGAAACGCGCCGGCTAAATTATTAAAATAAAAAAGATAAAATACCTTGGAACAAAAAACAAGTGTTTTTATTTTATTATCTTTATTCAAGATGTTCCATCAAGTACCTACAAAATGTTCAGTTGAGCTTATAAAAAAAAAAAATTTAAATCAGACAATTTTTTTTATGTTTACCCCATTTCACCTTACAAATAGCAAATTTTTTTCAAAAAAATATTCTTGAAGCCATTTCCTAAGAATAACCCTTTAAACGCAGGTAGAGTTTTTTTTCGATCGGATACGTCTTTTTCAATTTAGCCCATTTTACCCTACAAAGTGAATTTTTCCGACATTTTAATAGTTATTCTGCTATTCGGGGCGGAAACGAATCCAACAAATAAGAGATCTTTAAAATCGGTCCAGCCGTTCTTGATTTATAAATGGTGTAACTAAATCGACTTTGTTTTATAAAGGGTTTTTCAACAGGGACGCTACAAAAGTAGAGCAACAGGGACAGCAAACGACGCCATATTTCTTGCCGCTCTTTTGACATTTCTCTTCAGTAAGGTTTTACATTTCATGATGGGAGGATATACGAGCCAACAACGAGTCAAAATTATTAAAATTTACTACCGAAATTCGGAGTCACTGGCCTCAACGTTAAGAGCGCTACGTCCAATTTATGGTCGTCATAATCGTCCTAGCAGATCAACAATTGAGCGTCTAGTGGAAAAAATTGAATCCACAAGCACAGTACAAAATGTTCGAGTGCCAGTGAGACAAAGAAGTGCCCGAAGTGTCGAGAATATTGCTGCCGCTGAGGCTTCAGTTGCAGAAAGCCCAAATGTGTCTCACACACGTCGTTCTCAAGCGTTGGGCATCTCTGTGACGTGGTTGTGGCGAATTTTGCGAAAAGATCTTGGCCTACAACCTAACAAGATTAAATTGACGCAAGAACTGAAGCCGCTTGACCACCAGAAGCGTCGTATGTTCGTGAATTGGGCTGAGCAACAACTTGAAAATGATTCGGATTTTCATCGAAAAATCATCTTCAGCGTTGAGGCTCATTTCTGGCTGAATGGCTTCGGCAATAAACAAAATATGCGGTATTGGTCAGGCAGCAATCCACACGTACTCCATGAGTCATCATTGCATCCCGAAAAAATTACGGTTTGGTGTGGTTTATGGGCCGGCGGCGTCATTGGGCCGTACTTCTTCCGTGATGATCAAGACCGGCACGTAACTGTGAATCGGAATCGCTACCGTTCAATGATAACCGAATATTTGTGGCCCCAATTGGATGATATGGACTTGGAAGACATGTGGTTCCAACAGAACGGCGCCGCAAGCCACACAGCGAATGTCACAATCAGTTTATTGGAAACCAAGTTTGGAGAACGTGTTATCTCACGAAATGGTTCAGTCGCTTGGCCGCCTCGGTCGTGCGATTTGACGCCGTTAGACTATTCCCTGTGGGGCTACGTCAAGTCTATGGTCTATGCCAACAAGCCAGCGACGATTGATAAACTTCGTACGTATATCGAACGTGAAATTGCAGCAGTATCGGCCGATTTATGCTTGAAAACCGTCGAAAATTGGGTTCAGCGTCTGGACTTCTGCAAGCGTGCCCGTGGTGGACATGCAAAAGAATTCGAATTCCATACATAATGGCATTGACCGTACTTTCACAGAAATAAAGAATTTCGTTGATATCCAAATCCGTTTTTGTTTTACTTAAAAAAAATTTTTAGCGCTCTTATTGAAAAACCCGATATAAATAAATGTCTCAGTGAATTTAACTCGGGGTCAATGGTGAGTTATTTATAAAATTCCAAAGTTTTTCCCACTTTTTATTGTTGTATTTATAAGAATAACAAAATAGCGACGAGGGACGCCATGAAATCTAAAAATTTTCTAAGGCGCAACTTTTCATGGCGACAAGAAAAAAATGGAGTAGGTTTAAGTAGGTAAGTCTTATTTGACCCAGCCTAATATTTACAAATAAACATATAGACACCTATAGCTCCTACAAAATGTTTACTTCATTTTTTTTATTTTATGACAATATTTAGAAAACTTTTATAGAAGTTCCAAATTTGTATATTTAGGTGTAGGTGATTATAGTTGTCAATAAAATCTAGACTACAATAATATCAGAAACAAACAATTTGTTCTCAAAATAATAGATTTCCAAAATATCCGTTTGAGTACTTTATTGAGAACCAACAAGTTGAGTTCATCAGAAGCACACAATTCCGAGTGGCTTGGTATCGTTCTTGTTGATTCTAAACTTTTGACCAACTCCCTCATACTTTTTGATGAAAATAAATCATACTCTGGGCATATCATAAACTTACATACGTATAGAAGCGTATGTAGAACCATTGAGTAAATACTCAATGGTAGAACGTATGTACATATGTATGTAGAGAAAAGTTACTTCGCCATACATATGTTCAGTATCCGGTTAAAGACCTAGTCTTCTATAGGTATTCAATATTCATCCTGATGGTCCATATACCCAAGAGCCAACCTACCTTTGTTTATATGGTTATCAGTCAAATACTAAAAGGAAATTAAAATTAATTACTTTTTAAGCTGAAAATTCCATGAAGAGCTATTTATAGTGTACCTATAGGAACTGAGTGGTCTAGGTACTGATGTACATATTGCTTGAGGCGAAATATTCAATTACAAGCTACAGACACACAGTAAATAGTAAATCAATTTGTGCTATTTTAGTAGTTCGAGAGAATAATGCCTCTGATCAGTACACATCAATATTCATATTGATTGCCCTAAAAGTATATTTCTATCTGATTTGTAATCATGGATTAAAATGATAAGCATAAAATTAAAAACAAACAAATCATTAAACCGTCAATGGTAATTCTGCCAAAAGGACTTAGCAAAGTTAATGTGTTAACTGTTGAGAATTAATGGGATAAATCGATTTTCCCAATATGAATTATGATTAGGTATTTGTTTGTCTTTTTGATTGAAATAAATAATCCGAATAAATCAACAGGATGTGATTAGCTATTTCTGGACGAACACCTTTTCAAAAAGAAAAGTGTTTTTTTTGTATGTTATGTGTAAACATCTATGCCGGTCGGCACGGCCGCAGCGGCGATAGTGTGAACTAAAAATTGTCTGATTGCCGGGACTCATGGTTAATATGTGTAAACATCAACGTTTGTTCTTACCTACTGTCACGGCCAGCCCTCTAGCTCCAGTGGAAACCCGAAAATTTGCACTGTCCAGAATTTTAGTACGGCGGATCGAAAAACAGAGTACACCAAAAGATTAAGGAGTTGGATATTATCTATAGTCACGCCTGACGTTCTGGGTCTTCTAAAAAACTTTTAGTTTGACAGGTGTCAAAATGTTCCAAAATTTTTGGTACGGCGGCGGCGGATTAAGAAACGGACTACGCCAATCGATTTTGGAGGTGGAAATCACACCCAGCTCTCTAGGTCCATTAAAACACTTTTAACAGGTGTCAAAATGTCAAATAAGAATTCCGACAATACACGATACGTAACGTGTTACATCGTAAAGTCACACAGAGGAAAGTCCACGTTTTTAGATCCCTCTTATACACATATAAAACGTGGACTTTCCTCTGTGCGACGATGTTAGGTCACACTTTACGGTGTAGCACATTACGTGACGGAAGTACGTGACGGAAGCAAAGTAGAAAATTGGGTAACTTCAGTGGCAAAAATCTGAAGATACCCCCTCAAGCAAACTAGTCTGTTTTGGATCCGTGTACGTATAGTCAACAACAACGTATGGACGACTTGAGTAAGTCCCGGCACTCACACTTTTTTTTTTGGTTTTTAGTTTAATTTGAATTTAAATTACTAATTTAAAAAAAAAGTTACATTTTCCCTTTAAATGATGATTATGTATATAAATTATTCTAAACACGTCTTACGGAAACCCTAACCAACCATTACCTCACACTATACCTCCGGTACCCCTCTTGACTGAAACCAGAGATGAAGAACGTTGTTCACATTGGAATGTCTCCTCCGACTTTGAATTCTGTGTATTTTATCTCATTCTCACTTCATGAGAAATAGAAAAGGATGCCAAATAAAAGCAGGATTATTTAATTTTTTTTTAAAACTAATGGTTTTTTTTTATTTTTTTTTCTATGATATCTATTTTAGCTGTCTGTACAATTTTTGTTTGGCACTTAAATCCTACATAATCTATTATATTTATTTTAAAAAATTTAAATATTGTAAGTTGAAAAATTATAATTGATCCTTCAACGAGTACATAACTGTAATTTTTTTTAAGTCTATGCTGAACGTCAGAGTGAGTAGACACAAACTAATGTGAACAAGTTTGTGTCTGAACAAAAGAAGTTGGACTCACGTCAAAAAAAGTTAAAGGAGTGAGTCCAATGTGAACATGGTCAAGGAATCGCAATTATAAATTCCTTTTGAGATGCTTACTTTTCCAAGTACAGTGCCGTGCTTTGCCAATTTTCCGCCATGAGTTAAGTGGCTAGAGTTCCGCCTTTTAGAGGGGATATTTTCGATGTCGCTAGTTCACTCAAAATTCCACCCTTCCAAGACTCGTCGTCGGAAGATGATTCTTTATTAAACATTAAACTTCAAACTTGCTTAGCTCGCTAAAAAGGCCGCCCTTCAAAAATGCGTCCATAATGCCACCCTGTGCAAGTAAACATTCTGCACGTAAACAGACCACGTCACTGTACCAATCATACCGATTTTAATTATTAAATACAAATCGGTTTCTAAATTTCATTTAATTTCTTTGAGATTGATCCTGTACATTCCCGAGTTCACCTCAACCTCAATAAAAAAAAAAAGCCATGACGATGTTAATGAAAATTTGGTATCTATGGGACAATGATGACTTTGTATTTTGTCACATTTTCTTCTTAGCAACAAAGGCTTTGATTTAATCTTTCTTATAAAGGGTGATTTTTTAGCTGGTTTGGTTTTGACCTTGTGTCACTGTCAAACAGCTTTAGTTTGGTTTGCAATTTAACCATGGATCGTCTTACAAATGAACAACGCTTGCAAATTATTGAATTTTACTATCAAAATTCGTGCTCGGTTCGAAATGTTCATCGCGCGCTGCTTCCATTTAATGATCGGCATTCTCGACCTTCTGAGCAGTCTATTCGGAAGATTGTGACCAAATTTCGCACCAAATTTACTTTGTTGGACTTTAAACCACCAACACGTTTGCGTACTGTGCGTAGTGAAGAAAATATTGCGGCCGTATCAGCTAGTGTGACAGAAGACCGCGAAATGTCGATTCGGCGCCGTTCCCAGCAGTTAGGCCTTTGTTACAGCACTACGTGGAAAATTTTGCGGAAGGATTTGAGCGTAAAGCCTTTTAAGATACAGCTGGTGCAAGAACTAAAGCCAGCCGACCTACCACAACGCCGAATTTTTGGTGAATGGGCTCTTGGAAAGCTGGCCGAGGATCCGCTTTTTTATCGAAAAATTGTGTTCAGCGATGAGGCTCATTTTTGGTTGAATGGGTACGTAAATAAGCAAAATTGCCGCATTTGGAGTGAAGATCAGCCAGAAGCATTGCAACAGCTACCAATGCATCCCGAAAAAGCCACTGTTTGGTGCGGTTTATGGGCCGGCGGCATTATTGGGCCATATTTCTTCAAAGATGATGCGAATCGCAGCGTTACTGTCAATGGTGAACGCTACCGAGCGATGATAACAAACTTTTTTTTGCCCGAAATGGAAGTTCTTGACTTGCATGATATGTGGTTTCAACAAGACGGTGCCACATGCCACACAGCACGCGAAACAATGGCGCAATTGCGAGGCGAGTTTGGTGAACAGTTAATTTCACGTTTCGGGCCGGTCAATTGGCCGCCTAGATCGTGCGATTTGACACCATTAGATTATTTTTTGTGGGGGTATGTCAAGGCTAACGTCTATAGGGACAAGCCCGCTTCGATTGACGCACTGGAAGCCAACATCCATGCATTCATTCGTGAGATACCGGCCGATATGTGTGAGAGAGTATGCCAAAATTGGACTCAGCGGATGGGCTACCTGAGACGCAGCCGCGGTCAACATTTGCATGAAATTATCTTTAAACATAAAGCAACAAAATTGCAAGGTTCAAATTATCGATTCAAATAAACATTTCATTAATTTTTTCAAATTTTTTGTGTTTTTTTTAAAAAAAAAGTTCTAAACCTCTTAAAAAATCACCCATTATAATTTAGATTTTAACTTTTACAATCTTAAACATTAACTTTTAATACGAAGTTTCCACCAATAAATTATTATTAAACAAACAAATATTTTTTAATTTATTAGACAAAAGAATTATAAATACTCATCAAAAACATCAATTCAAAATGAACTTAAGTTACAAAACTGTATGCCAAACAATAAAAATAGCATACAACAAAATTGCCATCCTATTTTTTTTTCGTCAACAAAGGCAATATAAGACACTGAAGAAAAAAAAATGATCAAATAAAACAACCATGAATGAAAAAAAAAAAAAAAAAAAACATTAAAACAACAATAAATTTCAGAAATTCAACAAAATTATTATATTATAAATAAAAATCCGAAAATTCACAAACAAGCAAATAAAATATTCCATTTTCAGATAATATTTATCTTGTTTCATTTTCAATCAGAAAGGTTTTTTTTTTTTTTTTAGCAAATAGAGAATTATTAATCTTTTGAACACAGGAAATATTCGACCTCAAATATATAATATATTAGTATGTATATATGTATTATGTATAAAGTTCGAAACACACATTTCTTCAAAAAAAAAAAAAAAAAAAGACACACAAAACGATGCACTCATATTTTTATATTATTATATATGTATTATAAGTATATAAATGGACATTGGCAAAAGACATAACAATTTCAATAATATATACGTAATGCGAATACACTTTGATAGACACTGAACAGTAGTTGTAGCAGCATTATATTTTTTTTGGTGAGTGATTTGCAACAGTTTTATTTTCGACGATATCTAACACATGGTGATATGGTGAATTATTAGAAAAGGAAGCGTTTTATTTTTTTTTTTTAATTTTAATTTCATCAGTGAGCAGAGGCGTTTATAAAATTTCATTAGACTTACAACATAAACGGACGATGAAGGCACTGAAAGACTCGATCCTGAGCCTCCTCGAGCACTGAAACCGTACGTCTATTTTTTTTTTTTCGAAAGGTTTTTTGGTTTTGGTTATTAATTATAATTTGTTGTTAATAGATATGGGTATAAAATCAATATATTGGGTAAAAGTTCAAAAAATTAAAGTATTTTTATTGGTTAGATAAAATATTGAGAATATAAAAAATTTAACTTAAAAGAAATATCTAAGTATGAATTTTATTTTTTATGTAACAGAGGTTCTTAAATTCAGATTGGTCCCTTATTAAAATGAGCAACTGTTTTATTATTTTGGGCGTATATTAATTGTTGTTGTTGGTGTGAAATGTAAATCAAAAACATTAAAGAGTTGTTTTAAAATGAAATCAATTTAAGTGGTAGACAAACTTCAAATATAATCCTACCTCGAAAATGAAGGTAAACAAGCGTTTTCGAGCTTATTGTTCTTAAAATGAAGGTTTTTTTTTTTTAATTCTGAATCAAAAAAAAGCACTCAAGTTGCCCATATTGGTGTCCGACTGTTTGAAGAAGCTAAGTGCAACAGGCAAGCTGAATATTTGTTGCCTACACACAACGTTGAGCAAACCTTAGTTTTGACTTGTTTCCGATTTTTTTTTGCTAAACGAAGTTAATATCCTAGTTTTTCACGTCAAACCCAGAAAATCCAAACAAAATAAGCTGGTTGAATTAAAGGCTTGTTTTGATTAATTTAACAATATTTCAAGCTATTTTAACATGTTTTACCTACACTTTTTAATGCAAGGTATCAAAACTGCTCCTTCGATGAACGAACGATGCAATAGTTAATGCTAACCGCGTAAGGAATAAATTATATCATCGTTGGAAGAGATTTGGATGCGTAGATATGCATGTTGATTTTAAAAAGGGCTAGGAATAATGTTGTCAAAATGGTTAAAATAGCTAAATTCAATTATTGCAGAATTAAATTCTCATTAGATAAGTCTTCTTAATTTTTTTTAGGAAACATATAAAGTATATGGGTGTTCGTAAAAAAAATCAATGTGGACAGGAGGATTTAGATGTTGACGACTTAAACTCTAAATTTATTGCTTCCAGTCAGTGTTGAAGCACCAGTTCTTTTCTAACTATGGAAATAACTCTGAAGATGGTTACACTCTAAATAATGTTGACATGTTTATAGTTGGAGATGCAATATTTTCAATTAAATGAAAGTGTGTAGGTCTAGACAACATTCACCCTGATTTTATCAAAATCCTTTTTGCTACTTACTATAAATTACATTGTCCATATCTTCATCATGAGAATCATGTCATCTACCAACCAAGTCAATGGAAAAGATGTTAGATAATACCAGTACCTAAAAAGGGATCACGCTCTGAGTTCAGACCTAAAGCGATTCTTCCTTAATTCTCTCAAAAGTTTTTGAAGAAATTGTTAGCCAGGATATAAAAAAGTACATCGAAACCAAGAAATAATTTTCACCTCTACAATCGGGTTTTCTTCAGGGCCATAGCTGCATAACAGCACTATTTAAGGTTTCAGATGATATTAGCGATGAGGATAGGCTTACCACATTGACGTTGCTGGATTTTTCTAAGGCCATTGATGGTGTAAATCACCATGATGATGAAACTCTGTTAATCATCTGCTATATTTCTATCTATCCAATCGGTCCCAAGCTGTGTCAAATAATTCTAAAATTTCATCTTTTATTTTAACAAATTCAGGGGTTCCTCAGGGTTAGATTTTGGGTCCTCTATTGTTCTCTTTATTCAATAACAACCTTTCTGCTGTCTTAAACCACTGTTCTTACCATGTATGTGTGATATTGAAGCTCTGCCTTACAAAAATGAATGAGCACTTTCAATTAGTTGCTGCATGGTAGGTAGGTAGGTAGAGATGGCGGCCCAGAGCAGCCTAGCTCCGTGACCCAATTAGTTCTGGTCCGGGCCGTTTTGATACCATAATTCGTATTGACCTCTTTGTTGAAAGTGGTTTTTTTGGAGAGGTTTGCGGATATACCCTCATACGGGTCCTTAGACACCCTTATTCAGCTTTACGCGCTGTCTAAGGAGTCCAGTGGATGCGGTGAAGAGATAGATCCACTTCGTCGCGTTGAGAAAAGCGATAAAATCTTTGATCTTTATCTCAGAAAGTTCGTGTAGGTCTTCAAGAAAAGCCTTTCCAAATGATTTCGCTCTCAAACTGGCTATAGAGCAGGGCATTCACAAAAGAAGTAAACTTATGTTTCCTTCTCCTGATGGTCCCCACAACTTCGCCCAGCTTTGCCGCATGCTCTCTCCTACGGGCCAGAACATTTCGCAACAACCCTGGATATGTCTCGCCTGGCCCTAAATATCAGGTCAGTTGTTCGAGATTTATTATAGATGGGCCATATATCTTTCTGGATATGACACAGTTAGTTAAACTTTCCCACCTGCGATTGGATTCCGTAAGAAAAATTGAGAATAATTTGCCCTTCATAACCCCAAGCGGAATGTTAACCCTTTCCGCAAGTGAGCTATGAAAGGCTCATCCTTGCCTGGCCAGTTTGTCAGCCCGCTAGTTTCCCTCAATGCCATAATGACCTGGAACCCAGATAAGAGTGACTCCGAGGTTGACATGAAGGCTTAATAGTTCATCTTGACATTGATGGAACAATTTAGAGGATGATATAGCCAAATCCATGACTTTAACAGCTGCTTGACTGTATGTCAAGATTTTATTCTATCTAAACATGTTATATATATATAATAAACCTGTATTATATACAAGAGAAATCTTTTCATACAGCGATAGCTACATTCATAAGCTGTGTTTTATTGGTAATTTATAGCTAGCGCAATAATCAAGTACCTACCAATAAAACATTTTGGCTGTGTTAATAAAACGCTTTAGCAACTTTAGGCTGTGTTCGCTACAAATATCATAGATCACATCCATTTTGTGAGTAAAAAACAACATTAAGGTTTAAGTCATGAATACTTTTCAAGAGCGCCATCTTCATCTTCATAGTTCTAACTATGTATAACCACTTTTATATCCACTCTTTTACTGGCTAATTTATCGAGACTCTTTGTTTTTGTTTTTGATTGCCAAGGGAAATTTTACTGCGCTGGCTATAAAATTACCAATAAAACACGGCTATTATACGATTTGTTCCTTCATTGTTCGTTTCTATTTTTCAGTCTGCATGCTATAACTTTTCATTAGGTAAAACTAATTAATTAAAACAATACCTTAAATAAATTGCTAAAATCATTTTATCCCGATATAACAACCCATTCAAAATCAATTTCAATTAAACTCAACTTAACCACAACACAAACAAAATTAATTATTATCTTTGTGTAAAATTTGTTCGTTTTTTTTTTGTTTTACTTCCACCACCACCGTGGCTGCCAACATCATCGCGACCATCAACTGCCACTGGCTGCATTCTTAAAGCTAATTACAATTATTCCATTGTTTTTATATTTATGCATTAACTTAATAATCAAACAAGCTAACTAACAAAACAGCAATTTTCCATTAAACTTTCTTGCGAGATGTTCACATCCGTGAAATGTGCATCCATATTCTTCCTCAAGGAGTAAAAATAATATTAATAAAAATAAATACCTATGTATATAATACAAAAGTTGCTCATTTCAAAAGAATCAACCGAGGGAAAGTGATTAATTTTCATTTATACGCGCAAGGATGATGCCTTTCGCAAATAGAAATACAAATAAAAAACAAAAAAAAAAACATGAAAAAAATAGCAATCATAATAGCAAAAGTGTAGTGGTGTTGAGTGAAGTAGAAGATGGGAGACAAAAAATAACACAACCATTTTCCATTTGATTTTCCAGAAAGTGCGCTGCAACTGCAATGTCGGGTATTTTTTGTTGTTTTTTTTTTTTTTTGTCTACAGGGACAAACTGCAAGGAGAATTTGCACTCAAGTGCTGCACTGAAGTTAAGGGTGAAATTCACCAGCTCATTTCTTTTTATTTTGAAATATGTACATAGTTTAAAATGTAAAAACACGTTCTGCTGATGGTAGGAAATGACATAATAGAATTTAGTTTTACAGGTGATAAAATATTTGTTTAATGCAGAACATTTGGAACGTTGCCTTGATATTTTTTTGTAACTACTTGAAACGACTCACTTTGCGAGCCTCAATATACTGCCTGAACACAATGGAGATGTAGCTGCAAACGGAGCTGCAGCCGCAACTGCAAGAGTTCACCAACTTTTAACTTTTGCGTGCAGTATTTTTGACATTTCAAAATTGATGGAGGCGAACAAGCTCATTTCAACTCTATAAGTGTTTCTATAGGGGTTGAAATAAGTTTCAAGCTCTCTTCAATTCCTCATGTTATAGATATCAGTGCTTCTGCAGTCAGACTGTCAGAAAGCTGCATTGTGGACAGCTGCATTGTGGACATGTACAAAATGTATACGTACGACACTTTTTGACAGCTATATTGCAGCTGCAGCTCCAGTTGCAGCATTCTATTGTGTTCAAGCAGTTAGTCTATTTTTGACGTTTTAAGTTTGACCTCATAATGAAAAGGAGTGGAGTGGGGCATTGTTTTTTAATATTTTGAAAAAAAAATTCTCCCTCCTGCCTGTACGCTGCTGATGCAAACCGAAAAACCCATACAAAAATGACGCGAAACGAAAAAAAATCGTTTTGCAGTCCACCCGGCATTCGACGAGCTAAATTGAATATTTGAGGAAAGTATTTGGAGAGGTCTCCACTGTTTTATCGCAAAGAATTAATTGCTTGGACCATTATTTTCGTGTGCGAATAATGGACATTTGAGTTTATTCGTCTTTGTATTTGTCGTTTCTTTCATTACGCTGGCTTTTTGTGATTTTTTTGAGTTTGTGTTTGTTCTTTGCTTTGGAAATTGGTGACACTTTCTTTGGGTTTTTTCGCCGTGATTCTTGTACGCGTTTCGCTGGCTTGTTGGAGACTACAGATAAATTTAGTTTCGCAACAGCTGGGTATACTAGGCATAAGCTGGAGTGCGATAAAACAAAGAGATGTCAAAATGAAGCACAAGAAGTGAGTCCAATGTGAATACGGTCTTGAAATTAAAAACGATAAGATTTATATAACTAAAATTAAATGTAATTTTTGTGAAGTCTTGATGAAGAAAAGTCAATCTAAAAATTCGATATGACAATAGAAGCTTTCAAAAAATTCCCAAAGGATTAAAAACAATTTGGTGCAATTCTCCTTAACAAAAAAAAAACCCTCTCTACATTGCATTGTTCAAGTTCAAAAATGTAAATCGTCTCGAGGATAATATCAATTTTATATTCTTTTGACATGAAAAGTGGTTGTGAGATTTTCTTTTATTTTTTCTTTTTCTATTTTCTTTTGTTAAACTAAAAACATTTCGAAATGCCAACAAAACTATAAGACCAAACTAAAAAATCTAAAACAACTAACCAACAAAAAAAAAAAAAAACAAACGCAACAAAAAAAAAAAATTTGAATGACAAAAATTGGTAAACGAATCCACTTACAGTCGGTGGAGAGAGATTGATTGCAGAACCGCGTCTCTCCTGTGGTCCTATACTTGAATGCCGCCGAATAGGTAAGCCACCTCCGGGTGTGCCACCTGGCGAGGAGGCACACGATGGCGCTATTCGTATTTTTGGTGTCATCAGGGTATTGTCCGATAGACGTCGATTCGGGAACGCATTGGAAACACGCAGGAAATTACTATCTGGTGATGAAGGTGAACCACCAAACCACCAACCGCCCAAAATTCCAGAACCTGAAATGAATATATAATTCGAGAATGTGTGAGGTTTTAGTTTCAATGTGTGTGCTGGTTAAGTGACTCTGAAGGCTCTTCTGAAAATTATCTAATTTTCATTCAAAGGATAATTTATTGATATAAATGATGGTGGTGACATTTTGAGAAGCCACAATAGCAATACACGGGAGTTTGAAATAACTGTAGGTATATAAACATCGAGTAAGGTAGTGTTGGTTTACGCGAAGGACAAGGAACAATATAGCAGGGATACCTCTTTGTTTGAATTAACAACAATTGACCAAAGAAGCAGAATTTTAATTGATTACAAAATATTGTATCTAAACCGTGTTTGTTTTTTTTTTTCAAAAGTGTATTGTATAGCCAGCGATATCTAATAAAGCTTTTCTATATTCACTTTTTGTTTTAAAGGCAAATAACAATTTTTTTTATAATCACGTTTTCTCCTTATTGTTTTTGTGTAAAATTTGCTGAGCTGGCTTCACACTTTTGAAGAAAACTCATACATTTTTACTGGCCGCTTAGATCATCAAATCGCGAAAGTAATTCCGTTATTGCAAGAACTCAAGCATTTTCTTTAAACCTCTTACTAGCCTGATATATAGGAATTTTGAACAATTATTAACTTTGGCAGTTCAAAACCATCTCAAAATTTAAAACCATATAGAGCCGTTTGATGTGCCAACCAATTTTGATCTGAAATGTTTTATTTCTGAAAATGATAGTCGGCAAAAATTCACATAGTTTATCGTACGTAATCTCATAGTTGCTGAATTCGCTCAAAAACTTTTGTACTATTTTGGGTGTTTTTTTTAGAGGTATAGAACTTTGAAATGGAACAAAACAAAGATGATTTGTTTAAATTGACATTAAATTTAATTTATTCGGAAGATAATCTTCTGGCATTATAATTTAAAAATGATTTCTGGCATATGACTCCCACGGCTGGATCGAACGTAGTCTAATCTGGAGGTCCAATTTTCGATGACTTTTTCCAACATTAGTGGCCGTATATCGGCAATAACGCGGCGAATGTTGTCCTTTAAGTAGTCAATTGTTTCGGGCTTATCGGCGAAGACGAAGTGACTTCACATATCCTCACAGAAAATAGTCAAGCGGCGTTAAATCGCACGATCTTGGAGGTCAATTCACTGGTCCGTAACGTGAAACTATGCGGTTACCAAACGTTTCCTTGTTTTGGGCCCATTTGAGCACAATTTTTAAGCGTTGTTCAGGCGTCAGTCTATTCATGTGGAAATGCAGAACCAAACTTAAAACAAATCACTTGACAGCTGACAAATACATAGGTATCTCTTTTCTTAATTTGACACGAGCGTCTTATTTGTTGCACTAATGTCATTTTTCCATACTTTTTTCACAAAAACGAAGTTTTCAATCGCTTTTATCTCGAAACACAATATTTTGAGTTATGTTGGTGTTCTTTTTAATGGGCGATGTCTACACTCCATCCTATTATGTTTTGCATGAGCCCCAAATTTTTATGAGTCATTATTTGATTTCTAATTTTACTCCATTTTTTTTGTAAAAGATTTTTGTTCAAATATTTTGTAGGTATATTCGACTCTATCTATATATTATGTTATATCATAAAATATTTTTACACCGTCATAAAAAACTCACCTTGCCCTTTAGAAATGCATTTTGAAACTTTTCAATCGCTTTCTTTCTTTTCGAGAAATCTTTATTTTTTTCTTAGTCTTTGCTTGCTCTTCTTAATTCCTTCTTAATCCATAAGGATTTTGAAAGTGAAATTAAGAACTTTAAGGACCAGTGAAGAGTGGATAGTGGAGAGTTAAACCAGAGTATGCTAACTCCAGACGTAAATTAACCACCAGTTAGGTGCGGAAGCACTTTCTCAGTGGAGAATTCACACGGAAGGACTAAACAAACTCTGTCGAAAAAATATCAAATGCGTCTGTTCAGTTATTCCTGAGTTAACTCACCAAATTTGATTAATTAAATGTGAGAAAATGTGAAGCCAAAGCTTGATGTCGCCTAGCCAAATCGGTTATCCATCTAAAGGGTCCGCCAAATAACTTTTTTTTTTTTTGAAAATGGCGCAAAACATCGAGTGTAGCTTCGGCTGTGTGGCACGTAGCGCCGTCCTGTTGAAACCAAATGTTGCCAATATCCTCCTCTTCAATTTTTGTGAACCAAAATTCGTTCAACATGGCCCGATAACGATCGCCATTGACTGTAACGGCCACTCCTTGCTCATTTTCGAAGAAAAATGGCCCAATTATGCCTCTGGACCAAAATCCGCACCAAACAGTGACTCGTTTTGGGTGTATCGGCTTTTCAATGTATGCGTGCCGGTTTTCTGTGCCCCAAATGCGACAATTTTGCTTGTTTACTACCCGCCAAGATCAAAATGAGCTTCATCTGAAAAGATGATTTTTTTGGCAAAATCGGCATCTTCTCTAAGTCGATCGCAGTACCACTTAGCGAAGCGTATACACAACCATATTCGTTCAGCGGAAGGATAAAACTAATTATCTGTCAAATCAGACATAAGTTAAGTGTTACCATTCACTAGTTGAAAAAAAAACGTTAGATAGCGGACCCTTTATTTGCTGTTCTTTGCTAAATTTGTATAAAGAGGTAGTTAACCTTGTTTCTGAATACATTCCTCTGAGTATGGAAGCTCTGTTTATAGGCCAAAGAAAATATCCTTTGAATTATCTACAAGTCAGAATTTAGCAGTATACATGTGTATATACTAAAACATTCAAATACATGCATAGCTATACCACCCAAACCAGTTTTCCATAAAATGATGTCACTTACACACCAATTGAATAACATTAATGTCAACCACAAGCACAACAGCCCAGCCCAGCCCCAACCTCCTCACTGATGATGGCGTCTTGTGAGTAAATGCCTAGAATATTATTGTTATGGTTAGGTTTTCAAAATTCAATTATCCTGCTGCTAAATAACGAGACATAATTAAATTATTTTGTCATAGTCCCAGAGTTTGATTCTGTCATGGTGGCAGGCTTTTCTCAATAAAACCGTTTGTTGAGGGCCAGGGCAGGGTTTCTGTTGATTTTCTATTTAATCTATGTATGTCGTATGTATTTGTCGATAGAATTGTGATTAATGAAATATTTGTATTTGTTTGTAAAAAAAAACTCAACAAGTATTTTTTTTTAAACAAGAAAAGTTTGAGGAAGGAAATGAGTGACTTTCAAGGACAAGTTGAAAAAGAAATCATGATGAATTAGGTTGAATTTGATTACTGTTACTCTAACTGTTAACAGTAACAAAAAAAAAAAGAAGAAAAACAAAAAAAATTCTAATTAAAGTAATCAAAATATACAGGTTTCTTTATTTGGTAATCGTGAGAACAGCCAGATGGCGTCCTGATGAAAATTGTCGTGTATGCTTAGAGCATTTAATGTAGATTCTTGAAGGCTGCGTGCTTGAATGAATTTACAAAAATAATGAAACTAATATTGCTAAGCTGGAATAAATCAGCAAAAGTTTTGCGTTTTATTTAAGGTAATAATATTTGTTTATTTGTTTATTAATTAATTTAAATGAACACAAGTGAATTTAAATTCAGGCCCCTCCAGTCAGAGACTCGTGGTAAAACTTATTGAAGTTTGATTTTAAATCTTAGAGGATATATAATATGGAGTGCTCGTTTCTTTACCTAATGCATTGTAGTGGCTGGAGCCATGATAGGGGGCACCATTTCACTTTCGGTAAGATAAACTCTTAGAGAATATCGTACCGCTGCTATCAATTGTAAGTCATAATTTGCTTATTTTCTTTTTAAATTGTTCTCATTTGAAGTAATTCTTGAAATTAATGAGTGTTTGTTTATTATTTTTAAGATTTCAATATCTTCTTTTTTTCGTTTTTTTCTCCAATGTCCAGAAAACTCAGTGCCTTTAACTTTCCGAAACTTGAACAGCGACCCCTATGAAAGCTTCGCATTCGAATAAAAACGAGCACTCCATATTATATATCCTGTAAGTTTTTAATATGGAATTACGTCTTAGCATAGAACCAAAATGGAAAGTAACGCGTCATTCATTTCGTGGTCTTAAGTTGGTAGCGCTGGCATTTGACACCTGTCAAACTCAGCTGTCATTTGAAGTGTCATAATATTAGTTGAATGTTTGTCATTTACGATAATGGATCGCTTAACAATCGTTAAAATTATTAAAACTTACTTTACAAAAGTCGTGATTCAAACATAGCCACATGATTATGGTCGTCATAGTCGACCTACTACGAAAGAAATCGGTAAAATTGTGAAGAAATTTGAAGAGATCGGAAGCGTTACTAATGTCGCTAGGCCAATGCATCATCGTAATGCATGCTCAGTCGTTGCTGATGATCCGAATTTATTGATTTCCCGGCGTTCGCAGCAATTGGTCGAATGATAACCGATTTTTTTTGGCCTGCATGGCGATTGAAGATCATGACTTGTGATGATTAATAATATCCCAGATAACTTAGTCTTGGAGTGTCTTGGTTTCATCGTGATTTTTTGTTCAAGATTTTATATCGACGTAATAATTTCAAAATTAAAGTTTTTAATATTTTCTGCCAAGACCAATGAGGCTCTCAGTCTGTAAATTTCAGTTAAAAAGACGTGCTCTTGTTTTTAAAGCATCATCTTGGTGTCACCTTAGGAAACCAAGACAACAGAGATTTTCTAGTCTCAAGCCCAGCCTTACTCGCAATGTGTCCCACTTGAGTGTGAGAAGATTGTGAGTTTATGTCCCGATAGGATGGGATAACAGATACATGTTTGAAATCAACACACTTTTGATGTCTCCAATTGTACCTACTTCTCAAGGTTGATTACTCCGGAGAGATAGTTTTTTGAAAGGGATAGGGACATTGTTGCGATATATTTATGATTATTTTAAGATTGTTTGAAGAATGAAGGAAGCCTAGTTTCACTTCAATTTCATAAAAAAAAAACTTTGATAAGTGTTTATCCAAATATTTTGCTAAAAACTATAATAAATTTTCATAGTTTTTTGCATTTTTGATACTAAAATGTATCAAGTTCAATACCTATTTATCAGCATAAAGTATAGTGTGTGTCATGCGTTTGACACCCACTTATTTATGATTCCCAGTGCGATAAAATTAAGTTGACTCTCCATACAAAATGTTCTTCAAAAACTATAAATCCCTTAGGAATATATAAAAACAAAAAATTGTTATCGATTGAAACATTCATGGTCAGCGAAAATTTGACTCTGATTGATAGTAATCTAGACAAAAATATAAATCTGTGTCCCTGTATCCCAGAGAAATTGTATTGATACCCGCTGACGGCCGCGCCGTCAATTGCAACCTTGTCCCTTGGGAACCATCAATCATCCAATAAATAACGAAAATCTATCCGATGTATGTACTTCTGGCCTTCAAATTCGTCTACGATATACATTATATTGCACAGCAAATGATATAAACTCCAAGTCACTTGATTGAGACTATTTTTTGATGTGTAAACATCTATGCTGGCGGTAGAGTGAAAAAGAAACGTGAACGTTCGTGTGCAACGTAACGGTGTGCAACGTTACGATCGGCATACTAGGATGGGTGCGTTCAGTGAAAAAAATCTTAAGATCCCCTTCTAGCAAAAACAAGTCCGTTTTGGATCCGCGCACGTTGATTTTACACATATTAACCGTGAGTCCCGGCACTCACACAATTTTTTTTAAATTATCTTTGGATATAAAGGGTGTTTTTTAAGAGGTATAAAAATTTAAAACGAAATCAATTATCTTAAAAACAATTTCAATGGTTTTATTGAAAATGCATTTATTTATTTACATCTACATGGGCGTTGGCTCGATTGAAATTCAATTTTAAGTTCAACTTTTGACCACTTTATAGAGTAGCTGAGGCCTTACATCAGCAATTGCAATTTGCAAGCGTTGTTCTGACATAAGTTTATTAATATTAAACTGTCAAAATATACTGAGCAGTCAAATTTACTGTCATTAGAAACAGTGTTGCCAATTTTAAAACCAAAAAACTTTATAAGAAAAAAACAACCTTTGATCGAAAGTCGTTTTCAGAACTAGGGTTTAATAGGGAAATTGAATTTAAGTACAATAATTGACAGCAAAATAATATACAAATGATTAGTTGTTTCTGTTGTATTTATTTAATATTTCTGTTGAACTGGCCTACTTCAAACGATGCGGAGTGTATTATCATGTTAGTTATATGAAAGCTTCTACAAGGCTACACGCAATCTAGTCAAAGGATTACCAGGAAAAAAGTAACTACTATGTGCGAGAGTATATCCAATACTTCTATAGGCACAAACTATATACATATTTTAGCTTACCAGTGGAGTTCTTTCGCGCCATATCCTCAGCACTGGAGGTCTTCCTCTGATCAATACGCAAATTGGGAATGTTGAATGGTGGCACATGCATGTTATCCGATGAAAATTGATGCCTCAGCGTTCGGTGTCGCTCCGGCGATGGTATTGATAAATTGTCCAGTTTCAATTTGTTACGCTGCTGCCGATCGATATGGTCCAGCATCTCTTGCAGTACCTATGGTAACGATATTATTTTACACACAAGTCAGCAAATAAATTCGAGCAAAAAAAAAGAAGATATATGTATGTATGTACAGTGAGAATTTGTGTCATTATACGATCATTATAACAGATACTCACCTCTAGCAGAATTGTGTACTGTTCCAGATTTAATGAGGGATTAACCGTGTGCGGAATAAGGGATGGCATTATTCTGGTTGCCATTATGTTCACTGACAGGCCGTACTTTTTATCGGACAACATTTTCCTGTATATATCTGCAAGGAGAGTAGACGAGAGTGTGATGATGTTATGTAACAGCGATTTTGCATTTTGATTTTCCTGGAAAATGTGTTTTATTTAAGAAGAACCATCAGCGAGAGAGAGAGCTTGTCAATGTTCAGGGAATAAAGTTCAAAATACTCATTTTTATTCATACAAGGCGAGATAAAGTATGTTTCTACAGAAGAACGCAATGTGGTACTTTTGCATTTGGCAGACACACCTACACAAATAGAGATACAAAAAGGATTTTTAATGGAAATCTATGGTTATACCTAGATTAAAGTGAGGTTGAATAACACAAAGAGAAAGCGAGAGAAAAAACGAAAATCTGTTCCATCTGAAGCGGGATATTTGATTTTGGCTACGAAAGGTTGCAAAATTTTAAAAAAATCATTAGAATTGTTTTTTGATGTGTAAGCATCTATGCTGGCGGTAGAGTGAAAAAAAACGTGAACGTTCGTGTGCAACGTTACGTCGTGCACTTTACTTTGTAGCACGTTACATTACGAAATCTGATTTGCCCCGACCAAAACAAATTGATTTTAACGCGACCGACAATTCGATTATACTTTATCGCGACCACTCATTTATATTGTTTTTGCCAACGACGAAAGCAAATTGTTTTTAGCGCGACCGACGACTTTATCATTTTAACACTTATATTTTTATATTTTTTTCTTTATTTTTTAATTATTCCTCGAACAAAATGGACGCGACACTAGTAATTAAAAAGAAAACAAAATCAAAACAAAAATAATAATAATAATAGTCAGCTGTAGGGATTGACAATTGACTGTAGGTATGATAGGTCAGTGGCTGTAGGTATGGCAGGATATCGGGTGCGTTCAGTGATACAAATCTGAACTTAAATTCTACGTTTACATTATACTGCTTTTAAACGATGCAATTTCTTCCTGCAATTTTTAGGCACGTAGGCGAGGGACGCAGGAGGCTGGGATATACAAAATAGCTGAGGTTGAACAAATTGCAGAGTTATCGGCTACTTTTGTACTTGCACAAAGTTAACATTCATTAAAAATCACAGCGTCCAATTCCATAGGCGATTGATGGTGTCAATCGATTGAAACTGCGATTTTAGTGATTTCCACTGACAACAACTGCAACTAAATATTCTAAAAAACTCAAGATATATAATTCGCCGGCTATCTCGTGGTGACATTCATTTGAGGTTCGTTCAGTATAAAATTAAGATTGAACTTTTTGTAAGTTTTACTCGATGGAAAGATGGAGTTTCATAAGGGTTGCAAGTTCGTTGACAGTTCTAACTGGATATTTTAATTCGGCCCCTGTCAGTCAAACCATTAAGTTCCTTTGGATTTGGGTATGGTGTTATTTAATTGAAACCACTATTTTAGTGCTCTCCGCTGACAGTTGTTGTTTGTCGATGCTGAGAGAGTGATTACCATAAACACTTCACCGCCAGCCTTTTAGTGCTTGGAAATTTCGTTACAGCGGTTCCCCCACTGGGTATTTCGCGGCCGTTCTTTCAACACTAAGCTTTTTAAGCACTGCCTACAGATAGGTAATGTAGTGTTAATTATTCAATATGTTTCTCTTGATGACCTTCAGTAACAAAAATCAGGCACTTGAACAAACGTTGATGTTTACACATATTTAACCGTGAGTCCCGGCACTCACATATTTTTTTTTTTTATTGACTCCAGAATTAATTTTTTGTGAAAATGGTATTATCAAATTCAAGGAAGAAATAAAGATGACATGCATATTGCAAGGGGATTAATTTAAATGCCATATACACACTTATTCTTTTGAATAATAGAATTAACCTAACTATTTCCTCTTAAATCTTGCTAAAAGTTATCTACATATTTATTCTATACAAAAATATAAATAAAAAAGAAAATGAGTTAATAGTTTAATTATTTGGAAGCCATATGAAATATTGTTTAATCTTTTCTTTTCATTTTTGATAAAATTTGTTCACCTAGCCTTAAGATTTTGGAATGAAATAAAGTTAATAAAAAAAAAAAGTATTTCATTGGATTTTTTCGATCAATTATTTGGTTACTGCAATAGCCATAAGCCATTTGAGTGGGTTGCCTCGTCCAGTTGAAATTAAAAAAAAAATGCAGAAGCTTTAAAAGCATTGCAATGGCTAATGAAAAACCATACACGTTGCTGCCATTTCTTGGTAATGTCTGTCATTTTTTTTAAATCATTCCTTCCAAATTGCTTCAATTTGTTTTTATCTTTTGTTTCAGTTTTAAGTTCGCCGCCGATAAATTATCCGAAAAATGCACACAAGTGTTTTTAGTTAGGTAATTAGTTGTTCAGCTTAATTTAATTATACTCAATTAAGTGAGCTTATCGATCAAATTAACCCAAAAAATTAGTACTCAATTTATATATGACACATATTTTTGTTCAATTAAGTGGGAAAATCAATTAGAAGAGAGACAAATAAGCGAGAAATTCCATATTTATTTTGTTGTGTGTAGGTATAATACGGGCATACCTACCCATCAAATGATACATATCGTGTGAGCATGTGGAGGAAAAGTATGACTAGATAGAAGATACCGATTGCTAAGGAAAGATTCTCTATACTTAAAAGAACTTTCAAAATTGAGCTCAAGAAAATAATGATGTCAGCTAGGAAAGTTGAAATACCTATACATACTTTTTTCCGAAATTATTTATTCTACTAATATTATTTACTAGCTCGCCCGTCTCGGCCTCGCACGGGTAGACAAATCTAAGCTTCGCAAAAAAATTACAAACAAAAATATATATGTACATATGTTATGTATATAAACAAATACAGGGTGTCCGCCGGGAAGGTATACTACTTTGTTTTGCCGCCATTTTGGTAAAAATTAGTCTTGACAGTTCATATTTGGCAGTCGTGAAGTAGACACGTGGCAGATTTATTATGGAAAAATATTTGATAAGCCAACGTGTTTTAATCGTTAAAACATTTTATCAAAATCAATCATTGATTACTGTGACGATGAGAAAGTTACGTGAAATTTTTGGGAGAAACAACAAAACGCATTTATCGTGTAGTGAATGATTTAGAAAAAAGAGGGTCTGTAGATGATAGGCCCAAGCATGGACCACAACGTACTGCCAGATCGGCTGAAAACATTACTGCTGCTCAAGGAAGTGTTCAAAACAATCCATCAAACTCAATTCGACGCCGTGCTCAGGAGCTTGGTCTTCAAAGAAAACTTTGGCCACAATTTTGCACAAGGATTTGCATTTGTTTCCATTTAAGATTCAGTTGACACAAGAGCTTCTTCCACAAGACCATTTACGCCGCCGTACATATGCCAATAGGATGTTACAGCTATAGCCCATTACAACCCAGATTTTCATGAAAAATCATAATGAGTGGCACATTTTCATTTGAATGGATATGTGAATAAACAGAATAGTCGGTTCTGGGCAATGGTAAGCCCTCAAATTATTCATCAGTCACCTTTGCATCCATTAAAAGTTACAGTCTGGTGTGGAATTTGTTCAGAGGAATCATTGGACCTTACTTCTTTGAAAATGAAAACGGCCGGCGTAACGGTAACTGTGAATGGGGAGTGATAACGTGATATGATTGAAAACTTTTTAACGCCACAACTGCATGCTTTGGGCTTGATTAACACGTGGTATCAAGAAGACGGTGCCACATCGCATACAGCCAGGATTACAATGGAATTACTGTGAGACCTCTTTCCACAATAAGTTATTTCAAGAAATGGTGATGTTGATTGGCCTCCACGGTCACCTGATTTGACTGCTCCGGACTTATTTTTGTGGGGATATCTGAAAAGCAAGGTTTATGCAAACAAACCAGAAACGCTTGAGCAAACTCAAACAAAATATACGTGATGAAATTAATGAAATACCGCGTGAAATATTTGAGAATGTAATGAAAAATGTGCTCAAAAGGGCTCGCTCTTGTGAGACTAACAGAGACGGACATTTACCTGATATTGTATTCCATACATAATTGCCGACATTAAATAAAACATTAATCAATTTAAGATCCATTCACTTTCATTTAATCAAAAATTATAAACAAACAAATTAGTATACCTTCCCGGCGGACACCCTGTATAACAAAATGCTTCGCTGGGTCATCGCAACCACTCTTTGTTATAAAGGGTGTTTTTTTTTTTTTAACGTGTGGTTTTCAAAAAGATATAAAACTCATATAATTAAATGTTATGGCCCAGAATTTAGCTTTATTATAAAGATAAGGGTCTGCCAAGATTAAATAAGAGTCCCAATTTTCGACAGCTCCAATTGTTGCTCGCGATGGCGGATGGACTCATTCGGGTCTTCGGTGCGCACTGTACGGCGTCTCTGAGGATGCGCGCTATCCACTAGAGTAAACGTGGTGCAAAACCAATCCATGGTTACTCGAATTTATGCGATTATGTCGACCGAATATTGGACGCAGTGCACGATGCGTCGCGCGAACCGAACCATTATTTTGGTAATAAATTTTCACGATTTGCAAACGTTGTTCCGAAATTAGTCTATCAATAATGAAATGGCAAACCAAATTGAGCATAAAACAAGTGACAACTGTCAAAAAGACCAATTTCGAAAAAAAGTATTGCCAGATTGAAAACCACACGTCTAAAAAAACACCCTTTACAAAGTATGCTATAAATGCTGCGAAATCGATACACTTGCACTTTTGTCGATATAATCGACTTTCCTAAAGTACACAAAATATTTTCAAGATTAAAATATAAATTAATTGAAATTTTATTATGTCGATTACATGATATATCATGATATATGCTATTTTTACGATAAATTACCATTATGGTAGTCAATCTAAATTAAAAAAAATTGTAAAACCTCTGCAAAAATTGGTAAAATTTATAGTCCTCAAGTAAATCTTGAAGTCCATCGTTTTAAACACATAACAGAATTTTTAAGATCGGACAACAATTTTTTTGTTTTTATTACCCTATTTCTCACTTTAAAAAAGCTAAATTTAAAATATGCTTATCCCTAAAACCTAAGTATGTCTTAATTAAGATACCATTTTTGTTTATACTCTTATTCACCCTTTAAACAAAATGTCTATCCCTTAATTCTCTCTACAAAGAAATTTTTAAACTCAAAACTAATTTTATTAAATCGGATAACACTTTTTTGTTTTTACCCTATTTTACCCTTATATGTCGTATTCAAGTGCAAAACTAACCATACAAATAGTGTCCCAAAATTCACGCAATTAGAAAGAAAACATGGGTTTTCAATTAAATAAATTTAATTTGTGTATTGATTCATAAAAATAACAGGAAGGGATATGCAGCATGGAATATAAACACCATCAACTTGACCAGCCACATTTTCAAAGAAGAATGGGCCGATGATGCCTACAGTCCAAACCAAAATGCCACTTATAATTGTTTCTCAATAATTACTCGTGAATTTTTTGTGCTGATTTTTTTTTTCGTTGGCAACACTTAACCGCACAGATGGAGCGAAATTTAAATCTTGCGTTAATTTTCAATTAAAAAAAGCAACTTTAAAGATAAAGTTCTGATCCGATTTATATAATGTGGTCACTGTGGCGTAAACGCATTATTTTTTTTTTAAATTTCAGTAGTGACTAAAATTTGTCTGTGGAGTCAATTGATTTCTTTTTTTATTTGAACATTTTACATAAAGGCATCGTTGCCTACTTTACAAGTTAACTAATACTAAAAAATTTCTAATACCCATTATTTTAGTCATAAGAATTTAATAACTGTATACATACCGTCCGTCGGCTAAATATGTAAAAATGCTAACTGCACTTTGACAAATTTCACAAGAAAGCATAACAAAACATAAAATATTGCATTAGGTTCCACATTAAAATTAGTTTTTTCTTTAAGATTCTGTAACAACCACGTTAGATTGGATAGAAGTGATTGAAGCTAATTGAGCCACAATGTGTTTCCTTAGAAAATGTTATCAAAATGACAATTTCTAACAAAAGTGCACCAAGCAGATTTAAGCAAAATATGTACATTTTTTTCTTAAAATAATAATCAATTTAAAATAAAGCAACAAAACCATAATATACTTACTCACAACTCGCAGGATAATATCAGGATCTGAAAGTCTAACATCCCACAACAATGGTATAACCTCATCCATAACCTTAAAAGAGAATCATAAGAACAAAAATGAAATGTCAACACAACTCAATGTCAACTATGTAAGTATACTAAAACCAAACATCCTCCGGTCTACGACGAGAAAAAAAAAAAAAAAATAGAAGAAGAAATAAACACAGACATACCTGAGCTTTATCCAGTTTCTCCAATGTCCTTTCTATGCAGGACAACACATTGGCAACAATTTTGACATCGTTGTGATTCTTCTCGAAGACCATTTTCACTTTGGGCAAGACCATCCGTCGTATGGAGAGCTCATCTATGCAATCATATACATTTGTAACCGCCACCAGGGCTGCACTCTACCAAATAAAACACACATAAGATAAATATTGATTAAACGAGATAGATTTAGTAGGTAGGTATGGTACATGTAGAAATATAATTTTGTTTCTTATTCGTTTTTGCCAAAACAGCAGGATATCCACTCGAAATTACAATTTCCCCGAATTACGACCGACAACAGAACAACAGAAAATCAATTAATTTATCCAAAGGAAGCAACCATATTCACCTCGAATTGCCTGTCACCGCCACCACTAGCACCGGCAACGGTAACGGTAACGGCAACAGCAAAACCAATGTCACCAACAGACAAGGCACACGACTTCCTAGTGTACTTCCATGTCAGATAATTAACCTTGCTTGCGGAATAGGATATCTGTGTACAAAGTACGCCACCGATGTCGATGGTACATTGCTTTTCGTAATTGTCTACTCTGTATATACAAATACATATGTATCTCTCTGCAGTGATTATCGTAGATTTTATTTCCTGGCCTATCGCAAATCCGTAATCCAATTTACCAATTACGAGAAAAGTATTAAGGAAGCAGAAAGCGTCCTCTGTAGGGCAGACAGTATCAAAGACCATGTTAATTTGGAGGCCTTAGTGTGTATGTGGAGTATCAAATTATTATCAGAAATATCTGTATCCTGATGTTAAGCCACTAAGACCATCCGTTTTGCGTCTATTAACGGCAAATCGATTCTGTTAGTATATGGATGCCAGCCGCCGCAAATAAAAGTGGATTATTTTCAGAGAAAGGAGGAGCAGGAGAATAAGTGTCATGGAAACGATTCAACAAAACGAATTTCAAAAACAACAAATATGTAGTTTGAAGTTTATTTTTAGAGGGGAATAGGGAATTGTTTGTTTTTTTTTTTTTGGTTTTCAAATGGTCAATTGGTCGGATAGGGATATCAAATCCAGATGAGGTGTCTTGAATTAAACCAGTTAATTGGTAGGCAACCAACAACGGTAGAATAAATTACTTTTGATGTGGTTTTCAAAAACATTAGTTCCTTCATATGGAATTTTGAAGTGCTGGGTTATATCGATGGTTGTTATACGCTGAGGAAAAAGTAGAAAATAAGCGTATATAAATTAAACATTAATACAAAAAGTTCATGTAAGTTGAACTGAACTTAATAAAAATTGCGTATTGACAAGGCCCTCTCTAGTCAACTGATGAGTCCAAGTGAAATCCCCGGGACGAAACGCCAATTATTATGGACTAAAGGCAGTAAAAAGCTATTTTCAATGAATAAAAAATGTTGCCTGAATAAACCAAAAATTATAAAGCGCGCGAATTTAATTCTAGACAATCAATAGAGTGCATTTTGCCTTGATTTTCAGATAAAAAATATTTAAAAAAAATAAAACTTGTTGTTGACGTTACCTTAAAAATTATTTAAATATATCAAAACTACAGTTTAATGGTCAATATTCTAAAATAAATACATTATTTTTGTTTAAATCGGTTCGAAAATAGGAATAAAATTTCCTCTCAGGCCCAGTTTTTCAGTAGTGAGTTAAACCAGAGTTAGCTATAGCTCTAGAAGTAAATTAACCTAGAATGAACTGAGGAAGGAGTTTTTCAATATAGAAAATGCATGCGGAACGACTTAATAAACTCGGTGGATAAAACATCAAAAGCATCTGTTTAGTTGATCCTGAGTTAACTTACCAAATTTGATGAGCTTACTCGGGTTTATCTTTAATCTCGGCCTGAAAAACTGGACGTTAGTGATTTAAATTGTATACGAATACATTTAAATTATATAATAATCCTAAGCGGGCTTTAGGTCTTTCTTGATTTATTTTTTGATTGTTATCAAAAAATAAATCAAGAAAGACCTAAAACCCGCTCGAAATAGGAATAATTATCATTTAAATTATATTTTATTTTAATTAGACATCCATTTTTTAAAAATCGAAGCAGTGTTTCCTTACTTATAAGGGATGTTTTTTTTTTAGAGGTATAAAACTTTAAGTTGACAACACTATTTTAACTGGCGGCCATTTTGTCAGTTGTCAAGTGATTTATTTCTAGTTTGGTTTGGCATTTCAACATGAACAGACTGACGCCTGAACAACGCTTCCAAATTGTGAGCAAATGGGCCCACGACAAGATTGCCGCTGATCCCAATTTTCATAAGCGAATTTTGTTGAATGGATATCTACGTCAATGAACAAAACTGACGTATTTGGAGTGATGATAATCCTCAAGTGTATGTTGAAACACCGTTACATCCACAAAAACTGACTGTTTGCTGAGCTTTATGGTTTGGTGGAATAATTGGTCCATACTTCTTTAAAAACGATGCTGGCCAGTACGTTACAGTCAATGGTGACCGCTACAGAGTCATGATTACTGACTTTTTCGTCCATCAATAGAACAACCATGATGTGCAGGAGCTGTGGTTTCAACAAGAGGGCGGAGCATGTCACACAGCTCGTGCCACAATTGATTTATTGAAGGAAACGTTTGGTAATAAGTTTCACGTTATACGGACCCGTGAATTGGCCACCAAGATCGTGCGATTTAACGCCGCTTGATTTTTTTCTGTGTGGATGTGTGAAGTCGGTAGTCTACGCCGATAAGCCCGAAACGATTGACCACTTGCAGGACAACATTCGCCGCGTTATGGCCGATATACAGCCACAAATGTTGGAAAAAGTCATCTAAAATTGGACCTACAGATTAGACTACGTCCGAGCCAGCCGAGTGGTCATATGCCAGGAATCATATTTAATGCCAGAAAATTACCTTTCGAATAAAGTAAATTTCATGTCAATTTAAATAAATCATCTTTGTGTTATTAAATTTCAAAGTTCTATACCTCTAAAAAAAACAAAGATAATTTTTATCTTTATACTAAACTCTGTCCAAAATGATGTCCCTTGTTAATTTTCCAATACATTTACTTAATTTTTCTCTACAATCTCTCTATAGTAAAAGTAGTACCTAATAGTTGTAAAAATAATTTCATAAAATTAATTCTTACCTGCACTTGAATTGTGGTACTTTCGAATGCATTAAATAACAGCGGCAGCACATCGTTTTTAATTTCTTCTGTAGGAGTCTTGTCTAATATCACATGTAGGTTCTCGAGAAGTGTTACAGTGGCTTGAATTGATTTCGGCGATGCAAATACGACCCTGTGATGAAGAAAAGATATTTTAATAAAATAAACATGAATCCTACCATAAGCGTTCTTTGATCATAATCGTAAAATTAGATACGAAAGACAATTAGTTTAAGGTTTACTTAGGGCTGGAAAACGTATCTATATATGTACATAAAACCATACAAAAAGTTAGTTACGATCTTCTCCCACCATTCCTCTTGGTACCCATATACAACTTTATGCCTCGGAAGGAGTACGTAGTACTTTATCATGTAATTTTCCTCTTACGCTCCGGAAGGAGTCGTGCTTTCTCATGCAATTTGCCTCCATACTTTACGATTTTCCAGAAATTGCAATATATGCTAAAGTTAGCATTCCCCCATGATGGGGACACATACGAAATCTCTTACCAGGAAGAAAAAGCAGGCATAAATTTAAAATAAGAAAGCATAGTCTGGAAGTTAGCGTTGATTTTTGGTGTAGTGATTGGAATTTAACCGATTTTAATTAAAATAAGGCAGAGTCAGCGTTTTTGGGGAAATCTAATTAGTCCAGGTAAAATAGTACACAAAATAAAAGACTTATAGCAAGTATCACTTGGAAAGTAAGGCCAAGTATTTGCAAAAAAAAAAAAAATATTATAAAAAACAGGGCAAACGTTAACTTTCTGGCTATAAGAACCTGTTAACCATATTGTTATTTGATGGAGTGTTATGTGCTTTGGTATAGTTTTTTTTTGTTTCCAAAAATTATAAATCCATTTCTAGGGAGGAATTATGCAAACAAAGCTTAAACTTTAAATAGCTTTTCTTATCAAAAATTACTTTAAAACAAGATTAAGTTGTGAGGATGCATCTCTATAGACTTCTGTTCTTGTTCGTGTTACAAAAAATAATCTCGCAAGTAGGTATATCCGTGAGGTGTAAAGTTTAATGCAATGAAATTTTGTTATGAAACTTAATATTAGTTGGTATTTTGTTAAAAGTTTTGATAAAAAAGGTAATTCAGATTACACTGCAGTGCTGTTCAATGTTGGGTTTGTGTAACGAAATAAAGTTTACTCTTGGATGCAATTATTTCTACTAAAAAAAATTTAGTTTCTAATAGCAAATAATTTAATCCTTTAAATAAATTTTTATAATGCTTTAAGTTAAAATTGTTTTTGTAATTGAATTGAGATTTGAAATTTGTTTGTAGGTTTTTAATACCCAGAATTCGACTCAGCCTCAGAATTGCTGTATTACATCAGGATTGTTTTTTTTTTTTTAAGATATTCTACTTTAAAAGTTATGTATTTAAAAAAAAAAACGTTTTTGTAGCTATAATTGATATGGGGAAATTTTAAACCACGAGGTAGTTTTATAATCTAGTATTGCTTTGTAAGAAAGAACAGCATTTTATCAAAATTTCAATTCTTCTCTTAGATATTTTCAGTTTTAAAAACTCGAGAATCAAAGGGTCTTGTGAATAAAAACTTTTTTTGAAGGAAGCTAAAGCAAACTAGTCATAGCTTTTACTAGCAGCTAAAGCTAGACAGTTCTAGCTTAAGCTTTGTTTTATGTGAATGAAAAAATGATAAGGCTTGAGCTGGAAATTCTTCCTTTAATTTCGTTATTTAAGATCTCTTTTTTTATTCAAATGTTTGGACTTAGATAGCTTTACCTAGAACTGTTTTTATATAGACCGAAGTGAAAAGGAAGGTTGTTTTACATTTTATTTTGACATAACTTTTTATCTGTTATATAGGGCAAGTATTGGTTGTGGGTACAAAATCTTTTTATCATATTGTCCGTCAGTGTCTGCGTCCACACTTGTGAATTCTTCGGCTGCATTGCATGTCACTTGTTCATTAAGGCTGTGGAAGCTTTTCCGATTAATGTATTCATCAGGAAACCTTGGTGGTTTGGAAATAGCAATATAGCTGCAGTCGATTGCCCCAAAAGCCTTGGGAAACGTTTATTTTTTCGCCCATTTTGCCTTTTCTGTTTCCATTTCTCTGCAACTCTACAGAAAAATGTTATGAATGTGAGCCTTTTCAATAATCTTGTTGGCCACGTCCCACGTGCTTAACAGTCTTGCATACAGAAGAGCGTTCAACTCGAAGATCTTATGTCCTACACCGGACACCGCACTGAAATCCAGGTTCACTTAGATATCTCAAAAATATCTATATTCTCTGCTCAGAGGTCACTGCAGCTCCTCTACGCTCTGTTGAATTTCCTAAAAAGTAATCAGAAAGTCACTGAACATTTTCTTTTGAAACCCGAAATAAACTATGAAAATTCTCATCACTAATTTCCAACCTTTTCTCTTACAATATTGGTTTTCTTACGCTTATAAACTCGGCTATACTCGCACTATAACTAAACACAATACTAAAAATAAGAACTAGTGAAATCTTTCTAGACAGGTAAAAAAAATCTTGATTTTTTTTTTAGCTTTAACTATAATATTCTAGTTTTAGTGATTTTTATTCACCAAAAACCTAGCTTTTACTCAAAAAAATCCAAGTTTTAACTTTAGCTTTTTTTATTTAGTTTTAGTTTGCAGCAAATTAACGATTTCTCGAAGAAGAATAAAATTTGAGGCATAAAATGAGTAGATTTTTTCAGATACCAATACAAATTTAGTAAAAACTAATCATATTCTTAATTTTTTAGATTAGAATACCTTCAAGTTTTTGCGTGTTAGAGTAATTCTGAGGCCGGATTTCAGTGTATGAAAAATGTTAAAGAAATAATTATTATTTTCTATTTGCTATATTTTCATGCACGTTTTTTTACTTCGACCCATATCGAAAGTAAAACCATTTGACTTGAATAAGTATTTCGCTATTGGGACACCGGAAACCCTTTCCTACTTTTTGTTTCAGTATTAACAAATGTTCGTATACCTAGTGTATACTGTTCGAGTTCAAGTTCAAGGACTCATCATTGATAGATTTTAAACATCAGAAAAAAATTTCATATTATTACTTTGGAGGAAGAGCTGTAAAGGGAAAGCCTTGTACCCAGATCCTGATTGGGGCACATTGGATCTCTTACCTCTTAAATCATTTTTTTAGTTCGCAGCAGTTTGTCAAAAAATTGGGTGATATTAATAAATCGGAGCACGTACTCAGAGGAGGTGCTAGATAAGAATCAGAGAAGGTGCTAAAAAAAAATTATCTGCTCCCGTTTCGTATGAATAAAATTATACTCCAACCAGTGAGCACCTCTTCCTTAAAACGGATTAGGTTCTCTCATACAACGAGTCAAATTCAATTGTTTTTTTTTTTGTATTTGCAACTCATTTCTATGATTTAATAAAAAAAAGCCAACGTAAACTTTTTTTTCATTCGGTATTGTTTTTGATTGAAAATCAGTTTTTCTTTAAGATTTAGGAGTGTCTGAACTATTCCCAAGAAAATGATTCGCCAAGATGTGCACATTTTCTTTGTTGAATCTGTATAGAACCCAAAAAATCATTTGAAAATCCTTTTATAAAATTTGACCTTGTGGCTTTAAATTGGCATGAACTCTCCATTTATGAAAAAAATATAAAGACCTATTTATTTCAACGTTGAGCAATCAAATATGAGCTAACTCACAAATAGGAGCAGGTGCTTCTCTCGACGGAGTACGTGCTTTGATTTATTCATACCTTATAATGGAACAGGTGCTTATTTTGAGGAGGTGCTCATCAAACACGTAGATGCTCAATCCTTAAGCACCTTCTCAAGTGTTTCATTCATACCAAATAGAGCACCTGCTCTTAAAAGTTGAGTTTTGAGCAGGTGCTCCTTTATATTCATATCACCCATTGTTTTCGCTTGAACTAAACGATTGACAAAATAGCATTATGTCATTATTTTATATTGAAGCCATTTGTTATCACTTATTAGAATGGTGTTTAATGACAGATAATTGTTATAAAATAGCAAAATGTATGGCGTTTTTCTTAGACATGTAAATTCAGCATTACTTTCAGCACAAACAAACATACATTTTTCTTTAATTATCTCATATTTAGATGCAAGAAATTCCCCACAAAATATCGACACGTTCATCCCATAAACCCTCAATATTGCATAATATACATACTATTATAATGTATGAAGGTATATTTAAACAACCCCAAATCTCCTTTGATGAGTTTCCATTAACTAAATAAATCACAAAGTCACAAACCCGAAACCCATAAAACCCAATAATCCACTTTTACCACACCAAAAATGACTCAATTCAAAAGTATCCTTTTTACCTAACCCAACAGTGGGAAATCATAAGCTCCATAGAACTATATATGTGTAGGCACTGAAAAAAGAAAGATACGATATATGTAGAAGAACTTACCTAAACGTTGGCAGAATTATAGCTTCGTATTCCTCCGGAGTGGATTCCTGGACGAGCGCCAAAGCTGGTTGTAAAACAGCAGCTAAAACCTCTGCAGTACGCATCTCTTGTTGCAAACAAGGCCACACATGCTGCCACCATAATTTCTGTATACGAAGACCAAAAATAAAAAAAAAAAACCACACAAATTTCAACTTTAAAGTCCTTTCTCATAAAACGTCAAAATAACCGCACTTAAAAGTAGGTACATAGGTAACCGAAATTTAAATAATAAAACCAAAGCAAAGCAAAATTATCATACCCTCGGTATAAGATGCAGGACCTCCTTAAGTGTCGTTCGGTAGAAATGTGACTTCTGTGTTGGATCTTTCATGTTAATCACGTCCAAAAATTTGAGGGCATTCACCGCGGGATCACTGCAATGAAGCATCAGAAAAACACACAAACACAATTAAAATTAATTACTAGCATTTCTACCCTTAGCGTTAAACAGAGAGAGAGTAGCTATATAGAGAGAGTGCTCATCAATTCTATAATTATAGAAGGATAATTCAAGTAAATCACCAGGTCGTGACATCCACCATTTATATCATTCAACTCAATTCAATGGGCGCTTCAAATTCTCTCCTTACACTGTTTAACAAGTTGACCAAGGAAAAGGGACGGGAAGGGAAGGGATGATAGTGTGAGACTAAAAGGGGACGACAAAAAAATGGCAAAAAAAAAATAATCCCCGACAGGGATACTAATTTCGAAGACGTTTGCACAGAGGAAATTACTTACTTAAAGTACTTAATCAATTGCAGGAGTTGTGCTGTTGGCCTCGTTGTTGGATCTTTGCTAACAAGACGTGACGTGGCCTCTTGTAATGGAATCGGTACCCTTGGCAACATATTGTGAACGGCATCATCCAGCTTTTGCACGAAGGTAGAGGTGTTAGGTCCGATGGAGTGATGTATAGAAACGACGACGGCGACGGTTTAATTTTGGTTGTTTATTTTTTTTTTTTGAATGAATGAAAAGATAAAAGAAGAAGAAAAGATAAATTATTGGATGAATCTTACATTGGCAATCATTAAGCAGGCTGCCTGTTGCTTATTTTGTTCTTTATAAAAAAAATACAATATTCCTTGGACGTATAGAAGCTGTTTCGACATAAAGAGTGAATCTTTACTTTTACTCAGAGGGTTTTTTTTATAAAAAAAATAGTTTTACATATCTTCAAACTAATTGAAAAGTTTCTAATTCGAGTTTGTTAACAATATCTTACGTGAAACTTGAGACTTTAAAACAAAAATAAATGTTTTACAAGTAAAAAACGACTTTAATTCATGCCCCAAAAGATTTAAAATGCCCTGTCATACCATGATTGGCATGATTAGAACTATGATGTCACATCAAAAAATTCCCAGACGAGACTCTCTAAAATGTTACACTCTACCTACTTCCCCTAAAAGTTCATATCAGTTCAGTTCATGTGTTTGGCAGTTTTGGATAATTTTGGCTTTTGATTTGAGATAAATGTGACCAAACTCTTAATAATTTGTGTGTTAGGAGGTTGATGTGTTCATTAAATACAATCATTTCCTTTTCTAGTAATTCAGTTTACCAATTTCATATAAATTTAAAATGTATATTCTATGAAGGCTTCTGAGTTGGTTTTACCAGTTTTCATCAATTTTCATAATGCATATATGCATTAATATTAAAAAATTGTTATAATTGCAGGCCACAGACATTTTTTTCAATAAAAAAAATATTTTAATTTAATTTTAAAAAGCCATTGTAATATTTAAGTCATGTCCCACTAATCAAAATGGTAAAGACTCTAATTAAGAAATAGAGCAGTACCTTTTTTCGATTTAACAGTAGGCTAAATTTGAATATAAGTCTTAAGTCAATAAAAAATCATGGTTTAATTCCTTGATTGAAACTATATCTTTCTATGATATCAAAAAACTATATCCCAAAATTTTGAAACAATATTCCAAAACACCCTGGACATTAATTACGGTGGTCTAAATAAAAATTGTTGTTAAATTTTGACGGAAAAGTGCATGTCCTTAATTTTTTTCCAAATATGTTAATAAAAACACAACCTTTCAAGTTTATAGCTCTTACCTACTATAAATGTTAACCCGAACACTAATGTTTTATATGTGTAAAACATGTATTTTTGTAAGTCAAACTTCACTTTTCTGTAACATTGGTATTAATAAAGGCAATAAACTGTATGATTATTTAAAAAAAATGTTTCAAAATGGTTTTAAATTTTTCACAGTGCGGTCACTAAAATTAATTCACGTATAAAAAGTAAAGGGTGCTTCTTACTTCTAGTAAAAAATTGAAAAACTAATTTGTTCGTACAGAAGTAAGAAGCACCCTTTACTTTTATACGTGAATTAATTGAAGTGACCACACTGTGAAAAATTTAAAATTGTTTCAACAATAGGTGTTAATAGCCCAAAAATAATTGGAAAATAAGTCAAACTTCGAAAAAAAACCTAAAAACTTGTATTTTCGTGGTTTAAACAGTATATGGCTTTATTTTCATGTCCTAAGCATTTTCCTAAAAGTACCGGTACTCCTTGTTTTCATGTTCTAAGTAAACATTTCACTAAAAGTTCCTTAAATTTCAACCAGGGCTTTATTGAGGGTTAAAAAGGGTTAAAATTCAGTTAAAAAAAAAAAAACAACTTGAAAACTAGCAATTTTTTTGAAAAAAAGTGAACAGAAAAAGTATTAGCTTTTGTTATTTTACACACAAAATTTTCAACACCTTTTTTCGCAGGAGTAAAGATTTCAAGAAAAACTTGCTTTAAATGTAACAAAATAACTTTTTTTGTGTGTTTATTGGAGAATTTTCTACATCACGGATAGGCTAAGAAACTGGCGCGTGTGGTTTTTACGTTTTTTTTGCAGTAGACTTAATTCATGTTTAAAAACGAGTTACTATAACTCATTCTGTAATGTAACCCAGTCAAATTAGCAGGGCCGGCCCAAGCCAAACTTGCGCCCTGTGCAAGATTTGTAGAAAGCGCCCCTTTTTTATATTTGCGTACATACAAACATACGCTGATATACATATTTGTTTGCTCAAGATCAGGTTACATTTTCTTGCTCCTGATAATACGCCCCCAGAATTTCGCGCCCTGGGCATTTGCGCATCCCGAACATATGGTTGGTCCGGCCCTGCAATTTAGACTTTAACTTTGAACATATTCCGACAAAGCAAATCTTAAAAAAGTACCCTAATAGCCTTTCACAACGAACACAAAACGCGGTTTTCGCAAAAATATCGGTTTTGGCGTAAAAACAACACGAAAGCACAATTCATTATTGTAAACTACAACTTTTAGATAAAACCTGTAGAAAACTACTCAGAATTCAGAGTCGAACTAAACAAACACACCTTTCGACACACATTCAGCGCTCAATAAAATGTCTAAAGGAAAACCGACGGGATGCTGCCACCAGAAATTATATGTTGACTGTTCTTGAACACAGTAGACGCGATAGGAAGCGCGTCCTTAGTAATAAACGTGCCAGTTCGCTTACGAATTCAATTAAAAAACCAGGGTTTCCACGTTCAGTTATTTGCTTAAGACATGAACAAATGTGGTCAAAGGTGTTGAAACTTGCGGGAAATACAAATGAGTTGAAATTAAAAATCGAAATATATGAATTCTGATGGCAATTAAACACGAGGTTAGCTAGAAACGTATGGTGTCTTGTTTTTAGCATTTTTAATAACATTTAATAAAATTATATTATAAAGGGCGTTTTTTTTTTTTAACGTGTGGTTTTCAATCTGTCAACCCTTTTTTTTGGAGTAGGTCTTTTTGACAGCTGTCACTTGATTTATGATCAGTTTGGTTTGCCATTTGATAATTAATAGACTTATTTATAAATAACGTTTGCAAATCGTGCAAATTTACTACCGAAATAATGGTTCTGTTCACGCGCCGCATCGCAATATTCGGTCGACATAATCGCAAAATTACATAAATTCGAGGAACCATGGATCGGTTTCACATCACGTTTACTCTAGTAGATAATGCGCATCCTCAGAGACGCCGTACAGTGCGCACCGAAGACGCTATTGCTGCTGTTGAGCAGAGTATCGAAGAAGACCCAAATGAGTCCATCCGCCATCGCGCGCAACAATTGGAGCTGTCGAAAATTGGGCCTCTAGGCTAAAATTTATTCGAGCCACTTGCCCGAAATCATTTATAAAACATAATGGCAAACCCTTATCCTTATAATAAATCTAAATTCTTGACCATAAAATTAAATTATATGCATTTTATTTCTTCTTGAAAACCACACGTCTAAAAAATTGTATATTTAATATTAGCCGTTTTATTGGTAATTTTATAGCCAGCGCAGTAAAATTTCCCTTGGCAAACAAAAACAAAAACAAAGAGTGTCGATAAATTAGCCAGTAAAAGAGTGGATATAAAAGTGGTTATACATAGATAAAACTTTGAAGATGAAGATGGCGCTCTTGAAAAGTATTCATAACTTGAACCTTAATGTTGTTTTTTACTCACAAAATGGATGTGATCTATGATATTTGTAGTTTGCGGGAGACAAAATGGATGTGAACTATGATATTTGTAGCGAACACAGCCTAAAGTTGCTAAAGCGTTTTATTAACACAGCCAAAGCGTTTTATTGGTACTTGATTATTGCGCTAGCTATAAATTACCAATAAAACACAGCTATTATAAAAAATTGATTCAACAAGGTGATTTTTTTCCGATTTTATATGATTAAATTTCTTTAGCTGAAATTTGTTCACGAGTTTGTTTATACTCAACATTTTATTTTATTTTATTATATTTTATTTTATTTTATTTTATTTTATTTTATTTTATTTTATTTTATTTTATTTTATTTTATTTTATTTTATTTTATTTTATTTTATTTTATTTTATTTTATTTTACTTAATTTTATTTTATTTTATTTTATTTTATTTTATTTTATTTTATTTTATTTTATTTTATTTTATTGTAATTCATTTTATTTTATTATAATTTGAATGAATAATATGCCTTAATATTGCTTTTCATATTAAGGCATATTATTCATAGTCACTTTTAAACTCCGGCCGCGTTCGTATATGTTTTTATCAAAATCTATTGCTCTCATGAAAAAAGGTAATATAATCATTTTTGTGTAGAATTTTATAAGTTACAATTTTTGTGAAAACATTTTTTCTTCTTTTTTGCTTTTTAAACCCCATTAATACGTTAATACCAAAGCTCAGGATTGTAGAAAATTTTTCGAAGTCAATGTCTAATTTTCGTCCTATAAATATAATTTAAGTAATAAACTATCCGTTTTCGATTTAAAAAAAATACATGTGTGGGTCGGGTTAACATCATTTTTAAGAGATACAAATTTTCTAGATTTTTATTTACCTATTTATTTAGAAGAAGGTTCGATCAAAATCAAACAATGAACTTTATAAGGACCACCCTACTATCTATATGTATAGTTTACTGTGTATAAAATGTTGCCATGTAAAATTATAATAATTAGGTGTTACAGAGAGAAAGTGTGGATTTTTTTGGCTGACTACTTTTACATTGAGTTTTAAAGCCCTTTGAAGACTTTTGTTTGTCATGCTTTATATTTTATTTGGTGACCTGGGTTTTAAAATGGGGGAAAAAGTATAACATTCCTTTTTAGGTTGACTAAACAAAAACAAAATGGAATGGCAATTAAATTTGATGGGAAAGGTAAGTATGAAGTTATAATAGGTTCCCTCTGTATACTCATTGGGGATAGAATTTTACCTTTTTTTTTTTTTGTTTTATTATGTTCTGTTTTGCTGTGCTGTTGCGCTTTAAAAAGAACTTTGTTTGAAAAAGTTATAATGAGGGTTGAAAATGAAAAGGATACAAACCACGGCAAAGAAGCTTAAATAGAAATATAATAATTATAAAATTTTATAAATTCATTTTTTTTTTTTGTATTTTCATTTTTTGGATTGCTTAGTGAAATTTGATACACTTTATTTAGATTAATTTAGAAGATTTAAAAGGTATTAACAACGACAACAACAACAACAAACTGAGCAGAACTTTTGAATTGGATTTTAAATTGAGTTGGTTTGCTTAAGGTTTTCGACATTTTGATTTGGAAAAAGTTTGTTTGTTTTTTTTCTTCTTTTTTTTTTTGAAAGATGAATTTAAAACTTTGGCAAGAATTTAATTTTTTTGGAATACATGTTCACGTACACGTATAGGTACACATATAAAAGTTTTAAAAATTAACTTTATTTTCTTTTTGTTCATCAATTTGCTTTCTTGGCTCAAGCTTGAAGGAACTTATTAAAATTGAAACTTCAAACACTTAAGCTGCAAGTTGAATTCATTAACATGACTCAATTAGCGTTATGTAGCATAGTATACTTTATTGAGGAAAAACCATGCTTAAAATTATTTATAATGGTGAAATATTTTTTTGTGACTAAAACAACGTTAAAGTTATGGTCGTTATATTGTAGTGAGTGTTAATTTGACCCTGTCATATTTTTTCGAAATCGGTCTTTGTAGAAGAAAACTATATGTATGATTAATATACAATATAAATGCATGAGCTTGGTGGAAACATAAAATGTGACATTAAATGACATCGTTAAATGATGACTGCGTTGCACGTACTTATGTACTTTTATAGATTAAAAATAGGTATACCTACTATTTTTATTGTTATTCTATAAATTTATGTTTCTCATTGACAAATAAAATGTAATGGCTGTTTTGTTTGAGGCGTAGATATAAAACTTCCCATAGGGATATCTGTCAAACGAGCCATCAAATATGTAAATGTCTTCTACTTTTATGTGGAGTATAAACTTTAGATTGCCTTACGCACAGGGGATAAGGTTCGGCCACACTCCCATGGCTGTCCGTCGAAACTAGAACACCAGAAATACATTTGATCTGAAGTTAGGACTCGCTTTTGAGTCTGTCGATGGGGGGAGAATTAGTCATGTCGTAGGCTATCGGATATACTAAAGGGTGTTTTTCTTAGACGTGTGGTTTTAAAGAAGAAATAAAACGCATATTATTTAATGTTATGACCGAGAATTTAGCTTTATTATAAAGATTAGGATTTGCCATTATGTTTTAAAAATGATTTCGGGCAAGTGGCCGCCACAGCTGGCTCGAATAAATTCCAGTCGAGAGGCCCAATTTTTGACCGATCCAATTGTTGCGCGCGATGGCGGATGGACTTATTCGAGTCTTCTTCGATACTCCGCAGTAGCAATAGCGTCTTCGGTGCGCACTGTACGGCATTTCTGAGGATGCACATTATCCACTAGAGTAAACTTGGTGACAAACCGATCCATGGTTGCTCGAATTTATGCGATTTTACGATTATGTCGACCGAATATTGGACGCACAACCGAACCATTATTATAATAATAATTTTGCACGATTAGCAAACGTTGTTGAGGAATAAGTCTATTAATTATGAGATGGCAAACCAAACTGAGCATACATCAAGTGACAGCTGTCAAAAAGACCAAATCCGAAAAAAGTATTGCCAGATTTAAAATCACACGTATAAAAAAAAAAACACATAATACGCCATCTTATTACTATTGAATTCATGTTTTACCAGAAATAGTTGAGCTTTTAGCGACTGGTTTTATGATGAATTTAAACTTCACAAAGATAAAAATCTAGTCTTAAAGAAAACTCTGATCAATGAAATAGTGAAGGCTTATAGGCTGAACACAGACTGGAGCTGCGAGCAGAGCAGTGATGCGAGAGGTGAGAAGAGCGTCAAAAACAATCAAATGTTTTCTTATGAGATATCTCATACTGAGGCGTCTAGTGGCAGAGCGACGCGTTCAAAAAAAATCGCTTTCTCCGTTCTTATCGAAGTAAAGTTTCTTGAACAAGATGAATATGCATTGAAATTAAAGGGATATTTAACAGAACATAATTTAAATTATCATTAAAAAACTATTTAAATTATTAAAAATGTTTACGGGCAGAATTTAGTAACTTTTAAGAAATTAATTGATAAAAATTAATTAATTTGGGTTAAAATTTGCCCAGTTTTTAAAGAGCTTATGTTGTATTATCTCCAATATTAGACCTTTTGGAAAATGAAAATGGGAGCAAATAAAAATGTCATTAAATTACTCAAGTCAAATTGAAAAGAATTCAATTTCTACAAAAGGTTCTAACACCCATTTTTTCAAGATGGCAGCCAATTGGGGCGTTTTCAACCCTTTAAAAACCGAATTAAATACTCTCACTGACCCTTCCTACCTGGTATTACACATCATATAAGAAACAAAAAATCTTTTCCTGTCCCAAATTTCGAGGCTAAGCTAAAGTTTTGAAACGTTCCAATGGGCAGGGAAAAGTTTTTACACCCATTTCTTCAAATACCCATTTTTCCCAGAGGATGGGGGCAACTGGAAGGTTTTCAACGCTGAAAACCGAATTTCACAATCACACTGACCTTTCTACACATACAAAAAATAAATCTTGTCCTGCCCAAAATTTAAAGTTCGGCCAAATTTTTTTAACAATTCAAGGGACTATAAGAATGGAAATGTTACAGTGTGCATCAGAAATCATAAATTACCTCTAACGTCTAACTTTTTTTAAGATATTTTATTTTAAAGTCGGAATCACATTTCTTTATTGTGGTGTGTTGTGGAAGTATGTGGTTCTATCCCCCCAATGTTAGTTTGACAGTTGACAGTTTGCACAACAGCACGCTTGATTAGTCTACACAATCGACGAAAAGATACACCAGTCCACAACATACCACCCAAGACAAGTGTCGTTCTGCTTAAGAAAATGTCTGGAATTCAACAAACCCATCATATCCTAAACCCGCTAGGAAAGTTACTTCATAATTAAATTATACCTAAATACAGAATACAGGATTAACTTTTGATGATAAAATCAAATAATATTATTATTTAAATATTTTGTGGATGAAAATTACTTCACAACACTGCCAGCATTACACGTGCAAGAATTAAGGACCTTTCAAAATATTATCAATCTTACCATTTCTAATTGTTTCAAATACGTCGATGATGAATTTCCAGCTTGTATTAGTGGTCGTCCATGATTAAAAATCGTACATACAACCATACCAAGTGAAAACATGTCACTCAGTATGCTACACGTTGAATGTGCTTGAATTTCTGGAGCTATATTAAAAAAAGTTATTACAAAAGAAAGACATAATTAGATCCAATTAGTGGAAAAAATGTCATCACATTAGACTAGGCATATACTTACCAGTGAAATCTAAATTAGGTTGAGCCATTTTTGATATTCGTGAGCTCCACGGTTGGCAAACAATTGCATCAGCAACATCAGTCTCATTAACTTTTTCTGAGAACAAAAATGAAAAAAAGGTTAATTAAATTCATATAGAAAATGTAACATTATCCGAAATTGGTGATAAATTAATACTTAAAACAACAAATGAGCTGTTGTTTTTTTTTATAGTGGAATAAGTCAATTTAAAAAAAATTTTAATTGCGATAGATAGGTACTACGGCAATTAAAAAAATCGTAAAAAAAATGTAACTCGATTTAGATCAAACTTGATATGAGGTAAGATGATAGGGAAGACGAAAATATTGAATCGCGCAATTCAGTCCGTCTGTCTGTTTTTAAACTCGTATACCTAACTAAAAAAAGAAAAATTAATTTAATAAGTTAATGCATTATTTTTTTTTCCGAAAACTAGTTTTTAATAGCAGTTTCAGTATGAAACCAATTTTTGGTTTTTGCTTTTCTCGAAAACGGTTATTAATATTTTTTTTGTATGGGGAATTTCAGGAGGCACGAATTGGATCACCATTTGATCCTAACCAGGCAGAACTTAACATATACGCACCAATCTGCTATTTCAAACAGACTGTGGCAAAGAAAATTCTTGAGAAATCAAATGTCAGATGCACGCTACTTGACTGTTGTGCGAATACCAAAAATCTTTGGCGGTGTTTTGACAAGAGGAAGACAGATAGTATCGTAAAACTAAACAAGAAATCATTGTACTCTCTTGTAGGTACCGTTACCGGACACAACCTACTGAAGTACCACAAGAAAAACTGAGGCTCAGCACGGATGAATAATTTAGAGGATGTGGCGATGAAGAAGCACATTAAGACTCTTCTAACTTTTGATGTCACTGCCCAGCGCTAAAAAAATAAACACCTAGGAAGCTATTTATTTAAAAACTTAAAAGAAGTCTCAAACTTATCTGGTGTGAAATCAACGAAATTCATTAATGTCTCTAGATGGCTTGATGACTCATGAAAACTTATAGGTTAACTTATTAGGAGCGTTCAATCCTCCAGCGAGTCACAAGGGATCTACATATTGATCTAAGTGTGACAGGAATATTTATCTGTATGTAGAAATTAATGTAAAGGGTGTTTTTTTTAGAGGCATAGAACTTTAAGTTGGCAACACTTTTTTAACTGGCGGCCATTTTGTCAGCTGTCAAGTAATTTATTTTAAGACTGACGCCTGAACAACGCTTCCAAATTGTGCCCAAATGGGCCCAAAACAAGATTGCCGTTGATCCCAATTTTCATAAGCGAATTTTGTATAGCTCACTTTTGGTTGAATGGATGCGTCAATAAACAAAACCGCCGTATTTGGAGTGATGATAATCCTCAAGTGTATGTTGACACACCGTTACATCCACAAAAACTGACTGTTTGGTGTGCTTTATGGTTTGGTGGAATAATTTGTCCGTACTTCTTTAAAAACGATGCTGGCCAGAACTGACTTTTTCGTTCATCAGTTGAACAGCCATGATGTGCATCAGGAGCTGTGGTTTCAACAAGAGGGCGCAACATGTCCCACAGCTCGTGCCACAATTGATTTATTGAAGGAAACGTTTGGTAACCGCATAGTTTCTCGTTACGGACCCGTGAATTGGCCTCCAAGATCGTGCGATTTAACGCCGCTTGACTATTTTCTGTGGAGATATTATGTGATGTTGCTAGTCTACGCCGATAAGCCTGAAACGATTGACCGACCACTTGGAGGACAACATTCCCCGCGATATTGCCGATATACGGCCACAAATGTTGGAAAAAGTCAATGAAATTTGGACTTCCAGATTAGACTACGTCCGACCCAGCCGTGGCGGTCATATGCCAGAGATCATATTTAAATTATAATGACAGAAGATTATCTTTCGAATAATATAAATTTCATGTCAATTTAAAAAACCATCTTTGTTTTATTCCTTTCCAAAGTTATATACCTCTAAAAAAAACACAAACATTTAGCATTTAGGTAATAAAAATAATGTTACCTTAAGTCGTTATTAAGAGTATCTATAATAAAACCTTTTTTTTAATCGAATTCAATGGATTTTTTTATACAGATGATTCAAAAAAGTCTTATAATATTTCAGCAAAATTTCATCAATCATGTTTTGGATTTAGAATTGAATTATTTTTGAAAATTCGACGATTTTTTAAATTCAATTATTCATTTGTCCTGGGTTTAAAGATCAGTGAACAAAATTCAGTTTTCTGTCTGTCACGGATTACATTAGAACCTCACTTCAAAATTTATAACATTTTTCGTCCTGGCGTTAATGCTCAGTGAAATAAATGAAATGCTCTATTTGAAATTTCAACTTTGCTGAACTTAGAAATTATTGCATAGGTTAGGCGAAAAATATTAAAATTGGATTATATTTAAATACTAGCTGGCCCGCCCGGCTTCGCACGGGTAGACAAACCTAAGCCTCGCATAAAATTACAAAAGAAAATATAGATAAATATTAAAGCTACTTTTGGCTACTACTTTCTGGCTTTTAACCGACTTCAAGTTTTAAATGGCGAAATTTGTAAAAATATGATCATTGAAGTTCAACCTTCATTTTTTTCCAACACAGAATGAATTTTTGTGTTTATCCCATTTCTCTCTATAAATATCAAATTTTTAAAAATAACCCTTCCATCACAAACAGAATTTTTAAAACCGGATTTAACTTTGTTTTTACACCACTACACCCTATAAATATTCTTTTCATTTTTACCCCATTTCACACTAGAAGAACCAAATTTTTGAAAAAAAAAACCTAAAGCCATCCACTAATCCATGATTTAAACACCAAAATAATTTATAAAATTGGACAATTTTTTATTTTTACCCCATTTCACCCTACAAATAACAAAATTTGAAAAAGAATATCCGTAAAGCCATTTCCAATCGGATAATTTTTTTTTACTGAAAAATTCGAAAATTTTGCATTTTTTTGAACGAAAGATTCAATTTTTTTTTTTTGAAAAAAGGACCTTTGTCCTTTTCATTGTTTTTCTGAATAGTTAAAAAAGGAATCCAAGTAAATTGGTTGAAAATTACGTGAGTTAGGTATACGTAAACACACTAGATATCAAGAGACTTTCAAAGTAACTTGAGGTGTGACCTTTGTTGCATGCTGTCAATGATAATTTAATTTGACCTTCGAATGTACCTATTTTTTTTTATAAAAGCCAAGAGATGCAATCAATGTCTTTAAATTCCATTTTTGTTTAGAATTTGTTTTATTAACATAATCAATTGATTCAAGGGACCCCTATGCCTCAACTAATCAAGATAATTTCGTAAATAACCCATCCAATTTGTCGTAATAAGAGCTTTCAGACTAAAAAAGGATTCAAAAATGACAGAAAAAATATTCTAAATATTACTTATTATTATTCTTATTGAGGAGTTCAAGAAGACCATAATACAAAAAAAAGGAAAAAAAGAGACAAAAAACACAATCCTCAATTTTATTTTATATTCATTCCGTTAAAATATTTCACATTTTAAATTTGGTCCCACACCATTCAAAACGTTTCATTATTGGAAAAGTCTATGTAAGTCATATTTATTTTGTTTGTACAAGGAATTTTGTTGCTTCTTCTACGCAATTTTGTATTTATTCACCTCCCCTCCGCAACAACAACAAAAAAAATCTTCATTGGACAAAGGGTATTATGCAAAACATATTCTTAGGGATAATATTTTCGGTTCAAGGATCCGTAAATTCTTCCCAATAAAATAAAATCACTTCACCTGGAAATAATGTCCTCCTTTTTGCTTTATGTTTTTTTTTTTTTTTTTTTCATCCTCTTTAAGTGTTTTTTTTTTTTTTATTTTGTTGTCATGAGAATATTATTGCCCATATATTTGACTTTCAAATAAATTTATTCAAATTCATAAACGGACAAGGATTTATTAATATAATGATTTACATCATAATAAAAATGTTGACAAGGAGAAGTTGTTACATGTTACACATAACACATGTCACAGCCCAATAATTTGATGATGAACCTCAATGGGAGAATGTCAGAAACGATTTTATCTCTATGAACATATAGGTATAAAAACTTTTGATTGATCGAAATTGTCTGGAAATAACTATAATTGATAGCAAAGAGTTCCATAAGAGATATTTTAGTAATAGAACGTCAAATTCACAAGAACAAAAAAAAAATAATAAGCAATCAGTACCATCGTGAGCCATCTTATACCACTTTGTTCTCCGTTGGGTTACATTTATCATAAATTTTGTGACTGCAACTACAAGAGACTGATGATGTAATCTGTCATTTTGGTAAAGAAGAATAATGAATATAACTTTCACCTTTATCCGGGGCTTAAGAAATCCTGTCCTTCCCTTCGTTTCGTTTAAAGTTAGAGTAAAAAAAAGAATCCAGGGATTAAAGTGTCACGTTGTTGTTCTTTTATGTTTTTCTATATTAAAGGTATACAGTTATTAATTGATTTAAATTTTAATTCTTTCAGTGTTAATTTTTGAGAACCCTTTATAATGTGATAATTTTATTGTTGAATATGATCAGTTTCCTATAAAATTAAATAAATATAACGGGTCATTCATTTCGTGGTTTCAAGTTGCCAGCGCTGGAATTTGTCACCTGTCAAACTCAGCTGCCATTTGAAGTGTCATAATATTAGTTAAATGTTTGGCATTTACGATAGTGGATCGCTTAACAATCGAAAAACGCGTTCAATTTATTAAAACTTACTACAAAAGTGGTGATTCAAACGTAGGTAGCCACTTTTCGCGCATTATGCGAAGATTATGGCCGTCATATTCAACCAACTATGCAAGCAATCGGTAAAATTGAAGGGAGTGGAAGCGTTATTGATGTCAGGCCTGTGCAATATTGTAAAGCATGCTCAGTCGAAAATATTGCTGCTGCAAGTGTGAGTGTTTCTGATGATCCGAATTTATCGATTTCCCAGCGTTTGCAGCAATTGGTTAAATGCTAACCGATTTTTTTAGGCCAGCGATTGAAGATCTTAATCGGACGATATGTGGTTCAAAAAAGAAGGCGCAACAAGCCACACCAAACTACCAATGATGGCTTTATTGCGTGAGAAGTTTCCTAGTCGCGTAATTTCACGTTTTGGAGACTTCAATTGGTCACCAAGATCATGCGGTTTGACACCGTTAGGTTTTTTTCTGTGGGGCTACGCAAAAAACCGTGTTAACGCAAATAATCCCCGAACTCAAGACACATTAAAAACCAACATTCATCAAGTTATGGCCGAGATACCGCCCGAAATGTGCAAAAAACGTGATTAAAAATTACCTCAAAAGAATCGCATGCTGCAAATCTTCCTGAGGCGGCCAATTGAATGATATTGTTTTTCACACTAAACTTTATAATGAAATAAAATGTTAATCAAAAATTTATCGCTGTGTGTGATTTATTTAGCTCTATACTTTCGAAACCGATAAATTAATGACCCTATATAAATTGGTGGAGCGACATCTCGTAGAGAACCAACGCCTTTAGTGCGTGTTGTTAATCGGCAGAAATGGAGGGGTCCTACAAGTTTTTTAAGGAAAGGCACTTTTTCATGGCAAGAGATTCTGTTGGAATATATGTTACTTCCTCGAAAGTGACAGAACCCTTGAACAATTATTTTTGTTTTTTGGGTGAAATGGGCTGAGGTTTGACTCCAAGACCTCTGACAGTAAGACGTTCTTTGACAAATTTGCGAAGATGTGCACTTAAGAAAAAATGATATTCAAAGTCCAACCTATATTACTTTCCCAACACAGAAACATTTTTTCTAATCAAAAACTATACTGTTTAGTTTTTATCCCATTTCACTCTATAAATAGCATTTTTTTTTAGATAACCTTTCAAGCACAATCAGATGCCACTTTTCATTTAACCCCATTTCCCCCAGTTACTGCCAATTTCCTGACATAAATCTCTGAGGCCATTCAATAAAAAATAACCTTTTAAATCGGATTTTTTTTTTATTTTCACCTCATTTCACCCTACAAATATCAAAATTTGATAAAGAATATCGCTTTAACTATTTCCTAAGAAAAACCTATTAAACAAATAACGAATTTCTTAAATCGGAGTTTTTTTATTTTTACCCGATTTCACCCTACAAATAACAAAAGTTGAAAAAGAATATCCCAAAAGCCATTCCCTAACCACCTGCAGCGGCACATGTTGAACAGTAATTGAATTGAACTAAAAAAACGAAATGTACGCCTACAGCGCCACCTGTTGAGAATTTTCTGACTTTTATTTTTTCCTAAACCTTCAAGGAAAAATTACAAACAAACCTATTTGGTCCAATCGTTTTCAAGTTTCAAGCATTCGAACACACCACGACAAATTTTATATGTATATAGAAGATTGTTTCCATACATACGCAATAATTTTCAATATCCCATCAACACCTAAATATCTAAAGCTTTTAACTAAAAGGATACTGAGAAAGTTTCAATCGCTTTTTGTTTATTAGATCGCCCAATGGGATTATCTTAATGAACACTTTGATACCAAACCCATAATTACCTTAGGAATTGGGGTTTGTTCGAAAAACAAAACCACCTGACATAATTGACTTTGGAACTTTATAATAAATTGAAGCAAATATTGTCTTGAGAAAAATTCTAAAAGCAGAATTGAATTCTGCCTGTCATAAATATCATAAATACAAAAATTATACCTATACATTAATATTACAAAAATAAAAGCTCTAAACATTATTTTTTTTTTAAATATTCATTGAATCATATTTTCCACTTAATCGATTTTATATTTGTATCTTAAACCTAAATTACCGTTGGACACACTATCAATTCAAATAAACTTACCTATAAATTCGAGTCCAGCCAATTTCCAAGTTCCTTTTTTTGTGACCAAAATGGACGACGGACACACATTCCGATGGACTACGTGACCAGAATAGTGTAGGTATGATAAAGCTTCTGTTAACTAAATAAATAAATAAAAATAAATACAAATTGAGATAGTTTAGTCAAAAATATTTTCTCTTAAAACTAAAATAACAATTTGAAATTGCCCCATGTGGGTAAATTTAAAAACATTTATACATAATGTAGTATAGCTCAATATATTTGATTGTAATTTATATTTCAATCACGTAATTGAATTGATATCTATTTTGAGAAAAAGGCAGGAATTCCTAATGTGTTTTCGATTAATTCCTTAAAAATAAATTCATTGAAAAGATTATATAGAGCTACACATACTATGTATGTATGTATGTACGAGATATGTTTATGTATGTATGTAAGTCAAATCCAAATGGAGAAAATAATTTAAAGTTCGTGACAAATATTTTGAGACAAAATTGACCCAAAGAATTGGTGTTTTCGTTTTTGGTTTGGATTATTTAGAATAAAGTGATAGAGATGACTTTTATTTAAATGTTTGATGATACAATTGATTTAAAGAAGATTGTATCTGAATCCTATTACAGTCGACTCCGCTTATTTTCAACACACAATTTTTAAAAAGATATTTGTTGCAATTAAGCGGAGTTTTTATATAAACGAACTTCGGATATATTCAACTTTGTTGTACTTAACCAAACTTCGTATAACTGCAACTTTATTTCCCATTTAAACGAAATATTTCCACAGATAGAAAAATAAAATATGAATAACCTCGAACAAAAAACAAAATAACTTTTAATAATTGTGACAGTTGAAAGGGTTGGAACGATGAGAATGGAATGAAACTTAAAATGTCATGTTTTAGGTGTGTTCAAACGTCAAAAATGTATGGATGCGTTCAGTGTTATTTCGGGACAAAATAATTATTTGGGGAAAGAAACATGTTTCAATTAAAGGGAGTTTTCAAATAAGAGGAGTGCAGTTATCCGTACTAATCTGTGTGAAAAAGCCCTGAACAAAAACCGTAATAAATTTATTGTTGCATGTAACCGAAAGTTTCATTTAAACGGAATGTATATAGGCGGAGTCGATTGTATATTGGTAGAGGGCTTTGAAACACGTTCAACAAAAGGCTATAGGACCCAACAAGTATCAAGTGTTGACCATTTATCGTTCGACGCTTCGAAGAAACATTTGTGAAATCTTCTTTTTTCTTGTTCTAGTGACATAAAAACGGAGGATTCAGTTTGGCTCAGATCAAGAGAAGATCTTATTTTGGCCAATTTATCCGCCATTTTGTTTCCATATATGTCACGATATCCTGGGACCCATCGAAGAGTAACTGTATTTGATACACTGAGTAATTTTAACTCGTTTTACAAAGCAAACAAATAAAATAACTATAGAAGCAAAAGAAGGATGGTCACTCTAACTATTAAGGCCAAAGTTCCTCAAAATATTTCTCAAAGTTTTTAGGAAATTAATTTCAGAAAAGAAAATAGTAGGTATCTATCTATTCTTTATCGAAATATTTTCTTTCATTTAATTGGATTCTCAGGTAATTTCGAAAGCAGCTGTGTTTAGCTTTGAGCATTGAGAAAATTCTTCGACAGTATGATGAGTCTTTAGACAAAGATCACACCAAGTGCATCAATAACAATCAAAAATAGTTTGTATTGGGTTATTTGTAAAGACCAAAAGTTGTATATGTTTTTTCAGGAACATTTATATTGCTTGCTATTTTAGTGCTTTGAAACTTTGAAAGTGATTATATCTACGAGCATTTTTCAGATTGAAATTGATAACTTATATTTACCTATCACACTACTACATACAAATTAACTATATACCGATTATGGGATCTCAAACAGTATAATTTCGGAAAGTGGATTAATTTTCACATTTGTTTTAAAACACTTGCATACCAAGTTAAAGTATTGTTTTAGATCCACGATCCAAACCAAGGATATGAGTTTAAGTTTATGCAAGTGCATGGATTCAGCCATTTGGTAATGGTTAATATAAAAATGTCAGACTTATTCCTGCTATCGTCGGACTCCCAAATAAGGGTCAATTGTGTCATATCCACATTTTTTTGTCAATTCAATCTATGTTAAGAAAAATTTTCCTAAAGACCCAATTGACAACATGCCAAAGCTTTGTAGAAAGGTATCAGCCTATTCTTTAGAAGGTTTACTATAGTGCTTCCTTCAGACTGATGATGACAAATAACATAATTTTAAAATATTTTTGACGATTATTAGATATAAATGTATCAAACTGAAAATCAAAAAATATTACAATATCGTGTAGAATGGTCTTCAGCAACATCCCTCCATACAGATCAAAAAGGACATTAAATTCGCTTGTAGCTCAGTATGCTGCCAAATTGACACCTAACCCAATGTAATACCACTATCAATGAATGCCAGGAGGTGTAGCTATTTCATTTAGGCATGGTATGCACGCAGTTATTGCTCGCACCTTTTGTGGAATTACGAAACCTTCAACGTCGTCAACATTCAACAATGATCTAAATCCTTGGGATTCCTTCGAAGATATAAGAAATTTATCTTCTTCTCATCGGAAACATGAGAACTTTTATCAAATTATGTACATATAAACTCTGGACAAGTGCTGCTATTACAACATTGAGTCTCTTGCATTAATTCTAAATCAATTTCAAAATAGAGCTTGAAAAATGAAAGGTGATGAAACTATAACGATTATATACGAAGGATTTTTTTTAAATACTTATTCTATAATAGCACTGAAATTAATCAACTATGTATATAAGTAGAAGACTTAGAACTATTTAATTGGACTTGTTGAATTATTGATTCAAAATAAAAGGTTTAATAGTCTAGGCAAAAAAAATACATTCAACAAATTAAGGGCCAGTTTCACAGTCAGAAAAGTGTCACTTAAGTGGGTAATGTGAAAGATTAAGGCGCAATATCACAGTGGAAACTTGCCTGAATAAGGGGCACTAAAGTCTCCGATGTTGGTGACTTAAGTTCCACTTACGCCGGCTATGAAATTTAAGCCTAAAGTCCTAATATGGCAAACTTTAGTGCCACTTAGTCCGGTAATAAGTGCGTCGACTGTGAAACTGGCCCTAAGTTACATCATCGACTGATGTGCCTTTATCTCTTTGCATAATGTTCGATTTTCTTTAAATCAAAAAACGTTTATTGCGCCTACTAAAGGGTGTTTTTTTTAGAGGTATATAACTTTGAAATGGAATAAAACAAATTCTTAAATTGACATGAAATTTACCTACATTATTTAAAAGATAATTTTCTGGCATTCAATAAATCAATTGTTGCAAGAGCTGTATGACATGTTGCGCCGTCTTGTTGAAACCACAGCTCCTGCACATCATGGTTGTTCAATTGATGAACAAAAAAGTCAATAATCATGAATCTATTGCGGTCACCATTGACTGTAACATTCTGGTCAGTATTGTTTTTAAAGAAGTAACGGTGTCTCAAAATACACTTGAGGATTATCATCACTCCAAATACGTCAGTTTTGTTCATTGGCGTAGATATCCATTCAACCAAAAATGAGCTTTATCGCTAAACAAAATTCGCTTATGAAAATTGGGATCAACGGCAATCTTGTCGTGGGCCTATTTGCTCAAAATCTGGAAGCGTTGTTAAGGCGTCAGTCTGTTCATGTTGAAATGCCAAACCAAATTAAAAATAAAGCACTCGGCAGCTGACAAAATGGCCACCAGTTAAAATAGTGTTGCCAACTTAAAGTTCTATACCTTTAAAAAAAAAAAACACTCTGTATAGGTATATTCCGATTTTCACACTACCTCTTTAACTATAAATATACCATTAAATTAATAACCGAAATGCTGTCTATACCTTTAGACTGAAGCACAAGAAAATAAAAGGCTCAGTCGTGTACTTTGCTTTGTATAATGTCTCCTTATATAATTATATCGACAATTATAATTCAAATTAATAATTAATCCGCATAATTGCCAAAATGAGCGACTGTTTAAAACTGTTACAATATTCAAGGCATACAATTTCCCATACAAAAAATTAACAAAATTACCAATGAATCATCCAGTATATGTACATTTCAATTCGAAATATCCATCATAACGTACAACCCAAAAGTCCTTTCATTATAATATTATTTATAATTGCAATTAAGAACACACATCCATAAGTTAATTTTAAATCAGAATATTTATCTTCATTAAAAGACAAGAAGAACTTCAATTTAAAACAAAAAAATCCAATTAAAAATTAAATTGTGTCCTCAATGCCAAACTTTTGCCACCATCAACCTGTCCACACACATTCAGACAGAAATGCCTTACTTTTGAATTTATTCCCTCGAAATTGCTATATAGACCTACTATAGATATGTATGTATTCAGACTTACCTGTAATATTCCATATTTTAATTCAATATCCAAGAAATTATATTCTCGGGCATGAGCTGGTCTCTGAACCACTGGCACTGTAGGCTGTGATGCACCTGTACTTGGGGGTCCAGTTACCGGGCCATACGTTCCGGCTTCCTAGATCACAATAAAAAAAAAAAAAAACAGATGTATCATGAATATAAAGGTTATTATGATACCTAGATAGTTTTTTTTTTTGTATACGACAAGAAGATATATCTCCGCGAAAGCGAATTAAAATTCACTCTCAGTCTGTTCGTATAAATACATTTCATGCACATTTTATGCATCTGAGGTTGAAGAAAAAATTGTCTCATAAAACTGTACATTTATACGTTTAAAAATAAACATGATTCTAAGCTTCAAATGTTAAGGTAGAAAATATCAATAGCAACAACTACCGACACAAAAAATTACTAAATACAAACATATGTATATATGAACATACTCGTATATCCCAAGGATATGAATTACGTTCAATGCCACAGCTGTGAATTTTCGTAACGTGTACTTTCATATAATAGGTATACAGGAGTTTGTCTCGAGGGTAATTTAATATTCCAACCGAGAGCTCATCCTCCTTACGCCTGCAAGAATATTACCTATGTTTTATAGCATGTATTTTTCCTCAGTGTTGAGATCAGAGACGTATTTATTCAGAACAAATCTAGCAAGGCCAAAATATTGTATGTACAATATTGATGGCTTAGGGCCTGTTGCACAATGTCTAAGCAAGCATTGTTCTGATTAGTTACTCGACACATAAATAAAGGTACACAGGGGCATAAGTGCACATTTAAAAAAATATTGAAAGTTGGGTTTTGTGTGATAAGTGATAACACACTCGCAGTTATGCTGCATAGCCTACGCACCATCATTGAAGATTTAAAATATTGGCGCAAAATTTTAAACATTTAAAACCTACTCTAAATCATTTTTAAATTCGACGCCGACTCTAAAAATGAGTTTTAGAATGAGAGTCGACGCTTTGATAATTTTAAACGATATAAAGTCTACTTTAACGCTAAAGCACTCGTCTAACTTTAAGAGCAGCAAAATGCTTCTCTATCTTTTTTAAAGTATACTTTATCCATTCAACGTTTGTAATTTCATAAGAAAAATTTAAAGAATAATATTTGATGAAGATTTTAAGCATGTAAATCAAGAATCACGAAAACTGTCTTAGCTTTAATTTGTGGTGCATGCACCCAGTAACCATTACCACGACAAAACAACACCATCTCGACCCCCCGATTGAATAGACTACGACAACAAACAATATACAATACAAACTTGTATTCGGTCGACCGCCCCAACAAAAACAAAAAATATTGTGGTACATAGTGTTGGACTACCATATCGCGGCAAATCATTTTCTGCTCACAAAATCGCCCGTCATCTTAGCTGAAAAGGTGAAATAGTTAAAGGGGAGTTAAAAAAAAGAAAAATATTACAGAAAAATTTAATTTTCAAAGGGGACACCCGGATTTGAACCGGGGACCTCTCGATCTGCAGTCGAATGCTCTACGACAAAGCATAAAAAACACCTTACAAATGCGCTAAAAACCCTACAAAGGCGCTTAAAACCCTACAAATGCGCTTAAAACACTTCATTAGTTAGAAGAGCTGCGTAAAGTGTTTAAAATTAAGAAAAGGTTAGACAAGGGCTCGCAACTAAACGACTGCGTTTACTAGAGTCGGTTTTATTCCTTAAACGAGGACTGTTTAAAAATTTGCGCCATTGTTTTTAACCTATAACCTATTCAGCTGGGTCCGAGACAACTGTGATTTTTTCTCTAGTGAACTTATTACCCTGTGCCAAAATATATGAGTCGAGTAAATAATTAGAACTTTACTCATACATTGTGAAACATACCCTTATGGCCGATTTCATAAGGCTTTTTTAATTGTTTACCAGGCTTTTAAATATTTAAATGACGTTTCTTACCGACTAACTTCCCGATGAGCCAGTATTTCAGTGCGAGATTAAAGTTAAGCCCGAGTTAACTCGTCAAATTTGGTGACTTAACTCAGGATTAACTGCGAACAGATATTTTTGATGTTTTATCCACCAAGTTTGTTTAGTCTTTCCGCATGCATTCTACACCGAAAAACTTCTTCCTCAGTTAACTAGGGGCTAATTTACTTCAAGAGTTAGCTTATTCTGGTTTAACTCACCATTGAAAAACCGGGCCTTAGAAGACTTGTTATCTTCCAGTTCTTAGCTATGTTTAAATTATCATGTCTACAACTCACCGGGAAGTTAGATTAAAATCGTTTTCAAAATCGAATGGAGTTTTGTTAATTCAATTTGGCGCAATTTACAGAAGATAATGTTAGAATGTTCCAATATGGGATTTACAGAACGCGCTTCCGTTAAATCAGTAGAAGACGCCATATGCGCGAAATCGTTTTCAAAATTTAAATTTAATTAGATTTGCTGATTTTTTGGAAACATAATCGAAATTGGCAAAATTGAAATAATATTCTGCCACAAAAAATGTTTAAAACCAACATCTCCTGAGGCTCTTAAGTCCCAAAATTCACTCCTGACTCAGATACTCATATTCAAATTCAACATTCACATACATTAGAAAAAAAATATCTTTTGAAGTGCCCTAGGTATCGTCAAAATAAGAGTTGCGTGATTCTGATGGAAATTGATTCATTTTTCTAACTCTTTTTCCTTATAGGGAAGCTTTTATGTTAATGTTAAGAAAATCAAGAAACTAAACTTTTCGTTTTGTGTAAATAAATGTTTAAATTCCATTCACACTTACCTGATATGCAAGGATATTCGCAAGGCTGGCAAGAATTGGTTCTGTTGCAAATGCCAACGTGTCAGAGCATTCTTCCACTGTGTGAAGTATTTGTAAAATCTAAATAGAACTATTAAAATGTGGTCTTTTGTTGTTTTTCAAAAAAAAAAAAATTAAAAAAAGAAAAACAATAATAGGTAATAATAAAAATAATATTAAAAGAAAAATATATATAAAAAAAAAAATAAACTTACCTTCGGATGACGAAACCGTTCGAGTTGTTTAACTGATGAACGCAGGATTTCAGTGATTGTCTCTTTTCGCTTAGGTTTGTGCAGTTTTTCAGCGATTTTCTTTTCAAAAATAAATACAGAACATTCCTGGAAGTAGATAAAATAAAATTCCATATATTATTATATAAAATAACTCAATTAAACATATTAATAAATTAACACCAGGCGTAATTGAAATGAATTCAGAAAAGCTTGCGAAGAAATTCCTCAAGAACCCTATTCGATCTTAAAGATGAAATTGTTTTATTAGATCAAGTTATCAAAGCCAATAAGAATACAATCCATACGAAATCCCTAGATTCCTTACATTGCAGGTTTGACTTAAAAAAAGGCGTACGTCTCCTTTTAGAAAACTTTAAAAACTGCTCAGAAATCCAAACACACATTTATCATTTGTCAAAATAAATAAAATGCACGACTGGGTAGGACGAACTTGCTCTTATACACGATCACACTGGGGTTCTAAAGTCTGAAGTTTGTAAACTTATTTACATATATGATTTTATAGCCGATAAATTAGTTTTGAGCTACCCGGAAGATCGAAGTTCTTACGGCATTTGAAAATTAACTAAACCATAGTTCGAATCCGCAAAATTTTTTAAAGGGTCCCAAAAAATTAAGGTTTTGATCAAAATTTTTATCGCTACGCTTAATATAGGCGATAAATAACCAAATGACCGGAATCCCGCTTTTAAAATCCGGTTTTTTTTCGAAAATCCCGGAAAAAGTTTTAACCCTTTACCGCATACGAAGCCAAATATGGCTTTCTGCAGTTATGTGCCTTTTTCTCCTCACTTCGAAAACACAACAGGATCCTCTTCTGTGGATTTCTGAGAACAAATAGCTGTACTTTTGAACTCGTTCACCAAATAAGAAGGAAGATATTTATTTTCCAGGTCAGTCGGTTACTTATTGTCATTGAAAACGGAAGTGTGAAAAATTTTCTTATTTCAAATAATAATAACTTTGGTGTTAGGTGAGTTAAGTAGTCATACAAATATATTTCTGATTGTGTGTCTAATTCTCTTTGAAATGAATATATGTATTTTTATAAAAAAAAATTATTATCTTGCTCGTTTGAGAGGTAAAAGTGTACAAGCCATATTTGGCTTCGAATGCAGTAAGGGATTTAAATATCGTCTTCAAAAATACTGTTTTCTTTGGGCCAATTTGTCAAGAATCAGTTATTAAACATCAGATAGTATCTACTTATTTTTCAGATAAATCAAACATTTGTTCATATTTATTCCTCTGATAGTCAACTGATTGCTTAACTGATGATTACAAAATCGTCCCTGAAAATACTGTTTTCTAAAATCTTGTTTATTCAAAATGCCGTCTTTTATAATCCCGCTAAGCCCGTTTTTTTTTGTTTAGAACACATGATGAAAACTTATTAATTTCATGTTACTTACTTTCCAGTTTTTATACTTTTCAAATATTAGCCAACTAACTCGACTTTATTCTGCAAAAATGGCTAACGGTCTTACCGTCATCATTTATTTACCGTTATCTCTTTATTTCACGTATTATTAAATTTCTTATTATATCCCGCTTTTGCAATCAAAATTATTTGTTTAATTTTAAAAAATCGTGTGATATTTTAAAATATAACAACTAAACAGTTTTTCAATTGGCGCGGGTAGATTTTGGCGGCCTGTAGCGGCCATGTTGTTTTGGTGACATCTGTCAAATCTGTAATTTAATATTCAGTTACTGATGCCAAATAACCATGATAATAAACATGATAAAACTTTAACTTTAATATCCAAATCTTTAGGGGCAACGATACGTGGGTTGCGCCCATTTTACGGTTTACATGGTTGCCCTTCAAAGTTGATTATCCAAAGTTAGGTGGTCAAATTTGAGCCAACGACCTTGCGTCAACGACACGCAAGATCAATTCCAAACTTCGTCGCTGTCTGTGAGATACCCTAGTTCTTCGAAATCGACGATGTCATTGCCATCAGCATCAACCGATAGCCAATTTTTGCTAGCTCCAATTGGATAATATAGATGTGGTGCCAACAGAATGGCGCTTAGTGCCACACAACGATAGCCAAAATGTTCCATTTCAACACCTACCTGGACTTATTGAAAAACCCTTTAGTTTTGATTGCAAGGCGCGATAGTAAGAAACGAAATTATGAAAAAGATGATTATAAGAATGCAGGATTATAAAAAGCGGATATATCCTACCCAACCCTAAAGAACCATTGCTGGCAACTCTGTAATATACATAAATGTAAATAAATCCTCAAACTAGTAATGAACCTAGTGGGTATAAAGCTTTGGGTTATATCGAACCAGAAAAAAACTAATTATCTGTCAAATCAGACATGAGCTAAAGTGTTACCATTCACGAAATAAGCACTAGTTGAAAAAAAAACGTTAGATGGCGGACCCTTTATAATCACGTTAATCAATTCTTCCGAAATAAAATTCTGATCCGCATGTTAAAATATGCGAATTTGTACATCCTGATTTTGTTAAAACAATTTGTTTGGAAGTTTTCGTGTATTTGTAACTGAATCGTGTATTTTTTTTTTTTAATTTTTAGGGACAACACAAAAAACTAACTGCTTTGATTTGGGAAATGAAGTTAAACTCACGCAGCACTCTTTCTGTGTGAAAATGAAAATAAAAGTGCAACAGTTTTCATTTGCTGCTGTTTGCATAAAATGTCAAATCGAGTTATGAATTTATGATAGTGCAGTTCACCTGACGGATAGCAGAATATAAAGAATGTTCGTTTCACGGGGATAGTAAAGGGTGTTTTTTTTTAGACCTGTAGTTTTCAATCTGGCAATACTTTGTTACTTTTCTTTTTGACACTTGTCACTTGATTTATGCTCAATTTGGTTTGCCATTGTATAATGAATAGACTTACTACTGAACAACGCTTCCAAATTGTGCAAATTGGGTCCAAAGCAAGATTGCCGTTGATCCCAATTTTCATAAGCGAAATTTGTTTAGCGATGAAGCTCACTTTTGGTAGAATGGGTACGTTAATAAGCAAAATTGTCATATTTGGAGTGATCAGAATCCACAAGCCATTGTTGAGACGCCGGCCGCCACCGCCCGCCGTTACATTCTCAAAAAGTCACTGTTTGTTGTGCTCTATGGGCAGAGAGAATCATTGGTCCATATTTCTTCAAAAATGAAGTCGACCATAATGTTACCAGTCAATGAGGAACGCTATAGAGCCATGATTAATGACTTTTTCGTGCTTGAATTGGAGGATGTTGATGTGGACGACCTTTGGTTCCAACAAGATGGCGCTACATGCCATTTACAGCCAACGAAACAATCAATTTATTGAAGGAAACTTTTGGAGAGCGCATTATCTCGTATCGTGGGCTTGTGGCTTGGCCTCCAAGATCGTGCGATTAAACACCGCTGGAATATTTTTTGTGGGGCTATGTGAAGTCGCTTGTCTACGCAGATAAGCCTGAGACGATTGACGCCTTGGCCATAACATTAAATTATATGCGTTTTATTTCTTCTTGAAATCCACACGTCTAAAAAAAACACCCTTTAGAATAAAGCTGGGAGTCATATGCAGAAGGGGATTTGATGAACCTATATATACATAAGTGGATAGAATCACATACTATGTGAACGGAGCTCAAAGGAAACCAATGGACAATTTTTTTGAATGTATGCCTGTTATTTGAAATTGTGATTTTAATAGGAATTAATATAAGTTGTGTATCCAAATTATTGTAAACTAATTCAATTATGAAAAACGAACTATACGCTCACTCAAAATGGGTGAGATATTGATCTATTTTCAACCAATCCATTTGACCAATACAATTTCGTAGCTAACCATTTCAGCAATTTAATTAATTCAATCTATTTTGAACAAAATCAAAAATATACAACACAGTTTTCCATCCATATGTTGGTTAACAATTAATTATGTACAATTAATATAATTAAATTAAAAAGTCACGACAATTATTTATTTCCCAATATTTATGTATCCAGCTTCGGGTCAATTATCTTAATAAATTCTTGCGTTAATTCAACCGCATATATTATTATACCACACGCATTTGTGGAAATAAAAAAAATGACAAAATGAGAAAAACAAAATATAAATTCATATTTATTTGAACAAAAATTGTACAAATTTTTGTGAAAATAATTAAGAGAATAAAGAAAAATCCTTTTCTTTGTAATAATTAAACTATACAAAAGTCTATGCATAATTTACTGGAAATACATTAAATAGCTATTTGTTTTTCATTTTATTCGTAATTCGTATTTCATAAATCATGTTTCTTAGTGGTACCTACAGGATCTGGATTGGCATGGATGTTGGATGTATGTAGGTATGTGTTTGAACATTTGTATTTATTTTTTTATTGCTAACGATATTAAAAGAGGCTTTTATGATTGTTGTGCCATACGGAAACAAAAGAGTCATTGTTGTCTTTATATGGTTTATGCCCTAATTGCTACACAAAGGAAGGAAGGTTGTGGTATGGTTATTTAAATAACTCTGCTGAATACTTTTGTTGTGCGTTCATGGATAACAATACGAACGTTTTGTTCTACATATTTCAATTATTCGATATTAATACAAAATTTATAATGTAATTAAAAGTTAGTAAAAAATTGTAAATCCCGCCTTAGATGAAGTAAGGTTTTTTTTTATTATTATTTAAAAATGCCTTTGAAGAATGTTGATGTCAACACTGACACTATATACTCTGTTCAATTTGAATATGCAGTACAGGCCTTATGGCAGAGCTTTTTCAAACACACTGGTGCCTGCAGCTGCTTCCACGGCACCTAAACTTAAGAAATTTCCACTGAAATAAGAAACAGAATCACTGGCTTACATTTAAATTGCTTGTGTAATCTTCTTTGAGCTCATGTACATCCCACGATGACCTATCTGTTCCCCGGGTGAAAGGACAAGGAGACTGATCGCGGATCGCCGATTTGCAACCAACCCCTATTGACATTGTGTTGAATCAGAGTTACCATTGCCTAGTTGATGGAAAGTCATATGTCATTTTGTTTGGTTTTTGCTATGTAAGTTTCAGGATTTAAGCTTTTTTAGAGCTTTTGATAGCAATATTTTTGTGAAACTTGGAGCTTTAAAATGGAGATAGGTTATTGAAATCCGCAATAGTATGGATGAAAGGCAAATATCCTATATTCCCTGTACTGTATATTCAAATTGAACAGAGTATAATAGAAAGTTATTTCAAAATAAATGATGAAGTTTTTCAAAATTAAAAATATTGGCGCAGAACTGTAAAAAGTCTGATGTTAAGGTATGTATTAGTATGATACTACTTAATAATTTGTTACTTTTCAAACTATTTAATAAAATGTTCTTAGTTTTAAACAATTTTTAACTAACATCATACTAAATCTATTTTCTTAATAAACTCAAGCTGAACACGCCTAAAACAGTAACATATCGTGTACAAAAGTAAGCAAACACACCTTTTCACATCACACGTTCAATCAAAAAATACTTATTCTGAATATAATTTATGCTGTTGAACGCACAAAAAAATTGAGTTTTCAGTCGAAAGTTGTTGTGCCAAATTTTAAGTATTTACCTAAAGGATTTACATTTAAACGAATGATGAAAATTAGTCACCACCAACCAGAGCGAAAATCATAAAGTTCAACTTCTTTTATTACGAAGTACTTCAACATGTCCGCCACCACTATCACTTTATTCTGAATTTTCAGATTTTAACATTTTTGGCTGAAAATTCAGATGAAACATAAGCAAACGTAACTAAAAGTCACTAAAAGTTATCTAAATTTTTATAGCAGCTGGCCAATCAGAAGCTCCAAAAAATTCAGAAATTTGAAAATTTAGATTTAAAACGTAATGCGTTGAACGCGCCCATTGTCAAAGTGACATATGTAGTTAGTGAGTATGGATGGATTGAATAAAGAAATAAAACTATAACAAAAAGAATGGCAATTACTTGTTCGGTGAAATGTGAAAACAATTGAATACACAAACATTTTTGTTTTGCATAATTATGTATTACTAAACCTAAAGTTCAAATTTGATAATTTGTTACATTAAATACGTAGCACTTATGGCGAGGCACCTTATTCGCATTGTTTTCCTGTTTTTAAATTATTTATACCTAGCAATGTGAATATGGCATAACAGAGAATTGGTAGGCGCCGCGAAATAAAAACGGATTTTTGTAGAAGGGTTAAATACAAGCAATTTTTACTATGGGAGGGTGGGGGGTTGGTCTATCTCCATCCGTTTAGGCAGGAAGGGCAATTTTCTAAAAAATGACTTAAAGTAAAAAAAAAAAGATTTAAAAACAACGGCAACACTAACAATTGAATAAATAATACAAATAAAAATAAAAAAGTCGTTTTGGTAATTTTTAATTTTCTCATAAACTAGAAGACATAAAACCATCTAGTTTTCGACTAAGAATTTATAGGGACATCAAATAATTAAAGCCGATTTAGTACTTAATTTCACAACATTGAATAAAAAACTGTAATCATTTAATTTTATGTTTTGTTTGGATAAATTTTGAGTTTGAAAGCATTTTTTTCAAAAACTATTAGAACAAACAACTAGATTGAAACAAACAATAATAGAACAAGTTTCCGGCTTTCAGAAAACATATCATTTTGCATTGTAAGTGTTGCCGTTGTTTTTAAATCTTTTTTTTTTTACTTTAAGTAATTTTTTAGAAAATTGCCCCTCCCGCCCAAACGGAGGGAGATAGACCCCCTCCCTCCCATAGTAAAAATTGCTTGTATTTTACCCTTCTACTAAAATCGGTTATTATTTTGCAGCGCATATTTGCATATTTAAAATGCATATTTTAAACGAGCACTTGGCCGATATTTTGTTTCACACATAATTGTCATATAACCTTCTATCATAATAAAAAATATAAAGATAATTCTCTGAAAACTTTTTGTTTTATTTACAATAAAGATCGTGCGTTTTCGTTGGACCACCCTTTATTTAACAGAGATTCAGACGGCGGTTTTTTTTATTTTGAGATCATTTTTTTTGATTTTTTTAGCAATTTAAAAAAAAACTAGTTTCATGCTTCATTATCATCTTCGCTTATTTTTATATAAAAACGAGTTAAACTTTGGTGTGTGATCTTATATCTTGAATCCGACTGGGTGGATTTCTTTAATTTTTTTGTAGACGGATTAGAAAAAAAAATGAAAATCCGTCCAGCCGAAGTATTTGTAGTCCATTTTATTAGAGCTATACATTGCTAAAGTCCACTTTGTTGTTAACAAAAATATAAAAGTAATTTTTTGGCAGAAAAAAATTATCCAAAATTATTGAACTAAAATGGTATACCTAATATTTCTGTCAAAAGTTTTAGAGACAGTAGTCAAGTTTTAAGTGTGATAACCAACGCATTTTTCACAGTAAATACATAAAGGCCCGGTTTTTCAGTGGTGCGTGAATACAGTGTTTAATAACTCTGGACATTAATTAACCTAAAGTTAATTCAAACAGCAGTTTTTTAATGGAGAAAGCATGCGGAACGACTTAACAAACTCTGAGAATAAAACATCAAGAGCATCTGTTCAGCAAATCCAGAGTTAACACACCAAATTAGCTCGGCTTTAACTTTATCTCGAATTGAAAAACTGCTTTTGTTCTGAAAAGCAAAAACTGATGAATGTCTTTGAATTTTTCGATTTCGTATTCAGACAAATGCATAGGGCGAGGGTTAACTAACTTTAAACTAATAAGTAAAACACTGGCTAGCTTAAATACTTATTTACATTTTTTTTCTTGTATTTTTTTGCAAAGCTTAGGTATGTTTTGCCCGTGCGAAGCCGGGCGGACCAGCTAGTATATGCGTATAGCATGTTCTATAATATAAAATCTTTAAAATTCAAAGCTACTCGGAGTATTGTAATTGTTGCTATTCGATTTAAAGAAATTAATTTATCTATTGAAATGTGTTCCCTTGTGTATTCCTTGGAAAATTGGATTTAGTCGATCTACATATATCCTGTGTCTATGTCCTAACGGAAGTCTTTTAAAGGATTTTTGCTTGAAAAAAAAAAAAAACATTCGAATGCATATAGCTTCTCGTAGATCATTTTAAATCCTGTTTTTTTAAATATTTAATTCAATGCTTTTACTTCCCTATGTAAAAACAATTTCATGGCACCTGTTTAGGTCTATCACCATATCCAAATTTTCAAAGGTAATATTCTTTGAAAATTGTTCTACGTGACTTGGGTTTTAAAATTTCATTCATGTATCTTCCATTGGGAATTATGCCTTTTGAAATAGCAAAAACGAAATAGCTTAGCTTATTGATGGAAATGGTTTTAAAATCATTTTTGATGTAACGACATTTTGACATTTAGATAAAGGTATTTCAACTTGCCATTTACATACAAAGGTTATATTATATGCGAAGTAATGGATTCGTAAAAAAATCAAATTCGAGATTTTGATCAATCTTGACATTACGATGATAGGAAAGACGAAAAAAGTGGGTCCCGCAAAAACGTCCGTCTTAAGCATGGGTCGATTTTCTTTAAACTTGATACTTAGAATTTCAAACCCTTAAAATCTTATTTTGCTCAAAAATAACTCCTACGATTTTGATAAAAATGTTTGTGTGTATTAAAATCAGTATCAATATTAATATGATCTACCTGTAATCATTAATAAATTTTACATCATCGGATTAACCGGTTAAAATTAAGTTTGTTACAGAAGCTTTCTAATAAGTTTAAATAATATTTCTAATCACTATTTTGAAAAAAATATTTATTTTTAAATTTATATTCCAAAAACGCGTGAATGATTTTTTTTTTAAATTCAATTTTTAACTCTACATTAATAAATACTTAAAGTTGGCGTTCCATTTTTTTTTTCAGAAATGTTAACAAAATTTTATATATAAAAAAATTTTATTTTGAAAACTGATCCTACGATTTTTTTAAATTCTCATAAATTAAGATTTATATAAGAAATCAGATATACATCGGGTTGTGTTGAAAACAGTTTCAGAAGTATTTTAATCAATTTATTTCAAATTTTGTTGATTTAAAAAAAATTCCAGTTTAAATAATATATGTACAGGATGGAAGTACACTATCAAATTTTGCAAAAGTCTCCCAGTGCACACTTAAGTGTAACTTAATGAAAGTGTAAGCCTGAGTCAGTGGCATTTAAGTGGTCATTACGGATACTTAAGTGTCACGTATTCAGATGAGTTTGCACTGTGAAATTGGCCCTAAGTCTTCTACATTCACCACTGAAGTGCCACTTGCTTCAAATGTGAAATAAGGCCTTAAACATCAAAATGTGATTGATATGTCAGGTAGAATGATTTTTCGGATCTCTAAACTGATTTTTTACAAAACGAAGTCTTATAGTTAAAAATTCCTTTAGCCAAATTTAAAAAAAAATGTCTGTTTTTGAAAAAAAAAAGTATTTAGAAAATGAAATTCTTTGAAAACGAATTTCAAGCTAAAATTTTTATACACAGTGGGTGTGGTATTGATTCTAAGTACTTCTTATGAACGCTGACTTTTATTGAGATAATTAATTTATAGAAAATCATCCAATAATATAATTTGTACGATTGTACGTCTTGATGAAATATTTAAAAATTCAGAGGAAAGTTCAGTGAAATTCTTTTCGTTTAGCCTTCACTCATCACTATGTTTTATCATCCAATTCATTAGGATTTTTTTTTTTTTTGTTTGTGACAAGATGGCGTAGAAACATCTTCAAAGTGGAAGGTGTACGTTGACGAATTTATCCGCCGATGCTTTATCCACCATTAAATATTTTTTTTGCCAAGCTGTTGCTGTGGCTGTGGACTGGGTTAGGTGAGGTTTCCAAAAATGGGAAAGATGATATTTACAAATGAATTTCATTTTCATTGAATTACAAAAGGATTTTTGTGTCCTTTAGCGAAATTGGTTGTTTGAAAGGTATGTACAGCAAAGACGATGCCAATGAGATATGGTGGTATATAGGTATGTTTGAGATAACAAAAGCAGAGAGAATATAATACCTAATGGTGAAGAATGTTACAGGTGATGTTGTTTTCATTATTTTAGTTTATTTTTCGTTTTTCCTATCGTTTTCTTCCTGATTTTTCTTCGATTTTATGCTTCGTTAAATCTAAATGGCGCCCAAGGGTTGGTTTGTTAAACAAAAAAATAATACAAAAAAATATAAACATAAGGTAGCAAAAGCGTTTGCAGCGATAATTCACAAGGATAGGTGGTGAAGTTGCTGGTGGACCTATAAAAGGTATATCGAGAGCGATACTAAAAATTCCATTTGTCATGGAGATTCTATTTTTTATGTCTCGAGGATATTATCTTTTACTCGTATTTTTTTTTTGTTATGGAAAAGCCTCTACCTGAAACAGATGCTAACAATGAAATCGATATGGAATCGAACAAGTCGTTTTTATGATTGGCTATTTTACGTGCTTATAATCCAAATTGGAACGAAATGAATTGTTGACAGATTCTTTTTTTTTTATGAATCGACAAGTTTATTAGAAAAGAGAAAATAGACGGCTATTATTGGTGTCCTCGGGTCAACATTAATGTAGGTATACTTAGGGTATGCATTTATACAAAGAGTGTGAATGTATATATACAGATTTAGGTGAAAAAAAAACAAACATTAAAAGCAATTAATCTTTAAAAGTTTTGTTTATTGGCGCCCAACGCGAGTTTTTTTTTTGAATCAATATTTTCTTAAAAAGTTATTTAATTTAATCAAATCCATTAGATTGGTTAAAAGAGCTGGGAAATTTTGTAGAGTTTTCCAGGTGGAAATGCTTGCAGTTTGTGAGGCCGCAAAAAATCTTTTGACATATTAACTGAGAATTTTTATTAGATTAGTTTAATAAATGTTTTATTTTTCTTTAAATTTAACACAATTCATAGTAATATACTAACATTTTCGAGCATGGCCGGAGCCGTCTGCCAGTTGACAATTTTAAACTTTAAAGTGATAATGTAAACAATTTATTCTTTTTAAAAAAGTTCTTCAATATCTTGTTTTCTGTAGGAAAGCGCAAGCTTGACAAATTGAAACAAAATTTTCCAATCAGCTCCGTTGAGAATACTGAACATTTCGTCTTCACCGAGTAAGCTCTTCCCGAAAACGCCCCTCCGGGTTTCCATTAAGATAGGGCATCTACAAAGGAAGTGGTACATGTTTTCTCTTTCTCCTTGATTACACAGGCTACATAAAGGGTCCGCCAAATAACTTTTTTTTTTGAAAATGGCGGAAAACATCGAGTGTAGCTTCGGCTGTGTGGCACGTAGCGCCGTCCTGTTGAAACCAAATGTTGCCAATATCCTCCTCTTCAATTTTTGTGAACAAAAATTCATTGACTGTAACGGCCACTCCTTGCTCATTTTCGAAAAATGGCCCAATTATGCCTCTGGACCAAAATCCGCACCAAGCAGTCACTCGTTTTGGGTGTATCGGCTTTTCAATGTATGCGTGCGGGTTTTCTGTGCCCCAAATGCGACAATTTTGCTTGTTTACTACCCGCCAAGATCAAAATGAGCTTCATCTGAAAAGATGATTTTTTTTTGGCAAAATCGTCATCTTCTCTAAGTCGATCGCAGGCCCACTTAGCGAAGCGTATACACAACCATATTCGTTCAGCGGAAGGATAAAACTAATTATCTGTCAAATCAGACATGAACTAAGTGTTACCATTCACGAAATAAGCACTAGTTGAAAAAAAAAGTTAGATGGCGGACAATTGGATCACCAACATTCGATTTCTAATATAATATTTTTCTGGACTTCTGGACCTGAACAGATGGGTTTTTTGGTTGAAAAAAATATTTAAAAAAAACGAACTTTTCTTAACTATTTTTTTGGAAAAATTAAAATTAATATATCTTTTTTCATAAACTTATTTGGGATTTTTTTGGCAAAAAATATGAGATTTGGCCTCTCAAGTTTCTACTGCGCAAGAAAACTGACTGAACGTAGTTATACGTGAGCGGTTTAGAGAACCGAAAAAGGGAGTTAAAAAAGAATTTTTTTTTAATTTGTAAAACAAAGTTTTTGAAAAATGTTTTGTTTCCAAAAAAAAAAAAATGTTTTTTGTCCAAGATCCAGAGTCACCTCCAGACCTTCTGTCCTGGTTCCAGATCCTTATCCAGAACCTTTGTCCCAGATCCAGAACCTTCATCCCAGTTCCAGAGCCAACTCCATAACCTCCCCACTGCCGTCGACCGACCAGATCCGGACACATAGTCATCGGCCCACAAAAAAATAGTAGGAAACTTCGTTCTTCGTAACCCTTATACAACGAGGCACCAATTCCTATGGGAAAGACAAATTGTATGTGCTGTCGCATTGTAGTAGATTCTGCGGGATTTTGTGATGCGGGATTTTGTGATGTGGGATTTCGTACCCAACCCATTATGTTGAGCTTAAATTTTAATGTTTCATTTCATTGAGTAAAAATGTGCCTTAAGTGAGCTTTATATTTTCATTCGTGGGCTATAGGTCATGGTATAAAAAACACATGATATGTTATTCAATGTTGCACTTTTCTTTTGTTTTGTGCATACAAATTTGAAGTGAATAACGTAACTCGGTGACAATATGCGTGTCGGAGATAGAATACCAACATCCGCAATGTCATACCATGTATTCTAAATATATACCTTGGCTGTAGGCCTAGTTTCTTTTTCTCTCCACGCGCTTCTCACGGGAAGACAAACCTAAGCTTTGCATTAAAATAACAAAATAAAATATAAATAAATATTTAAGCTACTTTTTGTAATTGAATACCTACTACTTACTGAGTTTTGACCCACTTCACATCATAAATGGCGAAAAACGTAAAACTATGATCATCTAAGTCCAACCTTTATTATATTTTCCCAACGCAGAAAGAATTTTTGTAATTAAAAACCACTCTTTTGTGTTTGTCCCATTTGACTCTATATATATCAATTTTTTAAAAATAACCTTTCCAAGACAAACAGAATGGGATCAGATACCACTTTTCGTTTTTACCCCCTTTCACCCTATAAATACAAAATTTTTGAAAAAAAATATTCAAAATAACCTTTCAAACACAAAAAGAATTTCTCAAATTAGGCAATTTTTTATTTTTAACCCATTTCACCCTGCAAATTGCAGTTTTTTTTCAAATCCTTGAAACTATTTCATAAGAAAAACCTTTCAAACGCAGGTAGAGTTTTTTTTTAATCGGATACGTCTTTTTTGTTTTACCCCATTTCACCCTACAAAGTGATTTTTTAAGGGTGGAGACGAATCCAACAAATCAAAGATCATCAAAATCGGGTCAGTCGTTTTTGAGTTATAAGTGTTGTAAATAAACCAACTCTGTTTTATATCCTAAGATTACAAAAATGTTTTATAGATTTTGATAACACACATTTTGAGATATTGAGTTTTGACTTCTAGAAAAGCTTTTTTTTTGCACTATCTTTGCCACACCGATATTTCAAAAAATTCAGTGACGACATATACTTTTTTTAGTTCTTGTGAAGAGCTTATTTTATTACCTTTAATTTCATATATCTACCTACAATATCTACGTCAATTATTTCGCCCTTCATGGACAATTATTTGGAAAAAAATCTGAAATCTTAATTTTGCAATCGGCGAGTTCAAGCCCGAATATCTCGACTTTTCCATGAACGATTTTGAAAATATTTTACTCATGTACCAGGCTTCACGTCACCTTTCATTTGATACCAAATTCATTCGTGTACCTGTACACTCTAGGCCAAAACTCCATAATAAAATGGGCATTCACTTTTAGTGAATGACAGTAATAATTATTGTCACTTCACGTTGGCGATCGAATCAAACGTTTCAATAGATTGATAGAAAATTATAGTAGAATTTAAGTAAAATACCCTTCCGACCCGATTTTTATTAAAGAAAACTACATGATTTTCTATGAATGCCAACTATATCTAACCTATGTTATATTTAGAGTCAAGTTGAGTAAGAGTCAGGTTAAAGATATGACTATATGACAAGTTTTTCTTTTAATTAAATATTATCTGTTAATTGATTCTGTCGATTGAAATCGATCAAAAATACCTACTGCCTGTCAGCTCAAATTCTAATTAACACACGTCATGCTAATTTATTATTAGAAAATCCTTGTACGACCACAGATTATTATCATCATCAACAACAACCTAATTAGCCAATAAGGTTTTCCCTTCACAAAATATTTTCAACTATCGAACATCATTCCTTTTCTATAGACGTCTTCTATGTATGTACATATTTCTCTCATCCAATGAAACCCACTTTCGTATCGGTTGTTTCTGAAAGCCTAAAGAAAACCACAAAATCAATTGATTGGTTTCTTCCATCTCTGCCACATACCAAAATCAAACCAGCAAACCCATGAGACTTTAATTTTGGTGCGGCCTGGGTGAACTTTGGAATGATTCACGAGAAACTTCACAATTCTTTGGAAAAACATTTCAATTTCTAGCCCTCTTGGGATTAAATTGCTAAAAGCTCTCCAAAAAATAATTCAACACATCACAGAACAAACCAAAATTCACATTCCAACAACAACAAACCAAACCAAACCAAAAAAAAAAAAAAAAAAACTACTCAAGGGTAGGTAAACAACATACCTTGCCATCACTTTTCCGATACGCATCATGAATTTTCCATGCCAATTCGGGGCCGGCACATGCTGTCTGCTTTCCAATTTCGAAATACTGAATTATTGGATTCGTATCGACGGGATTCTGTGGACCAGTGGTGCCACTCTTGAATTTCGAGAACATCGTTGCAGCTGGCATACCATCGATTATCTTCGAAAACACTGATGTGAAGCCCGTGGGCCTGGTCTTCTCCTCGACACTGTCGTATCTTTCAAATGTTTTCGTCTTTTGCTCAAGTTCACCGACTGCACCCATAAACAGGTCTGTTTCTTTGTTGGTATTGCCGGTGGCTATTTGTATTGAGTAACGTCGTTGCGGATGATGCGACGGAGTTACTACCCGACGGCGATGGGAATACAGTTTGGGGCAATTTAAGTTGCGTATGGGAAATCCAAATAAATCGTTATTAAATGCAGTGGTGGTGGTGGTGGTGTTGATTACGATGACGATGACGGTCTTGAAAGTTTCGGAGCAAACTTCAAAGTATATACTTTAATTCGTCACAAGCTTGACGCCTGCACGTGGAGACCATAGAAAACCTCCATTAATTGCTGAAAGAAAAGTAAAAAGAAACTGTTAAGAATAAAGAAATTAAATTCTTTTAGTTCTTCATTTAATAAGATGAAGTTTTGAGAACAAAAACACTGATTTAGTTTAAATCACCAAGAAATTCTAACAACTTGATATTTATTAATTCCAACTGGAAATAGCTATACTAACCCAAAAGATGCAAAGACATGTAAATTACAAAAATGTCTTAAATTACATCTGTTCAGTGTTCATTGGATGAGTAATTTAATCTTCTGCTATACAATTCCATTAATATAAATGCCAATTTGTCTTGAGTCTGGCAGTTCTGCACCGGACTCCAATTTCAGGGTTTATTTAAAATTACAATATTTTATCTTTATTTCCTACCTGTGCAAGCTGTATGTATCAAGTTTTAATAGGCTCAGCTTTCTTGAACTATCAACCTACTTATCATCGTGAAATAGCAAACAATTCTTTTCTCTCCATCCAACCCAACCGCCTTTCACTTAGGTTGGCATAAATCTTCACCGAACAATCTTAAGCACCCGTTAAATCCCCAAAAATGAAAATGTTATTCGCGAATTAAATAAACAGTTAACACAATCTGCTGAGCTGCTACTCTTCTATACCAATATAAAAGGGTTGTTTATTTGTCTTCATTTTCGTTTGAGATTTATCTGAGTTAATATTTGTCTTGGAAAAGGGTTGCAGCTTTCAGAATGCTTAAATAAGAATAATAAATCTTGATTGTTGGTAAATCTGAAGCTCCTTAAGAACTTTAGATACATATTTTATGAAAAAAAAAAAAACTAAAATTAAGCCTGACGTCTTAGTTTTCTTCTTTTCTATATAATATTAAAAACCAACAGTTATACTTTCAATGACATGGTATATCTTTTTGAAAGCCAGATATCTCTTCTTTTATTGTGTTTTTAAATAAAATTGTTTTAAAGAACAATTTTTGAAAATTATCAAACTCAAAATTAAAAAAAAAAATTTAAAACTAATTTTTATCAAAATTTTACCCAATTAAGTACTGAATTTGTTTTCAAAATTCAATGCTCTTTTTATTTTTTTTAGTCAAAAACAGAAAACCGGATGCTTTAATGTCTTGTACTTTTTGAGAAAATTGAAAATAACTAAATCTACTTTACTAGCTACGTAGTGGAAATAGGATCTTTAGAGAAACTTAACCAACGGATTGGAGTCAAGTTAAGGCAATTTTATTTCTATTATTTTCAATTTTCTAAGGAACTAGAAGAGATTTAATAAGCATCTGGTTTTAGGTGTTTGACTAAAAATTAATAAAAGCATTGAATATTAAAAACAAAAATACTACTTAATAACGTAAAATTTTGAACAAAATTAGTTTGAACAAAATTTTTTCAATTTTTTTTTCTTCAAAATTTCAAGTTTGAAAATTAATTTTTCAAAAAATATTCCCTTAAACAACTTTATTTAAAAACACAATAAAAGAAGGGATTTTTGGCTTTACATAAAGGTGCATCGTGGTATTGTAAGTGTACCCGTTGTTTTCGATGTGTAAACACCTGTGCTGGCGGCAGAGTGAAAAAAAAAACGTGAACGTTCGTGTGCAACGTTACGGTGTGCAACGTTACGATCTGCATACTAGGATGGGTGCGTTCAGTGAAAAAAATCTTAAGATCCCCTTCAAGCAAAAACAAGTCCGTTTTGGATCCGCGCACGCTGATGTTTACACATATTAATCGTGAGTCCCGGCACTCACACAATTTTTTTAATACATTTTTTTCTATTTTAAGTGATTTTTTTTAAGAAAATTGCCCCACCTGGCTAAACGGGGGGAGGAGGGGGGGTGTTTGTGAATAAACCCCCTCCAATACAATTTTTTTTTTGTCTCAACCCAACCTGCATGCTCTAGCTTTTGGTCACACCTTATGCGAATCACCCTGTATAAATAGGTGTCTCTTGAAATCATAAGCAAAAGAGAATATTCTCAAATTGATAATCACCTCACTTGAAGATAAAGTCAACATTTTAACTTTCAACTTGAGACGATTTTACCCTATAATTATGTCTTTGAAATTGTGGATGACATTGATCCATTCGTTATATGATTCTAACAGGATGGAGGAACATGCCATCATGTGGGGGCTCGATTTAACGATATGCTATTTAGGCCCAATGCTACTATTTAGGCCCAGTTTTTCAGTGGTGAGTGAAAGCAAAGTAAACTACCTAAGAAGTAAATTAATCCACAGTGAACTGATGAGGCAGTATTTCGGTGGAGAATGCATGCGGAATAACTAAACAGACTCGGTGCATAAAAATCGAAAGCATCAGTTCAGCTAGTTCTGAGTTAACTCACCAAATTTGATGAGTTAACTCGGCTTTAACTTTAATCTCGCACTGAAAAAGTGGACCTTATTGTGTTATTGAAAAGATTAAGCTCCAAATTTATGAAAGCTTGACCCAAAATTGAAAGGTTTCACTTTCGTCAGAAGCTAGTCAAAACAAAGGTACCTATTATCGTGCATATAGCCCTTAACAAAGAACACATTTTCTATTTCAACTTAATCGATATTCATACTTCTTTTAGTAGTTAGTTCTTTAAAAAAAAACACCCATTAATTATTATGACTGGAACAACTAAATTACATTTTATTCAACAATTGTATTCTATTAGTAAAATTAGTTCAATTTATAATATATTTTCGAGGACAAAATATTAGTTTCGTTTATTTCAAAACGTATAATACCTACTTATCTACATACATTTTAATTATATACCTAAGTACTAAAGGTTTGGATAATTTTCACCCTCATATAATACAAAAAACAATTTTACGACAGGGACAGGATAATAATAATTGCTTGGTCGATTTATCAGTGTTTGGGAAATAACACCTTCCTTTTGTAATTCAACAATCAACATGCAAGGTAAATTATTTTAACAATGATAAAGTATCCTTTCACAAAGGTACATACATACATATTTACACGAAGTAGATTTTTTGGAACAATATTTGAGAATACCAGCTTTAAGGGTTATGGTAGATAATTGATAAGGTTTTTTGGTAGAATAAGTTTTCAAACAAAACTATATGTATACTTCGTGTCTAGTTATATTTACTATAAATAGCATAATCACATACTTTATATAACCTTATTCATTTAATGTTAATTTTAATCGATAAAATTATACCTTACACAAAACACAATTCGTAGTCACATACGTTACAAACATAATATACGAAGGTTTTTAAGATAGAAATTCTATATTCTACTGAAATAAACCTGCCACGCCGCACAGTGGTTCGGTTTGTATTATGGGAGAGCGGAAAAAAGTCTGTTTTATCTGAACCGTTCAACGGATTTAAATGAAATTTGGCAATGTTAAGATTAGTCTTATACATATTTGGTCAAAATTTGGTTGAAAAAAAATAATTAAAAACAAAGTTATTGACATTTTTATAAATTTTGAGTGTTTTGATGTTTGTATGGGAGAGCGGAAAAAAGTCTGTAAAATCTGAACTATTTAACGAATTTTAATGGAATTTGACACACATGTCAGGATTAGTCTTTTACTGCTTGGTCAAAATTTGGTCAAGAAAAAATTATTAGAAAAAAAGTTATTGATATTTTTATAAAATTTGAGGGTTTTATTGTTATATTTAAATAAAAGTTTTTTTTTAGTAAAATCTTAACTTTTTATTTTGAATAAAATATTATTATTAACTATGTATGTTATAAAATTAAATTAATAAATAGACAAATACATACAAAAATAAATAAAACACAATTATGAAGTAGTAATTTTATAATGCTAAAATGAGGTTTTTAGCGTCTGCGCTGATTGGAAGTATTTTCTTTTTTGCCTGTGGCCTCAAACCTGTTATTATTGGATCTGAGGATATGAGTATATGATGCATGACATCTTCATTCATCGCAATTCGGCTGCATTTTCTCGAATGAATCCTGAGGTAGGCTTGATAATCCTTATTTCGGCATTCTTGGGCTTCCTCGGAGAGCTTTCCAACAGGAAATGCACAGCTTTTAATTATTTCTTCTCCATGGATCAAAACCTTATGTACGGTTGCTGGCATATTGTACGATTTATATTTCTCAACAAACAGTTCAGCAGTTTCCCACGTGTAAGCTGTATATTTTTTGAAATCTAATTTTTCATTTGACGTTATTACTTCAAGGATAACAGCAAACCGCTGAATTAGGGATTCACTAACTCCAGTGATTTCTGAAGTCATGGTTGGATTTGCAAAAAATCTTCTGGAGGTGTCGCCGTTATTACTTGTCCCCGTACCTTGTCTTACAGGATCGACAATGATGCCCAGTTTTTCACAAAACTCCTGCTGAATTTTCTTCTTCTGAGCATACACAACAAAAACAAAGCAATAAAACTTAAAAAAAAACACTTTATTTTATTTTACCTGCCCTACTTTTAGCAAAAGATTAAAAAAAAATGAAGGATTATCCCTAATCCTTTTCTTTATTTTGTTTTAAGCTCTATCATATAATTCAAAATATCATAAAACTATATTATTTTTCGTGTGTTGTTTTCAAGAAAATTGAGTTGAAAGTTGAAAAATTTTCCAGGCAGTAATAAATGGTTTCGCAAAAATCAAAATTCTCAGACCTTAGATAATGTATTAATTTTGTTTTATTTTTAAAATAAAGTTTGACATTTTTTCTTAAAATAATGGGCTTAACCAGTTCATTTTGACAATTAATACCGAAGAAATCAAACTTTTTGGTAAACACCACCGTCAAGACGGAGTTTTTTGAAATCCGCTTCAGTGAAACATTTTCGAGCATAACTTCCACATCTGCACGCATCTGCAGCTGATTTTTTCTGTGCTTTAACTTGAATGTATGGAGCATATGTTGGCATACTTACTTTCTTGATATCTTTTGGAGCTGTTTTTTTTTAAATCAAAAAGTTTCAAAAAAAAGCATTTGTTCTTAGTACTAAAGCTTCAGGCTACTTATAGAAGGTATCTTTTATAAATAATCAAAATTTTTTTTTATTTTTAGATAATCGAAAATAGACCAATTAAATTATTTAAGAAGCTAGAGAATTTATCTACAGGAACTTTGGAAAAAAACATCTCAAAATTTGTTGAAAATACGGTTCGCGATTTGAGTAAAATTATTTTTCAACTTTGAGGGCTTGTAAATCAGAACATACAATATATATGTTAAAAAATACTTTTAAATCATACGCTCGGGTTATCTAAGAGTACTTAAACATAAAGTTTAAAACGATAGACATGACTTTTTCAAAAGACTTTTTTCCGCTCTCGCACCACTGTGCGCCGGCCGTACAACTTTTTAAGTGCACATATAAAATTATTAATTAAACAACAATTGGCGTTTCGTCTCGGCGTGGCGCTCGTGGCGATTTCACTGGCACTCATGAGTTAACTATATAGTAAAGGCTTTACCACTACGCAATATGTAGGTATATGCATTATTGATGGCATTTAATTATTTTTTTTTTTCGTTTCGTCGTGCCGTCCATCGGTCGGTCTGTGTGTGTCAACTGTAATTTGAGCTATACCCTAAAAGGGTGTGACCGATTTGCTTCAAATTTTGTACAGATTCAACTGTGTTACAGTGAAAAATTAGTTTTGAAGTGACCCAGTAGAGGTTGTTGGCCTGACTGAATACATCATATTATGGCATTTGAAAACTTTCGTAGGCCCTCAAAATTTCAATTTATTGTCAAAAAACCGTTTTTTTAATGTTTTTCAGGCTTCAATGATTTTTTAATCAGTCATTTTTCAAATCAATCATCAAAACTGGAAAGGGAAAACCATTGCAGACCTGAATAATTATTGGAACTTTCAATTGACTCAATCACTCCACTTAAACAGAAGTAATTATTCTTTCTAATTTGCTTCAATGCTGACCACGCAGGCATTTATTTTCTAGGTGTCTGAATTTATAAAAATCACAGTAGGTATCTCCATACTGTGTTTTTTTAAGAGTCGGTAAACATCGACCAATATTTTCGACTTGGAAGGGAAATAAGTATATCTATGGTATTTTTATACTGGATTGTTGGGCAACATTAATTTCATAAAGTGCAATCTTAAGTTAATTAATTACTTACAAGGGAAGAAGGTCAGAAAATCAAAGGCTACCATTACTCTTAAGTTTGTAGCTTCATGGAAAGGAGTAGGGATCTAGGCATACACTATGCTTCTACCAAATCATAAACATTTTATTTTATAATATTATTTAGTTTATAGTTATTCAAAATATAATGTATTCGACTGGCCCACCAATTTGTAGTAAATTAAATTACAATCAAATAAAAGATGAAAGAGTTATAAGGGGTGTTCTTTTTTTGTACGTGTGGTTTTCAAGAAGAAACAAAACGCTTATAATTTAATGTTATGGCCAAGAATTTAGCTTTATTATAAGGATAAGGGTTTTACATTATGTTTTAAAAATTATTTCGGGCAAGTGGCCGCCACGGCTGGCTCGAATAAATTCCAGCCGTGAGGCCCAATTTTCGACCACTTTTTGCAGCAATTTAGGACGTATGTCAGCAATAACGCGCGGAATATTCTCTTCCACGGCGTCAATCGTCTCAGACTTATCTGCGTAGACAAGCGACTTCACACAACCCCACGAAAAATAGTCCAGCGGTGTTAAATCGCAAGATCTTGGAGGCCACGCCACAGGCCCACGACGCGAGATAATGCGCTCAACAAAAGTTTCCTTCAATAAATTGATTGTTTTATTGGCTGTATGGCATGAAGTGCCGTCTTGTTTGAACCAAAGGTCGTCCACATCAACATGCTCCAATTCAGGCACGAAAAGTCAGTAATCATGGCTCTATAGCGTTCCCCATTGACTGGTAACATTATGGCCGGCTTCATTTTTGAAGAAATATGGACCAATGATTCCCTCCGCCCATAGAACACACCAAACATTGGCTTTGTAATGGCGTCTCAAAAATGACTTGTAGATTATGATCACTCCAAATACGACAATTTTACTTATTAACGTACCAATTCAACCAAAAATTAGCTTCATCGCTGAACAAAATGTGAAATTCGGCATCAACAACGATCTCGTTTCGAGCTCATTTTGCACAATTTTCAATCGATGTTCAAGAGTGAGTCTATTCATTATGAAATGGCAAACCAAACTGAGCATAAATCAAGTGACAGCTGTCTAAAACAGCAACTTCGAAAAAAGTATTGCCAGATTGAAAAACACACGTCTAAAAAAAAACACCCTGTAGATACCTATCACATGTAAGTAATTTTTTAAAATGTTTAAAAAGCTGGAGTGTAAAGGTTGGGTCGTGAGTCAAGAGCTCCATTATCCTAATATTCCAAGTTAAATCGGCTCCATATCACCTCATCTTATATAGAAATTCATAGGGATTTTATATTCTTTCTCTAAGCATGAGAATGATGTTAATTAAGGTAACATTTTTAAAAGACAAATTAATTAAACTCCTGGTTATGAAAGCTCATTTCCTGGTTTTAAGGTTTTTTAACATAATAAATATAAAAAAAAAATAATTCCATAAACAATGAATTTATAAAGACCCTTTCTACGATTACTGACAATCCCCTATAGGTTGTTAAACACTTCAGGTAAAGGTATTATGTGTACTGTATGTGTATACGCAATGTGTGTGAATTTAATTTAAAATTTTTCTTTCCTCTTTTCTTATAGAATCTCGTTAACTGTGTCAAGTACACACAGCAAAATGAACTTCAATCGAGTTAAAAGTGTCAATTTTCTACAAATAGAAGTTAATTAAAGCTTTCTCTATCAACGTTGGCTTTGTACTACACAAAAAGGGAGTGAAAGAATATTTTTTTAAGACCAAAGTTGTTGATAAAAAAAAAATTCTTTGATAATGGTGAACAACATCAATAAATTTGTAATTCTTTGATTTTATATCAAAAAATATGTTCTTTGCAAATACATTTTTTTAATTTACTTTTTTTTTTTTTTTTCATTTTGGTTTTCTAATCGAAAGCACAGTTAAAGCGTATTATAATCCGACAAAAAACTTCTTGTTAAAATGGCAGTAGAGTGACTTTTTCTTGTTGAAAAAGCGTAATGAAAATTGAACCGGCACGCAAAATTAAAAAGTCTTAAATATTCAGATATTAAATTGAAACTTTGTATGCGCAGGTTTGTAATCAGTCTTTAAATAAAGAGAAAAACACATTCTAAATTCGATCAGACCAAGTATTTAGTAAGGCACTTTTTCAATTTCATTTTCAACGCTACTTCCCAGACTATAAATATCATAGCTAACATTGCAAATTAACTCAATATCAACAGAGTTAAAAAGATGGCGTAGTTTGAAAGACTATCATGGTCTGTTAGGTGAATGAATATTTTTCTCTGCTCCTGCTAGAAAATTACCAAAATATTTTCCAACATTACATACCATCTCCAGGCAGTGGCTTATGTACCTATTGTAAGCATAAGAACCATAACTATAAAGCGATCAAACTAATCTTGGTGCTTTTTTTAAATATTTCATTCAAAACTGAAGAATAAATGATTCGAATAATGCAACCTTCAATGATGTGGATAGTTCATAAATTCTTGAGCTGATAGAGAAATACGTTTTAGGCTGCTTTCGAATTATGATATCAAACCAATGAGTTTGGGGGAATAATTTTCCAATCAATGAGATTGCTTTCTCGTTTGCATAGATAGATATAGAAAAATAATGATTTCGCAATGAGGCTTTGTGTTTTATGGTTGATTTTCTGTGATGGCATAAAATCATCAGTTTTGTTTTGCGTAAAAGTCGCAATTTATCGATTTTTTTTTCGATTTTAAAGATTGAGCTTCAAAAAAGAAATTTTGTAGCAACTGACTCATTAAATTTAGGTTGAAAGTTATATTTTTGGCAAACCGAAGATTATTCAGTAATATAAAAATTTATATATAGTCCCAAATATAATACTGGAATGTTTATAAATGGAATATTAGAATTTTTGAATTAAAAACCAACGTTAAACCTTGTAATAAAATGGGGTATGTGTTAATCAGTCACTTACTCTCTGACTAGACCAAAGACTAGGAACAGATTTGCGCAATCAAGAAACTTTGGTCACAGAACGATTTATGTCATTCAAATAGAATTGCAAAAACAGCAGATCACTCCAACTCCGTCCGTTGGGTGTATATTTAATGTTTAGTTAAGTAAGACCTAAGCCTGTGAACCAGAGTGTAAGTTGCCGTTTTTTTTGTATTTCTGCGGTCAAAGTTTTATTAATGTAGCTACCGATAATGTGAAAAAATCCGTTGATTGAACTCGGTCTAATAGTAGTCACACCATGGAAATAGTTCCTGTGTTATTGGCGCAAAATTTAAGACGATTTAGTACGACATAAAAGTATTCTGAGGTGGTTTTAAAGAGGATTTTCCAAATTACTATCTTTTTAAGATTTTATTAAGGACGAGGCTAGAGAAATGCTAATTTATAACAGTTATAACAGGTTTTCGATATTAAAAGTGGGCGTGCGTTAAACTAAAACTGTTATAATGGGCATGTCTAGAGTCACTTTCTTTTTTTAAAGTATAATTCACCAAATGTCTATTTTGTCTTTTAAGTGTCATACTAGTTCCATGCATGTCACTTTGACAATTACAAATGTGAAAAAGGTATGTTGCTTACTTTTTACACGAAGTGTCACTGGCGTGTTCCAATAGGATTTTATCTAGAAAATAATTATTTTTAAACTATTACTAAGTTAAACGGGCGTTTAATTGTATTTTCTATTACGAATTTTGATTGCTATGGGTTATTCTTTCATTTTAAGTTGAAAAATTCATTATTTTTTTATTTTAACCAACATAGATATGGTAACTCGGCTTAAAATAGGAGCTGTATTCATTGATCAATTTGATTTTAACTTGAAGTTTAGTAAAAAAGGAGTTTAACAAATGACTATGAATACGCTCTAGTAAGTTTAATTACTATTGTTTAAGACTAAAAACATTTAAAAGCTTTACTAAAGTTAAAAAATTGTTAAGTTGTATCATATGCAAATTCCTTAAATGAGGCTGTTTAAAAGTTTGCGACATTGGCGCAAAATTTTAAACATTTAAAACCTACTCTAAATCATTTTTAAATTCGACGCCGACTCTAAAAATGAGTTTTAGAATGAGAGTCGACGCTTTGATAATTTTAAACGATATAAAGTATAATTTAACACTAAAGCACTCGTCTAACTTTAAAAGCAGCAAAATGCTTCTCTATCTTTTTTAAAGTATACTTTATCCATTCAACGTTTGTAATTTCATAACAAAAATTTAAAGAAAAATGTTTGATGAAGATTTTATGCTTGTAAATCAACAATCACGAAAACTGTCTTAGCTTTAATTTGTGGTGCATGCACCCAGTAACCATTACCACGACAAAACAACACCATCTCCACCCCCCGATTCAATAGACTACGACGCCAAACAATATACAATACAAACTTGTATTCGGTCGACCGCCCCAACAAAAACAAAAAAACATGTCGTACATAGTTGGACTACCATATCGTGGCAAATCATTTTCTGCTCACAAAATCGCCCGTCATCTTAGCTGGAAAGGTTAAATAGCTATAGGGGAGTTAAAAAAGGAAAAAAAAAATTACAAACAAATTTAATTTTCAAAGGGGACACCCGGATTTGAACCGGGGACCTCTCGATCTGCAGTCGAATGCTCTACGACAAACCATAAAAAACACCTTACAAATGCGCTAAAAACCCTACAAAGGCGCTTAAAACCCTACAAATGCGCTTAAAACACTTCATTAGTTAGAAGAGCTGTGTAAAGTGTTTAAAATTAAGAAAAGGTTAGACAAGGGCTCGCAACTAAACGACTGCGTTAACTAGAGTTGGTTTCATTCCTTAAACGAGGACTGTTTAAAAATTTGCGCCATTATTTGTAGATTGAAGTTGATGGACGTGTTCCAACTCTTTTCCCTTTTTCGCAATTAAATATTTTTTTTTTTGATTTATATAAAATTAATTGTACTAATTTTGCCACCTGAGGCAATTGCCTGTTTTGGCTTTAGACAGGCTCATCAGTTGTATTTAAAAGCTCTTCAACTTTCGTATAAATGAATACGTTTACACATTTAAGACACGTTGCTTGAACGCCGCTTAACATATATTCCAATTAATGCGTTTAAAGCTATTTAAAAATTATCAAATCGGTTATAAATTTAAATCTAAACTTAGATTCCTTTCCGAATTAGGAATGGAATTTTTCTAGTCTATTTTTATTTCGAGAATATATCTGTAATTTATTTCGCACAGTCAGCTCATGTTTTAATTTGTTCCAAAAATTTAACTCGAGGCACAAAATTGTGGATAGAAACTGATAAGAGAATAGAAAATATGACAAACCTGTGTTGCCAATTGTTAAACATTTATTTTTAGTAAAATTTACTCAGGGTATCTGAGTAACTGTATCTCCCCTGGGAAAGTTCTAGGGGTAAACAACGTTGTTTAAAGACAATTTAAATATTTAGTCTAGATTTAAGGAGGTGTTAGAAAATTGGCTACATATTTTTTATATGTATGAAAAATAGTATTAGAACATGCCATATAAATTTGACTATCATAGATACTCAAATTTCCCATACAACAACAATTCATAATGCTGCCTTAAATAAACACTAAACAACCTCTGATACATATTTTATTTATCGAATTCAATAAATACATTTGTTATTACTTTTAATTTACAAAGTCATACCTACTGAATAAATTGTCTAAACATTTCTGTATACGGTCACACTATCTGGTGCATATCTTAGACAAATCACCCTATAAAGTTGCAAATCATCCATATTTCACTTAAACATCTATTTAATAAATATTTTCAATTTCAAATAATCCCATCACTCAAGTGTCAGCAAGGATTTGACAAAAAAAAAACTTTTTAAAGCTTAAATGTCTAACATGGTCGGGTCGCACGCGCTTTATTATGCCAAGCCTTTTTATTGTCATTTGTATGAAGTGAAGGTGCTTTTGTAAACAAGTAAAGTCTCTTCACCCGCACACACATCACAATCAAAGTACTTCTTAATAACTTTGTTGGGGCTACATAAATTTTGCAACAATATCCCCATATAGCCCTATTGCAAGCTTAAAGCCCACAACACCATATTTGGCAGGCTGTCAAATGAACAAACAAATACGATATAGCCATAGCAATCACACCCCCAAATATCTATTTAGTGGCAATGCCTACGACCGGCTCTGCCTCATTTCGCCGCCCATACTATTCAATATGTAGTATAAATGTATGTATTTTGGTATACAATCATCCACTCCATCAAAGGCAAAATATATTAATATTAAGAATCCCCATCATGCATAGCACCAATACCATTACAATCTAAAATATTACTATGCATTGTATGTCTATTCGTCTCCGTACAGATCGAGGACATGGACGACAGGGACCGGGGCCAGCCAGGATTATTGTTTTTGTAAAACCTGAAGAGTCGTCAATAATCGATGAAGTGAACTTTACGTGTTTTATCTGGCCCTCTTTACATCCTGGTTACAGTTTCTGAATGGTACTTCCATACAGTAGGGCCGGCATGTAAGTGTAACACCTATTGAGTGTAGAGAGGGTGAGAATGTATAGAGTCGTTGTTTTTGTGTTCGTGCTGGAAGCTATTAGGAATATAATAAGATAGCCAGACTCAGTCGAAGAACTCAATATTATTCTATATTTCAAGGCTTAAGTGTCGTCAGCTCATCCACACGAGTACAACACAAACACACACCTATCCAAAGTTTATTCTCGTATATTTACATTCACAAGGTAAACAACTTTAGTTTGTTATCGGTTTCTTTATAGCAGCGTGGGTTGTTGATGGCGCTAGGACATGGACTTGAACAATAACAAGGAATATTTGCAAGCAACTCCATCAACAGTTAGTACCCATATTTCAGTCCTTTATATCTAGAAGAACGAATAACAATGTTTTTTTATGTTTACACAAAATTTATTTCAACGACCTCTGTGACATGCGAGGTGTTTGTCTTTTCATGTAAATTCCCAATACCGGAAATATTTTATAGACGTTCAATACATATATAGAATTTTATGTTTTATTTTTTGATGTGTAAACATCTATGCTGGCGGTAGAGTGAAAAAAAAACGTGAACGTTCGTGTGCAACGTTACGTCGTGCACTTTACGTTGTAGCACGTTACGTTACGAAATCTGATTTGCCCCGACCAAAACAAATTGATTTTAACGCGACCGACAATTAGATTATACCTTATCGCGACCACTCATTTATATTGTTTTTGCCAACGACGAAAACAAATTGTTTTTAGCGCGACCGACTTATATTTTTATATTTTTTTCTTTAATTTTTAATTATTCCCCGAACAAAATGGACGCGACACTAGTAATTAAAAAAAAAAAAACAAAATCAAAACAAAAATAATAATAGTCAGCTGTAGAGATTGACAATTGACTATAGGTATGGTAGGTCAATGGCTGTAGGTATGGTAGGATATCGGGCGCGTTCAGTGATACAAATCTGAACTCCAATTCTACGTTTACATTATACTGCTTTTAAACGATGCAATTTCTTCTTGCAATTTGTAGGCTGTGATATACAAAATGGCTAAGGTTGCACAAATTGCAGAGTTATCGGCTACCTTTGTACTTGCAAAAAGTTAACATTCATTAAAAATCACAGCGTCCAATTCCATAGGCGATTGATGGTGTCAATCGATTGAAACCACGATTTTAGTGCTCTCCGCTGACAGTTGTTGTTTGTCGATGCTCAGAGAGTGATTACCATAAACAATAACCATGTGTAATGTGAATTTATCTTAAAGTTGAGAGTGAACTACGAAGCAGGACCTTTCAGTACCGAACCTTCAACGTTCGTTAGACACTTCACCACCAGCCTTTTAGTACTTGGAAATTTCGTTACAGCGGTTCCCCCACTGGGTATTTCGCTGCCGTTCTTTCAACACTAAGCTTTTTAAGCACTGCCTACAGATAGGTAATGTAGTGTTAATTATTCAATATGTTTCTTTTGATGACGTTCAGTAACAAAAATCAGGCACTTGGACAAACGTTGATGTTTACACATATTTAACCGTGAGTCCCGGCACTCACATATTTTTTTTGCTGCTATTGTCGACGCATCCACTTCTAACTGACCTTTTTTAGAGTATTTTTTAGGCATTAAAGGGAAGTGAAATAATAAATATGTTTGTTATGACAATTTGCCAAATTAAATTTCGTATAAAGAGCAATATAGTAAGTGATGGAAATTGAAATGGAGAAAGACGCATCCACTTCTAACTGACCTTTTTTAGAGTATTTTTTAGGCATTAAAGGGAAGTGAAATAATAAATATGTTTGTTATGACAATTTGCCAAATTAAATTTCGTATAAAGAGCAATATAGTAAGTGATGGAAATTGAAATGGAGAAAAATTAATTCCAGCAGTTGTTGGTGGCAGATCACAGAACAGTTACGTGTTTAAGGCAAAAGAAGATTTCCGGGCGAAAAATTCAACACAAATTAAACAAAACTTCCAAAATCAAAGATAGTGGCCAGTGAAACCAGGATTCAAAGTAGCTTACGTAACTCACAGTCAAAACATATCTATATATGCACATTCTGCTCGGAAGATGTACCTTAATCTTACACATATTTCCGGCTTTAATCATCAATGCAAAAGAATGATTTTATTTTCTTACTCTTTTGTTTGCTTAGGACTGAAATCCTTGTTTACCATTGGATAAGATTTAAAAAGGTTTGCAATAAAAAAAATGAAAACAAACATTTAAAGGCCAAATCAATGATTTCAGACCAAAACCAAACCACCAAGACGATCCGGAAGAAAAGGGATTGAATTCAGAAGAATAAATACGACAATCTTTAATAGAAATATTAAATAAACTGTAAACGAAAATATAGATTTGATTTTATAAGTGAATCCTGCAAAGATGATGAAAAATGATGATCGCTCAGTTTTAAAGAGATGACTTGGAAGCAGGGTTGGCCGAATTAACTACACTACATTTTCTACATCATTAACTACGCGTAGTTAATTGAATAAACAACAAGCCTCATTTATTAAAGGGTTTTCCAATAAGAGGTGTTATTTTGATATTCAAAGAATAAATGGCATTTTTTGAGATAAATGATCGGATGTTTATTTCATTATAAAGAGGAAGGTATGCCGTTAATAATGGAACACAACATCAGCCAAATGGCCGCCACGACCACGCTTACAGGACCATATCCTTTTCATGAAATTTGCCATAACCAAATCGCAAAGTGGCTGCCCTATGTCCTCGATAGCCTCACGAATTCCATCTTTGAATCGACGCTGGGCTGTTGGTGTAGACCTCATCTTTCACGTGGCCCCAAAGGAAGAAGTCGCAAGGTGTTAAATCACAAGATCTCGGTGGCCAATTGTGATCACCTCTTCGAGAGATAACACGGTCCGGAAACTTTTCCCGTAAAAGATCGATGGTTTCATTGCTTGTGTGGCACGTAGCGCCGTCTTGTTAAAAGTAAACGTTGTCCACATCAATAACATTCAATTCCGGCCATAAAAAATCATTAATCATCTCTCGATAGCGCAATCCATTGACCGTAACTGTTGCTCCAGCCTCATTTTCGAAAAAGTAAGGTCCAATGACCCCGCCGGACCATAAACCGCACCAAACAGTCACGCGTTGAGGATGGAGAGGCTTTTCAACAATAACTCTTGGGTTTTCCGAGCCCCAGATGCGACAGTTTTGCTTGTTGACGTAGCCTCCGAGGTGGAAATGGGCCTCATCAGTCAAGATGATTTTTCGATGAAATTCCGGATCATTTTCATGCATTCCAAGGACCCAATCAGCAAAGACACGACGTTGTTGATGATCAGCCGGCTTGAGTTCTTGTGTTAACTGAACTTTATAAGCCTTAAGACCCAAGTCTTTATGCAAAATACGATGTAATGACGTTTGTGGAATGCCTAATTCCAAAGAACGACGAGGAATGGACAAACCTGGGTTTTCTTCAACACTTTGGGCTACAACAGCAATCTTCTCAGTTGTTCTTGAGCGACGTGCACGGGTTTTATTCTTCACATCACTAACTTGTCCCAACAGCTCGAATTTGTCCACCAATTTCTGTATTGCGGTCCGACAAGGTGCTTCACGGCGACCCAAAAATGTTTTAGTTTTACGAACCGTCTCTGCCAAATTTTCACCATTTTTATAGTGAATTTTAATAATTTCATTGCGTTGTTGAAGCGTGTATCGTTCCATTTTTATTAATGGCGTAGTTTCTACTTGTCAAATGTCAAAAAATGATAGCTTCAAAAATGACAGCTACCGAAATACCGGGCTATTCAAAATAACACCTCTTATTGGAAAACCCTTTACAATTTATTACTTCTACTACATACGTGGTAAATAATATAATTTCAAAAACGAAATACAAGAGTTTTAAAATATAAAATGCAAAATAGCATATATGTAAATCCGATTTCCTCCTTTATTTTCATCGGAATTTTCACTTCGCTTCGATGCATAAAAATCTTAAATAAACAACTAAACATAAATTCAAACTTCAAAGTGACAGCTGACAGATCATTTGACATTTGAAACTACGTCTGCTACAATTTGTTTCACTAACTACGTTAACTATAACTAACTACATAAGCTACGTATTAGACGAAACAAATGTAGTTATTTCGAAAAAGTGACAGTTTGGCCAACCCTGCTTGGAAGTTCTGATATTAGGTAAATAAAAAAAAAGAATTTCATTTCTAAATCTCAATGATGGTTCATTGCGGGGGTAGCGGCTCACTTCTCCCTCCTTACCTTTGCTCATAGGGGTCCGTAGGGCTCTGAGCTACGGCTTTTTCTATACCAACATTTTATGAGTTCTTAATAGGGAATTTTGACTATTTGGTCATTTTTTCATTGTTTTTCGTCAAATTTCATAGGTTTCCCGCCCCTTACTCTGGACCTTGGTCGAATAAATCCCTGAGTTCTATCGTTACTGAACATAAAAGTGGATTTAATATTTCATTTCATGTTGAAGATAATTCAAATTCCTATATAAAAAAATATGTGAGTGCCGGGACTCACGGTTAAATATGTGTAAACATCAACGTTTGTCCAAGTGCCTGATTTTTGTTACTGAACGTCATCAAAAGAAACATATTGAATAATTAACACTACATTACCTATCTGTAGGCAGTGCTTAAAAAGCTTAGTGTTGAAAGAACGGCAGCGAAATACCCAGTGGGGGAACCGCTGTAACGAAATTTCCAAGTACTAAAAGGCTGGTGGTGAAGTGTCTAACGAACGTTGAAGGTTCGGTACTGAAAGGTCCTGCTTCGTAGTTCACTCTCAACTTTAAGATAAATTCACATTACACATGGTTATTGTTTATGGTAATCACTCTCTGAGCATCGACAAACAACAACTGTCAGCGGAGAGCACTAAAATCGTGGTTTCAATCGATTGACACCATCAATCGCCTATGGAATTGGACGCTGTGATTTTTAATGAATGTTAACTTTTTGCAAGTACAAAGGTAGCCGATAACTCTGCAATTTGTGCAACCTTAGCCATTTTGTATATCACAGCCTACAAATTGCAAGAAGAAATTGCATCGTTTAAAAGCAGTATAATGTAAACGTAGAATTGGAGTTCAGATTTGTATCACTGAACGCGCCCGATATCCTACCATACCTACAGCCATTGACCTACCATACCTATAGTCAATTGTCAATCTCTACAGCTGACTATTATTATTTTTGTTTTGATTTTGTTTTTTTTTTTTTAATTACTAGTGTCGCGTCCATTTTGTTCGGGGAATAATTAAAAATTAAAGAAAAAAATATAAAAATATAAGTCGGTCGCGCTAAAAACAATTTGTTTTCGTCGTTGGCAAAAACAATATAAATGAGTGGTCGCGATAAGGTATAATCTAATTGTCGGTCGCGTTAAAATCAATTTGTTTTGGTCGGGGCAAATCAGATTTCGTAACGTAACGTGCTACAACGTAAAGTGCACGACGTAACGTTGCACACGAACGTTCACGTTTTTTTTTCACTCTACCGCCAGCATAGATGTTTACACATCAAAAAGTCTGTCAATACTTTAAGTGCGATCAGTCGTTCTCGAGATATCAGTTAAAAATTATACCACCGATTCTAATAATGTAGATCAGAATGGTTTTGCATTTTTTTTTTGCCGATTAGACCATCAGTTGAGAATGTTTTTCTCGCACCGCTAGAGGGTAACTTTAAAATTTTACTGAATATTGTGCTGCGGTCAGGGTTGGCCAAAATGTTACTTTTAAGAAAGAAATATGTACATTTGTTTGTTCTGCTACGTAGTTAAATGTAGTTAAATGAAGTTAATAAAATAAATTGTAGTTTCAAATGTCAAATGATCTGTCATCGTGAGATGACTGCTGTCACTTTGAATAGTTTGAACTCAAATGTTCAGTTATTCTTTGTAGATTTAATCATGAGTGTCAACTTAGCGACACAAAATTCATGGATCGAAAAGTTGTTAGGTTGATAATTTGCCGTTAATTAGTTGTGATAATTTCGAATTTTTCGTTCCATGTTTTCTATGTTTTTTTTATTGCCTCTCAAAAATGGGTAAAAGCTTCTAAAATTTAATGGTTTTCTACTTAATAAGTTGCCGTTTGGTGGTTTTTGAATATTTGGAACAAAATAAATTTTGTCGTGCTATGTTTTCTATGTTTTTACTTGCGATATAGGTACTATATGGGAAGTTATGGATTCGTACAAAAAATCGAACTCGAGATTTTGATCAAACTTTACATTACGTCCGTCTGTCTGTCTGTCTGTCGGTTCGACTACAGCTTAAACGGATGGGTCGATTTTCTTTAAACTTGGTACCTAGCGTTTTTTGGACATTCCCCCCACCCGTTTTTTCTCTTTTTTTTTAGGACCGAAATTAACAGTAGCTGTCATACAAAATTTCTTGGCCAAAAAGGAAAAACTTATTTTTCTCAAATCCAGCGCTAGCGAATTTGTTTTTAAGAACTCCATTAATTTAAATAGTTATAAGTTGCTGTTTATTAAAAAAAAATGGTTTCGAAAAATGGTTATTAATGGTACCTCCCAAAGAACCATTTTTTTGATTTTCGCTTTTCTCGAAAACGGTTAAACAGATTCTGATCAATTTTTTTATGAAGAAGTATTGACACATTTTAAATAATATTGTGTACCTAAATTTTCAAAAAAAAATATTTTTTAGATTTTTAAAAAAAGTTTTAATATTTTTTTTTTGAAAATTCAATATTTCAAAAACAACTTGGTCGATTTTCATTAAACTTGGTAAATAACAGTTTTTTAACTTTATCTAGAAGATTTTTGACAAAAATTATTCTAATACTCAAAAATAACGGTGCCTCCCATACAAATGTTAAAAAACCGTTAAGAAAAATATTTTGTTTCTCAAAAACGACTCCTACGATTTTCATAAAAGTTTTTTTGTTTGTTAAAATTAGTACGATCTACCATTTAAAATTTTTAAAGTTTATATTTTACGTTTATTAACAGTTCCTCTCATAGAACAGTTTCTTTGATTTTCGACTATCTCAACATCTGATCAACCGAATAAAATTAGATTTTTTATACAGAAGCTTGTAACAAATATAAATAAAAGTGCGTATCAAAATTTTCTAAAAAATGATTTTTGGATTTTTTTAAAAAAAATCAAAATTATTTTTTGAAAATTCGATATTTCGAAAACTGGTAGCAGATTTTTTTGTGAAGTTCCATTTTTAACGCAACATTAATAAATGCTTTAAATTGGCGTACCAATTATTTTTCTCAAAAATGTTAACGAAATTTTATATATAAAAAATTAATTATTCTTAAAACCTCTCCTACGATTTTCAAAATTTTTTTCTCATAAATAAAGATTTGTATAAAAAATCAGATGGTCTACATCGCGTTGGGTTAAAACGGATTCAAAGTATTTTAATCAATTTCTTTCTAATTTTGTTGATTTAAAACAATTTACAGGGTTAAATAATATAATTTCCTGTTATGCATATTGCATATTTGCAACACTAGGCTATATTGTTAATTTTTGTATACTCACATAATACCACCTGAAACTATACTAAGATTTGGCAAATGGATAAAATATATACTCTCATAGCTAATTTATTTCAGACTATAGAACCACAATGTGATCGCGCATAAGAGCAAGTTCGTGCGACCCAGTCGTGCATATTTTTTTTTTGCTGCTTTGCTAACTTGCAAAAAGAAAACATAGAAAACATGGAACGACTATCGGCAAATTATCCACCTAACCACTTTTCGATCCATGAATGTTGTTCCGCTAAGTTGACTTTCATGATTTAATCGGATCGAAGGCGAAGCTAAGTAAAAACAAAAGTTATAAACATACGGAGAAGACGTACAAGACGCAATGGCTGGTCGGAAGATGCAAAGTTACTGGGTTCAAGGTGGATTTAATCCAGTTGAAATGGACAACGAACGAATGTGGGCAATCCTTCCATAACAGATAACAGATATCCTGCAATAAAATAAATTAACAATTTTACTCGATACAATCTCGTTCAATTTTTCTGTGTAATTTTTGAATCCAATTGATTTTTGTATTGTTTTTCTGTTTTAATTTAATACAGCTGGTGGTCGATGAAAAAGGGGTTCCAAGACCGCTCTGGTTTGCATCTATCTTGATTTTAGAGTGAAATTACATTAAAAAAGGCTAAGGTCAACAATGATGAGGGGCTTGATGCGTTGTGAATGATGAACATTCATAAAAATCAAGTAAAAAAGGTACGGATTTTTTTAATAAAATTATACACCATTTAGTAAACAACCACGAAAACTGCAATTCTTGTTTTCAAAGCAATACCAATTTTTTTTTTGTAATGAGCATTATTATTGTACATTATGTACATATTTATTATTACCATAAAAGAAAAAAAGTGAGTACCATAACAACAACTAAATCAATTTTCAAAGAAATCAAAATTATCAAAATATTTTGTTTCCTCATGATGAACATCAAAATCAATATTTTCAGGGAAAAATCGCCGACGATTATCCCTAAAACGTGCCCTTAATGAGCAAAAGCGAGTGAATTCACATTGAAGACTCTAGGACATTTAATTAAAAATATTAGCCGAAGTGATTTAAAATTAAAAATTAAAATTATTATAAATGTTAATTTTTAGCTCTAATTGTATCCTTATTTTAAAGATATTTTCAGATTAGCTTAATTTTTATTTAGTTTTATTTTTGTTTCTACATTATATTTTCTATTTCAAAAAATTACTCAAATTGGAATAACAATTTGTGTTTAAACATTGTATACCCAGGAAAAGAGTTATTTGTCCAAATGACAAAATCCCAAAATGAAAACCTCTGCAAAGCGAAAATCCCCAAGAGAAAACCTATATAGCAAATAGAAAATCCCAAAACGAAAACCTGTGCAAGTAGTTATTCAAGTAATCAAATCGTTCACATGATTTGATTTTTGATTCAAAACTAGAAAATTTTCGTTTGGGACAGGTAAAAATACGTTTTTTCCGCATATAAAATTCATATCGTCGGAGAATGTTATAGGCTAAAGGGTATAATATTTGGAACTAACAGAGCTCTTGAATGGTTTTGATATTTCAATTGATTAAAATAAATTTAAAGTTTCATCCAATTTTCTTTTAACTTCTACTGACAAAATTAAATTAGTTTTTATTGTGTAGTTTTTCTTCCGACCCGACGACAATTTATGGAAGTAACGCATTTTTGGAGATTAAGATTACTAAATTCAGTCCATTGAAAAAAGTACATTTGTTAAAAATATTGTACCCTTAAATAAAACAAATTATAATAATTGGTACGGCGCAGAAATAATCCTCTTAGGGAGACGAACTATTTCAACACAGTGGGCCAGCTTTACGTCAAGCAATTCATGAGATTATAGTGCACGTGTGGGAGCATGAAGAAATTCCAGAAGACTGGCGAAAAGGTATAATTTGCCCCATACATAAGAAGGGAGATGTCACAACGTGCAGCAATTATAGAGGTATCACGTTGTTGAGTACCGCCTATAAGATACTCTCCTCTATCCTACAAGACCGGATAACCCCATACGCTAAAACCATCATCGGACAATATCAGTGTGGTTTCATTCCAGGCAAATCAACAACTGATCAGATCTTTACCCTTAGGCAGGCGATGGAAAAATGTCTAGAATTTAACATCCCAACATACCACCTGTTTATAGACTTTAAGGCCGCCTACGATAGCATAGCTAGGCTAGAACTTTACAAAGCCATGAGAGAATTCGGCATCCCAAATAAATTGACACGACTATGTAGGTTGACCATGACCAACGTAACAAGCCAAGTAAAAATAGCCGGATTACTATCCAAGCCAATCAACATCTTTAATGGACTCCGACAAGGGGATGGTTTGGCCTGCCTCCTCTTCAACCTGGCGTTGGAGAAAGCAATCCGTGACTCTGGCACGGCAACAAGAGGGATCATCGTCAACAGGTCCAGCCAGATACTGGCTTACGTAGACGACATCGACATCATCGGAAGAACCGAGCAAGCTGTACATGATTCCTTCATCCAGATCGAGCAGGCGGAACAAAATCTGGGGCTGGACATTAGTGAAGGTAAAACAAAGTACATGGTGGCGTCAAATGCGAGAGGAACAGTTGGTAAAACAATCAAGGTAGCGGAGCACGAATTTGAAGTGGTGCAATCCTTTAAATACCTTGGGTCAATAGTAGCAACCGATAACAATATAGAAGAAGAAATACGCGGGCGGCTTCTCAAATCCAACAGAGCCTACTATAGTCTGTCAAAGCTCTTCAAATCCAGAAATCTCACCATAACATCAAAACTGCTGCTGTACAGGACCATGGTCCTGCCAGTACTCACATATGGATCCGAGACTTGGGTGCTTAGCAAAAGGCACTCCGACCTTTTAGCCGCGTTCGAGAGAAAAGTCTTAAGGAACATTGTTGGCCCCATATGTGAGGAAGGACGATTCCGGAGACGGTACAATCATGAATTGTACGCAATCTACCTTGAACCAGATATCGTGACAAAAATTAAGCTCGGTAGACTCCGATGGGCAGGGCACCTAGCTCGCATGAGCGAAGAGGAACCTGCTCGGAAAGTTCTTTGTGGTACATTCTATGGTAGACGACAGCGTGGTAGACCATGCTTGCGCTGGAGAGATGGCGTAGACCAGGACGCCCGGAGCCTTGGGGTGCGCAACTGGATGGCGGCGGCTCGAGACCGGGATGGGTGGAGAGACTTGTTGAAGGAGGCCAGGACCGGACCCCGGTTGTCGAGCCGACGACGATGATGATAACTGGATAGAGACCCACTTAAGTTATCTTCCTCTAACCAAGTGTCCTCATTTCCTTCAAAAACCAACGTGCTCTGGCTAACAAGGTTGGTAGTGTGGTTATATTTTTCAAAATAAATGTCCTAACATTTTCTCAGCTCTTTGATTTCAATTTCGTCATGTCTTCGGATATGCTGGCTATTTTCTATAATTTCTTTTATTTTCTTTGAATCCAAGCTGTCCACAATTTCCTCATTTCATGAATAAAATAAAACGATGTAAGTATACATAGATCGATCAAGAGTTCATTATTTTTTTTTTTTTTTTTTTGTAATTCTGAAGATTTTATTTAAGCACGAAGTATGCATAAGCATGGTACTTTATCACCACGTACGTCTTTTTAGTAAAGTGATTTTCCAATCAATTCTCGTCCATCACTTAGACTGACTCGCCTCATCCTGACACCGCCATCCTGACACGTAAAGTAAAACACTGTCAATATTAACTAAGAGAATATTCATTGTGCGCAAGAATGATATTTGCATTTTATTTTTAATGTCCTTATAGTTATAACGTTATAACGACGCGATGTGTCAATGCAACCACTGGTTATTATTAATCCATGCAAATGTTGGCACTTTGTATGTAGTTTAAATTGGTTTACGGATTTAAAATGAAACGGTAGGAGCTGTGAGATGTTTAATGTTGTGAGATAAAAAAAATGCTTTAATCGATTGATAAATAATAAATGTTAAGCGATGATGTGATTTACATGATAGAGTCTAGTTTTATCCCATCTATCTATCCATTGATATTTTTAAGCAATATTATTAAAAAAATGACGTCACCAAAACGTGAAATTACGCGACAAGGAAACTTCTCAGTTCTCACGCAAAAAAGCCATAATTGGTTGTTTTCTGTGGCTTGTTGCATCATCTTGTCGTGATCTTCAATCGCCGGCCAAAAAAAATCGTTCAATTGCTGCGAACGCTGGGAAATCGATAAATTCGGATCATCAGCAACACTTGCACTTGCAGCAGCAATATTTTCGACTGAGCGATGATGCACCGGCCTTCCCACATCAGTAACGCTTCCCCTCTCTTCCATTACTTCACAATTTTACCGATTGCTTGCGTAGTCGTTCGATTATGACGACCGCATAATTATCGCGTAATGCGCGTGGCTACGTTTTAATCACCACCTTTGTAGTAAGTTTCAATTATTTGAACGCGTTGTTCGATTGTTTAGCGATCCATTATCGTATAATGACAAACATTCAACTAATATTATGACAATTCAAATGACAGCTGCGTTTGACAGGTGTCAAATGCCAGCGCTTCCAACTTGAAACCATGAATTGAATGACCCTGTACTAATAACATGTATATTCTTCAAAGTTGTTTCACATAATTACACTTATTCCCTTTTCTAAATTTATTAAAATTCACCAATTGCAAAAAATAAAAACAAAACGTTTCTATAAATCCATCTACAAGCTGAGCTAAACCAAACTTGGTGTTCATTAAGGGCAAGTTTTGGATTCAAGAAATTGGTTTCATATCTGAAAAAATGTTTTAATCACACCTAACATTACCTTTATACGGATAAGTCTGTTTGTCCCGCTACGGCCTTAGCGGAGGGACGAACTTTCTGCAAATTTAGTACAAATTCCGTGGAGGAGAAATTCAAATTTTTGTTTCAGATCATCTACTTTTGGAATAGGGTGCGAAATAATTTTTAAAATTCAGCTATATTTCACTTTAAAATAAATAAATACATATTTTGTGAAGCCTCAGCTTGGTGGAGAACCATGACCCAGGGATTTACAACTTTCTACCATTTCTGTTTTAATGTTGTTATTTTGCAGGAATAAAGGGTAGGTACCTACTATTTTTAGCTTAAAGGGAGTAGTTTGAGCTTCTCCTAAGACCTAAAGCCCACTTAGAAAAAGTTCAAATTTTGTATAAAAAAGTCACGAAAAAAGAAATATTAAAGGGAGTAGCTTGCATTCAAATACAATAATCTACATTTTGCAGGAAAATGTGTTAAACATCGAAAATTAAAAAAACGTAACTAGGTGTTAATATCGTATGTGTTGTGTTTTATATAAACACTTAACTGAACACGAATCAAAACAACATTTTTAAAAATAGAAAAAGTTTCACAGTATAACCAGGCCTTCAAATTATTTCGCAATCGTGATGATTCTGCTTCATAAATCTGAAAAAGAATTGACTTGTTGAGTACCTTAATGATATCTCTCAATGGAACACAAAATTGAAACTTGAAAGACATCAATAGTTTTATCCAAGTCTTCGAAAAATATATTATTAAAAATATTTTTGGATAACTGTATCATTAAAAACCCTATGGCTGCCTAATTTCTGAAACTTGTTTGTAATACTGATACTGACCACAAATGAGGTGCTGAAAATCACTGTTGACCTTGAAAATCGTTAGCTATTTATTATAAATTTTCTATGGCTGACCAAATTCTGAAACCAGTTGGCCTTTTTGGCACATTGCTGACCTTTTAGATGGCTTACTTTTTTGGAAATATTCCACATACGGATTGCTAAGATACCAGAGCCTGATATCAGCCTAATAATTATCGATTATAGTACAGCGTTTACAGTAACAAGGGCATGTCTGTGATCTTCTGCTTGCCGGAAAGACTCCTCATTTACAAAATGAGTATAATTAGATAAAACCTAGAAACATCCACCAGGAAAAGTTCTCAGCAGATGGTGACATTAAGATGGTCTTTGCAAAGAAATTTACATCGCGCCAGTTACTCCTTTTTGTCTATAGGATGAAATTGGTTCAGGAATCATAAGGAAACTTTATCAAGAGTTGTGAAAAATTCTTTGGGAAGAGCACGTTCATTCATAACTAGCATAGTCACATTTAAGAAATGCTATATTTATAGTATACTAGTTGGCCCGACTTTTCCTAAAAAATAATCTTTTAAACGCAGGTAGATTATTTTTTTTACTCGGATACGTCTTTTTCATTTTACCCCATTTTACCCTACAAAGTGAATTTTTTCCGATATTTGAATAGTTATTCTGCTATTCGGACCAGCCGTTCTTGAGTTATAAATGGTATAACTAAACCGACACTTAACCTATAAATATTTGACAACCAAGTGACAATTTTTTTTTTTTTTTTTAAGATTAAAAAAAAAGACAGAAGACATCAAATGTTTCACAGCTAGGAACATTTTATATTGGAAAATTAAATTGTCGTTTTTAGTATTTGCCGTTACTCATTATTTATGTTTCTCAACGTTTAAACCTTCCCTGAACTGCCACAAATATCGAAATATCGCAAAATCGGTCCCACCAATCTCGTGTTTTAGCGTGACAAGCGAACAGCAATTGATTTTTATAAAAAAAAAGTTATTCATTAATTGAACCATAACGCTAGTTATGCGCTAATATTTTTTTAGAAAAAGAAAGAAAATCGTCACAGTTCAAAAAATGCGTGTTTTCAGTCAAAAATGAGATCTCAAATGAAAAATGCGAAATAGCCAAAATACAAAGAGTGGTTTGACATTTTTTCACGATTTATTCATTTTTGGATGTTTTGGGTAATGATCGTGAGCACACACATCTTTTTGTGAATTGCAAACAAAATTAATATTTTTTTTGGTAAAATTGACATTTTTCAAATTTGGTAATTATTATGTCCGTAGTGATTTGGTACTATTTTTTGGATATAAATTTTATGTGTCTACATTTTAAGGAAAGTTTAATGAAAACGTATAATATTTGTTTGAAAAGCGTTTCTTTTTTCTATTTCAATAAATTCGGAAATAAAATAAAATAAAATAACATGAAATAAAATAAAATAAAATAAAATAAAATAAAATAAAATAATATAAAATAAAATAAAATAAAATAAAATAAAATAAAATAAAATAAAATAAAATAAGATAAAATAAAATAAAATAAAATAAAATAAAATTAAATAAAATAAAATAGAGTGAAAAACAACTTACTCAGTTTTTGATCTTTTTTCAAAAAAAGTTAAAATCCTTAAGTACCTATAGTATTTGTATAAATCCAAATTATTGTTACAAATTTCTATAACATAGTTTAAAAAAATTGAATTTTTTAAACTGTACATAATTGATATATTTTCATTAAAGTTAATTTTTTGACTTTAATCATAAAAAATTCAAGTAGGTACCGATATAAATCAGTATTTCGTCAGCACAGAAATATTTCTTTGACTCTATGAATGAAAAATATAACAACCAAATCTCATTATTTATGGACCTTTCCAGTCCAAAGAATATTTCTTAAAATCGATTATGGAAAAATAAATTTAAAAAAAAAACGAAATATGTATTTAAATTCAAATAACAAACCTCTTATTGAGCAGGTATCCTTATAAATAGCTGTGCAGACATACTCCAACAAAACCAATTAAAAAAAAAGCAATGTACGAATAGCTTTCTTATTTTTAAGTTACAAAGACAGAGACATTCCACTTGATTCCACAATAATTTCACTTTTCAAAAGAAACACACAATCATCAATCAGAGGGATGAAATTGGAATTCAATTAATTCACAATAATTTATTTTTATTCAATTTTATTGATTGGCTTGCTGAAAGTTGAAAATAGCTTTTTTTAACTAACTAAAAACAGAAATGCACCGTATAGTACAAAGAAAAAAATTCAACACAGTAAATTAAAAACGTCACAACACACACTAACGAACTGTGGCTTCTAAAAATAAATTCGAGACCGTTTTTAATTATGCCACAGAATCTTTGACTTTTTTTTTTAAGAATTGTTAAAATTCTTCTTCGAAGGAAAACTATTTATAACTATATGCTCCTTGTTTTAAGATTCAAATTAATTTATGTATAGGTAGATAGATAGATACATTTATTTTGATTTTTTTGTATCACTTTTAGAATAAAATATTCTCTAACGATAGTTGCTGTTAACGCACAACGAGGGCCGGAAACGTTCGATCGCAATTGAGCCTCTTATCAGACTAACTCGAAGGCAAAAATTCTGAATCCTGGTAGAAGATGGTGTCCTTTTTATTACCTTTCCTGGAGAAATGTCTATGGGTGTATTGACTTTAATATCCCTGGATGTGTTCCACAAAACGAAGGGGTTATTGATGGTGTAGAAAATCCCGTACTAAAAAAATAACAGAGTGCCAGTGAATGGTGTTTGCCTTTACCCCAGGTGAGTACTAAAATGGTGCTAAAATGTACTAAAACACTAAGCAACAGTTAATAGCTTGTTGCTTCGGTGGTCGGTTGAAAGCTTTTACTATACGAACAGGCGTTTGCAACTGGTGGCATTTCCCCTTCGAAAACAGAGATTTTAAGGACACACACAATTTGAAATCATATGATTCTTTCATGTTGGTATATTCTAGATGGTAGGTATATTCAAGGATATTTTTATCCTCCCTTCAAATTTTTGTTTAGGATAAATTTTGTATACACGAATTGAGAGAGAGAGAGAGAGAGAAACCATTGTAAATGTATGGATTTTGTTATTTTGTCTGCGGAACTTGATAGATTAGTGTGGGTGAGGATTTTTCAAGGCTACCCACAGCAAGGACCTAGATTCACCTGTTGGCGGGAGGTTAACGAAAGGTTTTTATGTTCCATTTTTATTTTTTTATTTTTGCTTTTCTACTCTGGTCTGTTTTTTTTTTTTTTTTGTTTTTGTTGTTTTTTGGTTTGTAGGTCCTTTTACGACGCAATCAGTCTTTTTGTTTATTGTTTGTATCGGGTTATAGGTCTGGTTGTTATCATAAAAATGAATTGTTGGCACTTTTGTTGTGTGTTTACACATCAAGTTGGTAGATTGATGAAATGTGAATAATGGATTTGAAGGATTTTTGTTTGCTTTTACGAAACATATTATGGTCAGTAAATGTTGTTAAATGGATTCTCGGGATATGAAAAAGCCTTTTTTGATAACATGCGATGCACTAAGTCTTGAATCTTAACATTTTCAGTTTAAAATAAAAACTAATTTGGAAAGTATACATATATTGACTAACCTAGAGTTGCAAGCCATTAATTTTTTTTTTAAATTCATGGTGGATTGAAAAGTTTCTCTCAAAAAAAGGGAGACAAAATTGATTTTTTATACCTATTTAAATTTATCTAATTGGAATGGGATTAATTGAATCTACATGTCTGGTGAACTTATACTATACACAGACATCGATAACTATACCTAAACGTCGCTTGAAAAGTGACACCATTTAATTTCTTTTTTTTTTTTGGTTTGTTATTCATCCTTTTAATGTGGCTGATGGAGATGAATTATGCAGGCATTAGATACCTACTTCCAAACTTACAGACAGTATTATTGACTTTAAATCTTGAATTGTGTTTATATTGGGTAACCAAAAGCCTCATAATAAAGGTGAAATTTGCCTTGAGAGCAAGCATTTCTTCCAGACCATTGAGATAAATTTGTATAAATATTTGCATGAATGATAAATCATTAGCAAATAAAATTTAAATTTAGGTGGCTCGAAACCAACAAAAAACACATTATTATCCTCCGAAATCTAGGATCAATGGTTTAGTTTCGAATTTAAATGAAGCAAATATTGTGATTATATTTCTGATATTATATAGGGGCACATTAATTGGATTTTTTTTTAAAGAAAATTAAAGAGTCACATAAAAACATGTTTTATTGTGGGTTTGGCATTGTTAAGTGGATTTAGTGTTTCGACTGCTTATTTAGAGGTGTGGGTTCAACTCTTATAGGCAGCTGACTTTTTAGGCAGCATATTCTTTGGAGATTAACATATTGGAGGTAGGTGTGTGAAATCGATATAAATTTCGTCTACTGTTTACAATTTCTGCTTCATAGGGAGTAGGTATATGTATGTAAAGGGTGTTTTTTAGAGGTATAAAACTTTGAAATGGAATAAAAGGAAGATGGTTTTTTTAAATAGACATGAAACTTACTTAATTTGAAAGATAATCTTCTGGCATTATAATTTAAATATGATTTCTGGCATATGACCGCCACGGCTGGCTCGGACGTAGTTTAACCTGGAGGTCCAATTTTCGATGGCTTTTTTCAACATTTGTGGCCGTATATCGGCAATATAGCGGCGAATGCTGTCCTCCAAGTGGTCAATCGTTTCGGGCTTATCGGCGTAGACTAGCGACTTCACATATCCCCACAGAAAATAGTCAAGCGGCATTAAATCCCACGATCTTGGAGGCCACGCCACAGTCCCACGACGCGAGATAATACGCTCACCAAAAGTTTCCTTCAATAAATTGATTGTTTCGTTGGCTGTAAGGCATTTAGCGCCGTGTTGTTGGAACCAAATATCGTCCACATCAACATCCTCCAATTCAGGCACGAAAAGTCATTAATCATGGCTCTATAGCATTCCCCATTGACTGTAACATTATGGCCGGCTTGATTTTTGAAGAAATATGGACCAATGATTCCCTCTGCCCATAGAGCACACGAAACAGTGACATGCTGAGCATAAATCAAGTGACAACTGTACAAGTATTGCCAGATTGAAAACTAAACGTCTATAAAAATACAAAAATACCCTGTACGACCAACTACTCGTGCTTTTATGGCGAGTAGATGAGATTTGTAGGGAAATTAATTCTGTGCGTTCCATTGGAAATGGTTCCTTCAAAGGAACACGGCTATTTTTGTCCCTTATTTTATGAAACATTAATGGTATACTATTTTATCCTGGTGATATTATTTTATCCTAGGAAAAAATTTGAAATTCGCAGCCAAGAATATAGACAGCGGGTCTTACAAGAAAATAAAAATTAATTAAAAGCCCAAATAAGTCCTTTTTTTCCCAACTAATTCTCCCCATATAATTACTTACACTCTTCTCTTGAAACCAAGGTAGCCCGGATACTTAGGGTTACTTCATGGTTCAAGTTTGACAAATTCAAACTTTTTTATATTAAACTTTTCAAGCTTAAAAATAATAAATAGGCCTTTTACTTAATTAGTTTCTAACAACTATTAATATTGATTTTGTAATTTGTTAGTATTTTTGTCTAAGTGTTATTGGAATTTTAAGATTTTCAGCGTTTAAAGTAAACTTTCTTCCTTCTTTCTGCTTATTTCGAAGCAAATCCATTTGAAACTCAACCTTTCATCATAAAAACCTTTAAGGACATAATTTTACCCATACTTTCTTAACAATATAATATTTGTTTATATTAAATGCTCAATTTGTTTCTCTAATTTACCTACTCCAATTTGCTTTTATTATCTCAATTTTATTTAAATTTCTAAATTTTTTCCCAACTCTAATTTAAATAAACGTTCAACATTTTCAAACATAGCCCAGGTAATTTGTAGCTATACGTTTAATGATCCAGGCAATTTTTAAGGGCGTTGGTAAATACTTATAGAGACAATGAATGTCCATTGCCCAATTCCCAAATTGATATAACTACAGTTAGCAAGTTGATATTGGTATTTTTCATTTCCTGACAAACAAAGAAGAAAAAAAGAAACTTTATTTCCCAGGATAAGAGAGTGCTCATCAGGCACTTAATAGTATCGGATCAAAGGGGACCAGAAAATCTGTTGACACAACCTTTTTTTCATCATCATCAGACACAGTTGGCTTTGAATTGTGAACTTGAGTTGGGCACTCGTTTTCATGGTTACCACTTTTTCAGTCATAGCTACTTTTAGTTTAGTTCTTGTGTGGTGTTTGGTGGACTTTTGGGACTTAGACGATTTTAATTCTGATAGAAAATATCTTTGAAGGTACTTTATATTAACAAATTGAATAATTTAGTTAGGTATCTACTTCGTTTTCACTTAAAAAACAAATAATTTATGAAGATTGTAAATTCACTCTCTAAGGTTTGGCTCAGGGATACTAGCACCCCAAATGTGGGATATTCCCAAAAACCACCCAAAAAATCAGAAGTCAACAAGGTCAAATTTTAGGTAAGCAATATGAAAAAACGCAAAGGTAATTTTAAAATGCGTATTAAGGTTCAAAAATATATGTACTATGTTAAATACATTTTTAATTAACACAAAGTTTCTTCGGTGGTTTAAACCCAAATAAAGAAATTTTAATTTTGTTTGTTTTTTTTTCTCTGTTGGCAGCCATATTCTCTTCCTGAATCTAATGCTTAGATGCAATAAAATAATATCCTTCCGCTTGTCCTCTGTGTTGTCTTTTATCGTAGACAAAGCTTTGAAAGATTTTCTTCTAGGACCGACGATGCGACTACAGGATGAGAGATTTATTTTTTTATTTGAGAATAGAAATTCAAGATGTCCTTGGAAGATATTCCGTTGGAGGGTTATGTTAAGAAATTCAAAAAAAAAAAAAACAAGAAATTAAAAACCAGATTTGCCGAAGAAACTTATACAAATAAGGCGTTAATTTGCAAGAACTTCTGTCCTTTGAAAAGTTCTACTTTAAATAAGTTGTAAGGAATTATTTCGAAATGTTTAACATTGGGTTGCACATTCAATAAAAAGTTTAATGGAAAAAAAAGAAGGAAATTGCGACCTTAAAGTTTCATTAATACATAGGTATGAAGGCGACAAGAAAAGTATACAAAACAAAAAAAGTAAGTTGGATAATTTCCTCTATATAGGAATGAAGAAGGATAAGTACAAAAATGAAATTACAAAAAAATACCTTATTTTTTTTTTGAATGCTTTCACATTTTGCTATTAAAATGTCCAAAGGGAAAAGTTTGGCTAACCTGTTGACGTGATTTGAAAACATTTTCAACATAATAGGAAAAGTTTTTCTTTGTTACGAAACCGATATTTTTGTTGTTGTCAGTAATTAAAGTAGGTATGTATGTAAGTATATTTCAATATCAGAATAACATACATTGAATTAAAATGGTTTGTTTAATTAAGTTTAAAAGGATAAAACAAGATGAAATTTACATTTGGATAAGGAATTATTGCACTTTAGGAAAGAAAATTTAAAAAAATATGCACAACTTGATCGCAAAAACTTTCTCTTGTTGTTAACAATTGTGTGTAATTATACATTGAAGATATTTAACAAGAAAATATTGAAAGAGTCAAAAGTTCTATTTTGTTTGTTTATAAAAATGTTTTTAAAATTTTTTAAATCTATTATTGTTTAAATTATTGCGAAGCATCAGATTGCAAAATTATAACAAAATCGATCCAACCATGGCAAAGATATAAGCGAATAACCCAAAAATAACACCATTTTCTCAAAAAACGTGGACTCCCAACTAACAAAATTGCATCCAATTTCCGACATTAAAACATTATTCGTAGCTATAGTGCTTTTATAACCATTTTGGCTGGAAGTCAAGTAGTTATAGGAGTTAAACTTGATATAATTCATCGCTAAGATATTCTTTGGAGCTACTTGTATCATTTTTTTAGGAACAATGAGTCAGTTTTTCTATAATCACACTATATCCATACTATAAAATGATATAAAGCCTTAATTCCTGTATCGCTTGTATAATCAATGTTTAGATAAATATGCATAAATCTGCGAATGTATATGACATTTGTATAAGATATCTTTATAGAAGGGTTATTGAAAGAGTTTTAGCAAAGACACTATACCCGTAGGGTTGTTATATAAGAATATGGTTCATATGTAGGGTCAATAACCTGCGTGAATAATTGATAAAAAAATTATTTACTAACACTACCGTCATCGAAAGTAATTTTGAACTACACTAGAGGATATATAATACGGAGTGCTCGTTTTTATTCCGTATTATATATCCTAAGAATGTATTACTGTCGATGACAGTAGTGTTAGTAACTTATTTTTGTTTATCAATTATTCACGCAAGTCATTGAACTGACTCATTGTGTGTGCCTATAACAATTATACGAGAAGCTCCAAAGAATATCTTAGCGATGAATTATATCAAGTTTAACTCATATAACTACTTGACTTTCAGCCAGAATGGTGATATATAAGCACTATTGCTACGAATAATGTTTTAATATCTTTAATCGGAAGTATTTTTGTTAGAACTTTATACCTTCTTCTAAAGCCAACATTTAATTTAGTTATATTTTAAGTAAGGTAATTTCAGTAAGTAGTGCCCGCGTTTCTATCTTTTTGAAAGAGCTTATGCGAATCAGTTGTATAAGATCATCGCTAATGAAACACTATATATTCTTTCTTCTATAACGATAGTATATACTTATATAATAGTTTTGAAAGCATCTATTTATAAGGAAAGCCAATTTGGCTTTATAGGAAAGAATTCATGATAAAAGTGAACCCGATTCGACGCTAGGTTTTCATATTCGAGATTAGCGGAGCGGTTAGCGAGCAAGACTATTAGTGCGAAGGGACCAAGGTTCGATTCCTAGACCTGCCTACAAATGTAAGTAATTTTTAAAATAATTATAATAACAATAATCATGAAAAAAATAATAAAATAATTATCACTTTAGAACTTTGCAGATAATCATGTGGAAAAAGCTGTGGAAAAAGCTGTCAGAAGATATGAAAAATATAAAAATAATAAGTACAAAATAATTTTTTTTTATTTTCTACGTTTTTCTATAAGCATTATATACTTGTAACAGTAAATCTTCTCTTCATATCTACAATTGAAGCAAGCGGTGCAATAAACCAAACATTCTCCGATTCTTGTTATGGTAATATATTATCCTATAGTACCTTTATAGCATAACTTATAAGTGTATTTCTCGGAGTAACAAAATTGACTCCATACAGGTGTAATAGGAGTGAAAAAACGGCGCCCTTTTAGCTCTTTGGAGTACTATAACAAGCTTATATACGTGTGGCAAATAGTAATAAGAAGCTTCTCTAGATGAATATAGAAGTAAAATTGTTAGTTGGGCTACCTAATTACATTATGTGATTTTTTTTGAGGAAAACCTGAAACACAGTTTTCTTATAATTTAATTTGTTATTACAGGTACGAAATTTAATCAAAATCGTTATAGCTGTTTTCGAAAAAAATTGAAAAAAAAAACAAAATATTTGTATGGCAGCTTGCCGTTCTAGATGAGCTAAAACAAAAATTCGTTTTTGCCCTCTAGGGAATCACATAGAAATGCTCTGTATCAAATTTGAAGCAAATCGGTTTACCCGTTCAGGCTCTAGCTCAAATTACAGTGGACACACAGAAGCACAGATCGACGCGACGGCCCGCATGACGAAACCCCAACGAAACCAATACTTGTCCTATAGAGCAAGTAAAAATGTTTCGTATCAGCAAACGGCTCTAAGGCCCAGTTTTGCTGTGCGAGATTAAAGTTAAGCCCGAGTAAACCATCTAAATTTGGTATCTATCTCTGGATTGATTGAACAGATTCTTTTGTTGTTTTATCAGAGAGTTCCTTCTAATGGGTGATTTTTAAGCTGGTTTGGTTTTGGCAACACTGGTTTTGACAGCTGACATGTGTTTAGTACCTTGTGTCACTGTCAAACAGCTTCAGTTTGGTTTGCAATTTAACCATGAATCGTCTTACAAATGAACAACGCTTGCAAATTATTGAATTTTATTATCAAAATTCGTGCTCGGTTCGAAATGTTCATCGCGCGCTGCTTGTGTTCCGCGATGAGGCTCATTTTTGGTTGAATGGGTACGTAAATAAGCAAAATTGCCGCATTTGGAGTGAAGATCAGCCAGAAGCATTTCAACAGCTACCAATGCATCCCGAAAAAGCCACTGTTTGGTGCGGTTTATGGGCCGGCGGCATTATTGGGCCTATTTCTTCAAAGATGATGCGAATCGCAGCGTTACTGTCAATGGTGAACGCTACCGAGCGATGATAACAAACTTTTTTTTGCCCGAAATGGAAGTTCTTGACTTGCATGATATGTGGTTTCAACAAGACGGTGCCACATGCCACACAGCACGCGAAACAATGGCGCAATTGCGAGGCGAGTTTGGTGAACAGTTAATTTCACGTTTCGGGCCGGTCAATTGGCCGCCTAGAACGTGCGATTTGACACCATTAGATTATTTTTTGTGGGGGTATGTCAAGGCTAATGTCTATAGGGACAAGCCCGCTTCGATTGACGCACTGGAAGCCAACATCCATGCATTCATTCGTGAGATACCGGCCGATATGTGTGAAAGAGTATGCCAAAATTGGACTCAGCGGATGGGCTACCTGAGACGCAGCCGCGGTCAACATTTGCATGAAATTATCTTTAAACATTAAATTGCAAGGTTCAAACTATCGATTCAAATAAATATTTCATTCATTTTTTCGAATTTTTTGTGTTTTTTTTTTAAAAAAAGTTCTAAACCTCTTAAAAAATCACCCATTATTAACTGTATATAGATACATGTATTTACAGAGTTAACTAACTCTGGTTTAACTCACCACTGAAAAATTGGGTATAAGTCTAGTTGACATTTCGAGTTAAATTGAAAAGGCATACCGTACACAGAAGGGTATTCAATAAATATTTTGAAAAATATCCAACAGATTAAAATGTTTTTGCAAGTCATCTGTGATTTTTCGAAGTCAAAAGCTCATATAGATGTAAACACCCAATCACGTATCAAATAGAGTTTGCATTACTTATACAACGGACTTGGACTTCTTTTTGCCCCATGACGGGCGTTCTGTTTCATTTTACCTCACCAGCAATTATTTTTGTAATATTTTCTTCTTTTTTTTTACTATGATATTCTTAGCCTTATATCCATTTAATCCAGTTGAAGAGAATGATCATAAGCTCTATAAAAGGAACTAAATTGAAATTGGATGCAAACTCAATCACTGGAAGTTTTTTTTAGCAAATTGCTTGCTTTCATGGTTTCGCATGATTTAAACTGAAACTAACTTTACTATTTGAACGAAACTAAGGGATGTGTTTAGATGAAGTTAAAAACTAAGCTAAAAATCGATTTGGTTCTTTTTGGCCCTCTCTGCCCTACATAATATCTACTGCGAATGACTTAAGCATATATCGAAGAACGATTTCTTAAGTAGTAACTAATGCCAAATGCAAATGATTCAGCAATTATTTCTATAGAAAACAAATTATTAAAACAAAACAACAGTTATAAGGTCGTGCTATATAGCTGTTTTTTTTAAAGCCAGAAATATATTCCTTTTTAGTAAAGTTTTTTTATACTAAAAATTTTAGACGAGGGTAAAAAGAGGATTTTGCTAATTTTAAACGAGTTTAACATGATACTATCTCTTAACATTTAACTAAAGTTAAATTCGCCAGATTGCTGCTTTATCTTTTAAACATATTAGTAAATCCATATGTCACTTCGACATAGAAACATTTTAAAAAGATATGTTTGCTTAGTTTTTTTTCACGAAATGTCACTGTTTTAGACGCATTCAGATTGAGTTTCGTAATAAAATAGGTTTGGTATAGGTTTGTTCAGCGAGGCTGTCTGAAACAGTTTAGAACAGAAAAGTACAACTTTTTGCTGTTCAATGAGGAATTTTCTGTTCTAAACTGTTCTGGTTTGCTGTTCAATGAGTCTGTCTAGAACACTTTGGAACAGTTTCGAACAGAATTTTCTGCACCAGCTTTTTAGGTAGAACAATTTAGAACAGATTTTCTGTTCTAAGTTGTCCTGTTCTGTTCTGTTCTAATCTAACTAAAGGGTCCGCCAAATAACTTCTTTTTTTTTTTTGAAAATGGCGCACAACATCGAGTGTAGCTTCGGCTGTGTGGAACGTAGCGCGCGCCGTCCTGTTGAAACCAAATGTTGCCAATATCCTCCTCTTCAATTTTTGTGAACAAAAATTCGTTCAACATGGCCCGATAACGATCACCATTGACTGTAACGGCCACTCCTTGCTCATTTTCGAAGAAAAATGGACCAATTATGCCTCTGGACCAAAATCCGCACCAAACAGTGACTCGTTTTGGGTGTATCGGCTTTTCAATGTATGCGTGCGGGTTTTCTGTGCCCCAAATGCGACAATTTTGCTTGTTTACTACCCGCCAAGACCAAAATGAGCTTCATCTGAAAAGATGATTTTTTTTGGAAAAATCGGCATCTTCTCTGAGTCGATCGCAGGCCCACTTAGCGAAGCGTATACACAACCATATTCGTTCAGCGGAAGGATAAAACTAATTATCTGTCAAATCAGACATGAGCTAAGTGTTACCATTCACGAAATAAGCACTAGTTGAAAAAAAAAAATTATGTCACTGAACAAAACTTATGATACTAGTTAAAAAGTGTTTAAAACTAAGAAAATTTTAGTAAAGAGCTGTAAAGTTAGTAAAGTTTTAACTATAATATCATGTTTAAATTTTAACATGAGGCTGTTTAAAATTTTGCGCCAATATTTATAAATGGCTTATAGTTTTTGAAGAAATTGAAAATAACAATTTCTACTTTACTTCTTATCAAATGGAAATAGGATCTATGGAACAATTTAAACAAAAGATTGAAATCAAATTTAAGGAATCAAAAACAAAATACTTTTAAATTTTTTGTTAACTATTTTAAGTATTTTTGTGGAATTTTTGAACAACAAAAATTCAATGAAATTGACGGAATAAAGAATGGTCAAGTCTAATAAACTGACATTCTAGTATGAATAGTACAATAAATAATAATAATTAAGTATTTTTATTTCATAAAATTGCCCTCCCGCAAGGGATTGTTAAAAAGCCGAAGCATCCGCAAAGAGTGACTGTTTGGTGCGGTTTATGGCTGGCGGCGCCATCGGGCCGTACTTCTTCGAAAATGATGTCGGCCAAGCCAGTTACCGTGAATGGTATTCGCTATCGCGAGATGATAACAGACTTCTTGTGGCCAGAAATTGAGCATATGGACCTGGACGATATGTGCTTCCAACAGGATGGTGCCACTTGCCACACAGCCAACGAAACAATGGCTCTTTTGCGCTAGAAATTCAATGGCCGTGTTATCTCACGTCGTCGTGGCGATATTAATTAGCTTCCACGATCATGTGATTTGACACCGCTGGACTTCTTTCTTTGGGGATATTTAAAAGAAAAAGTGTACGTCAATAAGCCAAGAACAATTCCAGAGCAAAAGGATGAGCTAATTCGGCACATTAAAGACATTGAACCTCAATTATGTCTCAGAGTCCTTGAAAATATGGACCATCGGATAGAGGTATGCCACCGAAGCCGTGACGAACATTTGGCCGGTATTTTGTTTCACACTACACATATAGATTAAGGTCGTCTCTGCAGTATAAAAACTTTAGTTCGAAATAATATGCAATCCAATACTTATGCTTATGCATAACAGGAAGCTATATTATTTGCTTCGAAGTTGAGATAACCATAATTCATACACACACCATTGAGGCATAAGATAAAATCAATTTATACTTATGAATGTGAAATATTATCCTTTAAAATTTATAACCTCATTGTCCTCGTTTTCCGAAAAGCTCAAATTTATCCTTTAGTGCGGTCACCAATTCAGAGACGCACAAACCTAATTGTGGCATCAAATTTGCTTGCATAAATTAAGTTTGTAAATTTATGTTGTTTTTTTTTTTTTGGTCCAAGTCAGAATAATTTATTAATATTTCAACGCTAGAAAAGTTCTTTGTGGAGAAAGATAGAATAGAAATAAAAAAAAAATAATCCTTGGAAAATATTGTTGATATCACTTTGCCCGGAAAGTGCCATTCGGCCATTTATTAATGGCGTAAATCATAAAACTAGACGGAAGTGAACGTTTAGGTTAAATAAGATTAATGATTTCCTTTGACAATGGGGCCACATTTTAGTTTTAAAACAGTTAAGTCTGCCAGTCGTTTGGGGATTGTGAAACACCTGTGATGCATGAATAAATTATAGAAAATTGATTGTATATTTTTATTGAAGTAAAACTTATTTCGGAGCATTGAGGCTTTGAGGGTTAAATTGTATATGGTCGAATTTTAGTGTAACGAAAAGAATATTGTTAAGTTATTGTCTTGCTAATTATGGGTGGGTTGTATAGTGAGTGAAAAATTGTTTATTGATTGGTTAATATAAGTACAGACAATAGGAAAAATCTTTAAATTTTTTGAAAGGATTTGTAATTCATAATAAACGTGGTGGGGATATACCCCACTACTAAACTAAATCTCGGTTTGCCTGCTGGACTGAAAACCGTGTGGAAGGAGCTGCCATCTGAAAATGTCGTTTATACGATTTTCTCGGCTTCTATTAACCCTATAACAATTTTTTTTTTGTGTAGATTTGTAGAAAAAAGTATTCTGTAAATATTTTATTCACAGACATTTTTGACTGTCAAATTTTCGTACCTGACAACGGTTTTTGCCGTTTATCTAGTCTTCTGTTCAATGATTCTCATAATTCTGGAGGCCTACATTTATTTATATTTCCTACATTTCGGTATATAAAGATTTTCTGTGCATTTAATACAATTTAAGATATGAGCTTAAGAGCAGAACAATTATGTTTATTTTGTCGAAAGGATTAGGTTGAGACTTTCTTGCAGAATTCGTCTTCAAATCATATTATTTTTGGAACATTTGTATTACGTTTAGATTTTTAATTATTTTTATTTTAACCAAGATATTTTTATGTACTCTTGTATTTATGATTAGGAATTATAGTTTTCATAGTTACAAGCATAGAGTACTCTCTATATGGTTATAAATGAGCATCGCTTGATATCGAATTTCTGATAGACACTTGTGGCGTGGGTAGTCATTTTTCTTTTCAGTACAGTCAAGTAGGTACACAAAACCAAGCACAGATAGTACAGTGGTGGAATATTCATTAAACGCCCTTGTTTTCATCGTCAGAACAATGCTATGGAAGCATATAAATAGCCGTTTATACTTGAAAGCTAACAAAAGTCAATTGCCAAATTCCGTTTATTCGAACATTAAATACTATGATACCCAGAGATATTCGCAAATGTTGGCCATTTCGTTTTATTATACAGTCACATGCACAAGCTACCAACACTTTTACTTTTAATACAAGCGGGATAACTAAACATAATCGGTGGATAAATATCAAAAGCATCTGTTCAGTTAATCCTGAGTTAACTCCTTTGGAAGGATATATAATATCCCTAATGCATTGTAGTGCCTGGGGCCATGATAGGGGGCGCTATTTCACTTTCGGTTAAGATAAAGATATCGTACAGCTGCTATCAATCGTGTCATAATTTGCTTATATTTTCTTTCTTAATTGTTCTACTTTGAAGTAATTCTTGAAATTAATACGTATTTGTTTATTATTTTAAAGATTTCGATATCTTCTTTTTAGTTTTTTTTTCTCCAAAGTTCAGAAAACTCAGGGACCGAAACTTGAACAGCGACCCCTATCAAAGCTCCGCATTCGAATAAAAACAAGCACTCCATATTATGTATCCTCTAAGGTTAACTCACCAAATTTGATGCCTTAGCTCGGGTTTAACTTTAATCTCACACTGAAAAACTGGGCCTAAGTGTCTATTTTCAAGCTCGTGAGTACACTAACGGTAACGGTATATTTCAAATAGTTTTCTTTTTTACTCTTGAAAAATTTCGACCCAAAAGGTTCTGAAAAAAAAGAACGAAGTGCAGAATTATGTATAATTATTTTTATATAAACATCAAAGGAGCCGGTTCTGCTGTTATGAGTTGGTGTTAAACCAACGTAACAATTTAAATGATGACATGAACAGTCAGTGGACAAATAAACCCTTTTTTCTATTCTCCCATGTTTTCACATGGGGGTGCTAGATGACTTTTTTGGGTTTTCTTCCACCAAGGGTGGACACACGATTATAGTATGGTTCGATAAACGATACTGAAATACCTTTCCCCCTCCCCTTCCGCACTTTGCATTTTTCAACAAAAACAATCAGAAATAAAAGTGTTTAAAATAGGCATTTGAATAAATCCAAAAATATAGAAAAAAGAATCTAATAGGTTTGATTATTTTTCTATTTATATGAATTTTTGAAATACCTAACTACTCTATAATGACTTTAAAAAGAAAAATGGATTTAGGGCCGATTTTTCAGTGTTGTCATAAGTGTTAACTCTGAGTTAAACCAGAGTAAGTTATTCTTGCAAATATTTAAACTAAAACTGTTTTTCGGTGTCGTATTAATTTCTTAAACTCCTAGGCCCAGTTTCACAGTCAGAAAAGTGTCAATTAAGTGGGCAATGTGAAAGATTAATGTGCAATAGGACAGTATTCACTTACCTGAATAAGTGACACTTAAGTATCCGATGTTGGTGACATAAGTTCCACTTACGCTGGCTATGCAACTTTAGCTTAAAGTCCTAATATGGGAAACTTAAGTGTCACTTATTCCAGTAAGTGTCGACTGTGAAACTGGCCCCTAGTTGTCAAAAATCTATCGAAATCGAAGTGCGATACAATAGAAATAAACCTTTCGCTACCGAAATCGAGATGGCGTGTGCGGCTATGAAAATCGTCCTTTCCATAGTGCCGTTCCTCGATTTCAATATATTTTTGACATACATCCGTCAGAAATATACCTATTTACTTATTTAGTCAATCGAGGATTAACTCATCACATTTATTGAGTTAAGTGGGGATATAAATGTACTAAAAAATATGATTCAGAGTCAGGCTGAAGCCCCTACCGTAATGATTGGTATCTACACAAATTTAGTAAAAACAAAAGATATATATCAATTCAAATCAAAAAACAAGAAGACTCTCAAGGTATAGTTTATTTGATTTGGGATCAGTTAAAAACTTCAATTATTATCTTTGTCCAAAATATTGCAAAATAAAAATAACAAAAATTATATGATCTCAGAATAATAAAAACCACAAATGAATAGAAATAATGATATGGGAAACGTTGCTGCTGGAAAACAAAAAAGATGCTGCTACCCAATGCAAAAGCAGTAGCTGAAAATAGAGCTGTAATAAGACCTATTATTTTTCTAGCGCAGAACAGGAGGTGACGATGATAGTGGAGCTATATATCTTACTCGGCCCACAAAAAAATATGGAAAACTAAGGGCTCACCTGCAGTTCAGAATTGAATCTGGGGACAACAATTTAAAGAATCACGTCATATACTAGATCTAAGAAGACAGGCTATTTGAGCTATACAAAATGAAATTCTGGAGACATGTTCTGATATTATTACAACCGAAATATACAATATAGTACATTCAAGTAGTTTTAACGTCCTCGCTGACTAGCGCTGAACAACTTTCCATATTCGATATGTCCACTGTTTTTTGTTTAACAGACCTAAAAAGTTGTATCATCATCATCATCGGCTCGACAACCGGGGTCCGGTCGTGGCCTCCTTCAACAAGTCTCTCCACCCATCCCGGTCTCGAGCCGCCGCCATCCAGTTGCGCACCCCAAGGCTCCGGGCGTCCTGGTCTACGCCATCTCTCCAGCGCAAGCATGCTCTACCACGCTGTCGTCTACCATAGAATGTATTACAAAGAACTTTCCAAGCAGGTTCATCTTCGCTCATGCGAGCTAGGTGCCCTGCCCACAGGAGTCTACCGAGCTTAATTTTTGTCACGATATCCGCTTCAAGGTAGATTGCGTACAATTCATGATTGTACCGTCTCCGGAATCGTCCTTCCTCATATATGGGGCCAACAATTCTCCTTAAGACTTTTCTCTCGAACGCGGCAGTGCCTTTTGCTAAGCACCCAAGTCTCGGATCCATATGTGAGTACTGGCAGGACCATGGTCCTGTACAGCAGCAGTTTTGAAGTTATGGTGAGATTTCTGGGTTTGAAGAGCTTTGACAGACTAAAGTTGTATGCTTCGGGAAGTTTTGTTCTCGTTGATTACCAAACTTCTAGAAAGCTGACCAAAACCACACTGCAGCGATGTGAAGAACTACATCTTGATATATGAGCAATTATGGTATTGGCCAAGGCTATGACGGAGCCGCAAATACGGCAGGTCGCTTAAGTGCAGTGCAAAGCAGGATAAGTTTCCAAACGCTTGGTTGTTCACTGTGCAAGCCATCGCTGGCAAAATAACTTTCCAAAATATCATAAAACACTACACCAGAGAGCAAAACAAAAAGCAAAAATATCGTCGAGTGATCCTTCTACCAAAGTTTTGAAATTGCTTAATATATGTGACAAAACTTACGTAAGAGTTATTAACTTCTTGCTCACGGTTTTGGGTAAACTTCCAGTGACAACAGCGTGTTGAAAGAATCTTTTCAATGATAAAAATGATTAAAACAGTGTCCCGAAGCGATATGAGCAATGCAAGACTAAACGCACTTGCTTTCATATCTTATCATTCGAATATTGATGTTGACCCAGATGAGGTGAATGGTCTCTCATACAAAAATTAAAACTTTTTCTGCTGTAAAAAATGTGTGTACAAAAATAGCTTTACAATGTACTTAACATAAATGTATGTAAAAACTAATCAAAATTTATGAATTGTAATACATAATAGTTTTTATATTTTGTTCAAATAAATGTTCGCAAGACTTGGAAGCCAGCCCCCCCCCCCCTCCGAAACAAAATCCTGGCCACGGCCCTGTTCATAGTTTAACTTGTATTTTAACCTCGAAAATATAATGAAATTATACTGAAAAATGTATATGGTACTTATGTAGGTACATATGTATGCACCAATATAACTTCTTGTATTAATTTTTTTAAATCTTTTTGCGCCACACACTGTGTGATTTACAAAACAAAACTCATTCGCATTCATTACAAAAACAAAAACTTCATATTTCCCGTTGTTTCCTGCTATCACGTATCACCTACGGCTATTACCCACATTCATATAAGTATAACATGTGTGCCTCTGTAAGCATTTATACAGCCATACGTATGTAGGTATGTATGTATTTTGATAATGAATCGCCCTCTTTGAGCCTATTTTGGCTTTGGCTTTTACTTTTATAGTTTCCGAAATAGCCTCAAAGCTCAAACTATGCCGACAGAATAAAAACTCTGGGGGAAATTAACGTGAAACACTGCATTTGAAGCATTTTCATTTTGATTCCATTCGGTTTTTTTTTTACGAAAACGATTGGCACCAAATAAATAGGAGAAACAAAATCAAACCCAAAATCGAATAAAGCGAATTTTATCAATGAAATCATTGTCTATGCAATTATCCTAAATAAAGGTAAATATATCTATGTATTAGGTAGGTATGTGATCTGAATATGAAAAAGTTCATAGGTAGTTGTGGATAGTTGTGGGATCGTTATTTTTATTTATAAACGAGTCGATTAGGGATAATGGTTTTATGAATTTTGTGGTTATAAAGTTCCTGGAAATAAAGAAACGTGAAAACATTTTTGTTGATTATAAAATTAGAAACAAGCAAACATTTTTTTTAAAACCTGGATTTACAAATCAGCATCAAAATTAAGTAACCAGAAATAAACACACAAATGGCGCAATGCAAACTAAAAATGTAAAATATTCCGTCGTTTATGGAGAGCAACAGCAAGAAGAATGGGGTGATATGCTACTTTTTCAGGTTATTTTTATACACAGAAGGTATTTATTTCGGCATTAATTTGAGTTGATATTTATATAATATCTATCTACTTATAAATAAGATTGACAGTGTATTTATACAACCTTGAATATAAATAAATCTAAGGGTTGCTCCCGATGACCTAGTCAAATAAGGGGAAAAAAGCAACAATGGAGGGCTTCAGAGTTCGAACCGCTTAAAAAAGTTCTAGAAAACACGTCAAATATGCTTAAAGTAGAGCACTGTATGTTATGTATAGCTTAAATTTGGTGGCGGGACAGCTCGTAGAGGGCCAGGGCCTAGTGATTTACTAACTCTCAACCATTTCTATGTATGTGTTGTTTGTTTACAGGAATGGAAGGGACCTACAATTCTCTGCCGAATCCGAACGGTTATATGAGAAGGGCTTTTTCATGACAGGAGACACTCTTGAAGGATTTTTCACTCCCTCTCAAGAGGCAGAAGCCGTTTTTTTTCATTTAGGTCCACGAGGCTGGGAATCGATCCCAGACCTCCTGCATAATAGTTACTAACCATTACCACACCGGCTACTACTAATGAAAATTTCCCTAAATAAAAAATGGGTCATTCGTTTAGACGTACTTTTTCAAAAATTACAAAAAAAAAAACGCAGGCTCGAGTCCGGTATTTAGGCAAATCTATTGATATGGTTGCCTAACGAGTTCTACAAAACCAGATATTCATGGCAAAGGTATTTTTATTGAGATGAAAATGTTCGACCTAATTTGAAATAAAATATATATAATAATAATAATAATAATAATAATAATAATAGTAATAATAATAATAATAATAATAATAATAATAATAATAATAATAATAATAATAATAATAATAACAATAATAATAATAATAATAATAATTTTAACTATATGCCTGTGAGACCTAAGGTCTTCGAAATGTCACCTGAGGCAATATAGAAAAGAATGCTGCCTATAGAGTAGGGCTCGAACCCACACCTTTAAGTTAGCAGTCAAGTACTACATCGACTGCACCATTGCCACATATTGCCGATTGTCAATAAAATTAATACTTAAAGGGTGTGTATGAGTGATAAATCAAATCAAAATTGAAAATTTTATGAAAAATTAAAAAAAAAAAACTGGATCTTACAGCCTAATCTTTTTCTTCAAACTTCGAAGTTAAGACTTTTAGGATTCCCTAGACACTATATTTAATTTTTTTTAGTTCAACAACCGATTTGAAAAAGGTTATTTATCTAGAAAAGGGCTATAATGATTTTGATAAAAAAATATGTGTGCACTTTCGTAAAAACTGTTATTAACAGAACCTATACTGCGATAGAACATTGTTTTTTTATTTTTTTTTCTCGTTAGGTAACCTAGCTTATTTTTTTTTAAAGAATCAATATTTTGAAATTAGATGTATAATATTTAATACCTAAAAATGATATCCACATTTTTTTTTCAAGAAATTTTACAATTATCTGCAACAATTGTTGAAATTTTTTGTCCGTTTATATATATTTTATCGATGACATAACGGATTTCTTACCAGGAGGTATGCAATATGCCAATTTCGATGTGAAAGCGTTACTGTTTGCCGATGATATTGTCCTGTTGGCGTACACTCCTAATTCATTACAGCTTATGATGAATAAGCTCGCGGATTACTGCAGTAGATGGAACCTGGAGATCAATCTTGTTAAATCGAAGATAATGATTTTCAAGAACGGTGGTGGACGACTTCGCAGTGACGAACAGTGGATGTATAATGGAGAAAGAATTGAAGTTGTTAAGGAGTACAAATATCTTGGTGTAGTTGTAACGCCAAATTTGAATATGCAAAAACATCTCAAGGAAAAATTAGTAAAGGCCAAAACAGCAATTAACACAACATGGAGAAGGTGTTTTGCTAACAAAAATATAGCCCACAGTTGTAAATTTAGAGTTTTTGAGGCAGCAGCTGAATCGATTTTGTTGTACGGCGCGCAGATGTGGGGTGAAAAGCAATACGATACAATTGAAAAGCTACAGAGGTATTATGTGAAAAGAACTTTTCATCTTCCACCCAACACCAAACTACGCAATCATGTTAGAAACGGGTTTATCTCCGCTATTCATCAAATCGCTAAAGCTTCAGGTGGATTATATTCTAAAAGTAATGAAAATGGCAAATGATCGACTCCCGAAGCAAGCTGCAATAAAAACAATAAGATCCAAAATCAGTTGGTATGGAGAATGGTTGGAGCTGGCAACCTCATGTGGAATGGAGCTTAGCCTTGATGTAGAGCAACATGCGATCTGGAAACCAATTTTAGATAAACTTATCGAGAAGGTGGACTTGCAATGTAGACAGAACTTTTTAAATGAGGCAACAAGCTCGGTGCATAGAGCAACATATAGTTCACTTAATCATAATTTGAACCAATATAATTACTTTCGTGACGAATATAGTGTGCAGCAGATTTCGATTATGGTTAAACTACGGGTGGAGCTTCTCAACTTGAACTACATTCCGCACAGAGAAGACCTTCCAATTTTATGTAGCATCTGCAAGAGAAAGGGAAGACATTTTGCACTTCTTGGGACGATGTCAAACCTTGCGGCAAACTAGAAGACATTACCTTGGCAAAGATTTCATAGCAGATGACGAAGTCAGGGAAATGTTAAACCAAATAAATATTACTCAACTTTTTAGTTATTGTAAATAGAAAAGCGCTAGACTACAGAGAAAGAATTTTAAATGAATGCTTTTAAGTTTTTATAACAACTTGTATGTACATTTCCATTAAAAAATATTTATATTTAAAAAAAATATTGTTAAACTTGTTTAAGGCAATCGGCAGACGGCAAATCCATGCTATTTTATGTAAACTTTTATATTAAAATAATAATAAATAATAATAATATATATTTTTTTCGATTATAATGGGTGATTTTTTAAGAGGTTTGGAACTTTTAAAAAAAAAAAACACAAAAAATTCAAAAAAATGAATGAAATATTTATTTGAATCGATAGTTAATTTAATGTTTAAAGATAATTTCATGCAAATGTTGACCGCGGCTGCGTCTCAGGTAGCCCATCCGCTGAGTCCAATTTTGGCATACTCTTTCACACATATCGGCCGGTATCTCACGAATGAATGCATGGATGTTGGCTTCCAGTGCGTCAATCGAAGCGGGCTTGTCCCTATAGACATTAGCCTTGACATACTCCCACAAAAAATAATCTAATGGTGTCAAATCGCACGATCTAGGCGGCCAATTGACCGGCCCGAAACGTGAAATTAACTGTTCACCAAACTCGCCTCGCAATTGCGCCATTGTTTCGCGTGCTGTGTGGCATGTGGCACCGTCTTGTTGAAACCACATATCATGCAAGTCAAGAACTGACATTTCGGGCAAAAAAAAGTTTGTTATCATCGCTCGGTAGCGTTCACCATTGACAGTAACGCTGCGATTCGCATCATCTTTGAAGAAATAGGCCCAATAATGCCGCCGGCCCATAAACCGCACCAAACAGTGGCTTTTTTCAGGATGCATTGGTAGCTGTTGCAATGCTTCTGGCTGATCTTCATTCAAATGCGCCAATTTTGCTTATTTACGTACCCATTCAACCAAAAATGAGCCTCATCGCTGAACACAAGCAGCGCGCGATGAACATTTCGAACCGAGCACGAATTTTGATAGTAAAATTCAATAATTTGCAAGCGTTGTTCATTTGTAAGACGATCCATGGTTAAATTGCAAACCAAACTGAAGCTGTTTGACAGTGACACAAGGTACTAAACACACGTCAGCTGTCAAAACCAGTGTTGCCAAAACCAAACCAGCTAAAAAATCACCCGTTACATACAAAGTTCTTCATTTTGAGATGAAAATATTTTTTTGCTTCGTTTCCATTTTCTCATATGAATAAATACATAGATAGGTAGGTACCTATATAATAATAAAATTACTGTTATTTACATTTAAGTACGTATAAATGTATAGTATAAAACCTTTGGAATTCCAAGCCAATTAAACCACAACAAGAAGATCGTTCCATCCATTCGTGCATTTTATTATGTCAGAATTTAAGGACGTAATAATCTGTAAAATGCTTATATTTTGAATTATTGTTTTTATTTGAACGAAGGCACTCAGACTTACCATAACACAAATAATTTGTATTTAAATTAAAATATAATAATAAATTAAATCTTTAGCTACAAGTGGTGTTATATTTTTCAATAACGAGCGCATGTCAATCAAAATTATAACTTCCTCTCTATATATCGAGTATATTTATTCAGCACTTTTAAAACTAGAACTTTATACGAGTAGTTACAAGGACAATTAAGGATTGTAAGCTTTTGCAAAAGCTACGTTATTTTTTTTTTTTATTGTTGAATGCTTCCTTCACATCGTTCATTCATATTTTAAAATACTCATAGGTACGATAGAAGTGAAAGGGGGGGGGGGGGGGAAGTTATTTTTAGATCTTCAAAATGGATGGGAAGAAAGTTTAATAAGGAGAAAAATAATAAAAAAGCTAAGCACGCACTCAAAAGGATTCTGTATGGTTTATAATTTTATATGTATAAGTACCCTACTTATTTTAATATAAAGTTATTTTTAACATCGTTATTTGATTCTATGACAGTGAAATTAATTTGTGTTTTCAAATTAATATCAAATTAAAATGTAATATGGAATATGTTAGATAATAAGTAAAGGTTGATGTTTTTAGATGAGTTTTATGAAGGGCTAGCATATTGTCATATTATAGAAAACTTTAATGAATTTCCCTTTTTAATTTTAACATAGATAAATGATATTTAAATTTAAATCGAAAACAAGCTTTTGAGAATTTTAATACATTTTTTGATGCTATAAAACTTCTTTGCACGTATAAACGCGGTCGAATTAAAACCGTGAGTGATTTTGTAACAATAGAGATAACAACTTATTGTTATATTAAACGGACGAGACTAGATACATGCCAATTTATAACAGTTATAATAGTTTTTCGCCATTAAAAGTGGGCGTGCGTTAAAGCGCTTTGCGCTACTGAGCAATCTGAACAAAACTGCATCTCAGGTTTTTGCCAAAGAAATAGCAAAACGGACATATGGTTTTGACGTTTATTGGCAAAAATGTCTTATTTTTGAGTTATTCTCGAATATGTTGTTTACTGAACAGCACTAATAAATAGATATTAAATTAATAAGGCAATTTTCAACAAGCATTTTATTTTAATATAACTTCAATATATGACTTCATTAATATGATCAAATAGGTAAAAATTAATTTTAAACATTTTTAAAAGATTCAAAGAAAAACTTGTTTTTTTTTCCACAACATTAATTTTTTTATTAAATATTGCTAACGCGTTTCGTCTTAGTAAGGACATCATCAGGGCACTAAATATAAATATTTAATCATATCGGGTTTTTCAATAAGAGCGCTACAACAGTTTTGGATAATAATAAAATTCTTTATTTTTGTGAAAGTATATTCGATTCCATCATGTATGGATTTCGATTTCTTTTGTGTGGCCACCACGGGCGCGATTGCAGAAGTCCAAGCGCTGAACCCAATTTTCGACGGTTTTCAAGCATAAATCAGCCGATACCGCTGCAATTTCACGTTCGATATTCGTACGAAGTTCATCAATCGTCGCTGGCTTGTTGGCATAGACCATAGACTTGACGTAGCCCCACAGGAAATAGTCTAACGGCGTCAAATAGCACGACCGAGGCGGCCAAGCGACTGGCCCATTTCGTGAGATAACACGTTCTCCAAACTTGGTTTCCAATAAATTGATTGTGACATTCGCTGTGTGGCTTGTGGCGCCGCCGTCCTGTTGGAACCACATGTCCTCCAAGTCCATATCATCCAATTGGGGCCAAAAATATTCGGTTATCATTGAACGGTAGCGATCCCCATTCACAGTAACGTGCCGGTCTTGATCATCACGGAAGAAGAACGGCCCAATGACGCCGCCGGCTCATAAACCACACCAAACCGTAATTTTTTCGGGATGCAATGATGACTCATGGAGTACGTGTGGATTGCTGCCTGACCAATACCGCATATTTTGTTTATTGACGAAGCCATTCAGCCAGAAATGAGCCTCAACGCTGAAGATGATTTTTCGATGAAAATCCGAATCATTTTCAAGTTGTTGCTCAGCCCAATTCACGAACATACGACGCTTCTGGTGGTCAAGCGGCTTCAGTTCTTGCGTCAATTTAATCTTGTAAGGTTGTAGGCCAAGATCTTTTCGCAAAATTCGCCACAACCACGTCACAGAGATGCCCAACGCTTGAGAACGACGTGTATGAGACACATTTGGGCTTTCTGCAACTGAAGCCTCAGCGGCAGCAATATTCTTGACACTACGGGCACTTCTTTGTCTCACTGGCACTGGAACATTTTGTACTGTGCTTGTGGATTCAAATTTTCCCACTAGACGCTCAATAGTTGATCTGCTAGGACGATTATGACAACAATAAATTGGACGTAGCGCTCTTAACGTTGAGGCCACTGACTCCGAATTTCGGTAGTAAATTTTAATAATTTCGATTCGTTGTTGGCTGGTATATCTTTCCATCATGAAATGGCAAACCTTACTGAAGAGAAATGTTAAAAGAGCGGCAAGAAATATGGCGTCGTTTGCTGTCCCTGATGCTCTACTTTTGTAGCGTCCCTGTTGAAAAACCCTTTACAATCAAAAGCGGTGAAACAAAGTATAGTCGTGAATAAAAGTATTCACACGAATAAAGAGGTTTTTATGTATCTCAACACTTTTCCCACGCGTTGCATTATAAAAATTAATTCGGTTCATCGAAATTCCTGCATTGCATAATGTAAATCCATACGGACACAGGGTCATAAGTTAATTGAATCCACAACTGTGAGCTTATGATTTTGAACTGCAAGTTGGTTTAAGGCTTAAATCTCAGCAAATGGTTCTAGCTTTGCGTAAAAGAAATGTGTGCATAATTTTATAATTTAAATCATTCTCATTTTGTCCGTTTGAACTAAATTAAAAGTTTTAAATTAGATACACACCATTGTTCACTGATGAAAAACGAACAGTAATTATGTTCAACTTTAAACAGCCATAAATGTAAAACGAAACTTACTACACAAATGAATAAAAAAAACAGTCGACTCCGCTTATTTGCAACACAAAAAATGCAGAAAATTTATTGCAATTAAGCGAAGTCTTCATATGGACGAATTTCTGATATTATACAACTTTGTTGCACTTTACCATATTTCGTATAATAACTGCAACTTTATTTCCCCTTTAAACGATGCAATTTGAAATATTTCCAAAGATAGAAAAATAAAATATAAATAACATCGAACAACAAACAAAACAACAGTTGAAAGTATTGGAACGATGAGAATGTAATGAAACTAGGTGTGTTCAAACTTAAAAACATTATGGATGCGTTCAGTGTTTCACTTGAACGGAGTTGTTTCCAAAACAAAATAATTACCTATTTGGGGGAAAGAAAATTGCTTCAATTAAAGAGAGTTTTCAAATACCTAAGCGGAGTGCAGTTATCTGTACTAATTTGTGTGAAAAAGCCCTGAGAAAAAAACCGTGATAAACTTCTTGTTGCATATAACTGAAAGTTTCATTTAAGTGGAGTGCATATAGGCGGAGTCGACTGTGAATCTATCTCTAATGAAATCGTGTTACATGCTTTGATCGTCGAACGATCTAAACAAAATTGAGGCAAAAGCGTTGAGTCTTGAATCAGGGGAGCTGCATCTACTTTTACAGTAGCTTAAATAAGAACACAATAGTTACAATTTTGTTCAAACTTGGCTGATGGTCTAAACAACTTCCACAGACTGCCTGCAGCAAATCTTACCTCAGTTGAATTGGATTTTCTTACGGCACCAAATAATATTATTAAATTGCATACACATAGCTATATTAAAAACCTTAAATAGACTATCCGTATGTTTTATACAATTGCGGACTTTTGACCTGTGGCCTTATGACCCCACCCTCGAAGCCACTGCAACTGATTTATACATAACCTACTCAAGGCCAAACCAACGCCTCATTTTGATTTCCTCTAGCGCACACATCTACTAATTCAAACCAGAGGCGACTTATTAGTGAAACATTTATAAATGCTACGCATGAACGTACTATACGTACAAACAAGGACACCATCACACCATCAGTATCCTTGAATACATTCGTGATTGTGTCATTGAGTGTGTGTGTAGTCCATGTAAGTGGCGAACAAAATTTAAAATTCTATTTTCCTCTCCACTATATCAAATTGTAACAGCGAGCAAAAGGACCCAAACCAAACCTAATTGAGCACTCAACAAGTGGATTAAATGGAAAGCCCAGAAGGATAATAAAGCAATCTATGCGATTTTATTTTGATGTCCTGTGTTTCCTAATAAATTGATACTCCAGACTAAATTGCCATGTAATTTGTGTAACATGGTTGACGGTTGATGGTATCTTCGGCACTTTTACTATCTAACATTTCCAAATCACATCACATGGCAGCCCAAATTATAGACAAAAACCTGCCAAATAAATTAGGTCAGGAATTGCATACCTATATAGGTAGATATACTACCTACATAAAATGGGTTTCTGTTCTGTCCTCATACGCATTGACGGTTTTGTCTAGGATTTTTGGCTATCAAAACATTCCACTTCCACATTATGTATCTACTCGTACACATAACACACCCAGTTTTACATTCAACTCTGTGGATTGTAGCGAAATCGCATTAACTAGATTGAATTATTGAAGAGACGCAGGACGAATTGCTTTTCGGAGGCAATTCCAAAGCAGTAAAATCTCTGATAGTCTATTAATTTCATCGGGCTATTTAAATGAAGACCGCATATAGATTCGAGTTAATGCCTCTGCGGTACTTTGTGGCGATGCGATGGGGCAATGAATTTTTGTTCAATCTGTTCTCCAAGATATGAACATTGAACATAATATATATGAGATTTGTATTTAATCGCGTAAGCTATAAAATTCTGTAAGGATATATTGACTAAGTACAATTTTCAGAAAAAAAATATCTGTTTACATTTAAATTTTTAAATCCGTTTTATTGAGTTTTAGACCTCTGTTATTATATAATATGTAGATACTTATGGTTATGGCAGCATAGGTTATCCTTTTGTTCTTGGATTACTGGAATATCTAATTCTTCGGTGAGCTGACCAATTCACAAGAATGAAGTGTAGTTATTTCAGTAGAAATGGCGGCTAACGTGACGGCTGTAGCACGCCGCCGACCCAATTAGCACAAAAAGCGCCATTTTGATACTTAAACTCGTTTGAACCCAAGGTACATATATAAAGGGTAATATCATAAGCGTTTAAATTTTTGTTCAGTTCTGCGCATCTGTGAAAATGGCGGATGCAGTGTCTCTTTACTTGTCAAATGCTTATATTTGTTGTTGTTTCTAGTAATGCCATGTGCAGTTTTCGTGGACACTCGAGCCGCCATGTTTAATTTCTGACTGACAACCTGCGCAATATATTACCTTAGATTTGTGTACTGTGGTTTGAACCTATGGTTGAGGAATGGGTTTGTGTAACAACAATCTTAAGCCCCGAGTTAGACAGCCAAAAGCCGAATTCGGCTCAGAGCATGAATGAAGTGTACTTCCTATCGGTCCTGAATGCCTTAGAAAATGTATAATGTACTGTGAGGGTATAGTGTATTGGAATACTTGATCACCCTTGCGCGAGTTATGGAGACCTCGCTGTTTGCTAATATCAATTTTCTAGATCAAATTTTTCTTCTCTCCGAAAGTCTGGTAGCTACATATAAGCTGATACAAGTCATAAACTAGAGTAGTACGCGTCTATATGATGAGACACTGAAAACGGATATTAAACCTTAATTATTAGTACCTACCTATTGTATTTTTACTCTCAACTCTCAGAACAGTCCTCAACTTTAATTGGAATTGGAACCGAACTCCGATCCCAACAATTTGCAACTAGCTTGGATTCTTATATATAGACAGACGGGTATATCTGGTAATGAAGCAGCGGATTCCCCTGCCAAACTAGGAACAAACTCGTCAAACTCAGTATATTAATATAAAATCTGATTTGAAGAACATAAGCATCCAAACATGAACAGGTGTCAATAATTACTAATCAAACCTTCCAGCTTAATTTGCAGAACACCTCTCAAGGCAAATTACAAGTGCTATATTGAGACTATACGCGGCTGGGGCACACGCCTCACTGCCTCACACACCAGCACCTGCTAGATGCCAGACGGAAACCTCAGAAAGGACGCCTGCTTATACTGCAATAACCAAGCAAAAATGACGATCTTAAGACCCTGTTTTTCAGATTCCCATATTTTGTCAAAAATTCATCTCTAAATTAATAATAGATAAGCTTTGAGATTTGAAGCTGATGAAGTTTTCAAGGTGAAAGAAGAATGTATATCTCCCTGTCGACAGGGCCGCACCAACCATATGTGTAAGGTGTGCAAATGCACAGGGCGCAAAATTCTGGGGGCGCATTACCAGGAACATGAAAATGTTATATGATCTTGCGAAAACAAATATGTACTTCCATTTGCATTTTAACCACAAAACTTGTTCAAATAATCCCAAAATAACATCCATCACAACTGTGCTAAGTTATTTCTTGCACACTAACTACCTAACTTCACTTTCATTGTTGCATTCAAGGAGAATTAAACTCAAAATATTGTAAAATTAAAAATTAGGTCTACGCATTGAAAGTCTACCTCCTGGGTAATGTGGAAAAGTCTTATGCATGTGTATCAGTGTATGTATGTATGCATGTATGGGGCCGGCCCTTCCTGTCGATATTTAAAAAAAATGAATAAAACATTAATTAGTTAAAAAAAAAACAAGCTTATGGTAGAACTATATACAGTATTAAGTACCATGTGCTGAAACTTTACCAGAGTGTACACGAACGAGTATGGTATCAAATAAAAGGTGACGTGAAGCCCGATACATGAGTAAAATATTTTATATATCTATCATGGGAAAGTCGAAATATTCGGGCTTGAAGTTGCCAATTGCAAAATAGATATTTCAGATTTTGCAACAAATATGTCCATAACGGGCGAAATAATTGACGTAGAAAAATGATATTGATATCAAATGATTAAAGATATTTTTTCTTGTCTTCAAAAAATACTAAAGTTATTTTGATATGTTTAACACATTATGAGATATTGAGTTTTGGCTTCTACAAAAACCACTTTTTTTGCGCTGTCTTTGCCAAAAAAATTTCAAAAAATTCAGTGATAGGTATACTTTTTTTAGCTCTAGTGCAAAGCTCATTTTACTAGCTTTAATTTTATATAAAATTAAGTGCAATTGCAAATTAGAATTTGATATCAAACTTGTTCGTGTACACTGTGGGCCAAAGCTTCATAGTAAAATGGTGATTCTCTTTGTAAGTTCAACGTATAAAAACTTATGTGACAGTTTACTTTTAGGAAAAAACTGAACAAATGCGAGGAAGTTGAAGTAAAAGTTTAAAGTTCAACATAAGAGCTTATGTCACAGTTATCGCTAAGGAAAAAGTAGAACATAAGCTTTTAAGTAGAACATAAATATTTAAGTTGCGTATCATCACGGGTCTAAGTAACTTATATACCTACTGGAAAAAAAAAATAAAAAAAATTGTATTTTCTTAATTTTTTTATAAAGATGTTACCATCGTTGTTTTCTGGCTCAAGAAATGTAAGTGTATTAAATAAATTTTGAAAGCTAAAAAAGCTATCATTAATTTCAAGTTAGTGCAGGTGAGAAAAGCTGCATGCGTAGCTCTGGTAACTCCGAATTCATAGGATTGTTGTCCAGACTATTGAAAACTTTCGATAGCGCTTTTTCATAGCTTTTTAAGCTTTCTTAACTTAGACCATAAGCAACAATACTTGAGCAATGAGCAGCTTTTGTTATAATGGGTGATTTTTTAAGAGGTTTAGAACTTTTTTTAAAAAAAAAACACAAAAAATTCGAAAAAATTAATGAAATATTTATTTGAATCGATAGTTTGAACCTTGCAATTTAATGTTTAAAGATAATTTCATGCAAATGTTGACCGCGGCTGCGTCTCAGGTAGCCCATCCGCTGAGTCCAATTTTGGTATACTCTTTCACACATATCGGCCGGTATCTCACGAATGAATGCATGGATGTTGGCTTCCAGTGCGTCAATCGAAGCGGGCTTGTCCCTATAGACATTAGCCTTGACATACCCCCCAAAAAATAATCTAATGGTGTCAAATCGCACGTTCTAGGCGGCCAATTGACCGGCCCGAAACGTGAAATTAACTGTTCACCAAACTCGCCTCGCAATTGCGCCATTGTTTCGCGTGCTGTGTGGCATGTGGCACCGTCTTGTATCTTGTATCATATCATGCAAGTCAAGAACTTCCATTTCGGGCAAAAAAAAGTTTGTTATCATCGCTCGGTAGCGTTCACCATTGACAGTAACGCTGCGATTCGCATCATCTTTGAAGAAATAGGCCCAATAATGCCGCCGGCCCATAAACCGCACCAAACAGTGGCATTTTCGGGATGCATTGGTAGCTGTTGCAATGCTTCTGGCTGATCTTCACTCCAAATGCGGCAATTTTGCTTATTTACGTACCCATTCAACCAAAAATGAGCCTCATCGCTGAACACAAGCAGCGCGCAATGAACATTTCGAACCGAGCACGAATTTTGATAGTAAAATTCAATAATTTGCAAGCGTTGTTCATTTGTAAGACGATCCATGGTTAAATTGCAAACCAAACTGAAGCTGTTTGACAGTGACACAAGGTACTAAACACACGTCAGCTGTCAAAACCAGTGTTGCCAAAACCAAACCAGCTAATAAATCACCCGTTATTAGGCTTTAAATTATTTCTCAATGCGTTTACATATCGGAAAGATAATATACCTACTAGATTCTCTAACACATTATTTTTTGCTTTGGATTTAGAAAATTTTGAATTCGTTATAACGATAAATTAACGGTCAGAGAGTACCTAGTCAGTTACGCTCTGTAGAAATCAATTGAACGAATCATATTCGCAAAGGCTGTTTTGCTTTTTTTTATAGCTACTTATTTTTTGCACTTTTCACTTCAGGGTGGAGCGTTCTTAGCAATTTTTTTTTTCGAATCACTGCGTGAGTAGAAAACTGCTAGAGTAGGTATGCCCTGTTCCAAGAAACAATAAACCCTCTTTGTAGTCTGACTTCCGGCCTATAAGAATTCTTCCAGCAGTCTCAAAGGCTTGTGAATGAATTATGAAGAACCAAATTCTGGCAAACACACTGATATCAAATAGTTTTTTTTTTTTGTTTAACAGTCTGGCCGTCTGGGTTTCGCCAGGGATATAGTACGACATCGTCTGTTAATAGCATAACTGACAATATAAGACAAAATATTGATAGCAAAATGGTGTCTATCCTTCTCCTCCTTGATTTTGGCAAAACATTTGATAGTGTTGACCATAACCTGTTGAAAAAACTGTTTGGATTTTCTGCAACTGCGTGAAATCTCATTTTTTCTTATCTTAATCGCAAAAGTCAGACTCTTTACATAAGCAAGGGAACTTCACCGTTTTGTTCCCCTTCATCGGGGAGTTCCCTAAGGCTTGATTTTGGGCCCGATTCTTTTTACAATGTTCGTAAACGATTTGCCAACAGTAGTCAAACATAGTTCTTTTTTTATTTATGCTGACGATATACAGATGCTTCATTCCTCTAGCCAATGTAATCCAAATAATTGTGTGAAGTGTGATAGAACTTGGTTTTGATTTTGATTTAGTACTGAACTGGGCAAAGGAAAATTTTTTGATCTTAGATGCTGGAAAATCTAAAGCTATTGCTTTTGGAGCGCCTTTGGGTTCTCATTCACTTAACACTCCATACCTGGATGGGATGGCAATATAATTACTTAAGAAAGTAGCGTCAAATTGCTCGGGTTTTGCTTGGACGACAAGCTCTCATGGGAAAATCATAAAAATAACACAATCACAATTAGAAAAATAACATTCTCACTAAGGAAACTATGTACTATTATACCTATCTACCTTACAAAGTTCGTTGGAACTTGAAAGTTATGCAAGGCCCTAGTTCTTCCCATTTTATTATATGACTGTGGAACTTATAGTGGCTGGAATGTTTATTTACTTAATAAGTTAAGAGTCTGTTTTAACTCCGTTGTGAGGTATGTTTTCAAACACAGAAGATTTGATAATGTTAGTGAACTTTGTTTTCAAGTTCCTTGGCTTATCTTTTGAATACCAATACTCGCTCATACATCTTCAATCATATAACTTTCAGTCGACTTCGAATACACCCGAGTAACATAATGACAGCTCCACGTAAAACTAATGTAATGACAGATAAAAAAGTTATCATAACTGCACTATCAGAAGTTTTTGGAAGGAATACATTTTTACAATTTTGTTCATAATTCATTTGATGTTGTTTTTTTCTTTCTTTTCCTATTTTTCATTCATTTACCAGTTCTCACATATTTCTTCAAAAGCTGTTCAATTTCAATTAAATAATATTGGTTGTTATGAGTGGTTTTCTTAAAATAAGTAAAAATAAAAATAATATATAGCTAAAACCTTATATTAAAAAAAAATCATAAACCTGTTTTTAAAAAAATGATTTTTCAATAAAAAAAAAAAATGATTTTTTTTTTATATTTTTTTTATCAAAATCGTTAGAGCAATTTCCGAGATTTGTAAAACGGTTGTATGGCAGATACCTTTACTTTTGGAGCTTAAACAAACATTTCAATTGCCCTCTAGGGAATAAATAAAAAACCTTAAGTTCAAAATTTCAAGCAAATCGCTTCAGAGGTTTAGAGGTTCAGACAGACAGACAGAATTGCGAACCCATTTGATTTTACGAATCTCAAAATTGTCCTAGCAAACGAACTTTTATATTTTTCTACAAGTTGGGAGACTTTTTTTTGCTACATACAGATTAACATAACACTAAATTGGTATCTACTTAAAATAAACCTAAGTACATACCTATATACACAGTTTCACCAACGTGTTATTCTATACATTTTTGTTTGAATATATTATCATCTAAATGTTAATTGCATAGTAAATATAAATTAAGGTTTAAAGTTTCAATATTTTTTTTTCATAAAAACGCTTGAAAACGGATAAGTGATATTACGAAACCGATTAAAGAACCAGACAAAATGTTTTTTTTTTATTCAATTTATAAATATGTAATTCCAAACATTTGTAATGTTAAAAGTATATAAATGTTGGTGTAATTTTAGGTGCAAAGTAATAACAATAAAAAAAAGTTCCTCGTTAAAGTTTTAACATTAATGCTTCCATTGAAAAAGTAAATCTCAATATTTTCTTATTATTTCATGATTTGGCCAAAGAATGTACATTTATTTATGGTTTCATAGACATCTGCGTCCAACTAAGCTATTGAAAGTACCACGAAGTTAAATTTTATTGGTCTGGTATACTTTTTTTTTTATTTGAATCTAACTTAAGAACCAGCACGCCGCACCGGCCGCATTGAAAAAAATTTCCAGCCACTGACACAATAAATTACACTTTCTTACCTTTAGTATGTTTCACTCACTGCTAGAAACATTTGATTATAAAGTCGCCTTCTTTTTTTTACAGAATAACTTTTTTTCTTTACTGTTTAAGGATAATTACAATAATTAAATTCAAACAGTAATTTCCCGAAGAAAAATATGATTTTAAATTGCTTGCAGTATAAAACGAAAGAAAAAATGTCAATATAGTAAACAAAAATTTATGAAATAATAAATATAATTACATAATAATTAAATGGGTGTCTAACGTCTAAGTAGCCAGTTTCTACAATCACAAACAAAAAAAATTAAAACTACATAATTCTTAATGTTAAAAATTTTCTTGCTTTTGGCTTTAATAACATTTTCCAAAATACTTAAAAATCATGAACATTGAAAAAAATATTTACATTTGACAAAAAGGTGTTTTTCATTCATTTTTGCGATTGCAGAAATCGATTAGTCGGAGGTTTAAAAAAATACCGAACCTAAAGTAAAACATGGTTATTTGAAAATATTCATGAATAATGTCATTTGAATGATTACAGTAGGTATAATATGGGTAAATTAATATACCAGTAACCTTTAACCCCACAGACTATTCGATTTTTTTAGTGGGTGTTCAGAGAGGAAAGTAAACATGATAATCCAAATTGGTATATTTATATGCTACGAAGGTACTAATGTAGTAACTACTTGTATTATTCAGAAGCATACTTAAAAATGTTTTATTGTCTGATAGTTTATTTGCCATAGCGTGGCTGCGTTTGGATATTAAGAACGCCCTTTACAACTTGAGCTTGAAGCTTTGAGTAACTTAGGTCGAAAACATCATGGTTTCTATTTGTATATAGCTCATTATGGAGACACTATAATTAGTAGGTACAATGGAAGTCAAGATAAAAAAACGTTAGAGCTCCCACAACTGTGGCTTCTAACAATTAAATGTATTTCTTCTAAAGGGTGTCCAATCAGTACCGAGTATAGAAATAATAAAGAGTGTAGAAATGGATGGTTAACATCACTATCACTGATTGCTGCAATGTTTTTATCAGACCGAGCTGCACAAACAAACATAAATATTAAATATGTCTCTTCTTTGAACTGACCCATGCAGTATGCACCTCAAATTTCGAGGAGTGGGGATGAAATGCTCTCAGAGAGAAGGAAAACTGTCAATATGTCGAGAACGGTTTGAGCACTATTTTGCACTACTTCGGACCAAACGCCACAATTATACTCGAATAGAGTTGCCGTAGACCAATGATAAATCTTGATCACCATTTTCAAGAATCAAAACTTTAGAGTAAATGTAGGTACATAAAAAAAAAAATATGCATGACTTGATCGCACGAACTTGCTTTTGTGGTTTAATACTGTATGTAACCCAACATTGATGATGCATGAAGCATGAAGTATATATTTAACAAGTAAATATTAAAAGAGTCAAAAGCACTAAAAAATTGATTTTTTGTTCGATTTTTTTTGTTTATAAAATACCTAATGTTTTTAAATGGATTATTGTTTAAATTATTGAGAAGCATCAGATTCCTAAATTATAACAAAATCAAGTTTACCATGGCAAAGATATACGCGAATAACCGAAAAACAAGACCATCATTTTCTCAAAAAAAATTGAATACCTGAATCCGTAATGTGAATTTTTTGAGAAAACCACGAAATGCAGTTTTCTGAAAATTGACTTGGTTATTACAAGTACGAAGTTTAATCAAAATCGTTAAAGCAGTTTTCGAGAAAATTTTAAGAAACCAAAATATTTGTTTGTCAGTTATACCCGTTCCAGATAAGCTGAAACAAAAATTCGAATTTCTCCTCTAGGAAATCAAATAAAAATGCTCTGTAACAAATTTGAAGCAAATCGGTCCATCCGTTTAGACTCTAGCTCAAATTATAGTGGCCGCACCGACGCACAGATGCAAAGACGCGGACACCGACTTTTTCGGACTCCTCGATTATCGTAGTGTTAGTTTTTTTTCACACGAAACCAATACTTGCCTTATAGAGCAAGTAATAAACGTATATCTACTAATCCCAATTTATTAATATAAAAACAAAACAAAACAAAAATTATTTAATAAATTGTACATTAAATTATGAAGCTCAGTGTGTGTTTTTTTCAAAAACACTATAATATAGAAAAAATATGCAATATTAACATTTTGTAAGATATAAGAAAAAGATTAATAAAATTATAAAAAAACATGCCCATCTACCAAAACATAAACTAAAATAAAAATAACACTATAAGGGCAACTTTGTTATTTGAATTCAAGCCACAAAATTGTCATCTAGCATACGTCAGCCTGACATTTGACAATCAGCACAGTGTTGCCATATAACGGGTGATTTTTTGGCTGGTTCGGTTTTGGCAACACTGGTTTTGACAGCTGACGTGTGTTTAGTACCTTGTGTCACTGTCAAACAGCTTCAGTTTGGTTTGCAATTTAACCATGGATCGTCTTACAAATGAACAACGCTTGCAAATTATTGAATTTTACTATCAAAATTCGTGCTCGGTTCGAAATGTTCATCGCGCGCTGCTTGTGTTCAGCGATGAGGCTCATTTTTGGTTGAATGGGTACGTAAATAAGCAAAATTGCCGCATTTGGAGTGAAGATCAGCCAGAAGCATTGCAACAGCTACCAATGCATCCCGAAAAAGCCACTGTTTGGTGCGGTTTATGGGCCGGCGGCATTATTGGGCCATATTTCTTCAAAGATGATGCGAATCGCTACCGAGCGATGATAACAAACTGTTTTTTGCCCGAAATGGAAGTTCTTGGCTTGCATGATATGTGGTTTCAACAAGACGGTGCCACATGCCACACAGCACGCGAAACAATGGCGCAATTGCGAGGCGAGTTTGGTGAACAGTTAATTTCACGTTTCGGGCCGGTCAATTGGCCGCCTAGATCGTGCGATTTGACACCATTAGATTATTTTTTGTGGGGGTATGTCAAGGCTAATGTCTATAGGGACAAGCCCGCTTCGATTGACGCACTGGAAGCCAACATCCATGCATTCATTCGTGAGATACCGGCCGATATGTGTGAAAGAGTATACCAAAATTGGACTCAGCGGATGGGCTACCTGAGACGCAGCCGCGGTCAACATTTGCATGAAATTATCTTTAAACATTAAATTGCAAGGTTCAAACTATCGATTCAAATAAATATTTCATTCATTTTTTCGAATTTTTTGTGTTTTTTTTTTTAAAAAAGTTCTAAACCTCTTAAAAAATCACCCATTACAAACTTTGGAAATCTGAAGATTACTACATTAAAAATCGTTGTTAATCGGGGAATCATTTAAAAAAAAAAAGTTGAAATATGAAGTAACTACATATTTGCTTTTTTTTTTGAAGAAAACAGAGGTAGGTATATATACCAGGAAAAATAGAATTCCACTAAGAATGTTAGTGGAGAGCTTAATTTGTAGATACCTACCATAAAGATGACTAGAACCGCATAACTAAAATTTTTTTTTATCACACTGTTTTCAAAAATAAACGAATACCTTCATAGCTATGAAAAAAATTTACGTAGTTAAACGTAAGAATGAATTTCACTAATTTAACTTCGCCCTAAGAACTATACATCCTTGGTAAATTCAAGGTATAACTTAGATTTTTAAGAAATGGTTAAAACAAAAAATAAAACTCTGCATCAAAATTTAGGTTTTTCGGAGTTTTTTTTCAAGTTTGGCTTTTTTTGAAAAAATTATTTTTTGTAATTAAATGTTTTTTTTTATATAAATTCAATTTTAAAATTATGTGCTATGTATTATTTTAACAGAGAATACAGATAGATAAAACCTTAAAATTAAAATCAAACACTTTGATTTTACCCAAGCTGTCTTTCCAATGGGTCTATTTGCTTTTGAACAGCACCTATGTACGTTTATGTTGAACTTAAATATTTAGGTTTCGTATCAATTATCGTAGCAATTCATTTTTAATTAACTTTTATATACATATGTACGTATTTAGTGTGGTTGCTTTTTTTAACAATTTATCAGTAACTTTAAGTTCAAACCAATAATTACATTCCTTAAACTTTAAGTAGTCTTTAAAATATAAAAGTCCCCATAAAGTTTTAACTTAAAGTACATTTATAATTTTTGTTTTGTTTAAGTTTATCTAGGAAAAAGGTCTCTCCAACATTGACTGAAGAATTTGGTGTTAAGTTAACATCAGGCACGAAGTCGAGAAGGTGCATAATGGTGATTGAAATATCCACGTAATTTTATAATTGTGTCTCCGCAAAAATCTCACCTTTATTTGATAGTGCGGATTTTTACAATTTCTATCACTACTTTACTTACTTTTGATGGCGCTTACAGTCCAGGATGGAATACGGCTTCAACCAACAAGCCCCTCCAGCCAGCTCGGTCCCAGTTTCGCACTCCAAGTTGGCTGAGGTCGTTCTCCAATTGGGTGCGCCACCTAAGGTGATGGGTCTTCCTCTGCTGCGCAGACCATCAGAGGTAGATTCGAAGACTCGTCGGGCTGGTGCGTTGGTGTCCATACGCTCCACGTGTCCCAGCCATCTCAGCCGCTGTATTTTCAGCTCTTTGACCAGCTCGACGTCGCTGTAAAGCCCGTTCAGCTCGTTGTTGAATCTTCTCCTCCATACTCCATCGATACAGACTGGACCGAAGATCACCCGAAGAATCTTCCTCTCAAAGCACCCAAGCAGGTTCTCATCCATTTTTGACAGGGTCCATGCTTCTGCCCCATATAGCAGGACCGGGAAGATTAGGGTCTTATATAGAGTCTCCTTGGTTCTTTGAGAGAGGGCTTTACCACTCAAATGCCTTCTTAGCCCGAAGAAACAGCGATTGGCAAGTGTAATTCTTCGTTTGATCTCTGCACTGATGTCATATTTCGATGTAATAGTGAAGCCCAGGTAGACGAAGACCTTGATGACTTCGAAGTTGTACCTATCCATCGTGACATTTTGCCCGAGTCGACGATGTTGAGATTCCTTTCTCGATGATAGCTTATTCTTCGTCTTGTCCTCATTAACAGTCAAACCCATTTTTGCATTTTTTCTATCACTACGCATTCTTGTAAATCTCCATGTCTAAACCGTGTTTGCACCTGCCAACTTTCAAAAAATAACGATGTACGACTAACACAAACAAAATGGCGTTAAATTAAAAATGTGACACCTGTCAAAAGAACAGATAAATGAATGTAAACAACCAGAGTTGAGGTAAAAACGACGTTTTTCCAGAAAATTAATGTTTAAAAGAAGAATGCGATTCCTTAAAATATTTTGGATCATTCCAGTTCAACTAAACTTAATTCGAAATGTGTGTACATATTTTTGCTGGATAGATTCGACTCCTGGTGCAAGGAAGCTATTAGAAATTAGATTGGTAATAAATCAAACAACTAATTGTGAACATGAAAGCCCACCTCCAGGAACGCAAGTGTAAGTAAACTACTAGTTATCCAATGAATTTCCCTCTAAAAGATCTCAAAACCATGTAGAGGAGTAATTTTAGGTATGTACTTTAATTTTAATGCGTTATTTTCCAAGAAGTCTTAAAACTCCATAAAAATAGCGTATATATGCAGGGAAAAATATTAAAATCGTATTTCAACACGAAAACTCGTGTTAAGTAATCTTTGTTTATTTAATGTTGCGTGGAAATACAATTTAATTCTAATACGTTTTTCATTCATGTCGTTTGTAAGCGCTGTTTAAGATTCGCTTATGCTTTGCAAATTTTCAATAAAAATATTCCTACAATCACGCACACTGGATTTATAATGTCCTATTTTTAGATCCAACAGTCATACACTGAAAGAAAAAGACACAATTGCTAGGTATTGACTGATGATAGATTTTGGTGGTCCATCTCATTTGAGGGACAGATCGGATTGTCGATACTCTGCTCCACAGCAGCAATAGCGTCTTTGGTGCGAACTGTACGGCGTCTCTGAGGATGCGCATTATCCACTAGAGTAAACGTGGTGTGAAACCGATCCATGGTTGCTTGAATTTATGCGATTTTGCGATTATGTCGACCGAATATTGGACGCAGTGCGCGATGCGTCGCGCGAACCGAACCATTATTTCGGTAATAAATTTGGACGATTTACAAACGTTATTCAGTAGTTAGTCTATTAATTATGAAATGGCAAACCAAACTGAGCATAAATCAAGTGACAGTTGTCAAAAAGACTAACTCCGAAAAAAGTATTGCCAGATTGAAAACCACACGCCTAAAAAAACACCCTTTAGTTCCAATTTATTTGACACTGTTTAATTAGGTTTAACTTTTATTATAATGCTGAATCCAGATTTTACTTCCCCATAGATTTTTTATGTTCGAAATTCGAATATCAGGACATTAGAATTGCTCAGATTTTTGAGATCTTTGTATCTTTTGCTAGATTCAAAGATCTAAAATTTCTACTTTTCCCCATATCAAAATGGATTTTGAAATTTTGAATGATGATGATTTTTTCAACATCAATTTAAATATAAAATACTTGTCAAAGTGACTCTATTTTCATTTCAGTGTATTCCTTATGGTGTCTTAAAATAATAGGTGGTTTGCATGTTTAAGAGAAATATAGAAAAAAAAACCCTTCCCATGTAATATACACTTAATTAATAATTGCATATCAGACTTAAAGTCGGTGTGTACCGGAAACGTCCTGTGTGTAGCCATTTACAAGTGTTTCCATTGGGCTGATTCAAACCTAAGGTTTTTTTTTTTTTTTAAAGAATCTTATAAACAACTCTTTACTATGTATGTACCTACACATTTTTATTATTTATAGAGTTAACATATCCTTAACGGGATAATTATTTTTGAGCTTCCCTTGAATTCTTTCAATTTTTCAACGTTAAATTATGAAGCACGTTTTAGCCTTCAATTATATTATTTTTTTTTTACCACTGTCAGCAAATTAATTCAGCGTCACACAGCAACGATATTATGTATATTTTATATATATGTATGGTGCGCACATATACAGCTACCTTCAACCATCCAAAAGGTAGTGCTACGAACACCTCGACCAAGGTGAATGGCGTTTGGCGTGCACGTAATAACTTTCAAAAGGATACACTTTTTTAAGCCTCATATACGAATTCCATCCGGCAGGGTGTGGGCCCAAAAGCGACTCACAGCAACACGTAAATATTTACACACATTATGTAATTTTTGCACCTTTTTTGTATTGAAAGAAGACGTAAGAGAAGCGTAGGCGCATATACCGCATAATTAAAAAAAAAAAAAAAAGGAAAAACTAATATCCAGGACATGAGAAGATTTCAATAAGCCCGGTAAATTGAGGTTTGATATAGACAAAATATACAGACATGTTGTTTAGAATAGCCATGATAGGAAAGGTGTAGGTAGATATAACTTAATTTTTTTTTTTTGTACATAGATAGATGTAGGTATATCTAGCTAACGAATTCAGTTAACACTAAAGCAGTCTTTTGATGCGAGAAATTGTTTTGGCAAACATGCCTTTGAAGTGATATTGGATTAATAAAAAGGAAATTGATAGACGGGCTTGCCATCATCAGTAAGATTTTTTGAGTTTATTTTATTTTTGAATACAGGTATAGGTACCTATGTAGGTGCAAATATATAGGTAGGTGTGTTTAAGTTTATACTTTATTTGAATAATAATGATGTGAATTTACTTATTTTTCCAATTAAAACTTTATTTTAAGCACATCATATTACATATCTATTTAATATGTATGCGTACAGGGTGGGACAAATAAGACCTTCCTATGGCTATGTAAATATTTTTACACATCCATTCTTATTTTGTATCTGCAAACTGACATTTCAAGCTTGTAGGAAAATTGAAATGGGGACGAGGATTCTCATTTTCATGTGGATAATCTCTGCTTTAAACGTGGGATCACCCAAGATTGAGCTTCTTGAATTTTGTTAGGGTACAGGTGCAGATCTTTCTTCAAAATCGGGCCAACTACTGTGTTGAACCTCGTCATGCCGATATTTCAGGACCAGCTGCAAAACATTCACGAACGACCTGTATGTTTTTGGCCAATCGTCTAGAACGAAGTCTGCCCGCGTACTTCTCACATGCATATCAAACGTTTCAATATCGCTCAAATTTGGTCACCCCAGAACGAATTGTCGCAGCAGTTGGAACATTTTGAACACGCCATGAAATGTGTAAATCGGTGTAAATTATTGACAGGCCATTTTCCAAAAATAATTGGACATTTTTTTGTTCGCTGTGTGATCGTGTGGTATTCCATTATTAAATCTCCCAATCTTTATGCCTAAAATATAATAAAAAAAAATATTTCGAAAATATCTATACATTAAAAAGTTATTATTTGTTTGCATAGAAAAGGGACTTTCGGTCCACCCTGTACGTGTTGCAACATAGTATTTCTATTGAGACAATTTTTGTTAAAGTGCAATAATCCTTAAAATTGGTTAAATTAATTCTGAAACCCAAAGTCTAACGCAACGCGATGTACCATATCACCATATCTAATTTCATCTGATGAACTTAATAATCTGAATTTATAGAAAAAAAAATGGAGATCTATGTAAAATTTTGCCAACTATTTATTTGCGTTCACTATACAGGGTGATTCGCATAAGGTGTCACAAAAAGCTAGAGCGTGTAGGTTAGGTTAAGACAAGAAAAAAATCGTTTGGAAAGTGGGGTCTATTCCCCCCCCCCCCCGTTTTGCCAGGAGGTACAATTTTCTAAAACATTGACTTAAAACAGAAAAAAAATTATTTAAAAACAACTGTAACACTTACAATTCCATGATATACCTTTTTGTATGTTTTTTTTAAATAAAGTTGTTTTTGAGAATTATTTCTGAAAAATTAATTTTTAAACTCAAAATTAAAAAAAAAATGAAAATGAAAATAAAAATAAAAATTTCAAACAAATTTTTTTCAAAATTTTACGTAATAAAGTACTAATTTCATTTTAAAAATTCAATGCTCTTATTAGTTTTCTTATCAAAAATAGAAAACCGGATGCAAAATAACTAAATCTTCTTTACTATAGCTACGTAGTGGAAATAGGATCTTTAGAGCAACTTAAGCAACGGATTGGAGTCAAGTTGAGGCAATTTTATTTCTATTATTTTCAATTTTCTAAAGAACTACAATAGATTTTAGCATCTGGTTTTTGGTGTTTGACTTAAAATTAATAAGGGTTTTGAATATTAAAAACAAAAATACTACTTAATAATGTAAAATTGTGAACAAAACAAAATTTTTTCGATTTTTTTTTCTTCAAAATTTTGAGTTTGAAATATAAATTATCCTAAAACTATTCTCTAAAAGAACATTATTTAAAAAAAACAATAAAAGAAGAGATTTCTGGCTTTACAAAAGGTGGTATTGTATGTGTAACAGTTTAAGTAATTTTTTTTTGAAAATTTCCCCTCCTGGCTGGGGGGGGGTATATACCCCCTCCAAAACGATATTTTTTTTGTGTCAACCCAACCTACATGCTCTAGCTGTTTGTCACACCGTATGTGAATCACCCTGTATAAAGGTGTGATCTCGAGTTCGATATTTTACGAATCCAGAACTTGCCCTATAGAAGATACCTATGTATATACCTACCTGTTTGTAATATCGGAAATAAAAATCATAGAAATCGGGATAAACTTTTAAATTATTTCAATCTTGTTTGAACTTTTTGCATAATAACACAGCATTATCGAAAGCAAAGGGTTTTCCAATAAGAGGTTTCATTTTGAATAGCCCACTATTTGGGCAGCTGTCACTTTTGAAACTCTCATCTTTTGACATTTGACAGGTAAAAACTACGCCATTATTAAAAATGGAACGATACACGCTTCAATAACGCATTGAAATTGTTGAAAATCACTACAAAAATGATGAAAATTTTGCAGTCACTCTGTTGGGAAAAGTTAGTGGTTTGAAGAATCGAAACCGTGTGAGAATTGTTGACAAAAACCCAGGTTTGTCGATTCCTCGTCGATCTTTGGAATAAAACATTCCGATCTATGATTAATGATTTTTTATTACTCGATGAGGTCATCACAATTGGCCACCAAGATCTTGTGATTTAACATTTTTAGACTTTTTTCTTTGGGTCTATGCCAATGCTCCACAATCGATTCAAGACCTTAAAGATTGAGTTCGTGAAGTTTTCGAGAACATACAGCCGAAAATGTGCGAATTGGTCAAGGAAAATTTCATGAAAAGGATATGGTGCTGCAACCGTAGCCGTGGCAGCCATTTGGCCAATATCGTTTTTCATTGTTAATGGTATACCTTCTTCTTTACAATAAAATAAACATCCATTGATTTCTCTACGAGTATTTTTTTAATATCAATTCATAACCTGTTATTGGAAAACCCTTTATAATAACTTATTTACTCGAAAGTCTTATAATACATTACCATTTTAAAATATTTTATTTTATTTTTATTTTTTTTCTAAGGCTACACACAATTCAAATCAGATTGAAATAAAAAAAAAATATGCACGACTTGATCGCACGAACTAGCTCTTGTGAGTTAATACTGTATGTAGCCAAACATTGAAGATGCATGATGTATTATTTAATGAGCGAATATTAAAAGAGTCAAAATCTCTAAAAAAATGATTTTTCGTTTGATTTTTTTTTGTTTATAAAACAATATTTTCAAAAAATTTTAAATGCATTATTGTTTAAATTATTAAGAAGCATTAGATTGCAAAATAATAACAAAATCAATTTAACCATGGCAAAGATATACGCAAATAACCCAAAAATAAGACCATTTTCTCAAAAAAACGTTGAATACCTAATTCCGTAATGTGAATTTTTTGAGCAAAACCTGCAATGCAGTTTTCTTACAATTGACTTGGTTATTACAGGTACGAAGTTTAATCAAAATCGTTTGAGCTGATTTCGAGAAAATTTGAAGAAACCGAAATATTTGTATGGCAGCTACCCGTTGTAGATGATCTAAAACAAAAATTCGAATTTCTCCTCTAGGAAATCACATAAAAAAGCTCTTTACCAAATTTCATGGAAATCAGTCCACCCGTTTAGGCTCTAGCTCAAATTACAGTGGACGCACCGACGCACAAACGCACAGACGCACAGACGCACAGACGCACAGACGTACAGACGCACAGACGCACAGGCGCACAGAAGCACAGACCGACGGACGGCATGGCGAAACCCACTTTTTCGGACTCCTCGATTATCGTAGTGTTAGTTTTGATTATCACCTCTAAATTTTTTTTTTACACGAAACCAATACTTGCCCCATAGGCTATAGAGCAAGTAAAAAACAGGATTCGTATAAAAGAAATATTATGGTTTAAGGCGAGGAATAATCTTATAGAAATTTGTTAAAATACTTATTTGTTTCTATACTTACACGCAATCATCGCCGGCAGGTAGGAACTAAAGGACTTGACGGTGAGCGTGACCCTCTTTCCTGAAGCTGTCTACCGAATTTAAATTCCGAAATAAATTCTAACAACTGTTTGGAATGTGGAGTGGTTTCAGATCGATTTTGCCTCCAGCATTATCAGATTGCTCTTATATCCCCAGGACAACCATAGTCTGTGATGTTGTCTTCATCCTTTTTATTTTGTATAACAATAAATAGAAAACATCTCATCACATCCTATAGAATACTTAATTTCAGAACATCACTCTAACCCTCTCCAGCACAAAAACCTCTATACCTCCTATATAGATTATTCTTTTCAGAGTTTTGCTGTAGACATTCCTCAGAGGCTTTTACACCTGTGCATATGATGATTATTTGCATTTGCGGTGTAAACAATGCGATTTTAACGCTTCGTTGATAACAAATGTAGATTATTTTGTAAAGCTTTTAATTTTTGCAATTCCCCCATTCAAAGTACTCACTCTTGCGCTGAAGTGTTGTATACCTAGATATATCTCTGTAGATGTTGAATGTCTATCTTGACTTTTAACCTTCTTTATGAGGTGGGCTATGGTTGTGCTTGAGAGCAACAACTACCTATATAAGCTATTCAGAAAAAAAGGAATGTAGATCTCATCAGAAATACACAAATGTTAATTCTAGAGATTCGAGACTGTTGCTTTTTCTACAAGAAAAGAAGCTCTCTGATGGTGTTTACTGTTTGGTGCCCTTGACAGATATCTATATCATCTCATCTACCTTAACGTTCAGTTTTGCACAAGCAAAAGTTTTTGTAAGGCAGGTATGAGATAAAGAAGTCAAGGCACGCACGCAGGTGGGGGCGTAACCCCTTTTTCCGGTGGTCTTTTTAAATGACTTCAATGGACTTCGATTGACAGTAGAGAACCTTTTACTTTTGGTTAAAAAAAATTATGCATGATTTTATGATCTTTGTATTACTACATATTTTAAAAACAAGAAAAATACTTTTCGTTTGATATTAATTTAGTTTTGTTCGTCAATTATTTCGAACTTTTATGAACAATTATTTGAAGAAAATAACTTCAAGCTCAAATATCTAGACTTTCCCATAAAAGATTTTGAAAATATTTCACTCATATAACAAGCTTAACGGCACCTTTCATTTGATACTAAATTTGTTCATGTACACCCTTGGCCAAGGCTCCATAGTAAAATGGGCATTCCCTTTAGCTGATTGATTGTATGGATAAAAGTATTTTCTGCAGAGAATATTATGGTCTGGAAATTGGGTATGAACATTTTTGTTTGACAAATTCGCTAGTTAAGAGTATAGAGCTAGTCAATTATTTTCAATTTAATTGATACAAATTTTTTAATTAATATTTTGGGATATCAGAGTTTAGAAGTCAGCCCCAGCGAACTATTATCCAAGTCATAATATTATAAGCTTGTTTTGGGCCCCCCGTCAAAAATGTATAACTCCAAGACTCTAGCCTATTAAACTTTCTCGTAGCGTACTTAATTTGTTGTTGTTTCATTCCAGGGGATAATATTAAAAGTGACAATTTTTTTTAACCCAGTAGAAATTTTAGACAATTATATCTGCCAAACCAATTGTCAAATTCCAAATTTTCAGTGTCATTTTTATTCTGTTGTTATTTGAATATTATCGTGATGACATACACGCTTCAATAACTTTACCAAATTTATGAAATTTGGTTCCAAAATTATGGTTCTTATTACACCCGTTATTAGCCGTATTTTTATAGCTGTTTGCCCACAAAACCAACAAGAATGGAGGAATTAAAAGCCAACAATTTTCGTGTTATTGAGGACATACGTACGGCCACAAGTGCTGAATAAGTAACATGTAGGAATAGTTTAGTTCAAAAACGCGTTTTACCTTTTAAGATGTTTTAACAAAGTTACATATTTTCCTCCATCTACAAACCATCATTCTTCCACACATCTCTCTCAACAACGACCCATCTGTCACTTCAACTACATAATATTGAATTTTGAAATTCAAATAATAACGACCGGCAGTCACCGGACACACAGTTCATCGTCATTAGCCGGATATACGAACATATAATATGATTAAATGTTGGACGAGTTTTTCTGCACTTTTATAATTCACATTTACTTCCTCCCACAGATTTGATAAGTGAAGGATGCTCGAGTATACGGAAGATAAAGTACTGGAGAAAGGCTGAGGACTCTATTCCACTGTAGTATTTTCGCTTTCGGTTTCGACCAGGGCCGGGGACTCTTTCCCACCGTAGTATTATTATTATTATTATTACAAATACTTTATTTGACCAAACTCGAAATACATTTGAAAATTATATAAGAATATAAGCATGGCAAAAAATATATTTGCCGTCTGCCTGAAAATTGACATTTATCGAGAATGCAGAGGTTACACCTGGGATTATCATTTCTGTGTGGTTTGTAATTCAGATTTAGCATCTCAGTTCTTGCTTTAAACAAAGTACCTATATTTGATTTGCAGAAAGTTTACTATTAAAATAATTGTTTACAAACAAAGTGTGATTGAGTTGCTTATAGACCAATCTGCTTGGAGAGGTTCGAGCCCTATTCAAGAATCTGAGATACAATGAATCATCGACCAATGCAATGCATTCTTAAAACCTACCTTTCCAATAAGCAAGAGTAGTTGTACTAAGGTTTAGATTAAATCCGTGTGCATTTGCTATCTCATACCATTCTTTAAACGGCGATAAATTCCTTCGGAATGCGAAATCCATCATTTGCTTATGAAGATTTTCATTTGACCTTTGCATTACTTTTACTATGTAGATAGATAGATAGATATTTTATTTCGCAAAACAATTTAAAGGCTATGTAACCACTCATTTTACAATTCAGAGATTTGATTTAACTTATCTTACAACTGAAACATTATCGTAATTATGCTAGGAATTTCATTTGGGCAATGGTTTATCTGAAGGAAAATGCTTTAAAAACCTTCAATTTAAATTAAGATAAAAAAAAAAAAAAAAATAGAAATGACTAGATAGCAATGTTAGAAAAATAACTAACAACACATTTCAATAATAGCTATATATACAAAAAAATTAAAGAAAGAAAACAAAAAAAAAAAAATTATATAAACAACTCATGAGTAACAAAACTCAATATGTATAAATAAATAAATTAATATACAAGTAAATACATAAAAAAAAAATAAATAAGTGAACGGCTAAACAAATGAATAAATGAACATAACACAAAATATTAATAAATGTGTAAATAACAAATAAATAAATAATTGAATACTTGAATAAATAAATAAATAAACAGTTAAATCAAAATAATAACAAATAAAGAAATAAAAAGATAAATAAATAATTAAATATATAAATATATAAATAGAAAAATCAGATAAATAAATAAATAAATAAATAAGTTAATTAATTAATTAATTAATTAAAGGAAAATAAATAAATAAATCTATTAAAAAAAAAAAAAAAAAAAAAAAGTCAATAAATAAATAAATATATATATAAATAATTAAATAAATAATAAATAAATAAATATATAAATAGACAAATAAATAAATAGAACGAATAAATAATAAAAAAGAGAATAACAATGGAATTAGAAATCAAACATAAATAAATTGATCGGAAAGAACAAATATTTATCACAGATTTTGGTTACAAAGTATTTTAATGAGTGGATTTTCTGATGAATCACAGCTATAGAGGAAGTTGACTTCGAGTTTGTGTATTCTTTCAGAAATCAATTCAACATTCGCTCTTTCATGAAGATCTATAGTCGAATGACGCCAGGGCAGATTTAGCATCATTTTTAACAATTTATTTTGAGAAATCTGGAGTTTTTTTATATGACATAGAGCTGCACCTCCCCATACAGGACTACCATAGAGCAAAATTGCTTGGAAGATCAACTTGAATATTATTATTTTGTTTTCGTTTGTAAGAGTGGAATTGCGGTTTATGAAGGGGTAAAGCAATTTAATAGCTATGCCTATTTTTTTCAAGGTGTTGTTTATATGTTGACTAAATGTTAGTTTAGTATCGAGGTGTATCCCTAAATATTTTACTGAGTTTTCCCAAACAATATCTTTTCCATTAATTTTAAGGTTACTGCTAGGTAAATAACAAGACTTTCTTTTTCGTGAGAAAAAGATAGCTTGAAATTTTTCAGCATTCAATTTGATTTTCCATTTATTGTAATATGTCTGCAATATTTCAACAGCCTGTGATAAACTCCTCTCAACATTGAGAGCGAGCTTGTCTGAAGAAAATATGGCTGTGTCATCTGCAAAAATTGCTGATTCACAATTGGGGATGATAGGGAAATCCGATGTAAATAAATTATACAAGGTTGGACCAAGAACGGAGCCTTGAGGTACACCATAGCTAAAATTCACTAACGAAGAAACTCCACAGTCCACAAAAACCATAAAACATCGATCGGACAAGAAACTTTGGACTATTTTACATAAATATAGTGGAATTTTAAATTTTATCATCTTATAAATAATCCCTTTATGCCACACGGAATCAAAGGCCTTTTCTATGTCTAATAAAACCATTCCAGTTGATTTTCCTTGAGCGCGGTTTAATTTGATATGAGAGCAAATTCGTTTAACCTGATGGGAAGTGCTATGAGACTTTCTGAATCCAAATTGTTGGTCAGGGAATAATTTTTCGTTATTTATGGTTTTTAAGATTTGTTCTTTTAAGACCTTTTCAAATACTTTGCTAATACTACTAAGCAAGCTTATCGGCCTATAACAACTAGCAATATCAGTAGCTTTTCCAGCTTTGGCAATAGGTATAATTTTAGCCATTTTCCATGTGGTCGGAAAGTATTGTAATTTCAAGCAGGCATTTATAATAAAAGTAAGATATTTTATACCATTAATTGAAAGATTTTTTAAATAAAGATTTTTAATTTGGTCTAACCCTCCTGTTTTTTTAACTCTAAGACTTTTGATAATACTTTTTATATCTCCATCGGCAACAAATGCACAAGAAGGAGTCAATTCCTGGCAAGCATCAAACTTTTTTATTTCTTTTTCTACTAAAATTTCCGTGTCTTTATCTCCTAGATGTTGAGAAACCAAGTGGTTTGTGGAAAAGTGCCTAGCAAACAAATTGGCCTTATCTACATCCGTGCAAATCGTTCGTCCAGAATCTTTCAAAAATGGAATCTTCCTGTTTTTATTTTTAACAATTTTTATTATGTTCCAAAATGGTTTTCCATTTTTATCAAGAACTTTTAATTTTTTGTTCCATTCTTCATTACAAAGTCTAAAAATATCTTTTGAAATTAACTGGTTGAAGTGAGAAACCATATTTTGATAGAAAGGCTGGCGATATTTCTGCCAACTTCTTCTATGTATGTTTCTCATTTTAATGAGTTCTAAAGTATGAACAGGAAGTTTTTTTGTTTTAAAATCATCTTTTTTTAATACCTTGGGTACGCATTTATCAAATGAAGACAAAATAGTTTGAGTAAATTCTTGAACAATACAATCTACATCATTATTGGAAGAAATGATTTCAAGCTCAGTGGGTACGTTTCGCAGATTCATATTTAAACTTGTTTGAAAACATTTCCAATCCGCTTTATTCAATTGATGTATATATTGCACTTTTTTTTCTCCCGACCAAGGTAGACGACAAAAAACAGGGTTATGATCCGAACTTAAGGCACTAACAGAAATTGGTTGTGATATTTGACTAGGGATATTGGTAATAAACAAATCAAGAACAGACGGTGAACCACGAGAACCAGCTGGGAAATATGTAAAGCTAGGAGGGAACAAAATATTTATTGGTAAGACCAGGGACAAATCTGACAATAAATTACCCCAGGCATTTGCTCTAGTACAACCCCAATCTCTATGACGACAATTAAAATCGCCACCAAGTAAAAATTCTCCGTTCATAGCAAATAATTCTTTGAAATCACGTTTGAGCACCTTACGTTTAGAATCCGATGAGGATCCACCCGGAAAGTATACACAATAAACCTTTATTTCATTACTATTCCTAAGTTTAATTGATATACCTATGTTTTCCACAGATCTAGTTTTTATAATAGGTAAGAGCGAATGTTGAATTGATCTCCTAATTAGAATAGCAACTCCACCACCCTTTTGCTCAGTTCTATCTACCCGATAGCACTTAAAGTCGGAAGAGGGAAGTCTTACTTCACTTGTTAGCCAAGTTTCAGTTACTAAAGCAACGTCAACATTGTTGCTGTTTAAAAAATTAAGAAATTCAAAATATTTGTTCCGTATTCCCTTGGCATTCCAAGTTATAATATTTAAATGGTTATTTAACATGTTACTTATCATTATGAGAAAAAAGAAATTTAGTAGCTAAATGAGCGATTACGTTGAACTGATCAATTTTGTTTTTACATACGGATAAATTGGTTATCATTTCCATACATAGAGCATTAAGCTCTTCAATTGAAAATAAAGATGAAGTGTTGTTGGACGTGTTGACGTTTGATGAGTTGTTATTTTGAACAGCAGCAGAAACAAAAGGTGCGGGAGCGCATGTTCTATTATCCCATGCACTGTTCGTTGTTTGTTGTTGGGTGCTTGAACTCGCAAAATCTCTGTTCTGCACCTTTCTTCGTTGGCCGTGTGGTGTGGGAAGCGATGGAAAGTCAGTCATTGACCCGTGGTAGAAAACCGGTTTTTGTGATGGAGTTTGCGTATGAGCAGTGAACGCTCTTTGTAGAATGTTTGGTTTACTACGAGATGATTTTTTTTCTTTTATTTCCAAATATGATGCTCTACTTGAACAGATAGGATCGGTGGATTTATGATTTCCATTGCAGTTGGCACATTTAAGCGAAGATGTGTTGTTGCATTCCGTTGTTTTGTGTGACCCGGCACAGATTGCACAATAAGTTTTAATGTGGCAATTTTTTTCGCCGTGGCCAAACATTTGGCAGTTGTGACATTGAGTCAACTTGCCTTTAAGTTTTCTTTGATAGTTCCAGTTGACTTGGGTGTGAAGTATCGAACGATGATTTTTTTTTAGATCATTTAATTTGACTGAACCATTTTCAAGAGAGATAATATAGAAAGTGTCACTATAGTGTTCATAGTTTTTAATGATTTTTTTAACTTCAACGCACTTAAGTTCACGTCTAATTAGTTCATTTTTAAGTTGAATTTCATCTATGCCTCCTAAGCCATAGAGAACGACTTTAAAGGCTTTTGCACTTTTTAAATCATGTGAAAAGTATTGACAATTGTCTGTATGGAGTTGCCTAAGAACAGCATTAAACGAATCAATGGATTCACAAATGATTTTTATGCCGATAGATAGTTTCTTAATTGAGTAATTAGATATTTTAAGATCTTTCATTATCGTATGGACATATTCGGGGGGTTTTTGCAACAATTTAATTGGCGGCACATACACTTTTTTTTCAACAATGGGTGAATTTATCTCATCCATTTCATCACTATTGTCAGTGTCCGGATGACATTGGAGAGGAAAAAAAGAATTGTTTCGAAGACCACTTGTATTAGACATGACGGTACGAAGTTTTTTATCCGAGGACAACTGTCTGCCCCCGGAATCAGGCGATCGCTCACGTTTGGTAATGGTGATAATAGTTATAGAGAGAACTTAAGAGGTTAAGCACGTTGTGCGTAGTCGAAAGCTCCGATTAAACTGACTTTTACTATGTAATCGGCATTAAATTTAAGATTTTTTAGAAAAATCGGAGGGATACCTGATTCCACATGTATAACGTAAGTTGGTGTATAATTTGGAAGTTTAAAGATTCGTTTTAAAAAGAAGCGTTGCACTATCTCAAATTCATCGAGATCTTGGTAACCGAAAACTTGACATAAACATGAGTTTATAGTAGCTTCAAAAACTCTAAATTTAACTGAGATAACTATGTACTTATTGCAGAAGATCTTGTTGCATATAAGGTTTATTGCAGTTTTTGCCGATGAGCATTTTTCCTTAACATGGGGCCGGAAATCTAGATTGCTACAAAATAGAACACCTAAATATTTAAATTGGTTAACCACCTCTATGGGTTCACGATCCAATGACCATGCTTCTAGCGGGTTTCTCCTTCGACGGGTGCTTTCAAAAATCATAATTTTTGATTTTGAGGTGTTTATATTGAGGTCCCATTTATCACAAAAGTTTTTAAGTCTATTAATTTGTAACTGTAATGTGGTGGGGTTGTCCGACAAAACAAAAAGGTCGTCCGCATAAAGTAGTACCTTAATAAGTAGATTTCCGAACCTAACACCCCCAGGAAAATCACGGGAGACATCGTCAATAAAGAGGGCGAACATAATCGGGCTTAAGGGGCAACCTTGGGGCACACCGCAATCAGTGTTAAAGAAGCTGGATATGGAGCTACCATTTGATACAGTAGCGCAAGTATTGGTGAGGAGTAGTTTATAGAGTCTTAAAAATTTCGTCGATGTATGTACCTAAATTTGATAATTTATAAAGTAGTGAATTCCGGTTGATAGTATCAAATGCTGCCCTAAAATCAATGAAAAAGACATAAAGTTTTTGTTTGTTATCGATGAAACGTTTTGCTATATTGGAGAGTGCGAAGATTTGATCCACAGTTGAAAGACCAGAGCGAAAACCAGCTTGGAAAGTGCTCAGCAATTTGTTCTCTTCTACCCACCTCATAAGCCTGCAATATAGAATTTGAGTAAATATTTTTATCAAACAAGAAAGAATCAAAATGCCCCTATAGTTTGCTGGTGTGCTTGGATCTCCTTTTTTAAAAATTGGACAAATTTGTGACATCTAAAATGATTGAGGTATTTCTTCTTTTTCAAGAAGCTTATTAAGAAAATCAAGAAGAAGATTTAGGAAAGACGGGGATGAGTTTTCATAAAATTCAGCTGGAATTCCATCTAGCCCGGCTGCCTTGTTGTTTTTCATGTTTTTAAGGTTTAAGGTTTGCTTGCAATTCATTTATTGTAATAGGGTCATCTAGGTCTGAAATCGTGATTGAGGGTAAGGCATATTGAAATAGTTGTGAGTTTGTTGGAGCGTTAAGAAGTTCCATGAAATGGTTTGCTAGTAACTCTACATTTATTCATTTATTGTAGTTGCTGAAACATTTTTAACGCCACCTAACAATCTTACTTTAGACCAAAATGATTTTGAGTCTACATTTTGATAAACTTACTGCTAAACCAGCCATAAAAGTTTTTTGTTTAATTTTGCATACTCTTTTATACGTTTTATTTGCATCTAGATAGAGCGATTTTAAGAAATTAAACTTGGTTTTCCTAAAAATTTTAAGCATTGCAAAAGATTTTTTTCTGAGTTTTGTGCATTCCCAGTCGTAAAACTCAGCAGTAAAATTTTGTTTCTTATTTGGTGGCATGGCTGAACTCTTAATAACTTCTATTATTTCGCCAGCCGACTGCTCACAGGACCAGGATACATGGCTTGATAGACTATTTACTTGCGCATTGAGTCTACGCTTGTACACAACTATCTGACTATCAACCCATTTATATTTTCGGATTGGTTCGCTCAGCGTAGAATTGAAGTTTTTAAATTTCATAAATGTCACTATTGGAAGGTGGGCTGAATAGCTTGCGGTTTGTACCTCAAAATCCTCTGTAACAGTAAGCCAATCCCACCGTAGTATTTGCACCTTCGGTTTCGACCAGGGCAAGTCACCAGTCCCCATATCCAGATTATATGCAGTACCGTGTTATTTATTTAAGCAAACTTATTGTAAAAATATATGAAATACCATGTTAGATTATTTTAAGTAAAATTGTAAGATTTGGAAGTTGGCGTTCTGAACTCTTCAAAAAAACGAGTTTTTCTTGCTTTCTTCGGTCTGACCCTGGATCCGCTGAACTACCCCAACTATAGACAAAAAAAGCAATACACTGTTATTAGATTGAACAAAAAAGACTTCTTAATCTATTGCAAAATATCAGAATTTCAAAATACAATCCAACCAATCATGTAGCATTTGTAAATAAAAGCTCTTACATCAAAATAACTTTCCAACTTCCAATATTCATTCTGCAATATTGTTTGTTATTTCTTTAAAGCATATAAAACCACAAGCCGAGCGTAAGCCAAAGACTAACTCATAACAAAATTGTACATTTTAAAATTTGCGACTTTTCCAGCTAATAAACCATTCGTATATATTTTTCCAACTCTATAATTTCCCTTCTACAACCTACAGTCAAGTTAATAAATATCCTAAGTGGTCCTTACTTTTGTGGCTTTCTAAAATTGTTCAACCTAACCTGGTAACTGGGTAGCTGCTAACTTTACCTTCGTTCGTCGTATTTATGATTTGTAACAGCTTTGACCAAAAAAAAAAAAAAAAAAAACAACACTTGAAAACTCTCTTTTCAATTAACACTTAACTAAGTTGCAGCTTATAAGCGCACATTGTCCTTGTGTGTTTCAACTTACCTAACAGAGAAGAAACAAACAGTAAAACTAACATACATTCATAATATGGTATACCACTAGCTATGGAAACAAACAAAATGGGTAACCACTTAACAAACATCAAAGCCATTCATTATGCTCGGATTGGATCCCAACATGGGAGCCAACGAACCAAACTCAAAACTTTCAACTTTTTTTTTTTGTTGTTGGATTTTAATTTTTGCAAGCAAGCATGAGGCAATCACCGGGACTCAACCATAAATGTCGTGAACGAGAAATGTCAGCGCGGTACTTCTTTGGCTGGATTGAGCCACTACTGTGTATGTGGTTGACCTATTCAGCCAACCAACCAACAAGTCCACGAGCAAAGGAGCGACAATGGCATACGTAATCATAATCACGAGGTATATGTAACTAACGCTTTCGAAACACCACCGGTCAACGTAACGTATACCGTTTTGTTTTCTACGTTCTGTGCTGTCGTCGCCGCTATTTACCACCCGCCATCATTGGCCCGGCAGCAGACATTTTAAAACGGGGAAAAAGAGAAAAGACTCACTGTCCTGATGGTCCTGTGCAGTGTGCAGGATATTTTAAATTATCCACAAAGCCAGCGCCACAGTACTTGTGCTTCCACCCAAAGTGGGTCCTGTGTGGTAGCACTGCAAGGAAATTGTTTATGACAGTTTAAAATCTAGAGCAAGGGACAATGCGATAGGGAAAAACTAACGGAACACCTTCTACCGAGAGGGCTTGTTGGATCCGACTCGGGTGGAAAATTTTAAACCACATCAGCACGTTACTCCATGTCGACATACTAGTAAGGCACGTTCATGGTCACACCGCACCAACGTCCGTTTTCTACTCCTGCTCCTACTGCTCAACTCGGCTGTCCTGGCTGTCCTGGATGGATGACGATGGCTACATATATATGACGAGAAACTGCTGCAAACATTTCTCTTCATCAGCGGATATTGCTGAAAGCAAAAGTTACCGTTACACAGAGTGGTGCATAATAGTGAGAGTGCTCTCCATTCTCGGAAAATACTGCCAGAAAACATGAAAGAATACTTTTTCCATTTCTTCCTCTCTGTCTACTGTTATTCACTCACCGCCCTACCAACAATCCATTGCACAACTATTTATCTATTTTATCTCTGCCCTTTTTGGTTGGATGGCCCCACCACCGTCAAGCTAGATGAAAAAAGTTACCTTCGCTACCAGTGAGGCACGCGTGTCTATTGTTAGCTACAGAATTTTCTCTTCACCGAAAGAAATATTGTTTTAAAAGAAAAACGTATTGTATGTAAAAAAGAAAAAATTACTTAATAAAAAATATTGTTGATAAATGCAAAACAGAGTTCTGTTGTATTTTGCTGGCTGTTTGGACGAAAATTGTTTCGCAAATCTTACTCCGCAATTGCCAAAATTAATTTGAATCGGCTTGGATATGTTTTTTTTTTTTGAAAATGTTCGTTCGCAAATTTCTTGCGAAATCTACTAACATGCAAATAAAGGGTTTCCCAATAAGAGGTGTTATTTTGAATAGCCCGCTATTTCGGTAGCTGTCACTTTTGAAGCTGTCATTTCTTGACATTGGACAAGTAGAAACTACGCCATTAATAAAAATGGAACGATACACGCTTCAACAACGCATTGAAATTATTAAAATTCACTATAAAAATGGTGAAAATTTGGCAGAGACGGTTCGTAAAACTAAAACATTTTTGGGTCGTCGTGAAGCACCTTGTCGGACCGCAATACAGAAATTGGTGGACAAATTCGAGCTGTTGGGACAAGTTAGTGATGTGAAGAATAAAACCCGTGCACGTCGCTCAAGAATAACTGAGAATATTGCTGTTGTAGCCCAAAGTGTTGTAGAAAACCCAGGTTTGTCCATTCCTCGTCGTTCTTTGGAATTAGGCATTCCACAAACGTCATTACACCGTATTTTGCATAAAGACTTGGGTCTTAGGGCTTATAAAGTTCAGTTAACACAAGAACTCAAGCCGGCTGATCATCAACAACGTCGTGTCTTTGCTGATTGGGTCCTTGAAATGCATGAAAATGATCCGGAATTTCATCGAAAAATCATCTTGACTGATGAGGCCCATTTCCACCTCGGAGGCTACGTCAACAAGCAAAACTGTCGCATCTGGGGCTCGGAAAACCCAAGAGTTATTGTTGAAAAGCCTCTCCATCCTCAACGCGTGACTGTTTGGTGCGGTTTATGGTCCGGCGGGGTCATTGGACCTTACTTTTTCGAAAATGAGGCTGGATCAACAGTTACGGTCAATGGATTGCGCTATCGAGAGATGATTAATGATTTTTTATGGCCGGAATTGGATGGTATTGATCTGGACAACGTTTACTTTCAACAAGACGGCGCACAGTGGTTCGGTTTGTATGGGAGAGCGGAAAAAAGTCTGTTTTATCTGAACGGTTCAACGGATTTAAATGAAATTTGGCAAACATGTTTATATTAGTCTTATACATATTTGATCAAAATTTGGTTGAAAAAAAATAATTAGAAACAAAGTTATTGACATTTTTCTAAAATTTGAGGGATTTGATGTTTGTATGGGAGAGCGGAAAAAAAGTCTGTAACATCTGAACTGTTTAACGGATTAAGATGAAATTTGATTCGCATTTTTAAATTAGTCTTATACACATTTTGTCAAAATTTGGCTAAGAAGAAATCATTAGTAAAAAAGTTATTAATTTTTTTTTCTAAAATTTGAGTGTTTTGATGTTTGTATGGGAGAGCGGAAAAAAGTCTGTAAAATTTGAACTATTTAACGAATTTAAATGAAATTTGACAAACATGTTAGGATTAGTCTTATACATGCTTGGTCAAAATTTGGTCAAGAAAAAATTGTGAGAAAAAAAGTTATTGACATTTTTATAAAATTTGACGGTTTTGATGTTATATTTAAATAAAAGTTTTTTTTAGTAAAATCTTAACTTTTTATTTTGAATAAAATATTATTATTAATTAATATATATATTATAAAATTAAATAAATAAATAGATAAATACATAAACAAAAATAAATAAAAAACAATTATGAAGTAGTAATTTTATAACGCTAGAATGAGGGTTTTAGCGTCTGCGCTGATTGGAAGTATTTTCTTTTTTGCCTGTGGCCTTAAACCTGTTATTATTGGATCTGAGGATATGAGTATATGATGCATCACATCTTCATTCGTCGCAATTCGGCTGCATTTTCTCCGAATGAAACCTGCGGTAGGCTTTATAATCCTTATTTCGGCATTCTTGGGCTTTCTCGGGGAGCGATCCAACAGGAAATGCACAGCTTTTAATTATTTCTTCTCCATGAAATGAGAAATAAAACGTTTCTTTAATTCTGACAGCACAGTTTCTATTTGCTCAGAAATTAAGTTGGGGTATTTCATTTATCATGACCATTAGTAATAAGTTCACTACACAACACCGAATAAGGAATTTCGATTGAATCCATTTTAATGTATTGAATTCACTATATATGTTTGTTATTATATTTCACTTCACTTTCACTTTTTGGTTGACCAAAGAGTAAACATTTTTCTTACACACCTTGCACAAATGCTCAATAACTCAATGCTGACTTTTTTTTTCATTAATCCTTTATATATATAGATTTAAGTAAGAGATTTTATTCTAATAAGCCATTACTAATCCTTACAGGTAATAAAAAATTACGCAATACAGAACAAAAAAAAAGCAATAAAACTTTAAAAAGAACACCTTTTTTATTTTTACCTGCCCTACTTTTAGCGAAAAATTAAAAAAAAATAAAAGATTATCCCTAATCTTTTTCTTTATTTTGTATTAAGCTCTATAATATAATTCAAAATATCATAAAACTATATTATTTTTCGTGTGTTCCTTTCAAGAAAATTGAGTTGAAAGTTGAAAAATTTTCCAGGCAGAAATAAATGGTTTCGCAAAAATCGAAATTCTCAGCCCTGGGTCAATGTATTAATTTTGTTTTATTTTTAAAATAAAGTTTAACATTTTTCCTTAAAATAATAGGCTTAACCAGTTCATTCTGACAATTAATACCGAAGTAATCAAACTTTTTGGTAAACACCACCGTCAAGACGGAGTTTTTTGAAATCCAATTAAGCGAAACATTTTTGAGCATAACTTCCACATCTGCACGTATCTGCAGCTGATTTTTTCTGTGCTATAACATGAATATATGGAGCATATGGTGGGATACTTACTTTCTTGGTATCTTTTGGAGCTGTTTTTTTAAATCAAAAAGTTTAAAAAAATAGCATTTTTTCTTAGTACTAAAGCTTCAGGCTACTTATAGAAGGTATCTTTTATAAATAATCAATATTTTTTTTATTTTTAGATAATCGAAAATAGACCAATTAAATTATTTAAGAAGCTAGAGAATTTATCTGCAGAAACTTCGGAAAAAAACATCTCAAAATTTGTTGAAAATACGGTTCGCGATTTGAGTAAAATTATTTTTCAACTTTGAGGGCTTGTAAATCAGAACATACAATATATATGTTAAAAAATACTTTTAAATCATACGCTCGGGTCATCTAAGAGTACTTAAACATAAAGTTTTAAACGATAGACATGACTTTTTCAAAAGACTTTTTTCCGCTCTCGCACCACTGTGCGGCGCTACGTGCCACACAAGCAATGAAACCATCGATCTTTTACGGGAAAAGTTTCCGGACCGTGTTATCTCTCGAAGAGGTGATCACAATTGGCCACCGAGATCTTGTGATTTAACAGCTTGCGACTTCTTCCTTTGGGGCCACGTGAAAGATAAGGTCTACGCCAACAGCCCAGCGTCGATTCAAGACCTCAAAGATGGAATTCGTGAGGCTATCGAGGACATAGGGCAGCCACTTTGCGATTTGGTTATGTCAAATTTCATGAAAAGGATATGGTCCTGTAAGCGTAGTCGTGGCGGCAATTTGGCTGATGTTTTCCATTATTAACGGCATACCTTTTTCTTTATAATGAAATAAACATCCGATCATTTATCTCAAAAAATGCCATTTTTCTTTGAATATCAAAATAACACCTCTTATTGGAAAACCCCTTATATTTAAAATATCCAATGGCAAACTATTATTTAAGAAGTAAAATAACACTAAGCAGAATAATAAAATGCGAAGCAATACAAAGCTAAATATTAAGGGTATTCATGCATCGGAGGAAAACCCTGATAAACCTCAGAAACCAGATAATTTTATCTCCACAGAAACGAACTGTCAAAATTTGTATGAGAATATTTTTCTGAAGATCTGATAAATTTATCCCATCAATTTGAATGCGAAATAATGATATGGGATTTAATACGATACGATATTAAATATGCGAAATAACGATTTTCTGAAAAGATAAAAATTCCAAGTAATTAAATGCGAAATGATTGAATTGCCATACCTACAAGAAATTGAGGAATCAGCAAATGCCCCTCATATTTTATTTTTTGGATATTTGTGCATTTCTTGTTAATATCTCACTCAACTGATTTTTCAAATTAAAAAAAAAAAAAAAACACTGGGATTTTGTTAAGCGTCAGAAAAATATTGAACGTTTTTTTCCAAAATCATTTTTTTTTTAAATAAACCAAAACCAAATCAAAATGTTGGGACTTTTAATTTTAAGCATTTTTTTTTTTAATTTTCTTGAATATGAAGAATAGGAATAAAATTTAAGAAAATCAAATACTTACATAAAAATAAATTTTCAAGAAATATGTATAAACTTTAAATTGACACTCTTCATATTTATGGCTTGTAAACTTGTAATCCAATTTCAGTGTCAAATAATGATCCTTGCAGTCGCTAGTGACGAGTTTTGCAGAAGAAGAGACTCCGATATACATGAACGTAAATTTAAATTTTGCCAACTCGAATAACGTTCTATGTACTTCTATTTTTTTTCTTGAGTTGTTACTTTATAAGGTGAATGTCTTCAACGTGGGAAATAATTGTATGTTTTTTAACATTTTGCTCTTAATACACTGTTCGACAAAATTTTACATTATTTCTTATTTTGCACTTTTTGATTAACTTTTTTGCTCTGAATTCGAATCTGACCTTAGAATTGCTCCATCTTGTCAGGTTTTTGAGATTTTCTTAAAATCTATTGATTTTTAAAATTAGAAAAAAAAACCCTTTTTGCTCAAATTTAACAAATAAACGATAGTTTTGCGTTTTAATTTAGAATATTCTAAGGTCAGTATCGAAATCTGTGCATCTAAAAACCTTGACGTTGATATGGAAGACGAAAAAAGTGGGCCTCGCAAAAACGTACGTCTGTTCGGTTACAGCCTAGACGGATTCGATTTTCTTTAAACTTAGTACCTAGCTGCTAATAGTTTGCAAAACTCCTTTGACTTTCACTTCTCCAAAAGTTCCCTAAAAATCTCTCTATACAAAAATTCTTAGCCCCAAACCCCTCTTAAGCTTAGTAGTTTTTAAGCTTTTTTGTAAATTTAGTCGTAAGTTATTTTTAGATTTAGCCGTAAGTTTGCTTGTATTAAGCTAATAAAGTTAGACAAATTCTTGGGATCAAGGGGTCATGCTCCCTCTCTCCGCATGAGTTTGTTGCTAAATAAATTATGGTTTTTTGGATAATCTCCCAAAATATTTTTTTCAATTTTTTTTAGGACCAAACATCACGGTAGCTGTCATACAAACAATTTGAGCCAAAAAATAAATCTTATTTTTCTTAAAACAGGCTCCACAGATGGTAAAAAAATGAATAAAAACAAAATGGTTCCGAAAAATAGTTATTACCTAATGGCATCTCCCAAATTACCATTTTTTTGATTTTCGATTTCTCGAAAACGGTTTAACTGATTTTGATTACTTTTTGTTTGAAGAATGATTAATACATTTTAATTAATATTGCGTACCAAAATTTAAAAAAAAAAATTTTTTTTTGGATTTTAAAAAAAAAAGTTCAATTTTTTTTTTTGTTTGTAAACTCATTATTATTAGATATTATTATTTATAATTTATATGGAGATTAATAATTTATTAATGCTTGAGTGCCTTGGGGTTTCAGCTGATTGTAAACTCAATATGTATTTTATATTTATAAGAAAACGCCTAAGATGATTTTTATTAAACTTTATAAAAAGCGATTTTTTTCACAATCTAATAGTTTTTTTAACAACAAATTTCGTTTTAACCAAAAATATGGGTACCTACCATACAAATGCTTAAAAATTGTTGAGGAAAACTTTTGTTGATAGACAAATTTTTTAATAAATTTTACATTTCAACATTCTTGACAGTACCTACCTCTCATAGAACGTTTTTTTGTCGACTATATCTCATTATCAGATTAACCGATTCAGATTTAATTTTTTAACAGAAGCTTGTAATAAGTTTAAATAATTTTGCATATAAAAATTTTCGATTAAAATATTTTTGAATTTTTAAAAAATTTTCAAAATTATTTTTTGAAAATTCGATATTTCTAAAACGGGTTGATGATTCTTTTTAATTTTAGTTTTTAACTCTAAACTAAAAATTACTTCAAAGTGGCGTATCAAATTTGTATCCAATAAATGTAAACAAATTTATATATAAAAATGAATTATTTTAAAAACTGCTAAAAAATCAAACGATTTTCAAAATGATTGGCTCCTAATTTAAGATTTACTAAAGAAATGAGATGGTGTTGGGTTAAAATTAGTTTCAGAAGTATTTTAATTAATTTATTTCTAATTTTGTTGATTAAAAACAATTTTCCAGTTTAAATAATTACATTCATGTAACTATATGTGCAACACGGTGCCATATTGTTCGTTTTTGAATACTTACTCACATAATATTCAAATAAACTATGTTTTTGACAGTTGGATTAAATATAGGCTCCCATAACTAATTAATATCTGAGTTTAGAACCCCCAGTGTGATCGCAAATAAGAGCAAGTTCATGCGACGCGACGGAGTCGTGAATTTTTTTTTTCAACGCCACTTGGCCTATGTATAATAGAAAGTTTCGGCAACCCAGTAGTGCATTTTCATCCGTCAAGTTTCATCCGTCCTTTCCGAAAATGTACATTAATTTGCTTGAAAACTCTTCAAGTTATTTAAACGAAGACTTTCTGCAAAACATTGATTCTCCGGGCTGTGATTTTTTTAAAAATTAAGTTTTCAGTATAAAATACCCAAACCTCAAGACTCTATCGCCTATGAAAACCCTTTTTTTTTAATATTTGATCTTAATTTTTAATCAAAAATTTACTTTTGTTCAGTGTACGCAGGGAAACGGATTACCTACCAAAAAAAAAAGAAGGAAAGTTCGTGTGGAACGGTGTGTAGTTGTCAGGAATCGTTGCTAACATGCAATTTTCCTATTACTCGGAAGCGCACATTTAACAACGCTCAACGGCACACACCAATTCGACTAAAGGGAAAGAAGAGTCAGGACTCAGGAATCTCGTGTCAAAGGGCGAACGCAATATTAAAAATTTTAAAGTCGTGTTATAAACTGAATTTTTCTGTTTTTTTTTTTATTATTTTTCCTCTTTTTATTCTCGTATTTTTGGAAAGTTCCTGTTTTTTGTTTGGCTTTAGAACTCGATGCAGGATGTTAAGGAACATGCGGGTAAGCTGCAAATACAGCTAGACACGATATCGTCGTCGTCGTTACAATGTTTTAAACGCGAGGAGGACGGAGAATGTTGTTTCAGCAAAGCAGCCGTTGGAAAGATAGACGGATACTCCACATATCTATGCACACATGTCTCGGGTAGCACCACAAACTGGAGGTAATGGTGAATTATCATTATACCATGGAAGTTCATATTCCCCCCGGAGGAGTGCAGCTTCGAAATCCACAGAATAGGAAACCCTCGCGAGCCATGGCTGAGTTTAATAAATTAAAATTTACTCATGACCTAACTACCGACCTGCATGTGATGTGAGATGTGACAGAGCAGAGAAATGAGGGGTGGTCTTTGATGGGGGACGATGAGGTGCTCCTCTGCTCGAATAGTTTATCTTGTTCCAGCACACTTTGGGAGTGCGCAGCCATTGGCGCGTATGCCATAAACACGATAAGTAGTTATGGCAATGCGCCCCTTTCCAGAAAGGTGTAGGGTGAACAGTTTTTTTTTTTTGAAGAATGATTGAATTGAAATGTTGCAGTTGGAGGAGTAAGGACTATAAGGAGTAACGTGGACTGGGAGTTCCGATAGTGTATATTGTTGAGAAGCAAAGTGAGCCAGTGTTGGAAGCAACACGAACACTTTTTACGTGACAAAAATTCAGTTTGCCACAGGACGACTATGACGACGACGACGATGACACGATAAGGATTTCGAAAAAAAAAGACGAAGAACAAGTTCCTTGTTCGCTGCACAGAGGATAGCAACTTGTTTAAGTTGAAGATAAGTTTTAATGTTTTCTTTTATTCCGGAGGATAGTTTATAAAGTTTGTGCTGTTTGCGGGCAGGTGGAATAAATTTGTTCATGCTTTCTGTAAATTTTGGTGGATATAAAGTGGATGGTAGGTATTGGTATGTATGTATGTAGATCGCGCGCTATCGTTTGGGGGAAATAAAATTATGTTCGAGGGAAGAAATTTTGTCGCTAGGCTATGTTCATTGAGATGTTTTTATAGATTATAAATGGCAATGTGTGGAAAGACTTTAGAATTATTTTTCTTTTTACTTCTTGAATAAATAGAACACCATCACTTGAGGAGGAAGTTTGAAAATCTTAAAAGATTATTTTAAAACGAAGAGGAAGGTTAGGCTTAAATTGGAACAAGTATTCTTTTTACTTAAAAATATAGTTGTTCAACACTAAAAACAGATGAATCACTTGAGTTGGAATATTTAAATTTATTTATCTATGTAGGTATGTATCTATAGGTAAAAAGAGTGGTAGATTTAATGAATCTTTGATTTGTATTTCATTATCTCCTTCAAATGGCATCTAGTTTTATTTCAAATTAAAACTAAAATTACGTCGAGCTGCACCGTAAACCATTAGGGCGAAAGCGATAGATATCATATTCATAATAATATTTGTTGTATAGGTAGTCTGAATGTATGAAAGGGGCCTTTTCCCATGGCCTCCTTTAACAAGTCACTCCATAGTCTCCATCACCTATCCCTATCGCTAACCGACAAGTCATCCAGCAGCGCACGGCTAGCCAAAAAAGGTTTCGGGAGTAAGTACAGCTACAAGCTGTTGTCTGTTTAGTGACCTTTTATTAATTTATTTTTTTAGTTCAAGTCAAAATTGAAATAGGGGATCTCACTATTCTGTCTACTTGTCTGTCTTGTCTTTTCAGCTTCAGCTACAGCCTATAAATTAATGGTTTGATTTTCTTAAAATTTGGGGGGCCTACTTACCTTAGACATTCTCCCGAAATGATGTTTTAATTTTTCTATTACCAAAAATAACGGTAGGTACTTATCATACAAAATTCTTTAGCATGCAATTATGGAAATCATATACATAGGTACAAAATTCCAAAAAAAATAGTATTACTATCACCATAATAGAAGCATTTTTCATTCTTGAATTTCTCGAACACTGATATTTATAAATATATTTAATGGAAATTTTTTTAAATAGTTCTAATAGAACCTAGATTTATTACATTTTTTGGATTTTTAAAAAAAGTTTCAATTTCTTTTTGAAAACTCAATGCATATTTCAAAAATGACTTCATTGATTTTATAAAACTTGGTGGTATAGCGGTTTTTAAACTATTAAACTACATAAAAAGAAAAATCTTATTCTTCTTGAATTCCATGAAAAGTCGAAAACTTATTAAATACTATGAATCGAATAAAAATTAGTTTTTAATATAAAGGGTCTTCCAATAGGAACCCTAACTTTGACAGTTGATAGCGGCCATATAAATTGTAGAAGCTACATCTGTCAAATCAGCTGTCATTTAGCTATTCAGTCTATTTTTCAAAATCGCCATGGAAGGATATAGCGGTCAATAACACGTACAAATGATAAAATTGTTTTATCAAAACGGGTGTTCTATTCGGGCAACGTTCCGCGCGCTTCGCCCATTTTACGGTCAGTATAATAGTCCTATCGAGAGAACCAGTGTGGTGAATACATTTAAATTCACTGGTTCAGTAAACGATCAACCAAGACTCGTACGTCGAGGAAATGCAAGATCTGCCGAAAACATATCCGCTGTCCGTGAGAGTATGCAGGAGAATCGGAATCAGTCGATTTCGCGTCAGTATGGACGCTGACAAGAACTCGGCTCTTCGCAGACCACAACTTGGAGAAATTTGGGTCGTAAATTCAACTGACTCAAAAGCTCAAGGTAAACGACGATAGAAAACGACGTGTGTTCAACGACGAAAGGCATACGACGTGTGTTCGCTGAATGGGCTCTGGAGCAGTTGGAAACTGACCCTAATTTTCATCGAAAAATCATTTTCACCGATGAGGTGATGAATGGGTTGGGTACGTCAAAAAACAAAATTGTCGAATTTGAGACGATACCAATCCACATGAGATCCAAGAGCGTCCAATATGCATCCGGAAAAAGTCACTGTTTGGTGTGGATTTTGGGCATCGGTCCAATTTATTTTTGAGAACGATGTTGGCCGGGCAATCACTGTCCACGGCGAGCGCTTCTTTTGGTTTGAATTGGATGATATGATAGACACCAGTGACATGTGGCTCAATGAAACACCCTGTAGATATTAAATTGTACTAAAAATTTTAAAATAATTTATCCTAGCCCCATACATTAAAATCGAAAAACGTGGGGCACCTGCATGGCGATTCCACTCTTCACACTCCTAATGGTTATCTATTACACACGCCCTATATTTTTCGTTTTGAATGTATAGGGCTAGGCGAAATTATTGTATACCTACCTACCGTTTAGCCTCTTAAAAAAAATCTTGTTGTATTAAGATTGTAGTTTTATTCAATTAATTTATTTCTGCATTCTAGTCTTGTGTGAGTACAATTTTGCAATCGAGTTTAAACTTACTTCTCGAAATACCTACAACATAAAGACTAAAAACTTTAAACGTCAGCCAACTCTCGACTATTTTTAAAATTTCACTATAACAAAAATTATTTTAAAATCAATTGCGAAATTTGTTCCGAATAGAAATAGAAGAAACCGAGTTAATACAAAATGTTTTCACACAACGCAACGGCTTGATTTTGGTTTAAATATGCCCCCAAAAATCTTCAAATATGAATTTTTAAGAAAATATCTTCACCGATTGTATAGGTTCGAGTTCCAGACATATAGATAAAAAGCCAGTATTTTCAGGGGTCAGTATCGGCAAATTTTTCAAACAAATCTATGAATAATTGTTCCCCAAACTGTGCCCAGCTACCTCCTATTTTTAAATGCAAAAAACAAAAAAAAATTCTCAAGAAACAAATTGAATCCTAACTAACAAATTGGTCTTGAGGGTCTAATTTGTGATTGAATAGGTTCTTAAGCGGACCTTAAGTTAGTTATAGTGCACACATTTTGAATGCAAATTCAATAAGAAAATAAAAACACTTATTTATACATGATTGAATATGAACAAGAGTAGGTTTGCGAGTTCTTAAAATCTATCCCCTACATATACAAATACAATACAAGCTTTATATCTCAGTATAATACAAAATCAGCAATCTAAGGAAGTATAGTGTATGAATCCAGTCGAACTAGCATCATCTACAATATTCATCGTTACCATCGTTAAGATAAATTGACCAATGCTCCAATGAATTCACAATAAAATCCAGCTAGAAAATTATAGTGTATACATATCCTCATTCCTCATATATGAGTGTAAGGCCAAAACGAAAGTATACACACCCACCTACACACAAAACATCCTGCACTCTTAGAATCCTCAATGAAGCAGACAGACTGCTGCAATAGCAGCTTAAGTGGATAAAGCAAGACAAATAAGTTTATTATAAAATTTGCTTCTTGAACATCGTTGATCTATACAAAAGGACACTCCACATACAGAAATACACACAGCCACACATGGGAGAAAATATGCCATAGCACTATAGGTACAGGGGAAGGCTGAATAGATGCTCATTCGATACAACTTTAGAATGCACTATCCCCCAAAGAGCTTAGAGGTTTATCAAAAATAATTCGAATTTATTTCTCGAGGACACACACACAAATACACATACACATAAATCATCTCTCTGGAGCATTAATGTGGAATTGAAAATCGATTTGTTTAGTATTTTGATTTTGCTTCGGGATCGGGATTCTGAGATCTAAGTGCAGACAAACAAAAAGAAAAAATAAAACAGAAATAAAAACATTGGCAGGAGCAGGAGGGCTTTCTGGCTTTGAAATATCGAGGCAGAAAATTAATTTGGTATTTTGTGTTGCTAACGTGTAACAACATTCGATTGGGCATATTGAAAGTAGATATATGTGAAGTAGGCCTTTTGTATTGATGAATTTCTGCAGTTAAATTAATGTTCGAGGGTAATTTGTTTCTTAGAATTTATGAGTAATTTTAAAATAAAACCAAGAATTCCGTGAATATTATGATTATGCGTGCAACACTGGGCTATATACCTACCTATTCAATTGAAAGTACCTACTCAAATATTACATATGCTACTAGCTGTGTTTTTTTTTAGCAATCCCGGATGGATTTGGTTGAAAAAACGACAATAGGGATTAGCGACGCCAACAACAAAAGTAGTTTCCATAAAATCTATCGATACTGAAATATCGATGTTTTTTCTCTCAACAAAGATTTTTGCTAGCATCGATAATCATCATCGCTCATCTCTACTCAGTTGTAAAACTATAAACGTCAATGTTCAACCTTACTTCAATCCCCCTACATTTCTACACCCCTCACTCACTACATCTGTTAAAAAAAACCAAAGACGAAACTTCCGAAGAAAGGAATCGTGTAATCAGGCTCAAAAGTACATTTAAACAAAAATGGATACCAAAAATTTGCCATGCGAGAACGGCTGGTGTGTTTGCAGACGATTGTACCTTGTACGAGACAGCTTAGTCATAGCTCCAATCCAAAATCGGATGATGATTCGGTTTAAGTTTACGCGAATAGAGGTAGGGATTTGGTTGTAAAAAAAAATGACATCGGGGATTAGCGACGCCATAATAAATAGAAACAAAATGGAGTTTCACTACAAACTATCGATAGCAAGTATGCAATTCACGCCTGTAACACAGTTTGTCTCCGTTCTTAAGTTAAGACCCTAGAATTCTCCGCGCTTTAGCTAAGCTCGAAGGGGATTAGTGGCTGTTGCATTTAACATGTACCTAAACTGCTTAGCCCCAACGTCATTTTTTTAACCAATTTCATCGGGGCTTGCAAAAACAAACACGGCTTCTATACCCCAAAGCCTACAGTAAACCATTGGCATACAAATTGTAGCCTTTCGCTCAACCAACTTTCTAACTTCTTTGGTACAATACTCCTTAATTTAACTTCGATTTTCAAAACAACTGGACAATTTTCAGTATTGAGTTATAGAGACGGGACACATCATCAGTTCGGTTTAAAGTTTCATGCCTATAAGTAAGGCTTCACGAATAGCAAAATAAGGACTTAAAAACTCACTCACTGAAATATTTTCTGAAAGCTCTTCTAAAGGCATAGCACAAATTCGAAAATTAAAATTGTGTTTGGATAAGCGACGCGACGATACAATGTACAATGTCCAACTCAGTATATCTTTAGGTTTCAAAAACTTGAAATTTTACATGCAGCAGGGAACGTTCTTAACTACTTTCTTACTTACTTAAGGTGACACTACAGCCCGGGATTGACCAGGGCCTTAACCAACATACCTCTCCAGCCAGCTCAGTCCATAGCTAGTTTTGCACGCCAAGTTGATTAAGGTCCTCTCCCACCTGTGTGCGCCACCTGAGTCCCGATCTTCCTCTACTGCGCCCGCCGTCCCTCGGGATTGAATTCGAAGACCTTACAGGCCGGGGCGTTGGGGTCAATTCGCTCTGCATGACCTAGCCATCTAAGTCGTTTTGACCAGGTCAGTGTCGCTGTACAGCCCGTACAGTTCTTGATTGTATATTCTCCTGCACTCACCATCTATGCAGATGAGGGACCAAAAATCACCCGGAAAAATTTCCTCTCGAAACATCCTAAAGCGTTCTCATCTTGTTTTGACAAGGTCGATACCTCGGCGCCATATATTTTTAAGGACCGGGCTGATAATTTTCTTGTAAAGAGACACTTTGCTACTCAATTGCCTTTTTAGTCCAAAGTTTTTTTAAATTTATTTTCTACGTACTTTAACTACATACAATAATGCTGATTAAACCTCCAAAATTATCTCAATGTAGCCGTACAACCATGCTACACTCCATTGTACCAGTGCTGTCGAAAGCATAATTTTAGAAATAGTGTTTTCATGAAATTTTAAATTTTCAAGCCCCAAATTGATCTTCTGTTGCGTGAATTTTTAAATTTTAACACAGCTTAGTTGATCTTCCCTTGTGCAAATTCACTACATATTGCACAAATTTAAAACACAAATTTCGACGGCACTGGCACAATGGAGTGCAGCTTGTATTTTGTATGCAGCCCCTCTCTAGTGGTCCCTTATAGAATTTGGAATATATATATATTGGGGCATTTTTCCAATATTGCTTGTAAATCTTATGTTTTATCAGTCAAACCGAGGTTTAAGGCCAATCCAGGGGCTAACAGGTATACCTAAAAAGAGTTGTTGGAAAATGGTTTGAATTTTGGGTAGTGTAACCAATTTATTTTCTTGAAAGAAAAAAAAAACACCCACAATCAATGTGAAATTCTCATTATTGAAATACTACCAAATAGAATCCTTTCGGCCATTCCCCAGTAACTTCCAGAGTGATTTATATTCTTGGAGAAAACTCAACGAATTATTATAGGTTCAATAGACTTAAGGATATGTTTCTCAAAGGCCTATTTCCACGGGGGAAATGCAGAAAAATAATATACAACACAAAGCCCTTTACACAAAACAGAACGAACATACACATTACACACACAAACAAAAGATTTACTTTCTTCCTTCGCTTGATTTGTGCCTACGATTTCAAAGCCAATTTCTTCCATTTGTTTTATTAATGTCGATTTCATTTTACCACCAACCGCCCATTCTTGTTTTCTTATTTTTTTTTTTTTTTTTTTTTTTATTATTTCAACGACTTAAGGGTTACAAGGTTTGGTTTTTTGTGCGTTGCAAGTGCGTATTCTTTATATTGCTCCCTAAATTCTATTTAAGGGTTATGTACGAGAAGATTTATATATAAAAAAAAAAAATAAATAAAAATTGAAAGAAACCCAACGAGCCAACTTATGTGATTTATATCGAAACCAAAACGAATGGAAAATTCTGACTTCTTATCGTCGGGTTAAATTAAATTCAAATTTCACCATGATTAAGTTTTGTTATACAGGAAGAAAAGGTGAATACTCCGAATAAGGCTATTATTTTTTTTTTTTTTTTGCAAAAATAAATGAATATTCAGGACCGACTGCTGTGTCATAATGGGCCTGGATGGTTGGTGAAGCAAAATAAAATTTAATGGGGCGCATTCATAGTCATTTATAATCTGTTACTTAATAGAAACAGTGGTGCCCTATTATTATTTTAAAGTACCTACTATTTTGTACATTTTATTAAAACTTATCACCAAATGCTTTTCACTCGCTATATGTATAGGTACTATAGGTATGGTAAGTTTATGGATTCGTGCAAAAAATCGAACTCGAGATTTTGATCAAACTTGACATAAGGTACTGTGATAGAGAAGACGAAAAAGAATGTCTCGTAAAAACGTCCGTTTGTATGTCTGCCTGTGTGACTGAAGCCTAAACGGATGGGTCGATTTGCTTTAAACTTTGTACCTAGATTTTTTTGGACACGTTTTTTTTCCTTTTTTTTAGGACCAAATACCTGTCATACACATTTTTTTTGGCCAAAACGCAAAAACTTATTTTTCACAAGATCGGTTCCACAGTTTTTTTTGTTTAATTCAATGGCGTAAAATTTTAAACATTTAAAACCTACTCTAAATCATTTTTAAATTCGACGCCGACTCTAAAAATGAGTTTTAGAATGAGAGTCGACGCTTTGTTAATTTTAAACGATATAAAGTATACTTCAACGCTAAAGCACTCGTCTAACTTTAAAAGCAGCAAAATGCTTCTCTATCTTTTTTAAAGTATACTTTATCCATTCAACGTCTGTAATTTCATAACAAAAATTTAAAGAAAAATGTTTGATGAAGATCTTAAGGATATAAATCAACAATCACGAAAACTGTCTTGGCTTTAATTTGTGGTGCATGCACCCAGTAACCATTACCACGACAAAAAAACACCATCTCCACCCCCGATTCAATAGACTACGACACCAAACAATATAATGGGTGATTTTTTAAGAGGTTTAGAACTTTTTTTAAAAAAAAAACACAAAAAATTCGAAAAAATGAATAAAATATTTATTTGAATCGATAGTTTGAACCTTACAATTTAATGTTTAAAGATAATTTCATGCAAATGTTGACCGCGGCTGCGTCTCAGGTAGCCCATCCGCTGAGTCCAATTTTGGCATACTCTTTCACACATATCGGCCGGTATCTCACGAATGAATGCATGGATGTTGGCTTCCAGTGCGTCAATCGAAGCGGGCTTGTCCCTATAGACATTAGCCTTGACATACCCCCACAAAAAATAATCTAATGGTGTCAAATCGCACGATCTAGGCGGCCAATTGACCGGCCCGAAACGTGAAATTAACTGTTCACCAAACTCGCCTCGCAATTGCGCCATTGTTTCGCGTGCTGTGTGGCATGTGGCACCGTCTTGTTGAAACCACATATCATGCAAGTCAAGAACTTCCATTTCGGGCAAAAAAAAGTTTGTTATCATCGCTCGGTAGCGTTCACCATTGACAGTAACGCTGCGATTCGCATCATCTTTGAAGAAATAGGCCCAATAATGCCGCCGGCCCATAAACCGCATCAAACAGTGGCTTTTTCGGGATGCATTGGTAGCTGTTGCAATGCTTCTGGCTGATCTTCACTCCAAATGCGGCAATTTTGCTTATTTACGTACCCATTCAACCAAAAATGAGCCTCATCGCTGAACACAAGCAGCGCGCGATGAACATTTCGAACCGAGCACGAATTTTGATAGTAAAATTCAATAATTTGCAAGCGTTGTTCATTTGTAAGACGATCCATGGTTAAATTGCAAACCAAACTGAAGCTGTTTGACAGTGACACAAGGTACTAAACACACGTCAGCTGTCAAAACCAGTGTTGCCAAAACCAAACCAGCCAAAAAATCACCCGTTACAATACAAACTTGTATTCATTCGACCGCCCCAACAAAAACAAAAAAAAATGTGGTAAAAATCATTTTCTGCTCCCAAAATCGCCTGTCATCTTAGCTGGAAATGTGAAATAGTTATAGGGGAGGTAAAAAAAGAAAAAAGAATTACAAACAAGTTTAATTTTCAAAGGGGACATCCGGATTTGAACCGGGGACCTCTCGATCTGCAGCCGAATGCTCTACCAAAAATCATAACAAAACCCTACAAATGCGCTTAAAACCCTACAAATGCGCTAAGAACACTTCATTAGTTAGAAGAGTTGTTTAAAGTGTTTAAAATTAAGAAAAGGTTAGACAAGGGTTCGCAACTAAACGACTCCGTTAACTAGAGTTGGTTTCATTCCTTAAACGAGGACTGTTTAAAAATTTGCGCCAATAAGTTTAAATAGTTATAAGTTGCCGTTTAGTAAAAAAATTAGAAAAATGGTTATTAACGGCACCTCCCAAAGAACAATTTTTTGATTTTCGCTTTTCTCGAAAACGGTGCAACAAATTTTGGTGAATTTTTTTATGAAGACGAACTAATACATTTTAAATAAAATTGTTTACCGAAGTTTTCAAAAAAATATTGTTTGAATTTTAAAAAAAAAATTTGAATTTTTTTTTTGAAAACTCGATATTTCAAAAATGAAATTGTCGATTTCTTTTAAACTCCTCAAAAGCTTTGTTTTTATACTTTATAAGATATTTTAGACAAAAATTATTCTTATAATTAAAAGTACCTCCCATACAAATGTTTAAAACCTTTAGGGAAAACCTTTTTTTTTTCTCAAAAACGACTCCCACGATTTTGAAACAATTTTTGTGTGTAGCGTAATTAGTAAGGTCTAGCATTTAAAATTATCAAATTTCACATTGAACAATTAATAACAACACCTCCCATAGAACTGTATTTATGATTTTCGACTATCTCATTATCTGATTTACCGATTGAAACTAAATTTTTTAAACAGAAGCTTGTAATTAGTTGAATTAATATTGCATATCAAAATTTTCAAAAACTTACTTTGGGATTTTTTGATAATTCGATATTTCGATAACGATAACGGGTGGAAGATTTTTTTTTTGGAAATTAAGTTTTTTGCAAATGTAAGTTCTCTGTAGTATAACTGTTTCAGCACTTCTTCATATATATTCTAAATTTTGTAGTGGGCCCTTAACACATGTGAAATACCTCATTGCCTTTCCATAATGCGTGCCATAGTAAATCCGGCCATTAGAACATTGGAAATTGGATTAAATCAGATGGAAGACTGGAAGGATATAGCTCAAGGCATGGTATAAATGGGTACTTAACTAAGATGTGACTTTGACTGCGTAAGTACATTTATACACATACATATTATATGTATGTACCTAAGGGTTTAAGGGTTGTGTTTGCTTTTAGTCATTGCGTATCATATAAAGTATTACTATAATACTGAACTTGCTACCTAAAGGCCTATAAATATTTAACCGTGCATAAGAGTTGTGCTTTTAAGTATTGTCGAATCATAAATAATGAAGAATGATGCGTGCAAATTGAATTAGAGGATCTTTTTCTTCTTATTTTTTTTCTGCTGAAAATCAAATAAAATACAGATATTATGTTTGCTAAATTTTTGATTAAAATATAGATACACTGCGAGAAAAATCGAAAATATTTATTTTGTTAATTAATAACATATGAAAAACAGACTTATCTATAAGATAGATAAATATATTTATTTGGTGGCGCTACAGTTCGTGGAGACGGAGAGCCAGTAACTAATGACTTACAACTCTCAACCATTCCTGTGAGTTTATTATTAGTTTGCAGAAATGGGGAGGAGACCTAGAATTTTCTGCCAAATCTGAACGGTTAAGGTGACAAGCACTGGTTATTCATGACAATAAGGATGAAATTGATGTTTTAATATGTTTTATTTGAATTATGATAGTTTGTTTTAATATGATTCTATTTGATTTGAGGAATGCAATATATCTAAGAATGAAAATGTTTGAATTAAGATTTTATTATATAAATTTAAAACAAGACTTAAACAGTGCAGTTGAAGGCGTTTTTCATACCTCATTATGCAAGAAGAAAATAAATATTGATGGCACAAAAATAATATCAATTTAAATGCACGACTGAGTCGCACGAATTTGCTGTTATGTGCGATCACATTTTGGTTCTGTAAAGTCTGAATATTTTAAACCTATTTTCCGGAAGGAATTTTGTGCTATGTGAGTACACAAAAGTTAACAAAATAGCAACATTGTTTTAAATCAACAAATTTAGAAAAAAATTGAAATCTGATTTCTTTAACAGATTTAAGTTTATGAAGAAAAAAATTTTAAAAAATCATTGAAACCGTTTTTAAATCAAAATAATTTTTATTTAAAGGGTGTTTTTTTTAGACGTGTGGTTTTCAAGAAGAACTAAAACGCATATTATTTAATGTTATGGCCAAGAATTTAGCTTTATTATAAAGATAAGGGTTTGCCATTATGTTTTATAAATGATTTCGGGCAAGTGGCTCGAACGAATTCCAGCGGAGAGGCCCAATTTTCGACAGCTCCAATAATTGTTGCGCGCGATGGCGGATGGACTCATTCGGGTCTTCTTCGATACTCTGATCCACAGCAGCAATAGCGTCTTCGGTTCACACTGTACGGCGTATCTGAGGATGCGCATTATCCACTAGAGTAAACGTGGTGTGAAACCGATCCATGGTTGCTCGAATGTATGCAATTTTGCGATTATGTCGACCGAATATTGGACGCAGCGCACGATGCATCGCGCGAACCGAACCATTATTTTGGTAATAAATTTGCATGATTTGCAAACGTTGTTGAGGAGTAAGTCTATTAATTATGAAATGGCAAACCAAACAAAGCATAAATCAAGTGCCAGCTGTCAAAAAAACCAACTCCAAAAAAAGTATTGCCAGATTGAAAACCACACGTCTAAGGAAACACCCTATATAAAATTTTGTATACATTAAAAAAAAAAAAACAAATTTCGTAAGCCAATTTTAGGTAGATATTCATTTTATTTTTATGTAAAGTTAAAAATTGAATTGAAAAAAAATTTAATCAACATGTTTTTGAAATATCGAATATTTATAAATCCAAAAAACATTTTTTTTGACTGATGAGGCCCATTTCCACCTCGGAGGCTACGTCAACAAGCAAAACTGTCGCATCTGGGGCTCGGAAAACCCAAGAGTTATTGTTGAAAAGCCTCTCCATCCTCAACGCGTGACTGTTTGGTGCGGTTTATGGTCCGGCGGGGTCATTGGACATTACTTTTTCGAAAATGAGGCTGGAGCAACAGTTACGGTCAATGGATTGTGCTATCGAGAGATGATTAATGATTTTTTATGGCCGGAATTGGATGGTATTGATCTGGACAACGTTTACTTTCAACAAGACGGCGCCACGTGCCACACAAGCAATGAAACCATCGATCTTTTACGGGAAAAGTTTCTGGACCGTGTTATCTCTCGAAGAGGTGATCACAATTGGCCACCGAGATCTTGTGATTTAACACCTTGCGACTTCTTCCTTTGGGGTCACGTGAAAGATAAGGTCTACGCCAACAGCCCAGCGTCGATTCAAGACCTCAAAGATGGAATTCGTGAGGCTATCGAGGACATAGGGCAGCCACTTTGCGATTTGGTTATGGAAAATTTCATGAAAAGGATATGGTCCTGTAAGCGTGGTCGTGGCGGCCATTTGGCTGATTTTGTGCTCCATTAATAACGGCATACCTTCCTCTTTATAGTGAAATAAACATCCGATCATTTATCTTAAAAATACCATTTTTCTTTGAATATCAAAATAACACCTCTTATTGGAAAACCCTTTACTATATTATTTTAACTTATTAGAAGCTTCTGTTTATAAAAATTAATTTAAATCGCTTAAGTGAATAATGAGATAGTCGAAAATCAAAAATTAATAATGGCACAAAGAGAAATTTAATCATGTTAAATGGTAGGTCGTACTTTTTTTGACACAAACAAGACAGTTAATTGATTTTTTTTAATCTGCGGAGCCGATATTAAGAAAAATAAGATTTTAATTACTGGGCAACAGTTGTGAATGGCAGGTACCGTTAGTTTTGGGCCTAAGAACAAAATTAAAAAAAAAAAACAAGGACTGTTTAAAAACGATAGGTAGGTACCAAAAGTTTAACGAAAATCGACCTATCTAGCCGAATAGATAGACGAAAAGAATTGCCAGACCCACTTCTTTCGTCTTCCCTATCTTAATTTAACCATAACTTAGTGGTAAGGTATACATATGGCTTGATCTAAGCCAAACCTAGTTTGAATATCTGCGCAAACCTCGGTGCGGTCGATTTTTAATATCAAAACTGAAAATGAGCTGCTCATAACATTGATACCTGCAGTTGAAAATATAACAGTTGGAGTTTCTCAAATAAAAACTGAAATTTTGAAACTAAAAATATTCCAAACGATTCAAGAAGGAATTAAATCATTATATATTATTAATTTCCAGTTGTAAACTGATATTTTTCTCAGTGTATGTAGGAAAAGCCTTTAACGAATAACGGAAATAGCAACCTCCACTGTTTCAGAATGTCTCAGTTTAAAGTTATGCATACCTATTTATATGTATGCTACGGGTTCATCCGAGTACAGATTACAATTTCAGAAATTATTTCGGATAATCGTGTGAATAAGAAAATATGCTTTAAGCTGAATCTTTGATTTTTAAACTAATGCTGGATTTTGTGCTAATAAATGTATCTGGAAATTGTATTTACATGTCTAGAAAAAAGCAATTCCTTATTTTGTTTGAATAGAATTTATGTAGTTTGAGCTATGGAAGTGACTCTATACATGCCAATTATAACAGATTTGGTTTATAAAAGTCTCGCAGGGCCAGGTAGGCATACTTCAGGCACCTAGAGATTTTTTTTCAAGTCGCGTGCAGCGCGTTAACGCACGCCCTCTTTTAATTGCGAGAAACTGTTATAACTGTTATAAATTGGCATGTATCTAGTCCCATCCTTGAGCTAGCTTTGGCTATGAATAACACATTTTCTTTTCTGTATATCAAACGACTCGAGGTCTCTGAGATTACATCCTACATTTTCAAAGCTGACTAAGATCGTCTAAGGAAACCTTATTAAAATCACTTCCAATCTTTAAGTCAAATGTTGTTGTTGCCATACAAAATTCGACCACAAATCAACTGTCAAGTCAAACCCTGTCAATTAAAATACGTTGAACTATTTCAAGTGACTGAGCATGTGACCCATCCAATCCATTCAAATGATTTGATGGAATCTTCTGACAATCAAATATATTCGATAACATATCAACATCCTTGTCGAGCAGCAGATGTTCGGTTCGACGAAGATGCGTCCCAACAATTGTATTCACATTCACAAAACTGTATATGAAGGCATGTAAAGGAGGAGATATACATACCTATACCTTTGCCCTAGAAGTACTCGTATAGATAGAATGCAATTAAAATTCGAGTCCTTATCTCTGCTGCGTATCTATCACATAGGTTACGAACAGGTTACGTATTTCAAAACTTTCACTTTCTTGTTAACATTAACTATGAGTTACCGTGTTACCTATACACAAAGACGGAGACCCCATATCTGATGCCAGAGGCAGAGGGATTGAAAGGAGGTATCCTTTTTGTCATTCATATGGATAGATCTACGTAGCAGCAAGAAGGAACAATTTGCCACGATAACGGGGAATATGTAAATCGTGTAGGTGCGGTAGGTACAGAGAATTTGATTGGTGAGGTAGAAAGGTTGAAAAGACTTTTGTCCCAAATGAATGCATAATTTCCCTCGGGGAGGTGGTTCATATTGTAGGTATGTATGTACCCATGTTGCGTTGCATACCGCCTTATACGACACTACCTATGTATTGTATATCTGTACCTTTCTATGTGACGCTAAGATGAATAAGGAAATTCTTTGAAATGACGTTGACGGCATAACGGGTTTTTGGTATTGTGTTTCGTTGGAAATTTCAATTTTATGCAGACATTCACATAGCATAATATGAACTGTGCAAGTGCATGCGTGTATAGGTTTCAGTTTCATCCTTAGAGTTTGGTTCAAGGTTCAATGGATTTACTCTTATGCCCACCCCACATGCAATATAGCATCACAAAACACGATGATGCCTCTCCAGCTCATGTCTTCCAGTGTGTGATTTTAAAGCTTTCCTGGTGGTTTTTAGAATATTGTCGTCAGGTCGTTAAAGCAGCAAGGTAATGTACCTACCTATACTATTGAAAACTCTTCGCTTCAGGTAGCTTTAGCTTTGGATTTGTACCTCTGGCTGTATGCAAACTTCATAATGGCAGTTTCGACAACATTGTGGGTTGAAATAAGGGAACAATGTAGGTACACTGTATGTTGTATATCTATACCTATCCATATCTGATCGAGGACGAATTAAGTGTAAATATTGTTCTAGATGAGAAGACAGGTGTTTCCAATAGCTTTGAGAAGTTCATATAAGAGTGGGTATTGGCATATCTGGGTGTGGTTTGAATGAAGGAAAATATACACGATAAAGTTATGCTTTCAATTTAAAGTTATAGCGAGAAATTCTAACTTCGTTATGGACGATAAAAGCTTCACACCTGTTTCCAAATGTGGCCCAGAATTCGTATGCGATGTTAGGTAGGTACCTAGGTATAAAATCGACGGCGATTCTAATAGAGTTGCTGCTTTTGAAAGCAATGAGCAAAAGGTAATTTTAGGTTTATTAAAATGTTATGAAAATGTTTATATAGAATATACATATAGGTAGAAGCATAAACTTTTGGTTCTGTGGAGCGAGAAGCGTAACCGATAAACACAGTTAATCTGAGAGATTTACGAAATTATTTGAGGGTTTTAATTTTATTAGAAGCTTATAATATTTTTCTTTCTACACGTACATTGGTATTTGGAAAATGGAATTAAAACGTAAGTCTTATATTTGATGCACCTGCTGTTGCTGAGAGAACTATACGAGTATATTCAAAATCAACAGTCGACAATCCTGTTTATCAGGGTTTAACTCCATAAGTTTTGATTGAAAAGTTATGTTTTTCGTTTATACTAAAGTTATTTAAATCTACAGCCACATAAAAAAATGAATAAAAACAAGCCTTTATTTTTGTAAAGAGTGTTTTTTTTAGACGTGTGGTTTTCAATCTAACAATACATTTTTCGAAGTTGGTCTCTCTTTGACTGCTGTCACTTGATTTATGCTAAGTTTTTTTTTTTTAATACACTTACTCCTGAACAAAGTTTTTAATTGTGCAAATTTATTACCAAAATAATGGCTCTGTTCGCGCGACGCGACGCATCGCACGCTGCGTCCAATATTCGGTCAACATAATCGCAAAATCAATTAAATTCGAGCAACCCTGGATCGGTTTTTCACCACGTGGAGCAGAGTATCGAAAAAAACCCGAATGAGTTGTCGAAAATTGGGCCTCTCGGCTGGAATTTATTGGAGCCAGCCTCTGCGGCCACTTGCCCGATATCATTTTTAAATATAATGGCAAACCCTTATGTTTATAATAAAGCTAAATTCTTGGCCATAACATTAAATAATATGCGTTTTATTTCTTCTTGAAAACCACACGTCTAAAAAAAACACCCTTTATTAAACAAAGTCGGTTTATTTAGTTACAACACTTATAACTCAAGAATGACTGGACCGATTTTATTGATATGATTTGTTGGATTCGTCTCGGACCCAAATAGCAGAATAACAATTTATATAGTTTATATCGGCAAAACTCAATATGTAGGGTGAAATGGGGTAAAAATAAAAAAAAGTTTCCCATTTAAGAAATAATTTTCTTGTTTAAAAAGTTTTTCTTAGAAAATGGCTCTAGGGGTATTCTTATTCAAAATTTTAATATTTGCAGGGTGAAATGGGATAAATGGGGTAACAATAAGAAAATTGTTTGATTTTAGACATTATTTTGGTGTTTGAAATGTTATTTTCAGTAAATGGCTTCAGGGTCATTTTTTTCAAAGAATTGGTTGTTATAGTGTGTAATGGGATACAAATGAAATATTGTATTCGATTGCAAAAATTTTTTTTGTATACCAAAGGTTTTTTCTAGGCGATGACTTAAGGAATAAAAAAAAAATAATATATACATAATAGGGTGATGTGGGGTAAAAACAAAAGAGGGATATCCAATTTTTTTAAATTCTGTTTGTGTTTGAAACATTATTTTTAAAAATTTTATATTTATAGAGTGAATAGGGATAAACACAAAAAAATCGTTTTTTGTAATAAAGATTGGACTTAGAGGATAAAGTAAAGTGCGATAAAAACCAGCTTAAATATTTATTTATATATATTTTCTTTTGTAATTTTTATGCGAAGCTTAGGTTTGTCTACCCGTTGGCGGGCCAGCTAGTAGTATATATGGGACACAAGCAGATAATGATCATTAATCATAAACTTATTAAATTTGAAGAGTTAAGTTAAAAAATGCCAAATTCCCCTAGCCTATAGAAGCTGTTAATCCTGAATTATTCGGAATTTAGAGAAATGCTCGTTCTTGGTGTTTACATTAAATAATAAATGAAACATTTTTATAGTTTTAATTTTTATTTATTTTTTTAAAAATTTAGTAGATTGTGCAATTCCCAATACTTTTTACTTTCTTTTTTTTTTTGTTTGGAAATAGTACTTACTGCTTTTTATCTGAACCTTCCTACCTCTGAACATTTTTTGAACAATAGGAGTAAAAATATACCGACTTTTTTATAAAAAAAACTCGAACAGGGTATTTAATTCTTTACATCATCTTAAGAAACAAAAAAAACTCTTAAATACTCTAAAATCAAAAACTAGCGTTCGGCTAAAAATTAATAAAACGATTGAATATTAAAAGTCAAAGTGGCAATGTTTTAGAAAATTGCCCTTCCTGCATAAACGGTATGGGTATTCGTTTACCAAAGTATATTGCGGTCATTATTTAGGAAACACCCTGTGTATGAAATCATTAAAACTCTAAACCACTTGCATTATAAGAGCCAGGATGTACGACCCAGTCATGTATTTTACTTTCGATAATTCAACTACTCTTTTTTCTTACAATTTTCCTTCAATACTTTTCAACAACCTTAAGATTAATCTTCTTTAGAAACAGCAGCTTTTACTTAAACCGCTCTTATATTTTAATCGCCAAAATAATATGGGATCATAATGTAACGTATCTCCTCGCAACGAATGCCTCGCAAAGTACCCTTTTCCTTTACTTCCCCTCGAACTCCTATACAAAAACTTCCCTCTAAAAACGATACGGATTGTGATATACCATTCAAAATGACTTCTGTACCAACAAATAAAAGTTCTAAATAACAATTCTCGCATAGAACCGGAAGGAAAAGAACCTCCCCCTCATCACCGGAAACCACCACCGAAACAAAATGGTACGAACAACTTTTTCTCAGTCTAAATGACAACAAAAACAAAATATTGTACACAAAAAAAAAAAATCCCCAAACAATAAACAAAATGGTTGGTAACAATTGAAAATTGTTGTAGGTTCTATATTCTAGTCGTAAAGAGTGCAAGAGACCTCTTGTATAGGGTGATGTTTAGGTTGGATTTTGATGGTGTTCGCCGTACCGCTTTTGGCGGTCTCTGAAAACTCTAAACAGTCGTTATCGTCGTCATCGTTGTCACACAAAGAACCAGAAATTATTATTTTTCTCATCTCTTCTGTGGAAAGTTAACCTATTAAGAGGTTTAAGTCTTTTTTAATGTTTCATAAGTAAAACCTCTTTTTTTGTGTGGTGGGTGGGGTGAGAGAAGTTTGTGAATTGGCAATTAAAAGGTCACCTCCAGCTACAGCCCAACACAGTTAAATTGAAATATTAATTTCAACCCAATAAAATCAAATGGAGTTTTGAGTTCTTTTTGAATTTTTATTTGATATTAAAAGCTTTCCTTTGGGAGGGATTCGTTAATAAATAAACACACATATTTCAAGGCTGTTTGTCAAATTTAATAGAAAACACAGTTGATTTTGGAAAAGGCTTTGAAGTTTCGTGAAGGTTGGCATTGAATTTAAAATACTCACTCTTTAAATCAATTCCAACAAAAGTTAAAAAAATAGTAGAAGAAACTTTGTGTATGACTTATCGTTTGAATTGAATTATTTAGTAAAATCAACATTATTTGCGTATTTTATAAAAGAGTTTGTTTCAATAGGAACTTTAAGATTTGTTGAAGAACTTTCGCTTTGAGAATAAATTGTTTGTTAGGCAAATTCTATGATATTCTATAGATGTAGCTATATAAATGATTCTATTTGTTCTGCGGTTTTTATTATTTGAATAACCTTAAAAGTATTTAAATTATTTTCATTGATAAATTCAAATAAGAGTCTATTTTCAGAGTCTAATTTTAAAAGTTCTTAATTGAACATCAGAACAAAATTATTTATATTCGTACATACTTTGTTTAAAAAGCCTAAAATAAAACTATGGGAATGGAATATATAAATATAGTAAAGGGTGTTTTTGTTTTATACGTGTGGTTAACCTTTAGCTTTATTATAAGGATAAGGATTTGCCATTATGTTTTTAAAAATGGTGGCCGCCGTGGCTGGCTCGAATAAATTCCAGCCGAGAGGTTCAATTTTCGACCACTTTTTGCAGCAATTGGGGCCGTATTTTATATGAATATTCTCTTCCAAGTCAATCGTTGGAACCAAAGGTCGTCCACATCAACATCCTCTAATTCAGGCACGAAAAAGTCATTAATCATGGCTTTATAGCGTTCCCCATTGACTGAAACATTATGGCCGGCTTCATTTTTGAAGAAATTGGACCAATGATTCCCTCTGCCAAACAGTGACTTTTTGAGGATGTAACGGCGTCTCAACAATGGCTTGTAGATTATGATCACTCCAAATACGACAATTTTGATTATTAACATACCCATTCAACCAAAAATGAGCTTCATCGAATATTAGACGCAGCGGGCGATATCCTTCGTGGGAACCGAACCATTATTTTGGTAATAAATTTGCACAATTTGCAAACGTTATTCAGAAGTAAATCTATTTATTATGAAATGGCAAACCAAATTGAGCTTAAACCAAGTGACAGGTATCAAAAAAAAAAACAACTCCGAATAAAGTATTGCAAGATTGAAAACTACACATCTAAAAAAAACATTCTTTAACACTTAGCTCATGTCTGATTTGAAAGATAATTAGTTTTATCCTTCCGCTGAACGAATATGGTTGTGTATACGCTTCGCTAAGTGGGCCTGCGATCGACTTAAAGAAGATGCCGATTTTTCCAAAAAAATCATCTTTTCAGATGAAGCTCATTTTGATCTTGGCGGGTAGTAAACAAGCAAAATTGTCGCATTTGGGGCACAGAAAACCCGCACGCATACATTGAAAAGCCGATACACCCAAAGCGAGTCACTGTTTGGTGCGGATTTTGGTCCAGAGGCATAATTGGGGCAATTTTCTTCGAAAATGAGCAAGGTGTGGCCGTTACAGTCAATGGCGATCGTTATCGGGCCATGTTGAACTAATTTTTGTTCACAAAAATTGAAGAGGAGGATATTGGCAACATTTGGTTTCAACAAGACGGCGCTACGTGCCACACAGCCGAAGCTACACTCGATGTTTTGCGCCATTTTCAAAAAAAAAAAGAAGTTATTTGGCGGACCCTTTATTAAACTAAAATAATAATAAAGGGTTTTCCAATAAGAGGTGTTATTTTGAATAGCCCGCTATTTCGGTAGCTGTCACTTTTGAAGCTGTCATTTTTTGACATTTGACAAGTAAAAACTACGCCATTAATAAAAATGGAACAATACACGCTTCAACAACGCATTATTAAAATTCATTCAAATTATTAAAATTCACTATAAAAATGGTGAAAATTTGGCAGAGACGGTTCGTAAAACTAAAACATTTTTGGGTCGTCGTGAAGCACCTTGTCGGACCGCAATACGGAAATTGGTGGACAAATTCGAGCTGTTGGGACAAGTCAGTGATGTGAAGAATAAAACCCGTGCACGTCGCTCAAGAACAACTGAGAATATTGCTGTTGTAGCCCAAAGTGTTGAAGAAAACCCAGGTTTGTCCATTCCTCGTCGTTCTTTGGAATTAGGCATTCCACAAACGTCATTACACCGTATTTTGCATAAAGACTTGGGTCTTAAGGCTTATAAAGTTCAGTTAACACAAGAACTCAAGCCGGCTGATCATCAACAACGTCGTGTCTTTGCTGATTGGGTCCTTGAAATGCATGAAAATGATCCGGAATTTCATCGAAAAATCATCTTGACTGATGAGGCCCATTTCCACCTCGGAGGCTACGTCAACAAGCAAAACTGTCGCATCTGGGGCTCGGAAAACCCAAGAGTTATTGTTGAAAAGCCTCTCCATCCTCGACGCGTGACTGTTTGGTGCGATTTATGGTCCGGCGGGGTCATTGGACCTTAATTTTTCGAAAATGAGGCTGGAGCAACAGTTACGGTCAATGGATTGCGCTATCGAGAGATGATTAATGATTTTTTATGGCCGGAATTGGATGGTATTGATCTGGACAACGTTTACTTTCAACAAGACGGCGCTACGTGCCACACAAGCAATGAAACCATCGATCTTTTACGGGAAAAGTTTCCGGACCGTGTTATCTCTCGAAGAGGTGATCACAATTGGCCACCGAGATCTTGTGATTTAACACTTCTCCTTTGAGGCCACGTGAAAGATAAGGTCTACGCCAACAGCCCAGCGTCGATTCAAGACCTCAAAGATGGAATTCGTGAGGCTATCGAGGACATAGGGCAGCCACTTTGCGATTTGGTTATGGAAAATTTCATGAAAAGGATATGGTCCTGTAAGCGTGGTCGTGGCGGCCATTTGGCTGATGTTGTTTTCTATTACTAACGGCATACCTTCCTCTTTGTAATGAAATAAACATCCGATCATTTATCTCAAAAAGTGCCATTTTTCTTTGAATATCAAAATAACACCTCTTATTGGAAAACCCTTTATATTCAAAAATGTTCAAAAGTTTGCTTTGCTATTCTAGGTATACGCAATCCAAGAAAACTTCTAAAACAGCCTGCCTCTTAAATTTTAAATCATCCAATTAATTTTTCGTATCCCTTATAGTGCCGAATAGAAATAGTTTCTGATTTCTGATATTTTATTTTCAGCTTCCAACCATTACAATATATCTGAATTTTATCAAAATTATGTTACTTTTTTCGGCAAAAATGTAATACCTATATTACTATTGTATATATACACAATATATATCAATACTTTTGAAAATGGAATTAGATTTGGATGATGATGTTCAGAATCTCGCACTCAAAGTCTGTTAGGGCATTCTTCATTCTGATATAATATTAGATATTAAATAATTACTATTACTGGCGAGTACGAAAACACTCACCGCGAATACACTGACCGATTAACCTATAAGCTTCAGTGAAGTCACAAAACTATATAACAAATTTGATAGTGATTACATAAGTATGAATATGAATTTGTATCATTAAAACAACAAACGCCCCTTTCGTTACAAAATATATGAACTTAAATTATTATTTTATTCAATGAGAGATAGAAAGTAATCATGGCACTCACGGCCGTTCTGAAGACTATAAGCGGCCTGAGCGAGACTTATGTACATTTTACATTTGTTAGTAAAAGGAAGCGAGTATGTGAAAATTTTACTTAGAGCTTCTACAGAGGGTGAGTTCAGGATTCATAAAAAAAATCGACATCGGGGTTTTAATCAGACCTGACATTACGATGATAGAGAAAACGAAAAAAGTAAAAAAGTGGGTCTGGCAATTCTGTCTGTCTGTCTATACCTTCACTTACAGCTTAGACAAATGAATCGATTTTTTGAAATTTTGAACTTTTTTTAGTGATTCCCCAAAGGCATTTTTTTTTCTTCAACTTATAAAATATAGGTACATAACATTTAATCAAAATGGTTAGAGTTGTTTTCGAGAAAATTTGAAAAAAACCATAATTCATGTTTGTACGGCAGCTACCCGTTCTAGATGAGCTGAAACAAAAACCAGAATTTCTCCTCTCGGGAATCACATACATAAAAATGGTCCTTACCATATTTGAAGCAAACCTACTTTTTTGGACTTCTCGATCATCGCAGTGTTAGTTTTGATTCCAATAACGAAATTTTCTAACTACACGGAACCAATAATTGCCCTATCGAGCGAGTAAAAACGAGTTAATAGATTCTTTTTTTATTTATTTAAAACGTAGGAATTCGGATGACGTTCTTCATTTTGAGATTTTTTAGAAATTGTTTAGGCAATTTAAAGAATCAATTTCGTGATTTATAATTCGTTTATTTGTTTGGCTACAGATAGAGCTATTTCGGGGGTAGCCAAGCCTCCTACCATCAGTCTTATTATTATCATCAGTCTTATTATTAGTGGTACTGAGCTTTAATCCAATTTTATTATGAAAAACTTTCTACATGCACACCATAGGATTCGAACCCACGCAACGCATATCAGCCTTCTAAGACTGAGCAAATCTGATATCAAATCAATTTGTATTTGTTTCTAATGATTCAATAAATTTGTGTTTTGGATTTTATTGGTTGGCTTTCATAAAAGTCCACATAAGGCGTTTTAAATGCCTAAGAGGCCTTCATTAACAAAAGTGCATAGTAATTTCTGAAACGAACCTGTATAGTATGTAATTCAAAATGTTTCATAGATAAGAACAAAATTTAAATGAAGTTTGCATACATATACACCCGAACAGAAACACAGGCCATCATTTAAATTTTTGATTTCAACTTGTCAAGATATTTGCACTTTAGAATTTGTTTAATTTAAGATGATTAAATCAATAACTCTTTTGATAGCGCTGATTTTGATGGACAAGATCGAAAATTCAACAAGTGAGTTTTAAATACATACATTTTTACAATATTTTATTACTGCTTCCATTTTTTTTTTTTTGTGCTTGATAATTTTACTTTAAATTTGTATATTATACTGGAGTCAACTTCACTCTTAACTAGATGAATTTGACGACTCAGGCCGTTGGTGAATTGGATTAAACTTTATCCGGGATAAAATTTTGACGTTTCCACGTATTGATGTTAAAAATTAAACTAGGGATAAATTTAACACGGCCTTAGGAAATTAAAGACGATTTTAAATCCACTTTACATTTAAATATTTGTATTTAATTTTAAAACCGTCAAAACATTACCACATCATATTTTTTTCGACAATACTATAATTGATTTAGACATGTTCAACTTGAAATTCTTTGTGAAATAATTTTAGCGCGACATTATGTTGTGCTCAAACAAGAGTCTAGTTCCTCCTAATTTAATAAAAAACTTATAAACATTAATTTCTTCAAAAAAAAAAAAACTTCATATATAAAACATGTTAAAAATAAAATTTTCTTCTACTTAAAGGTTTTAAGTGGATACCATTAGAATCCGGTGATGCAATGCCCAAAAATGCCATTCGCTTGGATTCGAATTTTAATAAATATGTCGGACGGATTCAATATTTGAACACACTCCAACTGGCCGAAATTCATAGAGATTCCGACTCGAATAACATCACGCAAGGAGTCCTCATTCTATATTCAAACGAAATAGTTCGACACCAGTTTGAAGTACTCATCGCAACCGAACATTGCGAATGGCTGTGGTATGACAAAACAAATGTTCCGGAAAATATTGTCCGTGGCGGCACTGCCTGGAATATGGAACCTGTCTTCATTGCCAAAAGGCAAACATCTTACGATGTTGTAATTGCATCGATTTTCCTAACTTCAGACAAAATACAGTCGAGTCCGAAATATTCGGAAGGCTATACATATGCTTTGGTTTGTGCAGAAAACACTACATGGGTAGATGCGACATCAATAAGTGTTCCGGAAAATAGCGTCAGAGCTGGAAAAGATCTAGATGAGAAACCTGTTTATGTGGCTCGACTTTTGGGACCTTTGTCCTATGTGCCGGGAAATGTTGTGCCGGGTTTGAATAAGACCCGTGTTGTTTATGATGGCTTTGCATTGAATTCTTTTTATATACAAGTCCTTGTTGAGGAGTCGGATGAATATAGTTGGCAATATATGGAAGCAGGGAAGGGTATTCCAGATTATGCAGTTGTATGTGGTATATCAAGGAGGAATGAGTTGATGTATTTAGCTAAAATAAAAAGTTTCGTTTTTCCAATTCTGTTCTCGGAAACGAGGAATTTTACTTATTTTGATATTTTAGTTAAGAATGTTAAATAAATCTTATTTAAACTGTCTATTTGTTTTTTTGTTAACATTTATGTTGCACTTTGAGTATACCTAATAGGGTCATAACTCTTAAAACTTACAACTAACGACGAGAGAATCAAAATAATCAATACAGAAATTTCTTTTTCTCCAGTTTTTGGAATAAAAAGTTAAAATTTGGCTAATGTCGTTTATAGTTATGAACTTATATGAAATTTCACCATCAACTCAAAAATGACAACGATTATGAGGAGAGATTTAAGGCAAAACAAGATTAGTAAGACGGAACTTCTGCTCTAATGTGGTGAATTCTGCAGATAAAGCGACTCGCCGTTTTGCAGAAATATATGTAGACCTCAATTTTTTTTTGAACTGGAATATTGTTCTAAGTCAAAACTGAAATTTTTTGAAATGTGACGTTATTACTCTCAACGTGCGCGATATGATTTTGTTTTCTATGAATAATTATAAAATAAAATTAAACAAAATTGGCCGAATACCTTTATACTGTGTAAGTCAAGTCAACTTTCCTCATTTGTTTTATTTTTATGTTTTATTTTATTCATTTATTTCAATCCGTTAACAAACTTATAACTATTCAGATACAAATACATATAATAATACTCAACTACAACAATGTGTTACAAAAATTTAGAAGTGCTTAGAGAAAAGGTGAAGGGAAGATCTTAAGGTTCAGTGATTGCAGGATGGGAGAATGGCAGATGCAGAAATTAATTCGAAGTGGCGCAGTAAGTAAGTGATTTATGTTCCTGTATTCTTTAGCGAATGAGCGTATATTTTTTTTTGATTCTTGATACGAGGACAGATAGGCATGACAAAAAATAAAGTTGCATGGCAGTCAAGAGGTGGGTGCAAGATCCCACCCCTGCGACAAGGCTATAGCAAGCATTTCTACCAGCACTCTACCGACCGGTTGGACATTGGACAACCCTATTGGCTTTCGCTGCTCTTTCTGAGGTCCTGTGGTTAAGTAATAGTAGTAGATTTCATTATATGATGGTGCTCTGAGAAATAATTCCGAGACGTATTTTGAATTCGATATTCAAAAGGGTATCAGTACACGAACCGAAAACCGCATTTTTCACAATTGCACCTAGTGTCATTTGGCCGCCATTTTGTTTTTAATGGTGATTTTGATTTTCGCAAGTAACTTACGTATTTTAGATCCTATAAAAATAAAACAATTATAAGACTATAGTAACAAAAGTTGTAGATCCTTCAATTATCTATATTTATCTATATTTATATATTATATAACAGTGTTCTAATACGAACTACGGTTCTCGCTCTGCAGCGCCTATAAGTTGGAGAAATCCATATTCTAATGAAATAACACGAAGAAGAAATTGGCCTTCGTTTTTCATTTTATACAGTTCTTCAATGTTATTAAAATTCGTCATTTTGTTTTTAAGGTTTTTTTTAAGTATGATAGTTTTTTTTTTCTAGTGACAAAAAAAAAAGATATGACGGATATAATAAAATCCACCCTTACTTTTTTCAACAAAAGACACTGTAACTTTTTAATGTGATTGAATTTTGAAAAAAGGTACTTAACATATTTTGTAGGAAATTAAATTTTCTACAAGTTTCTTCTACAATTGTTTTTTCTAGGATCAAAAATACGCAAGTTACGTGGGAAAATCAAAATCACCATTAAAAACAAAATGGCGGCCAAATGATACTGCGGTTTTCGGCTCGTGTACTGATACTTTTTTGAATACCGAAATTAAAAAGCAGTTAAAATGCGTCTCGGAATTATTTCTCAGCAAAATCTGAATTCCCCGTACTAAAGG